>CM046999.1:24527602-25889184 GCA_025698465.1 Gossypium longicalyx
TTGTTCTTTTCTCTATATTTTTATATTGTTCAAAAGCTTCATTAAAATGTGTCATTAAAGTTAAGCCTAGTTAAATTATATTTAGTTGTACGGAAATTAAATGGTTCTATAGAAGCCATTATTAATACACTATGATTTTATACATGCCATTATTTTTAATTTTTAAGCACTGGAACTCTGTAACCATCTCAAATCGAGCACCAGATATTATTTCACATTGTTTAAATTGACACAAATATCATTATTACAAACATTAAGATCATTTCAATAATGTGGAATTGGAATGTTCTAGTGTGGTGTGAAATTGAAACAATATCAACTCCTTGAAAGTATTTATAAAATTTAAATTCACATTTCCTTTAATGGAAAAATACCTTGACTTTTCAAAGTTCTGAAAAGACTCATATCGTGCCACGAAAGATCCTCCAAAGGAGATGCACTATAAGTTGTAATAGTTCCTTGCCTATGGACTCCTTTGTTTCATTTTCCATTTTCACTCCTTCGATACTAATTTAATAGCTATGACCACTTTCGATTCCGAAGAGGAGAGGCAATCTTGAAATCCTCATTGAAAGTGATGTAATGATTCAAAGTCTAAATTTGATTTCCTTATTCTTCTTTCTTTAGATTACTTATTTTTTATCAAGATCGAGAATGAAACTCCAATTATGTCGGAGACGTACGTCCCACATTCTCCCTATTAAAAAAGGTTCAATTTATATAAAAACTAAATCCTATTCATTATTTGGGCAATACATACGATAGTTATAGAAGTGTAACGTCATTTGTTGTTTCCAATTTGGCTCTCTAAGAGAAATTTTCATTTTCCAAGTTCCATTACTTATTCCACTAAAAGCTTCCATTCATATTTCACTAAAATTGGGTCGAAACTCTTACACCTAGAATGTTAACATAGAACGAAGAAGACAATAACCGAATTGGACTCCCACGATAGCGACATACATCGACTTAATTTCAGAACGGGAAATATTTTTGATGAATTAATTTTGAATTTCAATCACTTAGTTGCCATTTTCCATTTTACAAATATGATAAGTGTGATAAAGACTTTTTGACAACAACAAGGTTATAAGATTTTAAGCTTCGCATAATTATTTCTACACTGTGGCACATAAAAATCACTAGAAGGGGAATATGGTATTGCTCATTCAATTTTGAGATGCACGTGAATTTTTAACCATCAACATAACAAGTGCATACAGAATTTCATAAAATTAGAAAAATAAGATGGCACACATAACGAATATGTGTGCCTGTAATGCAAGTTTACTATATCCCAAATTGCTTTTTTCATATGTTATTTCCTCCGTATTATCATCCAAGTGTTTGGTTTGAGCTGGACGTAATAGTTCTATCCAAGTTCCAACGCAAAAACTCATGTATGACATAATCATCTTTGTTGAACCTTATTTTTGTGATCCGTTTAATGCCGTTTAAGAATTATAAAGGGAAGTATAAATGTGTGTCTTTGAATTAATATTTAGATTTGTAGTAATTAAAATTAATGCTAATTAAATTGAAATATTGAATGTTCTAATTAAACAGAAATACTGAATGTTTTCTTTTATGGTAAGGTATTCTACTCCAATGTGGTTATAACACTTCCTATAAATGCCAGTTTTTTCCCCAACAAATCTCGTTCGAAATTAATTTTACGAACCAAATTTAAGTAGCAACATCAGATTCACACAGTATGGCAAGCCTTAATGTTTATTCCGTACTACTGGTTTTATTCTTAATATGCGTGGCAGTAATGGCTACGAAGGATAATGACCAGATTATTAAGGAAAATAATTGTGAAACTAAAATTGGTTTGCCTTGTGTTCTAGAAGCTTTCACTAGTATTTTCAAGATAGGGAGTATTTCTAACAAGTGTTGTGGCGAACTTGTTGTGTTGGGAAAAGTTTGCCACTCAGCATTAGTAACGAGGACTCTTGAAAATCCTCTATTCGATGACCTAAAGCCAGCGACAATTATAGCAAAGAGCATTCAGACGTGGAATGATTGCCTTGCATTAATCGATTCACCATCTCCGTCTGCTTAAGGATATAGGATTGCTTAAGCTAACAAACGGTTACCAAACGTAAGGGGCCCAAATTTGTTCTTTTCTCTATATTTTTTATATTGTTCCAAAAGCTTCATTAAAATGTGTCATTAAAGTTAAGCCTAGTTAAATTATATTTAGTTGTATGGAAATTAAATGGTTCTATAGAAGCCATTACTTAATACACTATGATTTTATACATGCCATTATTTTTAATTTTTAGCACTTTGGAACTCAGTGAACTGTCTCAAATCGAGCACTAGATATTGTTTCGCATTGTTTAAATTGACACAAATATCATTATTACAAACATTAAGTTCATTTCAATAATGTGGAATTGGAATGTTCTAGCGTGGTGTGAAATTGAAACAATCTCAATTCCTTGAAAGTATTTATACAATTTAAATTCACATTGCCTTTAATGGAAAAATACCTTGACTTCTCAAAGTTCTAAAAAGACTCATATCGTGCCACGAAATATCCTCCAAAGGAGATGCACTATAATTTGTAATAGTTCCTTACCTATGGACTCCTATGTTTCATTTTCCATTTTCACTCCTTCGATACTAATCTAATAGTTATGACCACTTTAGTTTACGTAGAGGAGAGGCAATCTTGAAATCCTCATCGAAAGTGATGGAATGATTCAAACTCTTAACTTGATTTCCTTATTCTTCTTTCTTTAGATTACTTTTTTTTATCAAGATTGAGAATGAAACTCCAATTATGTCAGAGACGTACGTCCCACATTCTCCCTATTAAAAAAGGTTCAATTTATATAAAAACTAAATCCTATTCATTATTTGGGCAATGCATACGGTAGTTATAGAAGTGTAACGTCATTTGTTGTTTCCAATTTGACTCTCTAAGAGAAATTTTCATTTTCCAAGTTCCATTACTTATTCCACTAAAAGCTTCCATTCATATTTCACTAAAATTGGGTCGAAACGCTTACACCTAGAATGTTAACGTAGAACGAAGAAGACAATAACCGAATTGGACTCCCACGATAGAGACATACATCGACTTAATTTCAGAATGGGAAATATTTTTGATGAATTAATTTTGAATTTCAATCACTTAGTTGCCATTTTCCATTTTACAAATATGATAAGTGTGATAAAGACTATTTGACAACAACAAGGTTTTAAGATTTTACGCTTCGCATAATTATTTCTACACTGTGGCACATAAAAATCAGTGGTAGGGGAATTGCTATTGCTCATTCAATTTTGAGATGCACGTGAATTTTTAACAATCAACATAACAAGTGCATACACAATTTCATAAAATTAGAAAAATAAGACGGCACACATAACGAATATGTGTGCCTGTAATGCAAGTTTACTATATCCCATATTGCTTTTTCCATATGTTATTTCCTCCGTATTATCATCCAAGTGTTTGGTTTGGGGTGGACGTAATAGTTCTATCCAAGTTCCAACACAAAAACTCATGTATGACATAATCATCTTTGTTGAACCTTATTTTTGTGATCCGTTTAATGCCATTTAAGAATTATAAAAGGAAGTATAAATGTGTGTCTTTGAATTAATATTTAGATTTGTAGTAATTAAAATTAATGCTAATTAAACTGAAATATTGAATGTTCTAATTAAACAGAAATACTGAATGTTTTCTTTTATGGTAAGGTATTCTACTCCAATGTGGTTATAACACTTCCTATAAATGCCGTTTTTTTCCCAAAAATCTCGTTCAAATTAATTTTACGAACCAAATTTAACTAGCAACATCGATTCACACAAGTATGGCAAGCCTTAATGTTTATTCTCAGACTCTGGTTTTATTCTTAATCTGCGTGGCAGTAATGGCTACGAAGGAGAATAACCAGATTATTAAGGAAAATAATTGTGAAACTAAAATTGGTTTGCCTTGTGTTCTAGAAGCTTTCACTAGTATTTTCAAGACAGGGAGTATTTCTAACAAGTGTTGCGGCGAACTTGTTGTGTTGGGAAAAGTTTGCCACTCAGCATTAGTAAAGAGGACTCTTGAAAATCCTCTATTCGATGACCTAAACCCAGAGACAATTATAGCAAAGAGCATTCAGACGTGGAATAATTGCCTTGCATTAATCGATTCACCATCTCCGTCTGCTTAAGGATATAGGATTGCTTAAGCTAACAAAAGGTTACCAGACGTAAGGGGCCCAAATTTGTTCTTTTCTCTATATTTTTTATATTGTTCCGAAAGCTTCATTAAAATGTGTCATTAAAGTTAAGCCTAGTTAAATTATATTTAGTTGTACGGAAATTAAATGGTTCTATAGAAGCCATTACTTAATACACTATGATTTTATACATGCCATTATTTTTAATTTTTTAGCACTGGAACTCCGTAACCGTCTCAAATCGAGCACTAGATATTGTTTCGCATTGTTTAAATTGACACAAATATCATTATTACAAACATTAAGTTCATTTCAATAATGTGGAATTGGAATGTTCTAGCGTGGTGTGAAATTGAAACAATCTCAATTCCTTGAAAGTATTTATACAATTTAAATTCACATTGCCTTTAATGGAAAAATACCTTGACTTCTCAAAGTTCTGGAAAGACTCATATCGTGCCATGAAATATCCTCCAAAGGAGATGCACTATAATTTGTAATAGTTCCTTACCTATGGACTCCTTTGTTTCATTTTCCATTTTCACTCCTTCGATACTAATCTAATAGTTATGACCACTTTAGTTTCCGTAGAGGAGAGGCAATCTTGAAATCCTCATCGAAAGTGATGGAACGATTCAAACTCTTAACTTGATTTCCTTATTCTTCTTTCTTTAGATTACTTGTTTTTTTATCTAGATTGAGAATGAAACTGTTAGAATTTAAGTGACCCAAATTCTTATTTAAATAAAATACGATGGAAAATAAAATAAAAATAAAATCCATATAGAACTAGACTTCTTTTATTTTATTTTAGAATAAGGTTTTTTAAACCTTATTAAACTTCATCTATTTTATATTGATTAGGATAGGGTGTTTCAATCCTACTAGAATATGGCTTTACAAGCCTATAAATAGACATAGTCTATTCCTCTTGTATTGATTCAAATTTTCGACATAGTGAATTTTCTTCTCCTCTGCCCGTGGTTTTTTCCCGATAGGGTTTCCACGTAAAATTTGTGTGTTCTTTATTTTATTTATTTTATTCTATTTTATTTTTTTCACAAATTGGTATCCAAGCTTCCGGTTTATTCATCTCGATCACGGTAATGGCGTCTTTGAAGTATGAAATTCATTGTTGGATCGCAACACCGATTTGTGTTGTGGCAAATTAAGATGCAAGCGCTTCTTGCACGATGGATCTGGAGGATGCCTTGCGGAGATGGATAAGATGCCTTCGACATTAACAGATGAAGAGAAGAAGCGTAAGGATCGAAAGGCATTAACACAATTACATCTGCATTTGTCCAACGAAATTTTACAGGATGTGATGAAAGAGAAAATTGCCGCTGCATTATGGAAGAGGCTAGAACAAATATGTATGTCGAAAACTCTAACAAGCAAGTTGCATATGAAGCAGCGTCTTTATGCTCATCGTTTGGAGGAAGGTGTGTCTGTACACGAACACTTAACAGTGTTTAAAGAAATTCTCTCAAACTTGGAGGCCATGGAGGTTCAGTATGATAAGGAAGATCTAGGGTTGGTCCTACTTTGTTCGTTGCCCCCGTCTTATTCAACCTTTAGAGACACGATTTTATATAGCCGCAAGTCTCTCATAGTTGATGAGGTTTATGATTCTTTAACCTTGTATGATAAGATGAAGCATCTTGTGGTTAAACCCGACTCTCAAGGAGAGGGTCTCATTGTTCGTGGGAGACAAGATCGGAATGCTGATGATGATCGTGGTAGGACACAGGAACGGAATCCTCGTGGTAAATCTAAGGGTAGATCGAAATCTTCAAACAGAGGTAAAACTTGTAACTTCTGCAAGAAGAAAGGGCACATTAAATCTGAGTGCTATAAGCTACAAAATAAGATTAAAAGGGAGGCTGCGAATCAAAAGGGAAAACAACCAGAAAATTCCGGTGAAGCTGATGTTGTAGAAGACTACAGCGATGGTGAACTTCTAGTCGCTTTTGTCAAAGATTCTAAAGTAAGCGAGGAGTGGATACTTGATTCAGGCTGCACCTTTCACATGAGTCCCAATCGGGATTGGTTTACAACTTACGAAACAATATCTGAAGGTGTTGTTTTGATGGGAAATAATGCTTCGTGTAAAATCGCAGGTGTTGGAACAATTAAAGTTAAGATGTTTGATGGAGTTGTCAGAACACTTAGTGACGTGCGGCATGTTCCAGAATTGAAAAGAAATTTAATTTCGTTGAGTACTCTTGATTCAAAAGGGTACAGATACACAACTGAAAATGGAGTTTTAAAGATTTCCAAAGGGTCCCTTGTTGTGATGAAAGGACAGAGAAAAATTGCCAAGTTATATGTTTTGCAGGGTTCTACTGTTACTGGTGATGCAGCTGTCGCTTCCTCTTCCTTGTCAGATGATGATATTACTAAACTTTGGCATATGCGCCTAGGGCATATGAGTGAGAATGGCATGGCAGAATTGAGCAAAAGAGGACTTCTTCATGGGCAAGGAATTTGCAAATTGAATTTCTGTGAGCACCGTGTTTTGGGAAGCAAAGAGAGTTCGATTCACTAGAGGAATCCATAACACGAAGGGAACATTGGAGTATATTCATTCTGATCTGTGGGGGCCATCTAGAGTGCCTTCTAGAGGTGGAGCTAATTATATGCTAACCTTTATTGATGATTTTTCCGAGAAAAGTTTGGGTGTTATTTTTGAAGCGCGAGAAAAGTGATATGTTTTCCACATTTAAGTCTTGGAAAATTATGATTGAAAAATAGATGGGAAAATAGATAAAATACCTCCACACAAACAATGGCTTAGAGTTTTGTTCGATGAGTTTAATAGATTGTGCAAGTCGAAGGAATCATGAGACACTTGACGATTCAGTCATACTCCATAACAACAAAAAAAGCGGTGTTGCGAACGAATGAATAGAAACGATCATGGAGAAGGTTCGATGTATGTTGTCAAATGCCAACTTACCAAGTCATTTTGGGCGTAGCGGCGTCTCGCATGTTTTTTTGATCAACCGATCTCCATCCGTTGCCATCGAGAAAAGACTCCACAAGAGGTATGGTCTGGTAATCCTGCTAATTATTCTGATTTAAAGATCTTTGGGTGTCCTGTGTATGCTCATGTTGATAATGGAAAATTGGAATCGAGAGCCATTAAATGTGTTTTTCTTGGTTATAAAGCTGGTGTAAAAGGGTATAAGTTATGGTGTCCTGAAAATAGAAAAGTTGTGATTAGTAGAGATGTTGTTTTTGATGAAACTGCTATGCTACCTAACTTATCTCTTAAAGACTCTTCCAATAAAGAAAATCAAAAATAGGTAGAGCATCGAGTTAATACAGAGTCAACTCCTCAAGCCATTACAAAATTGAGAATAGAGTTGCTTCTTCACCACAATACTTTATCGCCAAAAACAGAACTAGAAGAGAAATTAAACCTCCAAAGAAGTATGCCGAGGCTGATCTAGTTGCTTATGCTTTAAATGTGGTGAAGATATAGATGCGAATCAAGAGCCATCTAATTATTCTGAGGCGGTTAGCTGTGAAGGCTCAGAAAAGTGGATGTTTGCTATGCAAGAAGAGATGGAATCACTCCACAAAAACAGAACATGGGACCTTGTGAAACTTCCTAAAGGTAAAAAGGTTTGTTCGTTGTAAATGGGTGTTTAAAAAGAAAGAAGGGACTCTAGGAGTTGAAGAACCGGATATAAAGCAAGGCTTGTTGCAAAGGGTCTGATCAAATTCCAGAGTGGACTTCACGAGATGTGTTCTCCCGGTTGTTAAGCATAGTTTGATTCGAGCTTTGCTTGGTATTGTGGCCATGCATGATTTGGAGCTTGAGCAGTTAGATGTAAAAACTGCATTTTTGCATGAAGAACTTGATGAGGATATTTACATGCAACAACCAGAAGGTTTTACAGTTTTAGAAAAAGAGGACTATGTTTGCTTGTTGAAAAAGTCCCTTTACGGTTTGAAACAGTCACCAAGATAGTGGTATAAGAGGTTTGATTCCTTTATGACTTCTCATGATTTCAAATGAAGTAGTTTTGACAGTTGTGTTTACTTTAAGAAAAATAGTGATGGTTCTTTTGTGTATCTACTTCTTTATGTTGATGACATGTTGATAGCAGCAAAAGATAAAGAAGAGATAAGAAAGGTCAAAGCCCAACTAAGTAAAGAATTTGAGATGAAAGATTTAGGACCACCAAAGAAGATACTTGGTATGGAGATTCTCAGAGATAGAAAATCAAGTAAATTATACCTAAGTCATAAGGGGTACATTGAGAAAGTTCTTTGCAAGTTCAATATGCAGAGTGCTAAGCCTGTTAGTACTTCTTTAGCAGCCCATTTAAGACTTTCATCGGTTTTGTCTCCACAATCAGATGATGAGATTGAGTACATGTCACATGTTCCATACTCTAGTGTAGTGGGATCTCTCATGTATGCTATGGTTTGTTCACGTCCAGATTTATCATATGCAGTCAGTGCAGTTAGCAAATACATGGCAAATCCCGGTAAAGAACATTGGAAAGCAGTTCAGTGGATTTTAAGATACTTATGAGGCACTACTGATGTTTGCTTACAGTTTGGAAGAACTAAAGATGGAGTCATAGGGTATGTTGATGCTGATTTTGCTGGAGACCTTAATAGAAGAAGATCTCTCACAGGTTACGTCTTTACAATCGAAGGTTGTGCAATTAGTTAGAAAGCCACTTTGCAAACTACAGTCGCTTTGTCTACCACTGAAGCTGAGTACATGGCGATTACTGAGGCTTGTAAAGAAGCTATTTGGTTGAAGGGACTATTTAGTGAACTTAATGAAGACCTTCAAATCAGCACAGTATTTTGTGACAGTCAGAGTGCTATATTTCTTACAAAAGATCAAATGTTTCATGAGAGAACAAAACACATTGATGTTCGGTATCATTTTGTTCGTGATATTATTGCTCGTGGTGATATTGTTGTGAGCAAAATTAGTACTCATGAAAATCCTACAGATATGATGACTAAGTCACTTCCTATAACCAAGTTTGAGCATTGCTTAGACTTGGTTGGTGTTCATTGTTGAAGTTAAACCCTTAAGGGGTTTTATGGAAGAGGTGGAGAACTTGTTTATTAAAAGTTCGCAATGAAGAACTTTTTCATTGAGAATTTGTGTCAAGGTGGAGATTGTTAGAATTAAGTGACCCAAATTCTTATTTAAATAAAATACGATGGAAAATAAAATAAAAGTAAAATCCATATAGAACTAGACTTCTTTTATTTTATTTTAGAATAAGGTTTTTTAAACCTTATTAAACTTCATCTATTTTATATTGATTAGGATAGGGTGTTTCAATCCTACTAGAATATGGCTTTACAAGCCTATAAATAGACATAGTCTATTCCTCTTGTATTGATTCAAATTTTCGACATAGTGAATTTTTTTCTCCTCTGCCCGTGGTTTTTTCCCGATAGGGTTTCCACGTAAAATTTGTGTGTTCTTTATTTTATTTATTTTATTCTATTTTATTTTTTTCACAGAAACTCCAATTATGTCAGAGACGTACGTCCCACATTCTCCCTATTAAAAAAGGTTCAATTTATATAAAAACTAAATCCTATTCATTATTTGGGCAATGCATACGGTTGTTATAGAAGTGTAACGTCATTTGTTGTTTCCAATTTGACTCTCTAAGAGAAATTTTCATTTTCCAAGTTCCATTACTTATTCCACTAAAAGCTTCCATTCATATTTCACTAAAATTGGGTCGGAATGCTTACACCTAGAATGTTAACGTAGAACGAAGAAGACAATAACCGAATTGGACTCCCACGATAGAGACATACATCGACTTAATTTCAGAACGGGAAATATTTTTGATGAATTAATTTTGAATTTCAATCACTTAGTTGCCATTTTCCATTTTACAAATATGATAAGTGTGATAAAGACTTTTTAACAACAACAAGGTTATAAGATTTTAAGCTTCGCATAATTATTTCTACACTGTGGCACATAAAAATCAGCGGTAGAGGAATTGCTATTGCTCATTCAATTTTGAGATGCACGTGAATTTTTAACAATCAACATAATAAGTGCATACACAATTTCATAAAATTAGAAAAATAAGACGGCACACATAACGAATATGTGTGCCTGTAATGCAAGTTTACTATATCCCATATTGCTTTTTCCATATGTTATTTCCTCCGTATTATCATCCAAGTGTTTGGTTTGGGGTGGACGTAATAGTTCTATCCGAGTTCCAACGCAAAAACTCATGTATGACATAATCATCTTTGTTGAACCTTATTTTTGTGATCCGTTTAATGCCATTTAAGAATTATAAAGGGAAGTATAAATGTGTGTCTTTGAATTAATATTTAGATTTGTAGTAATTAAAATTAATGCTAATTAAACTGAAATATTGAATGTTCTAATTAAATAGAAATACTGAATGTTTTCTTTTATGGTAAGGTATTCTACTCCAATGTGGTTATAACACTTCCTATAAATGCCAGTTTTTTCCCCAACAAATCTCGTTTGAAATTAATTTTACGAACCAAATTTAACTAGCAACATCAGATTCACACAGTATGGCAAGCCTTAATGTTTATTCTGTACTACTTGTTTTATTCTTAATCTGCGTGGCAATAATGGCTACGAAGGAGAATGACCAGATTATTAAGGAAAATGATTGTGAAACTAAAATTGGTTTGCCTTGTGTTCTAGAAGCTTTCACTAGTATTTTCAAGACAGGGAGTGTTTCTAACAAGTGTTGCGGCGAACTTGTTGTGTTGGGAAAAGTTTGCCACTCAAAGATTAGTAAAGAGGACTCTTGAAAATCCTCTTCGATGATGACCTAAACCCAGAGACAATTATAGCAAAGAGCATTCAGACGTGGAATAATTGCCTTGCATTAATCGATTCACCATCTCCGTCTGCTTAAGGATATATGATTGCTTAAGCTAACAAAAGGTTACTAGACGTAAAGGGCCCAAATTTGTTCTTTTCTCTATATTTTTGATATTGTTCCGAAAGCTTCATTAAAATGTGTCATTAAAGTTTAAGCCTAGTTAAATTATATTTAGTTGTACGAAAATTAAATGGTTCTATAGAAGCCATTACTTAATACACTATGATTTTATACATGCCATTATTTTTAATTTTTAGCACTGAACTCAGTGAACCATCTCAAATCGAGCACTAGATATTGTTTCACATTGTTTAAATTGACACAAATATCATTATTACAAACATTAAGTTCATTTCAATAATGTGGAATTGGAATGTTCTAGTGTGGTGTGAAATTGAAACAATCTCAATTCCTTGAAAGTATTCATACAATTTAAATTCACATTGCCTTTAATGGAAAAATACCTTGACTTCTCAAAGTTCTGAAAAGACTCATATCGTGCCACGAAATATCCTCCAAAGGAGATGCACTGTAATTTGTAATAGTTCCGTACCTATGGACTCCTTTATTTCATTTTCCATTTTCACTGCTTCGATACTAATCTAATAGTTATGACCACTTTAGTTTCCGTAGAGGAGAGGCAATCTTGAAATCCTCATCGAAAGTAATGGAACGATTCAAACTCTTAACTTGATTTCCTTATTCTTCTTTCTTTAGATTACTTGTTTTTTATCAAGATCGAGAATGAAACTCCAATTATGTTGGAGACGTACGTCCCACATTCTCCCTATTAAAAAAGGTTCAATTTGTATAAAAACTAAATCCTATTCATTATTTGGGCAATACATACGATAGTTATAGAAGTGTAACGCCATTTGTTGTTTCCAATTTGGCTCTCTAAGAGAAATTTTCATTTTCCAAGTTCCATTACTTATTCCACTAAAAGCTTCCATTCATATTTCACTAAAATTGGGTCGAAATGCTTACACCTAGAATGTTAACGTAGAACGAAGAAGACAATAACCGAATTGGACTCCCACGATAGAGACATACATCGACTTAATTTCAAAACGGGAAATATTTTTGATGAATTAATTTTGAATTTCAATCACTTAGTTGCCATTTTCCATTTTACAAATATGATAAGTGTGATAAAGACTATTTGACAACAACAAGGTTTTAAGATTTTACGCTTCGCATAATTATTTCTACACTGTGGCACATAAAAATCAGCGGTAGGGGAATTGTTATTGCTCATTCAATTTTGAGATGCACGTGAATTTTTAACAATCAACATAACAAGTGCATACACAATTTCATAAAATTAGAAAAATAAGATGGCACACATAACGAATATGTGTGCCTGTAATGCAAGTTTACTATATCCCATATTGCTTTTTCCATATGTTATTTCCTCCGTATTATCATCCAAGTGTTTGGTTTGGGGTGGACGTAATTGTTCTATCCGAGTTCCAACGCAAAAACTCATGTATGAAATAATCATCTTTGTTGAACCTTATTTTTGTGATTCGTTTAATGCCATTTAAGAATTATAAAGGAAAGTATAAATGTGTGTCTTTGAATTAATATTTAGATTTGTAGTAATTAAAATTAATGCTAATTAAACTGAAATATTGAATGTTCTAATTAAACAGAAATACTAAATGTTTTCTTTTATGGTAAGGTATTCTAGTCCAATGTGGTTATAACACTTCCTATAAATGCTTGTTTTTTACCCAACAAATCTCGTTCAAAATTAATTTTATGAACCAAATTTAACTAGGAACATCAGATTCACACAGTAT
Organism: Gossypium longicalyx; assembly: GCA_025698465.1. Classification (NCBI taxonomy): domain Eukaryota; kingdom Viridiplantae; phylum Streptophyta; class Magnoliopsida; order Malvales; family Malvaceae; genus Gossypium; species Gossypium longicalyx. The sequence continues at coordinate 24,540,491 of CM046999.1, forward strand.
GGCAAGCCTTAATGTTTATTCCGTACTACTGGTTTTATTCTTAATCTGCAGGGCAGTAATGGCTACGAAGGAGAACGACCAGATTATTAAGGAAAATAATTGTGAAACTAAAATTGGTTTGCCTTGTGTTCTAGAAGCTTTCACTAGTATTTTCAAGACAGGGAGCATTTCTAACAAGTGTTGCGGCGAACTTGTTGTGTTGGGAAAAGTTTGCCACTCAGCATTAGTAAAGAGGACTCTTGAAAATCCTCTATTCGATGACCTAAACCCAGCGACAATTATAGCAAAGAGCATTGAGACATGGAATAATTGCCTTGCATTAATCGATTCACCATCTCCGTCTGCAGATTAAGGATATATGATTGCTTAAGCTAACAAAAGGTTACTGCAGACGTAAGCGGCCCAAATTTGTTTTTTCTCTATATTTTTATATTGTTCAAAGCTTCATTAAAATGTGTCATTAAAGTTTAGCCTAGTTAAATTATATTTAGTTGTACGGAAATTAAATGGTTCTATAGAAGCCATTACTTAATACACTATGATTTTATACATGCCATTATTTTTAATTTTTTAGCACTGGAACTCCGTAACCGTCTCAAATCGAGCACTAGATATTGTTTCACATTGTTTAAATTGACACAAATATCATTATTACAAACATTAAGTTCATTTCAATAATATGGAATTGGAAAGTTCTAGCGTGGTGTGAAATTGAAACAATCTCAATTCCTTGAAAGTATTTATACAATTTAAATTCACATTGCCTTTAATGGAAAAATACCTTGACTTCTCAAAGTTCTGAAAAGACTCATATCGTGCCACGAAATATCCTCCAAAGGAGATGCACTATAATTTGTAATAGTTCCATCCCTATGGACTCCTTTGTTTCATTTTCCATTTTCACTCCTTCAATACTAATATAATAGTTATGACCACTTTAGTTTACGTAGAGGAGAGGCAATCTTGAAATCCTCATCGAAAGTGATGGAACGATTCAAACTCTTAACTTGATTTCCTTGTTAGATTACTTGTTTTTTTATCAAGATCGAGAATGAAACTCCAATTATGTCAGAGATGTACGTCCCACATTCTCCCTATTAAAAAAGGTTCAATTTCTATAAAAACTAAATCCTATTCATTATTTGGGCAATACATACGACAGTTATAGAAGTGTAACGCCATTTGTTGTTTCCAATTTGGCTATCTAAGAGAAAGTTTCATTTTCCAAGTTCCGTTACTTATTCCACTAAAAGCTTCCATTCATATTTCACTAAAATTGGGTCGAAACGCATACACCTAGAATGTTAACGTAGAACGAAGAAGACAATAACCGAATTGGACTCCCACGATAGAGACATACATCGACTTAATTTCAGAACGGGAAATATTTTTGATGAATTAATTTTGAATTTCAATCACTTAGTTGCCATTTTCCATTTTACAAATATGATAAGTGTGATAAAGACTTTTTGACAACAACAAGGTTTTAAGATTTTAAGCTTCGCATAATTATTTCTACACTGTGGCACATAAAAATCAGCGGTAGGGGAATATGGTATTGCTCATTCAATTTTGAGATGCACGTGAATTTTTAACAATCAACATAATAAGTGCATACACAATTTCATAAAATTAGAAAAATAAGACGGCACACATAATTAATATATGTGCCTGTAATGCAAGTTTACTATATCCCATATTGCTTTTTCCATATGTTATTTCCTCCGTATTATCATCCAAGTGTTTGGTTTGGGGTGGACGTAATAGTTCTATCCGAGTTCCAACGCAAAAACTCATGTATGACATAATCATCTTTGTTGAACCTTATTTTCGTGATCCGTTTAATGCCATTTAAGAATCATAAAGGGAAGTATAAATGTGTGTCTTTGAATTAATATTTAGATTTGTAGTAATTAAAATTAATGCTAATTAAACTGAAATATTGAATGTTCTAATTAAACAGAAATACTGAATGTTTTCTTTTATGGTAAGGTATTCTAGTCCAATGTGGTTATAACACTTCCTATAAATGCCTGTTTTTTCCCCAACAAATCTCGTTTGAAATTAATTTTATGAACCAAATTTAACTAGGAACATCAGATTCACACAGTATGGCAAGCCTTAATGTTTATTCCGTACTACTGGTTTTATTCTTAATCTGCAGGGCAGTAATGGCTACGAAGGAGAACGACCAGATTATTAAGGAAAATAATTGTGAAACTAAAATTGGTTTGCCTTGTGTTCTAGAAGCTTTCACTAGTATTTTCAAGACAGGGAGCATTTCTAACAAGTGTTGCAGCGAACTTGTTGTGTTGGGAAAAGTTTGCCACTCAAAATTAGTAAAGAGGACTCTTGAAAATCCTCTATTCGATGACCTAAACCCAGCGACAATTATAGCAAAGAGCATTTAGACATGGAATAATTGCCTTGCATTAATCGATTCACCATCTCCGTCTGCTTAAGGATATAGGATTGCTTAAGCTAACAAACGGTTACCAGACGTAAGCGGCCCAAATTTGTTTTTTTCTCTATATTTTTGATATTGTTCCGAAAGCTTCATTAAAATGTGTCATTAAAGTTTAGCCTAGTTAAATTATATTTAGTTGTAAGGAAATTAAATGGTTCTATAGAAGCCATTACTTAATACACTATGATTTTATACAAGCCATTATTATTAATTTTATAGCACTGGAACTCCGTAACCATCTCAAATCGAGCACTAGATATTGTTTCACATTGTTTAAATTTACACAAATATCATTATTACAAACATTAAGTTCAACTCAATAATGTAGAATTTGAATGTTCTAGCGTTGTGTGAAATTGAAACAATCTCAATTCCTTGAAAGTATTTATACAATTTAAATTCACATTGCCTTTAATGGAAAAATACCTTGACTTCTCAAAGTTCTGAAAAGACTCATATCGTGCCACGAAATATCCTCCAAAGGAGATGCACTATAATTTGTAATAGTTCCTTCCCTATGGACTCCTTTGTTTCATTTTCCATTTTCACTCCTTCGATACTAATATAATAGTTATGACCACTTTAGTTTACGTAGAGGAGAGGCAATCTTGAAATCCTCATCGAAAGTGATGGAACGATTCAAAATCTTAACTTGATTTCCTTGTTCTTCTTTCTTTAGATTACTTGTTTTTTTATCAAGATCGAGAATGAAACTCCAATTATGTCAGAGACGTACGTCCCACATTCTCCCTATTAAAAAAGGTTCAATTTATATAAAAACTAAATCCTATTCATTATTTGGGCAATACATACGACAGTTATAGAAGTGTAACGCCATTTGTTGTTTCCAATTTGGCTCTCTAAGAGAAATTTTCATTTTCCAAGTTCCATTACTTATTCCACTAAAAGCTTCCATTCATATTTCACTAAAATTGGGTCGAAACGCATACACCTAGAATGTTAACGTAGAACGAAGAAGACAATAACCGAATTGGACTCCCACGATAGAGACATACATCGACTTAATTTCAGAACGGGAAATATTTTTGATGAATTAATTTTGAATTTCAATCACTTAGTTTCCATTTTCCATTTTACAAATATGATAAGTGTGATAAAGACTTTTTGACAACAACAAGGTTTTAAGATTTTAAGCTTCGCATAATTATTTCTACACTGTGGCACAAAAAATCAGCGGTAGGGGAATATGGTATTGCTCATTCAATTTTGAGATGCACGTGAATTTTTAACAATCAACATAACAAGTGCATACACAATTTCATAAAATTAGAAAAATAAGACGGCACACATAATGAATATGTGTGCCTGTAATGCAAGTTTACTATATCCCATATTGCTTTTTCCATATGTTATTTCCTCCGTATTATCATCCAAGTGTTTGGTTTGGGGTGGACGTAATAGTTCTATCCGAGTTCCAACGCAAAAACTCATGTATGACATAATCATCTTTGTTGAACCTTATTTTCGTGATCCGTTTAATGCCATTTAAGAATTATAAAGGGAAGTATAAATGTGTGTCTTTGAATTAATATTTAGATTTGTAGTAATTAAAATTAATGCTAATTAAACTGAAATATTGAATGTTCTAATTAAACAGAAATACTGAATGTTTTCTTTTATGGTAAGGTATTCTAGTCCAATGTGGTTATAACACTTCCTATAAATGCCTATTTTTTCCCCAACAAATCTCGTTCGAAATTAATTTTATGAACCAAATTTAACTAGGAACATTAGATTCACACAGTATGGCAAGCCTTAATGTTTATTCCGTACTACTGGTTTTATTCTTAATCTGCAGGGCAGTAATGGCTACGAAGGAGAACGACTAGATTATTAAGGAAAATAATTGTGAAACTAAAATTGGTTTGCCTTGTGTTCTAGAAGCTTTCACTAGTATTTTCAAGACAGGGAGCATTTCTAACAAGTGTTGCGGCGAACTTGTTGTGTTGGGAAAAGTTTGCCACTCAAAATTAGTAAAGAGGACTCTTGAAAATCCTCTATTCGATGACATAAACCCAGCGACAATTATAGCAAAGAGCATTTAGACATGGAATAATTGCCTTGCATTAATCGATTCACCATCTCCGTCTGCTTAAGGATATATGATTGCTTAAGCTAACAAACGGTTACCAGACATAAGCGGCCCAAATTTGTTTTTTTCTCTATATTTTTGATATTGTTCAGAAAGCTTCATTAAAATGTGTCATTAAAGTTAAGCCTAGTTAAATTATATTTAGTTGTAAGGAAATTAAATGGTTCTATAGAAGCCATTGCTTAATACATTATGATTATATACAAGCCATTATTATTAATTTTATAGCACTAGAACTCCGTAACCATCTCAAATCGAGCACTAGATATTGTTTCACATTGTTTAAATTTACACAAATATCATTATTACAAACATTAAGTTCAACTCAATAATGTAGAATTTGAATGTTCTAGCGTTGTGTGAAATTGAAACAATCTCAATTCCTTGAAAGTATTTATACAATTTAAATTCACATTGCCTTTAATGGAAAAATACCTTGACTTCTCAAAGTTCTGAAAAGACTCATATCGTGCCATGACATATCCTCCAAAGGAGATGCACTATAATTTGTAATAGTTCCTTCCCTATGGACTCCTTTGTTTCATTTTCCATTTTCACTCCTTCGATACTAATATAATAGTTATGACCACTTTATTTTACGTAGAGGAGAGGCAATCTTGAAATCCTCATCGAAAGTGATGGAACGATTCAAACTCTTAACTTGATTTCCTTGTTCTTCTTTCTTTAGATTACTTGTTTTTTATCAAGATCGAGAATGAAACTCCAATTATGTCAGAGACGTACGTCCCACATTCTCCCTATTAAAAAAGGTTCAATTTATATAAAAACTAAATCCCATTCATTATTTGGGCAATACATATGATAGTTATAGAAGTGTAATGCCATTTGTTGTTTCCAATTTGGCTCTCTAAGAGAAAATTTCATTTTCCAAGTTCCATTACTTATTCCACTAAAAGCTTCCATTCATATTTCACTAAAATTGGGTCGAAACGCTTACACCTAGAATGTTAACGTAGAATGAAGAAGACAATAACCGAATTGGACTCCCACGATAGAGACATACATCGACTTAATTTCAGAACGGGAAATATTTTTGATGAATTAATTTTGAGTTTCAATCACTTAGTTGCTATTTTCCATTTTGCAAATATGATAAGTGTGATAAAGACTTTTTGACAACAACAAGGTTTTAAGATTTTAAGCTTCGCATAATTATTTCTACACTGTGGCACATAAAAATCAGCGGTAGGGGAATATGGTATTGCTCATTCAATTTTGAGATGCACGTGAATTTTTAACAATCAACATAACAAGTGCATACACAATTTCATAAAATTAGAAAAATAAGACGGCACACATAATGAATATGTGTGCCTGCAATGCAAGTTTACTATATCCCATATTGCTTTTTCCATATGTTATTTCCTCCGTATTATCATCCAAGTGTTTGGTTTGGGGTGGACGTAATAGTTCTATCCCAGTTCCAACGCAAAAACTCATGTACGACATAATCATCTTTGTTGAACCTTATTTTCATGATCCGTTTAATGCCATTTAAGAATCATAAAGGGAAATATAAATGTGTGTCTTTGAATTAATATTTAGATTTGTAGTAATTAAAATTAATGCTAATTAAACTGAAATATTGAATGTTCTAATTAAACAGAAATACTGAATGTTTTCTTTTATGGTAAGGTATTCTAGTCCAATGTGGTTATAACACTTCCTATAAATGCCTGTTTTTTCCCCAACAAATCTCGTTCGAAATTAATTTTATGAACCAAATTTAACTAGGAACATCAGATTCACACAGTATGGCAAGCCTTAATGTTTATTCCGTACTACTGGTTTTATTCTTAATGCGCAAGCGTAATGGCTAGGAAGGAGAACGACCAGATTATTAAGGAAAATAATTGTGAAACTAAAATTGGTTTGCCTTGTGTTCTAGAAGCTTTCACTAGTATTTTCAAGACAGGGAGTGTTTCTAACAAGTGTTGCGGCGAACTTGTTGTGTTGGGAAAAGTTTGCCACTCAGCATTAGTAAAGAGGACTCTTGAAAATCCTCTATTCGATGACCTAAACCCAGCGACAATTATAGCAAAGAGCATTCAGACATGGAATAATTGCCTTGCATTAATCGATTCACCATCTCCGTCTGCTTAAGGATATAGGATTGCTTAAGCTAACAAACGGTTACCAGACGTAAGCGGCCCAAATTTGTTTTTTTCTCTATATTTTTGATATTGTTCCGAAAGCTTCATTAAAATGTGTCATTAAAGTTTAGCCTAGTTAAATTATATTTAGTTGTAAAGAAATTAAATGGTTCTATAGAAGCCATTACTTAATACACTATGATTTTATACATGCCATTATTTTTAATTTTATAGCACTGGAACTCCGTAACCATCTCAAATCGAGCACTAGATATTGTTTCACATTGTTTAAATTGACACAAATATCATTATTACAAACATTAAGTTCATTTCAATAATGTGGAATTGGAATGTTCTAGCGTGGTGTGAAATTGAAACAATCTCAATTCCTTGAAAGCATTTATACAATTTAAATTCACATTGCCTTTAATGGAAAAATACCTTGACTTCTCAAAGTTCTGAAAAGACTCATATCGTGCCACGAAATATCCTCTAAAGGAGATGTACTATAATTTGTAATAGTTCCTTACCTATGGACTCCTTTGTTTCAATTTCCATTTTCACTCCTTCGATACTAATCCAATAGTTATGACCACTTTAGTTTTCGTAGAGGAGAGGCAATCTTGAAATCTTCATTGAAAGTGATGGAACGATTCAAACTCTTAACTTGATTTCCTTATTCTTCTTTCTTTAGATTACTTGTTTTTTATCAATATCGAGAATGAAACTCCAATTATGTCAGAGACATACGTCCCACATTCTCCCTATTAAAAAAGGTTCAATTTATATAAAAAAATCCTATTCATTATTTGGCCAATACATACGACAGTTATAGAAGTGTAACACCATTTTTTGTTTCCAATTTGGCTCTCTAAGAGAAATTTTCATTTTCCAAGTTCCATTACTTATTCCACTAAAAGCTTCCATTCATATTTCACTAAAATTGGGTCGAAACGCTTACACCTAGAATGTTAACGTAGAACGAAGAAGACAATAACCGAATTGGACTCCCACGATAGAGACATACATCGACTTAATTTTAGAACGGGAAATATTTTTGATGAATTAATTTTGAATTTCAATCACTTAGTTGCCATTTTCCATTTTACAAATATGATAAGTGTGATAAAGACTTTTTGACAACAACAAGGTTTTAAGATTTTAAGCTTCGCATAATTATTTCTACACTATGGCATATAAAAATCAGCGGTAGGGGAATATGGTATTACTCATTCAATTTTGAGATGCACGTGAATTTTTAACAATCAACATAACAAGTGCATACATAATTTCATAAAATTAGAAAAATAAGATGGCACACATAATGAATATGTGTGCCTGTAATGCAAGTTTACTATATCCCATATTGCTTTTTCCATATATTATTTCCTCCGTATTATCATCCAAGTGTTTGGTTTGGGGTGGACGTAATAGTTCTATCCGAGTTCCAACGCAAAAACTCATGTATGACATAATCATCTTTGTTGAACCTTATTTTCGTGATCCGTTTAATGCCATTTAAGAATTATAAAGGGAAGTATAAATGTGTGTCTTTGAATTAATATTTAGATTTGTAGTAATTAAAATTAATGCTAATTAAACTGAAATATTGAATGTTCTAATTAAACAGAAATACTGAATGTTTTCTTTTATGGTAAGGTATTCTAGTCCAATGTGGTTATAACACTTCCTGTAAATGCCTGTTTTTTCCCCAACAAATCTCGTTCGAAATTAATTTTATGAACCAAATTTAACTAGGAACATCAGATTCACACAGTATGGCAAGCCTTAATGTTTATTCCGTACTACTGGTTTTATTCTTAATCTGTGGGGCAATAATGGCTACGAAGGAGAACGACCAGAGTATTAAGGAAAATAATTGTGCAACTAAAATTGGTTTGCCTTGTGTTCTAGAAGCTTTCACTCGTATTTTCAAGACAGGGAGTATTTCTAACAAGTGTTGCGGCGAACTTGTTGTGTTGGGAAAAGTTTGCCACTCAGCATTAGTAAAGAGGACTCTTGAAAATCCTTTATTCGATGACCTAAACCCAGCGACAATTATAGCAAAGAGCATTCAGACATGGAATAATTGCCTTGCATTAATCGATTCACCATCTCTGTCTGCTTAAGGATATAGGATTGCTTAAGCTAACGAACGGTTACCAGACGTAAGCGGCCCAAATTTGTTTTTTTCTCTATATTTTTGATATTGTTCCGAAAGCTTCATTAAAATGTGTCATTAAAGTTAAGCCTAGTTAAATTATATTTAGTTGTAAGGAAATTAAATGGTTCTATAGAAGCCATTACTTAATACACTATGATTTTATACATGCCATTATTTTAATTTTTAGCACGGAACTCAAGAACCATCTCAAATCGAGCACTAGATATTGTTTCACATTGTTCAAATTGACACAAATATCATTATTACAAACATTAAGTTCATTTCAATAATGTGGAATTGGAATGTTCTAGTGTGGTGTGAAATTGAAACAATCTCAATTCCTTGAAAGTATTTATACAATTTAAATTCACATTGCCTTTAATGGAAAAATACCTTGACTTCTCAAAGTTCTGAAAAGACTCATATCGTGCCACGAAATATCCTCCAAAGGAGATGCACTATAATTTGTAATAGTTCCTTACCTATAGACTCCTTTGTTTCATTTTCCATTTTCACTCCTTCGATACTAATCTAATAGTTATGACCACTTTAGTTTCCGTAGAGGAGAGGCAATCTTGAAATCCTCATCGAAAGTGATGTAACGATTCAAACTCTTAACTTGATTTCCTTGTTCTTCTTTCTTTAGATTACTTGTTTTTTATCAAGATCGAGAATGAAACTCCAATTATGTCAGAGACGTACGTCCCACATTCTCCCTATTAAAAAAGGTTCAATTTATATAAAAACTAAATCCTATTCATTATTTGGGCAATACATACGACAGTTATAGAAGTGTAACGCCATTTGTTGTTTCCAATTTGGCTCTCTAAGAGAAATTTTCATTTTCCAAGTTCCATTACTTATTCCACTAAAAGCTTCCATTCATATTTCACTAAAATTGGGTCGAAACGCTTACACCTAGAATGTTAACGTAGAACGAAGAAGACAATAACCGAATTGGACTCCCACGATAGAGACATACATCGACTTAATTTTAGAACGGGAAATATTTTTGATGAATTAATTTTGAATTTCAATCACTTAGTTGCCATTTTCCATTTTACAAATATGATAAGTGTGATAAAGACTTTTTAACAACAACAAGGTTATAAGATTTTAAGCTTCGCATAATTATTTCTACACTGTGGCACATAAAAATCACTGGTAGGGGAATATGGTATTGCTCATTCAATTTTGAGATGCACGTGAATTTTCAACCATCAACATAACAAGTGCGTACAAAATTTCATAAAATTAGAAAAATAAGACGGCACACATAACAAATATGTGTGCCTGTAATGCATGTTTACTATATCCCAAATTGCTTTTTTCATATGTTATTTCCTCCGTATTATCAACCAAGTGTTTGGTTTGGGGTGGACGTAATAGTTCTATCCGAGTTCCAACGCAAAAACTCATGTATGACATAATCATCTTTGTTGAACCTTATTTTTGTGATCCGTTTAATGCCATTTAAGAATTATAAAAGGAAGTGTAGACACTCAATTTTTCCCGGGCCCAGAAATAAGTCCAAAAACCCATTTCAGTATTTAAAATAAATAAATAAAATCCAAGTTCAGTCCAAAATTACAAATATAAATTGGCCCGATCGGAATGGCCCATTACTTGAAAAGATTTACGGTCCATCTACAAGCTTGACTCATATGGAAATATAATCTTCAATGATATACAATCTTAGATATGATTGCAATCTTAGATATGATATGCAATCTTAGATATGATACAATCTTAGATATGATTGCAATCATAGATATGATTGCAATCTTAGATATGATATGCAATCTTAGATATGATTGCAATCTTAGATATGATATGCAATCTTGAAGATATGATCTTGTAATCTTGGAGATTTAATTTGTAGATATCCTTTAATCTTAACCGTTGATGTAATTGATCTGTACTGTTGGATTTGAGAAGGTTCAACTATAAATAGAGGCCTCTCCCTTCATTGTAAACACACTGGAGTTTTGGGAAGCAATAAGAATTCTTGAGGCATTCACTCAAATTTCTCTCCCTCTTGCGTTCTTATTTTCTACGGTTTGTTCTTATTTATTCTTTGTTCATCTTATTTAATCCCTATTTCCTTGATTTTTAATTCTCTTTTATATATATATTTTTAATAATTTTAGTATTATATCAATTTTTTTTTTAAATTCTATATTATTCATTGTTTTAAAAAATATATTTCATTTAATTGAAAAAGTTTTTTTCTTAAGTAAGGCAATGTTTGGTGTTTAGAAATTTGGGAAATAGTACCCTAACATGCTGGGTTGCGATTTTTCGTTTGACTAAATAACCAAATATCTTTTTAATAGATTTTCAAAATCATGAGATAATTTTAGTTACGAGGATTTAATAGCCATTTTATATTTTTACGTTTTAATAGCTTATTTTTAGACTCACTCTTATTTGGTATTGTATAATATGTTAAATTTTTTATATCATTTTGTTCTTTTTTTTTTATATTCACATAAAATTAGTTAATTATGATAAATTAGATATGCTTGCATGAAATGATAAAACATGTATATGGTAGCTAGGTTATTATAATTTCTTACAAAATGTAAACATATCATTTTTTTTAAGACCAAAAGTCATGTTTTATTTAATTAAAAAGAAACTTTTAAAAAGGGGTGCAAGGCAATGTTTTGAGTACTTAGAAATTTGAGAAATAGTGCCCTAACATGCTGGGTTGTAATTTCTCGTTCGTCTAATTATCTAAAATATCCTTTTAAATAAGTTTTATGAATCACAAGATGATTTTAGTTACAAAAGATTAAAGATATCATGTCCAATCATGCTGGATATGATGTTTGCACTCTTTTAAGAACGAATGAATCTTGTTTCTTTTCTCAAATTATCACAGTTTTAAAGAAATATCGCTTTTCTTATATTTCTTTCAAATTTTTGACATTAAGACAAAAAACTATTCAATTTGGTACCAATTTTGGGCGTTACGAGGGTGCTAATCCTTCCTCATACGTAACCGACTCCCGAACCTGTTTTCTTAATTTTCATAGACCAAAATGTTTTATAAGGTGATCCAATCACACCTAAAAAAGGTTGGTGGCGACTCCTGTTTTTATTTTTCAAAAAGTCAAACCCCGTTTTTCGAACAACCCTTTAAAAAATGGTTTCGACAGCTTGGCGACTCCATTGGGGATATATAAGAGAGTCAAGCCGAAAATTGATTATTTTCTGTCTTAATGTCGGAAATTTGGAAAAGTTTTAAAATACGTCATTTTTACATGTGTTTGTTGCATATGTTTGTTATTGTTTACGCACGCATTGCATTTGCATGACCGTTGTGGTCACACCTTTAAGTGGGAGTGAGAAGCTATGCTTTCGTGAGGTTTTCACCTCCGCATGGGCTAGTGGATTTCTTCCGGGATACATCCGTACCTATGTCTTCGTGAGATTTTCATCTCCACATGGTCATAGGGAAATGTGTCCCCCTGAATCGAACTTGGTCTATATGAGCCTATAATTGGTGAGGATCGAGGAATCTGTTGGTTCAGGTACCCTTGCTTTAGAACTAAACTACATATAGTGAACTTTAAGTGCTTGCCCCAGGTAGTATGATGATGACCTTTAGTGCCTACCTTTATAAGTTCTTATTTATTATATTTTTTTATATATATGACACTGACTTGTTTCTATTATTTTGCTATCATTGCATGTCATTTATCATTAAAAGGTGTCAATTCAAGGTTCGATTTCTGAGTTAGAAAGTTTTGTAATGGGGAACGAATATCTTAATAAAGTGGAGGACAACTCTTTCGTTTGTGCTTGGTCAGAGAAAACCCAGATAGAAAAAAAAATGAGTGTCACCGAAGGATACACATCAGAATTATGGGACTATACTTTCATTAGTGTGATGCGAAATAACCTCCAAGAGTTAAAGGAAATATGGGATTAATGGAGTAACGAAGCCAAGCAGTTGTTCTACAATAGTTATGGGGAATTGCAGTATTTGCTTGACATGAAGATAGATGAAAATTCAAGGTGAGCATGGGGAGTACTGATGGACACTTCTACCATTACAGATGAAGATAGTCACCTCGTGGATGGTAAGGGTATAAGACCTACAAAATTGAATTGGATGGAAAGAATTTTGCTTATGATGGTAGAAAGGCTCACTTACTATAGGACCGCTACCAAACAACAAGCTGGAATTTACTGTAGTACTTTAGGATGTTGTACCTATCAGAAATAATAGAAATGCAAGCCCTAATGGCCGGGATAGCCCAAATGAGCATGAAAGAAAGAGATTAAAGAATATCGTATCGTTTAAAGACCTTTAAAGTAGAGATTAGCTATGCTGCGAAGATACCCATGCAAGCAATTCGAAATGTTCTGTGGAGGCAGAAATTTAAAGACTCTCAAGAAGTACTGAGGATGTTTAATATCATTTTAAGGCAGTATTCTACGAAGCTGGAATGCCTACTTGTTCGCCAATCTTTCTTTCAAGGTAATCAGAGCAACGTCACAGGCATTGGAGGATGTGTCTTTGGCTGTAGAGCTTACTTCATAGGCGAAGCCGTAATTCAAATTCAAGAGAAAGTTGATCATTTACAGATATTGGTAGAAAGGGCGAGCACGTTGAGCACCAATATGAGCTACAGTCAGATCGTGGTCGAAAGTTAGCTTTGTTATTAGATAGGGTTAAGACTCTGGGCCTACGAGCGAAAGTGTATTTGTAATCCGTTTTATGAAAAGATTTTTGTTCCTTAAATAATGTTTTCTAAAATGAAACTGAATCGAGATCGATACCTTTTTGCATTCATGCATTTGCATTACATTACATCAAAGAAAATAAGGTGTTGATTCGAAATTCGATTCCTAAATAGAATAGTTTGTCATAAGGAAACAAATTTCTTGATAAAATGGATTATAATGCGGTCGTCTGAATATAGTCCAAGTAAACACGATGAGAGAAAACTGGTAGTTCACGGAGGAATACATGATGTAATTGCCAGAGATTCAAGCCAACAAAGGCATGACGAGAGAAAGCTAGTAGTTCATGGAGGAATACATGATGTAATTGCCAGAGATTCAAGCCAACAAAGGCATGATGAGAGAAAGTTGGAAGTCCACGAAGGAATACGTTACTTGATTTAACTACCAACGAAGATTATCCAAGAGCCGACACTTTTTGATGAGTATCATGGAGATAAATGAGTAAGAGATTGAGGCTCAGATTAAGCAGCAAGAGCTAGCAAAGGCATCTTTTGGAGAATTTATAGGATTCGACCATGAAGAAAAGATCAGCGTTTACTTGGACTATGAAGGGCAAGACCGCATATGTAATTTATTTTCATGTAAAGAAATCTGTTTTCTAGAAAAGTTATTCTAATGGAATTGAATTCAAGATCAACATCTCCTTTTCTTTTGCATTTGCATTGCATCACATCACATGCATTTAAATCCATAAAAAGACCCTAATTAGTTAAGGTTAAATAGAGAAAGAAAGAGAGAAGAGGGTCACGGTTGAGTGAAAAGAAGATGCTCCCTTACATATCCTAGACTTTTGTATTAGGAGGGATAGCTTACCTGGAGATGAGGGTGTTTGGAAATGAAAATCATCCCATCAATGTCATACATGAGGAAGAGACTGAACAAAGAAACCTTAAGGGCATTTGCCCTTACGAACCGGGAAGTTCTTTAAACAATTAAACTGCAGAAGAACTTCCTGTAATCTTTAGGAATTTTACGGAGTAATATTCAGAACTCTCTTGTTGCTCTAAATCCTAGGAGTAGTGAGATTTCTTTTGAGAAGTAGGCTCATGTTCGGACATCATTGTTTCAATAAAACATATCTTTCATGATCAATGCGAGCAAATATTCTTTCATTCTTTTACCGATAAATATTCTTTTGACCTTTAAAATTCTTTCTAAATTAAATTCATAACATGTAAATAGTCATGCTTGAATTCATTTATTCCTTGTATATTCTTTTATGCCTATCATGGGTCCCTAAATATCAATGACATGGGCAACGATACTACAGATTCAAAGTTCCTTTTTGAGCGTGACATGTGTTTAGAGGAATCTTAGTACTTTGAAGATGACAGAGATTGTAATCTATCTTTTGATTTGTTGGAAATAGTAAAGCAAGAAGAGCAACAAATTTTACCCCATAAAGAGGTGGTAGAGAATTTAGCCTTAGAGGAAGGAAAGGTTGAGAAATTGGAACGTGCATAACCAGAGAGACAAAACAAGACCTTGTTGGGACTATTATGGGAATTCATAGATGTCTATAGGAATGTCGGAAGAACACATGCAAGAGGATTCATAATGACCAGGATAAACAAGAGCCTTGGACACTGTTGGTCCACCATGGAAAGGGATCGCATCAGTTGTACAATGAATGCCAAATTTAAAGGAGTCAAGACTTATGGGGCATGTATGTTATGGGCCCGAGCTCGTCAAAAGTTTCAAGCTGACAATGACTCATCTTTGTGGACGTCGACTACTGCATTAAGAGGGGGAGATAACTTCATATGCCAATATTACAAAGTTAAAAGTCATCCATTTCAAAAAAAAAAAGATTATATAACTGCACAATGCCAAAAGTTTGCAGTCTTTTCAAAGATAATGCGCCATACCACAGTACAACAAAGGTTGCCAAAAGAAAAGAAAAAAGAAAAAACAAATTACAGAAGATGACCGAGACTGGTAAAAATTGGCATAAGAAACTACCGCCTACTCTCTATGCTTACGCTGGGGCAAACACCTTCAATTCCAATTATTTCAAAGGTTCCAACCATCATCCTTGGAATGGGTGCATTGTTTGGCGTTCCTAAGGAGTTTGATGTGCCGCCAGTAGCTACGATGGTTAGCTCCAAGCGGTGGCCATTGATTTCCAGCTATGGGGCATCAGGCCGTACAGAGTCTCTGAAGCTTAAAATGATAGATTTTTTTTCTTCAAAACCAGTTTCTAACAAAGTGGATGATGGTATCATGAAGGAAGCTCTCTTAGACTTCTATACAAGTTCAGGGAAGAGGAAACCTGATCAAATCATTATTTTCAGGGATGGGGTTAGTGAGTCTCAATTCAATCAAGTTTTGATCAAGTTATTGAGGCTTGCAAGTTCCTTGACGAGAAGTGGAACCCTAAAGATTGTGGTTATTGTTGTACTAAAAACCATCATACCAAGTTTTTTCAGCAGGGATCTCCTGACAATGTGCTACATGGTACTGTCATTGACAATAAAGTATGCCATCCAAAGAACAAAGATTTTTACCTTGGTACCCATGCTGGAATGATTGGAATCACGAAGCAGACCCACTATCATGTTCTCTTAGACCAGGCTGGGTTTTCGGCTGATGATCTGCAAGAGTTTGTTCATTCTCTATCCTATATGTATCAAAGGAGCACCACAGCCATATTTGTTGTAGCTCCTATTTGCTACGCTCATTTGGCAGCTTCACAGTTGGGGGCAATTGATGAAGATTAGGGATGCTTCAGAAACATCATCGAGTCATGGTGGGATGTATGCTCCGGGAGTAATCTCTGTACCTCAGCTTTCCAGGTTGAAGGATAAAGTCAGCATTTTCATTCTTGTCTGCTGAGAATAATTGAACCATCTTTTTGTAGGGTTTGACAAACAAGAGCTAGGACTGTTGCTGGGGCAATCCTTTTCTTATGGGTTTATGAATCAAAATTTTTCCTCCAAGCTTTGATGGAGTCAAGAATTGAATACCTCTAGTAAACTTAACTTGAAAGTATTTATCCTAAGTAAATGTACCAAGAATGGATGACACAGACTTATGACAAAGAAGGTTCGTCCAAAAGAATTTCATAAAGGAAACCTTATGCTGAAAGAGATCCTTCCCATGCAAAAAGGATGAAGAATTGGGAAGGGCCATATGTTGCGAAGAAGGCTTTCTCTAGAGGTGCACTGATTTTGACAAGAAATGGATAGGAAGAATTTATCTGATCCAGTGAATTTGGATTCGGTCAAGGAGTACTTTGTCTGAAAGAGAAGGGAAGCCAAGGTGAAAACCCGCAAAGGGCACTTTGGGACTTCTATTTCAAAAAAAAAAAAAGAGGCAAAAAGAAAAAAAGAGAAAAAAATATAAAAGAAAAGAAAAAAGAAAAAAGAAAATGGAGAGGCCAAGGTGAAAACCCGCAGAGGGCGCCTTGAGACCAAAGGGGTTTTGAGTTGAAAACCTGAAAGGGCAGCTCAAATTTGGGAAGTCATGCAGTGACCTTGCTATACCGGATTCAATGAGAAGTAAAGTATGTTACATATCGAGGCATCAACAAACTACTTTGGATCTTTTAAACACATGTTGAATTCAAGAAAGTCTTCATGAAGCTGGCGTATAAACGCTTAAGCGGCGATATCTAGGGCATCTAACTTTTGTCTTGTTTGCTATCTTTAGATTCTCTTTCTTCTCAAAGATAGGCTTTCAGATTAATTTCCTTTGTATTTTTTTGACAAATTCGTTCCAATCTAATTATTCTCAAGATTAAATTCATCTTCCATTATTCTTAAAGTATGTTGCATTAAAATAATGATGGATGAACTAAATAATTTTCACAAATGAAGTTTTGCTCATTACTCTGGAAATTTCTAGATAATACAAGAAACTAAAACAAAATAATTGTTAGAAGAATTCACGTAAGTGAGGTTCGAAAGAACTCGAGGAAATTCTTTCTTTAGTACAAAATGATGATTGGACAAATCAAAAGATTCGATCCTAAGAGAGGATCATCTTACAAACATTTTTGGTGGGTCATAGCATTTGAAGAATGGTACAAACCCACAGGCTGAGTAGGAATGATATTTCGAGAGAAATAAGGATAAACTTTGACGAAAGAATGAGTGGTGACGTCTAGAATAGGGGTCATATTCATAAACATTTTGCATTATAACAGGTTTAATTAGGAGCATTTGATTCATTTCGATCATAGCATCCTAATCATTAGGCATGAACTCATACACATTATACAGGTTATGCCCTTCAAGGGACAATGAAGATTGATGCGCCTTAACCCTCTAAGCAGTAGGGTAACAGGCTAAAGCATAGCAGATCTGATTTTCGGATGTTCTCACAGCAAAGCAGATCCAAGATAACAGATCTGGCATTTCCATTTTGAGGGAGAGCAGACACATAGCAGATCTAACCTTCAGATGTTTATACTGAAGCAAGATCCAAGATGGTTTGGCATCCATGTGCTGACAAGGAACAAATCGAAGACATAGCGGATTTGGCTTTCACGTGCTTACGATGAAGCAAATCTAAGATGATTTGGCATCTCTGTATTGTCAGAGAACAAATCGAAGTTTGGCGTCTCCATATTCGACGGAGAGTAGACACATAGCAGATCTAGCCTTCAGATGTTTATACTGAAGCAAGATCCAAGATGGTTTGACATCCTTGTGCTTACAAGGAACAAATCGAAGACATAGCGAATTTGGCTTTCATGTGCTTACGATGAAGCAAATCTAAGATGATTTGGCATCTCTGTATTGTTAGAGAACAAATCAAAGTTTGGCGTCTCCATATTCGACAGAGAGCAGACACATAGCAGATCTAACCTTCAGATGTTTATACTGAAGCAAAATCCAAGATGGTTTGGCATCCTTGTGCTTACAAGGAACAAATTGAAGACATAGCGGATTTGGCTTTCACGTGCTTACGATGAAGCAAATCTAAGATGATTTGGCATCTGTATATTGTCAGAGAACAAATCAAAGTTTGGCGTCTCCATATTCGATAGAGAGCAGACACATAGCAGATCTAACCTTCGGATGTTTTCACATCGAAGTAGATCCAAGATGATTTGGCATCCTTACATTTACAAGGAGCAGATCGAAGACATACCAGATTTGGCTTTCACGTGTTTACGCTGAAGCAGATCTAAGATGATTTGGCATCTCTATACTGTCAAAGAACAAATCTAAGAAACAGATTTGGCATCTCCATATTCGACGGAGAGCAGATTGAAGACATAGCAGATCTGACCTTCATTGAAGCAGATCCAAGATGATTTGGCATATCTGTATTAGACGGGGAGCAGATCGAAGACATAACAGATTGGACCTTCATTAGAGCAGATCCAAGATGATTTGGCATCTCTGTATTAGACGGAGAGCAGATCGAAGACATAACAGATCTGACCTTCATGTGTTTACATAGAAGCAGATCCAAGATGACAGATTTGGCATCTTTGTATTAGACGGGGAGCAAATCGGAGATAACAGATTTGGCATCTCTGTATTAGATGGGGAGCAGATTGAAGAAGCAGATTTGGCGTCTCTGTATTAGACGGGGAGCAGATCGAAGATAACAGATTTGGCGTCTCTGTATTAGACGGGGAGTAGATCAAAGATAGCAAATATCGCCTTCCTGAGTTGCAGTGAAGCAAATTGAAGCCGTCAAGAGGCCATTTAAAGAAGATCAAGGATCAAGAACTCAAGACTCGGTGAGCTGGGCAAAATTTGTCCTTTTATAGTCTTTGCTATATTCCTATTACACAGCAATGAGCAAAGAGGGGCAGCTGTAGACACTCAATTTTTCCCGGGCCCAGAAATAAGTCCAAAAACCCATTTCGGTATTTAAAATAAATAAACGAAGTCCAAGTTCAGTCTAGAATTACAAATATAATTTGGCCCGATCGGAATGGCCCATTACTTGAAAAGATTTAAGGTCCATCTACAAGCTTGACTCATATGGAAATATAATCTTCAATGATATACAATCTTAGATATGATTGCAATCTTAGATATGATATGCAATATTAGATATGATAAAATCTTAGATATGATTGCAATCTTATATATGATTGCAATCTTAGATATGATATGCAATCTTAGATATGATTGCAATCTTAGATATGATATGCAATCTTAAAGAAATGATCTTGTAATCTTGGAGATTTAATTTGTAGATATCCTTTAATCTTAACCGTTGATGTAATTGATCTGTACCGTTGGATTTGAGAAGGTTCAACTATAAATAGAGGCCTCTCCCTTCATTGTAAACACACTGGAATTTTGGGAAGCAATAAGAATTCTTGAGAGCATTCACTCAAATTTCTCTCCCTCTTGCGTTCTTATTTTCTACGGTTTGTTCTTATTTATTCTTTGTTCATCTTCGTTTTCAACCTTTTTTATTTAATCCCTATTTCCTTGATTTTTAATTCTCTTTTATATATATATTTTTAATAATTTTAGTATTATATCAAATTTTTTATTAAATTCTATATTATTCATTGTTTTAAAAAATATATTTCATTTAATTGAAAAAGTTTTTTTTCTTAAGTAAGGCAATGTTTAGTGTTTAGAAATTCGGGAAATAGTACCCTAACATGCTGGGTTGCGATTTTTTGTTTGACTAAATAACCAAATATCCTTTTAATAAATTTTCAAAATCATGAGATAATTTTAGTTACGAGGATTTAATAGCCATTTTATATTTTTACGTTTTAATAGCTTATTCTTAGACTCACTTTTATTTGGTATTGTATAATATGTTAAATTTTTTATATAATTTTGTTCTTGTTTTTTTATATTCACATAAAATTAGTTAATTATGATAAATTAGATATGCTTGCATGAAATGATAAAACATGTATATGGTAGCTAGGTTATTATAATTTCTTATAAAATGTAAACATATCATTTTTTTTAAGACCAAAAGTCATGTTTTATTTAATTAAAAAGAAACTTTTAAAAAGGGGTGCAAGGCAATGTTTTGAATACTTAGAAATTCGAGAAATAGTGCCCTAACATGCTGGGTTGCAATTTCTCATTCGTCTAATTATCTAAAATATCCTTTTAAATAAGTTTTATGAATCACAAGATGATTTTAGTTACAAAAGATTAAAGATATCATGTCCAATCATGTTGGATGTGATGTTTGCACTCTTTTAAGAACGAATGAATATTGATTCTTTTCTCAAATTATCACAGTTTTAAAGAAATATCGCTTTTTTTAAATTTCTTTCAAAATTTTGACATTAAGAGAAAAACCTATTCAATTTGGTACCAATTTTGGGCGTTGCGAGGGTGCTAATCCTTCCTCGTACGTAACCGACTCCCGAACCTGTTTTCTTAGTTTTCGTAGACCAAAACATTTTATAAGGTTATCCAATCACACCTAAAAAAGGTTGGTGGCGACTCCCGTTTTTATTTTTCAAAAAGTCGAACCCCGTTTTTCGAGCAACCCTTTAAAAAATGGTTTCGACAGGAAGTATAAATGTGTGTCTTTGAATTAATATTTAGATTTGTAGTAATTAAAATTAATGCTAATTAAACTGAAATATTGAATGTTCTAATTAAACAGAAATACTGAATGTTTTCTTTTATGGTAAGGTATTCTACTCCAATGTGGTTATAACACTTCCTATAAATGCCAGTTCTTTCCCCAACAAATCTCGTTCGAAATTAATTTTACGAACCAAATTTAACTAGCAACATCAGATTCACACAGTATGGCAGGCCTTAATGTTTATTCCGTACTACTTCGGTTTTATTCTTAATCTGCATGTGGCGATGGGCTACTGAAGGAGAATGACCAGATTATTAAGGAAAATAATTGTGAAACTAAAATTGGTTTGCCTTGTGTTCTAGAAGCTTTCACTAGTATTTTCAAGACAGGGAGTATTTCTAACAAGTGTTACGGCGAACTTGTTGTGTTGGGAAAAGTTTGCCACTCAACATTAGTAAAGAGGACTCTTGAAAATCCTCTATTTGATGACCTAAACCCAGCGACAATTATAGCAAAGAGCATTCAGACGTGGAATAATTGCCTTGCATTAATCAATTCACCATCTCCGTCTGCTTAAGGATATAGGATTGCTTAAGCTAACAAATGGTTACCAGACGTAAGGGGCCCAAATTTGTTCTTTTCTCTATATTTTTTATATTGTTCCGAAAGCTTCATTAAAATGTGTCATTAAAGTTAAGCCTAGTTAAATTATATTTAGTTGTAAGGAAATTAAATGGTTCTATAGAAGCCATTACTTAATACACTATGATTTTATACATGCCATTATTTTTAATTTTTTAGCACTGGAACTCCGTAACCGTCTCAAATCGAGCACTAGATATTGTTTCACATTGTTTAAATTGACACAAATATCATTATTACAAACATTAAGTTCATTTCAATAATGTGGAACTGGAATGTTCTAGCGTGGTGTGAAATTGAAACAATATCAATTCCTTGAAAGTATTTATACAATTTAAATTCACATTGCCTTTAATGGAAAAATACCTTGACTTCTCAAAGTTCTGAAAAGACTCATATCGTGCCACGAAATATCCTCCAAAGGAGATGCACTGTAATTCGTAATAATTCCTTACCTATGGACTCCTTTGTTTCATTACCATTTTCACTCCTTCGATACTAATCTAATAGTTATGACCACTTTAGTTTCTGTAGAGGAGAGGCAATCTTGAAATCCTCATCGAAAGTGATGGAATGATTCAAACTCTTAACTTGATTTCCTTATTCTTCTTTCTTTAGATTACTTGTTTTTTTATCAAGATCGAGAATGAAACTCCAATTATGTCGGAGACGTACGTCCCACATTCTCCCTATTAAAAAAGGTTCAATTTATATAAAAACTAAATCCTATTCATTATTTGGGCAATACATACGACAGTTATAGAAGTGTAACGTCATTTGTTGTTTCCAATTTGGCTCTATAAGAGAAATTTTCATTTTCCAAGTTCCATTACTTATTCCACTAAAAGCTCCCATTCATATTTCACTAAAATTGGGTCGAAACGCTTACACCTAGAATGTTAACGTAGAACGAAGAAGACAATAACCGAATTGGACTCCTACGATAGAGACATACATCGACTTAATTTCAGAACGGGAAATATTTTTTATGAATTAATTTTGAATTTCAATCACTTAGTTGCCATTTTCCATTTTACAAATATGATAAGTGTGATAAAGACTATTTGACAACAATAAGGTTTTAAGATTTTAAGCTTCACATAATTATTTCTACACTATAGCACATAAAAATCAGCGGTAGGGGAATTGCTATTGCTCATTCAATTTTGAGATGCACGTGAATTTTTAACAATCAACATAACAAGTGCATACACAATTTCCTAAAATTAGAAAAATAAAACGGCACACATAACGAATATGTGTGCCTGTAATGCAAGTCATATTGCTTTTTCCATATGTTATTTCCTCCATATTATCATCCAAGTGTTTGGTTTGGGGTGGACGTAATAGTTCTATCCGAGTTCCAACGTAAAATCTCATGTATCACATAATCATCTTTGTTGAACCTTATTTTTGTGATCCGTTTAATGCCATTTAAGAATTATAAAGGGAAGTATAAATGTGTGTCTTTGAATTAATATTTAGATTTGTAGTAATTAAAATTAATGCTAATTAAACTGAAATATTGAATGTTCTAATTAAACAGAAATACTGAATGTTTTCTTTTATGGTAAGGTATTCTAGTCCAATGTGGTTATAACACTTCCTATAAATGCCTGTTTTTTCCCCCAACAAATCTCGTTCGAAATTATTTTTATGAACCAAATTTAACTAGGAACATCATATTCACACAGTATGACAAGCCTTAATGTTTATTCTGTACTACTGGTTTTATTCTTAATCTACGGGGCAGTAATGGCTACGAAGGAGAATGACCAGATTATTAAGGAAAATAATTGTGAAACTAAAATTGGTTTGCCTTGTGTTCTAGAAGCTTTCACTAGTATTTTCAAGACAGGGAGTATTTCTAACAAGTGTTGCGGCGAACTTGTTGTGTTGGGAAAAGTTTGCCACTCAGCATTAGTAAAGAGGACTCTTGAAAATCCTCTATTGGATGACCTAAACCCAGCGACAATTATAGCAAAGAGCATTCAGACATGGAATAATTGCCTTGCATTAATCGATTCACCATCTCCGTCTACTTAAGGATATAGGATTGCTTAAGCTAATAAACGGTTACCAGACGTAAGCGGCCCAAATTTGTTTTTTTCTCTATATTTTTTATATTGTTCCGAAAGCTTCATTAAAATGTGTCATTAAAGTTAAGCCTAGTTAAATTATATTTAGTTGTAAGGAAATTAAATGGTTCTATAGAAGCCATTACTTAATACACTATGATTTTATACAAGCCATTATTATTAATTTTATAGCACTAGAACTCCGTAACCATCTCAAATCGAGCACTAGATATTGTTTCACATTGTTTAAATTTACACAAATATCATTATTACAAACATCAAGTTCAATTCAATAGTATAGAATTTGAATGTTCTAGCGTGGTGTGAAATTGAAACAATCTCAATTCCTTGAAAGTATTTATACAATTTAAATTCACATTACCTTTAATAGAAAAATACCTTGGCTTCTCAAAGTTCTGCAAAGACTCATATCGTGCCATGAAATATCCTCCAAAGGAGATGCACTATAATTTGTAATAGTTCCTTGCCTATGGACTCCTTTGTTTCATTTTCCATTTTCACTCCTTCGATACTAATCTAATAGTTATGACCACTTTAGTTTCTGTAGAGGAGAGGCAATCTTGAAATCCTCATCGAAAGTGATGTAACGATTCAAAGTCTTAACTTGATTTCTTTATTCTTCTTTCTTTAGATTACTTTTTTTTTATCAAGATCGAGAATGAAACTCCAATTATATCGGAGAATGAGATGCATGTCTCACATTCTCCCTATTAAAAAAGGTTCAATTTATATAAAAACTAAATCCTATTCATTATTTGGGCAATACATACGACAATTATAGAAGTGTAACGTCATTTGTTGTTTCCAATTTGGCTCTCTAAGAGAAATTTTCATTTTCCAAGTTCCATTACTTATTCCACTAAAAGCTTCCATTCATATTTCACTAAAATTGGGTTGAAACGCTTTCACCTAGAATGTTAACGTAGAACGAAGAAGATAATAACCGAATTGGACTCCCACGACAGAGACATGCATCGACTTAATCTCAGAACGGGAAATATTTTTGATGAATTAATTTTGAATTTACATCACTTAGTTGCCATTTTCCATTTTACAAATATGATAAGTGTGATAAAGACTTTTTGACAACAACAAGGTTTTAAGATTTTAAGCTTCGCATAATTATTTCTACATTGTGGCACATAAAAATCAGCGGTAGGGGAATATGGTATTGCTCATTCAATTTTGAGATGCATGTGAATTTTTAACCATCAACATAACAAGTGCATGCACAATTTCATAAAATTAGAAAAATAAGACAGCACACATAACGAATATGTGTGCCTGTAATGCAAGTTTTGTAGAAACTCAATTTTGCCCGGCCCAAAAATAAGTCTAAAAACAAAAATAATAAACCCAAAAAAAACGAAGTCCAAGTTCAGTTCAGAATTACAAATATAATTTGGCCCGAACGGAATGGCCCATTACTTGAAAAGATTTAAGGTCCATCTACAAGCTTGACTCATATGGAAATATAATCTTCAATGATATACAATCTTAGATATGATTACAATCTTAGATATGATATGCAATCTTAGATATGATACAATCTTAGATATGATTGCAATCTTAGATATGATATGCAATCTTAGATATGATACAATCTTATATATGATTGCAATCTTAGATATGATATGCAATCTTAGAAGATATGATTTTGTAATCTTAGAGATTTAATTTGTAGATACCTTTTAATCTTAACCGTTGATGTATTGATCTGTACCGTTGGATTTGAAGAGGTTCAACTATAAATAGAGGCCTCTCTCTTCATTGTAAACACACTGGAGTTTTGGGAAACAATAAAATTTTTGAGAGCTTTCACTCAAATTTCTCTCCCTCTTACGTTCTTATTTTCTACGGTTTGCTCTTATTTTATTCTTTGTTCATCTTCGTTTTTCAACCCTTTTTTATTTTGATTTAATCCATGTTTCCCTGATTTTTTTATATATATTTTAATTTTTTTAATAATTTTAGTATTATATCAAACTATTTCATTTTTTTAATAATTTTTTTAGTATTACTCTTACTAAATTATTTTTTAAATTTTACTCAAATCATTATTTAAAAAATATATATATTTCATTTAATTGTCATATTTTATCCAAAAGTTTTTCTAAAATGAGGCAATGTTTTTCGTATTTAGGAATTGGGAAATAGTGCCCTAACATGCTGGGTTGCGATTTCCCGTTTGTCTAAATGTCTAAAGTATCCTTCTAGATAGATTTTGTAAATCACGAGATGATTTCAGTTATGAGAGTTTAAGAATATTGTGTCCTATCATGCTGGATGTGATGTTTGTATTCTTTCGGAGCTAAGGAATCTCGATTTTTCAACTTAAATAATTCTGGTTTTAAAAAAGGGATTCTATTTTTAAATCCTTTCAAATTTTTGACATTAAAACAGAAAACTATTCAATTTGGTACCAATTTTGGGCGTTGCGAGGGTGCTAATCCTTCCTCATACGTAACCAACTCGTGAACCTATTTTCTTAATTTTCATAGACCAAAACGTTTTATAAGGTGATCCAATCACCCTAGAAAAGGGTTGGTGGTGACTCCCATTTTCATTTTTCAAAAGTCAATCCCCATTTTTTGAACAATCCTTTAAAAAATGGTGTCGACAGCTTGGAGCCTTTGCTAGGGATGTTAAGAGAGTGAAGCCAAAAAAATTTAATAACTTTCTGTCTTAATGCTAAAAATTTGAAAAGATTTAAAGATAAAGATCCCTTTTTATGTGTTTGCTGCATATGTTTGTTATTTTTCTCGCACACATTGCATTTGCATGACCGTTGTGGTCGCACCCTTAAGTGGGAGTGAGAAGCTACGCTTTCGTGAGGTTTTCACCTTCGTATGAGCTAGTGGATTGCTTTCGGGATACTGTACCTATGTCTTCGTGAGATTTTTATCTCCGCATGGCCATAGGGAAATGTGTCCCCCTGTACTGAACTTGGTCTATATGAGCCTATAATGGGTGAGGATCGAGGAATCTGCTGGTTCAGGTACCCTCACTTTAGAACCAAACTACATATAGTGAACTTTAAGTGCTTGCCCTAGGTAGTATGGTGATGACCTTTAGTACCTACCTTTATAAGTGCTTGTTTATTACATCTTTTTATATGATACTGACTTTTTTTTTTGGTCATCATCGCATGTCATCCATCATTAAAAGGTGTCGATTCAAGGTTCGATTTCTGAGTTAGGAAGTTTTGTAATGAGGAATGAATATCTTAATAAAGTGGAGGACAACTCTTCCATTTGTGCGTGGTCAGAGAAAACCCAGTTAGAGAAAGGAGATAGTGTCATCAAGGGATATACATTGGAGTTGTGGGAATTTACTCGTATCAGTTCGACACAAAATGATTTTCGAGAGATGAAGGACATTTGGGCCTAGTGGGATGACAAGGTTAGGCAGCTGTTCTACCAGAACTATGGAGATCTTCCTTATTTGCTAGATCATTGGAGGAAAGCTTAATAGTAGTTCCATCAGAATTAGACGTCATGAAACAAGAGTTGGAGAGAAAGAATTTGGAGCTTGGGAAGAAGATTGAGAAACTAG
Source organism: Gossypium longicalyx (assembly GCA_025698465.1). Lineage (NCBI taxonomy): Eukaryota > Viridiplantae > Streptophyta > Magnoliopsida > Malvales > Malvaceae > Gossypium > Gossypium longicalyx. Next base: position 24,567,891 of record CM046999.1, read on the forward strand.
AAGAGGAAAAGATGTATTTTCAAAAGATTTAGGTTGAAAAAGTAAGGAAGGAAAAGTGGAAAGTTGAAGAAGACCGAGATGATCTGAAAGAGAATTATAAGAAGATACAGTTGTCAATAAAAAAGCTGGGTTGGGAAAGACTTCAGAGCAATGGCAGCAAGAGATTCAGGAAGAGAGAACCAGAGCTGATCATTGAGAGAAAAAGCTTCAAGAGATGCAAGCACAGAATTAAGCCTTAGAAAGGAGTTTGGCAGAAAGCCAGAAAGAGAAGCATGGATTAAAGATTAAAGTAGTTAAACTTGGACGGTCTCTTCATCATTACCGAAGTCGTAACTCTACGGTCGAATTAAAGGCAAGCTTGGATAAGATTGAGGAAATGAAGCACAATATTGGAGGGTTAGAAGTAGCACTATAGGACTGTGAGCTACGAATTAAGCAGCTCGAGGTGAGAGAAGAACAGTGGAAGAGAGAACTTCACCATCTTCGGGATCAAGTGAGAGATAGAGATCATGTCATGGAACAGGCCCTAGTTCAAATTCGAGAGGTTGTTGAACACTTGCAGGATTTGGCAATAAAAGCTAGAACGCTGAGTATAATGTATGAGTCATCGTCAGACAAAGGATGAGAGTTAGCATTATTATTGGATAGGGTTAAGACTCTAGGCCTACAGGCGAAAGTATATTTGTAATCCGTTTTATGAAAAGACTTTTGTTCCTTAAATAATGTTTTCTAAAATGAAACTGAATCAGAATCGATACCTTTTTGTATTCATGCATTTGCATTGCATCACACCACATCATATGCATTTAAATCCATAAAAAGACTCTAATTAGGAAAAAAAATTATTTCAAAGGGTTAACCGGGGATATGGAACAAAGGTTGGAGAGATTGGAGCAAAGGCAAATACAGATGCAATAGCAGTTAACCAAGATTCAACAAGATATACGTGATCAAATGTTAGAGCTCCAAAGAAATGTAATTGGCCAGCTGAGGCAATTACTAGCTGAAGGGCTTGAAAAGAAGAAAAGCCTAGTGGTCAACACTGAGGATGATATTGAGGACATCGTTTATTCCCCAAGTTTTACTCTAATAAGCGTCCAAAATCGACCAGACGAGGTACCTATTACTATCAGTCTCCAACAGCATTAGGCCAGTATGGTGGCACCAGTAAATACTCAGTAGGCTCAGGTCCCAATTCGAGGGGCAATTCAGCCAATCTTGTTGCCATTGAAGAAGCAAAGAAGACATGTGTGGAGCTTTCGAAATAGCACGAGGCTTTCAAAAGACGAGAGTGGAGCTCCCGAAGTAATACTTCGAAGGCAATGAAGAAAAAGGAAAAAGAGGTGAAAATGATTACCATAAGCAAGCAAAGAGTTACTAGCCATCAGGAATCCAATTCGAGATCGAGTTCTAAAAAACTCACATCTACACCAATCCCGATGTCGTATAAGGAGCTATATCAAAGATTATTGGACGCATACGTAGTAGCCCCTTTTTCATTTAAAACCGTTGCAGCCCCTATACCCCAAGTGGTATGATTCGAGCACTCAATGCGAATACCATGCGGGAATCACAGGACATTCAATTGAGAATTGCACTGCCTTTAAAAAGGCAATTGAGAGGTTCATTAAGATGGGTGCTGTAAACTTCGGTGGTCCCTCTGGAGCAGAAAATCTGTTACCTTATCATCTAGATAAAAGGGCAAATTCCATAATAGAAGAGGGCATGGGATCCAAGAATGCGCCAAGTTCAGGGCTTTTAAAAAAAACTTGATGTTGGAGGATTTGAATGACGTATCCGAAAAAGGAACCAAGAAATAAAAATTGTTGAGCCTTTGCACATTTGGGGATGTTTTGAACAACGAAATTGTGGAAGTGATCCTTGTATTTAAACATTAATCTAGAGTAATGTTTAGAACAAACTTATTATTTTAAAGCCTAGAAACAATAAGGTTTCATTTGTGAAATAGGCTCATGTTCGGACATCATTGTTTCAATAAAACATATCTTTCATGATCAATGCAAACAAATATTCTTTCATTCTTTAACCTATAAATATTCTTTTGACCTTTAGAATTCTTTCTATATTGCATTCATAACATGTAAATAGTCATGCTTGAATTCATTTATTCCTTGTATATTCTTTTGTGCCTATCATGGGTCCCTAAATATCAATGACATGGGCAACGATACTACAGATTCAGAGTTCCTTTTTTAGCATGACATGTGTTTAGAGGAATCTTAGTACTTTAAAGATGACAGAGATTGTAATCTATCTTCTGATTTGTTGGAAATAGTAAAGCAAGAAGAGCAGCAAATTTTTCCACATAAAGAGGTGGTAGAGAATTTAGGCTTAGAGGAAGGAAAGGTTGAGAAATTGGAACATGCATAACCAGAGAGACAAAACAAAACCTTGTTGGGACTATTATGGGAATTCATAGATGTCCATAGGAATGTCGGAAGAACACATGCAAGAGGATTCATAATGACCAGGATAAACAAGAGTCTTGGGCACTGTTGGTTCACCATGGGAGGGGATCACATCAGTTATATCATAAATGTCAAATTTAATGAGCCAAGACTTATAGGGCATGTATGTTATGGGCCCGTCAAAAGTTTCAAGTTGACAATGGTTCATCTTTGTGGTTGTCGACTGCTCCATTAAGAGGGTAGAGATAGCTTCATATGCCAATATTACAAAGTCAATAGTCATCGAATTTAAAAAAAAAAAATCATATCCAACTGCACAATGCCAAAAGTTTGCAGTCTTTTCAAAGATAAGGCGCCATAAGACAGTACAACAAAGGTTGCCAAAAGAAAAGAAAAAGAAGAAAAATAAATTACAGAAGATGATCGAGACTGGTAAAAATTGGCATAAGAAACTACCGCTTACTCTCTATGCTTACGTTGAGGCAAACACCTTCAATTCCAGTTGTTTCAAAGGTTCCAACCATCATCCTTGGAATGGGTACATTGTTTGGCTTTCCTGAGCAGTCTGATGTGCCGTCAATAGCTACGATGGTTAGCTCCAGGCGGTGGCCATTGAGTTCCAGCTATGGGGCATTAGGCCGTACACAGTCTTTGAAGCTTAAAATGATAGATTCTTTTTTCAAAACTAGTTTTTGACAAAGTGGATGACGGTATCATGAAGGAAGCTCTCTTAGACTTCTATACAAGTTCAGAGAAGAGGAAACCTAATCAAACCATTATTTTCAGGGATGAGGTTAGCGAGTCTCAATTCAATCAAGTTTTGATCAAGTTGTTGAGGCTTGTAAGTTCCTTGACGAGAAGTGGAACCCTAAAGATTGTGGTTATTGTTGTACGAAAAACCATCATACCAAGTTTTTTTTCAGCAGGGATCTCCTGACAATGTGCTACATGGTATTGTTATTGACAACAAAGTATGCCATCCAAAGAATAATAATTTTTACCTTGGTACCCATGCTGGAATGATTGGAATCACGAGGCAGACCCACTATCATGTTCTCTTAGACCAGGCTGGGTTTTCAGCTGATGATCTGCAAGAGTTTGCTCATTCTCTATCCTATATGTATCAAAGGAGCACCACAACCATATTTGTTGTGGTTCCTATTTGCTACGCTCATTTGGCAGCTTCACAGTTGGGGGCAATTGATGAAGATTAGGGATGTTTCAGAAACATCATCGAGTCATGGTGGGATGTATGCTCGGGAGTAATCTCTATACCTCAGCTTTCCAGGTTGAAAGATAAAGTCAGCAACTTCATTCTTGTCTGCTGAGAATCATTGAACCATCTTTTTGTAAGGTTTGACAAACAACAGCCAGGACTGCTGCTGGGGCAATCCTTTTCTCATGGGTTTTTGAATCAAGATTTTTCCTCTAAGCTTTGATGAAGTCAAGAATTGAATACCTCTAATAAACTTAACTTGAAAGTATTCATCCTAAGCAAATGTACCAAAATGGATGACACAGACTTATGACAAAGAAGGTTCGTCTAAAAGAATTCCATGAAGGAAACCTTGTGCTGAAAGAGATCCTTCCCATTCAAAAGGATGCCGAATTGGGAAGGGCCATATGTTGCGAAGAGGGATTTCTCTAGAGGTGCACTAATTTTTGACAAGAAATGGATAGGAAGAATTTATTTGATCCAGTGAATTCGGACTCGGTCAAGGAGTACTTTGTCTGAAGGAGAAGGGAAGCCAAGGTGAAAACCCGTAAAGGGCACTTTGGGACTTTTAAAAAGAAAAAATATATAGAGAGGCCAAGGTGAAAACCCGCAAAGGGCGCATTGTGACCAAAGGGGTTTTGAGTTGAAAACCCGAAAGGGTAGCTCAAATTTGGAAAGTCATGTAGTGACCTTGCTATACCGGATTCGACGAGAAGTAAAGTATGTTACATATCGAGGCATCAACGAATTACTTTGGATCTTTTAAACACATGTTAAACTCAAGAAAGTCTTCATGGATCTAGTGTATAGACGCTCAAGCGGCGATATCTGGGGCATCTGATTTCTGTCCTATTTACTATATTTGGATTCTTTTTCTTCACAAATATATGTTCTCAATTTAATCTTTTTGTATTCCTTCCAATAATTTGTCCAAATCTAATTATCCTCAGGATCAATTTATTTGTCTCCCATTATTCATAAAGCATGTTGCATTGAAATAATGATAGATGAACTAAAATATCTTCACAAAAGAAGTTTTGCATATTACTCTGGAAATTTATAGATAATACAAGAAACTGAAACAAGACAATTGTTTAAGGAATTCTCATATGTATGGGTTGGAGATACTCGAGAGATTTTCTTCTTCAGTCCAAAAGGTGGTTGGACGTTTTAAGCAATATTGATCTTAAGAAAGGATCATTTCATAAACATCTTTAGTGGGTCGTAACATTCGGGGAATGGTACGGTAGACCAAATTGATGGAGAAGATTCGAGGCATACGAGTAGAGTATGATTGATATGTCAAGAAGAATGAGGTGGAAAGCTCGATAGATGATTGAGTGATGATGTCCGAAATAGGAGTTATTTTCATAAACATTTTGCATTATAACAGGTTTAATTAGGAGCACTTGACTCATTTCGATCATAGCATCCTAATCATTAGGCATGAACTCATACGCATTATACAAAGTTATGTTCTTCAAGGACAAGGAAGATTGATGTGCCTTAACTCCTAAGCAATGAAGGTAACAAAGCTAAAGCATAGCGAGATCCTTTTCACGTGTTTACGCTGAAGTAGATCTAAGATGATTTGGCATCTCTGTATTGTTAGAGAGCAGATCGAAGATAGCAGATTTGGCATCTTTATACTGTCAGAGAACAAATCGAAGAAATAGATTTGGCATCTACATATTTGACGGAGAGCAGGTTGAAGACATAGCAGATCTGATCTTTATTGAAGCAGATCCAAGATGATTTGGCATCTCTGTATTAGATGGGGAGCAGATCGAAAATATAGTAGATCTGACCTTCATTGAAGCAGATCCAAGATGATTTGGCATCTCTGTATTAGACGGGGATCAGATCGAAGACATAGCAGATCTGACCTTCATTGAAGCAGATCCAAGATGATTTGGCATCTCTGTATTAGACGGGGAGCAGATCGAAGATAACAGATTTGACGTCTCTGTATTAGGCGGGGAGCATATCAAAGATAGCAGATATCGCCTTCCTAAGTTGTAGTGAAGCAGATTGAAGCCGTCAAGAGGCCATTTAAAGAAGATCAAGGATCAAGAACTGAAGACTTGGCGAGCTCGGGAAAAATTGGTCCTTTTATAGTCTTTGCTCTATTCCTGTTACACAGCAATGAGCAAAGAAGGGCAGCTGTAGACACTCAATTTTGCCCGGGCCCAGAAATAAGTCCAAAAACAAAAATAGTAAACCCAAAAAAAACGAAGTCCAAGTTCAGTCCAGAATTACAAATATAATTTGGCCCGATCGGAATGACCCATTACTTGAAAAGATTTAAGGTCCATCTACAAGCTTGACTTATATGGAAATATAATCTTCAATGATATACAATCTTAGATATGATTACAATCTTAAATATGATATGCAATCTTAGATATGATACAATCTTAGATATGATTGCAATCTTAGATATGATATGCAATCTTAGATATGATACAATCTTAGATATGATTGCAATCATAGATATGATATGCAATCTTAGAAGATATGATTTTGTAATCTTAGAGGTTTAATCTGTAGATACCTTTTAATCTTAACCATTGATGTAACTGATCTGTACCGTTGGATTTGAGGAGGTTCAACTATAAATAGAGGCCTCTCCCTTCATTGTAAACACACTGGAGTTTTGGGAAACAATAAAATTTTTTAAAGCTTTCACTCAAATTTCTCTCCCTCTTACGTTCTTATTTTCTACTGTTTTCTCTTATTTTATTCTTTGTTCATCTTCATTTTTCAACCATTTTTCATTTTGATTTAATCCATGTTTCCCTGATTTTTTTATATATATTTTAATTTTTTTAAATAATTTGAGTATCATATCAAACTATTTCATTTTTTTAATAATTTTTTTAGTATTACTCTTAGTAAATTATTTTTTAAAATTTACTCAAATCATTATTTTAAAAAATATATATTTCATTTAATTGTCATATTTTATCCAAAAGTTTTTCTAAAATGAGGCAATGTTTTTCGTATTTAGGAATTCGGGAAATAGTGCCCTAACATGCTGGGTTGTGATTTCCCGTTTGTCTAAATGTCTAAAGTATCCTTCTAGATAGATTTTGGAAATCACGAGATAATTTCAGTTATGAGAGTTTAAGAATATTGTGTCCTATCATGCTGGATGTGATGTTTGTATTCTTTCGGAGCTAAGGAATCTTGATTTTTCAACTTAAATAATTCTGGTTTTAAAAAAAGGATTCTATTTTTAAATCCTTTCAAATTTTTGACATTAAAACAGAAAACAATTCAATTTGGTACCTTCCTCGTACATAACCGACTCCCGAACCTATTTTCATAATTTTCGTAGACCAAAACGTTTTATAAGGTGATCCAATCACACCTAAAAAAGGGTTAGTGGTGACTCCCATTTTCGTCTTTCAAAAGTCGATCCCCGTTTTTTGAACAATCCTTTAAAAAATGGTTTTGACAAGTTTACTATATCCCATATTGCTTTTTCCATATGTTATTTCCTTCGTATTATCGTCCAAGTGTTTGGTTTGGGGGGATGTAATAGTTCAATCCGATTTCCAACGCAAAAACACATGTATGACATAATCATCTTTGTTGAACCAAATTTTCGTGATCCGTTTAATGCCATTTAAGAATTATTAAGGGAAGTAGAAATGTGTGTCTTTGAATTAATATTTAGATTTGTAGTAATTAAAATTAATGCTAATTAAACTGAAATATTGAATGTTCTAATTAAGCAGAAATACTAAATGTTTCCTTTTATGGTAACGTATTCTAGTCGAATGTGGTTATAAAACTTCCTATAAATTCTAGCTTTTTCCCCTGCTAATCTCATTCGAAATTAATTTTACGAACCAAGTTTAACTAGTTACATCAGATTCGCGCAGTATGGCAAGCCTTAATGTTTATTCCGTACTACTAGTTTTATTCTTAATCTGCGGGGCAGTAATGCTACGAAGGAGAACGACCAGATTATTAAGGAAAATAATTGTGAAACTAAAATCGGTTTGCCTTGTGTTCTAGAAACTTTCACGAGTATTTTCAAGACAGAGAGTATTTCTAACAAGTGTTGCGGCAAACTTGTTGTGTTGGGAAAAGTTTGCCACTCAGCATTAGTAAAGAGGACTCTTGAAAATCCTCTATTCGATGACCTAAACCCAGCGACAATTATAGCAAAGAGCATTCAGACATGGAATAATTGCCTTGCATTAATCGATTCACCATCTCTGTCTGCTTAAGGATATAGGATTGCTTAAGGTAACAAACGGTTACTAGACGTAAGGGGCCCAAATTTGTTCATTTTTCTATATTTTTGTTTTGTTCCCAAAGCTTCATTAAGAATGTGTCATTAAAGTTAAGCCTAGTTAAATTATATTTAGTTGTACGGAAATTATATGGTTCTATAAGAGCCATTACTTAATACACTATGATTTTATACAAGCCATTATTTTTAATTTTATAGCACTGGAACTCCGTAACCATCTCAAATCGAGCTCTAGACATTGTTTCACATTGTTTAAATTTACACAAATATCATTATTACAGACATTAAGTTCATTTCAATAATGTAGAATTGGAATGTTCTAGCGTGGTGTGAAATTGAAACAATCTCAATTCCTTGAAAGTATTTATACAATTTAAATTCACATTGCCTTTAATGGAAAAATACCTTGACTTCTCAAAGTTCTGAAAAGACTCATATCGTGGCATGAAATAACCTCCAAAAAAGATGCACTATAATTTTTAATAGTTCCTTGCCTATGGACTCCTTTGTTTAATTTTCCATTTTCACTCCTTCGATACTAATCTACTAGTTATGACCACTTTCGTTTCCGTAGAGGAGAGGCAATCTTGAAATCCTCATCGAAAGTGATGGAATGATTCAAAGTCTTAACTTGATTTCCTTATTCTTCTTTCTTTAGATTACTTGTTTTTTATCAAGATCGAGAATGAAACTCCAATTATGTCGGAGACGTACGTCCCACATTCTCCCCATTAAAAAATGTTCAATTTATATAAAAACTAAATCTTATTCATTACTTGGGCAATTCATACGACAGTTATAGAAGTGTAACGTCATTTGTTGTTTCCAATTTGGCTCTCTAAGAGAAATTTTCTTTTTCCAAGTTCCATTACTTATTCCACTAAAAGCTTCCATTCATATTTCACTAAAATTGGGTCGAATGAATGTTAACATAGAAAAGAAGACAATAACCAAATTGGACTCCCACGATAGGGACATACATCGACTTAATTTCAGAACGGGAAATATTTTTGATGAAATAATTTTGAATTTCAATCACTTAGTTGCCATTTTCCATTTTACAAATATGATAAGTGTGATAAAGACTTTTTGACAACAACAAGGTTTTAAGATTTTAAGCTTCGCATTATTATTTCTACATTGTGGCACATATAAAATCAGCGGTAGGGAATGTGGTATTTCTCATTCAATTTTGAGATACACGTGAATTTTTAACCATCAACATAACAAGTGCATACACAATTTCATAAAATTAGAAAAGTAAGATGGCACACATAACGAATATGTGTGCTTGTAATGCAAGTTTACTATATCCCATATTGCTTTTTCAATCTATTATTTCCTCCGTATTATCGTCCAAGTGTTTGGTTTGGGGGGGAAGTAATACTTCTATCTGAGTTCCAACGCAAAAACACATGTACAACATAATCATCTTTGTTGAACCTTATTTTCGTGATCCGTTTAATGCCATTTAAGAATTATTAAGGGAAGTAGAAATGTGTGTCTTTGAATTAATATTTAGATTTGTAGTAATTAAAATTAATGCTAATTAAACTGAAATATTGAATGTTCTAATTAAAAAGAATCTATCGAATGTTTTCTTTTATGGTAACGTATTCTAGTCGAATGTGGTTATAGCACTTCCTATAAATTCCAGCTTTTTCCCCTGCTAATCTTGTTCAAAATTAATTTTACCAACCAAGTTTAACTAGTTACATCAGATTCGCGCATTATGGCAAGCCTTAATGTTTATTCCGTACAACTAGTTTTATTCTTAATTTGCAGGGCAGTAATGGCTACGAAGGAGAACGACCAGATTATTAAGGAAAATAATTGTGAAACTAAAATGGGTTTGCCTTGTGTTCTTGAAGCTTTCATGAGTATTTTCAAGACAGGGAGTATTTCTAACAAGTGTTGCGACGAACTTGTTGTGTTGGGAAAAGTTTGCCACTCAGCATTAGTAAAGAGGACTCTTGAAAATCCTCTATTCGATGACCTAAACCCAGCGACAATTATAGCAAAGAGCATTCAGACATGGAATAATTGCCTTGCATTAATCGATTCACCATCTCCGTCTGCTTCAAGATATAGGATTGCTTAAGCTAACAAACGGTTACCAGATGTAAGGGGCCCAAATTTGTTTTTTTCTCTATATTTTTTATAGTGTTCCCAAAGCTTCATTAAAATGTGTCATTAAAGTTAAGCCTAGTTAAATTATATTTAGTTGTACGGAAATTATATGGTTCTATAAAAGCCATTACTTAATACACTATGATTTTATACAAGCCATTATTTTTAATTTTATAGCACTAGAACTCCGTAACCATCGCAAATCGAGCACTAGACATTGTTTCACATTGTTTAAATTTACACAAATATCATTATTACAAACATTAAGTTCATTTCAATAATGTAGAATTGGAATGTTCTAGCGTGGTGTGAAATTGAAACAATCTCAATTCCTTGAAAGTATTTATACAATTTAAATTCTCATTGCCTTTAATGGAAAAATACCTTGACTTCTCAAAGTTCTGAAAAGACTCATATCGTGGCATGAAATAACCTCCAAAGGAGATGCACTATAATTTGTAATAGTTCCTTGCCTATGGACTCCTTTGTTTAATTTTCCATTTTCACTCCTTCGATACTAATCTACTAGTTATGACCACTTTCGTTTCCGTAGAGGAGAGGCAATCTTGAAATCCTCATCGGAAGAGATGTAACGATTCAAAGTCTTAACTTGATTTCCTTATTCTTCTTTCTTTAGATTACTTGTTTTTTTATCAAGATCGAGAATGAAAAACCAATTATGTTGGAGACGTACGTCCCACATTCTCCCTATTAAGAAAGGTTCAATTTATATAAAAACTAAATCCTATTCGTTATTTGGGCAATACATACGACAGTTATAGAAGTGTAACATCATTTGTTGTTTCCAATTTGGCTCTCTAAGAGAAATTTTCTTTTTCCAAGTTCCATTACTTATTCCACTAAAAGCTTCCATTCATATTTCACTAAAATTGGGTCGAAACGCTTACACCTAGAATGTTAACGTAGAACGAAGAAGACAATAACCGAATTGGACTCCCACAATAGAGACATAAATCGACTTAATTTTAGAACGAGAAATATTTTTGATGAATTAATTTTGAATTTCAATCACTTAGTTGCCATTTTCCATTTTACAAATATAATAAGTGTGATAAAGACTTTTTGACAACAACAAGGTTTTAAGATTTTAAGCTTCGCAAAATTATTTCTACACTGTGGCACATAAAAATTAGCGGTAGGGGAATAAGGTATTGCTCATTCAATTTTGAGATGCACGTGAATTTTTAACCATCAACATAACAAGTGCATACACAATTTCATAAAATTAGAAAAATAAGATGGCGCACATAACGAATATGTGTGCTTGTAATGCAAGTTTACTATATCCCATATTGCTTTTTCCATCTATTATTTCCTCCGTATTATCGTCCAAGTGTTTGGTTTGGGGGGGAAGTAATAGTTCTATCCGAGTTCCAACGCAAAAACACATGTACAACATAATCATCTTTGTTGAACCTTATTTTCGTGATCTGTTTAATGCCATTTAAGAATTATTAAGGGAAGTAGAAAGGTGTGTCTTATAATTAATATTTAGATTTGTAGTAATTAAAATTAATGCTAATTAAACTGAAATATTGAACGTTCTAATTAAACAGAAATACTAAATGTTTCCTTTTATGGTAACGTATTCTAGTCGAATGTGGTTATAAAACTTCCTATAAATTCTAGCTTTTTCCCCTGCTAATCTCATTCGAAATTAATTTTACGAACCAAGTTTAACTAGTTACATCAGACTCGCGTAGTATGGCAAGCCTTAATATTTATTCCGTACTACTAGTTTTATTCTTAATCTGCGGGGCAGTAATGGCTACGAAGGAGAACGACCAGATTATTAAGGAAAATAATTGTGAAACTAAAATCGGTTTGCCTTGTGTTCTAGAAGCTTTCACTAGTATTTTCAAGACAGGGAGTATTTCTAACAAGTGTTGCGGCGAACTTGTTGTGTTGGGAAAAGTTTGCCACTCAGCATTAGTAAAGAGGACTCTTGAAAATCCTCTATTCGATGACCTAAACCCAGCGACAATTATAGCAAAGAGCATTCAGACATGGAATAATTACCTTGCATTAATCAATTCACCATCTCCGTCTGCTTCAGGATATAGGATTGCTTAAGCTAACAAACGGTTACCAGATGTAAGGGGCCCAAATTTGTTTTTTTCTCTATATTTTTTATAGTGTTCCCAAAGCTTCATTAAAATGTGTCATTAAAGTTAAGCCTAGTTAAATTATATTTAGTTGTACGGAAATTATATGGTTCTATAAAAGCCATTACTTAATACACTATGATTTTATACAAGCCATTATTTTTAATTTTATAGCACTGGAACTCCGTAACCATCGCAAATCGAGCTCTAGACATTGTTTCACATTGTTTAAATTTACACAAATATCATTATTACAAAAATTAAGTTCATTTCAATAATGTAGAATTGGAATGTTCTAGCGTGGTGTGAAATTGAAACAATCTCAATTCCTTGAAAGTATTTATACAATTTAAATTCACATTGCCGTTAATGGAAAAATACCTTGACTTCTCAAAGTTCTGAAAAGACTCATATCGTGCCATGAAATAACCTCCAAAGGAGATGCACTATAATTTTTAATAGTTCCTTGCCTATGGACTCCTTTGTTTAATTTTCCATTTTCACTCCTTCGATACTAATCTACTAGTTATGACCACTTTCATTTCCGTAGAGGAGAGGCAATCTTGAAATCCTCATCGAAAGTGATGGAATGATTCAAAGTCTTAACTTGATTTCCTTATTCTTCTTTCTTTAGATTACTTGTTTTTTATCAAGATCGAGAATGAAACTCCAATTATGTCGGAGACGTACGTCCCACATTCTCCCCATTAAAAAAGGTTCAATTTATATAAAAACTAAATCTTATTCATTACTTGGGCAATTCATACGACAGTTATAGAAGTGTAACGTCATTTGTTGTTTCCAATTTGGCTCTCTAAGAGAAATTTTCTTTTTCCAAGTTCCATTACTTATTCCACTAAAAGCTTCCATTCATATTTCACTAAAATTGGGTCGAAACGCTTACACCTAGAATGTTAACGTAGAACGAAGAAGACAATAACCAAATTGGACTCCCACGATAGGGACATACATCGACTTAATTTCAGAACGGGAAATATTTTTGATGAAATAATTTTGAATTTCAATCACTTAGTTGCCATTTTCCATTTTACAAATATGATAAGTGTGATAAAGACTTTTTGACAACAACAAGGTTTTAAGATTTTAAGCTTCGCATTATTATTTCTACACTGTGGCACATAAAAATCAGCGGTAGGGGAATGTGGTATTGCTCATTCAATTTTGAGATGCACGTGAATTTTTAACCATCAACATAACAAGTGCATACACAATTTCATAAAATTAGAAAAGTAAGATGGCACACATAACGAATATGTGTGCTTGTAATGCAAGTTTACTATATCCCATATTGCTTTTTCATCTATTATTTCCTCCGTATTATCGTCCAAGTGTTTGGTTTGGGGGGGAAGTAATACTTCTATCTGAGTTCCAACGCAAAAACACATGTACAACATAATCATCTTTGTTGAACCTTATTTTCGTGATCCATTTAATGCCATTTAAGAATTATTAAGGGAAGTAGAAATGTGTGTCTTTGAATTAATATTTAGATTTGTAGTAATTAAAATTAATGCTAATTAAACTGAAATATTGAATGTTCTAATTAAAAAGAAATACTGAATGTTTTCTTTTATGGTAACGTATTCTAGTCGAATGTGGTTATAGCACTTCCTATAAATTCCAGCTTTTTCCCCTGCTAATCTTGTTCAAAATTAATTTTATCAACCAAGTTTAACTAGTTACATCAGATTCGCGCATTATGGCAAGCCTTAATGTTTATTCCGTACAACTAGTTTTATTCTTAATTTGCGAGGCGAATGGCTACTGAGAGAGAACGACCAGATTATTAAGGAAAATAATTGTGAAACTAAAATGGATTTGCCTTGTGTTCTTGAAGCTTTCATGAGTATTTTCAAGACAGGGAGTATTTCTAACAAGTGTTGCGGCGAACTTGTTGTGTTGGGAAAAGTTTGCCACTCAGCATTAGTAAAGAGGACTCTTGAAAATCCTCTATTCGATGACCTAAACCCAGCGACAATTATAGCAAAGAGCATTCAAACATGGAATAATTGCCTTGCATTAATCGATTCACCATCTCCGTCTGCTCGCTTGGGATATAGGATTGCTTAAGCTAACAAGCGGTTACCGATGTAAGGGCCCAAATTTGTTTTTTTCTCTATATTTTTTATAGTGTTCCCAAAGCTTCATTAAAATGTGTCATTAAAGTTAAGCCTAGTTAAATTATATTTAGTTGTACGGAAATTATATGGTTCTATAAAAGCCATTACTTAATACACTATGATTTTATACAAGCCATTATTTTTAATTTTATAGCACTAGAACTCCGTAACTATCGCAAATCGAGCACTAGACATTGTTTCACATTGTTTAAATTTACACAAATATCATTATTACAAACATTAAGTTCATTTCAATAATGTAGAATTGGAATGTTCTAGCGTGGTGTGAAATTGAAACAATCTCAATTCCTTGAAAGTATTTATACAATTTAAATTCACATTGCCTTTAATGGAAAAATACCTTGACTTCTCAAAGTTCTGAAAAGACTCATATCGTGGCATGAAATAACCTCCAAAGGAGATGCACTATAATTTGTAATAGTTCCTTGCCTATGGACTCCTTTGTTTAATTTTCCATTTTCACTCCTTCGATACTAATCTACTAGTTATGACCACTTTCGTTTCCGTAGAGGAGAGGCAATCTTGAAATCCTCATCGGAAGAGATGTAACGATTCAAAGTCTTAACTTGATTTCCTTATTCTTCTTTCTTTAGATTACTTGTTTTTATCAAGATCGAGAATGAAAAACCAATTATGTTGGAGACGTCGTCCCACATTCTCCCTATTAAGAAAGGTTCAATTTATATAAAAACTAAATCCTATTCATTATTTGGGCAATACATACGACAATTATAGAAGTGTAACATCATTTGTTGTTTCCAATTTGGCTCTCTAAGAGAAATTTTCTTTTCCAAGTTCCATTACTTATTCCACTAAAAGCTTCCATTCATATTTCACTAAAATTGGGTGAAACGCTTACACCTAGAATGTTAACGTAGAACGAAGAAGACAATAACCGAATTGGACTCCCACAATAGAGACATAAATCGACTTAATTTTAGAACGAGAAATATTTTTGATGAATTAATTTTGAATTTCAATCACTTAGTTGCCATTTTCCATTTTACAAATATAATAAGTGTGATAAAGACTTTTTGACAACAACAAGGTTTTAAGATTTTAAGCTTCGCAAAATTATTTCTACACTGTGGCACATAAAAATTAGCGGTAGGGTAATAAGGTATTGCTCATTCAATTTTGAGATGCACGTGAATTTTTAACCATCAACATAACAAGTGCATACACAATTTCATAAAATTAGAAAAATAAGATGGCACACATAACGAATATGTGTGCTTGTAATGCAAGTTTACTATATCCCATATTGCTTTTTCCATCTATTATTTCCTCCGTATTATCGTCCAAGTGTTTGGTTTGGGGGGGAAGTAATAGTTCTATCCGAGTTCCAACGCAAAAACACATGTACAACATAATCATCTTTGTTGAACCTTATTTTCGTGATCCGTTTAATGCCATTTAAGAATTATTAAGGGAAGTAGAAATGTGTGTCTTTGAATTAATATTTAGATTTGTAGTAATTAAAATTAATGCTAATTAAACTGAAATATTGAATGTTCTAATTAAAAAGAAATACTGAATGTTTTCTTTTATGGTAACGTATTCTAGTCGAATGTGGTTATAGCACTTCCTATAAATTCCAGCTTTTTCCCCTGCTAATCTTGTTCAAAATTAATTTTACCAACCAAGTTTAACTAGTTACATCAGATTCGCGCATTATGGCAAGCCTTAATGTTTATTCCGTACAACTAGTTTTATTCTTAATTTGCAGGGCAGTAATGGCTACGAAGGAGAACGACCAGATTATTAAGGAAAATAATTGTGAAACTAAAATGGGTTTGCCTTGTGTTCTTGAAGCTTTCATGAGTATTTTCAAGATAGGGAGTATTTCTAACAAGTGTTGCGGTGAACTTCTTGTGTTGGGAAAAGTTTGCCACTCAGCATTAGTAAAGAGGACTCTTGAAAATCCTTTATTCAATGACCTAAACCCAGCGACAATTATAGGAAAGAGCATTCAGAGATGGAATAATTGCCTTGCCTTAACCAATTCACCATCTCCGTCTACTTAATGATATAGGATTGCTTAAGCTAACAAACGGTTACCAGACGTAAGGGGCCTAAATTTGTTCTTTTCTCTATATTTTTGATATTGTTCCCAAAGCTTTATTAAAATGTGTCATTAAAGTTAAGCCTAGTTAAATTATATTTAGCTGTATGAAAATTAACTGGTTCTATAGAAGCCATTACTTAATACACTATGATTTTATACATGCCATTATTTTTAATTTTATAGCCCTGAAACTCCGTAACCATCTCCAATCGAGCACTAGATATTGTTTCCCATTGTTCAAATTGACACAAATATCATTATTACAAACATTAAGTTCATTTCAATAATATGGAATTGGAATGTTCTAGCGTGGTGTCAAATTGAAACAATATCAATTCTTTGAAAGTATTTATACAATTTAAATTCACATTGCCTTTAATGGAAAAATACCTTGACTTCTCAAAGTTCTTAAAAGACTCATATCGTGCCATGAAATAACCTCCAAAGGAGATGCACTATAATTTTTAATAGTTCCTTGCCTATGGACTCCTTTGTTTAATTTTCCATTTTCACTCCTTCAATACTAATCTACTAGTTATGACCACTTTCGTTTCCGTAGAGGAGAGGCAATCTTGAAATCCTCATCGAAAGTGATGGAATGATTCAAAGTCTTAACTTGATTTCCTTATTCTTCTTTCTTTAGATTACTTGTTTTTTATCAAGATCGAGAATGAAACTCCAATTATGTCGGAGACGTACGTCCCACATTCTCCCCATTAAAAAAGGTTCAATTTATATAAAAACTAAATCTTATTCATTACTTGGGCAATTCATACGACAGTTATAGAAGTGTAACGTCATTTGTTGTTTCCAATTTGGCTCTCTAAGAGAAATTTTCTTTTTCCAAGTTCCATTACTTATTCCACTAAAAGCTTCCATTCATATTTCACTAAAATTGGGTCGAAACGCTTACACCTAGAATGTTAACGTAGAACGAAGAAGACAATAACCAAATTGGACTCCCACGATAGGGACATACATCGACTTAATTTCAGAACGGGAAATATTTTTGATGAAATAATTTTGAATTTCAATCACTTAGTTGCCATTTTCCATTTTACAAATATGATAAGTGTGATAAAGACTTTTTGACAACAACAAGGTTTTAAGATTTTAAGCTTCGCATTATTATTTCTACACTGTGGCACATAAAAATCAGCGGTAGGGGAATGTGGTATTGCTCATTCAATTTTGAGATGCACGTGAATTTTTAACAATCAACATAACAAGTGCATACACAATTTCATAAAATTAGAAAAATAAGAGGGCACACATAACGAATATGTGTGCCTGTACTGCAAGTTTACTATATCGCATATTGCTTTTTCCATATGTTATTTCCTCCGTATTATCATCCAAGTGTTTGGTTTGGGGTGGACGTAATAGTTCTATCCGAGTTCCAACGCAAAAACTCATGTTTGACATAATCATCTTTGTTGAACCTTATTTTCGTGATTCGTTTAATGCCATTTAAGAATTATAAAGGGAAGTATAAATGTTTGTCTTTGAATTAATATTTAGATTTGTAGTAATTAAAATTAATGCTAATTAAACTAAAATATTGAATGTTCTAATTAAACAGAAATACTGAATGTTTTCTGTAATAACCCAAATTTGCCCGGGCCCGTAAAATAAATAAATAAAACAAAAAATAAAATTAAGGAAATAATAAAAGTCCATTTACAGTCCATTTACAATAAACAGGCCTAAAGGCCTGATAGCCCAAAAAAAACTCGGCTACACTTGTAACAAAACTGGTCTAAACCAGAATACCCATTAACCCTATACCCGGTTACCCTAAAAGACCCTTAGCCCATTTACCCGAACTAGACCCAAATCAGTAAAGCCTAGTAAGGCCCAAACCCTAAACTGAAACAGGAAACCCTAGGGTTTCCAGAAGCTTCGCGCCGCAAATACCCCAATCGTCGTGCCCCTTCGTCTCACGCCGTTCCAGTGGCCCTCCATCAGCGCCGAGACTCTGGCTCCATATCGCGCCGTAATCGGCGCACGAATCGACGCCAGCGCATTCACCGCCGGATTTCTCGCTGGTACCTGCAAAAGAAGAAAGAAGACAGCAGAGACGAATGCAAATATAGCAACAAATAAAATCAAAGATTGTAAATATATTTTCAGTGGCTAGAAAAGCCCGAATCAAGAACGATGTAAGACTACGGTTTTTTTAATAGGCACATATACAATAAAATACAATAGTTTATCAAAGAAACAAAAGGTGATTCATTTCTATCCTATTTCTTTCGTTCTGAATACGTACACAGAAAATAAATAAAAAAATAATAAAAGAGGATTACCTTCCTTTTTGCTGTAAAAAAAGCGAAACCTTTCGAATGCCGACCACCGTACATGGCGGAGACGGCGGCGGCACGTGAGCATATGGAAACCCGATGACAGAGGCTCGACGGAACTCCGAGGGTTTGCTCTCTGCCTCTTTCAGAGATTTCTTTGTTTTTTTTCTACAAACAGGTTGAAAATGATTTTTAGGGGTTAAAATTTGTCTTATATAACCTCGTGGAAACAGCGTCGTTTTCGTTTAAAACGATAAGCTTCAAAACGGCGTCATTTCAAAGCTTAGGATCCGCGTGTTGACCCGAGACCCGGGTAGGATCTGCGCATTTTTGTTTAAAGGGCTAATTGCCCAATTGATCCTCCCACCTTTTTTATTGTTTATAATTTAATTTAATTTTTATTTTATTTTGGCCCAAATATTCTACATTTATCTCAATTTAGTCCCAATGGCCGTTATAAAACCTATTCTGAGAACGACGTCGTTTTAGGGATCAGGGCTAATTGCCCTGTGAGTCCCTCAAGTTTTGGTGTGCATCTCAATTAGGCCCAAATTTTTATTTATTTGTGATTAACCCTAGATTTTTAAATTAAATTCGATCTTAATCCTTTTTTATATATATTTAATTTATTTTAAATACTATATGTATTATTTATTTTTATAAACATTAGTTATATGTAAAAATATTATATATTATTTTTATTTATATATTATTTATCATACTATTTATATTATTATACATTTTATTTATAAATTTTATTTTATGTTATATATTTTACTATACATATATTATTCCTTACATTTTTATTTTATTATTCATTAATTGCGTAAAATTTTAAAATTTTGTAAACTACTATTAAATAATACATATATCGTTATTAAATATCTAATATCTAATATTTATAAATTTACTATAAAATTTTGTTCCTTTTTTAATACATTATTATTATTATTATATCATGTAGTGTATTTTTTTTATATATATTAATCATCTCTAAAAAATCTCCTTTATCATTTATACATTGTTTTAAATATTTTTTTTACACTTCATCTATTTTTTAAATTGTGATCCTATATTTCGCCTCCTTAGAAAACACGACCAAGGTACTTGGGATGAGGAATGCCAGAATGCTTTTGATAAAGTCAAACAATACTTGTTAAACGCTCTAGTGTTATCTCCGCCCAGTCCAGATAGACCATTAATTCTATACTTATCAGTGCTTAGTAATTCTATGGGATGTGTGCTTGGTCAACATGACGAGTTAGGAATAAAAGAGAAGGCGATATATTACCTTAATAAGAAATTCACTGATTGTGAGATGAGATATTCGTCAACTGAAAGGCTGTGTTGTGCTTTAATCTGGACGACTCGAAGGTTGAGACAATATATGCTATATCATACGACTTGGTTAATTTCGAAACTTGATCCATTAAAGTACATGATGGAGTCAGCAGCTCTAAATGGAAGAATGGCAAGGTGGCAAGTACTGCTTTCAGAGTTTGATGTAGTCTATGTGAGTCAAAAGGCTATAAAAGGAAGCGCAATAGCAGAATTTCTGGCCAGCAGAGCTCTAGAAGATTATGAGCCATTGAGCTTTGATTTCCCTAATGAAGAGTTGATGTATGTGGCAATTACTGAAGAATATCCATGGAAGCTGAACTTTGATGGCGCATCCAATGCGGTAGGAAATGGAATTGGAGCAGTCTTGGTATCCCCAAATGGTGATCATTATCCATTTACATGTAGGTTGAATTTTTACTGCACGAACAATATGGCCGAGTATGAAGCATGCATTATGGGGATTCGAGTGGCCAAAGAGCAAAAAATTAGAACCCTGGAAGTATATGGAGACTCTGCATTGGTAATTTACTAGCTTAGGGGTGAATGGGAGACAAGAGACCCCAAATTGATTAATTATCGAAAGGTAGTTTTGGAGTTACTTGAGGGGTTTGATAACATCACCTTAATTATCTCCCGCGTGACGAAAACCGGATAGCAGATGCTTTAGCAACACTGGCTTCCATGATTAAAACAAATAAAAAGGAGGATGTGAGACCAATTCAGATGAGTATTATTGAGGTTCCAGCTCATTGTTGTAATATCAAAGAAGAGGAAAAGGATGACCATCCTTGGTATCAAGATATATTACGGTATGTGAAAAATCGTGAATATCCTGAGCAGGCAACTGAGAATGACAAAGGAACCTTGACAAGGTTAGCCTGCGAATATGTACTGGATGGGGACATCCTTTATAAAAGAAGAAAAGATCAGGTGCTTTTGAGATGTGTCGACGCTGTGGAAGCCAAACAAATCTTGGAAGAGGTACATGAAGTTGTTTGTGGGACACATGCTAATGGCTTTACAATGGCAAGGCAAATCATGAGATTTGGATACTATTGGTCTACTATGGAAGGAGATTGTATCAACTATGCAAAGAAGTGTCATAAATGCCAGATATATGGGGACAAGATTCATGTACCACCTTCCCCTTTGCATGTTTTGACTTCTCCATGGCCCTTCTCCATGTGGGGCATGGATGTCATTGGGCCAATATCACCAAAAGCTTCGAATGGGCATCGTTTCATTTTCGTGGTCATTGACTACTTCACGAAATGGATAGGGGCAGCTTCATATGCTAGTGTTACCAAGTCGGTAGTAAGTCAATTCTTGAAAAAAGAGATCATTTGTCGGTACGGAATGCCTGAGAGGATCATATCGGACAATGCATTGAACTTGAACAATAGCACAATTGCGGAAGTCTACAATTAATTCAAGATCAAACATCATAATTCATCTCCATATCGCCCAAAAATAAATGGGGCAGTGGAAGCTGCCAACAAAAACATCAAGAAGATAGTAGGGAAAATGACTGAGACCTACAAAGATTGGCATGAGAAATTACCATTTGCACTCTTGGCCTATCGAACGTTCGTCAGAACCTCTACTGGGGCCACTCCTTTCTCGTTGGTTTATGGGATAGAGGCAGTGCTATCCATTGAAGAGGAAATACCTTCTCTTCAAATTTTGTCAAAGATAAAGCTAGATGAAGCAGAATGGATTCAATTGCGGTATGACCAATTGAACTTGATTGAAGAAAAGAGGCTAAGGGCTATTCGTCATGGCCAGATGTATCAGAAGCGAATGATGCGAGCTTATGACAAGAAAGTTCGTCCAAGAGAATTTCACAAAGGGGACCTTGTACTGAAAAAGATTCTTCCAATACAGAAGGACTTTAGAGGAAAATGGATGCCGAATTGGGAAGGGTCGTATGTTGTGAAGAAGGCTTTCTCTGGTGGTACACTGATTTTGACAGAAATGGATGGGAATAGTTTACCCAATTCAGTGAATTCAGACTCAGCCAAGAGGTACTTTGTCTAAAGAGAAGGGAAGCCAAGGTGAAAACCCACAAAGGGCGCTTTGAGACTTCTAAAATAAAAATAAAAAAATAAAAAAATAAAAAAATAGAGAGGCCAAGGTGAAAATCCGCAAAGAGCACCTTGAGACCAAAGAGGGTTTTTGAGTTGAAAACCCGAAAGGCTGCTCAAATTTTGAAAAGCATGCAGTGACCTTGCTATACCGGAATTGACAAGAAGTGGAGTATGTTACATACCGGGGCATCAACAAAGCACTTTGGATCTTCTAAACACATGTTAAACTCAAAACAGTCTTCATGGAATTTGTATACAGAAGCTCAAGCTGTGATATGTTGGACATCTGATTTTTGTCCTGTTTACTATCTTTGGATTCTTTTCCTTCTCAAAGATATGTTTTCAGGTTAACTTCCTGTTGTATTCTGATGATTTATCTAACTATTCTCAAGATCAAATTATTTGTCTTCCATTATTCATAAAGTGTGTTGCATTGAAATAATGATTGATGAACTAAATATTTTTACAAACAAATTTTTGCATATTACTCTGGAAATCTCTAGAGAATGCGAGAAATTAAAACAGAACAATTGTTTGAAGAATTCCCGTAAGTGAGGGACGGAGGAACTCGAGGAAATTTTTCTTCAGTTCAAGGGATAATTGGGCAACTCAAACGATTCGATCCTATGGAAGGATCATTTTACAAACACCTCCAGCAGGTCGTAACATTCGAGGAATGGTACAAAAGGACCAAATTGATTCAAAGCATATGAGCAAAGTATGATTGGTACTTCGAGTGAAATTTCGATTGAATGAATAAGTGGAGACATCAGAAATAGGAATCATTTTCATTTTGCATCATAATATGTCTAATTAGGAGCATTTGATTCATTTCGATCATAGCATCCTAATCACTAGGCATAAGCACATACCCATTCTACAGGTTATATTTTCTAGATAGTAGATTTGGCATCTCTGTATTAGACAGGGAGCAGATCGAAAATAGCAGATTTGGCGTCTCTACATTGGACGGGGAGCAAATTGAAGATAGCAGATTTGACGTCTCTGTATTAAATGGGGAGCAAATCGAAGATAGCAGATTTGGCGTCTCTACATTGGACGGGGAGCAAATCGAAGATAGCAGATTTGACGTCTCTGTATTGGACGGGGAGCGAATCGAAGATAGCAGATTTGGCGTCTCTGTATTGACGGAGAGCAGATCGAAGAAAGTAGATTTGGCGTCTCTGTATTAGACGGGGAGCAGATAAAAAATAGCAGATTTGTCGTCTCTGTATTAGACGGGGAGCAAATCAAAGATAGCAGATTTGACGTCTCTGTATTTGACGAAGAGTAGATCAAAGAAAGCAGATTTGACGTCTCTGTATTAGACGGGAAGTAGATCGAAAATAGCAGATTTGGTGTCTCGGCATTTGACAGAGGGCAAATCAAAGATAGCAGATTTGACGTCTCTGTATTGGGCGGGGAGCAAATCGAAGATAGCAGATTTGGCGTCTCTGTATTGACGAAGAGCAGATCGAAGAAAGCAGATTTGGCGTCTCTGTATTAGACGGGCAGCAGATCGAAAATAATGGATTTGGCGTCTCTGTATTAGACGGGGAGCAAATCAAAGATAGCAGATTTGGCGTCTCTGTATTTGACGGAGAGTAGATCGAAGAAAGCAGATTTAGCGTCTCTGTATTAGACGGGGAGTAGATCGAAAATAGCAGACTTGGTGTCTTTGTATTTGACAGAGGACAGATCGAAGATAACAAATTTGGCATCTCTGTATTGACAGAAGGCAGATCGAAGATAGCAGATTTGGAGTTTCTGTATTAGACAGGGTGCAAATCAAAGATATCAGCATGGCGTCGATGAGTTTGTGGAAAACAGATTGAGGACCATGAAGTCAAGATCCGATAAGACCGGGCAAATTTGGTCCTTTTATAGTCATTGCTCTATTCCTGTTACACAGTAATGAGCAAAGAGGGGCAGCTGTAATAACCCAAATTTTCCCGGGCCTGTAAAATAAATAAAAATAATAATAAAATTAAGGAAATAATAAAAGTCCATTTACAGTCTATTTACAATAAACAGGCCTAAAGGCCTGATATCCCGAAAAAAACTCGGCTACACTTGTAACACAACTGGTCTAAACCAGAATACCCATTAACCCTATACCCGGTTACACTTAAAAGACCCTTAGCCCATTTACCCGAACTAGACCCAAATCATTTTGTAAGGACTTTTTTTTACTTTAGTGAATGTTTATAACATTTGTTAGTTTTTTAACTCTCTTAATTCATTTTTGACTCAGCTTGACTTATTTAGCTTACTAGTGGCGTCATTCTATTTCTTTAGAACTTATCACTCACCATCGAGTGTGGCGTTCACCCCATTGATACCTGTGGTTCCTAACTTCCTAGTTAGCCGGTTAAGGTCCTATCCTTCAACATTCATCCACCTTAAGTGTCATATAAAGTTCGGGTCAATACCCCCTATAGTATTGGTTCTTCCTTGACCTTAAGCCTATTCCATCCATTCGACTTTTTCCATTTCTAAGCTATCTTAATTTCTTTGTTAGCCGAATCAATATCCATCTACTTCCAAACCTTTTTGAGCCATTTTTGTAATCCAATTTCTAGCCCCAATCACTTAGCCATTTCCATCGTCATTTCACTTAGCCAATTCAACCCTTCTCTTTATTCCCTTTTGTTCCAACACCAGGCCGATCCTTTCCTAATCCATTCTAAAACTCTTCGAAAATCCCTTTGTTTAAAGCCTATTCTTAACCAATTTTAGTTTATTTCAATTGGAACGATACTTCCTCAATTTTACGATTGGGCATAACAAACGGCTCGAATCATTCTCGAGGTGAGACCGTATCATTTGGTATCAGAGCTAGCTAAAATTGAGAAGTATAGACATTTGAGCATCACAGGGTAATTTTTAAAAAAAATTGAAAAATTTCAAAAAAAATTGTGTACAAAAAGAAAGAAATATACCTTCAGCATATTTGTAGTGCAAAAAAAATTCAAAAAAAAAAGAAAAAGTAAAACAAAATCGTATATAAAAAAAGCCACTGCTGCCCAAAATTAACCATCACGCCACACTACCAGCCTTGTTATTTTTTTTAGCCTTCCCAATACCTAAACATTATCTACCCTTGTTAACCCTTTGAAATAGACCCCTAAGCTTGCTTCTGAGTCTAAACGAGTCTTTTGTGAACTTTGAGAGGAGAATCAAGTGGAAAAAGGCAAGAGTGAGGTAAGACTAATTGAGAGAGAGTAAAAGCCAAAGTGTGTGAAAATTTATGTGCGAGAGAAGTTCCTAGATTTGTTCTTTGATTAAACAAAATGTTAAGATGTTCCAAAAGGATTGTTGGTGATGGTGATGTTCTATCCGATCCAAATATTAAGCATTCTTTCACGAGTTGGATCAAATGCTCCAAAGAAAATTAAAACCCATAAAATAATGATTGAAACGAATGAATGAACGAGAACAATGTGAGCAAATTTCACTAAGTCGAGAGACGGAGACAAGATCATTACGGAGACATACATCCAATGATTATTCGAGAAAAGACCCATACCATGATTCTTTTATGATGAAGAATTCGAGACAAGGAAAAGTCAGCTTTGAGTTTGAAGCATATCAAGGTAACGAATGAGGAAGCACAAGTCATTCTTTGTATGCATCAAAGTACTCGTCCGTGAAGGATCAATCACGAAGAGATGAACATTTTTCATATGTAGATGCTTTTCCTTCTTTCCATTAAAAAACTTGTCATTCTGAATCTTTCATGTTACCTTCATCTTGTAATGAAAGGAAGTGAGAAAAGGAAATTAAACGAAAAGAGAGATAAGAAATGTTAATGCAAGAAAATGAGCGGATCTTAAATGAAATCGAGAGAAGAAAAAGAGAAATGAAAGAAAAAGAAATCGAAAAGGAAAAAGAGAATGAAAGAGAGCAAAAAGAGATTGAGAGCGAAAAATAATGTGAGTAAGAAAAGAAAGCTGAAAAAGAGAGTGAGATTGAAGAAAGAAATGAGAGTGCAAAAGAAACAAGTGGAAAGATGAAAGTGAACAAGAGAGGAATGATTTTACTAACCAACGTGCAAGTTGTCCTCGTATTATTTCTTCTTTTCAGGTTTCTGAAGATCCCATTGACAAATTTAAACTACAATACCTTCCCGATAAGAGACGATTTCAATTGATCGAGAAAGGTAAGGTTAAAGGTTAAATTATTCCTCAATTGATTAAAGGTAAGCAAGGTAAGGGTTCTTTGTTATGCTAGTCTCAACAAATTCACTCGCATGTTATTGATGAGAAAGCCGAAAACTTAGTTTTTGAAAGAACTCTTCACCGTAATTTGGCTAATTGTCATATTTTAATTGATGAAGATTTTGTTTTACATTGTGGTACGAAGCGTTTTCCTATTAATGAGTATGGCTTCGGCAAGATTTTTGATAAAGTAAGAATAAACTAGCATAAACAAATTTTGATCTTTTGTGATAAAGAGTTTCCATGTAAAACGCCTAATTTGTTTGTTTGTGATGATAAAATGAAGTCTCTAAATTGTTGTGCGAATACCACATGTTTGCGTAAGTCTGTTTGAATGAAATTTACAATGTATGATTGTTTGAATATATGCATGCTCAAATTCTCTTTGTTTCACTTGTGCGAATTGTTGGTGATTAAGAAATTTGCGCTGCATTTTGGAACGAGTGAACAATCTCATGTGTTCAACCTTGGTGTTCGCTATTCTGGTTTACCGTTGAGAGGGAGCCAGCAACCTAAATTTTGTGTGAATAAGTATGTGCACAATGTATGCTTAATTGATGTTTGGCTTTTAATTAAGAAAACAAAACTTGTGCAAGCTGATTATAACTTTAAATTGATCTTTGTTCATTCTACGTTGCCGGTTATCAAATTTTTGATTCATCATGAAAGAGTAAGACCCATCGATGTTTTTGAATCATTGTAATTAAAGTTGAATATTGTTGAGAAATTTACTAGGGACATATTCCTCAAAAAAACCTCCATATTTTGTTTTAGTTAACTGCTATTCTCTATTTGTGGTTGACAATTTTGTTGTAAATGGAGGCCTGAAGTGTTGTTTACTTGATGTGTTCTGCATTGAAAAATCTATTAAAGATGTTGGGTTAATTCAACATATACAAAATTTAGACGTGTGTGATAGAGATCATTCACATAAAAAGCTTGTTTGGTTTGATTGTGATGTGTTAGAATTAAGTGACCCAAATTCTTATTTAAATAAAATACGATGGAAAATAAAATAAAAGTAAAATCCATATAGAACTAGACTTCTTTTATTTTATTTTAGAATAATGTTTTTTAAACCTTCTTAAACTTCATCTATTTTATATTGATTAGGATAGGGTGTTTCAATCCTACTTGAATATGGCTTTACAAGCCTATAAATAGACATAGTCCATTCCTCTTGTATTGATTCAAATTTTTGACATAGTGAATTTTCTTCTCCTCTGCCCGTGGTTTTTTCCCGAAAGGGTTTCCACGTAAAATTTGTGTGTTCTTAATTTTATTTATTCTATTCTATTTTATTTTTTTCACAAATTGGTATCAGAGCTTCCAGGTTATTCATCTCGATCACGGTAATGGCGCCTTTGAAGTATGAAATTCCGCTGTTGGATCGCAACACCAGATTTGCGTTGTGGCAAATTAAGATGCAAGCAATTCTTGCACAGATGGATCTGGAGGATGCCCTGCTAGGGATAGATAAGATGCCTTCGACATTAACAGATGAAGAGAAGAAGAGTAAGGATCGAAAGGCATTAACACAATTACATCTGCATTTGTCCAACGAAATTTTGCAAGATGTGATGAAAGAGAAAATTGCCGCTGCATTATGGAAGAGGTTAGAACAAATATGTATGTCGAAAACTCTAACAAGCAAGTTGCATATGAAGCAGCTTCTTTATGCTCATCGTTTGGAGGAAGGTGCATCTGTACACGAACACTTAACAGTGTTTAAAGAAATTCTCTCAAACTTGGAGGCCATGGAGGTTCAGTATGATAAGGAAGATCTAGGGTTGATTCTACTTTGTTCGTTGCCCCCGTCTTATTCAACCTTTAGAGACACGATTTTATATAGCCGTGAGTCTCTCACAGTTGATGAGGTTTATGATTCTTTAACCTCGTATGATAAGATGAAGCATCTTGTGGTTAAACCCGACTCTCAGGGAGAGGGTCTCATTGTTTATGGGAGACAAGATCGGAATGCTGATGATGATCGTGGTAGGACACAGGAACGGAATCCTCGTGGTAAATCTAAGGGTAGATCGAAGTCTTCAAACAGAGGTAAAACTTGTAACTTCTGCAAGAAGAAAGGGCACATTAAATCTGAGTGTTATAAGCTACAAAATAAGATTAAAAAGGAGGCTGCGAATCAAAAAGGAAAACAACCAGAAAATTTCGGTGAAGCTGATGTTGTAGAAGACTACAGCGATGGTGAACTTTTAGTCGCTTCTGTCAATGATTCTAAAGTAAGCGAGGAGTGGATACTTGATTCAGGCTGCACCTTCCATATGAGTCCCAATCGGGATTGGTTTACAACTTACGAAACAGTGTCTGAAGGTGTTATTTTAATGGAAAATAATGTTTCGTGTAAAATCACAAGTGTTGGAACAATTAAAGTTAAGATGTTTGATGGAGTTGTCAGAACACTTAGTGACGGACGGCATGTTCCAGAATTGAAAAGAAATTTAATTTCGTTGAGTACTCTTGATTCAAAAGTGCAGATACACAAAATTGAAAGTGGGGTTTTAAAGATTTCCAAAGGGTCTCTTGTTATGATGAAAGGACAGAGAAAGATTGCTAAGTTATATGTTTTACAGGGTTCTACTGTTACTGGTGATGCAGCTGTCGCTTCCTCTTCCTTGTCAGATGATGATATTACTAAACTTTGGCATATGCGCCTAGGGCATATGAGTGAGAATGGCATGGCAGAATTGAGCAAAAGAGGACTTCTTAATGGGCAAGGAATTTGCAAACTGAATTTCTGTGAGCACTGTGTTTTTGGGAAACAAAAGAGAGTTCGATTCACCAGAGGAATCCATAACATGAAGGGAACATTGGAGTATATTCATTCTGACCTGTGGGGGCTATCTAGAGTGCCCTCCAGAGGTGGAGCTAATTATATGCTAACCTTTATTAATGATTTTTCCAGAAAAGTTTGGGCGTTCTTCCTGAAGCAGAAAAGTGATGTGTTTTTCGCATTTAAGTCTTGGAAAATTATGATTGAAAAACAGACGGGAAAACAGATAAAATACCTCCACACAGATAATGATTTAGAGTTCTATTCTGATGAGTTTAATAGATTGTGCAAGTCAGAAGGAATCATGAGACACTTGACAGTTCGTCATACTCCACAACAAAACGGCGTTGCAGAACGAATGAACAGAACGATCATGGAGAAGGTTCGATGTATGTTGTCAAATGCCAACTTACCGGGTCATTTTGGCGAAGCGTCTCATCGCATGTTTTTGATCAACCGATCTCCATCCGTTGCCATTGAGAAAAAGACTCCACAAGTGGTATGGTCTGGTAATCCTGCTAATTATTCTGATTTAAAGATCTTTGGGTGTCCTGCATATGCTCATGTTGATAATGGAAAATTGGAACCGAGATCCATTAAATGTGTTTTTCTTGGTTATAAAGCTGGTGTAAAAGGGTATAAGTTATGGTGTCCTGAAAATAGAAAAGTTGTGATTAGTAGAGATGTTGTTTTTGATGAAACTGCTATGCTACCTAACTTATCTCTCAAAGACTCTTCCAATAAAGAAAATCAAAAACAGGTATAGCATCAGATTAATACAGAGTCAACTCCTCAAGCCAGTACAAAAATTGAGAATAGAGTTGCTTCTTCACCACAATACTCTATCGCCAAAAATAGAACTAGAAGAGAAATTAAACCTCCAAAGAAGTATGCCCAGGCTGATCTAGTTGCTTATGCTTTGAATGTGGCTGAAGATATAGATGCGAATCAAGAGCCATCTAATTATTCTGAGGCGGTTAGCTGTGAAGGCTCAGAAAAGTGGATGTTTTCTATGCAAGAAGAGATGGAATCACTCCACAAAAACAGAACATGGGACCTTGTGAAACTTCCTAAAGGTAAAAAGGCTGTTCTTTGTAAATGGGTATTTAAAAAGAAAGAAAGGACTCCAGGAGTTGAAAAACCCAGATATAAAGCAAGGCTTGTTGCAAAGGGTTCTGATCAAATTCCAGAGTGGACTTCACAGATGTGTTCTCCCAGTTGTTAAGCATAGTTCGATTCGAGCTTTGCTTGGTATTGTGGCCATGCATGATTTGGAGCTTGAGCAGTTAGATGTAAAAACTGTATTTTTGTATGGAGAACTTGTTGAGGATATTTACATGCAACAACCAAAAGGTTTTACAGTTTCAGAAAAAGAGAACTATGTTTGCTTGCTGAAAAAGTCCCTTTACTGATTTGAAACAGATCACCAAGACAAATGGTACAAGAGGTTTGATTCCTTTATGACTTCTCATGATTTCAAAAGAAGTAGTTTTGTGATTGTGTGTTTACTTTAAGAAAAAGCAGTGATGGTTCTTTTGTGTATCTACTTCTTTATGTTGATGACATGTTGATAGCAAAGAAAAGATAAATAAGAGATAAGAAAGGTTAAAGCCCAACTAAGTAAAGAATTTGAGATGAAAGATTTAGGACCAACAAAGAAGATACTTGGTATGGAGATTCTCGAGAGATAGAAAATCAAGTAAATTGTACCTAAGTCGGAAGGGGTACATTGAGAACGTTCTTTGCGAGTTCAATATGCAGAGTGCTAAGCTGTTAGTACTCCTTTAGCAGCCATTTCAGACTTTCATCGGTTTTGTCTCCACAATCGATGATGAGATTGAGTACATGTCACATGTTCCATACTCTAGTGCAATGGGGATCTCTCATGTATGCTATGGTTTGTTCACGTCAGATTTATCATATGCGATCGGTCAGATTAGCGAGATACATGGCAAATCCCAAGTAAAGAACATTGCAAAGCGATTCGGTGGATTTTAAGATACTTACGAGGCACTACTGATGTTTGCTTACAGTTTGGAAGAACTAAAGATGGAGTCATAGGGTATGTTGATGCTGATTTTGCTGGGAGACCTTAATAGAAGAAGATCTCTCACAGTTACATCTTTACAATCGGAGGTTGTGCAATTAGTTGGAAAGCCACTTTGCAAACTACGTCGCTTTGTCTACCACTGAAGCTTGAGTACATGGCGATTACTGAGGCTTGTAAAGAAGCTATTTGGTTGAAGGGACTATTTAGTGAACTCAATGAAGACCTTCAAATCAACACGATTTTTGTGACAGTCAGAGTGCTATATTTCTTACAAAAGATCAAATGTTTCATGAGAGAACAAAACACATTGATGTTCGGTATCATTTTGTTCGTGATATTATTGCTCGTGGTGATATTGTTGTGAGCAAAATTAGTACTCATGAAAATCCTGCAGATATGATGACTAAGTCACTTCCTATAACCAAGTTTGAGCATTGCTTAGACTTGGTTGGTGTTCATTGTTGAAGTTAAACCCTTAAGGGGTTTTATGGAAGAGGTGGAGAACTTGTTTATTGAAAGTTCGCGATGAAGAACTTGTTCATTGAGAATTTGTGTCAAGGTGGAGATTGTTAGAATTAAGTGACCCAAATTCTTATTTAAATAAAATACGATGGAAAATAAAATAAAAGTAATATCCATATAGAACTAGACTTCTTTTATTTTATTTTAGAATAAGGTTTTTTAAACCTTCTTAAACTTCATCTATTTTATATTGATTAGGATAGGGTGTTTTAATCCTACTTGAATATGGCTTTACAAGCCTATAAATAGACATAGTCTATTCCTCTTGTATTGATTCAAATTTTCGACATAGTGAATTTTCTTCTCCTCTGCCCGTGGTTTTTTCTCGAAAGGGTTTCCACGTAAAATTTGTGTGTTCTTAATTTTATTTATTCTATTCTATTTTATTTTATTTCACATGATGGTTATGTGGAGTCTTTTAATTTTTGTGCGAAATCCTCTTGTATAAGCATGCCTTTGCAGAGGAAATGTGACAGGTTTGACTGTTTGAATGTTTGTATGCTCACATCTTCTTTGTTTCGCATATGTGAGTTATTGATGAAAGAAAAGCCTTTCCTGCTTTTAATAATGGATGACCAAAATCATGTGTTTAAGCCTGGAGTAGGTCATCTTAAGTTGTTACTAAGAAAAGGCGAGCATCATAATTTCATTTTAAATAAATGTGTTGACCCTTTTCATCTGATCGAATTTTATCATTTTGTTCGAAAATAAAAGAAGTGAATGTTGTTGGCTTGCAAAGTCAAACTCGAATCTTTGACTCCAGAGGTTGTTCTAAATTATGGTTTAAAAGATACGACTGTGTTTGCAAGATTATACTACTCAATTGCTAGATGTTATTTATAAGTTGCCGATCATGACACTTTCGTGTTAGATTAGAGAGGAAAGAGGAAATATTGTTTTTGATCCTGGAGAACATTATTTTGTATCATTGTTCAAAGGATTTAAGTCATGGACTTTTTTTGTCCAAAAGTATAACTCTCGAATGCTTCATGATTCTGGTTTGTTTCCATCAAGGAACAAGGTAAAATCAATTTCTGTTTTTGATCCTGGTATCGATTCATATGTTCAAATTTTTAATAAGATTTTCACAAGTTTTATTGAGTCTATAAACCATGGTGTCACTAATCCATTTAAATTTTGTGTAGGTGGCACTTTGGAAAGGTTCCCTCCAAAAGAGGGAGGGCGTGCAAACAACTTGTTTTGTGTTCAAGTTATATGTCAATTTTAGGTTAGCAGGAGCAACATTGCCAACTTCATCAACCAAGGGGGCTATGACGGTGAAAGATTTTTAGCGAGCAAGTGGCCTAATTTGAGGACAAATCACTTTAAAGAGGGAGGGGATGATACGGCCACGCCTCGAGTATGCTCTTGGACCATCTCCCTAAATGTTACTTGAAATCCCTTGCGAACTGAATTAGTTCGATTCCAGCTCGTTGAGCTCAAATCAGCTTGTTTCTAGCTCAATGAGCTCGTTTGCTCGTGTTGAGTTTATTTTAATTTTTACAATTTTAGTTGCTGGAATAAAATAAATGCATTTAGTTAATTTAGCTAGTTAGCTTAAGTTAATAAATAAGTGTTAATAAATATGTCTTTAATCTAAACATGTTAAATTAGAGTGTTAAATGTGTCCTAGTCTAATACATATTTTTAATGTGTCCTAGGTACAGCCAAATTTAAATTGTGTTTTAGTTATTACATGTTTTTAATATGTCTAGCTACAGCTGAATTTAATTGGAGTCTTAGCTTAAATACATGTTATAAATATGTCCTAGTTTAAAGCTTTTTTTTTAATGTGTCTTTGAGCTGCCGAATATATTATGTCTTAATTGAATTAATTTGCTGAATTAATTAGGTGAAGGTACATGCTTGGGGCGGCATAAATGCAAGTGAGCTGCTGATTTATTTCTTCCTAGTGAGAGTGTAATAGCCCGGTTTAGACCTTAGTCGAAATAGTAGTTTCGAGACCACAAATTTAAGTTAGAAAAATATTTTTATATTATTTTCCGTGCTTATTATATGTGAATTAGTATGTGCGAAAATTTCGTATGAAAATTTGATCGTTTGTATGCTTAGTTTGATAAAAGTACCTAATCGCGTAAAATGTAAAAGTGGCTTGCTAATTGTTTAAGTGCCTATTTGCTATGTCTTTCTAAATGAAAGGTCCTTTTGTTGTTATTTGACCATTGGAAGTTTGAGTAGACATTAATGGCCTTTATAAATGTGATTTTATAATGTTTTAATCAAGGTTAATTTTGTAAATTACAATTTTACGTTAATAAAAATTAAAAAACATGAAATTAGGCTATATTCATCATCTATTGCCGAAAATTCAAAGAAAAAGAAGAAGAATAAGCAAGCTAGGGTTCGACCATTGTTTACTTTGAATTAGGTATGTATTTTGATCGATTTTTGATAATTTCTACATTTTTGTGATCGTTGCTTTGTGTTCTATAAAGCCAATGTCTCAATTTCTAATTTTGATGATGATTTGGAATTATGCCATTGTTGATTTTGAGCTTTGAAATGTTATTTGATGGAAAATGAAAGATATGTATTGGGTTAGTATATTTTTTCTTTGAATTTTTGATGAATTTGAGTAGTTTGGGTTAAATTGTAAAAATGAGATTTTGAGGGACTAAAATGTAAAAATGTGAAAATGTGAGGGCTAATTTGTAAAATGCTCTAAATATGTGTATTTGGACTGAATTGAATGATTTGGTGAATAAAAGAGTTAAATTTGAATTTATATAGATCAAGAATCAAAGAAAACAAAATTAGACCGGGGAAAGTCGAAAGTCGTCAAGTAGTCGATTCCGTTCATTCGAATCCTTACGAGGTAAGTCGATATATAAATAAATGTGTTTGAATCAATTTATTTATGCTTATATGCTATTGAAATGAAATGAATGGCTTGGAAGATGAATATATGGAATTGTGAAAGCATCAAAAGTGTTTTGACGTCCGAAAACCCCCGTACGAACCATAGGAATAGTTAGGATACATATGTCATGACATAGGATCTGGTATGTCTTTTCGTGTAAGACCATGTCTGGGACATTGGCTTTGACTTATGATTTACGTGTAAGACCATGTCTAGGACATCGACATCGTATTTGATTTCATGTAAGACCCTGTCTGGGATAGTGGCATCGATATTCGATTACATGTAAGACCACGTCTGGGATGTTGGCATTGTATAAGATTTCCAAGCTATCTGAGTATCCTTATTGATTCCAAACATTTCAACAGGCATTCTGAGAAATGAATAACTATGTGGATGTGTATCTGACTCAGGTATGTTTGAAATGTTTATCATCAATTGAGAATGAAAGGTAAGTATATGTGCAAGTGATGATAAGTGATATTAGTCAGTATAAGAAAATATGCTATATGTACAAATGAATTGGGAATATGTGAAATGTATATGAACATATGGTTTGTGATAGTATTT
Source organism: Gossypium longicalyx (assembly GCA_025698465.1). Lineage (NCBI taxonomy): Eukaryota > Viridiplantae > Streptophyta > Magnoliopsida > Malvales > Malvaceae > Gossypium > Gossypium longicalyx. The sequence continues at coordinate 24,603,057 of CM046999.1, forward strand.
GACTATGCAATAAATGTATTTTATGATGCTTATATGTGTTAAAACATGAGTTTATTTGTATATGGCTTACTAAGCTTTTAGAAAGCTTACTTTGTGTGTGTTTGCATTGTTTTATAGATATTGAAGCTACCGGAAGCTCGGAGATCATCGAGGATCATCACCACACTATCAAACTCTATTTTGGTACATTTTGTATGGCCTGTATAGGCTAGAGGTATTTGAATATGTTTTGTGAAGTGTATATTTAGCCATGTGATACGACTTGATTATGGTTGAACTTATGGTTGGATTTTGGTATATGATATGTGATGCAAATTATGCTTATGCGATATGCTCATGGTTGGCCAAAGAGAATGGTCAATTTGGTAAGTTGGTAATGTGATTTAGTTGTGGAAATATTATGATTTTGTCATGAGATTGGATATGTTAGAATGAATGAGTTTGCTATGTGATTTTTGGTATGATTTGGAATGAATGTAAAGCATTAAATTTGTTGTTAATGAAATGGCATGAAAGATGTATGTTTTAGTTGTGAATTGGCTGAGAATTTGGTATAAAATGCTTGGTTTTGATGCTTGTAGGGAGGACCCTAAATGGGTGGCAAATTGGTCTTACAAAATTTTTGCCCACACAGGAAAGGACACGGGCGTGTGTCTCAGTCGTGTTGCTCAATGGCCATTTTGAAATGAGCCTGGGCAGACCACACGGTCGTATACACAGGCGTGTGCAAGGCCATGTGGCTAAGTCAGTTTTGAGCACGGGCTAGACACACGGGCGTGTAACTGGCCGTCTGACCCAAGTTAGTAGCCTCCTTAATTTTCACACGGCCAGGAACACGGGCGTGTCTTATGGCCATGTGGACAAGTCAGTATGTATGCCCTATTTTGCCACGGCCTAGACACACGGGGCTTGTCTAATGCTGTGGGAGGCACATAGCCTTGTGACCAGTATAACTTTGAAAGATATTTAAGTTTCAAAAAATTTTATATGAGCTCGGTTTAGTCCCGACCCCTTTCTAAAGCATGTTTAAGTTCTCGAAGACCTATATAAGGGACAATTGTGATTGATTATTATATGTTCTGATTATGTTATGCTTAAGTATATGTGAATTTTTTAATATGTCCGATAATGCCTTTGAACCTATTCTGGCAACATATATGGGTTATGGGTGTTACATTTTGTTGGTATGAGAGCTACAGTTTAGTCGATTCTAGGACTAACGTAACGTATGTGAGTCTAGCTATACATGCCATGTAACAGCTCGATTTAGATCCTTATTGAAATGGTGGTTTCGGGACCACGAATCTGAGTTACAAAAATATTTAAAAATTATTTTCTGTGTTTATTATGTGTGAATTAATATTTGTGAAATTTTCGTGATTTAATTTTATCGTTTGCGTGTCCGATTAAATAAAAAGACTTAATCGCGTAAAAGGAAAAGTTGGTGGTTAAATGTGAAAGTGCTTAATTGTTGTTGTCTTTATTAGTGGAGGCATTTATAATGCAAATAAATCATTGGTTTTATAGGTGGATAGTAATGGGCATGTTATATATGTTTTCTAATTAATTTTGTTTAGGTTATAATGGTAAAGTATATAATAATATGAATATAATAAAACATAAATAAACAAGCCATAGTTTATATTTTTTCTTCCATGACCGAATAGCTAAATAAGAAAGAAAAGAATAAGGTTTCAAAGATTCGACCACCTTCCAAGCTTGATTCAAGGTTCATTTTTACTCGGTTTTTGATAATTTTTGAGATCGTTGCTTCGAGTACTACAAAACCCATGCTTGAATTTTTGATTTTGATGAATATTTTGAGTTGTGCCATTGTTGAAAGCTTGTGATTTTTGTTGTTTGATGGTGAAATATGAAAGATATGCTTTATATTAACATGTTTTGTATTGGAGTTTTTTATGATTTTGAGTAATTAAGACTAAATTGCAAAAATAATAATTTGAGGGACTAAAATGTGAAATAATTGAAATATATGGATTTTTTTGAGAGTGGGTAAAATTCAGCTAATCATAGGTATGCTGAAATTTTGTGTATTTTGTGTTTTGTGCAAAAGGGACTAAATTATAAAAATTGTAAATGTCGAGGGTAAAATGGTAATTTGCCCATTTATGTGTTTTTGGACTAAATTGAATTAAAATATGTTTGAATGAGCTCAATTTGAATATCTTTATATCAATAACCAAAGAAATCAGATTTGGATCGGGGAAAAATGAAAGTTGTCGAATAGCCGCTCCGTTCCATTTTACATCATCCAAGGTAAGTTCATAAGCAAATAGACGTGTTTAATGGTAGTTAAATGTTAAATTTATATGCTGTTATGAAATGTTAGAATTTATATTGGTTATGACTAAATATGAAAAAGCTTGATTACTACATTTTCGAATTCGTTTCGACCGAGTTACGTCGTTCGAGAGCCCCGTATGAACCTTAGGAATAGTTAGGATACATATGTTATGACATAGGATTCCGATATATGTGTGCGAGTAAAACCATGGCATCGATATGTGATTCTGATATGTGTTTACGAGTAAGACCCTATTTGGGACAGCAGCATCGATATGTGACTACATGTAAGACCACGTCTGGGACGTTGGCATTGTACGATTTGTGTGATTATCTGAGTGTCCTATCCAATTTTGAATGGTTCATCGGGCAAAGATAAGTTATGTTCGAACATGTAAAACAGGTCAGATGGCCAAGTACTAATTGTTTTGTTATTTACTTAAAATATGGTAAGTGAGTAATTTGGTACTTACTACAAACTATGTGTAATGCAATTGAAGATTATATGTGAGATAGATAAGTGTATTTGGCCATGTGACTAGTAATGAAATGAGTTCTAATTAATAGCATGTATAAATATATGTATTCGGTTACAAGTCTAATATATGTGTATGAAATTATTTTGTAACATATGAGCTTATGTATTTATATGTATGTGAACTAAGTCAATAATAGTCATTTAGCTTTATAAGTTTAATGATAATAAGTTAACTTGGCTATGTGAGCATTCAGTCAAAATGACTTTTATGAATGAATATTTAAATGTATGATATGAACTTTATATGCTTGGATCTATATGTATTATGATAAATTACTTTGGTTAGTTAATTAAGTTGATGATATTATTAAGTTACTCTTTTGCTTATGACTTACTGAGCTATAAAAAGCTTACTCTATGTATATGTGTGTTTCTGTTTTATAGATTTTGGAGTCAAGCTACGAGCTCGGTAACTGTCAGCAAAGTTCATCACACTATCAGCTATTTTGGGTACCTTTATAAATATACTATCAAAATTATGGCATGTATAGGCTAGCTTAGAGTTCGCTTATTTTGGAAAATGAATGTATAAAGGCCATGCGAAAATGGCTTAATTTCTATGCTCGAGTTCGGTATTGATGAAATCTTGGTTGAAGTCTATTTTGGTTATCATGTCGTATGGCATGGTTGATTATAGTTTATGTTATGTGATTATATTTTGAGGTTGGTTGTTGAATTGGATGTGGCATGAAGTAATCGGCTATGCTATATATATATGTGTGTGTTCGGTATTGGTTTGAGTCTATATTGAAAGAGTAGCTAAATATATGATGTTTGTGAAAATGCTATGGGTTTCGGTCATATGTATAAATGGATGTTAATTAAGCTAAGGTAGGTTATGTGTTGTTAGGTAAAAACCAAGACATATGCATGGTTTAAATTGGGTGTTCATTTATGGACTATATTAATGATATAAATGACACTTGAATTGTTGTTTTGGTAAGTAAGACATATTTGGATTTAGATTTATATAAGGAATTTGGGTTAATGATAAAGGATATATGTGTACTTGGTAACCGGTCATGTTATGTTAGTTGAGTTTTTACATGTTTTACATGTATAAATATATGTGCTTATAATATGGTTTATATGTATATGTGCATGACAATATAAATCCGTTAGATATTTGTAAGTTATTAAATATGTATAAATGAATTGAGATAGCCAAGAAGACATAGAAGTGAAATGGGTTACTTATAACTGAATGCTTGTTATTAAAATGTGTTAATATGCAAACATATGAATTTCACATAGATTAACACATTAATGCCGCAAATATGAATGAAAGGGTTAGTAATGAAATTTAGTTCAATTGATATATAACTTGTGTATATGCATGACTTATTTAAAAATAAAAATATAGGTTTAATATTCAATAATGAAATTATTGATGTGTTATATGTTTTGTATATGTTTTAAACTGTTTTGATATATGTTTTTCTTGGATTATGTTTTATTTAAGCTATGTGGTGAATGATAGTAAATTTAAGATTAGATATTTGATTAAGTTATAAGCATTGATGTGATCTAAATCTCGAATTGCAATGAACATATGATTCGCATTTGTAATACGGTTGTTAAATATATATGATTATGACTTGAATTAATATGAAAATATTCAGAAGTGTGCTTTCGTTTAGTAATGCCTCGTAACCCCATTCCGGTGACGGATACGGGTTAGGGGTGTAACACTCCTCATACATATCCGTCGCCGAATTAGGGTTATCAAGCATTACTGAATATTTTACAATTCAAATAAATACACGTTATAAAGTACAACCCAAAGTTTTTATTACGTCAATGCTTATAACATAATCAAATACCAAATCCTAAATAATCATATCAATCATAACACAACTTAATTTAACATAATCCAAAATATATCAAAACAATTTATACAAAACACAACATGTATACAATAATAATTTTATTATTGGATTATTAGACTTATTTTGTATTGACCATGCGCATACTTATCAACCATAATATATAATAAATATATATAACATATCATGACTGAATGTTAGGTACACATGTTATTTTTCATCAATTCAATTCTCTCATACGAATATATTACCCAATTTGATTAAATTACCATGATAACCAAATCAAATGTCATTCATATCATTAATTTGGTCCATAAGTGAATACCGAATACTCACCATGCATATGTTTTGATTCTTACCTAATTAATACATGATCTACTTAAGCATATTTAAAAACTATCATTTATCATAAGGCCAAAACACATAGCAACTACACATACATCATATATTTGGGTTACATTCTTGACATGTGCTAAAGCAAAAATCACACATATGCACAACCAAAAATATTATACCCAACCATAAATCTCATGAACATGTATATAAATGCTGAACCATTGATCAACCATATTCTTTATCTCATTCTAATGTATAACCAAAAATATTTATCAATTAAATGAGATTATATCTATTATTACAAGACATTAACCACCTATAGAAATTTTTAAAACATAAATCTTTCATGCCATGTAACAAACATTTCAAAACAAATTTAAGACATAACAAAATCAATTATATTCATATAATCGAAATCACCAACTTATACGCACAAAATAAACATCACAAACATCATTCATTCATATCACATATCTTAGTAACTAAAGTGGACTTATGCCATAATCAAACCAAAACCGAATTCAAACACTTAAATAAGCCATTTTCGTATGGATTTTATACAAAACCAAGATTCATCACATCAAAACACAATTCAGCCTATACATGCCATAAGTTCGAAATAAGACTTTTAAAGTACCGAAGGTTGACGATAGTGTGGATGACTTCACTGACGATTCCTGAGCCTGCAGCTGACTTCCAAAATCTATAGGAACAAAGAATAAACATACACATAGTAAGCTATTGTAGCTTAGTAAGTTATAAGCAATTTAAACAAATTAATGACCTCAATAGACCAATAAAATAAATTGAATCAAACATATTTTTATACATAAAATATACCATGGCCGAATATACACATATATAAATTATCAATATGTTCTCCAATTTCAAAGCATAATTTCAAAGATAATCAATTATACATATGTATTCATGTATATACATACTCATTAATCAAGTTTTTAAATCACATACTCATACCTATCATAAAACCGAATGCACTATTCATAATTACATACATTTTCAATAGCATCACAAAACATTTCTATCACATATCTTTCAATCAATTTAATTTCATTTCAAATAAGTAAGTCACATTCACATACCTGGTCACTTTAGCTCATTTAACACATTCGTTTACTTTTACCGTTGCTCACATAAAATTTGTTAGGCATAAAGCCTAATATAATACACCGGCACAGAGCCTGTTAGGTAATAAACCTGATTTAATACACTGGCGTAAAACCTGCTAGGCAATAAGCTTGATATCATACACTGGCATCAAAGCCTACTAGACAATAAGCCTGTTATTATACACCGGCATCAAAGCCTACTAGGCAATAAGCCTGTTATCATACACCGGCATCAAAGCCTGCTAGGTAATAAACTTGATATATCATTGTTACAAAGTCGATCTTATTCATAATTTATATCTCAATTGAATCGAACTTATTCCCAAATCTCATAAACATTCATGCATTCGGCTATTAATATAGGAATTGACACAATTATATTCAACATATAAATATCATATAAATTCAAATTTAACTGCATTTATTACTTATGGACTTACCTCGGATATCGATGAACAATGTAAATCGACTATTCAACTATTTTTGCTTTTCCTCAATCCAAGCCAAATTTCTTTTGTTCTTGATCTATATAATTTCAAATTAATCTCATTCAAACATATTTCATTCTATTTAATCCAACAACACATAAATGGGCAAATTACCATTTTACCCCTGATATTTCATACTTTTACAAATTAGTCCTAAATGCATAAAACACAAAACAAGCATAATTTGCTCATGCTATACTTAGGCCGAATACTCCTCATACCCAAACAAGTCCTCACATTTCATTTATTTTGCATTTTAATCCTTCAATTTATTATTTTTTTCAATTTAGTCCTAATAACTTAAAATCATAAAAAACTCCAATACAAAACATGTTAATCCAAAACATATCTTTCATAATTTATCATTAAACATCAGAAAACACAGATATTCATCAATGGCATAACTCAAAATATTCATCAGAATCAGAAATTCTAGCATGGGTCGGATAGTATTCGAAGCAACGATCTTAAAAACGTAAAAATTATGAAAAACCGAAACCAAACTAACCTTGAATCAAGCTTCAGAAATAGCCGAATATCACCAAGCTTTAGTTTCTTTTCTTTCTTTTTTATTTTCGGTGAAAGCATTCATATATGAACATCATTTTATTATTTATGTTATATTATAACATTTATATTATTTACCTAATTACATATTTAACCTTTTAAAACTAATAACAAAAACATACATAATAAGGGTTCATTCGGCAATCACATAGTCTAAAGGTTTATTTACAATATAAATACTTCAATTTACAAAGATAGTAACAATTTGGTCCTTATAAAATAAACTATCAAAATTTCAATTTACGCAATTAAACCCTTTTATTAAATTAAGCACACAAACGATCAAATTTTCATACGAAACTTTCACACATGCAAATTCACATATAATAAACAAGAAAAATAATATTTAAATAATTTTCTGACTCAAATTTGTGGTCTCGAAACTACCGTTCTGATTAGGGTCTAAATCAGGTTGTTACAACTCTCCCCCTTAGGGATTTTTGTCCCCGAAAATCTTACTCGTGAATAGGTTCGGATAACGTTCTCTCATTGTATCCTCTGGCTCCCACGTTGCTTCCTCAACTCCGTTTCTACCACAGTATAATGTAACGACCCATTACCCGAGACCATCGCCGGAGTCGAGTATGAGACATTAATAAACTTATTTTAGTATTTAAACAAGTTCAAACAATTCTCATAGTAAACTGTCCATCTGCATCACAGTTGCTAAAAAAATTATATCTGGAGTTACGAAACTCAAAATCCAATCTTGTAAATTTTCCCTTAAACTAGGTTTATATATCTACTTAATAATTTTTTTCTAGAATTTTTGGTAGGGCCAATTAGTACAGTTTATTAGTTAAAGTATCCCCTGTTTCAGGGTTTAGCTACTCTGACCCCTATGTATTACGAATCAAATATCTCCCTGTACAGAGTTTCAATGACCATTCCATTTCTTTCTCATAAAACTCCTAATTGTTTGTTTACAATTTATGGTGAATTTTTAAAGTCAGAACAGGGGATTCGGAAATCGCTCTGACCCTATTTCACCAAAACATAAATATCTCATAAAATAAAACTCTTTTACTTATTTTGTTTCTTCCACATGAAAATAGATTCATTAATCTTAAATTCCATATTTTATTCATCATCTAATTCTATCTCTACTATTTTTAGTGATTTTTCAAACTCACATCACTGCTGTTGACTGATTTTGTTTTGTGGTCAATTTTATCATTCCAAGGATTTTCATGGTTTAGTTAAGACATAAATCATACATGTTATTATATATAAACTTGATTAGCCATTCCGATAGCTAATCATTCTCAAACATTTCCATTCCATCCATGGGCCATATCGTAAGATTATACACACAAAATGATTGAAATGCTATATATGCCATATTTCCAAAAATTACAAGTCATTATACCGCAATTGTCCAGTGATAGTGTGAGCATGCCTCCGATCGTCCCGATCTCCAAATTGATTTGTCAAAACTACAAAGAATGAAAAGAAGGGAGTAAGCATAGATGCTTAGTAAGTTCATATGCAAATAACATATAACTTAACAAAGCAATTATACCAATCAACATTAGCATAATATCACCAAAACATATATCACATTTCTATTCATCATTCATCATCTTACCATATTATTGTTGTAGTATCAAGTCTCAACTCGAGGGTTAAGTACATACCTGTCCAAAGTGCCCATTTGGCAACACTTACCAATACATCACTTGTATCTTGAGTATTCTTCCATTTCACTAGAATTTTACCCGTTGAACACATCAGAATATAACTCGGATACATGGAAAGTTTGCACTTAAGTGCCACATACGTAGCCAAGCTACCATATAACCCGCCCATAAGCGAACTCGGACTCAACTCAACAAGCTCGGGCGTTCGCATCCATAAGTGAACTCGGACTCAACTCAATGAGCTCGGATGCCTAGTTACATCTCACGAACTCGCACTCAACTCAACGAGTTCGAACATTTGCATCCATAAGTGAACTCAGACTCGACTAAACGAGCTCAGATGTCCAAGTATCCTAATCTATTCCTAAGGTTCAACGGGACTTTCCTCGTTCGTACTCCTTTACCATTCTCCTTGGAATACCAGTGACGATACTTCGGTAGTCTTTCACATTTTTCACATAATTCATAAAATTTTTGCATGTTGTCCAACAATTACCACAAAGCATAGAATTGCATGATAACAAATCATAATATCGTATAAATAACATTAAATGATTTAAAATAACGGTTATACTACAATATCTACATATGAACTTACCTCGGTACAATATGTTAGAAATCAAGCCTATTCCTCGGAAACTTTATTTTTCCCTCGATCACGACTTGAATCTCGTTTCTCTTGATCTATAATAAAAAATTTAGCTTATTTAATACTCAAATTTATTAAAACATTCCTTGACTCAAACTTTGGCAAAATTATATTTTGCCCCTAAACTTTTGCATCTTTACACTTTTGCCCCAAAGCTCAGAAATTAAACTTCATCCTATTTTCTTATGTTTTATGACATGCTGATCATTTTTCCCTTCTATAAAAACATCAAATTCACACTCTATCATGTATTTATGAACATTAGGTATTTTTACCGATTTTGTCGTTTTACTCGTTTTCACGTAAAATCGCTTAGTAAAAGTTGTTTAACACAATTTCAAGCTTCATAGTCTACCATAAAACATCAAAATAAACACATTTCACCTATGGGTATTTTTCCAAATATAAACCTTAGGTTAAATTATTGGTAGAAATAGGTAAACCGAGCTACAAGGATTTCAAAAATGTAAAGAACATTAAAAACGGGCATAGAAATCACTTACAATCAAGGCTTAAAAGTGTTGAAACCCTAGCTATGGTGGAGAGCAAAATTCAGCAGCAACTTATGGAGAAGATGGTCATTTTTGTGTTATTTTTTCCATTTTATTTCATTTAATATCCAAATGACCAAAATGCCCTTCCTGACTAAACTTTCAAAAATTCCATCCATATCCAATTTTTGTCCATAAACTTAGAAATTGGTCAAATTTCTATTTAAGACCTCCTAATTAATATTCCAAAGCAATTTCATACTAAAAACTTCTAGAATGCAAGTTTTGTAACTTATTCAATTTAGTCCCTAATTTCAAATTAAGCATTTTATGCATAGAATTTCTTCACGAAATTTTCACACAATCATGCATTCATATCATAGACCTCAAAATAATCATAAAATAGTTATTTCTATCTCAGATTTGTGGTCCTGAAACCACTATTTCGATTAGACCCTAATTCAGGATATCACAATTTTAACTAATAGAATTTTCTTATTTAGTAATTCTTTAATCTCGTGAGCCAGAATACGAATAGGTTCTTCCTCGTAAGTCAAATCTGACTGAATCTCAATCTCTGATGGACTAATCACATGCGAGGGGTCAGATCTATATCGTCGAAGCATTAAAACATGAAATACATTATGAATCTTTTCTAACTCCGGTGGTAACAATAGTCTATAAGCAACCGGTCCAATTCGCTCGATAGTCTCATACGGCCCAATGAATCTCGGACTTAATTTTCCTTTACGACCAAATTTGACTATTTTCTTCCAAGGTAAGACTTTCAAAAGCACTCTATCCCCGATCTGGAGCTCTATATCTTTACATTTCAAGTCTGCATACGATTTCTGACGATCTGATGCTGCTTTCAGACTTTCACAGATCACTTTCGCTTTCTGTTTTCGGTTTCTCTGATCAAATCAATCCCGTGTATCCTGTTTTTGCTGAGCTCAGTCCAATATAAAGGTGTACGACATTTGCGACCGTAGAAAGCGTCGTAAGGTGCCATTTTAATACTCGATTGAAAGCTATTATTGTATGCAAATTCAATCAGAGGTAGGTATCGTTCCGACGTAACTTTAAATTTTAGAATGCAACATCTTAACATATCCTCAAGTATCTGAATGATTCACTCAGAGTGACCATCTATCTGAGGATGAAAAGCAGTGCTAAAATGCAGTTTAGTACCTAATGCATCTTGTAGTTTCTTCTAAAACCGCGATGTAAACCTCAGATCTCTATTCGACACAATAGAAATAGGTACTCTGTGTAGCTTCACAATATGAGAAACATATAACTCAGTGAGCTTATTGAGCAAATAATTTGTACAAACTGGAACAAAGTGAGCTGATTTAGTCAATCTATCCACAATAACCCAGATTGCATCTTTCTTGCTTGGTGTCATTGGTAAACTGGATACAAAATCCATCGTGACTCTATCCCATTTCCATTCAGGTACCATGATCGATTGTAGCAATCCAGAAGGTACCTGATGATCAGCTTTTACTTGCTGACAAACTAAACATTTCAATACAAAGTCAGAAATGTCTCGTTTCATACCTTGCCACAAATAGTGCTGTTTCAGATCATTATACATCTTCATACTACCCGGGTGAACAGATAGCCGACTGTTATGAGCTTCGTTCAAAATCATCTGAATCAACTTTGTATTTCTCAGAATGCATATTCAGTTTCTGAATATCAAACAGTTATCAGTATTGTAACACCCCAAACCCGGCCTAGACGTTATGACCGGATCCGGTGCGCCACATTGATGCGTACAAAACATTCCGTATTACTTAGTTTGGAAAACTTAATTAGTGATGTAAAAGATACTTTTAATGTAGGTTAAAGTGAATGGGAGCTGTGCACCAGGTAGGAAACCAGAAAAAAGAGGAGGTGAGTCTGTCAGACTGCTTAAGTACCAAGCTCCCTTCGGATCCAATCCTAGACATGCACACCGCCATTGCCACACTCTAACATCTCGTATAATTGTGAGAAATCCATTTGGTTAAGTCCATCTTAACTTAAGTTTGAAAACGTTTGCTTAGCGGAAGTCTTACTTGTAATCGTGTTATTTTGAAATCACTTAATGTTTTTGAAAACGCGTCCTAAAGCTAACCCATTTACCTTAGTTATCATAGTTCTTTCATCATAATAAAATAAAATAATAAAAGTAAAACAAAACCATAAAAATAATTAAGCGGCCTTACTACACTTAAAACCCAAAACCATAAATGAAATTAAAAGGACGTCCAATTCACCAGAAAAAAAACCAGGTTCGTAGAAACATGTGGCCAGTCCGGATCCCTCACAGCTCCAAGCCCACTATGGTTGAGGATTACCTGCGAGGATGAAAATAAGGGGTGAGTTTTGGGAAACTCAGTGTGTAATTCAACCCAACCATAGCCTAAATCAGTTTAAACCACAGAGACAGAATAAGTTGGCCTCAGCCCAGAATAGATATCAGAATAAAGCCCATAGACCCAGAACAGATCAGAACAGATATATCATGCTTATGCAGAAACCCAACCCATATCCAACCATGTACACCCCCATACCATCCTTTCACCATGTGGGGAGACTACTCGACCCACCCAACCGCTACACGCCACAGAAATATGCAGCAGGCTTGCCAGAACAGATAATGTAATAGAGTCACCAGAAACAGATATTTTGTGGCAATGCCACTGGAATCAGATATATTGTGGCGGGGCCACGAGCAACAGATAATTTGTGGCATAGCCATCGGGATGCTCCTCCATAATATAACCCATGTCCCCATGCAACAGATATACATTCATGGCATACATCATACAGATTTAATTCATCATGCTTTTCAGACAAAATCAACCCTAGGGGTATAAAGGTCATTTTGCATACATAGGGGTATAATGGTAATTTTGCATACATAGGGGTATAACGGTAATTTTGCATACATAGGGGTATTCTAGTAAATCTAACTATTTCTAAGGTTTTCATGCATATCGTAGCCATTACGTTTAGCCAGAAACACTTACCGAGCATTCTTACCAAATTGGGCCCGTTGGCCCATTAACCCAGTTTTTGCCCATTAAGCCCAAAGTATCAAAACGCACGAAATCGCGCGTACTGCAGTTTTATCACTTTCGATTACCAGTAATAATTACCCATACGTCTTACGAGCATTCGCACACTCGCAAGTACCCAAAATACCGACTTTTCGGCATTTCAGCTTTTCAGCTTTTGCCGATCTAGTCTATGAGAGGGTGTCAGTTACACACCTGTTTTTGGGATTTCCTCAACGAGATCTACACACGAACTGCCTACAATTGAATCACCTAATATTACTCCAAATATTGAAATAAAATTGAGTATATAGTCCCTTACCACATTCGGCCAAACATGCCTAAAACCCTTATTGTTCTTACCATACTGCCGAGAGATGGTTAACTCCAAAGATCCGATCGTTTCACCTGTCCAAGCCCTTGATCAACCACCTCTAAATCACGCTATTACCAACACAAAATAGTTATTACGACCCCTTAGGGTTACAAGTCCAAATCGACATCCTCCCTAACTTTTAGGGATTTCGGCTTTTCCTTAAATATGTAAGAAGACTAAGTTTTTGAAGACTTACCACCGATTCCTTAGTGACTGATTCCAATGAGTTTCCCACTCGATCTCGATGTAGATTTAAACCCTCAAATAATAACAAAAGTCGAGCTTTTAGTGACTACAGTATTCGGCCAAGTCCCTTTTAATGTGGGGTTTTCGGCTTTTTGCAACTTGCGTTTAGAAAGGCAAAACGAGAGGGTTTTGCTATGGTCTTGTCGTCAAAACTTGAGGTTTTAGAGGGCTGGTGAATCGGCCACAAATGATGAAGAGAAGAGATGTGGTTTTGGTTATAAGAAATCGGCACCAAAAAGAATCAAGCTTTCGGGATTTCGGCTTTTTATGGCCAAAGGGTATGAAGGTTTTGAAACGGTTGAAGGGGAAAAAAATGGAGATGAACAAGATGGTAGGAAGGTTCTGCAATAGAGGAAAGGTGACGAAGAAAAAGTTGATGAGGAGAAAAGTCAGGAAACGGCACCAACTACCCGAAGTGCCGAATTTATACTAGCTCCTTAACCTAGCCGAATTTTGCCCCCCTTAAAGAATCCCTTGGCCGGCCACCTCTTGCTCTTTAAGAGTCCAACATTCAGCCAACACATCCTCCTTGATCAGCTCCTAAATCCTCTCCCTTATCCCCTCCTTACTCAATCTCCCGCAACTCAAACTCTTCCCGATGGACTTTTACTTGGTTCCACTACTTACCTTTTCTGTTCATAAAAATTAATCCCTTGATTTGCTGTCATTGTGACTTGAACTTGGGTCCTCCCTAGCTTCCCCAAGCCACTTATAGCCTTCCCTGTGGCGTCACATGCCACTTCACCACTTGCTTCCTTGTGATCTATTTTACACAATTAATACTTAAAAGCCCAGTTAACCAGAACCCCTTTTTCCCTATGGATTAAAAATTAATTAAAACTATCAGGTTTTATCCTAAGCTTAGGCCTTCTAGAGGCCCACCATCACAATTAAACCTACTCTTAACAAGCAGAACACAGAATTTTTAATTTTACAAATCATTCACAGAATTCCCGAAAATTGGGGTGTTACAACTCTACCCTCCTTAAAGAAATTTCGTCCTCGAAATTTACCTGATCCGAACAGATGAGGGTATTGTTGTTGCATTGCCTCCTCTGACTCCCAAGTAGCTTCTTCTCTGCCATGGTTACGCCAAAGCACTTTCACTAATGGTATAGGTTTCCTTCTTAGAACCTTAACGTCTCGATCCAATATTTGTACAGGCTCCTCCTCAAAGGTCAAATCAGTTCGCACCTCAATTTCTGCAACCGGCACGACATGAGTAGGGTCAGAACGATAGCGCCTTAACATAGAGACGTGAAAAACATCGTGAATCCTGTCTAACTTTGAAGGCAATTCCAACTGATAAGCCACTGGGCCTACTCGCTTCAAAACCCGATAAGGCCCAATGAACCGCGGACTCAACTTGCCTTTCTTACCAAACCTCAATATCTTCTTCCAGGGAGAAACCTTTAAAAAGACCATATCCCCTACTGAGTACTCAATCTCCTTACGCTTCAAATCGCATACGACTTTTGCCTATCGACGCTTTCCTTTAACCGATCTCTAATTAACTTGACTTTATCCTCGATGATCGCCACCAACTCGGGTCCAAGAACTCGTCGCTCCCCGATTCGATCCAACGGCTAGGTGTTCGACACCTTCGCCCATCAAATGCTTCATAAGGTGCCATTCGAATACTCGACTGATAACTATTGTTGTATGCAAACTCTGCCAAAGGCAAGTAATCCTGCCAACTACCTCGAAAATCAATAACACATCCCCTCAACATGTCTTCCAGAATCTGAATAACTCTTTCCGACTGACCATCAGTTTGGGGATGGAAAGCCGTACTAAAGTTCAATCGCGTTCCCAACGCCTCATGCAACTTTTGCCAAAACCGAGATGTGAATCTAGGATCCCGATCAGAGATAATCGAATCCGGAACACCATGCAGTCGCACAATCTCCGCCACATACAACTTGGCTAACTTCTGAAGAGAAAAGTCTGTGCGAACAGGTATAAAATGAGCCGACTTGGTCAACCTATCCACAATCACCCATATCGAGTCTTTCTTCGATGGTGTCAAGGGTAGCCCACTTACAAAGTCCATGGTTACCCTCTCCCACTTCCAAAGTGGTATTTTTACTGGCTGCAATAATCCAGAAGGTAACTGATGCTCAGTTTTCACTTGCTAGCATGTCAGATATTTCCCCACCAATTCTGTTACCTCTCATTTAAGTCCAGGCCACCAATACAGTTCTCGCAAGTAATGTACAACTTATTCCCTCCAGGATGCATGGCACAAAGTCCCCCATGATCTTCCTTCAAAATTGACTGTCTCAAGTCAGAGTCCTTCGGAACACAAATTCTACCTCGAAAACACAGAACCCCATCATCATTTAACCCAAACTCAGAAGTTTCCCCTTCCTTAACTTGTTGAAAACGAGGGACCAAAGACTCATCTTTCAACTACTTTTCCTTAATCTGATCCACCCAAGTTGGCCTTACTTGCAATTCAGCCAACAGACTTCCATCGTCATACAGACTTAGACAAGCAAACATTGCTCTCAGATCTGATACAGCTCTATGACTTAGAGCATCGGCTACCACATTAGCCTTTCCTGGGTGATATTCGATTGAACAATCATAATCCTTGAGCAACTCGATCCACCTCCTTTGCCTAAGGTTCAGTTCCTTCTGAGTCAGCAAATACTTGAGACTTTTATGATCTGTGTATATAATACACCTTTCTCCATACAAGTAATGTCTCCAGATTTTAAGCGTAAAGATCACTGCTGCTAACTCCAAATCATGAGTGGGATAATTCCCTTCGTGAGGCTTAAGTTGTCGAGACGCATAAGCAACCACCTTACCCTCTTGCATCAACACATAACCCAAACCTACGTGTGATGCATCACTGTACATAGTGAAATCTTTCCCAGACTCTGGTTGAATTAACACAGCGCTTGATCGAACTTTCTTCAATCTCTCAAAAGCTTCTTGCTGCTTCTCCGTCCATACAAACGGTACTCCTTTCCTTATAAGTTTTGTGAGAGGTGCTGCCATCACAGAAAAACCTTCCACAAACCTTTTGTAGTAACCTGCCAATCCTAGGAAACTTCGAATTTCTGAAACCGACCTAGGTGGCTTCCATTCCAAAATTGCTTCAATCTTTCGAGGATCCACTCTAATCCCCTCTGCAGAGACCACATCCCCCAAAAAGGTTACCTCACTCAACCAGAACTCACACTTGCTGAACTTCGCATAAAGTTCTTTTTCCCTTAACACTTGTAACACAGTGCGGAGATGCTCATCATGTTTTGCTTCGGTCTTAGAATATAACAAAATATCGTCAATAAAGACGACCACGAATTGATCCAAAAATGGTTGAAACACCCGATTCATCAGATCCATAAATGCCACAGGAGCGTTCGTCAGCCCAAATGGCATAACCAGAAACTCATAATGACCATACCGCGTCTTAAATGCCGTCTTATGGATATCTGTTTCCTTGACCCTTAACTGATGATATCCAGATCGAAGGTCGATCTTAGAAAATACAGAAGCCCCCCTAAGCTGGTCAAACAGATCGTCAATCCTTGGCGAGGGTACTTATTCTTAATCGTCGCTTGTTCAATCAAGCGATAATCAATGCACAAGCGCATCGTCCCATCCTTCTTCTTTACGAATAGCACCGGTGCTCCCCATGGAGACACACTTGGCCTGGTAAAGCCCCTATCCAACAATTCTTGAATTTGCGCCTTTAACTCCACTAACTTCTTCGGTGCCATCCTATATGGTGCAATGGACACCGTGGTGTCTGTCCCGAACAAATGTGTCGATTCCAAATTCAACTTCTCGGTTTGGAGGCAATCCCGGAAGCTCCTCCAAAAAGACATCTTGGAACTCTTTTACATTTCTAACCTTATCCACAGTCAGCCCCTCTACATCTGTTTGACTTACAAATGCCAAATAGGCCTCACAACCTTTTCGAATCCACTTTTCAGCCCTCAAAGCCGATATCACATTAGACAAATAGTCCCTTCGCTCACCTATCACCATAGCCTCATCCCCTTCCGTGGTCCTTAGCACCATTCGCTTAGCAGCACAATCTAGAGTCGCTTTATGCTTAACAAGCCAGTCCATTCCTAGAATGAGATCAAACTCTCCAAACGGCAACTCCATTAGATCGCCAGGAAAGATCCTACCTTGAGTTTTTAAGGGTACATCCTTATACAGCTTGTCTACCCTAACCGAGTGACTCAAGGGACTTAGCACAGATACCCCACTCACTATCTTCTCAGAATGCACTCCCAATGACCCAGATATGGCACACGCAACATAAGAATGAGTAGATCCAATATCCACCAAGGCAGTATACGGCATATTAGAAACTAAAAATGTACCAGTTATGACATCAGGTGTGTTGCCCTCCTCTCGACGACGAGCTGCATATACCAACGCTGGCTATCGAGCCTCAGCATTTCTGGCTCCCCTGCCAGGCGCCCCTCGACCTCGACCATTTCCATTCCTATTTCCGCCTCTACCTTGTCTACGTACTCTCGGTGGTTGTGGTCCACGTCTCGCTGGTTGAGTAACCTTCTGTTCTACAACTTGAACCTGATCAGCTCTCTGAGGACAGTCTTTAACTCTGTGCTCCATAGATCCACATCGAAAACAAGCACCAAAACGTTTCCTACACTCACCCAGGTGTACCTTACCACAGTCCCCACAGATTGGCGGTCTAACCACATTCATCGGAACGGCACGAACTGGCTCCTCCACTCTCTCCCTTTTGACATTCTTGTTTGCTCCACCCGAAGGTCCAGAATCCCTCCGGAAATGGTTTCGATCTTTCTCACGATTCTGCCTCTCAGTACGCTTTACCTCCTCAGCGATCTTAGCTTTTTCCACCATAATCATGAAGTCACGCTCCCTCTGCAGAGCAATCAGTACCTTAAGGTCATCTCTGAGTCCATCCTCAAAGCGAACGCTATGCTCATACTCCGTAGCAACTATTCCCACAGCATACCTACTCAGCCTCAGAAATTCAGCCTCGTACTCGAAATAGCAGCTTTTGCTCTCCTTGGACCAGATTCAGGAATTCTTTCCTACGGGCATCCACATAACTCGCCCCAACATACTTCCCCTTAAAGGCCGTCTTAAACAGCTCCCAAGTGACCCTATCAGCTGGGGTTCCATCCCTCACAGTGAGCCACCACTGATAAGCCTCATCTCGCAGCAACGATACGGCCCCCTTCAGCTTCTGCTCCACAGAACAGTCCAAGTCATCCATAATTCGTTCTGTGGCCTCCAACCAATATTCTGCCACATTCGGGGCTACACCAGATACACCCCTAAAGATCTCTGCTCCGTTAGCCCGGAGTTGTTCAGAAATCGATCCTCGAATTCCGTTGCCCGAACTTGCCCCGGCAACCCTTTCCAGAACTCGAAGCATAGCCTGCGACAGGGCGTCATCCCCGGCACCACGATCATGTGATTCCACTTCCGTTGCCGATGGTACCGGTGTTTCTGCCGCTGGCATATGTCCTGAAGACGAAGATCTTGCTCGAGCTCTTCCTCGGCCTCGTCCACGGCCTCTACCTCGAGCCGCTCGCGTACTCATATCGTATTATCTGTTTATGAATTTTATGCATTATTTTCAGCATTCCAGTGATTATTACAGATGTTTTATGATTCAACCAGTAATTGGTTTTGTAGAATCGAGGTCTAGCTATAATTTCAGCAAATTTTCCTACGGTTTCAGTAACATCCTATCTAGAGTGTCCTAGTAGGGTTTCAGTACAGATAGATAATTCATAGTATATATTCAGAAAAGTTTAAAATACTTACAGACTTGGGCCGGAGATTCGGAATGCCACTCACTCTTCCAGATTTTAAAAACAGAGTTTTACAGTCTCCAAAATTTATTTTTTTTAAAAACTTTGTTATTGTAAACCCATTCCACAGCCGAGTTGTTGCAACTTGGCTCTGATAAAACTAAGTGTAACACCCCAAACCCGGCCTAGATGTTATGACCGGATTCGGTGCGCCACATTGATGCGTACAAAACATTCCGTATTACTTAGTTTGGAAAACTTAATTAGTGATGTAAAAGATACTTTTAATGTAGGTTAAAGTGAATGGGAGCTGTGCACCAGGTAGGAAACCAGAAAAAAGAGGAGGTGAGTCCAGCCGGATCGCTTAAGTACCAAGCTCCTTCGGATCCAATCTTAGACATGCACACCGCCATTGCCACACTCTAACATCTCGTATAATTGTGAGAAATCCATTTGGTTAAGTCCATCTTAACTTAAGTTTGAAAACGTTTGCTTAGCGGAAGTCTTACTTGTAATCGTGTTATTTTGAAATCACTTAATGTTTTTGAAAACGCTGCCCCTAAAGCTAACCCATTTACCTTAGTTATCATAGTTCTTTCATCATAATAAAATAAAACAATAAAAGTAAAACAAAACCATAAAAATAATTAAGCGGCCTTACTACACTTAAAACCCAAAACCGTAAATGAAATTATGACGTCCAGTTCACGGAAAAAACCAGTTCGTAGAAACATGTGGCGATCCGGATCCTCACACGGCTCCAAGCCCACTATGGTTGAGGATTACTGCGAGGATGAAAATAAGGGGTGAGTTTTGGGAAACTCGATTGTGTAATTCAACCCAACCATAGCCTAAATCGGTTCAAACCACGAGAGAGAATAAGTTGGCCTCGGCCCGCAGCGATATATCGAATAAAGCCCATAGACCCGCAATGGTCGTAATAGATATATCATGCTTATGCAGAAACCCAACCCATATCCAACCATGTACACCCCCATACCATCCTTTCACCATGTGGGGAGACTACTCGACCCACCCAACCGCTTACACGCCACGAAATATGCGGCATGGTCGCGAGCGAATAATGTGACAGAGTCACGAGAAGCAGATATTTTGTGGCAATGCCACTGAAAAGAGATATACGTGGCAGGGCCACCAGAACAGATAATTTGTGGCATAGCCACCAGGACGCTCCCTCCATAATATAACCCATGTCCCCATGCAACAGATATACATTCATGGCATACATCATACAGATTTAATTCATCATGCTTTTCAGACAAAATCAACCCTAGGGGTATAAAGGTCATTTTGCATACATAGGGGTATAATGGTAATTTTGCATACATAGGGGTATAACGGTAATTTTGCATACATAGGGGTATTCTAGTAAATCTAACTATTTCTAAGGTTTTCATGCATATCGTAGCAATTACGTTTAGCCAGAAACACTTACCGAGCGTTTACTTACCAAATTGGGCCCGTTGGCCCATTAACCCAGTTTTGGCCCATTAAGCCCAAAGTATCAAAACGCACGAAATCGTGCGTACTGCAGTTTTATCACTTTCGATTACCAGTAATAATTACCCATACCTCTTACGAGCATTCGAACACTCGCAAGTGCCCAAAATACCGACTTTTCGGCATTTCGGCTTTTCAGCTTTTGCCGATCTAGTCTATGAGAGGGTGTCAGTTACACACCTATTTTTGGGATTTCCTCAACGAGATCTACACACGAACTGCCTACAATTGAATCACCTAATATTACTCCAAATATCGAAATAAAATTGAGTATATAGTCCCTTACCACATTCGGCCAAACATGCCTAAAACCCTTATTGTTCTTACCTTACTGTCGAGAGATGGTTAACTCCAAAGATCCGATCGTTTCACCTGTCCAAGCCCTTGATAAACCGCCTCTAAATCACGCTATTACCAACACAAAATAGTTATTACGACCGCTTAGGGTTACAAGTCCAAATCGACAACCTCCCTAACTTTTAGGGATTTCGGCTTTTCCTTAAATATGTAAGAAGATTAAGTTTTTGAAGACTTACCACCGATTCCTTAGTGACTGATTCCAATGAGTTTCCCACTCGATCTCGATGTAGATTTAAACCCTCAGATAATAACAAAAGTCGAGCTTTCAGTGACTACAGTATTCGGCCAAGTCCCTTTTAATGTGGGGTTTTCGGCTTTTTGCAACTTGCATTTAGAAAGGTAAAACGAGAGGGTTTTGCTATGGTCTTGTCGTCAAAACTTGAGGTTCTAGAGGGCTGGTGAATCGGCCACAAATGATGAAGAGAAGAGATGTGGTTTTGGTTATAAGAAATCGGCATCAAAAAGAATCAAGCTTTCGGGATTTCGGCTTTTTATGGCCAAAGGCTATGAAGGTTTTGAAACGGTTGAAGGGGAAAAAAATGGAGATGAACAAGATGGTAGGAAGGTTCGGCAATGGAGGAAAGGTGATGAAGAAAAAGTTGATGAGGAGAAAAGTCAGGAAACGGCACCAACTACCCGAAGTGCCGAATTTATACTAGCTCCTTAACCTAGCCGAATTTTGCCCCCTTAAAGAATCCCTTGGCCGGCCACCTCTTGCTCTTTAAGAGTCCAACATTCAGCCAACACATCCTCCTTGATCAGCTCCTAAATCCTCTCCCTTATCCCCTCCTTACTCAATCTCCTGAGCAACTCAAACTCTTCTTGACAGACTTTTACTTGGTTCCACTACTTACCTTTTCTGCTCATAAAAATTAATCCCTTGATTTCTTTCATCATTGTGACTTGAACCTGGGTCCTCCTAGCTTCCCCAAGCCACTTATAGCCTTCCCTGTGGCGTCACATGCCACTTCACCACTTGCTTCCTTGTGATCTATTTTACGCAATTAATACTTAAAAGCCCAGTTAACCAGAACCCCTTTTTCCCTATGGATTAAAAATTAATTAAAACTATCGGGTTTTATCCTAAGCTTGGGCCTTCTAGAGGCCCACCATCACAATTAAACCTACTCTTAACAAGCAGAACACAGAATTTTTAATTTTACAAATCATTCACAGAATTCCCAAAAATTGGGGCGTTACAAGTATCAACTCGAAACTTTAAATCAGCATTTGAATTACATTGAACTCATTTTGCTATCAACTCATTATCAACCTTCTAAGCATCGCATATTTGTTGAACAAATAACGGACTTGCTTTCAATTAAGCTATTATCGAACCATCATCAGACATAGCCATATGTGCATTCGTTGCACGCAAAGCAAACTGTGATTTTTGGCTTAAAGCATCAGCAACAACATTAGCCTTTCCTGGGTGATAGTCAATCACAAGTTCATAGTCTTTTAGCAATTCTAACCATCGACATTGTCTCAAATTCAAATCTTTTTGAGTTATCAAGTATTTCAAGCTTTTGTGATCAGAATAAACATGACATTTTTCACCAAACAAATAGTGATGTCAAATTTTTAACGCAAATACAATAGCTGCCAACTCTAGGCTGTGCGTCGGATAATTCTGTTCATTCGGTTTTAACTGTCTCGAGGCATAATCTATGACTTTGCCTTCTTGCATCAAAACATAGCCCAAACCATTTAAAGATGCATCACTATAAAAAAAAATTCTTTACCTGATTCTGGCTGAATTAGCACTGGAGCTTCGATCAAAAGGGCTTTCAACTGATCAAAACTTTTCTAGCACTTTTCTGACCACTCAAACTTAACATCTTTTTGCAAAAGCTTGGTCATCGGGGTTGCAATCATCAAGAACCCTTTCACAAATCATCTATAGTAACCAGTAAGTCCTAGAAAACTTTGGACTTCAGAACCTTTTCTCGGAGGTTTCCAGTCAAGTATTGCTGAAATCTTACTCGGATCAACCCGAATACCTGATGCTGAAACAATATGTCCTAGAAAGCTAACTTCGTGTAACCAGAACTCACATTTACTAAACTTCGCATACAACTACTTTTTCACAAAGTTTGTAACAAAAGTCTCAAATGCTCAGCATGTTCGGTTTCATTACGGGAGTAGATCAATATATCATCAATAAACACAACCACAAATCGATTCAAATATTGTCTGAAGATCTGATTCATCAAATCTATAAAAAAATAGGTGCATTAGTAAGTCCAAAACGCATAACCAGAAACTCATAATGTTCGTACCTCGTTCGAAAAGCATTTTTCAGCATATCGGAGTCTCTAACTCGCAACTGATAATAACCTGATCTCAAATCTATCTTCGAAAACACTAAAGCCCCTTTCAACTAATCAAACAGGTCATCAATCCGTGGCAACAGAGATTTATTCTTTATAGTCACCTTATTTAGCTTGCAGTAATCAATACACATTCTCATAGTTCCATCTTCCTTTTTCACAAATAGAACTGGCGCACCCAGGGAGAGAAACTCGGTCGCGTAAAACCTCTATCTGTCAACTCTTGCAACTGAACTTTCAATTCTTTTAATTCAGTATGTGTCATCTGGTACGGAGCTACTGAAATCGGAGTTGTCCCCGGTACTAACTCAATACCAAACTCTACCTCTTGGACAAGTGGCAAACCCGTCAATTCTTCAGAAAACACGTCCGGATACTCGCACACAACTGGTACAGATTCAATCTTCTTTTCAGTCACTTTACTATCAATCATATAAGCAAAGTAAGCTTCACAACCTTTTCTCACATACTTTCGAGCTAACATCAAAGATATTACTGCTGGTAAACCATTTAGATCATTAGATTCAATTCAAATAATCTCATTATTCTAACATCTCAAATCAATGGTCTTTATTGTGCAATTAACAACAGCATCGTGCAAAGTCAGTCAATCCATACCCAAAATTATATCAAACTTGTAGAAAGGTAACAACATCAAATTGACCGGAAAGCATGAATCTCTAATCATCAACGAGCAATTTTTACATACTTTATCAACTAGAACACACCGGCCCAGGGGGTTCGATACTCGAATCACAAACTCAATAGACTCAACAGGCAAAGTCTTAATGGATAATAATGTTTCACACACATAAAATGAGTCGAACCAGGATCAATCAATGCAATAACACTAATATCATAAAGAGTGAAAGTACCAGTAATAATATTCCGGGAATAAGCCTCCTCGCGAGCTCGTATAGCATATGCTCTGGCAGCTGCATGAGCCTCAGATCAAACTGTTGTATCTTTCGTCCCTCTCTGACTGCCATTCACATTACCCGAATGCCTAGGTGGTTTGCCTCGCACTAACATATTACTCGATCTCGTGTTCTGAACAGTGTTTTGCTCGATAATCTTGGATAAAATGATCCATCGATCCACAATTAAAACAAGATTGATCATACAATCTGCAATTTCTAGAATGCCATTTACCATAATGATTACACTCGAGTCTATTCTACCGATCATTACCAATACTAGTAATCGAAATAGCTCGTGAACCCACAGGAGGTCGGTCTCGGTCTCATCTAGAAAAGTTCAAAGTAGCTTTAGATCGACCAGAATTATCTCTGAACTTCTTTGATGTGGAATGAAAAGTTTTACCTGACGATCTTTTACGGGAATCTCTAGTTTCAAAATCAGCTTTTCCTTTCTCTTTCCCGAGCTCTTCGGCTTTGCAAGCTCGCTCAACAAGTACGACAAACTCTTTTATTTCGAGTATGCAAACCAACAATTTAATGTCTTCGTTCAAACCGTCTTTGAATCTTTTACACATGATAGCTTCGGTTGAAACACATTCACGAGCATATCAACTGAGTCTCACAAATTTTTGCTCATACTCGGTTACGGTCATACGACCCTGTTTTAATTCCAAAAATTCTTTGCGTTTCTGGTCAATAAATCTCTGACTGATGTATTTCTTATGAAACTTAGTCTGAAATAATTCCCAGGTTACTCGTATTTTCGGAACCACCGATACTAGTGTATTCCACCAGTGATGTGCAGTGTCTCGTAATACAGATATGGCACACTTTAAACATTTATTCGGAGTACAAGATAGCTCATCGAGCACACAGATAGTATTATCAAGCCATAACTCAGCCCGTTCAGCATCATCGTCATCAGTAGCTTTGAACTCTTCAGCCCCATATTTTCTAATTTTATCAACAAGTGGCTTAAGCAATCTCAACGGATTACTCACTTGAGGTATAGCAGGAATCGAAGATGGATTAATCGGGGGTGGAGGTTGTTGTGCAGCTGGATTAGTCCAGATATATTGAGTAAATCAATCATTCACCATTTGGTAGAAGGCTTGTTTAGCCTCCCCCTCTTGGCTACTCGAGATCGGTTAAGAATTAACCGGTGCTGTCCCTTGCATGGGAGCATGTGCTATGCTCTCGACATCATCAGCTACAGCTCTATCGGGATCCATATACTATACGAAAACACATTTTCAAACGTCAAAAGTCATCACACTATCGCAGTATAACTTATGACATGTATAGCTAGACTCATACACGCTACGTTAGTCCTAGAATCGACTAAACCGTAGCTCTAATACCAATAAAATGTAACACTTCTAACCCATATCCGTCGCCGAATTAGGGTTATCAGGCATTACTGACTATTTTATAATTCAAATAAATACGTGTTATAAATTACAACCCAAAGTTTTTATCACGTCAATGCTTATAACATAATCAAATACCAAATCTTAAATAATCATATCAATCATAACACAGCTTAATTTAACATAATCCAAAATATATCAAAACAATTTATACAAAACATAACATGTATACAATAATAATTTCATTATTGAATTATTAGACTTATTTTGTATTGACCATGCCCATACTTATCAACCATAATATATAATAAATATATATAACATATCATGACCGAATGTTAGGTACACATGTTCTTTTTCATCAATTCAATTCTCTCATATGAATCTATTACCCAATTTGATTAAATTACCATGACAACCAAATCAAATATCATTCATATCATTAATTTGGTCCATAAGTGAATACCGAATACTCACCATGCATATGTTTTGATTCTTACCTAATTAATACATGATCCACTTAAGCATATTTAACAACTATCATTTATCATAACGCTAAAACACATAGCAACTATACATACATTTGTATGTTTGGGTTACATTATTGACATGTGCTAAAGCCAAAATCACACATAAGCACAACCATAAATATTATACCCAACCATAAATCTCATGAACATGTATATACATGCCGAACCATTGATCAACCATATTATTTATCTCGTTCTAATGTATAACCAAAAATATTTATCAATTAAATGAGATTATATCTACTATTACAAGACATTAACCACCTATAGACATATTTAAAACATAAATCTCTCATGCCATGTAACAAACATTTCAAAACAAATTTAAGACATAAAAAAATAAATTATATGCATATAATCAAAATCACCAACAAACTTATACGCACAGAATAAACATCACAAACATCATTCATTCATATCACATATCTTAGTAACTAAAGTAGACTTATGCCATAATCAAACCAAAACCAAATTCGAAAATAAGCCATTTTCGTATGGCTTTTATACAAAACCAAGATTCATCACATCAAAACACAATTCAGCCTATACATGCCATAAGTTCGAAATAAGACTTTAAAAGTACCAAAGGTTGACGATAGTATGGATGGCTTCATTGACGATTCCTGAGCCTATAGCTAACTTCCAAAATCTATAGGAACAAAGAATAAACATACACACATTAAGCTATCGTAGCTTAGTAAGTTATAAGCAATTTAAACAAATTAATGACCTCGATAGATCATTAAAATAAATCGAATCAAACATATTTTTATACACAAAATATACCATGGCCGAATATACACATATATAAATTATCAATATGTTCTCTAATTTCAAAGTCATAATATCATAGATAATCAATTATACATATGTATTCATATATATACATACTCATGAATCAAGTTTTTAAATCACATACTTATACCTATCATAAAACCGAACACAATACTCATAATTACATACATTTTCAATAGCATCACAAAACATTTCTATCACATATCTTTCAATCAATTTACTTTCATTTCAAATAAGTAAGTCATATTCACATACCTGGTCACTTTAGCTCATTTAACACATTCGTTACTTTTACCGTTGCTCACATAAAATTTGTTAGGCATAAAGCCTAATATAATACACCGGCACAGAGCCTACTATGTAATAAACTTGATTTAATACACTGGCATAAAACTTGCTAGGCAATAAGCCTGATGTCATACACCGGCATCAAAGCCTGCTAGGTAATAAGCCTATTATTATACACCGGTATCAAAGCCTACTAGGCAATAAGCCTGCTAGGCAATAAGCCTGTTATCATACACCGGCATCAAAGCCTGCTAGGTAATAAACCTGATATATATCACTATTATAAAATCGATCTTATTCATAATTCATATGTCAATTGAACCGGACTTATTCCCAAATCTCATAAACATTTATGCATTCGGCTATAACTATAGAAATTTACACAATTATAATAAACATATAAAGATCATATACATTAAAATTTAACTACATTTATTGCTTATAGACTTACCTAGGATATCTACGAACGATGTAAATCGACTATTCAACTATTTTTGCTTTTCCCCGATCCAAGCCAGATTTCTTTTGTTCTTACTCTATACAATTTCAAATTAATCTCATTCAAACACAATTTCATTCAATTTAATCCAACAACACATAAATGGGAAAATTACTATTTTACCCCTAATATTTCATACTTTTACAAATTAGTCCTAAATGCATAAAACATAAAACAAGCATAATTTGCTCATGCTATACTTAGGCCAATACTCCTCATACCCAAACAAGTCCTCACATTTAGTTTATTTTGCATTTTAATCCTTCAATTTATTATTTTTTCAATTTAGTCCTAATAACTCAAAATCATCAAAAACTCCAATACAAAACATGTTAATCCAAAACATATCTTTCATAATTTATCATCAAACATCACAAAACACAAATATTCATCAATGGCATAACTCAAAATATTCATCAGAATAAAAAATTCTAGCATGGGTCGGATAGTATTCGAAGCAACGATCTTAAAAACGTAAAAATTATGAAAAATCGAAACCAAACTAACCTTGAATCAAGCTTGAGAAATAGCCGAATATCACCAAGCTTTAGTTTCTTTTCTTTCATTTTTATTTTCGGTGAAAGCATTCATATATGAACATCATTTTATTATTTATGTTATATTATAACATTTATATTATTTACCTAATTACATATTTAACCTTTTAAAACTAAGAACAAAAACATACATAATAAGGGTTCATTCGGTAATCACATAGTCTAATGGTTTAGTTACAACATAAATACTTCAATTTACAAAGCCATTAACAAATTGGTCCTTATAAAATAAACTATCAAATTTTCAATTTATGAAATTAAACCCTTTTATTAAATTAAGCACACAAACGATCAAATTTTTATGCGTAACTTTCACACATGCAAATTCACATATAATAAATAAGAAAAATAATATTTAAATATTTTTTTGACTCAGATTCTTGGTCTCAAAACTACTGTTCCGATTAGGGACTAAATCAGGATGTTACAAGGGGTGTTACATTTTATTAGTATCAGAGCTACGGTTTAGTCAGTTCTAAGACTAATGTAGCGTGTGTGAGTCTAGCTATACATGCCATATTATATACTGTGATAGTGTGATGACTTTTGACATTTCAAAATGTGTTTTCATATATTAAATGGATCTCGACAGAGCTGTAGCTAACAATGTCGAGAGTGTAGCGCCTGCTCCCCCGCAAGGGACAGCGCCGGCTGATTCTTGATCGACTTTGAGTAATCAAGAGAGTGAGGCTAAACAAGCCTTTTACCAAATGATGAATGACTGGTTTACTCAGTATATCCGGACTAACCCGGCTGCACAACAACCTCTACCCCTAACTAATCTGTCTTTGATGCCTGCTATACCTCAAGTAAGTGATCCGTTGAGATTGTATAAGCCACCTATTGATAAAATCAAAAAACATGGGGTTGAAGAGTTTAAAGCTACTGATGATGATGATGCTGAACAGGATGAGTTTTGGCTTGATAATACTATCCATGTGTTTGATGAATTGTCTTGTATCCCGAATGAATGTTTGAAGTGTGCCATATCTTTGCTTCGAGACACAGCATATCACTGGTGGAATACCCTAGTATCAGTGGTCCCGAGAGAGTGAGTGACCTGGGAATTCTTCTAGACTGAGTTCCATAAGAAGTATATCAGCCAGAGATTTATTGATAAGAAGCGAAAAGAATTTCTAGAGCTGAAACAGGTTCAGATGACCGTGATAGAGTATGAGCGAAAATTTATGAGACTCATCAGTATGCCCGAGAATGTGTTTCTACCGAAGCCATAATGTGTAAAAGATTTGAAGATGGGATGAATGCAGACATTAAACTGTTAGTTGGCATACTTGAGATAAAAGAGTTCATAGTACTGGTTGAGTGAGCTTGTAAAGCTGAAGAGCTCGAAAAAGAGAAAAGAAAAGCTAATTCTAAAGCTAGAGACTCGCGTAAGAGATCATTCAGTAAGCCAGTCCAGTCAACACCAAAGAAGTTTTAAGATGATTTCAGTCATTTTGGAGCCACTTCAGGTTACTCCAGACAGGATCAGAATAAACCACCTATGAGCTCGAGAGCTACCTCAGTAGCTAGTGTGGGGAATGTGACATCGAATCAACCCGAGTGTAAACACTGTGGTAAACGACATTCCGGTAGTTGTAGATTGCATGATCGAGCCTGTTATAAATTTGGATCAATGGATCATTATATTCGAGATTACCCAGGGTTAGCTGAAGAAAATCCAATGCAAAATACAAGATCAGGTAGTACTGTGGCTAGGGGTAGACCACTGAGAAATGCGGGTAATGCCAGTGGTAGTCCGAGAGGAATTAAAGATATAACATTCAGATCTGAGGCTCGTGCACCTGCCAGAGCCTATGCTATTCGCGCGCGAGAGGAGGCTTCATTCCTAGATGTTATTACTGGTACATTCACTCTTTATGATACTAATGTAATTGCATTCATTGATCCTGGTTCTACTCATTCTTATGTGTGTGAGACATTAGTATTCAGCAAGACTCTATCTGTTGAGTCTACTGAGTTTGTGATTAGAGTGTCAAACCCCTTGGGCCAGTGTGTTATGGTTGACAAAGTGTGTAAGAATTGCCCATTTATAGTTCAAGATTCGTGCTTTCTAGCTGATTTGATGTTGTTTCCATTTAATGAGTTCAACATAATTTTAGGTATGGAATGGTTGACTTTGGATGATGCTGCTGTAAACTGTAAAAGAAAGACTATTGATTTATGGTGCCAAAATGATGAGATTATCTGGATTGAATCTAAGGATCTGAATGGGTTATCAACAGTAATCTCTTCGATGCTAGCTCAGAAATATGTGAGAAAAGGGTGTGAAGCTTATTTTTCCTATGTGCTTGACAGTAAAGTGGCTGAAAGAAACATTGAATTAGTACCAGTTATATGTGAGTATCCAGATGTATTTCTTGAAGAATTATTGGGTTTGCCACCTATCCAAAAGGTAGAGTTTGGTATTGAGTTAATGCTTGGGACGACTCCAATATCCATAGCTCCGTACAGAATGGCACCAATAGAATTAAAAGAATTGAAAGCTCAGTTGCAAGAGTTGACAGATAGAGGTTTCGCACAACTGAGTTTCTCTCCTTGGGGTGCAGCAGTACTATTTGTGAAAAAGAAAGATAGAATTATGAGAATGTGCATTGATTATAGACAGCTCAATAAGGTGACTATAAAGAATATGTATCTGTTGCCACAGATTAATGATCTGTTTGATCAATTAAAAGGGGCTACCGTGTTTTCAAAGATAGATTTGAGATCAGGCTACAATCAGTTGCAAGTTAAAGACTCCGACGTGCCAAAGACTGCTTTTCGAACGAGGTACGGACACTATGAGTTTTTAGTTATGCCTTGCAAACTTACTAATGCACTTGTTATTTTAATGGATTTGATGAATCGGATCTTTAGACCGTATGTGGATCAGTTTGTGGTTGTGTTTATAGATGACATTTTGATCTACTCCCGTAATGAAGCTGAACATGCCGAACATTTGAGACTTGTGTTACACACTTTGTGAGACAAGCAGTTGTATGCGAAGTTCAATACATGCAAATTCTGGTTAAGTGAAGTCAGTTTTTTGGGCCATGTCATATTAGCATCGGGTATTTGGGTTGATCCGAGCAAAATTTCAGCTATACTTGATTGGAAACCTCCTAAAAATGTTTCTGAAGTTCGAAGTTTTCTGAGACTTGCTAGTTATTATAGACGGTTTATGAAAGGCTTCTCTATGATTACAACCCCGATGACGAAGCTATTACAGAAAGATGTTAAGTTTAAGTTGTCAGAGAAGTGTCAGAAATGCTCTGATCAGTTGAAAGCCCTTTTAACCGAAGCTCCAGTACTACTTCAGCCAGAATCGGGTAAAGAATTTGTTATCAATAGTGATGCATCTTTAAATGGTTTGGGCTGTGTTTTGATGCAGGAAGGCAAACTTATAGCTTATGCCTTGAGACAGTTAAAGCCACATGAAAGGAACTATCCAACACACGACTTAGAATTGGCAGCTATTATGTTCGCATTGAAAATATGGCACCATTATCTGTTCAGTGAGAAATGTCATCTTTATTCGAATCACAAAAGCCTGAAATACTTGATGACTCAGAAAGATCTGAATTTGAGACAACGTCAATGGTTAGAATTGCTAAAGGACTACGAGCTTGTGGTTGACTATCACTCGCGGAAGACTAATGTTGTTGCTGATGCTTTAAGCTAAAAATCACTATTTGCTTTGCGTGTAATGAATACGTATATAGCTATGTCTGATGACGATTCAATAATAGTTGAATTGAAAGCAAGACCGTTATTTGTTCAACAAATTTGTGATGCCTAGAAGGTTGATAATGAGTTGATAACAAACAAGCTCAATGTGATGGAAATGCTGATTCAGAGTTTTGAATTGATGTTGATGATTGTTTAAGATTCAGGAACCGAATATGTGTTTTGAAGAATTTAGAGTTGATTTAGAAGATTTTGAATGAAGCTCACAGTAGTCGATTATCTATTCACCCAGGTAGTACGAAGATGTATAATGATCTAAAACAGCTTTATTGGTGGCATGGTATGAAATGAGATATTTCTGAATTTGTTTCAAAATGCTTAATCTATCAACAAGTAAAAGCCAAGCATCAAGTACCTTTTGGATTGCTTTAGGCGGTTAAGATACTAGAGTGGAAGTGGGACAGAGTTACTATGGATTTTGTATCTAGTTTACCGTTAACACCGAGCAAGAAAGATGCAATCTGGGTTATTATGGATAGATTGACTAAATCAACTCATTTTGTTCTGATACGTACAGACTACTCGCTTGATAAGTTGGCTAAATAGTATGCTTCTCAAATTGTAAGATTACATGGTGTACCAATATCTATTGTTTCGGATAAAGATTCGAGGCTTACATTGCGGTTTTGGAAGAAACTGCAAGATGTACTAGGTACAAAATTACATTTCAGCACGACTTTCCATCGACAAACAGATGGTCAGTTTGAGCGAATCATTTAGATACTTGAGGATATGTTGAGATGTTGCATTCTTGAGTTCGAAGGTACATGGGAACGATACCTACCTTTGATTGAATTTGCGTACAATAACAGCTTTCAATAGAGTATCAAAATTGCACCTTATGAGGCTTTGTACTGTTGTAAATGTCATAAACCATTGTATTGGACTGAGCTCAGTGAAAATAATATACACGGGTTTGACTTGATCTGAGAAACTGAATAGAAGGTGAAAGTGATTTGTGAAAGTCTAAAAATAGCATCAGACCGTCAAAAATCATATGCGGACTTAAAACGTAAAGATATAGAGTTTTAGATAAGAGATAAAGTCTTTTTGAAAGCCTTACCATGGAAGAAAATACTCAGATTTGGTCGCAAAGGCAAATTGAGTCCGATGTTTATTGGGCCGTATGAGATAATAGAACGTATCTGACCAGTTGCTTATAGACTGTTGTTACCACTTGAGCTAGAAATGATCCACAATGTATTCCATGTTTCGATGCTTTGTAGATATCAATCTGATCTTTCACATCTGATTAGTCTGTCTGAGATTGAGATTAAGCCCGATATGATGTACGAAGAAGAACCGATTTGCATTCTGGCTCGTGAAATTAAAGAGTTACGAAATAAGAAAATTCCATTGGTTAAAGTACTATGGCATAAACACGGAGTTAAGGAAGCAAAGTGGGAGCCAGAAAATGCAATGAGGGAACGTTATCCAAACCTATTCACCGGTAAGATTTTCGGGGATGAAAATCCCTAAGGAGGGAGTGTTATAACAGCCCGATTTACACCCTAATCAGAATGGTGGTTTTGGGACCAAGAATCTGAGTTATAAAATTATTTAAAAATTATTTTCTATGTTTATTATGTGTGAATTAATATCTGTGAAATTTTCGTGATTTAATTTTATCGTTTGCATGTCTGATTAAATGAAAGGACTTAATCGCGTAAAAGAAAAAGTTGGTGGTTAAATGTGAAAGTGCTTAATTGTTGTTGTCTTTATTAGTGGAGGCATTTATAATGCAAATAAACTATTGGTTTTATAGGTGGATGGTAATGGGCATGTTATATATGTTTTCTAATTAAATTTGTTAAGGTTATAATGGTAAAATATGTAATAATATGTATATAATAAAACATAAATAAACAAGCCATAGTTTATATTTTTTATTCCATGATCGAATAGCTAAATAAGAAAGAAAAGAATAAGGTTTCAAAGGTTCGACCACCTTCCAAGATTGATTCAAGGTTCATTTTTACTCGGTTTTTGATAATTTCTAAGTTTTTGAGATCGTTGCTTCAAGTACTACAAAACCCATGTTTGAATTTTTTATTTTGATGAATATTTTGAATTGTGCAATTGTTGAGAGCTTGTGACTTTTGTTGATGGTGAAATATGAAAGATATGTTTCAAATTAACATGTTTTGTATTGGAGTTTTTGATGATTGAGTAATTAGGACTAAATTGCAAAAATAATAATTTGAGGGACTAAAATGTGAAATAAATGAAATATATGGATTTGTTTGAGAGTGGGTAAAATTTGGCTCATCATGGGTATGCTGAAATTTTGTGTATTTTGTGTTTTGTGCAATAGGGACTAAATTGTAAAAATTGTAAATGTCAAGGGTAAAATGATAATTTTCCCATTTATGTGTTTTTGGGCTAAATTGAATGAAAATATGTTTGAATGAGATTAATTTGAATATGTTTAGATCAAGAACCAAAGAAATCAGATTTGGATTGAGGTAAAACGAAAGTTGTCGAATAGCCGCTCCATTCCATTTTACATCGTCCGAGGTAAGTTTATAAGCAAATAAACGTGTTTAATGGTAGTTAAATGTTAAATTTATATGCTGTTATGAAATGTTAGAATTTATATTGGTTATGACTAAATATGAAAAAGCTGGATTACTACATTTTTGAATTCGTTTCGACCGAGTTACGTCGTCCGAGAGCCCCGTATGAACCTTAGGAATAGTTAGGATACATATGTCATGACATAGGATTTCGATATATGTGTGTGAGTAAGACCATGGCATCGATATGTGATTCTGATATGTGTTTATGAGTAAGACCCTGTCTGGGACAACGGCATCGATATGTGACTACATGTAAGACCACGTCTGGGACGTTTGCATTGTACGATTTGTGTGATTATCTGAGTGTCCTATCGAATTCTGAATGGTTCATTGGGCAAAGATAAGTTATGTTCGAACATGTAAAATAGGTTAGATGTCCAAGTACGAATTGGTTTGTTGTTTACTTAAAATATGGTAGGTCAGTAATTTGGTACTTACTACAAACTATGTGTAATGCAATTGAAGATTATATGTGAGTTAGATAAGTGTATTCGGCCATGATAATAGTAATGAAATGAGTTCTAACTAATAGCATGTATGATTTTATGTATTCGGTTACAAGTCTAATATATGTGTATGAAATTATTTTGTAACATATGAGCTTGTGTATTTATATGTATGTGAACTAGGTTAATAATAGTCATTTAGCTTTAGAAGTTTAATGATAATAAGTTAACTTGGCTATGTGAGCATTCAGTCAAAGTGACTTTTATGAATGAATATTTAAATGTATGATATGAAATTTATATGCTTGGATCTATATGTATTATGATAAATTACTTTAGTTAGTTAATTAAGTTGATGATATTATTAAGTTACTCTTTTGCTTATGAGTTACTAAGCTATAAAAAGCTTACTCTATGAATATGTGTGTTTTTGTTTTATAGATTTTGGAGTCAAGCCACGAGCTCGGGAACTGTCAGCAAAGTTCATCACACTATCAACTATTTTAGGTACGTTTATAAATATACTATAAAAAATATGGCATGTATAAGCTAGCTTAGAGTTGGCTTATTTTGAAAAATGGATGTATAAAGGCCATGTAAAAATGGCTTAATTTCTATGCTCGAGTTTGGCATTGATGAAATCTTGGTTTAAGTCTATTTTGGTTATCATGTCGTGTAATAGCCCAATTTAGACCCTAATCGGAACGGTGGTTTTGAGACCATGAATTCGAGTCAGAAAAATATTTTAAAATTATTTTCTGTGTTTATTATGTGTGAATTTATATCTGTAAAATTTTCGTGATTTAATTTTGTCGTTTGAGTGTCCGATTAAATAAAAGGACTAAATCGCGTAAAATGAAAATTAGGTTGTTATTTCTAAAAAGGGGCTGAATTGCACTTGGCTTTTTAAATGGAAGCCTTTATGTTGCAATTAGCCCAATAATTAGTAAAGTGGACTGCAATGGACATAATATAATGATAGTATAATGTTTTATTTAAGGTTAAAAATGTAAATTAAAAGTTAAGTTATAATATATCATAAAACATAAAATAATAAAACCATGTTCATTATCTTTCTCTTGGTCGAAAGTTAAAACAAAGAAAAAGAAAGAAACCAAGCTAGGGCTCAGCATATATTCAAGCCCAATCAAGGTTCGTTTTTATTCAATTTTTGATAATTTCTACATTTCTGATATCGTTGCTTCGAGTACTACAAAACCCATGCTTGAATTTTTTTTATTTTGATGAATATTTTGAGTTGTACCATTGTTGAGAGCTTGTGATTTTTGTTGTTTGATGATGAAAGATGAAAGATATGCTTTAGATTAACATGTTTTGTACTGGAGTTTTTGATGATTTTGAGTAATTAGAACTAAATTACAAAAATAATAATTTGAGTAACTAAAATGTGAAATAAATGAAATATATGGATTTGTTTGAGAGTGGGTAAAATTCGGCTCATCGTGGGTATGCTGAAATTTTGTGTATTTTGTGTTTTGTACAATAGGGACTAAATTGTAAAAATTGTAAATATCAGGGGTAAAATGGTAATTTTTCCATTTATGTGTTTTTGGACTAAATTGAATGAAAATATATTTGAATCGGCTTAATTTGACTATGTTTAGAATAAGAACCAAAGAAATCGGATTTGGATCGGCATAAAATGAAAGTTGTCGACTAGTTGCCCTGTTCTATTTTATAACGTCCGAGGTAAGTTTATAAGCAAATAGACATGTCTAATTATAGTTAAATGCTAAATATATATGGTGGTATGCAAAATATGAATTTATATATGCTATTGCCGAATGTGTATAAGCTTGGTAACCATGTTTGAGCATTAGTTTCGACCGAGTTACGACGTCCGAAAGCCCCGTATGAACCTTAGGAATAGCTAGGATACATATTTCATGACATAGGATTCTGATATATGTGTACAAGTAAGACCATGGCATCGATATGTGATTCCAATATATGTGTACGAGTAAGACCCTATCTGGGACAATGGCATCGATATGTGACTACATGTAAGACCACGTCTGGGACGTTGGCATTGTACGATATGTGTGATTATCCAGGTGTCCTATCCAATTCCGTATGCTTCATCGGGAAAAGGTAAATTGTGATCGAATGTGTAAAATAAGCTAAAAGGCCAGGTATGATTTAGCTTGTTAGCCATCGGTAATAAGGTACGTATGTGACTTGAAAGTTGATAAGTTATATGTGATGCAAAGGATAAATATACACGAATTAACCAAGTGTATTCGGTTTTGAACAAATGGTATGAATATTATGGAATTGATTTTTGGATATGCATATATATGTGATCATGTATGTTTGGCCATATAAGTAGTATATGTACATGATGTTGTAATTGGATTCTTGAGCTTATGTGAATATGTATATATGTGTTTGATTGTATAATGACATTTTAACTTAGAAAGTTGATTGACATTCGATTAATATGATTATGTGAGCATTCGACCATGGTAGAATTGTGCATGAAAATGTAATTATTTATCTCACTTGTACGTTCAAAATTAAGCTTCGTAATGTTAATATAATTCGATTTAACTTAAAATGAGTTGATTATATATTGGGATTGTTTATTTGCTTATGACTTACTAAGCTATAATAGCTTACTCTGTGTGTACATGTTTACCTTATTTTATAGATTTTGGATTCAAGTTACAAGCTCGGGGATTGTCAGCAAAGTCTTTCACACTATCCACTGCTTCGGTATTTAAATAGTTGAACTTGAAGTATGGCATGTATAGACTAGCTTAGAATTGGCTTATTTTGGATGATGGATGTATAATGGCCATGCAAAAATGGCTTTGTTTTTATGCTCAAGTTCGGTATTGATGAAATCCTGATTTAAGACAATTTTATCTATCATGCCGTATGTCATGGTTGATTATAAATTATGTTATGTGATTATGATTTTGAGATTGGTTGTTGAATTCAGATGTGGCATGAAAGAATCGACTATGCTATATATATATGTGTGTGTGTGTTAGGTCTTGGTTTGAGCCTATATTGAAAGAGTAGCTAAATATATGATGTTTGTGAAAATGCTATGTGTTTCGGCCATATGTATAAATGGATGTTAATTAATCTAAGGTAGGTTATATGTTGTTAGGTAAAAATCAACACATATGCATGGTTTAAATTGGGTGTTTATTTATGGACTATAATAATGATATGGGTGACACTTGAATTGTTGTTTTGGTAAGTAAGACATATTGGGTTTTATATTTATATAACGAATTGGAGTTAATGATAGAGGATATATGTGTACTTGGTAATTGGTCATGTTATATTAGTTGAGCTTTTAAATGTTTTACATGTATAAATATATGTGCTTATAATATGGTTGAAATGTATATGTGCATGGCAATATAAATTCGCTAGATATTTATAAATTATTAAATAAGTATAAATGAATTGAGTTAGCCAAGTAGACATATAATTGAAATGGTTTAATTATAACTGAATGTTTGTTATTAAGTTGTGTTAATATGCAAATATATGAATTACACACAGATTAACACATTAAAGCCGCATAAATTAATTTAAAGCTTAGTAATGAAATTTAGTTCAATTGATAAATAACTTATGTATATGCATGACTTATTTAAGAATAAAAATATAGGTTTAATATTCCATAATGAAATTATTGATATGTTATATGTTCTGTATATGTTTTGAATTGTTTTGGATATATATATTTTGGATTATGTTTTATTTAAACTATGTGGTGAATGATAATAAATTATGATGAGATATTGGATTAAGTCATAAGCATTGATGTGATTTAATTCTTAAATTACAATGAATGTATAATTTACATATGTAATACGGTTGTTAAATATATATGATTATGACTTGAATTAATATGAAAATGTTTAGAACTGTGCTTTTGTTTAGTAATGCCTCGTAACCCTATTTCGGCGACGGATGCAGGTTAGACGTGTTACATTTGATTGGTATCAGAGCTACAGTTTAGTCGGTTCTAAGACTAATGTAGCGTGTGTGAGTCTAGCTATACATGCCATATTGTATATTGTGATAGTGTGATGACTTCTAACATCTGAAAATGTGTTTTCATATAGTAAATGGATCCCGAAAGAGCTGTAGCTGATGATGTCGAGAGTGTAGCGCCTGCTCCCGCGCAGGGGGAAGTGCAGGCTGATTCTCGACCGACTTTGAGTAATTAAGGGGTGAGGTTAAACAAGCCTTCCATCAAATGATGAATGATTGGTTTATTCAATATATCTAGACTAACCCGGCTGGACAACAACCTCCAACCCCGACTAATCCATATTCGATGCCTACTATACCTCAAGTAAGTAATCCACTGAGATTGTATAAGCCACCTGTTTATAAAATCAGAAAGCATGGGGCTGAAGAGTTTAAAGCTACTGATAATGATGATGTTAAGTGGGCTGAGTTCTGGCTTGATAATACTATCTGTGTGTTTGATGAGTTGTCCTGTACCCCAATTGAATGTTTGAAATGTGCCATATCCTTGCTTCGAGACACATCATACCACTGATGGAATACCCTAGTATTAGTGGTTCTGAGAGAGTAGGTGACCTGGGAATTCTTTTAGACTGAGTTCCGTGAGAAATATATTAGCCAAAGATTTATTGACTAGATGCGTAAAGAATATCTAGATCTGAAACAGGGTCGGATGACTTTGACAGAGTACGAGCGAAAATTAGTGAGACTCTATCTGTATCCCGAGAGTGTGTTTCTACCGAAGCTATAATGTGTAAAAGATTTGAAGATGGACTGAATGAAGATAGTAAACTGTTAATTGGCATACTAGAGATAAAAGAGTTCGTAGTACTGGTTGAGTGAGCTTCCAAAGCTGAAGAGTTCGGGAAAGAGAAATGAAAAGCTGACTTTGAAGCTAGAGATGCACGTAAAAGAACATTCGGTAAGTCATTCCAGTCGGCATCAAAGAAGTTTTGAGATGATTTCAGCCGTTCTAAAGCCACTTCAGGTTACTCCAGACGGGATCAGGATAGACCACCCGTGAGCTCAAGAGCTACCTCAGTAGCGAATATAGATAATGTTAGATCAAATCAACCTGAGTGTAAACATTGTGGCAAACGACATCCCAGCAGTTGCAGGTTGCATGATCAGGCTTGTTTTAAATGTGGATCGATGAATCATTATAATCATGATTGCCCAGTGTTAGCTGAGAAAAATCCAGTGCAGAATACAAGATCGGGTAATACTGCAGCTCAAGGTAGACCACCCAAAAAATGCTAGTAATGCGAGTGGCAATCAGAGAGAGACTAAAGATACAACAGTCAGATCTGAGGCTCGTGCACCTGCTAGGGCCTATGCTATTCACGCACGAGAAGAGGCTTCATCCCTAGATGTTATTACTGGTACATTCACTCTTTATGATACTAATGTAATTGCATTGATTGATCCTAGTTCTACTCATTCCTATGTATGTGAGACATTAGTATTCAACAAGACTCTACCTGTTGAGTCTATTGAGTTTATGATTAAAGTGTCAAACCCCTTGGGCCGATGTGTTATGATTGACAAAGTATGCAAGAATTGTCCCTTGATGGTTAGAGATTTGTGCTTTCCGGCTGATTTAATGTTGCTGTCATTTGATGAGTTCGATATAATTCTGGGTATGGATTGGTTGACTTTAAATGATGCTATTGTGAACTACAAGAGAAAGTCCATTGATCTACGGGTCAGAATGATGAGGTTATTTGGATTGAATCTAGTTATTTGTATGGTTTACCAGCAGTGATTTCTTCGATGTTAGCTCAGAAATATGTGAGAAAAGGTTGTGAAGCTTATTTTTCCTACGTGCTTGACAATAAAGTGGCCGAAAGAAATATTGAATCAGTGCCAGTTGTATGTGAGTATCCAGATGTATTTCCTAAAGAATTACCGGGTTTGCCACCTATTCGGTAGGTAGAGTTTGGTATTGAGTTAATGCCTGGGACGACTCCGATATCCATAGCTCCGTATAGAAGGGAACCTATAGAATTAAAAGAATTGAAAGCTCAGTTGCAAGAGTTGACAGATAGAGGTTTCGCGCAACCGAGTTTCTCTCCTTGGGGTGCACCAGTACTGTTTATGAAAAAAGAAAGACAGAACTATGAGGATGTGCATTGATTATAGACAACTCAATAAGGTGACTATAAAGAATAAGTATCCATTGCCACAGATTGATGATCTGTTTGATCAACTGAAAGGGGCTACAATGCTTTCAAAGATAGATTTGAGATCAGGCTACTATCAGTTGTGAGTTAAAGACTCCGATGTGCGAAAGACTACTTTTTGAACCAGGTACGGACATTACGAGTTTTTAGTTATGCCTTTTGGACTCACTAATGCACCTACTGTTTTCATGGAATTGATGAATCGGATCTTCAGATTGTATCTGGATCAGTTTGTGGTTGTGTTTATAAATGACATTTTGATCTATTCTCGTGATGAAACCGAACATGCCGAACATTTGAAACTTGTGTTACAGACTTTGCGAGATAAGCAATTGTATGTGAAATTTAGTAAATGTGAGTTTTGATTAAGTGAAGTCAATTTTCTAGGTCATGTCGTATCAGTATTGGGTATTCGGGTTGATCCAAGCAAAATTTTAGCTATACTTGATTGGAAACCTCTGAAGAATGTTTCTAAAGTCCGAAGCTTTCTGGGACTTGCTGGTTATTATAGACGGTTCGTGAAAGGTTTCTCTATGATTGTAGCCCCAATGGAAAAGTTATTATAGAAAGATGTTAAGTTCGAGTGGTCAGAGAAGTGCCAGAAAAGTTTTAATCAGTTGAAAGCCCTTTTGACCGAAGCTCCAGTATTAGTTCAGCCAGAATCGAGTAGAGAATTTATTATTTATAGTGATGCATCTTTAAATGGTTTGGGCTATGTGTTGATGCAGAAAGGCAAAGTTATATCTTATGCGTCGAAACATTTAAAGACACATGAAAAGAACTATCCGACACGCGACCTAGAGTTAGCAGCTATTGTGTTTGCATTGAAAATTTGGCGTCACTATCTGTTTGGTGAGAAATGTCATGTTTATTCTGATCATAAAAGCCTGAAATACTTGATGACTCAGAAAGATCTGAAATTGAGACAACGCCGATGGTTAGAATTGCTAAAAGATTACGAGCTTGTGATTGACTACCACCTGCGGAAGGCTAATGTTGTTGCTGATGCTTTCACCCGAAAATCACTGTTTGCTTTGCATGCAATGAATGCACATATGGCTATGTCTGATGATGGTTCGGTAATAACTAAATTGAAAGCAGGATTGTTATTTGTTCAACAAATTTGTAATGCCCAGAAGGTTGATAATGAATTACTAGCAAAATGAGCTCAGTGTGATACAGATGCTGATGTAGAATTTAGAGTTGATGCTGATAACTGTTTGAGATTCAGAAACCAAATATGTGTTTAGAGGAATTCAGAGTTGATTCAGATGATTTTGAATGGATCTCACAGTAGTCGATTATCTGTTCACCCAGGTAGTACAAAGATGTATTATGATCTGAAACAGCTTTATTGATGGCATGGTATGAAACGAGACATTTCTGACTTTGTTGCAAAATGTTTAGTCTGCCAACAAGTAAAAGTCGAGCATCAAGTACCTTCAGGATTACTTCAATCGATTATGATACCTGAGTGGAAATGGGACAGAGTCACAATGGATTTTGTATCTGGTTTATCGTTGACACCGAGCAAGAAAGATGCAATCTAGGTTGTTGTAGATAGATTGACTAAATCAGCTCATTTTGTTCCGATACATACAAACTACTCGCTGGATAAGTTGGCTGAATTGTATGTCTCTTAGATTGTGAGATTATATGGTGTGCC
The DNA here is from genome assembly GCA_025698465.1 of Gossypium longicalyx. Taxonomy (NCBI): domain Eukaryota; kingdom Viridiplantae; phylum Streptophyta; class Magnoliopsida; order Malvales; family Malvaceae; genus Gossypium; species Gossypium longicalyx. The sequence continues at coordinate 24,646,298 of CM046999.1, forward strand.
TATATCTATTGTTTCAGATAGAGATTCGAAGTTTACATCATGGTTCTGGAAGAAACTGCAAGATGCACTAGGTACAAATAGTACTGCTTTCCATCCGCAAACAGATGACCAGTTTGAGTGAATCATTCAGATACTTGAGGATATGTTGAGATTTTTCATTCTCAAGTTTGAAGGTACGTGGGAATGATACCTACCTCTGATTGAATTTGCGTATAATAATAGCTTTCAATCTTGTATCAAAATGGAACCTTATGAGGCTATGTACGGTTGCAAATGTCGTACACCATTATACTGGACTGAGCTCAGTGAAAATAAGATACACGGGGTTGACTTGATCAAAAAAACTGAACAAAAAGTGAAAATAATCCGTGAAAGTCTAGAAGCAGCATCGGACCCTCAAAAATCTTATGCAGACTTGAAACGAAAGGATATAGAGTTTTAGATTGGAGATAAAGTTTTCTTGAAAGTCTCACCGTGGAAGAAAATACTCAGATTTGGTCGCAAAGGCAAATTGAGTCCAAGGCTTATTGGGCCGTATGTGGTAATAGAACGTATCGGGCTAGTTGCTTATAAATTATCGTTGCCACTTGAGTTAGAAAAGATCCACAATGTATTCCATGTTTCAATGCTCCGTAGATATCGTTCTGACCCTTCACATGTGATTAGTCCGTTTGAGATCAAGATTAGGCCCGATATGACGTATGAGGAAGAACCGATTCGTATTCCAGCTTACGAGATTAAAGAGTTGAGAAATAAGAAGATTCCATCAGTTAAAGTACTGTGGCATAAACATGGAGTTGAGGAAGCAACGTGGGAGCCAGAGGATGCGATGAGAGAACGTTATCCGAACCTATTCACCGGTAAGATTTTTGGGGACGAAAATCCCTAAGGGGGGAAGAGTTGTAACAGCCTGATTTAGACCCTAATCGGAACGGTGGTTTCGGGACCATGAATCTGAGTCAACAAATATTTTAAAATTATTTTTTGTGTTAATTTTGTGTGAATTTATATCTGTGAAATTTTTTGTGATTTAATTTTGTTCGTTTGAGTGTCCGATTAAATAAATGGACTTAATCGCGTAAAATGAAAATTAGGTGGTTATTTCTAAAAGGGGCTGAATTGCACTTGGCTTTTTAAACGGAAGCCTTTATGTTACAATTATCCCAATACTAAGTAAAGTGGATGGCAATGGACATAATATAATGATATTATAATATTTTATTTAAGGTTAAAAATGTAAATTAAAAGTTAAGTTATAATATATCATAAAACATAAAATAATAAAAACCATGGAAAGTTAAAACAAAGAAAAAGAAAGAAACCAAGCTAGGGTTCGGCATCTATTCAAGCTCAATAAAGGTTTATTTTTGTTCAGTTTTTGATAATTTCTACGTTTCTGAGGTCGTTGCTTTGAGTACTACAAAGCCCATGCTTGAATTTTTTATTTTGATGAATATTTTGACTTGTGCCATTGTTGAGAGCTTGTGATTTTTGTTGTTTGATAATGAAATATGAAAGATATGTTTTAGATTAACATGTTTTGTATTGGAGTTTTTGATGATTTTGAGTAATTAGGACTTAATTGCAAAAATAATAATTTGAGGGACTAAAAGTAAAATAAATGAATTATATGGGATTCTGTAGACATGGGTACCATTCGGCCTAACATGGGTACTTTGAGATTTTGCATATTTTGTGTTTTGTGCAATAGGGACTAAATTGTAAAAATTGTAAATGTTAAGGTAAAATGGTAATTTGCCCATTTATGTGTTTTTGGACCAAATTGAATGAAAATATATTTGAGTGAGCTTAATTTGAATACGTTTAGATCAAGAACCAAAGAAATCAAATTTGGATCGGAGGAAAACGAAAGTTGTCGACTAGTTGCCCTGTTCCGTTTTATAACGTCCGAGGTAAGTTTATAAGCAAATAGACATGTCTAATTATAGTTAAATGCTAAATATATATGCTGGTATGCAAAATATGAATTTATATATGCTATTGCCGAATGTGTATAAGCTTGGTAACCATGTTCAAGCATTTGTTTCGACCGAGTTACAACGTTCGAAAGCCCCGTATGAACCTTAGGAATAGCTAGGATACCTATGTCATAACATAGGATTCCGATATATGTGTGCGAGTAAGGCCATGGCATTGATATGTGATTTCGATATATGTAGATGAGTATGACCCTGTCTGGTACAGAGGCATCGATATGTGACTACATGTAAGACCACGTCTGGGACGTTGGCATTGTACGATATGTGTGATTATCGGAGTGTCCTATCCAATTCCGAATGGTTCATCGGGAAAAGGTAAATCGTGATCGGATGTGTAAAATGAGCTAAAAGGTCATGTATGATTTAGCTCGGTAGCTATCAGTAATAAGGTTTGTATGTGACTTGAAATTTGATAAGTTATATGTTATGCAAAGGATAAATATACATGAATTAAACAAGTGTATTCAGTTTTGAACAAATGGTATGAATATTATGGAATTGATTTTAGGATATGCATATATGTGTGATCATGCATGTTCGGCCATATAAGTAGTATATGTACATGATGTTATAATCGGATTCTTGAGCTTATGTGAATATGTATATGTGTGTTTGATTGTATAATGACATTTTAACTTAGAAAGTTGATTCACATTCGGTTAATATGATTATGTGAGCATTCGGCCATGGTAGAATTGTGCATGAAAATGTAATTATTTATCTCACTTGTAAGTTCGAAATTAAGCTTGGTAATGTTAATATAATTTGGTTTAACTTAAAATGAGTGTATTATATCTTGGGATTGTTTATTTGCTTATGACTTACTAAGCTATAATAGCTTACTCTGTGTGTACATGTTTACCTTGTTTTATATATTTTGGGTTCAAGTTACAAGGTCGTGTAATATCCCGAATTAGGGCCTAATCGGAATAGTGGTTTCGTGACCACAAATCCGAGATAGAAATAATTATTTTATAATTATTTTGAGGTTTATGATATGATTGCATGATTGTGTGAAAATTTTGTGAGGAAACTCTATGCATAAAATGCTTAATTTGAAGTTAGGGACTAAATCGAAAAAGTTGCAAAACTTGCATTCTAAAAGTTTTTAGTATGAAATTGCTTTGAAATATTAATTAGGAGGTCTTAAATAGCAATTTGACCAATTTCTAAAATTTTGGACAAAAATGGGCTTGTATATGAAAATTTTCAAAGAAAGGTATTAAGGGCATTTTGGTCATTTGGATAATTAATGAAATAAAATGGGAAAAATGACACAAAATAGTCATCTTCCCCATTTATTTGCTGCCGAATGCTCTATCTCACCATAGCTAGGGTTTCTTCAACTTTCAAGCTTCATAGTAAGTGATTCTAAGCCCCGTTTTTAATGATTTTTACGTTTTTGAGATCCCGGTACTCGATTAAGCTTATGTTAGTAATAATTTAACCTAGGGTTTATATTTGGAAAAATACCCATAGGTGAAATTTGTGTATTTTGATGTTTTATGATAGAATATGAAGTTTTAAATTATGTTAGACAACTTGTACTACTCGATTTTAAGCAAAAACGAGTAAAAGGGCTTAATCGGTAAAAATACCTAATAGTCACAGGTACATGTTAGAGTGAGAATTTGATGTTTCCATAGAAGGGAAAAGTGATCAGCATGTTATAAAACATAAGAATAAGGAATAAAGTTTAATACCGAGCCTAGGGGCAAAAATGTAAATATGCAAAAGTTTAGGGGTAAAATTGTAATTTTGCCAAAATTTGAATTAAGGATTAATTTGATAATGTGAGTATTAAATAAGCTAAACGTGTTATTTTAGATCAAGAAAGACATGGAATCGACCCCAATCGAGGAAAAGAAAAGATTGTGGACTAAATTGCAAAATTTTTGTATTTTGGTATCAAGGTAAGTTCATGTGTAAATAATGTAGCATAATTGTTATTTTTAAGTTATTGATGTCAATTATGTGATATGCTGATTTTTACCATGAAATATATGCTTTGTTGTTATTTTCGAATAAAATGTAAACTATGTGAGCTACTTGTTAAATATAAAATGTTACCGAATATTGATTTCGGCATTCTACGGAAGACGGCAAGGATATGTGTTCGTAGAAAATCCCGTTTGAACCTTAGGAATAGATTAGGATACAAGTGACATGTCACTAGGATGGTTGAGCATCCGAACTCGTTGAGTTGAGTCCGAGTTCACTTATGGATGCGAATGTCCGAACTCGTTGAGTTGAGTCCGAGTTCGTGAAATGTAACTAGGCATCCGAGCTCGTTGAGTTGAGTCCGAGTTCACTTATGGATGCGAACGCCCGAGCTCGTTGAGTTGAGTCCGAGTTCGCTTATGGGCGGGTTACATGATTGCTTGATTGCATATGTGGCACTTATGTGCAAGTTATCCATGTATCCGAATTATATTCTGATGTGATCAACGGGTAAAGTTCTACTCAAATGGAGGAAAACTCGAGATGTAAAGAGGCGTATTGGTAAGTGATATGAAATGGATATTTTGGACAGGTATGTAATTAACCCTCGGGTTGAGTATTGATACAATCACGATAAGGTAAGAAGATGATGAAAAATGGTTAGAAATGTGATATGTGTTTTGATGATGCATGCTAATGTTGATTGGTATGATTGCTTTGATATGTTACTTATTATTTGCATATGAACTTACTAAGCATTTATGCTTACTCCCTCCTTCTTACTCATTGTAGTTTTGGACAAGCCAGCTCGAGTCGGGATAGGTCGAAGGATCACACACTATCCTAAGAACTTTTCGGTAAATGGCTTGTAAATTTAACTATGGCATGTATAGCAATTTACCTATTTTTTGTAAATGATCTTATGATATGGTGATGGAATAGTTGAGAAAATGCTTGATAATGATAAATTATGGAAATGGTTAGTTTAGATTATGTTTGATGTCATGGAAGGTTAATAGGAATCCAATTCATGAAAACCCATAAAAAGGGGTGAAATTTGCCATAAACAGAATATTGCAGCAACACTGATGTGAGTTTGAAAATTTACTAAAAATCATAGAAATTGAATTTGGTGATGGATTAAATATCAAATTGAAGCTTATTATGTCTAGTTTCACATGAAACAAATGAAACAGATAAAGGAATTATATGTTAGAAGATATTTGAATTTTAGTGAAATAGGGTCAGAGCAGTTTCTGGATCCCCTGTTTCAACTTTAAAAATTCACCATAAATTGTACAGATATAATTAGGTGGTTTATTTTATATTATCAGAATCCTTATTGAGTGTAGTTTCAGGAGAAAGAAACATCATAATCATATGAATTTTTTACAGAGAGAAATGTGTTTCGTAGTAAACAGAGGTCAGTCTAGTCAAGTCCTGTAACAGGGGTAACTTTAACTAATAAACTGTACTAATTGGTCCAACCAAAAATTCTAGAAAAAAATTAGTAGATAGGTATATGAGTGTAGATTCAGGTAAAATTTACGGATCTTGATTTCGAGTTTCGTAACTCGAGATATAATTTTTCTTGTGACTGTGGCGCAAGTAGCTTAAAAGCTGTGAATGTAAAAACATATAATCCAAAGTTCTAAAAATGTTAAATTAAGCTTAGTAACACCTCATACTCGACTCCGGTGACGGTCTCGGGCATGGGGGCGTTACATTTAGTGGTATCAGAGAAGGTTTAGTCGGTTCTCGGACTACGTGTTGTATTTACGGATTTTGCTATGCATGCCATATGTATAAATTGTGATAGTGTGACGACTTCTGACCTTTTTAAATGATTTTTTTATAGTAAATGGATCCCGATCCAGTGTGTGCGAGATGAAGTAGAGAGTAATGCGCCAGCTGGCTGAAGGAGCAGCGCCGACTGAAAATCCACCTCCTCACTGTTGGTCGGGAGGAGGAGAAAGGGGGTCGGGAAGCCTTTCTCCAAATGATGAGTGCATGGTACACTGAGTTCGTTAAATGCGAACCCAAATGTACAACCTCCCCACCTCCCCAATTCCTCAACCTGCACCCCAGATGCCTCAAGGTATGGATCTGATGAAATTTCATAGAACTCCAGTTGATAGAATCCATAAAGCAGGGGCGAAGAATTTAAAGCAAATATTGATGATGATGCCGAGAAAGCGAGTTACGGCTTGAAAATTCTATCCGGTATTTGATGAATTATCTTGTACACTGAAGAATGTTTGAAATGTGCTATATCTTTGTTGAGGATTCAGCTTATAATTGGTGGAAGACTTTGATTTCGGTGGTACCGAAAGAGAGAATAACACAGGAATTCTTTCAAGAAGAGTTTCGGAAGAAATATATTAGTGAAAGATTTATTGATCGAAGCGTAAAGAATTTCTTGAGTGAAGCAAGGTAATATGATGGTTCTGAGAATATGAAAGAGAGTTTGTTCGATTAAGTAAATATGTCGTAGAGAGTATGTTCCTCTGAAGCCAAGATGTGCCGACGATTTGAAGATGGGCTCAACGAAGATATCAAGGTATTTGTTGGAATTCTTGAATTAAAAGAAATGGTAGTCTTGGTTGATCGAGCTTGCAAGGTGAAGAACTACTTAAAGAGAAGAAAAGGTAGAGGCTAAGACTAGAAATTGGAAGAAAAGACCGACGAGAGCGGTTCATTCTCACAACAGAACTGGAAAGTCAAGAAATATGAATCCTCGTTCCCAAGCTTCACCGGCCAATCATATGGAAATTATAAGAAGCAAAATGTGGGTTCTAAGTCCCGGACTATTTCAAAGAACCAAAGATAGGGAATTCAAGATTTGTTAAACCTCGAGTGCCAGGTGTGGTAGGAATCATTTTGGTCCGTGCAGAGCAAATGAATGTTTTCGATGTGGTTCTCCTGATCATTTTATTAGAGATCGCCAGAGAGAGCTGAAAAAAGAAAAATTTGAGAATACAAAAACAAGTGGGGCGGATTCGAGAGGAAGATATCCAAGAAATGCTGGAAGTGAAACAAGCAGTAAGAATGTAGCCAGGGATGCACCATTTAGACCTGAAAGAAGGGCTCCGGCTAGAACTTATGCTATTAAAGCGCGAAGATGCTTCCTCACCGATGTGATTACTGGTACATTTTCTCTCTATAATGTTAATGTTATTGCTTTGATTGATCCGGTTCTACTCATTCATATGTATGCATGAAATTGGTGTCTGATATGAATATACCTATTGAGAACACAGAATTTATGATTAGAGTGTCGAATCTGTTAGGCAAATGTGTGATTGTTGATAAAGTATGTAAGAAATGTCCTTTAATGATTCGGGATCATTACTTTCCTACCCGACTTGATGTTGTTGCCGTTTGATGAGTTTGATGTTATTTTGGGTATGGATTGGTTGACATTGCATGATGCTAAAATAAATTGCAAAGAAAAGGTTATAGAATTAAAGTGTGAAAATGGTGAAACTTTGCGGGTTGAATCAGACAAATCAGAGGCATTGCCTAGTGTGATTTCTTCAATGTCGGCTCAAAGATATCTGAGAAAGGGTTATGAAGCTTATTTGGCGTATGTAATTAATACAAAAGAAGTTGAAAAGAAAGTTGAATCAGTGCCGGTTGTGTGTGAATTTGCGGACGTTTTCGGAAGAATTACCGGGTTTGCCTCCCAGATCGAGGAAGTAGAATTTGGTATTGATTTGATACCGGGAACAACTCCGATCTCGATTGCTCCGTATAGAATGGCACCAGCAGAGTTGAAAGAATTAAAGTCGCAGTTTGCAGAGGTTGCTGATAAAGGCTTTGTGAGACCGAGCTTTTCACCTTGGGGTGCTCCTGTGTGTTATTTGTGAAAAGAAGGATGGTTCTATGAGGTTGTGTGTTGATTATCGGTAGTTAAACAAGGTGACAATCAAAAATAAGTATCCGTTGCCAAGAATTGATGATTTGTTTGATCAGCTAAAAGGAGCGACATGGTTTTCAAAGATTGACTTGAGATCCGGGTATTACCAATGCATGGGTAAAAGAGTCGGATGTGCCTAAAATCGCTTTTAGAACAAGGCGGGTCATTATGAATTTTTAGTTATGCCATTTGGGTTGACAAATGCTCTCATTGTGTTTATGGATTTAATGAATCGCATATTCCGACCATACTTGGACAAATTTGTTGTGGTGTTTATAGATGATATTTTAATTTATTCAAAAGATGAGACAGAGCATCTTTGAGCATTTGAGGATAGTTTTGCAAACTTTGAGAGATAAGCGGTTGTATGCTAAGTTTAGTAAAAGTGAATTTTGGCTCAGGAAGTCGGATTTTTGGGTCATATTGTTTCGGTGATGGTATACGGGTTGATCCTAGTAAAATTTCAGCCATTGTTGATTGGAAACCACCAAAAAATAAATCGAAGTTAGAAGTTTCTTGGGCCTAGTTGGGTATTATCGGCAGTTTGTAAATGGATTTTCTATAATTGCTGCTCCTATAACTAGACTACTCCGAAAGGATGTTAAATTTGAATGGACGGAAGAATGTCAACAGAGTTTTGAAGAATTGAAAAAGTTATTAACAGAGGCACCAATGTTAGTACAGCCCGAATCAGGTAAAGAATTTGTGGTGTATAGTGATGCTTCTCTAAATGGTTTGGGGTGTGTGCTTATGCAAGAAGGAAAAGTGGTGGCTTATGCTTCGAGGCAGTTAAAACCTCATGAGAGGAATTATCCTACTCACGATTTGGAATTGGCTGCGGTGGTGTTTGCTTTGAAAATTTGGCGACATTATTTGTATGATGAAAAGTGCCGGGTATATACCGACCATAAAAGTCTTAAGTACTTGATGTCACAAAAAGACTTTGAATTTAAGACAGCGAAGATGGTTGGAGTTATTGAAAGATTACGAGCTAGTTATTGATTATCATCAGGGAAAAGCGAATGTGGTTGCCGATGCTTTAAGCAGAAAGTTGTTGTTTACTTTGAGAGTTATGAACACTCAATTGAAAATGTCAGATGATGGTTCAATTCTAGCAGAGTTAAGAGCAAAACCGATGTTTTTACAAGAAATTTCTGAAGCTCAGAAAGATGATCAAGATTTGCAAGCCAAGAGAAAGCGAGTGAAGTTGATACAGTCGATTTCGTAATCGGTTCGATGGGTGCTTAATGTTTAAAGATCGGATTTGTGTACCAAAGAATGAGGAATTGATTCAAAAGATCCTACAGAAGCACATAGTAGTTGTTTCTCGATTCATCCAGTAGTAGTACGAAAATGTATAATGACTTGAAGAAAATGTATTGGTGGAATGGAATGAAAAGAGATATATCAGAGTTTGTGTCCAAATGCTTAATTTGTCAACAGGTGAAAGCTGAACACCAAGTGCCTTCGGGATTACTTCAGCCTATTATGGTTCCTGAATGGAAATGGGAAAGGATTACTATGGATTTTGTATCAGGATTGCCATTGACTCCAGGAAAAAAAGATGCCATCTGGGTAATAGTTGACAGATTAACTAAGTCGACTCATTTTATCTTGGTACGTACAGATTATTCTCTTAACAAGTTGGCTGAACTGTATGTTAGAGAAATTGTTAGACTACATGGAATACCATTGTCGATCATTTCAGATGGAGATCCAAGGTTTACCTCGCGGTTTTGGCAAAAATTGCAAGACGCGTTAGGTACAAAGTTAAATTTCAATACTGCTTTTCATCCACAAACTGATGGACAATCAGAGAGAGTAATTCAGATTCTTGAAGGCATGCTCAGATGTTGTGTATTGGAATTTCAAGGAAGTTGGGAAAAATATTTACCGTTGGTAGAATTTGCTTACAATAATAGTTATCAGACGAGCCTGAAAATGGCACCTTATGAAGCATTGTATGGTCGTAAGTGTCGAACACCTTTGTATTGGACTGAACTCAAGGAAAATCAGATTTATGGAGTTGATCTAATAATAGAAACTGAAGAAAAAGTGAAGGTAATTCGAGATTGTTTGAAAGTTGCTTGAGATAGACGTAAAATCTTATGCGATTTAAAAACGAAAGGACACCGAATTTCAAGTTGGTGATAAAGTATTTTTAAAGGTGTCTCCGTGGCGCGAAAGTCCTTAGATTTGGACGGAAGGGTAAATTAAGTCCGCGTTTTATCGGGCCGTATGAAATAATTGAAAAAGTTGGACCGGTAGCATATCGGCTAGCTTTACCACCTGAATTAGAGAAGATTCATGATGTGTTCCACGTATCTATGTTACGTCGGTATCGTTCGGATCCTTCACATGTAGTTTCACCGACAGAAATTGAACTACAACCAGATATGACTTACGAAGAAGAACCAATTAAGATTTTAGCTCGAGAGGTCAAACAACTAAGGAATAAAAATATTGCACTTGTGAAGGTGTTGTGGCAAAGGCATGGAGTAGAAGAAGCTACATGGGAATCCGAAGAAACTATGAGAAATCAATACCCACATCTGTTTACCGGTAAGATTTTCGAGGACGAAAATCCTTAAAGGGGGGGAGAGTTGTAATATCCCGAATTAGGGCCTAATCGGAATAGTGATTTCGTGACCACAAATACGAGATAGAAATAATTATTTTATAATTATTTTGAGGTTTATGATATGATTGCATGATTGTGTGAAAATTTTGTGAGGAAACTCTATGCATAAAATGCTTAATTTGAAGTTAGGGACTAAATCGAAAAAGTTGCAAAAGTTGCATTCTAAAAGTTTTTAGTATGAAATTGCTTTGAAATATTAATTAGGAGGTCTTAAATAGCAATTTGACCAATTTCTAAAGTTTTGGACAAAAATGGGCTTGTATATGAAAATTTTCAAAGAAATGTATTAAGGGCATTTTGGTCATTTGGATAATTAATGAAATAAAATGGGAAAAATGACACAAAATAGTCATCTTCCCCATTTAGTTGCTGCCGAATGCTCTATCTCACCATATCTAGGGTTTCTTCAACTTTCAAGCTTCATAGTAAGTGATTCTAAGCCCCGTTTTTAATGATTTTTACGTTTTTGAGATCCCGGTAGCTCGATTAAGCTTATGTTAGTAATAATTTAACCTAGGGTTTATATTTGGAAAAATACCCATAGGTGAAATTTGTGTATTTTGATGTTTTATGATAGAATATGAAGTTTTAAATTATGTTAGACAACTTGTACTACTCGATTTTAAGCAAAAACGAGTAAAAGTGCTTAATCGGTAAAAATACCTAATAGTCACAAGTACATGTTAGAGTGAGAATTTGATGTTGCCATAGAAGGGAAAAGTGATCAGCATGTTATAAAACATAAGAATAAGGAATAAAGTTTAATCCCGAGCCTAGGGGCAAAAATGTAAATATGCAAAAGTTTAGGGGTAAAATTGTAATTTTGCCAAAATTTGAATTAAGGATTAATTTAATAATGTGAGTATTAAATAAGCTAAACGTGTTATTTTAGATCAAGAAAGACGTGGAATCGACCCCAATCGAGGAAAAGAAAAGATTGTGGACTAAATTGCAAAATTTTTGTATTTTGGTATCAAGGTAAGTTCATGTGTAAATAATGTAGCATAATTGTTATTTTTAAGTTATTGATGTCAATTATGTGATATGCTGATTTTTACCATGAAATATATGCTTTGTTGTTATTTTCGAATAAAATGTAAACTATGTGAGCTACTTGTTAAATATAAAATGTTACCGAGTATTGATTTCGGCATTCTACGGAAGACGGCAAGGATATGTGTTCGTAGAAAATCCCGTTTGAACCTTAGGAATAGATTAGGATACAAGTGACATGTCACTAGGATGGTTGAGCATCCGAACTCGTTGAGTTGAGTCCGAGTTCACTTATGGATGCGAATGTCCGAACTCGTTGAGTTGAGTCCGAGTTCGTGAAATCTAACTAGGCATCCGAGCTCGTTGAGTTGAGTCCGAGTTCACTTATGGATGCGAACGCCTGAGCTCGTTGAGTTGAGTCCGAGTTCGCTTATGGACGGGTTACATGATTGCTTGATTGCATATGTGGCACTTATGTGCAAGTTATCCATGTATCCGAATTATATTCCGATGTCTTCAATGGGTAAAGTTCTACTCAAATGGAGGAAAACTCGAGATGTAAAGAGGCGTATTGGTAAGTGATATGAAATGGATATTTTGGACAGGTATGTAATTAACCCTCGGGTTGAGTATTGATACAATCACGATAAGGTAAGAAGATGATGAAAAATGGTTAGAAATGCGATATGTGTTTTGATGATGCATGCTAATGTTGATTGGTATGATTGCTTTGATATGTTACTTATTATTTGCTTATGAACTTACTAAGCATTTATGCTTACTCCCTTCTTCTTACTCATTGTAGTTTTGGACAAGCCAGCTCGAGAGTCGGGATAGGTCGAAGGATCACCACACACTATCCTAAGAACTTTTCGGTAAATGGCTTGTAAATTTAACTATGGCATGTATAGCAATATACCTATTTTTTGTAAATGATCTTATGATATGGTGATGGAATAGTTGAGAAAATGCTTGATAATGATAAGTTATGGAAATGGTTAGTTTAGATTATGTTTGATGTCATGGAAGGTTAATAGGAATCCAATTCATGAAAACCCATAAAAAGGGGTGAAATTTGCCATAAATAGAATATTGCAGCAACACTGATGTGAGTTTGAAAATTTACTAAAAATCATAGAAATTTAATTTGGTGATGGATTAAATATCAAATTGAAGCTTATTATGTCTAGTTTCACATGAAAGAAATGAAACAGGTAAAGAAATTATATGTTAGAAGATATTTGAATTTTAGTGAAATAGGGTCAGAGCAGTTTTTGGATCCCCTGTTACAAATTTAAAAATTCACCATAAATTGTACAGATATAATTAGGTGGTGTATTTTATATTTTCAGAATACTTATTGAGTTTAGTTTCAGGAGAAACAAACCTCATAATCATATGAATTTTTTACAGAGAGAAATGTGTTTTGTAGTAAACAGAGGTCAGTCTAGTCAAGTCCTGTAACAGGGGTAACTTTAACTAATAAACTGTACTAATTGGCCCAACCAAAAATTCTAGAAAAACATTAGTAGATAGGTATATGAGTATAGATTCAGGGAAAATTTACGGATCTTGATTTCGAGTTTCGTAACTCGAGATATGATTTTTCTTGTGACTATGACGCAAGTAGCTTAAAAGCTGTGAATGTAAAAACAAATAATCCAAAGTTCTAAAAATGTTAAATTAAGCTTAGTAACACCTCATACTCGACTCCGGCGACGGTCTCGGGCGTGGGGGCGTTACAGGTCGAGGATCGTCAACAAAGTCTTTCACACTATCCAATGCTTCGGTATTTAAATAGTTGAACTTGAAGTATGGCATGTATAGACTAGCTTAGAATTGGCTTATTTTGGATGATGGATGTATAATGGCCATGCAAAAATGGCTTTATTTTTATGCTCGATTTCGGTATTGATGAAATCTTGATTTAAGTTAATTTTGGCTATCATGCCGTATGTCATGGTTGATTATAAATTATGTTATGTGATTATGATTTTGAGGTTGGTTGTTGAATTTAGATGTGCAATGAAAGAATCGGCTATGCTATATATATGTGTGTTAGGTCTTGATTTGAGCCTATATTGAAAGAGTAGCTAAATATATGATGTTTGTGAAAATGCTATGGGTTTCAGCCATATGTATAAATTGATGTTAGTTAGGCTAAGGTAGGTTATGTGTTGCTAGGTAAAAATCTAGACATATGTATGGTTTAAATTGTGTGTTTATTTATGGACTATATTAATATTGTGGGTGACACTTGAATTGTTGTTTTGGTAAGTAAGACATATTGGGTTTTAGATTTACATAAGGAATTTGAATTAATGATAGAGGATATATGTGTACTTGGTAATCGGTCTGTTATATTAGTTGAGTTTTTAAATGTTTTACATGTATAAATATATGTGCTTACAATATGGTTGAAATGTATATGTGCATGGCAATATAAATTCGTTAGATATTTATAAATTATTAAATATGTATAAATGAATTGAGTTAGCCAAGTAGACATATAATTGAAATGGTTTAATTATAACCGAATGTTTGTTATTAAATTGTGTTAATATGCAAATATATGAATTACACACAAATTAACACATTAAAGCCGCATAAATGAATGAAAAGCTTAGTAATGAAATTTAGTTCAATTGATAAATAACTTATGTATATGCATGACTTATTTAAGAATAAAAATATAGGTTTAATATTCCATAATGAAATTATTGATATGTTATATGTTCTGTATATGTATTGAATTGTTTTGGATATATATATTGTGGATTATGTTTTATTTATTCTATGTGGTGAATGATAATAAATTACGATTAGATATTGGATTAAGTCATAAGCATTGATGCGATTTAAATCTTGACTTGCAATGAACGTATGATTTGCATATGTAATACGGTTGTTAAATATATATGATTATGACTTGAATTAATATGAAAATGTTTAGAACTGTGCTTTCGTTTAGTAATGCCTCGTAACCCCATTCTGGCGACGGATGCGGGTTAGGTGTGTTACATGTCGTATGTCATGGTTGATTATAGTTTGTGTTATGTGATTATATTTTGAGGTTGGTTGTTGAATTCGGATGTGGCATGAAGGAATCGACTACGCTATATATATATATGTGTGTTCGGTCTTAGTTTGAGTCTATATTGAAAGAGTAGCTAAATATATGATGTTTGTGAAAATGCTATGGGTTTCGGTCATATGTATAAATGGATGTTAATTAAGCTAAGGTAGGTTATGTGTTGTTAGGTAAAAACCAAGACATATGCATGGTTTAAATTGGGTGTTCATTTATGGACTATATTAATGATATAAATGACACTTGAATTGTTGTTTTGGTAAGTAAGACATATTTGGATTTAGATTTATATAAGGAATTTGGGTTAATGATAAAGGATATTTGTGTACTTGGTAATCGGTCATGTTATGTTAGTTGAGTTTTTACATGTTTTACATGTATAAATATATGTGCTTATAATTTGGTTGATATGTATATGTGCATGGCAATATAAATCCGTTAGATATTTGTCAGTTATTAAATATGTATAAATGAATTGAGTTAGCCAAGTAGACATAGAAGTGAAATGAGTTACTTATAACTGACTACTTGTTATTAAATTGTGTTGATATGCAAACCTATGAATTTCGCATAAACTAACACATTAATGCCGTAAATATGATTGAAAGGGTTAGTAATGAAAATTAGTTCAATTGATATATAACTTGTGCATATGCATGACTTATTTAAAAATAAAAATATAGGTTTATTATTCAATAATGAAATTATTGATGTGTTATATGTTCTGTATATGTTTTAAATTGTTTTGATATATGTTTTTTTTTATGTTTTATTTAAGCTATGTGGTGAATGATAGTAAATTTCAGATTAGATATTTGATTAAGTCATAAGCATTAATGTGATCTAAATCTCGAATTACAATGAACATATGATTCGCATTTGTAATACGATTGTTAAATATATATGACTATGACTTGAATTAATATGAAAATATTCGGAACTGTGCTTTCGTTTAGTAATGCCTTGTAACCCCATTCCGGTGATGGATACGAGTTAGAGGTGTTACATTTTATTGGTATTATAGCTACGATTTATTCGGTTCTAGGACTAACGTAGCGTGTCTGAGTCTAGCTATACATGCCATATTATATACTGCGATAGTGTGATGACTTCTGACATTTGAAAATATTTTTTCATATAGTAAATGGATCCCGATAGAGCTGTAGCTGACGATGTCGAGAGTGTAGCGCCTGCTCCCGCGCAAGGGACAGCGCCGGCTGATTCTCGACCGACTTTGAGTAATCAAGAGAGTGAGGCTAAACAAGCCTTTTACCAAATGATGAATGACTGGTTTACTCAGAATATCCAGACTAACCCAACTGCACAACAACCTCCACCTCCAACTAATCCATCTTCGATGCTTGCTATACCTCAATTAAGTGATCCGTTTAGATTGTATAAGCCACCTGTTGATAAAATCAAAAAACATGGGGCCGAAATATTTAAAGCTACTGATGATGATGATGCTAAACGAGCTGAGTTCTAGCTTGATAATACTATCCGTGTGTTTGATGAATTGTCCTGTACCCCGGATGAATGTTTGAAGTGTGCCATAACTTTCCTTCGAGACACAGCATATCACTAGTGGAATACCCTAGTATCAGTGGTTCGGAGAGAGCGAGTGACCTAGGAATTCTTCTAGACTGAGTTCCATAAGAAGTATATCAACCAGAGATTTATTAATAAGAATCAAAAAGAATTTCTAGAGCTGGAACAGGGTTGGATGACTGTGACAGAGTATGAGCGAAAATTTGTGAGACTCAGTCGGTGTGCCCAAGAGTGTGTTTCTACCGAAGCCATAATCTGTAAAAGATTTGAAGATGGACTGAATGAAGACATTAAACTGTTAGTTAGCATACTTGAGATAAAAGAGTTCGTAGTACTGGTTGAGCGAGCCTGCAAAGCTGAAGAGCTCGAGAAAGAGAAGAGAAAAGCTGATTCTGAAGCTAGAGACTCGTGTAAGAGATCATTCAATGAGTTAGTCCAGTCAACACCAAAGAAGTTCCGAGATGATTTCAGTTGTTCTGGAGCCACTTCGGGTTACTCTAGATAGGATCAGATTAGACCACCTATGAGCTCGAGAGCTACCTCAGTAGCTAGTGTGGGGAATGTCAGATTGAATCAACCCGAGTGTAAACACTATGGTAAACGACATCCCGACAGTTGCAGATTGCATGATCGGGCCTGGTTTAAATGTGGACCGACAAATCATTATATTCGAGATTGCCAAGGGTTAGCTGAAGAAAATCCAATGTAGAATACGAGATCAGGTAATACTGCGGCTCGAGGTAGACCACTGAGAAATGAGGGTAATGCGAGTGGCAGTCAGAGAGGAATTAAAGATACAACAGTTAGATCTGAGGGTCGTGCACCTTCCAAAGCCTATGTTATTCTCGCTTGAGAAGAGGCTTCGTCCCCAGATGTTATTACTAGTACATTTACCCTTTATGATACTAATGTAATTGCATTGATTGATCCTGGTTCTACTCATTCTTATGTGTGTGAGACATTAGTATTCAGCAAGACTCTGTCTGTTGAGTGTACTGAGTTTGTGATTAGAGTGTCAAACCCCTTGGGCCAGTGTGTTATGGTTGACAAAGTGTGTAAGAATTGCCCCTTGATAGTTCAAGATTTGTGCTTTCCGGCTGATTTGATGTTGTTGCCATTTAATGAGTTCAACATAATTTTGGGTATGGACTGGTTGACTTTGCATGATGCTGTTGTAAACTGCAAAAGAAATACTATTGATTTATGGTGTCAGAATGATGAGATTATCTGGATTGAATCTAATGATCTGAATGGGTTACCGGCAGTAATCTCTTCGATGCTAGCTCAGAAATATGTGAGAAAAGGGTGTAAAGCTTATTTTGCCTACCTGCTTGACAGTAAAGTGGCTGAAAGAAACATTGAATCAGTACCAATTGTATGTAAGTGTCCAGATGTATTTCCTAAAGAATTACAGGGTTTTCCACCTATCTCGGAGGTAGAGTTTGGTATTGAGTTAATGCCTGGGACAACTTCGATATCCATAGCTCCATACAGAATGACACTAACAAAATTAAAAGAATTGAAAGCTCAGTTGCAAGAGTTGACAGATAGAGGTTTCGTGCGACCAACTTTCTCTCCTTGGGGTGCACCAATACTATTTGTGAAAAAGAAAGATGGAACTATGAGAATGTGCATTGATTATAGACAGCTCAATAAGGTGACTATAACTAATAAGTATCCGTTGCCACAGATTGATGATCTATTTAATCAATTGAAAGGGGCTACCGTGTTTTCGAAGATAGATTTGTGATCAGGCTACTATCAATTGTGAGTTAAAGACTCCGATGTGCCAAAGACTACTTTTCGAATGAGGTACGGACATTATGAATTTTTAGTTATGCCTTTCGAACTTACTAATGCACTTGCTGTTTTCATGGATTTGATGAATCGGATCTTCAGAATGTATCTAGATCGGTTTTTTGGTTGTGTTTATAGATGACATTTTGATCTACTCCCGTAATGAAGCTGAACATGCCGAACATTTGAGACTTGTGTTACAGACTGTACGAGACAAGCAATTGTATGCGAAGTTCAGTAAATGCTAATTCTGGTTAAGTGAAGTAAGCTTTCTGGGCCATGTCGTACCAGCATCGGGTATTCGGGTTGATTCGAGCAAAATTTCAGCTATACTTGATTGGAAACCTCCTAAGACTGTTTCTGAAGTTCGAAGTTTTTTGGGACTTGCTGGTTATTATAGATGGTTCGTGAAAGGCTTCTCTATGATTGCAGCCCTGATGACGAAGCTATTACAGAAAGATTTTAAGTTCAAGTGGTCAGAGAAGTGTCAGAAAAGCTTTGATCAGTTGAAAGCCCTTTAACCGAAGCTCCAGTACTAGTTTAGCCAGAATGGGGTAAAAAATTTGTTATCTATAGTAATGCATCTTTAAATGGTTTGGGCTATGTTTTGATGCAGTAAGGCAAAGTTATAGCTTATGCCTCGAGACAATTAAAGCCACATGAAAGGAACTATCCAACACACGACTTAGAATTGGCAGCTATTGTGTTCGTATTGAAAATATGGCGCCATTATCTGGTCGGTGAGAAATGTCATGTTTATTCGGATCACAGAAGCCTAAAATACTTTATGACTTAGAAAGATCTAAATTTGAGACTACGTTGATGGTTAGAATTGCTAAAGGACTACGAGCTTGTGATAGACTATCACCCAAGGAATATAACACCCCAAACCTGACCCAAACGTTATGGCTGAATCCGGCATGTTACATTGAAGTGTTTTAGCGAAAATCGTGTTTTCATTGAAAACCCTTCTTAAAATAAAAGAAACCTTAATTAACTTAAAAAAAAACTCCTTTCACTCATTTGTTTAAAACATATGATTTTATGAAAACATGTCATTTTAAAATTTAGTTGCGAAAACGTAGAAAACATACTATAATTTAGGAAACCCATGTTCAACTTTTCGTATTTACAACGAAAATAATAATAATTCAAGTAATAATAACATAATGAAACCTTGTTACAATCCGGTCTAAAACATACTTAATAAAATAAAAACTTATATGCCTAAAAAAACCAAGTCCAAATTATCTTTCTAGCTGGCCACCCAAAGTCCCTCCAAACATCGAACCTTCTATTGAGCATCACCTGAAAATAAAATAAAAGAGGGGGTGAGTTTTCGCAAACTCAGTGTGTACAACCCTCAACAGAAAAAAAAAGCATTCCAAAAACCATCATACATCAAACATGCAATGCAATCCTATCCAAATTATCCATCCGCTACACACTAGCTCCGTCCCTCGTCACACCATGTGGGGATATAAATATCGACCCACCCAACCGACACACCAAGGGTAGCCCAGTTGCGGAACTACCTTTATTTACATATTGGGCTTTAAAAGCTGTCGGTGGATCCACGATTGTCAAGCAACCATGCGATCCTCATATACTTCCTTTGTTCCATAATTCCCAACCCATATGCAACCTAAGTAGAATATCATATGTATGCATGTCACATCCATAAAACTTGCATTCAACACCTAGGGTATTTTGGTCATTTTTGCCTTTAGGGGCATTTCAGTAATTTTCCTTTAATTACGATTTTTACTTACCTTGGCCCGTTAACAAGTCCTGTGAGCTAAGATGAATGAATACTATGCACCAGGTAGGATTTCAGAGAAGAGGAGGTGGGTCATTAAGACCGCTTAAGTACAAAGCTCTCCCTAGATCCAATCCTAGACATGCATATACCCGTTGCCACATCTTAACCCTATGACTTGTCCACGATCGCAATTAATTAATTAAGTCTTATGTAGTCATCATATACTAGGCCCAAAACCCCTTACAAAGCCTAAACTCACATACCTGTATATGGCCCACTAGGCCCAATCACATTTATATGGCCCATCAAGCCCAACTCACATTCATATGCCCATCAGGTCCAATTCACATTCATATGGCCCATTAGGCCTGATTCACATTTATAGTCATGCTCACATACAATTTTTCATCACATAGCATCAATTATCAATTTTGCCTATTATGGGCCCAACAGCCCATCGGGCCCATTAAGCCCATTCTGGCCCGGTTGGCCAATTCACAGCCCAAGTCCATGGAATCGCCCATGGGGCCTCAGACAACCTATCAGTTTCCCCCTTGCAAGCGTTCGTGCACTCGCAAGACTACCATAGCCAAACTTTCGGCTTTTCGGCATTTTGGCATTTCGGCATTTCGGCTTTTGCCGATCTACTTGTGTGTGCAGTGTATGTACACACCTGGTAAGCAAGCGTGCTGCGATTCCCTTAGTCACCAACCTACAAACGATATCACTCTTCAATTAATTGTATGCTTAATACATATCTTTACTAAAATCGAAACCTCACCTTAACCTTACCTTACGCGACCAGTATAACTGCCCCTTCTTAAGTCACTAACCACAATCAACTCCTAGATCTACATCAATCTTAACTATTAAAATCAGAATAATAGGTGACTCGTATCCAATACAAGTCCCCTTACCTTAACTATGAACATTCGGCCACCTTAGCCAATGGGAGAGGAATACTTACCAAAACCGTAAACACCTAAGGAGCAATTCGGCAGAGAGCTAAGATCCGAGATCCGATACTAATTCCATACCAAAGTTGATTAGAAAGAGTGAGGGATAATAATTTATACTTAACAAAATAAACCAATTGGAAGAGCGAACACTTACACTAGAACCGACTGGGTGGTAAAGGTAGTGGAGGCACCGAGAGTATTCGGCCAAAGGGGTATTTGGCTCTAAATATTTGAATGGCAACCATTGATTATTCGGCACCAAGGGAGAGAGGAAGAAGAATCAGTTAAACCAAAAGTGAAACCATGAAATCGGCACAAGGAAAATAAAAAGGAGAACAAGGGTTTTCGGCTTTTGGAGAAAGGGGTTTCTGGCAACAAGGTGAAGAAGAATTTTGACATGCCTAGCAACCTTGTATTCGGCCCCTATTTATAGTCCTTATAGCTGAATTTTCCATGCCCAATTCCCCATTCGGCTCCATCACTTCTCACTTCTCATCTCCTCATTTTTCTCCCTAATAACCCCTTGATCTTTTCCTTAATTTTCTCTTCTGAACACTCCCCTTGGAGTCCATCTTCACGCCACTTCCAACCTTCTAGAAAGCCAAAATTAAACTTCTAAAAATACTAAGCTAGGATTCGAACCTTGGATCCCCTTGCTAGCTACTAACGCCACCTCCCTACACTCTAAATGGCATCATTTAGCCACTCTTCCACAAGGCCTTTTGATGCCATTTTCCCCCTATTTTTATTTAAAAGCCCAACTACTTGCCAACAAGGTCCTTTTAATTATTAACACATACTTTCCTTTTCCCCTAAGTTCGAACTTAAACCTTAGCCAAGACCTACTGTTACCTACTTAACCGAAAATACCTAGCACATTTTTTTATCAGAACTGACAAAAAAAAATTTGGGATTTCGAGATTTTTGGGTTTCGGGATTTTTGGGGCGTTGGAAGGCTAATGTTGTTGTTGATGCTTTAAGCCAAAAACCACCATTTGCTTTGCATGCAATGAATACATATATGGCTATGTCTGATAACGGTTCAATAATAGCTGAATTGAAAGCAATACCGTTATTTATTCAACAAATTTGTGAAGCCTAGAAGGTTGATAACAAGTTGATAACAAAATGAGCTCAATGTGATTCAAATGCTAATTCAGAGTTTCGAGTTGATGTTGATGATTGTTTAAGATTTAGGAACCAAATATGCGTTTCGAAGAATTTAGAGTTGATTTGGATGATTTTGAATGAAGCTCACAGCAATCGATTATCTATTCACCCAGGTAGTACGAAGATGTATAATTATCTGAAATAGCTTTATTGGTGGCATGGTATGAAATGAGACATTTCAGACTTTGTTTCAAAATGCTTAATCTATCAACAAGTAAAAGCCGAGCATCAGGTACCTTCTAGATTGCTTTAGTCGATTATGATACCAGAGTGGAAGTGGGACAGAGTTACTATGGATTTTGTATCTGGTTTACCGTTAACACTGAGCAAGAAAGATGCAATCTGGGTTATTGTGGATAGATTGACTAAATCAACTCATTTTGTTTTGATACGTACAAACTACTCGCTTGATAAGTTGGTTGAATTGTATGTTTCTCAAATTGTAAGATTACATGGTGTACCACTATCTATTGTTTCGGATAGAGATCCGAGGTTTACATCACAGTTTTGGAAGAAACTATAAGATGCATTAGGTACAAAATTACATTTCAGCACTGCTTTGCATCTGCAAACAGATGGTCAGTCTGAGTGAATCATTCAAATACTTGAGGATATGTTGAGATGTTGCATTCTCGAGTTCGAAGGTATGTGGGAATGATACCTACCTCTGATTGAATTTTCGTATAATAACAACTTTCAATCGAGTATCAAAATGGAACCTTATGTGGCTTTGTACGGTAGTAAATGTCGTACCCCATTGTATTGGACTGAGCTCAGTCAAAATAAGATACACGGGGTTGACTTGCTCAGAGGAATTGAACAGAAGGTGAAAGTGATTCGTGAAAGTCTAAAAGCAGCATCAGACCGTCAGAAATCATATGCGAACTTAAAACGTAAAGATATAGAGTTTCAGATTGGAGATAAAGTCTTTTTGAAAGTCTCACCATGGAAGAAGATACTCGGATTTGGTCGCAAAGGCAAATTGAGTCCGAGGTTTGTTGGGTCGTATGAGATAATAGAACGCATCAGACCAGTTGCTTATAGACTGTTGTTGCCTCCTGAGCTAGAAAACATTCACAATGTATTCCATGTTTCAATGCTTCGTAGATATTGATCTGATCCTTCACATGTGACTAGAGTGTCTGAGATTGAGATTAAGCCTGATATGACGTACGAAGAAGAATCGATTCACATTCTGGCTCGTGAAATTAAAGAGTTATGAAATAAGAAAATTTCATTGGTTAAAGTACTGTGGCATAAACACGGAGTTCAGGAAGCAATGTTGGAGCCAGAAGTTGCAATGAGGGAACGTTATCCAAACCTATTCACTAGTAAGATTTTCGGGGACGAAAGTCTCTGAGGGGGGAGAGTTGTAACAACCCGATTTAGACCCTATTTAGAATGGTGGTTTCGAGACCATGAATCTGAGTCAAAAAAATATTTAAAATTTATTTTTTGTGTTTGTTATATGTGAATTAATATCTGTGAAATTTTCGTGATTTAATTTTATCGTTTGCATGTCCGATTAAATAAAAGGATTTAATTGCATAAAAGGAAAAGTTGGTGGTTAAATGTAAAAGTGCTTAATTGTTGTTGTCTTTATTAGTGGAGGCATTTATGGTGCAAATAAACCATTGGTTTTATAGGTGGACGATAATGGGCATGTTATATATGTTTTCTAGTTAAATTTGTTAAGGTTATAATGGTAAAATATGTAATAATATGTATATAATAAAACATAAATAAACAAGCCATAGTTTATATTTTTTCTCCCATGACCGAATAGCTAAATAAGAAAGAAAAGAATAAGGTTTCAAAGGTTCGGCCACCTTCCAAGCTTGATTCAAGGTTCGTTTTTACTCGATTTTTGATAATTTCTATGCTTTTGAGATCGTTGCTTCGAGTACTACAAAACCCATGCTTGAATTTTTTATTTTGATGAATATTTTGAGTTGTGCCATTGTTGAGAGCTTATGATTTTTGTTGTTTGATGGTGAAATATGAAAGATATGTTTTAGATTAACATGTTTTGTATTGGAGTTTTTGATGATTTTGAGTAATTAGGACTAAATTGCAAAAATAATAATTTGAGTGACTAAAATGTGAAATAAATGAAATATATGGATTTTTTTGAGATTGGATAAAATTCAGCTCATCATGGGTATGCTGAAATTTTGTGTATTTTGTGTTTTGTACAATAGGGACTAAATTGTATAAATTGTAAATGTCAGGGGTAAAATGGTAATTTTTCCATTTTCATTTTTTGGATTAAATTGAATGAAAATATGTTTGAATGATCTTAATTTGAATATGTTTAGATCAAGAACCAAAGAAATCAGATTTGGATCGGGGAAAAATGAAAGTTGTTGAATAGCCGCTCCGTTCCATTTTACATCGTCTGGGGTAAGTTTATAAGCAAATAGACATGTTTAATGGTAGTTAAATGTTAAATTTATATGCTGTTATGAAATGTTAGAATTTATACTGGTTATGACTAAATATGAAAAAGCTTGATTACTACATTTTTGAATTCATTTTGACCGAGTTACGTCGTCGAGAGCCCCGTATGAACCTTAAGAATAGTTAGGATACATATGTCATGACATAGGATTCCGATATATGTGTACGAGCAAGACCATGGCATCGATATGTGATTCCTATATGTGTTTACGAGTAAGACCCTGTCTGGGACATCGACATTGATATGTGACTACATGTAAGACCACGTCCGGGATGTTGGCATTGTACGATTTGTGTGATTATCTGAGTGTCCTATCCATTCCGAATGGTTCATCAGGCAAAGATAAGTTATGTTCGAACATGTAAAATAGGTCAGATGGCCAGGTACGAATTGGTTTGTTGTTTACTTAAAATATGGTAAGTGAGTAATTTGGTACTTACTACAAACTATGTGTAATGCAATTGAGGATTATATGTGAGTTAGATAAGTGTATTCGGCCATGTGAATAGTAATGAAATGAGTTCTAATTAACAGCATGTATGATTATATGTATTCAATTACAAGTCTAATATATGTGTATGAATTTATTTTGTAGCATATGAGCTTGAGTATTTATATGCATGTGAACTAGGTTAATAATAGTCATTTAGCTTTAGAAGTTTAATGATAATAAGTTAACTTGGCTATGTCAGCAGTCGGTCAAAGTGACTTTTATGAACGAATATTTAAATGTATGATATGAAATTTATATGCTTGGATCTATATGTATTATGATAAATTACTTTGTTTAGTTAATTAAGTTAATGATATTATTAAGTTACTCTTTTGCTTATGACTTACTAAGCTATAAAAAGCTTACTCTATGTATATGTGTGTTTTTGTTTTATAGCTTTTGGAGTCAAGTTACGAGCCCGAGAACTGTCAGCAAAGTTCATCACACTATCAGCTATTTTGGGTACTTTTATAAATATACTATCAAAATTATGGCATGTATAGGCTAGCTTAGAGTTGGCTTATTTTGGAAAATGGATGTATAAAGGCCATGCGAAAATGGCTTAATTTCTATGCTCGAGTTCAATGTTGATGAAATCTTGGTTTAAATCTATTTTTGTTATCATGTCGTATGTCATTGTTGATTATAGTTTGTGTTATGTGATTATATTTTGAGGTTGGTTATTGAATTCGGATGTGGCATGAAGGAATCGGCTATGCTATATATTTATGTGTTCGGTCTTGGTTTGAGTCTATATTGAAAGAGTAGCTAAATTTATGATGTTTGTGAGAATGCTATGGGTTTCGGTCATATGTATAAATGGATGTTAATTAAGCTAAGGTAGGTTATGTGTTGTTAGGTAAAAACCAAACATATGCATGGTTTAAATTGGGTGTTCATTTATGGACTATATTAATGATATAAATGATGCTTGAATTGTTGTTTTGGTAAGTAAGACATATTTGGATTTAGATTTATATAAGGAATTTGGGTTAATGATAAAAGATATATGTGTACTTGGTAATTGGTCATGTTATGTTAGTTGAGTTTTTACATGTTTTACATGTATAAATATATGTGCTTATAGTATGGTTGATATGTATATGTGCATGGCAATATAAATCAGTTAGATATTTGTAAGTTATTAAATATGTATAAATGAATTGAGATAGCCAAGTAGACATAGAAGTGAAATCGGTTACTTATAACCAAATGCTTGTTATTAAATTGTGTTAATATGCAAACATATGAATTTCACATAGACTAACACATTAATGCCGCAAATATGAATGAAATGGTTAGTAATGAAATTTAGTTCAATTGATATATAACTTGTGTATATGCATTACTTATTTAAAAATAAAAATATAGGTTTAATATTCAATAATGAAATTATTGATGTGTTATATGTTCTGTATATGTTTTAAATTGTTTTGATATATATATATTTTTTTGGATTATGTTTTATTTAAGCTATGTGGTGAATGATAGTAAATTTAAGATTAGATATTTGATTAAGTTATAAGCATTGATGTGATCTAAATCTCGAATTGCAATGAACGTATGATTCGTATTTGTAATACGGTTGTTAAATATATATGATTATGACTTGAATTAATATGAAAATATTCAGAACTGTGCTTTCGTTTAGTAATGCCTCGTAACCCTTTTTCCGGCGACGGATACGGGTTAGGGGTGTTACATGCCATATTTATGAACTACGATAGTATGATGAATCCTAACCATGAAAATGTGTTTTTATATAGTAAATGGATCCCAAATGAGTCGTAGTTGACAATGTCGAAAGTAATGCGCCTGCTCCCGCTCAAGGGACAGCGCCATCCGACTCTAGGCCTACTACTAGTAGTCATGACGAAGAGGCTAAACAAGCCTTCTATCAAATGATGAACGATTGGTTTACCCAATATATTCAAACTAATCTAGTTGTGCCACAACCTTCACCCCCAGTCAATGCTCCGCAAGCCCCTGTTATGCCACAAGCTAATCCGATTCAGTTGAATAAGCCTCCGATTGACAAAATTAGAAAATATGGGGCTGAAGAGTTCTGTGCTACTACTATTGATGATGCTAAGAGAGTCGAGTTCTAGTTAGAGAATACATTAAGAGTGTTCGATGAATTGTCATTGATTTCGGATAAATGCCTTAAATGTGCCGTTTCGCTTTTGAGAGATTCATCGTATTATTGGTGGAAGACATTAATATCTATCGTTCCAAGGGCATGAGTCACCTGGGATTTCTTTCAAGCTGAATTCAAAAAGAAATACATCAGTCAGAGATTCATTGATCATAAATGCAAAGAGTTTCTTGAGCTGAAACAAGGTCATATGTCTATTATAGAATACGAGCTAAAATTTGTGAGGCTGAGTCAATACGCACGAGAATGTGTCTCGACTGAAGCAATTATCTGTAAGAGATTCGAGAATGGCTTGAATGAAGACATAAAATTGTTAGTCAGGACTCTAAATAAAAGAGTTTGTTGTACTTGTTGAACGAGCATGAAAAGCTGAAGAGCTCGAGAAAGAGAAAAGAAAAGCTTATTCAAAAGCTAGAGATGTGAGAAAGAGATCCGCAAATAAATCATTTTAGTTTGTCAAAGAAGTTCTGAGATGATTATAGTCGTTCAAAGGCAAATGTAGGGTATTCGAGTAGAGATCGTGCTAGATCGCATTCGGGCTTTAGAGGTCCAACTACTTCTGTTGAAAATGTTGGATGTAACGCCCCAAAAATCCTGAAATCCCGAATTTTCTTTTTTTCGGTTCTGATAAAAAGATGTGTTAGGCATTTTCGGTTAAGTAGGTAATAGTAGGTCTTGCCTAAGGTTCAAGTTTGAACTTAGGGGAAAATAAAATTATGTGTTAATAACTAAAAGGACTTTGTTGGCAAGTAGTTGGGCTTTTAAATAAAGATAGGGGAAAATGGCATAAAAAAGCCTTGAGGAGGAGTGGCTAAGTGACGCCACTTAGAGTGTAGGGAGGTGGCGTTACTGGCTAGCAAGGAGATCCAAGGTTCAAATCCTAGCTTAGTATTTTTAGAAGTTCAATTTTGGCCTTCTAGAAGGTTGGAAGTGGCGTGAAGATGGATTCTAAGGGGAGTGTTCAGAAGAGAGATTTAAGGAAACGATCAAGGGGTTATCAGGGAGAAAAACGAGGAGATGAGAAGTGACGAGGAGGTGGAGCTGAATTGGGAACTTGGGCATGAGAAATTCGGCTATAAGGGCTATAAATAGGTGTCGAATGCACGGTTTCTAGGTTAATGCTGCAATCTTTTTCACCTTGTTGCCAGAAACCCTTTTCCCTAAAAGCCAAAAACCCTTTGTTTTACTTTTTTTTCTTTGTGCCAATTTCCATCTTTCCTTTACACAATTTTCTTTGTTTCACTTTTGGGTTAGTCGATTGCTTCCTCTACTCTTCTTCTTTAATTTGTGCCAAATAAACCTTATTCACTGTACTAGATTGAAAGTCGAAAAGTCGAATCTCCCTTGCACCGATTATTCTTTTGGTGTAAGTACCTTATCTCTTTTTCGACTAGTATTGTTAATACTGATTACTCCTCTCCCTCACTCTTTCTAATCAACTTTGGTAGGGAATTAGTATTGGATATCGAGTTTTAGCTCTCTGCCGAATTGCTCCTTAGGTGTTTGCGGTTTTGGTAAGTATTCCTCTTTTATTGGCTAAGGTTGGCCGAATGGTCATAATTAAGGTAAGAGGACTTGTGTTGGATTCGAGTCACCTATTATTCTAGTTTTAATAGTAAATATTGGTGCAGATCTAGGAGTTGATCTTGGTTAGTGATTAAAGAAGGGGCTGTTATACTTGTCGTGCAAGGTAAGTTTAAGGTGAGGTTTCAGTTTTAGTAAAGATATGTATTAAGCATGTGATTAATTGAAGGTTGATATTGTTTGTAGGTTGGTGACTAAGGGAATCGCAGTAGCTTGCTTACCAGGTGTGTACATACACTGCACACACAAGTAGATCGGTAAAAGCCGAAATGCTGAAATGCCGAAATACCGAAAAGCTGAAAGTTGGCTACGGTAGTCTTGCGAGTGTACGAACGCTCGCAAGGGGGAAACCGATAGTGTAATGCCCCAAACCAGCCTAGACGTTATGGCAAAGTCTGACGTGTCACATTGACTTACAGTTGATTGTGTTCTTTGTTTAAGGTAATCAGGGTGATTTTGTAAAACAATGGTTAATTGTTGACTAAGAAGAAAAGGAAAAAAAACCCCGATTAATTAAGACTTTAGGTTATCCATTTGTTATGGTCGTTGTGTTTTAAAAACGTTTATTAATTTTGAACAAAAACCCACACAACCTGAATCTAACAATTTAAATCGAATATAAGTAAAACAATTAATAAAACCATAAAATTTACGAGCGACCTTATTACAACTTAAAACCCTAAACAATTAAAGTAAGTAAAGGCTGGTCAAAACACATGAAGAGAACTGAATTTACAGAACATGTGGCCACTCCGAATCCCTCATAGCTCCAAGTCCATTATGGTTAGGGAATTCCTGCATGGATGAAATTAAGGGGTGAGTTTGGAAAACTCAGTGTGTAAAATAACCCAACCATAGTCCAAATTAGTTCAAACCACAGAAACAGATTAAGTTCGGCCTTAGCCCTATACAGAATTCAGAATGAAGCCCATAGGCCCATAACAGATACAAAACAGATATATCATATATGCAGAAAACTCATCCCATATCCATCCGTATATACCCCTGTACCAACCTTGCACCATATGGGGAGACAACTCGACCCACCCATCCGCTACACACCACAGAATTTGCAAAGATGGTCGCTGCAATGTATATATTGCGACAGAGTCACCAGATACAGATATTTGTGGCAGAGCCACCAGAACAAATATTTGTGGCATAGCCACCAAAACGCTTCCTCCATCAATATAACCCATATCCCATGCAACAGATATACATGTCATGGCATACAATATATAGAATCAGAATATCATGCATTCCAGTCAAAATTAACTCTAGGGGTATAACGGTCACTTTGCACCTAGGGGCATAATGGTAATTTTCATACTTAGGGGTATTTTAGTAAATTTACTATTTTAGGGTTTTCATGCATATTACAACCACTACCGTATTAACAGAAACACTTACCGAGCATTTTTACCGAATTGGGCCCGTTGGCCCATTAACCTGATTTCGGCCCATTAGGCCCAAGTATACCGAAGTGCACGAAATTGCGCACTCTGCAATCTTACCACTTGAGATTTCTAGGATTAACAAACAACTATCTCACGAGCGCTCGCACGCTCACAAGTTCACAAAATGTCGACTCTTCGGCATTTCAGCTTTTCGGCTTTTGCCGATCTAGTCTATAAGTGGGTGTCGTTTACACACCTGTTTCGCGACGAATTGACGACGGGATCCCCTTACGACATCTGAAAATCGGTTACCCACATGTTAGACTACAAGTCGATAACTATCATGTATTAAACTCCTTACCATATTCTGCCATTAACACCTTAGGCCCTAAAGTTCTTACCTTTGCCGAAATTTGGACTAGATCTAGATGTCCAACAGTGTTAGCCTTCAAAGCCCTTTGCTGAATGTCCCCTTGTCCACACTAGTGCACACAAAACCAAAAGAAAGAAGCCAATATGTCCTTAGTCCAAACGTTAGCCACCCCTAGTTGATAGGGGTTTCGGCTTTTACCTTAAAACATGAGTAATTAATGAAAGATTCGAGCACTTACCTAAAACGTTATGACACTACTCCCGATCTACTGTAGATCCAACCACCGCACAAGAAGAGAAAAGTATAATCAAAGATTCGGCTTCTGAAGTACCTCAGTGTAGAAAAGTTTTGGTTTGAAAGAAAGGATGAGAGGTTCGGCTTCAAAGGGGATTCGGCTAACCAACTTTGATAGGGGTTAATGAGGAAAAGAAGAAGAGAAATATGGAGGATATAGGTTCGGCTAAGGAGAAATCAGCAGCAGGTATTTGGTTTTGAGGGAAAAAAAAGGTGAAAAAGATGAGGGTCGATAAGAAAGGAGAAAAGAAGAGGGGAGAAGATCAGAGAATTTGGTTTTGAAAAAAAGAAAGGGTGATAGTTTTTGTCTTACACAAGTCGGCACAAGTGTAGAGTGTAGGTTTCGGCTTCTAGCAAAAGAAAGAAAAAGAGAAGAACCTAAAGTACCCTACCCTATTTCGGCAAAATAGGAGAATGACCAAACAAATTCCGAAAATGCACAAAAAGAATTCGGCAACCACTAACCCAAATGCTGAGATTGCAATCACTAAGAGACCTAGCCGAATTTGCACATACAGAGTCCCCTATACGGCCAAATCTTGCTTCCTACTCAGACTCCTTGATTTTCTCCCCTTATCCCTCCATTACTCAATCCCCTGAACAACTCAAACTCTTTCTGACAGAGTTTCACCTGAGTTCCATCACATACTATTCCTGCTCATAAAAAATAATACCTTTATTTGCTTACCTTGTGACTTGAACCTTAGCTCCCCCTTGACTTCCACACGCCACCTTTTACCACCTCAGTGGCGTCACCCTGCCACTTTACCACAGGTCTTCTTGTGGCCTATTCTACCAATTTAATCTTAAAAGCCCAATACACCAAAACCCCCTTCTCTTTTAAAATCAAAATTTATTAAATCTACCAGGTTTTAACTTAGACTTGGGCCTTCTAGAGGCCCACTAACATTCTTAAACATGATTTATACAATCAGATCATACCAAAAATCAAGATTCACCAAAACTCACAAAAATCCTGAAAAGTCCCGAAAATCAGGGCGTTACACTCTACCCTCCTTAAAGAAATTTCGTCCTCGAAATTTACCTGATCCAAATAGATGAGGGTATTGTTGATGCATCGCCTCTTTTGGTTCCCAAGTAGCTTCCTCTCTACCATGATTACGCCAGAGTACCTTTACTAGTGGAACTGACTTCCTTCTTAGAACCTTAACATCTCGATCCAATATCTGCACAGGCTCTTCCTCAAAAGTCAAATCAGGCTGCACTTCAATCTCTACAACCGGCACGACATGAGTAGGGTCAAAATGATTTTGCTTTAACATGGAGACGTGAAAAACATCATGAATCCTATCTAACTCCGGAGGTAATTCCAATTGGTAAGCCACTAGACCTACACGCTTAAGAACCCGATAAAGCCCGATGAACCGTGGACTCAACTTGCCCTTCTTACCAAACCTTAATATCTTCTTCCAATGAGAAACCTTCAAGAAGACCATATCACCCACTGAGTACTCAATCTCCTTACGCTTCAAATCTGCATACGACTTTTGCCTATCAGATGCTTCTTTTAACCGATCTCTGATTATTCTGACCTTATTTTCAGTATTCGCTACCAACTCAGGTCCAAGAACCTGCCGTTCTCACAATTCAGTCCAACAAATAGGTGTACGACACCTACGTCCATACAGCGCTTCATATGGTGCCATTCGGATACTTGGTTGATAACTATTGTTATACGCAAATTCTGCCAACGCTAAGTAATCTTCCCAACTACCTCAGAAGTCAATAACGCATCCCTTCAACATGTCTTCCAAAATTTGAATGACCCTTTCCGATTGACCATCAGTCTGAGGATGAAATGCCGTGCTAAAGTTCAATCACGTTCCCAACGCCTCATGTAACTTTTGCTAGAACAGAGATGTGAACCTAGGAACCCGGTCAGAAATAATTGAGACTGGGACTCCATGAAGTCGAACGATCCCCGCCACATACAACTTAGCTAACTTCTGAAGTGAATAATCAGTGCGGACATGTATGAAATGAGCAAATTTGGTCAACCTATCCATAATCACCCAAACCGAGTCCTTCTTTATTGATGTCAAGGGTAGCCCACTCACAAAGTCCATGGTTACCTTCTCCCACTTCCAAAGTGGTATCTTCACTGGTTGTAAAAGTCTGGAAGGTAGTTGATGCTCAGCTTTCACTTGCTGGCATGTCAGACATTTCCCCACAAACTCTGTTACTTCTTGTTTAAGCCTAGGCCACCTATACAATTCTCGCAAGTCGCGATACAACTTATTCTCTCCAGGATGCATAGCACAAAGTCCTCCATGAGCTTCTTTCAGTATTGACTGCCTTAAGTCAGAGTCCTTCTGAATGCAAACTCTTCCTCGAAAACACGTAACTCCTTCACTATTCAACCCAAACTCGTAAGTTTCCCCTTTCTTAACTTGTTGGAATCGAAAACTAAAGACTCATCCTTCAACCGCTTTTCCTAATCTGATCCACCCAAAGTTGGCCTTACTTGTAACTCACGGCCAACAAACTACCATCATCATACGCACTTAGACGAGTAAACATTGCTCTTAGATCGACATCTGACTTTCTACGGCTTAGGCATCATGGCTACCATATTAGCCTTGCCTGGGTGATACTCAATCGAACAGTCATAATCCTTAAGCAACTCTATCCATCTTCGTTGCCTAAGGTTCAGCTCCTTCTGAGTCAAAAAGTACTTAAGACTCTTATGATCCATGTATATGACACTCCTTTCTCCGTACAAGTAGTGTCTCTAAATCTTAAGTGCAAAGATTACTACTGCCAATTCTAAATCGTGAATAGGATAGTTTACTTCGTGAGGCTTAAGCTGTCGCGATGCATAAGCAACCACTTTACCCTTTTGCATCAACACACAGCCCAAACCCACATGTGATGCGTCACTGTACACGGTACAATCCTTCCCAGACTCCGGCTGAATTAATACAGGTGCCTCGGTCAAAACTTTCTTCAATTTCTCAAAAGCTTCCTGATGGTTCTCGGTCCAAAAAAATGATGCTCCTTTCCTTATAAGCTTTGTCAATGGTGCTGCCAACACAGAAAAATCTTCCACAAACCTTCTGTAGTACCCTGCCAAACCCAGGAAACTCTAAATTCGGGCACCGACCTAGGTGGCTTCCACTCCAGAATCGCTTCAATCTTTCGAGGGTCCACCTTGATACACTCATCATAGACAACATGACCTAAAAAGGTTACCTCCCTCAACCAGAATTCACACTTACTGAATTTCGCATAAAGTTCCTTCTCCCTCAACACTTGCAGCACAATACGGAGATGCTCAACATGCTTCTCTTCAGTTTCAGAATATTCCAGAATATCGTCAATAAAAACGACTATGAATCGATCCAAAAATGGTTGGAATACACGATTCATTAGATCCATGAATGCTGCAGAGCGCGTTAAATCACCCAAATGGCATAACCGTAAGCTCAGTGCGACCATACCGAGTCCTGAATGCCGTCTTATGAATATCTACCTCCTTGACCCTTAACTGATGATATCCAGATCGAAGATCGATCTTGGAGAATACCGAAGCTCCTCTAAGTTGGTCAAACAGATCGTCGATTCTTGGCAGAGGGTACTTATTCTTAATCGTCAGTTTGTTCAACTGCCGATAATCGATGTACATCTGCATCGTCCAATCCCTTTTTTTCACAAACAATACTGGTGTTCCCCACAGAGACACACTCGGCCTAATAAAGCCTCTATCCAACAACTCTTGAATCTTTGCTTTCAGCTCCACTAACTCCTTTGGTTGTTCCCATGCTCAAGGCCTATTCCTTCTAGGCCCAAATTTGAAGCGTTACACCGATAGTATTCCAAATGGTTCAATAGGTATATTGAAGATATAAAATGGTGAGAAATAGATACATATCATTACAGGTATGTATGAAAACTATATGAGTACTGAACCTATGAAAATTGTGAGTTCATGATTACTTATATGATTGAATATATGTTAACATTATGCTTTAATGATTTTGAATTAAATTATGTTCATACTACTTGACTGATGAATGAATGGTGAGTTTTACTTATTAACTATACGAGCTTACTAAGCTTTATAGCTTACTCTGTTTACTTTTCCGTATTTTATAGTGTAATCAAAGCTTGCTCAGATTTGGGAGTCGTTGAAGATCTCATCACACTTTCAAGCTCTAACGCCCCATTACCCGATACCATTGCCAGAGTCGAGTATGAGACATTACTAAACTTATTTTAGTATTTAAACAAGTTCAAACAATTCTCATAGTAAACTGTCAATCTTCGTCACAGTCGCTAAAAAAGTTATATCTCGAGTTACGAAACTCAAAATCCAATTTCGTAAATTTTCCCTGAAACTAGACTCATATATCTACTTACTACTTTTTTCTAGAATTTTGGTCGGGCCAATTAGTACAGTTTATTAGTAAAAGTCTTCTCTGTTTTAGGGTTCGGCTACTCTGACCCCTGTGTATTACGAATCAGATATCTCCCTGTACAGAGTTTCAATACTATGTCGTTTGTTTCCCATAAAACTAGACTTAAGAAGGATTTCATACATGTAAGGTAAAACTCCTAATTATTTTTGTACAATTTATGGTAAATTTTTAAAGTCAGAACAGGGGATTCAGAAATCGCTCTGACCCTGTTTCACCAAAACATAAATATCTCATAAAATACAACTATTTTACTTATTTTGTTTCTTCCATATGAAAATAGATTCATTAAGATTCAATTAAATATTTTATTCATCATCTAATTCTATCTATACTATTTTTAGTGATTTTTAAAACTCACATCATTACTACTGACTGATTTTGTTTTGTGGCCAATTTTACCATTCCAAGGATTTTCATGGTTTAGTTAAGACAACAAGCATACATGTTATCATATATAAACTTGATTAGCCATTCCAATAGCTAATCATTCTCAAACATTTCCAATCCATCCATGGCCATATCTTAAGATTATACACACAAAATGATTGGAATGCTATACATGCCATATTTCCAAAAATTACAAGTCATTATACCGCAATTGTCCAGTGATAGTGTGAGCGTGCCTCCGACCGTCCCAATCTCCAAATTGACTTGTCAAAACTACAAAGAATGCAAAGAAGGGAGTAAGCATAGATGCTTAGTAAGTCCATATGCAACTAACAAATAACTTAACAAAGCAATTATACCAATCAACATTAGCATAATATCACCAAAACATATATCACATTTCCATTCATCATTCATCATCTTACCATATTATTGTTGTTGTATCAAGTCTCAACCCGAGGGTTAAGTACATACCTGTCCAAAGTGCCCATTCCACAACACTTAACAATGCTTCACTTGTATCTTGAGTATTCTTCCATTTTACTAGAATTTTACCCGTTGAACACATCGGAATATAATTTAGATACATGAAAAGTTTGTACATAAGTGCCACATATGTAGCCAAGCTACCATGTAACCCGCCCATAAGCGAACTCAGACTCAAATCAATGAGCTAGGGCGTTCGCATCCATAAGTGAACTCGGACTCAACTCAACAAGCTCGGATGCCTAGTTACATCTCACGAACTCAGACTCAACTCAACGAGTTCGGACATTTGCATCCATAAGTGAACTAGGACTCGACTCAACGAGCTCGGATGCCCAAGTATCCTAATCTATTCCTAAGGTTCAACAGGACTTTCCTCGTTCGTACTCCTTTACCATTCTCCTTGGAATACCAATGACGATACTTCGGTAGTCTTTCACATTTTTTACATAATTCATAAACTTTTTGCATGTTGTCCAACAATTACCACAAAGCATAGAATCGCATAATAACAATCATAATATCGTATAAATAGCATTAAATAATTTAAAATAACAATTATATTACAATATTTACATATGAACTTACCTCGGTACAATATGTTAGAAATCAAGCCTATTCCTCGAAAACTTTATTTTTCCCTCGATCACGACTTGAATCTCGTTTCTATTGATCTATAATAACAAATTTAGCTTATTTAATACTCACATTTATTAAAACAGTCCTTGACTCAAACTTTTGAAAAATTACATTTTTACCCCTAAAATTTTGCATATTTGCACTTTTATCCCAAAGCTCAGAAATTAAACTTCATCCTATTTTCTTATGTTTTATGACATGCTGATCATTTTTCTCTTCTATAGAAACATCAAATTCACACTCTATCATGTATTTATGAACATTAGGTATTTTTACCGATTTTGTCGTTTTACTCGTTTTCACGTAAAATCGCTTAGCAAAAGTTATTTAACACAATTTCAAGCTTCATATTCTACCATAAAACATCAAAATAAACACATTTCACCTATGGGTATTTTTCCAAAAATAAACCCTAGGTTAAATTATTGCTAGGATAAGCTAAATCAAGTTACCGGGACTCCAAAAACGTAAAGAACATTAAAAACGGGGCTTGGAATCACTTACTATGGAGCTTGGAAGATTGAAACAAACCCTAGCTATGGAGAACCCTTGAAATTTTGTCCTAATGAAGAAGATGGACATTTTTTGCCATCTTTTTCCTTTTTTTTATTCTTTTAATTACCAAATGACTAAAATACCCTTCATTAAAAACTTTGGTTATTTCTACCTATGTATGTCCATTTTTTTTCCATGAAAGCCTAATGGTATAATTACCATTTAAGGACCTCTACTTCAATTATGCTCTTCAATTAAATCCTTTAACATCTAAAACTCATATTTATCAACTTTTGCAATTAAGTCCTAATAGGCAAATTAGACATGCAATTCATGAAATTTTCTATCGATATTCTAACACATGCATCTAATCACTCAATAATTATAAAAATTAATCGGAATAAAATTTTCTACTTCAAAATTGTGGTTTCGAAACCACTATTCCGTTTAGGCCCTAATTCGGGATATCACACAAGCTATCACTTTGGTACTTTTGAACTTATATATTTTGGTTATATGGCATGTATAGGAGTTATGGTCATTTTGGTATATAGTTTGGTAATGAATTTAGCCATTTGAATTGGCTTGTAGATGATGAATGGTTGTTATGTGTATAGCCATGTAAGTTGGCTTATTTTGTTTGATTTGGTTGTGTATATATATATGTGCAAATTGGCCTTTGTTATGTATTTGGTAATTGCTCTGTAAATGCTTGTGGTGAATGGTTGTTTGTGAATTGGTAATTTGAGTATCAAATAGTTGATAATTGAGAATTGCTATGCTTGTGATTTTAGGCAAAGTGATGCATAAATGAAAGTGACCATTTAGGTGATTTGAGAATGTCAATTTTGGTATGAAATTTAATGACTTATTTGGATACTTGTGTGTCTTGTGGATGATAGTATGGAATTAGCATGAATTGGGCTTGGTTGAGATTGATTTGAATGCCTATTTATGCCATATTATATGCCATTTGCTTTGTGTAGGTGATTGAAAGTTTTGGTGAGAAAGATGGCTTGGTAAATAGCTTATTTTTGTCCATACATGTGCATGTGTCTTAGCCGT
The DNA here is from genome assembly GCA_025698465.1 of Gossypium longicalyx. Taxonomy (NCBI): domain Eukaryota; kingdom Viridiplantae; phylum Streptophyta; class Magnoliopsida; order Malvales; family Malvaceae; genus Gossypium; species Gossypium longicalyx. The sequence goes on from CM046999.1 coordinate 24,684,387, forward strand.
GTGTGACACACGGCCGTGTGTCCCCTGGTGTTTAATTAAAAATCAAGTCAGTATGCTCCACACGGCCTAGCACATGGGCGTGTGACTTGGTTGTGTGGCATAAGTCAGTATACCCTACAGTTTGGCACACGGCCTCGCACACGAGCATGTGAGGCCATTTCGAAGGGCACACGGGCTGGTCACACGAGCGTGTGATTGGCCATGTGACCCAGGTCAGAGAGTTACACAAGGTCGAACATGGGCTGAGACATGGCCATGTGATTCCATTTCGAATGTCCACATGGCCCATGACACGAGCGTTTGTCCCTTGTGTTTTGTAAAATTTTGTAAGTTTTTCAAAAATTTCCTTAGTTATCGATTTTGTTCCGTACCACTCCTAAAGCATGTTTTGGGCCTCGTAGGCTTGTATTAGGGACGTTATGAATGATTGTGAATATTTTATATTTGAAATGGAAAAATATATGAGAAATGTATGTTTATTTATGAAATAAGTCTGGTAATGCTCCGTAATCCTATTTCGACAATGAATATGGGTGGGGGTGTTACATTTATTGGTATCAGAGCTACGACTTAGTCGATTCTAGGACTAACATAGCTTATGTGAGAGTCTAGGTATACATGCCATATATAACTTGTGATAGTGTGATATCTCTTGACAGTTTAAACTGGGTTTTCATATAGTAATAGATCCCAATCGAGCTATGGCTGATGATGTTGAGAGTAATGCGCCAGCCTCCATTCATGGTGTAACAGCTCAATTTAAACCCTAGTCGGAACAGTGGTTTTGGGACCACGAATCTGAGTTAAGAAATATTTTAATATTATAATTCATGCTTAAAATATGTGAATTGATATGTGTGAAATTTTCGTATGAAAATTTTATCATTTGTGTGCCCGATTTTATAAAAAGGACTTAATCGCGTAAATTGTAAAAATGGCTCGCTATTTGTTAAAGTGTTATAATGCTATGTTCTTTTAATGTGGAGGCCTTAAAATGAAATTAGGCCATTAATTCATAGCTTGGACGGTTATGGGCTTATGTCATATGGTTTTATAATTAAATTACAAAGGTTAAATTGGTAAATGTTATATTATTATGAAATAAATAAAACAAATATCATAAGATAGTGGAGTATTCATCCTTTTTCATGATTGAATATGGAGAAGTAAAGAAGCCATGGTTGTGTTTAAGTTTCGACACTTAGGAAGCTAAATTCGTGTTTGTGTTTTGCTCGATTTTCAATAATTTTATGTTTTTGAGATCGTTGCTTCGAATATTACTTAGCCCATGCTTCAATTTTTGGAATTGATGATGAATTTGAGATTTTCCATTGTTGATTGATAATGTGATGAAATTGTTGTTTGATGATGAATAATAAATCTTTGATGTTTAATTCTCATGTTTAATTAAGTGATTTTTGATAAAAAAGTGTATTAAGGACTAAATTGAGAAATTTGTAAATTGAGGGGTCAAAATATGAAAGAAATGGGTTGCTAGAGACCTAAGGTAAATTCGACCTAATATGGGTTTGATGAAATTTGAGTAATTTGTGTTATTTTGAAATAGGGACTAAATTGTGAAAATGTGAAATGTCAGGGGCTAAAATGCAAAATGCCCAAATTATGTGTTCTTGGATAAAATTTATTGAATTTTGAATAAGTGAGTTAATTTTGATATTAATCAGATTAGCAAAAGCGAAATTCAGATCTAGATCGAGGGAAAATCAAAGTATCGGATTAGTTAACTTAATTTGTCGTTACTGCGAATGAGCTAAGTTCGTATTTTAATAAAAGTTACAAAATCATATTATAAATGCATATTATTTGTATGATTTAATTCAATGCTGAATGGTAATACAAATATATGTATTTTGACTAAGTTATATATATGTTTTTATTATATTGAATTGTTTGAGAAGCAGAATATATGAGTACGAGAAAGTTTCGATAATGTGACGATGTTCGAAAAGCTCCGTACGAACCGTAGGAATAGTTAGGATACATATGTCATGACATAGAATTCCGATATGTGTTATCGTGTAAGACCACATCTAGGACATTGGCATCGATTTGTGATTTACATGTAAGACCATGTCTGGGACATTGGCATCATATATGATTTTGTGTAAGACCCTGTGTGGGACAGTGGCATCAATATTTGATTACATGTAAGACCACGTCTGGGATGTTGGCATTGTACAAGCTTATGAGTTATCCAAGTATCCTTATTGGTTCCGAACAGTTCAACGGGCGTTTCGAGAAATAAATGATTAAGTGAAAGACATTTCGATTCATGTACATTGAAATGTACACAATACTTGAAAACGAAAGGTAAGTATATATGTGCAAAGAATGTTATGTGATGTATATGGAAATGAAATGTGAATAATGGTTTATAAAGTGGCATACGTTAGATTGTCAGATGTTATATGTATGAAAGGTGAAATTGAGTATAAATGATGATATGAGATTTATGTATATATATATGATTAGATGTGTTATTTCCATAATGTGCTCATTTGGCTATATGGAAGTGTGAATTGAATGATATAAGAGAATTGAGTTAAATAAGCTTGTGAAAACTAAAATTATTGAAGTAAGTAAGTATAATATTGAATGATGATAATTCGATATGAGAACATGTTATATAACTTGGAAAAGTTGTATGAGATAGCATATCATGCATATGGCTTTGTAATATAATTCTTTGTTATGTTAAGTTTATTAAGATACGAGCTTACTAAGCTTTAAAGCTAACTTCGTGTGTTTTTCCTATGTCTTTAGAGTTTCACAGATTTGCTCGGGTTGGAAGTTTAGACGTCATCACACTATCCGGTTATCGTTTCGGTAAATTAAAGTTTTGAATTTTGGCTATGTGGCATGTATAGGCTAGTTTTGATATATTTGGTTTTGAAATTTGTGTATATATATAGCCATGTGAAAATGGCTTGATCATGAGGCTAATGTTAGTATATATACATTCAGTCATGTTATAAACTTAAATTGGGAGGTAATTTTCTTGGTAAATATGTTGTGATAATAGTTATATATTTCGGCAATGAGGAATGGTAAGTAGGATGTTTATTCATGTTATTAGGTAGCTTATTTTGGAAGCATGAGAAATGGTATAATTTGGCTTGGTAATAAGGTAATAAGATGGTTATATTATGGGTATGTTTGATGGTCATTTGAATAACTATAAATGACCTATTCATTTAGATGTTAAGTTATGAAATAACATATTTAGCTTAAAATTTGATTGATGAAATCGTTAAAACATATTGAGGCTAAATTTGATATCTGAATGGCTGTTTATTTGAATTGTTGGACATATGAGTTATAAATGCATATGCCTGTAATATGTTTTCTTGTGGTTCGGTTTTAAAAATTCAAATTGTCGGTTCAATGAGTGATCATAAAATGTAATATATAAATAGTAGTAAATTCGGCTTTGGTATGTGGTTCATGTGTGTGTTTGATTATATTATTTAGCTTGCAAATTAGGTATGGTATGACTTGAAATTTTTTGTTAAAAAATGGTTTAATTTGATTTGATAAAATGCGCATAATGTTATGATGTTTAAAATGCTATGATTTGTAATTTTAATTAGAAATGGCTATTGGCTTTTTGGTGATATGCGCATGATATGATAATGTTAAAAGTATAGTTGGTTATGTTATAAAGTTATCTAATGTTTTATGTGCAAATGAATATTAACCTGTGAGATATGACCAAATTGATTTAACATGTGCATGTATAATGCTTATTAAATGCTATGTTTGCTATTTAGTTAATGATATGGGTTGAAATGGCTTAGTATGTGTTTGTACTTAGGTTTATATAATGGTATGATAGATAATTTGTTATGAAATAGATGTATACAAATGGACGTTTTTATATATGCTCGGTATATGAAATGAAATGTGTTTGATTATGACTTGGGTTATCGAATGTTATGGAAATGATGGCTATATGGTTTGAATATTTTAATTATGAAATATGCTCAAATTGGTTTTGATATATGATAGCTTGGTTCGAAATTTTTGTATAGACAAACAGAATTGAAACTTAGTTCATATAAGAGAATGTTCGATAAAGCATGATTTATGTGTTTGGCTATGTGATTCAAATTTATGAATTTGATTTCATGAATAATAGGTTGCTTTATTAATTTATTTCAGAAAAATTTTATGAGGGAGAATACATTACTCGGTGCATGAATTGTAAAGAATGTCAGTTCTAAATTATTTTTCAATATGTCTGGTAATGCCTCTTAACCCTAGTCTGACGGCGGAAACGGGTTAGGGGTGTTACACATGGAGTAGCGCAATCTGAGTCGAGACCCATATTGGGTAGTCAAGGAGGAGAGGCTAAGGAAGCCTTCTTCTAAATGATGAACGAATGGTTCACTGAGTTTGGCCAAACAAATCCAGCTACTCAGCAACCTTTACCCCCATCTATTCCCTAACTGGTTCCCGTAGTTCCTCAAGGTTTGGAACCTTTATGGTTCAGTAAGCGACCTATTGATAAAATTTGAAAGTACGAGGCTAAGAAGTTTAGGGCTACCGTTGATGACAATCTTGAGAGAGCTGAGTTTTGGCTTGAAAATACAATCCGGGTATTTGATGAACTTTCTTACACGTCAGCTGAATGTGTTAAATACATAGTATCGCTTCTGAGAGATACTGCATATCAGTGGTGGAATAATTTGATATCCGTGGTATTGAGAGAAAGAGTCACGTGGGAATTTTGTCAAAATGAGCTCAGAAAGAAATACATCAACTAGCAGTTTATCGATCAAAAGCGCAAAAAGTTTTTGGAGTTGAAACAAGGTCAAATGTTTGTGACTGAGTACGAGAGAGAATTTATGAGACTCAATAAATATGCTTGAGAATGTGTTTCCACAGAGGCAGTTATATGTAAATGAATAGAAGATGGGTTGAACAAAGATATTAGACTTCTAGTTGGGATTCTAGAATTGAAATAATTTGTTGTGTTAGTCGACAGAGCTTGTAAAGCCAAAGAACTAGGGAAAGAAAAGAGAAAAGCTGACTTTGAGGCTAAAGATTTGAGAAAGAGGTCGATGAGTAAACCATATCACTCTTCGTCAAAGAAATCACAAGATTCGTATGATCCTTTGAATGCTTCAGTGGGGTATTCTAATAGAGATCGTGGGAAGCAATATACGAGTCCTAAAGCTCAAGCCACTTTAGTATCGAGTGTTGGTAGTGTGAGAAACAACAAACCTGAGTGTCAAAAGTGTGGAAGATAGCATTTTGGAGACTGTTGGATGAATAATAAAGGTTTTTTTAAATGTGGTTTGCAAGATCACTTTATTTGGGATTGTCTTGAGTTAACCGAGAAAGATAGATATTAGAATGCAAGACCGAGTAACATAGCTGCTAGAGGGAGACCACTTAGAAATACGAGAAATGTGACTAGTAGCAGACTCTGCTGTGAGATCCAGAGATCCAAGGCTAGAGCACCATCCAGAGCTTACACCATTCGTGCTCGCGAAGATGTGTCATTACCAGATGTTATTACCAGTACATTTTCTCTCTATGACACTAATGTAATTGTCTTGATTGATCCTGGATTGACTCATTCATATATCTATATGGATTTAGTGTCTACTAAGAGTTTGCATGTTGAGTCTACCGAATTTGTGATTAAAGTATCAAACCCCTTAGAAATGTATGTCCTAGTTGATAAAGTTTGCAAGAATTGTCCTTTGATAACTCGGGGTTATTGTTTTCCAGCAAATTTGATGTTTTTACTATTTGATGAATTCGATGTGATTCTGGGTATGGGTTGCTTGACTTTGTACAATGCTGTTGTGAATTGTAGATGAAGGAATATTGAATTGAAATGTCAGAATAGTGAAATTCTTCGAATTGAATCTGATGAATTGAGTGGGTTGCCTATAGTAATATTGTCGATGTTAGCTCAAAAATATGTGAGAAAAGGTTGCGATGCTTATCTTGCATATGTATTGGATACAAAAGTGTCTGAATCGAAGATTGAATCAGTGCCAGTAGTTTGTGAGTATCCGGATGTATTTCTAGAAGAGTTATCTGGGTTGCCACCGATTAGAGAAGTAGAGTTTGCTATTGAATTAGTACCGAGAACATCATCGATACTGATAGCTCCGTACAGAATGGCTTCTATAGAATTGAAATTGTTGAAAGCTCAATTGCAAGAGTTAACAGATAGAGGTTTTGCACGACCTAGTTTTTTGCCCTGGGGTGCACTATTGTTGTTCGTAAAGAAGAAAGATGGATTGATGAGACTGTGTATTGACCATCGTTAGCTCAACAAGGTTACAATTAAGAATAAATATCCTTTTTCGAAAATTGATGATTTGTTTGATCAGTTGAAAGGAGCAGCCGTATTTTCAAAGATTGATCTGAGATCTGGCTATTATCAGTTGCGATTTAAAAATTCGAATGTACCAAAAATTGCGTTCAGAAAAAGGCACGAGTATTATGAATTTCTTGTTATGCCTTTCGGATTAACCAACGCTCTTACAGTTTTTATGGATTTGATGAATTGAATCTTTAGACCATTTTTAGACAAATTTGTTGTTGTATTCATTTATGATATTCTGATATATTCCCAAAATGAATCTAAGCATGCTAAACATTTGAGAATTGTGTTACAAACATTGAAAGATAAGTAATTATTTGCTAAATTTAGCAAATACGAGTTTTGCCTTCGAGAGGTAAGATTTTTAGGAAATATTGTTTAAACGAAAGGTATCCGAGTTGATCCGAGCAAGATTTCAGTAGTTGTTGACTTGAAACTGCCAAGAAATGTATCTGAAGTCAGAAGTTTTCTGGGATTAGCTTGCTACTATCGACGTTTTGTAAAAGGATTCTCGATGATTGCTACACCAATGACTCAATTACTACATAAATATGTGAAGTTCGACTGGCTCGAGAAGTGCCAACAGAGTTTTGAAAAGTTGAAAGCACTGTTAACTGAAACACCAGTTCTAGGTCAACCCGAGTCAAGTAAAGAGTTTGTGATTTTTAGTGGCACGTCATTGAACGGTTTGGGTTGTGTTTTGATGCAAGAAGGCAAAGTGATAGCTTATGCTTCCAGAAAATTGAAACCGCATGAAAAGAATTATCTGACGCACGATTTAGAGTTAGCCGCTATTGCTTTCGCTTTGAAAATTGGGTGACATCATTTATTCAGTGAGAAGTGCCATATCTTTATCGACCACAAGAGTTTAAAGTATTTAATGACTCAGAAAGATTTGAATTTGTGACAACGAAGATAGCTCGAGTTGCTGAAAGACTATGAATCAGTGATTAATTATCATCCAAGTAAAACGAAGATAGGCGATTAACACACAGTTAACCTTGACTGATGACGATTTGATTTTAACTGAGTTAAAAGCTAAACCGTTATTTCTTTAGTGAATTTGTGAATCTGAGATATGTGACAATGAATTACAAGCTAAAAAAGTACAGTGTGAATCTACTACTGATTTAGAGTATCAGATCGGATTCGATGATTATTTAATGTTCCAAGGTAGAATTTGTGTACCAAAGAACTCGGAGCTTATTCAAAAAATTCTACATGAATCACATAGTGGTTGTTTATCTGATCATCCGGGGAGTACTAAAATGTACAATGATTTAAAACAATTGTATTGGTGGTCAGGCATGAAACGAGACATTTCAGAGTTTGTGTCGAGATGCTTGGTTTGTCAGCAAGTCAAAGCCGAACATCAAGTGCCTTCGGGATTATTACAGCCTATGATGATACCAAAGTGGAAATGGGATAGAGTTACGATGGATTTCATATTGGGATTACCCTTGTCTCCAAAAAAGAAAGATGATATTTGGGTTGTTGTTGATCGACTGACGAAGTCTGAACACTTCATTCCAGTACGTATAGACTTTTCGCTCGATAAATTAGCTGAGTTGTACATCTCTGAGATCGTTAGATTGCACGGGGTCCCAGTTTCTATTATTTTGGATAGATATCTGAGGTTCACATCGCGATTTTGGAAGAAATTGCAAGAAGCTTTGGGTATGCGGTTACACTTTAGTATTGCATTTAATCCCCAAACCGATGGTCAATTTGAGAGAGTAATTCAGATTCTCAAAGATATGCTTCGTTGCTGTGTTTTAGAGTTTGAAGGCAACTAGGAGAAATATTTACTGTTGGTTGAATTGGCGTATAACAAAAGCTTTCAATCGATCATAAAAATGGCATCATATGAATCTTTATATGGCCTCAAATTCTGAATTCCGTTGTACTGGACTGAGCTTAGTGAGAAAAAGATTCACGGGGTTGATTTGGTTAGAGAGACCGAAGATAAAGTAAAAGTAATTTCTGACAGTTTGAAAGCAGCTTCAGATCGACAGAAATTGTATACAGATTTGAAACATAAAGACATTGAATTTCAAATCAGCGACAAAGTATTTTTGAAAGTATCTCTATGGAAGAAGATTCTTCGATTTGGCCGCAAAAGAAAATTGAGTCTGCGATTTATCGGGCCGTATGAGATTATTGAAAGTATAGGGCCAATGGCATATCAACTAGCTTTACCGCCAGAATTAGAAAAGATCCATAATGTGTTTCATGTATCGATGCTACATCAATATAGATCAGATTTGTCACACGTAATTTCTCTTGCAGAGATTGAAATTCAACCTTATATGACATATAACGAAAAGCCGATCAGAATTCTAGCTCGAGAGATTAAAGAGTTGAGAAATAAGATCATAACTTTAGTTAAGGTTCTACGACAATGTCATAGTGTCAAAAAAGCTACGTGGGAACCCGAGGAATTTAAATGGAAACAGTACCCTAACCTTTTTTTGGTAAGATTTTCGAGGACGAAAATTCCTAAGGGGGAGAGTTGTAATAGTCTATTTTTAGTCAAATCAGAACAGTGGTTTTGGGACCAAAAATCTGAGGTTGAAATAATTATTTATTATTAAATTGAGGTCTACAACATGATAGTAAGATTGTGTAAAAATTTCGTTAAGAAATTTTATCGATTGAATGCTAAATTTGATAAAAAGGACGAAATCGCGTAAAGTGTAAAAATTATGCTCTAATAGCTAAAGGTGGCTAATAGCTATGGAATCTTAAAGTGGAGGTCCTTATGTTGAAATTAGACCAACTGTTTAGTTGGTGGACATTTATGGACATTTTTATCAAGTGTTTTAATGTTAATAGTTAAGGTTAGTTTAGTAATTCAATAAACAAACTTAAGTAAAATAACATAAAAATAAACACTCATCTTCTTCAAAATATTATTCCACCAAAACTGAAGGAAGAAGAAACCAGTTTTAGGGTTCCTTTGTTCGGCAGCTATTATAGCTTGAAAGTAAGTGATTTTGACTTGGTTTTTAATGATTTTTATGTTTTTAGGTCGTTGTAACTTAATCTAGCTAGTCCAGGGTCTAATTTGCAAAACTGTTAAAGGTTTAGAGTTTTACCATTAATGATTATGTGTGTATTTTGATGTTTGATGATAAAAATGTATGCTTGTTGTTAGATAAACAACATTTGTAAAGTGATTTTTGGTAAAATATCCAATTAGGGATTAAATTGGGAAATGTGTAAATTTTGTGGTGGAAATAAGAAATAAATGAAAATTTTGGGCTGCTAGGGACTTAATTGATATTCAGCTGTAATGGGTTGAAATTGAATTGCATGAATTTATATTTTTATGAGCTAAATTGTAAAAATGCTGAAATATTAAGGGCAAAAGTGTAAAGTTGCCGTAATATGCATTTTGGGCTAAATTGAATAGAATGATAATTAAATAAGCTAATTGATTACATATAGATCAAGAAAAGTGAAGTTCGGATCTAGATCGGGGGAAAAATAAAGTTTTGGACTAATCGATCTATTTCATCCTTTTTGCAATCGAGTTAAGTTCGTTTGTTAATAAGCATTATTGTAATGGTGTTTTATATGCTTTATATTTGAATTGTTGATGAATATGATAGTGCAAAAATGTTCGACGTAGATTCGGCAATGAGAAATCCCGGTTGAACCTTAGGAATAGATTAGGATATGAATTACATGTCATTAGGGTTTATGTGATTTAGGTGTTGGTCTGTACGTCCTACCGGTGGCTGAGTTATTCAGCATGTGTTGCGGATTCTCATTAGCTTGTGTGAGCAGCACCGTTGAGCGACATCATGACCTCCAGCTTGTGTGAGTAGACCCGTTGATAGCTCGATAGTAAACATTATATGAGATATGTGATTGAGATAGCTTTGGCTATATATTGGCACTTAGGGTGCCAGATACCTTAATATCTGATATTATTCCAAATGGTTCAACGGACATATCAAATATATGAAATGGTGAGAAATTGATACGTATCAGGTATGTACGGAAACTGTATGAGCAATGAACCTATGAAAGTTGTGAGTTCATGATTACTTATGTGATTGAATATATGTTAACATTATGCTTTAATGATTTTGTAGTAAATTATGTTCATACTACTTGATTGATGAATTAAAGGTGAGTTTACTTATTAACTATACGAGCTTACTAAGCTTTATAGCTTACTCTATTTACTTTTTCGTGTTTTATAGTGTAATCGAAGCTTGGTCGAATTTGGGTGTCGTCAGAGATCTCATCACACTATCAAGCTATCACTTTGGTACTTTTGAACTTATATATTTGGTTATATGGCATGTATAGGAGTTACGGTCATTTTGGTATATAGTTTAGTAATGAATTTAAATGATGAATGGTTGTTATGTGTATAGCCGCGTGAGTTGGCTTATTTTGATTGATTGTTTGTATATATATATATGTGCAAATAGGCATTTGTTATACATTTGGTAATTGCTATGTAAATGCTTGTGGTGAATGGTTGTCTGTGAATTGTAATTTGAGTATCAAATAGTTGATAATTGAGAATTACTAGGCCTGTGATTTTAAGCAAAGTGATGAATAAATGAAAGTGACCATTTAGGTGATTTGAGAATGTGAATTTTGGTATGAAATTAAATGACTTATCTGGATACTTGTGTGTCTTGTGGATGATAGTATGGAATTAGCATGAATTAGACTTGGTTGAGATTGATTTGAATGCCTATTTATGCCATATTATATGCCATTTGGTTTGTGTAGGTGATTGAAAGTTTGGGTGAGAAAGATAGCTGGTAAATAGCCTATTTTTGTCCATGCGGGTAGAGACATGGGTGTGTGTCTTAGCCGTGTGTGACACATGGTCAGGTGACACGGCCGTGTGTCCTCTGGGGTTTAATTAGAAATCAAGTCAGTATGCTGCACATAGCCTAGCACATGGGTGTGTGACTTGGTCGTGTGGCATAAGTCAGTATAACTTACAGGAGTGGCACGGCCTAACAGACGGCCTAGCACACGATCGTGTGAGGCCATTTCGAAGGGTACATAGGCTAGTCATACAGGCGTATGGTTGGCCGTGTGACCCAAGTCAGAGAGTTACTCGAGTTCGGACACGGGCTGGGACATGACCATGTGATCCTATTACGAATGTTCACATGGCCTGTGACACAGGCGTGTCTTTAGCCATGTGAAACACACGGCCGGGCTTGAGAGATGACCATGTGATCCTATTTCATCAATGGCGTATTTCAAAATCATCAACTAATTCAAAAATTAGGGCATGGGCTTGAGAGATTACTAAGCAACGATCTCAAAAACGTAAAAATCATCAAAAATCGAGCTCAAAACATACCTTAATCACCAAATCTCCTAGCCAAACACTAAGCTTGAATTTTCTTCCTTTTCTTTTGATAATTTTGGCTAATAAGGATGAATAAATCATCCATTAACTTATTGTGATATCCCGAATTAGACCTAAAATAGTGGTTTTGAAACCACAATTCTAAAGTAGAAAAATTTATTCCGATTAATTTTTATAATTTATTGAGTGATTAGATGCATGTGTTAGAATATCGATAGAAAATTTCATGAATTGCATGTCTAATTTGCCTATTAAGACTTAATTGCAAAAGTTGATAAATATGAGTTTTAGATGTTAAAGGATTTAATTGAAGAGCATAATTGAAGTAGAGGTCCTTAAATGGTAATTATACCATTAGGTTTTCATGGACAAAAATGGACATACATAGGTAGAAATAACCCAAGTTTTTAATGAAGGGTATTTTAGTCATTTGGTAATTAAAAGAATAAAAAAAAGGAAAAAGATGGCAAAATATGTCCATCTTCTTCATTAGGACGAAATTTCAAGGGTTCTCCATAGCTAGGGTTTGTTTCAACCTTCCAAGCTCCAAAGTAAGTGATTCCAAGCCCCGTTTTTAATGTTCTTTACGTTTTTGGAGTCCCAGTAACTTGATTTAGCTTATTCTTGCAATAATTTAACCTAGGGTTTATATTTGGAAAAATACCCATAGGTGAAATGTGTTTATTTTAATGTTTTATGGTAGAATATGAAGCTTGAAATTGTGTTAAACAACTTTTGCTAAGCGATTTTACGTGAAAACGAGTAAAACAACATAATCAGTAAAAATACCTAATGTGCATAACTACATGTTAGAGTGAGAATTTGATGTTGCTATAGAAGGAAAAAATGATTAGCATGTCATAAAACATAAGAAAATATGAAGAAGTTTAATTTCCGAGCTTTGGGGCAAAAGTGTAAATATGCAAAAGTTTAAGGGCAAATTGTAATTTTTCCAAAATTAGAGTTAAGGACTATTTTGATAAATATGAGTATTAAATCAGCTAAATGTGTTATTTTAGATCAAGAAAGACGTGGAATCGACCTTGATCAGGGAAAAGAAAAGATTTCGAGTTAAATTGCAACCTTTATACATTTTGTACCGAGGTAAGTTCATGAGTAAATAGGGTAACATAATTGTCATTTTAAGCAAATTAATGTTGTTTATATGATATGATGCTTATCGTCATGAAATGTTATGTTTTGTGGTTATTGTTGAAAAATATGTAATTATGTGAATTACTTGATAAGTATGAACTACCATCGAAGTATCGATTTCGACATTTCGTGGAAAATGGCAAAGGAATATGATCGAGGAAAATCTCGTTTGAACATTAGGAATAGATTAGGATACAAGTGACATGTCACGAGTAAATTGAGATCCGAACTCGTTGAGTTGCGTTCCGAGTTCACTTATGGATGCAAGCATCTGAACTCGTTGAGTTGTGTTCCGAGTTCATTATGGATGCAAACACCCGAGCTCGTTGAGTTGCGTTCTGATTTCATTATGGGTGAAATTATGGTAGCTTGATTTCGTGTATCCGAATTATATTCCGATGTGTTCAACGGGTAAAGTTCTAGTGAAATGGAGAAATTCTCGAGATGAAAGTGACTAGTTGGTAAGTGTTGTGGAACAGACACTTTGTACAGGTATGTACTTAACCCTCGGCTTGAGACTTCAATATAACAATAATATGGTAGGATCATCAATGAGAAATATGATATGAATGTTTTGGTGATATTATGCAAATGTGGATTTTGTATTATTGCAGGGTTATGTTACTTGCTATTTACATGTGAACTTACTAAGCATTTATGTTTACTCCCTTCCTTCCTTTCCTTGTAGTTTTGACAAGTCAGATAGAGATCGGGACGGTCAGAGACACGTTCATACCATCAACGAACCACCTCGGTATAGTGACTTGCATATTTTTGGAATATGGCATGTATAGCATTATGATCCTTTTGTGTATATAATCTTATTATATGGTGAATGAGTGATGTGGAAATGTTTGTTGATGATTAGCTATTGGAATGGCTAATCAAAATTTATATTTAATGTTATGTATGCTTAATGTATTACCTAATCCATGGAAAACCATAAAATGGTGAAATTGGCTATAAAATAGTGTCATACAGCAGCAATGACGTGAATTTGAAAAATCACTAAAAATAGTAGAAATAGAACTAGATGATGAATAAAATTTTTAATTGAATCTTAATGAATCTATTTTCATGTGGAAGAAACAAAATAGGTAAAAGAGTTGTATTTTATGAGATATTTATGTTTTGGTGAAACAGGGTCAGAGCGATTTCTGAATCCCCTATTATGACTTTAGAAATTCACCATAAATTGTGTAAAAATAATTAGTACTCACACTTTATATGTATGGATGGATTCCTTATTAAGTCCATTTTTATTTGAAACAAACGGTATAGTCATTGGATTTCTGTACAGGAAGAAATTTGATTCGTAGTGCACAGGGGTCAGAGTAGCCAAACCCTAAAACAGGGGAGACTTTAACTAATAAACTGTACTAATTGTCCCACCAAAAAATTCTAGAAAAAAATTAGTAAGTAGATATATGAGTCTAGATTCAAGGAAATTTTATAGAATTGGATTTCGAGTTTTGTAACTCGAGATATGATTTTTTTAGCAACTGTGACGCAGATGGATAGTTTACTACGAAAATTGTTTGAACTTGTTTAAATGCTAAAATAAGTTTAGTAATGTCTCATACTTGACTCCGGCGACGATCTCGGGTAAGGGGGCGTTACACTTATTTTTTGTTATTATAACACATATTAATATTAATACATCATTTACCATTTTGCGCTTCATTAATAAACATTCAAAACATTAGCATATGAGGTCATTATTGTCCACTTACCATATAAATGGCATATTAACAACATAAGGACCTCTCATTTAAAGAGACATAACAAATAGACACACTTAACATATGGCAATCAACTTTTACATTTTATGCGATTAGGTCCTTTTATCAAATTAAGCACACAAACAATTAAATTTTCATACGAAACTTTCACACATGTCAATTCACATATTATAAGCACGAAAAATAATATTAAAATATGTTTTTGACTCAAATTTGTGGTCTCGAAACCACTATTCCTACTAGGGTCTAAACTGAGTTGTTACAACTCTCCCCCTAGGGATTTTCGCCATTGAAAATCTTACCAGTGAATAGGTTTGGATATTGCTTTCTCATAGCATCCTCGGGTTCCCACGTAGCTTCTTCAACCCCGTGCTGATGCCATAACACTTTCACTAGCGGTATTCTTTTATTTCTCAGCTCTTTAATCTCACAAGCTAAAATTTGTATCGGTTCTTCTTTATAAGGCATATCAGGCTGATTTTCAACCTCAATCAGGGAAATAACATGCGAAGGATTTGATCTGTATCTTTGTAGCATCAATACATGGAATACATTGTGAATCATTTTCAATTTTGGTGGCAACAACAATCTATAAGCAACTGGTCCGATACGCTCGATAATCTCTTATGACCCAATAAACCTCAGACTCAATTTGCCTTTTCTACCGAATCGAAGTGCTTTATTCCATGGTGAGACTTTCAAAAATACTTTGTCACCGATCTCAAATTCAATATCCTTTTTTTTTCAAATTTGCATATGATTTCTGATGATCTGCGGCTGTTTTCATACTATTACGTATTACTTTCACTTTTTCTTCTATATCTCTGATCAAATCAACCCCGTGAATCTTATTCTCACTAAGCTCTGTCCAGGACAACAGTGTTTGACATTTCCGACCATATAAAGCCTCGTAAGGAGCTATTTTGATACTCTATTGAAAACTATTATTATATGCAAATTCAATCAATGACAAGTATCGTTCCCATGTACCTTCAAACTCAAGAATACAACATCTCAACATGTCCTCGAGTATCTGAATAATCTGTTTGGATTGACCATCTGTTTGTGGGTGGAAAGCAGTACTAAAGTTTAGTTTTGTACCTAATGCATCTTGCAGTTTCTTCCAAAATCGTGAAGTGAACCTCGAATCTCTATCTGAAACAATAGAAATAGGTACTCCATGCAATCTCACAATCTGAGAAATGTACAACTCAGCATGCTTATCAAGTGAACCGGGATGAAATGAGCTGATTTAGTCAATCTATCAACCACAACCCAGATTGCATCTTTCTTACTCTGTGACAGAGGTAAACCCGATACAAAATCCATCGTGATTCTGTCCCATTTCCACTCCGGAATCATAATCAGTTGTAATAAACCAGATGGCACTTGATGTTCAGCTTTAAATTGCTGACAGATTGAACATTCTGAAACAAAACCAGAGATATCTCTTTTCATTCCAGACCACCAGTAATGCTGTTTCAAATCATTATACATTTTTGTACTACCTAGATGTACAGATAAACGACTGTTGTGAGCTTCATTCTAAATCATCTGAATCAACTCTAAATTTTTCAGAACACAAATCTGATGTTGAAATCTCAAGCAATCATCGTTATCAACCCAGAATTCTAAATTAGGGTTCGAATCACACTGAGCTCATTTTGCTAACAATTCATTATCAACCTTCTGTGCATCACAAATCTGCTTAATAAATAACGATCTCGCTCTTTTAGCAATTCTAGCCATCTTCTCTGTCGCAGATTCAAATCTTTCTGAGTCTCATCAGATATTTTAAGCTTTTATGATCGGAATATACGTGACATTTCTCGCCAAACAGATGATGACGCCAAATTTTCAAAGCAAACACAATCGCAGCTAACTTAAGGTCGTGCATTGGATAATTCTTTTCGTGTGGCTCTAACTTTCTCGAAGCATAAGCAATGACTTTGCCTTCCTACATCAAGTCACATCCCAGACTTTTCAACGAAGCATCACTATAGATCATAAATTCTTTACCCGATTCAGGTTGTACTAACACTTAAGCTTCAGTCAATAGGGCTTTCAACTGATCAAAGCTATTCTGACACTTTTCAGACCAATCAAATTTCACATCTTTCTGAAGCAATTTCGTCAACAGATTCGCGATCATAGAAAAGCCTTTTAGAAACTGTCGATAATAACCAGCAAGTCCCAGAAAACTATGGACTTCAAAAACATTTCTCGGAGGCTTCCAATCCAAAATAGCCGAGATCTTACTTGGATCAACTCGGATACCAGATGTCGACACCACATGTCTCAAAAAACCAACTTCTTGTACCTAGAATTTACATTTGCTAAACTTCGCATACAATTGCTTATCATGTAAAGTCTGTAGCACTATTCTCTGTTGTTTAGCATGTTCGGTTTCATCACGCGAATAAATCAAAATTTTATCAACAAATACGACAACAAATCAATCTAAATACGATCTAAAAATTTTCCTCATCAAATCCATAAAAATAGCAGGTGCATTCGTTAATCCAAAAGGCATAACTAGAAACTCATAGTGTTCGTACCTCATTCTAAATGCAGTTTTCGGAATGTCTAAATCTTTTACTCGCAACTGATAGTAAGCTAATCTCAGATCTATCTTTGAAAACACAGTAGCTCCTTTTAACTGATCAAACAAATCATCTATCCGCGATAAAGGATATTTGTTCTTGATCATCACTTTATTGAGCTATCGGTAATCAATGTACATTCTCATAGCTCTTTCTTTTTCACAAATAAAACCGGTGCACCCTAGGGAGAATAACTCGGTCGTGCGAAGCCTCTATCTGTCAATTCTTGCAACTGAGCTTTCAACTCTTTTAGTTAGTGCCATTCTGTATGGAGCTATTGATATTGGAGTAGTTCCCGACATTAATTTGATACCAAACTCAACTTCCCGAATCGGAGGTAAACCCAATAACTCATCAAGAAACACATCTGAATATTCACAAACAACTGGCACTGATTCAATCTTCTTGTCAGTCACTTTCGTGTCGAGCACATAAGTTAAATAAGCTTCGCAACCTTTCTCACATATTTCTGAGCTAACATCATTGAAATCATAGTTGGTAATCCATTCAAAACATCTGATTCAATTTGAATAATCTCATTACTCTGACATCTCAAATCAATCATCTTTCGTTTGCAATTTACAACAGCATCGTGCAGCATTAACCAGTCCACACTTAGGATTATGTCAAACTTGTCAAATGGTAACAACATAAAATCAGTTGGAAAGCAATTACCCCATATCATTAATGGACAATTCTTGCACACTTTATCAACCAAAACACACTTGCCTAAGGGGTTCGATACTCTAATTACAAATTCAGTAGACTTTACAAGCAAAGTCTTACTGGATACTAAATTCATGCATATATAAGAATGAGTAGACCCTAGATCTATCAATGCAATAAGTTTAGAATCATAGAGAGTAAAAGTAGCGATAATAACATCTGGAGATGATGCTTCTTCACGTGATCAAATAGTGTAGGCTCGTGCAGGTGCTCTAGCATCAGATCTAGCTGTAGTGTCTTGCGTCACACCTCTACCACCACTCGCATTTCCTATGTTTCTCAGTGGTCTACCTCTAGCTGTAGTGTTACTCGGCCTCGTGTTCCGAGCATTATCTTTTTCAGCTAGCTCTAGGCAATCTTTTATAAAGTGATCTCATGAACCATAATTGTAACAAGCTCGGTTATTACTTTTTCCCTAGCAATCTCCAAAATTTCGTCTTCCACATTGTTGACACTCAGGCTTAACATCTTTTATGTGGCCAACGCTCGATACCGATGTGGCTTTAGCTTTAGGATTAGTGTATTGCTTCCCGCGATCTCTATTCTGATATCCCATCGAAGTTGTCGATCGATTAAAGTAATCTCTTGATTTCTTCGATGAAGAATGATAAGATTTATTCATCGATCTTTTCCTCGAACCTCTCGCTTTTGCATCAACTTTTCTCTTTTCTTTGCTGAGGTCCTCAACTTTACAAGCCCTCTCAACCAGTACTACAAATTCTTTCAGCTCAAGTATCCCGGCTAACAGCTTTATATCTTCGTTCAATCCATTAACAAATATTTTGTACATAATCTCTTCAGTAGACACGTATTCCTGAGCATACATGCTCAAACGTACAAATTCTCTTTCATATTCTTTAACAGTCATCCGACCTTGTTTTAATTCCAAAAACTCTTTATTTTTCTAATTGAGGAATCTCTGGCTTATGTACTTCTTCCGAAACTCGGTTTGAAAGAATTCCCAGGTAACTCGTTCCCTAAGAACCACCAATGTCAGTGTTTTCCACCAGTGATATGCATTATCTCTAAGCAAGGATACTACGCATTTAATACATTCCTCTGGAGTATAGGACAACTCATCAAATACTCGGATAGTGTTCTCAAGCCAGAACTCAGCCCTCTCGGCATCACCATCAACTGTAGCCCAAAACTCTTCAGCCTCGTGTTTATGAATCTTATCAGCAGGTGGCTTACTCAATCGAATTTGATCTATTACTTGTGGTACAACCAGGACTTATTGAGGACCAAGAGGGGGTGGAGGTTGTTGAGCAGCCGGATTCGTTTGAACGAACTCTGTGAACCACTCAGTTATCATTTGGAAGAAGGCTTGCTTAGCCTCTCCTCCTTGAATACTAGATATCAGCCTAGATTCGGCCGACGCTATCCCTTGAGTGGGAGCAGGTGCATTGCTCTCAACATCATCAGCTATCGCTCATTCGAGATCCATTTGCTATGCGAAAAACACATTTTAACTGGCAGGAATCATCACACTATCGCAGTTCATATATATAGTATGCATAGCTAGACTCACGTACACTATGTTACTCCTAGAATCTATTAAATCATAGCTCTGATAACAATCAAATTTAACACCCCTAACCCATATCTGTCGCTAGACTAGGGTAAAGGAGCATTACCGAACATATCTAAACATCTCACATTTATTTCCCAAACATCATAACATCAAAGTCACACATCATTATAGAGTCCCTTACAAAGGTCAACGAGACCTTAATCATGCTTTAGAAAGGGGTCGGGACTAAATCGAGCTCATACAAAATTTTTCAAAACATAAACATTAATCAAAGTCATAAAGGTCACACGCCCGTATGAACAGGCTGTGTCCTCACACGGCATTAGACACGCCTGTTTGTCTAGCCGTGGCAAAATAGGGCATACATATTGACTTGCTCACATAGCCACAAGACACGTCCGTGTGCCTTGACCATGGTCAAAACTGACTTGGGTCACACAGAAGACCACACGCCCATGTGTCTAGCCCGTGTACTCTTCGAAATGGCCACACACGCCCATGTATCAAGGTTGTGTGCCTCACACGGCCACCAGACATGCTCGTCTGTCTAGGCCGTACTCGAGACTAACTTGAATAGCTAAATTACAATAGACACACGGTCGAGACACATGCCCGTGATCTCAACCGTGTGTGGGTAAAATTAAGCTTGGTTTAAGCCACATTTTCCCACCTATCTCAAACACGCCAAATCCACAACATTTTTGCATCATTTATAGGCAACCAAATCAACCATTTCATACATATTGCATGACATCCAAATACCATCCAATTCACTACTCAATTCCTCAAACTAAATATACTAAAATCATTAAAACCCACATAAGTTTCAAAAGTATAATCTCATCATCTTATCATCATTTCATACCACAAAACTTTCCAATTCAACATTCCATATTCAAACCATCACATGAACATCATATACATCATATGATTTACCTATCAAACACATTATTTAGGCCAACTTAAAAGGCCATACATACCTACATTTATAAGCCAAATCTCTTGGCTAATATTCACAACACAAAACATACCAAAATGAAACTAGCCTATACATGCCATATACCATATATACAACTCTCAAAATAGTACCAAAATAGATGTTCGATAGTGTGATTGATGTCGCTGACGATCCTCAGATCTGAGCTAGCTTTGTAACACTGTAAAACAGAGAATATTTCACACAGTAAGCTTTAAATCTTTGTAAATTCGTACCAAAAATAATCAATAGTTTATAATATACGAAACATCAACTAATAAACACTTAGTAATTCACAATTCATCTATCAATTCTATTCTATCTCATTTAATATGTTCATACGAATTCATCAAGCTTAATACACATAGTATCATCTACCACATAGGTATTGAACATACCTGAACTTTCCCGTATTTATTCATTTCATTCACACCTCTCGTTCCATTACATTAATTCATTTGAAAGTCTTTCCATACTTTAAGAGTTCCCACACTTAGTGCATCAATGATTGCCGAAGCCGCAACAATCTCGCACACTTAGTGCCATTTCAATAAATAGAAGCTATCTTAGTATCGAACACTTAGTGCCTCATGTAGCCGAAGTTATTTCAAACCACACACTTAGTGCCAAACTTAATCAATTATCATCATGCTCAAACCATAATCAAATATCTATACAATTTATGCATTATTAAAGCATTAAAATATAAGTATAATATCGTTTATCATGTACGAACTTACCTTATACTCGGAATTAACGATTCAGATCATTTACTCGATAATCTTTGATTTTTCTAGATTTAAATCTGAATTCCTCTTTTCTTGATCTATATGTATTCAAAATTAACCCTTTTAATCATCAATACATTCAATTAAATCCATATATACATATTTAGAGCATTTTACAAATTAGCCCTCACATTTTCACATTTTAACATTTTAGTCCCTATTTCACAAAAACACAAAAAACACAAAATTTCAATGAACCCATGCATAGCCGAATATCATAAGGACCTCTAGGAGCCCAAAACTTTCATTTATTTTACAATTCAACCCCTCAATTTATACTTTTCTAAATTCAATCCTTAATATGCATTTTTACTCAAAATCACTTTACGAAACATGTATTTCAAGCATTACGCTTTCATAATTCATCATGAAACATCATAAAACACATGAATTAAACAATGGAATCGTTCAAAATCATCAACTAATTCAAAAACTAGGGCATGGGCTTGATTGATTACTAAGCAACGATCTCAAAAAACGTAAAAATCATCAAAAACCAAGCTTAAAACATACCTTAATCATCAAGTCTCCTAACCAAACACTAAGCTTGAATTTTCTTCTTTTTATTTTAATAATTTCGACTAATAGGGATGAATAAATCAGCCATTAACTTATTTTCTTTTATTATAACACATTAATATTAATACATCATTTACCATTTTGCCCTTTATTAATAAACATTCAAAACATTAACATATAAGGTCATTATTGTCTTTTTACCATATAAATGGAATATTAACAACATAAGGACCTCTCATTTAAAGAGACATAACAAATAGACACACTTAACATATGGCAATCAAATTTTACATTTTATGCGATTAGGTCCTTTTATCAAATTAAACACACAAACGATTAAATTTTCATACAAAACTTTCACGCATGTCAATTCACATATTATAAGAAAAAATAATAATATTAAAATATTTTTTTGACATGGATTTGTGGTCTCAAAACCACTATTCCGACTAGGGTCTAAACTGGGTTGTTACAGATAATGTAAATGTTTAAATGATATGTGGATCAAATTGTCAAAAGCTATTATATAGCAAGTGATGAGAATTTAGTATGGTATGAAATGATGTATTAATGAGTTAAGTATTGAATGGCTAATGCCATTGTACAAATAAATTATGGTTTGATTTGTGAATAACTATTTATATAGCAATTGTGTGAGTTCAGACATTGTTTAAAAAATGAAATATGATAGCATATGATAGTCATGATACTAGACATTAATATTTTCTTAAAATTTAATTGTGCATATTATATTATCTATTCTTTAAATATTCAAATTATAGAAATAGCACTGAGTTTTACTCAATGTACGGTTTTGTTTTTTCGTGCGCACGTTAGATACTTCACTTTTGATCACCGATTCAGCATCCAACAACACTCCTAAACTCAAATATGGTGACGGTTATCTTTTGTGTCGACATGTATCTAGGCTATCTAAATGATATTTATTTTGTTGATGGAGTGTAAATGAGGTTATAAGTGTAAGATTGGTTTGGAATATATAAATAAACATGTGTTTGTGTTTGAAGCTATATTATGGCATGGTAAATTGAAGCAAATCTAGATATCTGCATGTGAATTTAAGTTTATGTTTAAGTGCTTATGAACTAGGCAAAATGGATTAAACTTGGCATGTTAATAATTTGGATTTGAATGATGCTTTGATGATATATTTTGATGATATAAATGTGGTACCAATAAGGGTACATTGGTTAGGCACCTAGAATGATTGTTTTGGCATGTTTTGAATGTGTTTGATCCTATTTTGAATAGGTTAAACGAATGGTTTTTGAGTTGTTTAATGTCCAAACATGCAGGAATTGGTAAATTTGTTGGTAAAGGCACATTTTAGGTCCATAGGCCAAACACACGGGCGTGTGACTTGGCTGTATGAGACACACAACTAGCACACAGTCGTGCGAGGTCATTTTGAAGGGTACACGGCCTAGCACATGGGCATGTGTCTTGGTCGTGTGACCCAAGTCAAAAAGTTAAGCGGGCACAAACACGGGCTGAGACACGACTGTGTGTCCTTACTTCAGTTGCCCACATGGTCAGACATATGGGCATATGACTTGGCCGTGTGAGTCACACAGCCTGACCACACGACCGTGTGAACCCTACAGTTAAAAATTTTCTAACTTTTTTCAAAAATTTTCAAATGTCCCAAATTTAGTTTCAAATTATTTCTAAAGCGTTTTCAAACTCTGAAAGGCTTAATAAGGGACTCTATGCTTGTTAATGATGAATCATAAATGATTTTTGAAATGTTTGAAATGAATGATTAGATTATGATTACTCGGTAATGCTCTGAAACCCTATTTTGGTGACGAATACGGGTTAGGGCTGTTACATTTAGTAGTATCAAAGCTTTGTATATTTAATTGATTCTCGACTAAATTGAGCTCAAAATTGAGTCTAGAGGTACATGCCATAGTTAAGTCGAATTGAGTCGGGATTTGGATGCTGATATATTTGTTTTTGTTTTATAGTTGAAAATGTCGAATGATTATAATAACAATGTTGATCAAGAGATGTATACTGGAGATTATTTCTCTAATGATTTAGATGGAACCGAATCGGTAACACCAAGTGTTAATCCAGTTAGTACTCAATATTCTAACGTTAAGCAAGGTAATATTGAGGAAAGAGGTGATTCACGGTTACTTAGAGCTATTGCTGATGCTCTTCAGCGTATGGCGGGAACATCATATCAGTGAGGGAGTTTCTAAATGTATTTCCTAATGAGTTACCAAGTTTACCTTTGAGTCGAGAAGTTGAGTTTGGCATGGAGCTTCTACCAAGTATAGCTCCGGTGTCCATCGCTCTATACCGAATGACACCGAAAGAGCTTATGAAGCTAAAGGCTCAACTTCAAGAGCTTTTGGATCGTGGATTATCCGTCCTAGTGTGTCTCCGTGGGGGGCACTAGTTTTTTTTTGTAAAGAAAAAGAATGATACCATTAGGATGTGTATCGATTATAGAAAGTTGAATAAGCTGACTGTGAAGAATAAGTACCCACTTTCGAGGATCAATAATTTGTTTGATCAGTTTCGTGAGGCTTCAATATTCTCTAAGATAGATCTCTATTTCGAGTATCATCAGCTTAGAGTTAAGGAAGCTAATATCTTTATGATGGCTTTTAGGACTCATTGTGGGTACTACAAGTTCTTAGTTACGCCCTTGGGTTTGAAGAATGCTTCAGCTGTATTCATGGATCTGATGAACTTAGTTTTCAAGATGTATTTGGATCAGTTTGTCGTAGTCTTTATCGACGATGTTCTAGTGTACTCTAAGACCGAGGATGAGCATAATGAGCATATTAGAGTACTGCTTCAGATACTTTGAGAGAAACAACTCTATGCTAACTTGAGCATGTGTGAATTCTGGTTACAGAAAGTAAGTTTTCTGGGGCACGTGTTTTCTACTGAGGGGATTAGAGTTGATCCTCAAAAGATTGAGGTTGTACTTGGTTGGAAACAACTTAAGAACATGTCTGAGATCCGTATTTTTCTGGGTCTTGTGGGTTATTATCGACGGTTTGTTAAAGGGTTCTCGTTGATTGCAGCTCATCTGACTAAGCTTCTGCGTAAGAATGTTCCTTTTTTTAGACTGATGCACAACAATCAAGCTTTCAAAAGCTCAAGTCTAATTTGACACAGGCTTCTATTCTGATACAGCTTGAATCTGATAAGGAGTTTGTGGTTTATAATGATGCGTCGCATGTTGATTTGGGGTGTGTTCTGATGCAGAATGGTAAGGTTGTGGCTTATGCGTCCTAATAGCTTAAGTTACATGAGGGAAATTATCTGACGCATGTTCTCGAGTTAGCTACCATGGTGTTTGCTTTAAAGATCTATAGGCACTATCTGTATGGTGAGAGGTGTATCATCTACACTGATCACAAGAGCCTTAAGTACCTCTTTACTCAAAAAGACTTGAATCTTAGGCAGTGTAGATGGATTGAGCTACTCAAGGATTACGACTACACGATAGAGTATCATTCCGATAAGGCCACTGTGGTGGCTGATGCTCTCAATCTTAGAGCAATGTCTAATTTGAGAGCAATGTTTGTACGCCTAAGTTTGTTTGAGGATGGGAGTTTGTTAGCCGAGTTGCAAGTTAAGTCGACTTAGATTTATCAGATTCGGGAAAAATAGTTAGGGGATGATTATCTGGTTTTGCATTTCTATCAGGTTGAGAGTGGTAATATGTCTAATTTTGGGATGAATAGTGATGGGGTTCTTTGTTTCTGAGGATAGGTTTGTGTACAGAACGATTTTGATCTAAGACAGTCAATTTTGAAGGAAGTGCATAGTATTCGTTATGCTATGCATCCCAGTGATAATAAGATGTATTGAGACCTCCGTGAACTATATTGGTGGCTGATTTTGAAAGAACAGGTAACAAATTTTGTTTCTCGTTATCTGATGTGCCAAAATAGGAGGTTTGTACTTTTGCATTATCTGACAAAACTGCATGTTTGATTGAGTGGTTAGATGATTTGGGTGAGTTAGGGAGTGTCTGAGAAGCCTGGGTTCAAGTCATGGCTTTTGCAGAAATTTTAATTTCTAGACGTTGGTATGTAGGGCTTATATTTTATTACGACTGATTGATGTCACAAAAAGAGCTTGTGGCTCTGTAACAGTCCGGTTTTTACCCTAGTTAGAATAGTAGTTTCGGGACCACATATTTGAGTCAAAAAAATATTTTAATATTATTTTCCGTGCCTAATATAAAGGAATTGACATGTGTAAAAGTCTCATGTGAAGATTTAACTGTTTGTGTGCTTAATTTGCAAAAAGGACCTAGTCGCGTAAAATGTAAAAGCTGTGTGCTAGATGTTAAAAGTACTTATTGCACTTTGATTTATAATTCAAAGGTCCTTATGTGGTTATTATGCCATTTACATAGTTAATGGACATATATGGCCTTATTTCAAATGATTTTTATATGTATAAATAAAAGGCAAAATGGGTATTTGTTTAATAATTATTAGTTCAATAAAACAAAGCATTAAATAAAGCCATATTCATCTTGTTTTTCCAAAAAATACAAATAAAAATAAAAGAGAAAGCTCACCTAGGGTTTGGCACTTTGAATTAGTGAATTAAGTATGTATTTTGCTCGATTTTTGAGAATTTCTACGTTTTTGTGATTGTTGCTTTGTGTTTTACTCAGCCCATGCCTCAATTTCTGATTTTGTTGATGATTTTGAAATGTGCCATGGATGGATTCATGAGCTTTGTGATGTTATGTGATGAAATATTAAAGTTTGATGTTGGGTTTAAATGATTTGTTTTTGGATTTTTGATGAAATTGAGTAATTTAGGCTAAATTGTAAAAATGTTATTTTTGAGGGACTAAAATGTGAAATAAATGAAATTTTTGGACTTGTATGAGAGCTAGGAGAATTCGGCTAAGCTTCTGTATATGCAAATTATGTGTATTTTTTGATTTTGTGAAATAGAGACTAATGTGTCAAAATGTGAAAATGTGAGGGCTAGTTTGCAAAATGCCCTAAATACGTGTTTATGGATTGAATTGAATTAATTGGTGAATAAAAGAGTAAATTTTGAATACATATAGCTCAAGAAAGGAGGAATTCAGATTTAGATCGAGGGAAGTCGAAGGTTATCAAGTAGACAATTCAAATCGACAATTCCGAGTACGAGGTAAGTTCGTACGTGATAAATGATGTTAAGGTTATGTTTTAATGCAATTACAATGCATAAATCGTACAGATATTTAATTACAGTTTGAATATGATGATATTTGATTATGCTTAGCATTAAGTGTGCAGTTTAATACATTTAGCTTTGGCTACAAATGGCACTAAGTGTGCGAGTTAGAATAGCTTTGGCTATATAAGGCACTAAGTGTGCGATACCGACTTAGCTTCGGTTAATTGAAATGGCACTAAGTGTGCGGAATCATTTTAGCTTCGGCTAACCTTTACATCACTAAGTGTGCGGATGTTAAAGTTTGAACAATTTATAGGGAGTCTTGAAATACTCAAGCAAGAGGAGAGATTGAAAGTGAATAAGTATGAAGATCCAGGTATGTATGATACCTAGTGGTAGACGATATTATCTAAGTGAAGTTCATTGAATGGTTACGAACATATGGATTGGGTTGGTATAGATTTGATAGATGACTTGAGAATTTGTGAATATTTATGTAATGATGTTTTATCTTTTATATAATGATAATGATTATAGTATAAGCTTACTAAGCTTTTGAAAGCTAACTTTGTGTGTGTTTGCATTGTCTTATAGATATCGAAGCTACTGCAAGCTTGGGGACCGTCAAGGATCGTCACCACACTATCGTACCTTAATTTGGTACTTTTTAAAATGTATATTTTTGAAGTATGACATGTATACGATAGAATGTCTATGTATTTAAGCTTTGAAATGTATATATGTTATGCCATGAGAGTTGGCTAACAAATGGTATGTTTGAGCTTAGTTTTGGTATAAATGTTGTTTAATATTGCTTATAGGAATGACCCTTAAAAGGGTGGCAAGTTGGCTTAAACCAAGCCTGCATTATGCCACACGGTCAGGGACCACGGGCGTGCCTTGTGGCCATGTATGCAAAGTAGTGACCTCTTAAGATCACACGGTTAAGACACATGGGCGTGTCATATGGCCGTGTCCTTAAGTTAGTAGCCAACTATGTATCACATGGCCATGGAACACGAGTGTGTGTGTTGGCCGTGGGTAAAGTCAGTGTATATACTTTGTTTTGGCATGGTTGGATCACATGGGCGTGTCTAGTGCCCATGTGAGGCACACGGCCTAGTTACACGGGCGTGTGACCTCAACAGAATCGAAAAAATTTTCTATGTTCTGAAAATTTTGAAAGTTATCAATTTGGTCTTGATTGCATGTTTAAGCATTATATACTCAGTTATATGTGATTATTGAATGTGAATGAATGACTTCTTTTAGTAATGAGATAATTTTTTATGTGTGGTAGTTCTGATTTGAGTTATGAGTTCGGTAATGCCTCTTAACCTATTCTGGTGATGGTTTTGGGTTAGGGGTGTTACATTTTGTTGGTATCAGAGCTATGGTTTAGTCAGTTCTAGGACAACTATAGTGTATGTGAGTCTAGCTAAACATGCCATACCTATGAACTGTATTAGTGTGATGAATCCTGACATTGAAATGTGCTTTTATATAGTAATGGATCCCAATAGAGCTGTAGTAGACGATGTTGAAAACAATGTGCCTACTCCTGCGCAAGGGACGATGCAAGTTGATTCTCAACCGGCTATGAGTAGTCGTGATGGTGAGACTAAACAAGCCTTCTATTAGATGATGAATGATTGGTTCACCCAATATATTAGAACCAATCCGGCTGTACAACAACCTCCACCCCTGGTTAATCCCCCTCAAACTTCTGTTATGCCACCAGTAAATTTGATACAGTTGAGTAGACCACCAGTTGATAAGATTAGAAAACACGTGGCTAAAGAGTATCGAGCTACAACAAAGGATGATGCTGAAAAAGCCAAGTTCTGCTTAGAGAACACAATAAGAGTGTTTAATGAGTTGTCTTTGAGTCCTGAGGAATGCATAAAATGTGTTGTTTCTCTTTTGAGAGATACGGCGTATCATTGGTGGAAGACTTTGACAGCCATGGTTCCGAGTGAACGAGTTACCTGGGATTTCTTCCAAGCTGAATTTCGGAAGAAATATATCAGTTAGAGATTCATTGATCAGAAACGCAAAGAGTTTCTTGAGCATAAACAATGTCGAATGTCTGTCGCGGAATACGAGCGAGAATTTGTAAGACTAGTATGCTCGTGAATGCATATCTACGGAAGCAACAATGTGTAAGAGATTTGAAGATGGCTTGAATGAAGATATTCGTTTGCTAGTTGGAATCTTGGAAATCAAAGAATTCGTAGTGCTTGTTGAACGAGCATGTAAAGCTGAAGATCTTGGGAAAGAGAAACGAAAGGCTAATTTTGAAGCTAGAGAGGTATGAAAGAGATCTTCGGGCAAATCATTTCAATCTGGATCCAAGAAGTTTAGAGATGATAGAAGTCATTTAAAGACTATTATAGGACCTTCGACCAGAGATCGTGTTAGATCGCAATCGAATTTCAAATTTTTAGCTACATCTGTTGCCAGTGTTGATAATGTAAAGAACAAAAAACATGAGTGTGATCAGTGTGGAAGACGACATTTCGGCGAATGCTACTTCAGATCATTATACATTTTAGTACTACCCGAATGTATAGATAACTGACTACTGTGAGCTTCACTCAAAATCGTCTGAATTAACTCTGGATTTGTCGAAACACAAAATCTATTTCTAAATCTCAAACAATCATCAACATCGACTCGAAATTTAGGATCACACTGAGTTAGTTTTGCTATTAATTCATTATCAACCTTTTAAGCTTCGGTAATCTGTTGTAAGAACAAAGGTCTCGCTTTTAATTCAGCTAAAACTGAACCATCGTTAGACGGAACCAAATGAGCATTCATTGCACGTAAAGTAAATAACAATTTTTGACTCAAAGCATCAGCAGCAACATTTGCTTTTCCCAGGTGATAATCAATCACAAGTTCATAGTATTTTAGCAGTTCTAACCATCTTCTTTGTCTTAGATTCAAATCTTTTTGTGCCATTAAATACTTCAAACTTTTAGGATTAGAAAACACGTGACATTTTTCACCAAACAGATAGTGACGCCAGATTTTCAGAGCAAACACAATAGCAGATAATTCCAAATCATGAGTTGGGTAATTCTTTTCATGCGGCTTTAGTTGTCTCAAGACATAACCTATAACCTTGCTTCTTGCATCAGAACACAACCTAGTCCATTCAATGAAGCATCACTGTAAACAACGAATTCTTTACCTGATTTAGGTTGCACAAATACCGGAGCTTCAGTTAATAGAGCTTTTAACAGATCAAAACTATTCTGACACTTTTTAGACCACTCAAACTTCACATCCTTCTGGAGCAATTTTATCAACGGAGTCACAATCATTGAAAAATCTTTTACAAATCGTCTGTAGTAACCGGCAAGTCCTAAAAAACTACAGGCTTTAGAAATATTTCTCAGAGGTTTCCAATCCAGAATAATAGAAATTTTGTTCGGATCAACTCGAATATCCGATACTGACGCAATATGGCCCAGAAAACCAACTTCTCTTAACCAGAACTCACATTTACTGAACTTTGCATACAACTGTTTATCTCACAGAGTCTGTAGTACTATTCTCAAATGTTCGGCAAGTTCAGATTCATCACGTGAATAGATCAATATATCATCAATAAATACCACAACAAATTGATCTAAATACGGTCTGAAAATTCTATTTATCAAATTCATAAAGACAACATGTGCATTTGTTAATCCAAAAGGCATAACTAAAAATTCATAGTGGCCATACCCTTGTACAGAAAGCAGTCTTCGGAATATCTGAGTCTTTTACTCGTAGCTGATAATAGCCTGGTCTCAAATCTATTTTTGAAAACACAGTAGCGCCTTTCAACTGATCGAATAAGTCATCAATTCTGGGCAGAGGATATTTGTTCTTTATAGTCACTTTGTTAAGCTGACAGTAATCAATACACATTCTCATTGTGCCATCTTTCTTTTTCACAAACAGAACAGGAGCACCCCATGGTGAAAAGCTCGGTCTAGCAAATCCTCGATCAGTCAATTCTTGCAACTGGGATTTTAATTCCTTTAGCTCGGTCGAAGCCATTCAATAGGAGCTAACGAAATTGGAGTAGTAGCAAGTACTAATTCAATACCAAACTCGACTTATCGAATTGGAGGCAAACCCGGTAATTCTTCAGGAAACACATCAGAGAATTCACAGACAATAGGTAGAGATTCAACTTTCTTTTCATTCACTTTTGAGTCTGACACATAAGCTAAGTAGGCTTCACAACCTTTCTTCACATATTTTCGTGCTCTCATTTCAGATATCACAACTGATAGTCCATTCAAATCACTAGACTGAATTCGAATTATCTCATCATTCTTACACCTTAGATTAATGACTTTTCGTTCGCAATTCACAATAGCATCGTGCAAAGTTAACCAGTCCGTTCCCAGTATTATATCAAATTCTTCGAAAGGTAAAAGCATCAGATCAACAAGAAAACATACATCTCGAATCAATAACGGGCAATACTTGTAGACTTTATCAACCAAGAAACTTTTGCCTAAGGGGTTCGATACTCTAATTACGAATTCAGTAGACTCTACAGGCAAAGTCTTACTGTGCACTAAATTCATACAGATATAAGAATGCGTTGATCTAGGGTCTATCAATGCAATCACAGAAGTACCATAAAGAGTAAAATTACCAGTAATCACATCTGGAGACGAGGCTTCCTCACGAGCTCGGATAGCATAGGCTCTGGCAGGTGCTCTGGCCTCAGATCTACAGCAGTATCCCTAGTAGCTCTTTGACCACCACTTGCATTTCCCGTATTTCTAGAAGGTTTACCTCTAGCTGAGGTGTTGCTGGATCTCAAATTCTGTACATTCTCTTGCTCAACAAGTTAAGGACAACCTCTTACAAAATGGTCCAGAGGTCCACATCAGAAACAGGCTCAGTCATTCAATCTACAATTTCCCAAATATCTTTTACCGTAGTGTTTACATTTAGGTTTCTCAGATCTGGCATTCTCGACACTTGCAATAGAAGTAATAGGAGCTTTAAAATTCAAATGCGATCTAGCTCGATCTTGATTCAAATGTCTTACATCAGCCTTTGAACGGCTATAATCAGCTCGAAACTTTTTTGACACAGACTGAAATAATCTACTCAAAGATCTCTTTCTAACATTTCTAGCTTCAAAATCAGTTTTTCTTTTTTCTTTACTTAATTCTTTAGCTTTACAAGCTCGCTTAACGAGCACTACCATTTCTTTAATCTCCAAAATCCCAACTAACAGACGAATATCTTCATTTAGTCCATCTTCAAACCTTTTGCCCATTAATGCTTCATTTGATACACATTCTCGAGCATACTAGCTCAATCTCACAAATTCATGTTCGTATTCAGTAACAAACATACGGCCTTGTTTAAGCTCGAGAAACTCTTTACGTTTCTGATCGATGAATCTTTGACTAATGTATTTCTGCCAAAATTCAACTTGGAAGAAATCCCAAGTAACCCGTTCACTCGGAACCATAGATATTAAAGTTTTCCACCAATGGTACGCCGTATCTCTCAGAAGTGAAAAAGTACATTTTACACATTCTTCAGGATTCAAAGACATTTCATCAAATACTCGTATTGTATTTTCTAACCAGAATTCAGCTCTTTCAACATCATCATTCGTTGTAGCTCAGAACTTTTCAGCCCCATTGTTTCTAATCTTATCAATTGGTGGTCTACTTAACTGAACCGGATTCATTGAAGGCATAACAGGAATTTGAGAAGGATTAACCGGGGGTGGAGGTTGTTGTACAGCCGTATTGGTTCTAATATATTGGGTGGACTAATCATTCATCATCTGATAGGAGGCTTGTTTAGCCTCACCATCACGGCTACTCGTAGCCGGTCTAGAATCAGCTTGCACTGTCCCTTGCACGGGATCAGGTGCATTGCTTTCTACATCGTCAGCTACGGCTCTATCGGGATCCATTTGCTATATAAAAGCACATTTCAATGTCAGGATTCATCACACTATCGCAGTTTCAGATATATGGTATGTATAGTTAGACTCACATACACTATGGTAGTCCTAGAACTGACTAAACCACAGCTCTGATACCAATAAAATGTAACACCCCTATCCTGTAACCGTCGTCGAAATAAGTAAAGGCGTTACCAGACATACAAAACATTTCAGTCCGATTCAGAATCATAGATATAACATAACATTAGTACATAATTAATCATCAATAAATCATCCCTTATGATATTCTACAAAACCTAAAACATACTTTTAAGGGCAATCGGGACTAAACCGAACACATTCATAAATTTTAGAACTCAAAAAATTTTTTAATTATGTTGAGGCCACACGTTCGTGTGACTAGGCCATGTGCCTCACATAGGTACCAGCCACGCCCATGTGAACCATCCGTGCCAAAACAAGACATACATATTGTCTTTCCCCCACGGCCAATAGACACGTCCGTGTGCTATGGCCGTGTGATACTTAGCTAGCTACTGATTTGAGCTCACGGCCAGATGACACGCTCATGTGTCTTAACCGTGTGGTCTTAAGAGGTTACTGCTTTGCCTACACGGCTACAAGGCACACTCGTGGTCCCTAACCGTGTGGCACAGGGCAGGCTTGGTTTAAGCCAACTTGCTACCCCTTTTTAAATCATTCCTACAAGCAAAATTAAACAACATTCACACCAACATTTTCAGCCAATTCCAAGCTTAAAATGACCAAATCATATTAGATCATAAAACATTACAAGCATACACCTTTTAGTACCACCAACCAAATACCAAAACTATGCACAAACATATCATTTGCTAGCCAACTCTCATGGCATAACATATATACATATCAAACCTTACTTACATAAACATTCTAGCCTATACATGTCATACTTAAAAATATTTACACTTTCAAAAGTACCAAAATGAGTTCGATAGTGTGGTGACAATCCTTGACTATCCTCGAGCCTTCAGTAGCTACGATAACTGTAAAACAGACAGAAATCACACAGAGTAAGCTACAAAGAGCTTAGTAAGCCAAGTACAATTGGTCTAACTATTAAAGCATAGAAAGTAAAAGTCAATAGAAAAAATTCATAACCATTTCACAAAGTATTTCATGAGCCTAACCATGCTCATTTACTTGTATACATGTCATGTTTCATTTCCATGATTTCATACATACGTTGTATTCATTATTTCACAGAAACAGAGTCTTTCATATTCAGAAGTTTAGTACGATACAAACGTACCTGTATAGATTATACAGTTCATCTATTCATTACCATATCTCGTACTTTATCATTTGACGGTTTAGAAAAGATACAGATACTCATAAATGGGTACAATGCCAACGTCCCGGACGTGGTCTTACATGTAACTCAGTGTCGATGCCTCTGTCCCTGATAGGGTCTTACATGAAATCAGATACGATGTCCATGTCCCAGACATGGTCTTACACGTAAAACTCAAATCGAGGCCTGTGTCCCAGATACGGTCTTACACGATATCGCAGATCAATGTCAATGTTTTTCCAGAAACGTGCAGAGCTTTTCAAATACTAGCACATTATCAGAGTTTACTCTAAATTTATTCATCAGGCTCTCTAGGCTGTCCAATACAGGTTACAGTATATATATGAGTAGAATTAGTAAATTTAACACGTAATTGTAATTTGACTTACCTCGTACGGATTTCGGACAGAAATGAGTCGACTATTCAACTATTTTGGACTTTCCTCGATCTAAGTCTGATTTTCTTTGTTCTTGATCTAATCCAATTCAAATTCAACTATTCTATCATTCATTTCATTCAAAATAGTCCATGAACACATATTTAAGGCACTTTGCATTTTAGCCCTTACATTTTCGTACTTTGACAATTTAGTCCTTAAATCACAAAATACACATAATTTGTTTGGACACAAGCTTAATCAAAATTTCATAGCTCTCATACAAGTCCATACATTTCATTTATTTCATATTTTAGTCCTTCAAACTAAAATTTTTACAATTTAGCCCAATTTAGTCAAATTCATCAAAAATCCAAAGACAAAACATGTAAAGCCAACATCAAGCTTTCATAATTCAACATATAACATCACAAAGCTCATGAATTAATCCATGGCACATTTCAAAATCATTAATAAAATAAAAAATTGAGGCATGGGCATGATAGTATTCAAAGCAACGATTACAAAAACGTAGAAATTATCAAAAATAATAATTCATACCTTAATAAGGATCAAACTAGCCGAAAACTTGAATGGCTTTCTTCTTTTTATTTTCTTTGATTTTCGGCTATATGCATGATAATATGGCCACTTTCATGTTTTCTTTATTTAATTTACATTATTAATTAATTTACCATTTTATCCATAACATATATCATAAAATTTTAACTACTACATGTCCAACATTGTCCACCATTAACATAAATGGTAAATTTGACATGCAAGGACCTTTATTTTAAAAGCCAAGGCCAAGTAACCCAATTAACATATAGCATGCAACTTTTGCATTTTACGCGATTTAGTCCTTTATCATAATTAAGCATAGAAACAGACAAATTAAATCACAGAAACTTCACAGTTATAAATTCACATATCACAGACACATAAAATAATATTAAAAAAATTTTAGAGTCAGATTTGTGGTCCCGAAACCACTATTCTGACTAGGGTCAAAACTGGACTATTACAATTCTCCCCCTTAGGGATTTTCGTCCCCGAAAATCTTACCGTTAAACAGATTCAGATATTGTTGCCTCATAGCATCTTCAGACTCCCACGTGGCCTCTTCAACACCATGTCGATGCCACATCACTTTAATTAATGGAATTTTCTTGTTTCGTAACTCTTTAACCTCACGAGCTAAAATACGGATTGGTTTTTCTTCATAAGTAATATCAGATTGGATTTTGATATCAGACGGAGAAATTATATACGAAGGATCGAATCTGTATCATCAAAGCATCGATACATGAAACACATTACGTATCTTTTCTAACTCAGATGGTAGCCTCAATCTATAAGTAATCGATTTCATATGGTCCGATGAACCTCGGACTCAACTTCCCCTTTTTACCAAATCGAAACAGTTTCTTCCGCAGAGATACTTCAACACTTTATCACCGATCTCAAATTCAATATCTTTTCGTTTTAAATCCGCATAAGATTTCTGACGATCAGAGGCAGCTTTCAGACTATCTTAGATTACTTTCACTTTCTGTTCTATTTCTTTTATCAGATCAATACCGTAAATCTTATTCTTACTGAGCTCAATCCAGTATAATAGAGTTCTACACTTTCTACCGTATAAGGCTTCGTACGGTGCCATTTTAATGGTTGATTGAAAACCATTATTATAAGAAAATTCAATCAAAGGTAGATATTGTTCCCACGCACCTTCAAACTCAAGAATGCAACATCTCAACATATCCTTGAGTATATGAATAATCCATTCAGATTGACCATCTGTTTGCAGATGAAAAGCAGTACTAAAATGCAATTTAGTACCCAGAGCATCTTGCAATTTCTTCCAGAATCGTGATGTAAATCTCGGGTCTCTATCTGACACTATCGACAATGGTACACCATGCTGTCTCACGATATCAAAAATGTATAACTCAGCTAATTTATCAAGCGAATAATCAAATCGAATCAGAATAAAATGGACTGATTTCGTCAAATGATCAACTACAACCCAAATTGCGTCTTTCTTTCTTGAAGACAACTTGATCCCATTTCCACTCTGGAATCATAATCGGTTGTAATAACCTAGATGGCACCTGATGTTCAGCATTAAGTTGCTGACAGGTTAAACATTTAGAAACAAAATCAGAGATATCTCTTTTCATTCCGGGCCACCAATAATGCTGCTTCAGATCATTATGCATTTTAGTACTACCCGGATGTTTAGATAACTGACTACTGTGAGCTTCACTCAAAATCGTCTGAATTAACTCTGTATTTGTCAGAACACAAAGTCTATTTCTGAATCTCAAACAATCATCAACATTGACTTGAAATTCAAGATCACATTAAGTTCTTTTTGCTATTAATTCATTATCAACCTTTTGAGCTTCGATAATCTATTGTAAGAACAAAGGCCTCGCTTTTAATTCAGCTAAAACTGAACCATCGTCAGAAAGAACCAAATAAGCATTCATTGCACGTAAAGTAAATAACGATTTTCGACTCAAAGCATCAGCAACAACATTTGCTTTTCCTAAGTGATAATCAATCACAAGTTCGTAGTCTTTTAGCAGTTCTAACCATCTTCTTTGTCATAGATTCAAATCTTTTTATGTCATTAAATACTTCAGACTTTTATGTTTAGAAAATACGTGACATTTTTCACCAAACAGATAGTGACGCCAAATTTTCTAAGCAAACACAATAGTAGCTAATTCCAGATCATGAGTTGGGTAATTCTTTTCATGCAGCTTTAGTTGTCTCGAGGCATCAGCTATAACCTTGCCTTCTTGCATCAGAACACAACCTAGTCCATTTAGTGAAGCATCACTGTAAACAACAAATTCTTTACCTGATTCAGGTTGCTCAAGTACTGGAGCTTCAGTTAATAGAGCTTTTAACCGATCAAAACTATTCTGACACTTTTCAGACCACTCAAACTTCACATCCTTCTGGAGCAATTTTGTTAACAGAGTCGCAATCATTGAAAAATCTTTTACAAATCGTTTGTAGTAACCGGCATGTCCCAGAAAACTACGAAATTTAAAAATATTTCTCGAAGGTTTCCAATCCAGAACAGAAAAAATTTTGTTCGGATCAACTCGAATACCCAATGCTAACGCAATATAGCCCAGAAAACCAACTTCTTTCAACCAGAACTCACATTTTCTGAAATTTGCATACAACTATTTATCTCGCAGAGTCTATAGTACTATTCTCAAATGTTCGGGATGTTTAGATTCATTGCGTGAATAGATCAATATATCATCAATGAATACCACAACAAATTGATCTAAATACGGTCTGAAAATTCTATTCATCAAATTGATAAAGACAGCAGGTGCATTCATTAATCCAAAAGGAATAACTAAAAATTCATAGTGGCTGTACCTTGTTCAGAAAGCAATCTTCGGAATATCTGAGTCTTTTACTCACAGCTGATAATAGTCTGATCTCAAATCTATTTTTGAAAACATAGTAGCACATTTCAACTAATCGAATAAGTCATCAATTCTGGGCAGTGGATATTTTTTCTTTATAGTCACTTTGTTAAGTTGACGATAATCAATACACATTCTCATTGTGCCATCTTTTTTTTCACAAACAGAACAGGAGCACCCCATGGTGAAAAGCTCGGTCTAACAAATCCTCGATCAGTCAATTCTTGCAACTGGGATTTTAATTCCTTTAGCTCGGTCGGAGCCATTCTATACAAAGCTATCGAAATCGGAGTAGTACCAAGTACTAATTCAATACCAAAATCGACTTCTCGAATTGGAGGCAAACCTAGAAGTTCTTTAGAAAACACATTAGAGAATTCACAGACAATAGGCAGAGATTCAACTTTCTTTTCATTCACTTTCGAGTCTAACACATAAGCTAAGTAGGCTTCACAGCCTTTCTTCACATAATTTCGTGCTTTCATTGCAGATATCACAGCTGATAGTCCATTCAAATCACTAGACTCAATTTGAATTATCTCATCATTCTTACACCTTAAATTAATGACTTTTCGTTCGCAATTCACAATAGTATCGTGCAAAGTTAACCAATCCATTCCCAGTATTATATCAAATTCGACGAAAGGTAAAAGCATCAGATCAGTCAGAAAACATACATCTCGAATCAATAACGGGTTTTTCTTGTAGACTTTATCAACCAAGAAACTTTTGCCTAAAGGGTTCGATACTCTAATTACGAATTCAGTAGACTCTACAGGTAAAGTCTTACTGTGCACTAAATTCATACAGATATAAGAATGCGTTGATCCCAGGTCTATTAATGCAATCACAGAAGTATCATAAAGAGTAAAAGTACTAGTAATCACATCTAGAGACGAGGCTTCCTCACGAGCTTGGATAGCATAGGCTCTGGCAGGTGCTCTGGCCTCAGATCTAACAGCAGTATCCCTAGTAGCTCTTTGACCACCACTTGCATTTCCCGTATTTTTGGATTGTCTACCTCTAGCTGAGGTGTTGCTCAATCTCAAATTCTGTACATTCTCTTGCTCAACAAGTTCAGGACAATCTCTTACAAAATGGTCCAGAGATCCACATCGGAAATAGGCTCGATCATTCAATCTACAATTTCTCGAATATCTTTTACCGCGGTGTTTACATTCAAGTTTCTCAGATCGGGCATTCTCGACACTTGCAACAGAAATAACAGGAGCTCTAAAATTCAAATGCGATCTAGCTCGATCTCGATTCAAATGTCTTACATCAGCCTTTGAACGGCTATAATCATCTCAGAACTTCTCTGACACGGACTGAAATTATCTACTCGAAAATCTCTT
This sequence comes from Gossypium longicalyx, assembly GCA_025698465.1. Lineage (NCBI taxonomy): Eukaryota > Viridiplantae > Streptophyta > Magnoliopsida > Malvales > Malvaceae > Gossypium > Gossypium longicalyx. The sequence goes on from CM046999.1 coordinate 24,723,816, forward strand.
TCTAACATTTCTAGCTTCAAAATCAGTTTTTCTTTTTTCTTTACTTAATTATTAAGCTTTACAAGCTCGCTCAACGAGCACTATCATTTCTTTAATCTCCAAAATCCCGACTAACAGACGAATATCTTCGTTTAGTCCATCTTCAAACCTTTTGCCCATTAATGCTTCATTTGATACACATTCCCAAGCATACTAGCTCAATCTCACAAATTCATGTTCGTATTCAGTAACAGACATACAGCCTTGTTTAAGCTCAAGAAACTCTTTACGTTTCTGATCGATGAATCTTTGACAAATGTATTTCTTCTTAAATTCAACTTGGAAGAAATCCCAAGTAACCCGTTCACTCGGAACCATAGATATTAAAGTTTTCCACCAATGGTACGTCGTATCTCTCAGAAGTGAAACGGCACATTTTACACATTCTTCAGGATTCAGAGACATTTCATCAAATACTCGTATTGTATTTTCTAACTAGAATTCGGCTCTTTCAGCATCATCATTCGTTGTAGCTCAGAACTTTTCAGCCCTATTGTTTCTAATCTTATCAATTGGTGGTCTACTTAACTAAACCAGATTCATTGAAGGTATAACAGCAATTTGAGAAGGATTAACAGGGGGTAGAGGTTGCTTTACAGCCGGATTGGTTCTAATATATTGGGTGAACTAATCATTCATCATCTGATAGAAGGCTTCTTTAGCCTCACCATCATGCCTACTCGTAGCCGGTCTTGAATCAGCTTGCATTGTCCCTTGCGCGGGAGCAGGTGCGTAGCATTCTACATCGACAACTACGGCTCTATTGGGATCCATTTGCTATATAAAAGCACATTTCAATGTCAGGATTCATCACACTATCGTAGTTTCAGATATATGGCATGTATAGTTAGACTCACATACACTATGGTAGTCCTAGAACTGACTAAACTATATCTCTGATACCAATAAAATGTAACACCCCTATCCCGTAACCATCGCAGGAATAGGTAAGGGGCGTTAGCAGACAGACAGAACATTTCAGTCTGATTGAGAATCATAAATATCACATAATATTAGTACATAATTAATCATCACTAAATCATCCCTTATGATAGTCTACAAAACCTAAAACATACTTTTAAGGGCAATCGGGACTAAACCGAACACATTCATAAATTTTAGAACTCAGAAAAATTTTTAATTCTGTTGAGGTCACACGCCCATGTGACTAGACCGTGTGCCTCACATGGGTACCAGCCACGCCCATGTGAACCATCCGTGCCAAAACAAGACATACATACTGTCTTTCACCCACGGCCAATAGACACGCCCGTGTGTATGTCCGTGTGATACTTAGCTAGCTACTAATTTGAGCCCACGGCCAGATGACACGCCCATGTGTCTTAACCGTGTGGTCTTAAGAGGTTACTGCTTTGTCTACATGGCTACAAGGCACGCTCGTGGTCCCTAATCGTATGGCACAGGGCAAGCTTGGTTTAAGCCAACTTGCCACCCCTTTTTGAATCATTCCTACAAGCAAAATTAAACAACATTCATACCAACATTTTCAGCAAATTCCAAGCTTAAAATGACCAAATCATATTAGATCATAAAACATTACAAGCATACACCTTTTAGCGCCACCAACCAAATACCAAAACTATGCACAAACATATCAGTTGCTAGCCAACTCTCATGGCATAACATATATACATATCAAATCTTACTTACGTAAACATTCTAGCATAAACATGCCATACTTAAAAATATTTACACTTTCAAAAGTACCAAAATGAGTTCGATAGTAGGGTGACAATCCTTGACTATCCTCGAGCCTTTAGAAGCTATGATAACTGTAAAACAGATAGAAAGCACACAGAGTAAGCTACAAAGAGCTTCGTAAGCCAAATACAATTGGTCTAACTATTAAAGCATAGAAAGTAAAAGTCAATAGAAAAAATTCATAACCATTTCACAAAGTATTTCATGAACCTAACCTTGCTCATTTACTTGTATACATGTCATGTTTCATTTCAATGATTTCATACATTGTATTCATTATTTCACAGAAACAGAGTCTTTCATATTCAGAAGTTTTGTACTATACAAACATACCTGTATAGATTATACAGTTCATTTATTCATTACCATATCTTGTACTTTATCATTTGACGGTTTAGAAAAGATACAGATACTCATAAATGGGTACAATGCCGACGTCCCGGACGTGGTCTTACATGAAATTCAGTGTCGATGCCTCTGTCCCTGACAGGGTCTTACATGAAATAAGATACAATGCCAATGTCCCAAACATGGTCTTACACATAAAACTCAAATCGAGGCTTTTGTCCCAGACACGGTCTTACACGATATCCTAGATCAATGTCAATATTTTTCCAGAAATGTACAGAGCTTTTCAGATACTAGCACATTATCAGAGTTTACTCTAAATTTATTCATCAGGCTCTTAAGGTCGTCCAATACAGGTTACAATATATATATATGAGTAGAATTTAGTAAATTTAACACATAATTGTAATTTGACTTACCTTGTACGGATTTTGGACAGAAACGAGTCGACTATTCAACTATTTTGGACTTCCCTCGATCTAAGTCTGATTTTCTTTGTTCTTGATCTAATACAATTCAAATTCAACCATTCTATCATTCATTTCATTCAAAATAGTCCATGAACACATATTTAAGGCACTTTGCATTTTAGCCCTTACATTTTCACACTTTGACAATTTAGTCCTTAAATCACAAAATACACATAATTTGCTTGGACACAAGCTTAATTGAAATTTCATAGCTCTCATACAAGTCCATGTATTTCAATTATTTCATATTTTAGTCCCTCAAAATAACATTTTTACAATTTAGCCCAATTTAGTCAAATTCATCAAAAATCCAAAGACAAAGCATGTAAACCAAACATCAAGCTTTCATAATTCTTCATATAACATCACAAAGCTCATGAATTCATGCATGGCACATCTCAAAATCATTAGTAAAATCAGAAATTGAGGCATGGGCTTGAGAGTATTCAAAGCAACGATTAGAAAAATGTAGAAATGATCAAAAACAGACAAAAATTCATACCTTAATCAAGGATCAAACTAGCTGAAACCTTGAATGGCTTTCTTCTTTTTATTTTCTTTGATTTTCGGCTATATGCATGATAATATGACCACTTTCATGTTTTCTTTATCTAATTTACATTATTAATTAATTTACTATTTTATCCATAACATATATCATAAAATTTTAACTACTACATGTCCAACATTGTCCACCATTAACATAAATGGTAAATTTGACATGCAAGGACCTTTATTTTAAAAGCCAAGTCCAATTAACCCAATTAACATATAGCATGCAACTTTTGCATTTTACGCGATTTAGTCATTTATCATAATTAAGTACAGAAACAGACAAATTAAATCACAGAAACTTCACAGTTATAAATTCACATATCACAGACACAGAAAATAATATGAAAATATTTTTTAGACTCGAATTTGTGGTCTCAAAACCACTATTCTGACTAGGGTCAAAATTGAACTATTACAATTCTCCCCTTAGTGATTTTTGTCCTCGAAAATCTTACCGTTAAACAGATTCAGATATTGTTGCCTCATAGCATCTTCAGACTCCCACGTGGCCTCTTCAACACCATGTCGATGCTACATCACTTTAATTAATAGAATTTTCTTGTTTCTTAACTCTTTAACCTCACGAACTAAAATACGGATTGGTTTTTCTTCATAAGTCATATCAGATTAGATTTTGATATCAGACGGAGAAATTATATGCAAAGGATTGAATCTGTATCATTAAAGCATCGATACATGAAACACATTACGTATCTTTTCTAACTCAGATGGTAGCCTCAATCTATAAGCAACCGATTTCATATGGTCCGATGAACCTCGGACTCAACTTCCCATTTTTACCAAATCGAAACAGTTTCTTCCATGGAGATACTTTCAGAAACACTTTATCACCGATCTCAAATTCAATATCTTTTCATTTTAAATCCACATAAGATTTCTAACGATCAGATGCAGCTTTCAGACTATCTCGGATTACTTTCACTTTTTGTTCTATTTATTTTATCATATCAATACCGTAAATCTTATTCTCACTGAGCTCTGTCCAGTATAATGGAGTTCTACACTTTCTACCGTATAACGCTTCATACGGTGCCATTTTAATGGTTGATTGAAAACTATTATTATAAGCAAATTCAATCAAAGGTAGATATTGTTCCCACGCACCTTCAAACTCAAGACTGCAACATCTCAACCTATCCTTGAGTATTTGAATAATCCGTTCAGATTGACCATCTATATGCGGATGAAAAGCAGTACTAAAATGCAATTTAGTACCCAGAGCATCTTGTAATTTCTTCCAGAATCGCGATGTAAATCTCGGGTCTCTATCTGACACTATTGACAATAGTACACCATGCTGTCTCACGATATCAAAAATGTATAACTCAACTAATTTATCAAGCAAATAATCAAATTGAGTTGGAATAAAATGGGCTGATTTCGTCAAACGATCAACTACAACCCAAATTGCGTCTTTCTTTCTTGAAGACAGGGGCAAACCCGAAACAAAATCCATGGTCACTCGATCCTATTTCCACTCCGGAATCATAATCGGTTGTAATAATCCAGATGGTACCTGATGTTCACCTTTAACTTGCTGATAGGTTAAACGTTTAGAAACAAAATCAGAGATATCTCTTTTCATTCTGGGCCACCAATAATGCTGCTTCAGATCATTATACATTTTAGTACTACCTGGATGTATAAATAACTGACTACTGTGAGCTTCACTCAAAATCGTCTGAATTAACTCTAGATTTGTTGAAGCACAAAGTCTATTTTTGAATCTCAAACAATCATCAACATCGACTCAAAATTCAAGATTACACTAAGTTCGTTTTACTATTAATTCATCATCAACCTTCTGAGCTTCGATAATCTGTTGTAAGAACAAAGGTCTCACTTTTAATTCAGCTAAAACTGAACCATCGTTAGGCGGAACCAAATGAGCATTCATTGTACGTAAAGTAAATAACGATTTTCGACTCAAAGCATCAGCAACAACATTTGCTTTGCCCAGGTGATAATCAATCATAAGTTCGTAGTCTTTTAGCAGTTCTAACCATCTTCTTGCGACACATGCATAAATAAATATTTAAAGTTTGGGTCATTACAACTCTACTCCCTAAAAGAAAATTTCGGCCTCAAAATTTACTTGATCGAAACAGATGAGGGTACTATTGTCGCATCGCCTCCTCAGGTTCTCACGTGGCCTCCTCTGAGCTATGATTACGCCAAAGTACCTTAACCAGTGGAATAGACTTCTTTCTCAAGACCTTTACATCACGGCCAAGAATTTGTACCGGCTCTTCCTTAAAGGTCAAATCTAGCCTAACCTCAATTTTTTCAGTAGAGCTGATATGCGCAGGATCAGAGTAGTAGCGCCTCAACATAGAGACGTGGAACACATCATGAATCCGATCCAACTCTGGAGGTAACTCTAACTGATAGGCAACCGGTCCTGTAACAGTCTAGTTTTGACCCTAGTCAGAATAGTGGTTTTGGGACCACAAATTTGAGTCAGAGAAATATTTTAATATTATTTTTTGTGCCCATTATAAGTGAATTGACATGTGTGAAAGTCTCGTGTAAAAATTTAACTGTTTGTGTGTTTAATTTGCAAAAAGGACTTAATCGCGTAAAATGTAAAAGTTGTGTGCTAGATGTTAAAAGTACTTATTTGACTTGGCTTATTAAATGAGTTGCTATTTGACCATTGGAAGTTTGAATGGATTATTAATAACCATCCATTATGTTATTTTATAATGGTTTAATAAAGGTTATAATGGTAAAATGTTTAATAAGTAAATATATGATATAATAAAACATGAAAATAGGCAATATATGTTGTTTTTGTACCAAAAATTGAAAAACAAAAGAAAACAAAAAGAGTTCTAGGGTTCGGTTAGTTTAAAGCTTAATTGAGGTATGTTTTTGTTTCGGTTTTTGATAATTTCTACGTTTTTGTGATCGTTGTTTAATATACTACAAAGCCCATGCTTGAATTTTTTATTTTGATGAATATTTTGAGTTATGCCATGGATGAATTCATGAGTTTTATGTTGTTAAATGGTGAAATATAAAAGCTTAATGTTGGGTTAATATATTTTGTCTTGGAATTTTGGTAGTTTTAAGTATAATGGGCTAAATTGAAAAAATGTTATTTTAAGGGACTAAAATGTGTATTTTGTGTATATGCAAATTATGTGTATTTTGTGAGTACTAGGAGAATTCAGCTAAGCTTGTGTATATGCAAATTATGTGTATTTTGTGATTTTGTGAAATAAAGACTAAAGTGTCAAAATGTGAAAATAAAATGCCCTAAATATATGTTTATGGATTGAATTGAATTATTTGGTGAATAAAAGGGTTAATTTTGAATACATATCCTTGTTCTTACAGCAGATTATCGAAGCTCAGAAGATTGATAATGAGATTTTGGCTAAACGAGCTTAGTGTGATGTAGAGACTGGCTTAGAATTCAGAGTTGATAAAGATAATTATTTAAGATTCTGAGGTCGAATTTGTATTTCGAGAAATCTAGGGTTAATTCAAATGATTCTAAGTGAAGCCCATAGTAGTCGGTTATCTGTGCATCCGGGTAGTACAAAAATGTATAATGACTTGAAATAGCATTATTGGTGATCCGAAATGAAAAAAGATACCTCTGAATTTGTTTCTAAATGTTTGATCTGTCAGCAAGTTAAAGCTGAGCATCAAGTGCCATCATGATTGTTACAACCGATTATGGTTCCGGAGTGGAAATGGGATCGATTGACCATGGACTTTGTGTTGGGTTTGCCCCTGTCTCCGAGAAAGAAAGACGCAATTTGGGTTGTAATTGATCGATTGATGAAATCGGGTCATTTTATTCCGATTTGATCCGATTATTCGCTTGATAAATTAGCTGAGTTATACATTTCTGATATAGTGAGATTGCATGGTGTGCCATTGTCTATAGTGTCAGACAGAGATCCGAGATTCACATCACGATTTTGGAAGAAATTGCAAGATGCTTTAAGTACTAAATTCCACTTTAGTACTACTTTTCATCCGCAAACGGATGGTCAATCTGAGCAGATTATTCAGATACTCGAGGATATATTGAGATGTTGCATTCTTGAGTTTGAAGGTGCATGGGAACAATATCTACCTTTGATTGAATTTGCTTATAATAACAGTTTTCAGTCGAGCATCAAAATGGCACCATATGAAGTTTTATATGGCTGCAAATGTTGTACACCTTTGTATTGGTCCGAGCTTAGCGAAAATAAGATCCATGGGTTGATTTAATAAAAGAAACTGAATAGAAACTGAAAGTGATTCGAGATAGTTTAAAAGCAGCTTCTGATCGTCAAAAATCATATGCAGATTTGAAAAGAAAAGATATTGAATTTGAGATCAGCGAAAAATTATTTTTGAAAGTATCTCCGTGGAAGAAAGTGCTTCAGTTTGGTAGAAAAGGCAAATTGAGTACGAGGTTCATCGGGCCGTATGAGATTATTGAACTTATTAGGCCGGTAGCATATAGATTGTTGTTGCCACCAGAGTTAGAAAAGATTCACAATGTGTTTCATATATCGATGCTTTGACAGTAGAGATCTGATCCTTTGCATGTGATTACTCCATCTAAGATTGAAATCCAATCTAATATGACTTATGAAGAAAAGCTGATTCGTATCTTAGCTCATGAGGTTAAAGAATTGCGAAATAAGAAGATTCCATTAGTCAAAGTGATGTGGCATTGACATGGTATTGAAGAGGCCACGTGGGAGCCTGAAGATTCAATGAGACATCAATATCCAAATCTGTTTAATGGTAAGATTTTCAGGGACGAAAATCCCTAAGGAGGGAGAATTGTAATAGTTTGGTTTTGACCTTAGTTGGAATAGTGGATTTAAGACCACAAATTCAAGTCAAGAAATATTTTAATATTATTTTTTGTGCCCATTATAAGTGAATTGACATGTGTGAAAGTCTCGTGTGAAAATTTAACTGTTTGTGTGTTTAATTTGCAAAAAGGACTTAATCGCGTAAAATGTAAAAACTATGTGCTAGATGTTAAAAGTACTTATTTGACTTGGCTTATTAAATGAGTTGTTATTTGACCATTGGAAGTTTAAATGGACATTAATAACCATCCATTATGTGATTTTATAATGGTTTAATAAAGGTTATAATGGTAAAATGTTTAAAAGTTAATATATGATATAATAAAACATGAAAATAGGCAATATATGTTGTTTTTGTGCCGAAAATTGAAGAAAAAATGAAAACAAAAAGAGTTCTAGGGTTCGGCTAGTTTAAAGCTTGATTGAGGTATGTTTTTGTTTCAGTTTTTGATAACTTCTACGTTTTTGTGATCATTGTTTAGTATACTACAAAGCCCATGCTTGAATTTTTTATTTTGATGAATATTTTGAGTTATTCCATGGATGAATTCATGAGTTTTATGTTGTTAAATGGTGAAATATAAAAGCTTGATGTTGGGTTAATATATTTTGTCTTGGAATTTTCGTAGTTTTAAGTATAATGGGCTAAATTGAAAAAATGTTATTTTGAGGGACTAAAATGTGAAACAAATGAAATTTGTGGACTAGTATGAGTATTAGGAGAATTCGGCCAAGCTTGTGTATATGCAAATTATGTGTATTTTCTGATTTTGTGAAATAAGGACTAAAGTGTCGAAATGTGAAAATAAAATGCCCTAAATATGTGTTTATGGATTGAATTGAATTATTTGGTGAATAAAAGGATTAATTTTGAATACATATAGATCAGGAAAGGAGGAATTCGGATTTAGATTGAGGAAAGTTGAAGGTTATCGAGTAGACAATTCAAATCGACAATTCCGAGTACGAGGTAAGTTCGTACGTGATAAATGATGTTAAAGCTATGTTTTAATGCGATAGTAATGCATAAATTGTATAGATATTTCATTACGTTTTGAGCATAATGATATTCGACTGTGCTTGGCACTAAGTGTGTGGTTTAATATAGCTTCGGCTACAAATGGCACTAAGTGTGTGAGTTGGAATAGCTTCGGCTATAAAAGGCACTAAGTGTGCGATACCAACTTAGCTTTGGCTAATTGAAATGGCACTAAGTGTGCAAAATTATTTTAGCTTCAGCTAATCTTTGCATCACTAAGTGTGCGGATGTTAAAGTATGAATAATTTATGGAAAGTCTTGAAATACTAAAGCAAGAGGTGAGAATGAAAGTGAATAAGTATGGGAAGATCCAGGTATGTATGATACCTTTGTGGTAGATGATATTATCTAGGTGAAGCTCATTGAATTGTTATGAACATATGGATTGGGTCGGTATACATTTGATAGATGATTTGAGAATTTGTAAATACTTATGTGTTGATGTTTTATTTTTATATACTGTTGATGATTATAGTACGAGCTTACTAAGCTTTTGAAAGCTTACTCTGTGTGTGTTTGCATTGTTGTATAGATATCGAAGCTACTACAAGCTCAGGGACCATCAAGGATCATCACCACACTATCTACCTTAATTCGGCACTTTTGAAAATGCATATTTTTGAAGTATGGCATGTATAGGCTAGTGGTTTGGAAAATATGTTTTGTATGGATATGCTTAGCCATGTGATTCGACTAATTTATGCTTGAAGTTATAGTTGATTATGGCTTATGATATGTGATGTTTTGATATGATATTATCTTATGATTGCAATGAATTGGTAAGTTTTAGGAGTATGAATTTTGGTGACTAATATATGATATGGAAGGGTCATGTTTTGGTGTTGGAATTGGCTGAAATGGTGATATAAATATACTTGTTTCTTTTGCTTGTAGGATGACCAAATTGGAGTGGCAAATTGGCTATTCAAATGGCCTGTTTTTGTCCACACGGACAGAGACACGGGCGTGTGTCTCAGCTGTGTGTGACACACGACCATGTTGCACAGTCGTGTGTCCCCTAGGGTAACCTACAATTGTAAGTCAGGTTCACACAGGGCTAGACACAATATTGTGTGGACTAGCCCTGTGACACTTATTGGTAAGCTGACGTCACAAACAGAATACCCCCTATTTTTGGCACGACCTAGCACCCGGCCTGGACACGAGCGTGTACATAGCACACGGGTTGGATGTACAGGTGTGTGGTCCGACTGTGTGGGGAAGTTAGTAACTATGCCCTATTTTGTCACGAATTAGACACGGGCGTGTCTAGACCGTGTGAGGCACATAGCCTGTTCACACGGGCGTGTGACCTTTGAAAAGTGGAAAATTTTTTATAAGTTTTGAAACTTTTAAGTGTTAACGATTTAGTCCTAGATGCATGGATTAGACCTTGTATGCTCGATTTAAGTTTGTATTGAACAAGAATGATTGGTATTTATGGAAATGAGATGATATTTGATATTCGATTGTTCTAAACTGTGTTATGAGTCCAATGATGCCCCTTAACCTATTCCGGTGACAGTTAGGGGTTAGGGGTGTTGCAGGTCCCATACGTTTCAGTATGCGGTAAGGCCCAATGAACCTAGGGCTTAGCTTGCCTTTCCATCCAAATCTCAGTACCTTCTTCCATGGCGAGACCTTGTGGAGAACTAAGTCCCCCAAAGAATACTCAATCTCCTTACGTTTCAGATCCACATAAGACTTCTGTCTATCTGATGTTGCCTTCAGTCGATCCCAATTTAGTCTAACTTTATCCTTATATTAGAAACTAATTCAGGGCCCAGAACACGTCGTTCTCACAACTTAGTCCAACAGACGGAGTGCGACACCTCCGACCATATATTGCCTCGTAAAGTTCCATCTGTATGCTAGACTGATAGCTATTGTTATACGCAAACTCTGGTAATGACAAGTAATCCTCCCAACTGTCTCAGAAATCAATCACACAACTTCTTAACATGTCCTTTAGTATCTGAATTACCCTCTCTGACTGACCATCTGTCTGAGGATGGAACACAGTACTGAAGTCCAATCTTGTACCCAAAGCTTCGTGTAACTTCTTCTAGGACCGAGACGTGAAGCAAGGATCTCTATCAGATATTATGGAAACTGGTACCCTATGTAGTCTTACTATCTCAGCCACATATAGCTTAGCCAGCTTCTGCAATGAGTAATCAGTATGGACTGGTATGAAATGGGCAGACTTGGTCAATCGATCCATGATGACCCATACTGAATCCTTTTTAGAAAGCCTTAGGGGCAGCCCACTTACGAAGTCCATAGTTACTCTCTCCCACATCCAAAGTGGAATCTTAATTGGCTGAAGCAACCCTGAAGGCAACTGATGTTCAGCCTTGACCTACTGGCAAGTCAGGCATTTATCCACAAAGTCGGTAACCTCACACTTAAGACCTAGCCACCAATATAACTCCCGAAGGTTTCGGTACATCTAATTTCCACCAGGATGCATAGCATAAGGACTACTATGTGCCTCCTGCAGTATACACTGCCTCAAATTAGTATCCTTCGGTACACAGACTCTCCCACAAAAACAAAGTACCCCTTTACTATTCAGTCCAAAATCTGAAGTTTCCCCACTCTCTATCTGTCAGAATCGAAGACCTAATGACTCATCCTCCAACTGTTTATCCTTAATCTATTCAATCCATATCGGTTTAACTCGAAGCTCAGCAAACAAGCTACCATCATCGAATAAGCTGAGACGAGCAAACATCACCCTCAGATCAGTTATAGCCCTATGGTTCAGTACGTCAACTACTATATTGGCCTTACCAGGATGGTATTCAATTGAACAATCATAGTCTTTAAGTAGCTCGATCCATCTACGCTGCCTAAGATTTAGCTCCTTCTGAGTGAGGAGGTACTTGAGGCTCTTGTGATCTATGTAAATGATACACTTTTTACCGTACAGGTAATGCCTCCAAATCTTTAGTGCAAATATCATAGCGGCTAACTCCAAGTCATGCGTCAGATAATTCACTTCATGAGTCTTAAGCTGACGAGACACATAAGCCACCACCTTACCCTCTTGCATCAACACACATCCCAAACCGACATGTGATGCATCGCTGTAGATAGTGAATTCTTTCCCAGACTTTGGCCGTATCAAGACAGAGGCCTTAGTCAGAACTTTCTTAAGCTTCACAAAACTCTTTTGCTGCTTATCAGTCCAGTTAAAAGGTACACCCTTACGCAACAACTTAGTTAGAGGTGGAACATTCAATGAAAACCCCTCAACAAATCGTCTATAATACTCTGCCAGTCCCAAAAAATTGCGAATCTCAAATACCGTCTTAGGTGGCTTCCAGTCCAGAACTGCTTCAATTTTCTGAGGATCAACACTAATCCTTTCAGCAGATACCACATGACCCAGAAATGTTACCTCTTGTAACCAAATTTCACACTTACTGAACTTGGCATACAGTTGTTTCTCCCTTAGAATCTACAGAACAACTCGAAGATGTGCATCATGTTTATCTTCAGTTCTCAAATACACCAGAATATCATCTATAAATACCACTACTAATAGATCCAAATAGGGATGGAACACTCGATTCATCAGATCCATAAAAGTCACTGGTGCATTCGTCAATCCAAACGGCATCACTAGGAACTTGAAATAACCATAATGAGTCCTAAATGCTATCTTATAAACATCAGTCTCTTTAACCCTTAACTGATGTTACCCAGATCAGAAATCAATCTTAGAGAAAATCGAAGCTTCTTGAAACTGGTCAAATAGATCATCAATTCTTGATAGGGGATACTTATTCTTGACGGTCAGCTTATTCAGTTGCCTGTAATTGATGCACATATGCATGGATCCATCCTTCTTTTTCACAAACAACACTGGTGCTCCCCATAGAGACACACTAGGTTGAATGAACCCTCTATCCAGTAACTCTTAAATTTGAGCTTTGAGCTCTACAAGCTCCTTCGATGCCATTCTATAAGGGGCAATGGACACCAGAGCTATACCAGGTAGGAGCTCAATCCCAAACTCAACTTCACGGTTTGGAGGTAACCCAAGTAGCTCATCGGAAAAAACATCCAGAAAGTCTTTAACTATTCTAATATTTTCAACCAAAGCAACCCTAGAATCAAAAACACCGATGTAGGCTAGATACGCCTCACAACCCTTACAACCCAATTTCTCGACCCTTAGCGCAGAAATCATGTTTGACAAATAATTCTAACACTCTCTAATTACAACTACCTCATCACCCTCCACAGTTTTCAATACCATCCACTTGGTAGCACAATCCAAGTTCACTTGATGTTTAACCAGCCAGTCCATACCCAGTATAAAGTCAAATTCTCCAAAAGGAAGTTCCATCAATCTGCCAAAAAGATAGTTCCTTGAACCTCCAAAGGTACATCTCTGAACAACTTATTTACCCTCACTGACTGCCCTAGTGGACTCAACACAGTAACCTCACTCGTGGCACTTTCAACTCTTATACCCAGAGTCTCAGACACAGTACATGCTATATAGGAATGATTAGACCCAACATAAATCAGTGCAGTATAAGGTACATTACGGATAAAGAACGTACCCGTGATAACATTATGGATAAAGAACATACCTAACACCATTGTATGGGACTGGGCTCTGTGAAAATAAGATATATGGGGTTAATTTGATCAGAGAAACTAAACAGAAAGTGAAAGTGATCAGTGAAAGTCTAAAAGCAGCATCAGATCATCAGAAATCATATGCTGACTTGAAACATAAAGATATAGAGTTTCAGATCGGAGATAAAGTCTTTTTGAAAGTCTCACCGTGGAAGAAGATACTCAGATTTGGTCGCAAAGGCAAATTAAATCCGAGGTTTATTAGGTCGTATGAGGTAATAGAACGTATCGAGCCGGTTGCTTACAGATTGTTGTTGCCACCTAAGTTAGAAATGATCCACAATGTATTCCATGTTTCGACACTTTATAGATATCGATCTGATCCTTCACATGTGATTAGTCCATTTGAAATCAAGATTAAGCCCGATATGACGTACGAGGAAGAACCAATTCGTATTCTAACTCGCGAGATTAAAGAGTTGCGAAATAAAAAGATTTTGTTAGTTAAAGTATTGTGGCATAAACACGGAGTTGAGAAAGCAACATGGGAGCCAGAGGATGCAATGAGAGAATATTATCCGAACCTATTCACCGGTAAGATTTTCGGGGACGAAAATCCCTAAGAGGGGACAGTTGTAACAACCCGATTTAGACCCTAATCGGAACGATGATTTCAGGACCACGAATCTGAGTCAAAAAAATATTTAAAAATTATTTTCTGTGTTTATTTTGTGTGAATTTACATCTGTGAAATTTTCGTGATTTAATTTTATCATTTAGGTGTCCGATTAAATAAAAGGACTTAATTGCATAAATTGAAAATTTTGTTGATTAATTTATAAAGGGCCGATATGTTATTAGATTTATAAGTGGAAGCCTTTAAGTGGTAAATAACCCATTGATTTATTATATGAACGGCAATATGCTTGCAAAATATGGTTTTGTTATAAGTTCATTAAGGGTAAATTAGTAAACAAATAATAAAAGTTAATATATTATAAAACATGTCATAAAACATTAGTGTTTATATTTTATTTCCACCATAGCCGAAACATGAATAACAAAAGAAAAGAAAGGAAGCTAGGGTTCGGTTGATTCTAAGCTCAATCAAGGTAAGTGTTTAGCTCAGTTTTTGATAATTTTTATGTTTTTGAGATCGTTGCTTCGAGTACTACAAAACCCACACTTGAATTTTTTATTTCGGTGAATATTTTGAGTTAAGAAATTGCTGAGAGCTTGTGATTTTTGTTGTTTGATGATGAAATATGAAAGATTTCTTTTAGATTAACATGTTTTGTATTGGAATTTTTGATGATTTTGAGTAATTAGGACTAAATTGCAAAAATAATAATTTGAGAGACTAAAATATGAAATAAATGAAATATATGGATTTGTATTAGTATAGGTAAAATTCAGCCCAACATGGGTATGTTGAAATTTTGTATATTTTGTTTTTTGAGCAATAGGGACTAAATTGTAAAAAGTGTAAATATCAGGGGTAAAATGGTAATTTGAGTGAGCTTAATTTGAATATGTTTAGATTAAGAACCAAATAAATCGAATTTGGATCGAGGGAAAACAAAAGTTGTCGACTAGCTGTTCCGTTCCGTTCCGTTTTACGTCGTCCGAGGTAAGTCCATAAGCAAACAGGTGTACTAAATTTAAATTAAATGCTAAGTATACATGCTGGAATGAAATATATGAAATTATGTATGCTATGGCCGAATGTGAATAAGTTTGGTTGTTATATTTCCGAATTCGATTCGACCGAGTTACAACATCTGAAAGCCCCGTATGAGCCTTAAGAATAGTTAGGATACGTATGTCATGACATAGGATTCTGATTTATGTGTGCGGGTAAGACCATGGCATCGATATGTGACTCTGATATATGTGTGCGAGTAAGACCCTGTCTTGGAGAGTGGCATCGATTTGTGATTACATGTAAGACCACGTCTGGGACGTTGGCATTGTACGATATATGTATGATTATCCGAGTGTCCCGTTCAAATCCAAACGGTTCATCAGGCTACGTTAAGATGTGAATGTACATGTTGAATAAGCCAAATGACTAGGTATGAAATAGGTTGTTATTACTTGTGATAAGTTAAGTAAGTACTTAACGTTGTTACAATTGACTTATGAGGTAAATATAGAATGTGTATAATTATAAAAGTGTGTTCAATTTTGATATGCATATTGTGAATGTTTTCGAGATGATATGTGTTATGTATATATGTAACCCTGTATATTCGGCCATTTAGGTAATATGTGTATCTGATGATATATATTATGATACCTGAGCTTGTGTTTATGAGAATATGTATATTTGACTATCTAAAGACATATTGGCTTGCAAGTAAAAGGTAAATTACTTTAGTTTGGTTAAATGAGCATTCGGCCAAGGTGGGAATTATGTGCGAAAGAGTATTATTAATGAAATTTGTAGTTTGGGATTAAGCACAACAATACTAAAGTAATTCAATTTAGTTTAAAATGAATTGGTTATATCATTAGATTGTTTATTTGCTTATGACTTACTAAACTATGATAGCTTACTTTGTGTGTTCGTATTTACTCTGTTTTATAGATTTTGGAGTCAAGCTACAAGTTCGGGGACTGTCAGCAAAGCACATCACACTATCAGCTATTTCGGTACCTTTATAAGTTAAACTCAGATTATGGAATGTATAGGCTGAACTGTGCTTGAGATGTTTAATTTCGGTTTATGTAACTATGAGCCATGCGAAAATGGCTTAATGCTTTGTTATGCTTGGGTTTTTTTTAAATGCCTTGTTTTGATGATGGTTATGCTTAGTTGTGATTTTGGCGTTATGTTCATTATATATCTTCAAATGAATGATGGCTTGATTAAAATGTTTGATACGATAGGTTTTGGTAATTTAGTTTAGATGAAGGAATTATAAGGTAATGCTTTGAAAATAGTTGGTGACTTTGGATATGAGCATTTGGTTGATTTCGGTTATGACATATGGATAAATAGGTATGCTTATGAACTCGATCGTGGTTTGTGATATTTTACAAGTTCATTACGTATGCTTAAAGTGAAGGAATTTGCTATAAGTTTTGTAGGTATGTTATACATGATTTGGCATTTAAATATGCATAAGTATATAATATATTGGTATGATGTTTATATATTAAATAATATATATTTGTTATGTATTTAACCTAAGGTATAAAATATATAAGTGACATGTGTGTTAACAAAAATGGATGTATTCGGCAATTGCAATTAAAAATGGATAAATATGTTATATGAATTACATATCTTGGTAAGTTATAAAATGACTTTGTTATATCATAAATGTGATTATCTAAAGTGGTTAGTTATCGATATTGAATTTAATATATGACTTGTTGTATAAACTTTGCTTAGAATTAGTAAATGATAAGTTTGCATATTCGGTTAATGACGAATACAATTGATAATTATGCATACGATATATATATGTTGATAGCTTAATATTTATGTGACAAGTTGATGCATATATTCGAATGGAATTTATACTTTTAATTCGGTTAAAAAAAGCAGTGTATGTTAGTATAATGTGTTTGGCTGAGTATATAATTATATATGGTTGATGGATATGATGTGATAATTGGTTTATTTTGGTAAACATGTGGTTTTGATAAAGGTGTGACTTATTGAAGTTAAGATTATGACTGAATAAGTGCTTATTTGATTGGTTAGACATACAACGTAAAAACTTGATAGTATGCATACATGATTTGAAAATGATATGAAAATATTCGGATATGAGTTTAATAATCGACATTCGTGTTTTCTTATAATGTTGACTGAATATAAAGTTGGAGGTTATATGATTTATTGAATAAAAATATGAAAGTTCGTTATGAATAATATTTGTTTGGTAATGCCTCGTAACTTATTCCGACGATGGATACAAGTTAGGGGTGTTACATTTTATTGGTATTAGAGCTATTGTTTAGTTGGCTCTGGAACTAACGTAGCATGTATGAGCTTAGCTATACATGCCATATTATCTACTGCGATAGTGTGATGACTTCTTGTAACGCCCCAAACCCGAGACCGTCGCCACAGTCGAGCACGAGGTGTTAATGGACTTAATTCATTAATTAAACAGCTCAAACAATTTATTTTAAAACCTCCAGCCAAGTTGGCTAACTGCGTCACAGTCGCTTAAAAATTTATATTTTGAGTTACGAAACTCAAAATCCAATTCTGTAAATTTTTCCTGAAACTAGATAATTTTTTTCTATAATTTTTGGTCGGGCCAACTAGTACAGTTTATAAGTTAAATTCTCCCCTATTTCAGGGTTTGACTACTCTGACCCTTGTGTATTACGAAACAAATATCTCCCTGTACAGAGTTTCAATTATTATTCCGTTTCTTTCTCATAAAACTAGACTCAATAAGGAATCTGTACATATAAAGCATAACTTCTAATTATCTTTGTACAATTTTTTTTGAATTTCCAAAGTCAGAATAGGGGATCCAGAAATCGCTCTGGCCCTGTTTCACAAAATTTTAAATATCTCATAAAATATAACTCATATACCTATTTTGTTCCATCCATATGAAAATAGACTCATAAATATTTAATTATATATCTCATTCACTATCTAAATCCATTTCTACTATATTTAGTGATTTTCCAAATTCACGTCATTATTGTTGTTTCATACTGTTTTAAAGCTAATTTCACCTTTTTCATGATTTCCATGGAATAACTAGCATTTAGGCATACATAACACCAAACATGTCCTTGATTAGCCATTCCAACAGCTAATCATTATCAAGCATGTACATACCATTCATCAACCATATCATAAGATCATACACACAAAATGGCTACGATGCTATATATGCCATACTCAAAATGAAACTTCTAGCTATACCAAAATAATCCTCGTGATAGTGTGCCCGGACCTCCGACGTACTTTACGATCCCCGAGTTAGCTTGACAAAACTATAAAAGAAGGAAAATAAAGAGGGTAAGCATTAAGCTTAGCAAGTTTGCATGCAAATAAATAACAACATTCATACGAATTATCTTACTACTTGGCATGATACTACTTAATACAACTTCATTAATTATCATGGACATATTTTAAACTTCTTCACCTACTCACTTACTTAAATACTTACTTACTTGATCAAATTTATTAATACATTTTACTTACCTTTTTCCTTATCAAGCATACATGAACATTATATACTTACCTTTGCTCTTCTAGTATCAACTTGTCTTACCTGTTTAGTAGAACTCGTCTTACCTTTCCTTACCTTGATATTCTCTTTAAATTTTCCTATTGAACCACTTGGAATACTAAGGATACACGGGTACCTTACCATTGCCATGACTTATCATGGTCTTACGTGGTATCCTTTTGAAACTTACCATTGCCATGTCTTGACATGGTCTTACATGGTAGCCTTGCCTTATGAACTCACCAATGCCATGCCTTGGCATGGTCTTACATGGGACCTTTGCCTTATAGTAACTTATCAATGCCATGTCTTGACATGGTCTTACATGACTTCCTTGCCTTAGAAACCTTACCAATTGCCATGCCTTGGCATGGTCTTACATGGTATCCTTAAACCCTAATGTCATGACATTTGTATCCTACACATTCCTAAGGTTCAACCGGGGCTTTCTGAAATTACTTCTCCGTCAATTCATGCTTGAGTCTTCTTTGAATAATTTCATAAAATAAATTTACACATGCTGGAAATTAACAACATTAACATAAAATAATAGAATATTGCATTTATTTACCGCAAACTTACCTCGAAACAAAATACGATCAACTATATCGATTTAGTCCACTATCTTTTTCTTTCCCCGGTCTAACTCTGAATTTTGTTCTTCTTGATCTATAATAAAAAAAATTTAGCTTATTTAGTACTCACATTTATTAAAACAGTCATTGACCCAAACTTTGGCAAAATTACATTTTTGCCCCTAAACTTTTATATATTTACCCTTTTCCCCAAGGCTCGTAAATTAAACTTCATCCTAATTTCTTATGTTTTATGACATGCTGATCATTTTTCCCTTCAATGACAATATCAAATTCTCACTCTAACATGTACTTATGACTATTAGGTATTTTTACCGATTAAGCCCTTTTACTCATTTTCACTTAAAACCGAGTAGCACAAGTTGTCTAACATAATTTAAAACCTCATATTCTATCATAAAACACCAAAATACACAAATTTCACCTATGGGTATTTTTCCAAATATGAACCCTAGGTTGAATTATTGCTAGCATAAGCTAAATCGAGCTACCGGGATTTCAAAAACATAAAGAACATTGAAAACGGGGCTTGGAATCACTTACTATGGAGCTTGGAAGCTTGAAAAAAACCCTAGCTATGGAGAACCCTTTAATTTTCGTCCTAATGAAGAAGATGGACATATTTTGCCATCTTTTTCCTTTTTTAAATCTTTTAATTACCAAATGACCAAAATACCTTTAATACCTTTCTTTGAAAATTTTCATGTACAAGCTTATTTTTGTCCAAAATTTTAGAAATTGGTCAAATTGCTATTTAAGACCTCCTCATTAATATTCCAAAATAAGTTCATACTAAAAACTTCTAGAATGCAAGTTTTGTAAATTATTCGATTTAGTCCCTAAATATCAAATTGGACCCTCTATTGATAAAATTTCTAAACGAAATTTTCACACAATCATGCAATCATGCCATAGACCTTAAAATGATAATAAAATAAATTTTTCTACCTTGAATTTGTGGTTCCGCAACCACTATTCCGTTTGGGCCCTATTTCAGGATGTTACATTTCTCCCCCCTTTAGGGATTTTCGTCCCTAAAAATCTTACCTGTGGAGAGATCTGGGTACTGTTTTCGCATAGCCTCTTCGGGCTCCCATGTAGCCTCGTCTACCCCATGTCTATTCCAAAGTACTTTCACAAGTGCAATACTTTTGTTCCTTAATTACTTTACCTCTCTAGCTAGAATCTTTACCGGTTCTTCACCGTAAGTCATGTCTGGTTGAATCTCAAACTCTGCCTGAGAAATCACATGTGACGGATCTGAACGATAACGACGTAGCATAAACACATGAAATACATTATGAATATTCTCTAACTCAATCGGCAAAGCTAACCGATATGCTAATGGTCCGACTCTTTCAATCACTTCAAACGGTCCAATAAAACATGGACTTAGTTTGCCTTTCTTGCCAAATCTGAGAACTTTTTTCCATGGGGATACTTTCAAAAACACTTTGTCACCAACTTGACACCCAATCTCTTTTCTTTTCAAATCTGCATACGACTTTTGTCTGTCTGAAGCTGCTTTCAAGCAATCTTTGATGACTTTTACTTTCTCTTCTGTTTCCTTAACTAGATCAACCCCATAAATCTGATTTTCCTTAAGCTCTGTCCAATACAAAGGTGTGCGACATTTACGTCCATACAAAGCTTCATAAGGTGCCATCTTCAAACTCGACTGATAACTATTATTGTAGGAAAACTCTACTAATGGTAAATATTTTTCCCAACTGCCTTCAAATTCCAGTACACAGCATCTAAGCATATCTTCAAGTACCTAATTAACTCTCTCTGACTGACTGTCGGTTTGAGGATGGAAAGTTGTACTAAAACTCAACTTTGTACCCAAAGCCTCCTGTAATTTCTTCCAAAACCGTGAAGTAAATCTTGGATCTCTGTCTGAAATGATCGATAATGGTACCCCGTGTAGTCTGACTGTCTCTGAAATATACAACTCGGCCAACTTGTCTAGTGAATAATCCATACGAACTGGGATAAAATGAGCCAACTTCGTTAACTTATCAATCACAACCCATACTACATCTTTCTTTCTCGGTGTCAACGGTAATCCTGTCACAAAATCCATAGTAACTCGATCCCATTTCCACTCAGGGACTAGCACAGGCTGCAATAAACCTAAAGGTACCTGATGTTCGGCCTTTACCTGCTGACAGATCAAGCATCTAGAAACAAACTCTAAAATGTCCCTTTTCATTCCTACCCATCAGTACATTTTCTTCAAATCATTATACATCTTTGTACTACTTGGGTGAATAGACAAAGAACTACTATGTGCTTCCTGTAAGATCTTTCAAATAAGCTCATCATTCTTCGGTATGCATACCCTGTCTCTGAACATCAAACAACCTTCAGAATTGATTTGAAAATCTAACTCTATATCTGACTCACACTGATCTCTTTTGGCTAACAACTCACTGTCATATTTCTGAGCTTCACAAATTTCTTCAAGAAACATCGGTTTAGCTCTCAACTCAGCTAAGATAAAACCATCATCTGATAAGGCTAGACTAGTGTTCAAAGCTCTTAATACAAACAAAGATTTCCTACTCAATGCATCAACAACAACGTTTGCCTTACCTGGGTGATAATCGATCACTAGCTCATAATCTTTAATTAACTCTAACCATCTTCTTTGCCTCAAATTCAAATCTTTTTGAGTCATCAAATATTTCAAACTTTTATGATCAGTGAATATGTGGCACTTCTCACCGTACAAATGATGTCTCCAAATCTTCAGTGCAAAAACAATGGCAGCTAGCTCTAAATCATGTGTCAGATAGTTCTTCTCATGTGGCTTTAGCTGTCTAGAGGCATAAACAATTACCTTCCCTTCCTGCATAAGTACACAACCAAGTCCATTCATGGACGCATCACTGTAAATCACAAACTCCTTACCTGGTTCTGGTTGTACTAAAATAGGAGCTTTAATCAACAATGCTTTTAACTTGTCAAAACTCTGTTGACACTTCTCAGTCTATTCAAACTTGACATCCTTTCGCAGCAATCTTGTCAGCGGGGTAGCTATCATGGAGAATCCCTCTACAAATCGTCTATTATCCAGCAAGACCAAGAAAACTTCTAACTTCTAATACATTTCTAGGAGGCTTCTAGAATTGATGATCTATTTGATCAATTGAAGGGAGCCACTATGTTCTCCAAGATAGATTTGAGATCCAGATACTATCAGTTGCGAGTTAAAGAGTCAGATGTCCTGAAGACTGCTTCCTAGAAATGGATACTTGTTCTTTACTGTTACCTTGTTAAGTTGCCAATAATCTATGCCCAATCTCATCGATCTGTCTTTTTTTTTCACAAATAGCACTGGTGCACCCCATGGTGAACTACTAGGTCTTACAAAACCTTTATCTGTTAATTCTTGCAACTGAGCTTTCAATTCTTTCAATTCCAACGGGCCCATTCTATAAGGAGAAATAAGAATGGGCGTGGTACCTGGAATCAACTCAATACCAAACTCAACTTCTCTAATAAGAGGCAAACCTGGTAGTTCTTCCGGAAACACATCGGGAAACTCACATACCATAAGTACTGATTCAATTTTCAATTCTGGATCTTTAGTGTTCAACACAAAAGCAAGATAAGCTTCATACCCTTTTCTCAAACATTTCTGAGCAGACATAACAGAAATTATGGCAAATGAACTATCTGACTCTTCTGAATTAACCCAAAGAATTTCACCATTTTCACACTTCAACTCAATGAATTTCTTTCCACAATTCACTATCACATCATGTGTAGTCAACCAATCCATACCAAGAATCACATCAAACTCATCAAATGGCAATAGCATGAGATCGGCCGAAAAACAGTAGCCTCTAACCATCAAAGGGCAATTTCTACATACTTTATCTACTAATACATGCTTGCCTAATGGATTCGATATTTTAATCACAAATTCTGTAGATTTTATAAGCATACTCATACTAGGCATCAATTTCATGCAAACATATGAATGGGTTGAACCCGGATCAATCAAAACAATAACTCTAGTATCATGGAGAGAAAATGTACCCATAATCACATCAGGGGAGGATGCCTCTTTGCGAGCACAGATAGCATAAGTCCTCGCAGGTGCTCTAACATCTGGCCTCACTGCTAAATCTCTAGATGCACCTCTATTATTTGCCCCAGCTCCCAGATTTCTCAGTGGTCTGCCTCTGACAGGAGCTTTTCCTGATCTTACACTTTGTATTACTTCCCTCTTAATCATCTCGGGACACTCCCGAATAAAATGGTCTGGTGCACTACATCAGAAACAACCTGTCTCAGTTGCTCGACACTGACCTGGGTGACGTTGACCACATCAGGGACACTCTGGTCTATCAGGCTGAACACTGCCAACACTTGCAATCGAAGTGTTCTAAGCTTTCGGACTCATAAATCTTCTGCCTCTGTTTCGGCTAGAATATCCAGCTGAAAAATTAGATCTAGTGGAGAACTCTCTAGGCCTCTTGGATGTAGACTAAAATGACTTGCTCATTAGTCTTTTCTTCGTGTCTTGCGTCTCAATTTCAACTTTGCTCTTTCTTTTTAACAGCTCCTCTACCTTACAGGCTCTCTCAACTAGGATAATAAACTCTTTTATTTCTAGGACACCAACAGACAATCAGATATCATCATTAAGCCCATCCTCAAATCTTTTGCACATAATAGCCTCTGTAGACACACACTCTCGAGCATAATTGCTGAGTCTAACAAACTCGCGCTCATATTCAGTCACTGTCATATTGCCCTGTTTCAACTCTAGAAACTCTTTTCTTTTCTAGTCAACAAACCTCTGATTGATGTACTTTTTACGGAATTCCTCGTAAAAGAAGTCTCAAGTGACTCTCTCTTTCGGTACAACTGATACAAGTGTCTTCTACCAATGGTAGGCCGAATCTCTAAAGAGTGATACAACACATTTCATACATTCCTCAGGTGTGCAGGATAACTCATCAAAGACTCTGATAGTATTCTCGAGCCAAAATTCTGCCTTTTCTGCATCATCATCTTTTGTAGCTCGAACCTCTTCGGCTCCTTGTTTTCTGATTTTATCAACTGGTGGTTTTTCTCTTATAACCGTATCTGTGACTGGGGGAGCTACATTAATGGTCTGATGATCATGAGGAGGTGGAGGTCTAATAGCCGGATTCGTTCGAACGAACTCGGCAAACCATTCATTCATAGCTTGGAAGAAGGCTTCTCGAGCCCCTCCTCCTAACTAACTGTAACGGGCCTTTCACTACTATTTGGTGGCACCGTCCCTTCTGTGGAGCGAGCACGTTACTCTCTACATCATCTGCACCAGCTTGTTCGGGATCCATAACTATAAAAGAAAACATTTTAAAATCGTCAAGAGTCGTCACACTACCAACACATAAGTATGACATGTATAGCTAGACTCTTACTCATACTAAATATTTTGAGAACCGACTAAACCTTTGCACTAATACCAATAAATGTAACACCCCAAACCCGAGACCGTCTCCAGAGTCGAGCACGAGGTGTTAACGGACTTAATTCATTAATTAAACAGCTCAAACAATTTATTTTAGAGCTTCTAGACAAGCTGGCTAACTGTATCACAGTCACTTAAAAATTCATATCTCGAGTTACGAAACTCAAAATCCAATTACGTAAATTTTCCCTAAAACTAGACTCATATATATATCAACTAATTGTTTTCTAGAATTTTTGGTCGGGCCAACTAGTACAGTTTATTAGTTAAAGTCTCCCCTATTTTAGGGTTTGACTACTCTGACCCCTATATATTAAGAATCAAATATCTCCCTTTACAGAGTTTTAATTATTATGCTGTTTGTTTCTCATAAAACTAGACTCAATAATGAATCTGTACATATAAAGCATGACTTCTAATTATCTTTGTAAAATTTTTTGAGAATTTCCAAAGTCAGAATAGGGGATCCAGAAATCGCTCTAGCCCTGTTTCACAAAAATTTAAATATCTCATAAAATATAACTCATATACCTTTTTTTTTCCATCCATATAAAAATAGACTCATCAAGCTTTAATTATATATCTCATTCACTATTTAAATCCATTTTTACAATTTTTAGTGATTTTTCAAATTGACGTCATTATTGCTGTCTGATACTGTTTTAAAGCTAATTTCACCATTTTCGTGATTTCCATGGAATAACTAGCATTTAGGCATACATAACACCAAACATGTCCTTGATTAGCCATTCCAACAGCTAATCATTATCAAGCATGTACATACCATTCATCAACCATATCATAAGATCATACACACAAAATGGCTACGATGCTATACATACCATACTCAAAATGAAACGTCTAGCTATACCAAAATAATCCTCGTGATAGTGTGCCCGGACCTCCGACGTACTTTACGACCCCTGAGTTAGCTTGACAAAACTATAAAAGAAGGAAAATAAAGGGGGTAAGCATTAAGCTTAGTAAGTTTGCATGCAAACAAATAACAACATTCATAAGAATTATCTTACTACTTGGCATGATACTACTTAATGCAACTTCATTAATTATCATGGACATATTTTAAACTTATTCACTTACTCACTTACTTAAATACTTACTTACTTAATCAAATTTATTAATACATTTTACTTACCTTTTTTCTTATCAAGCATACATGAACATTATATACTTACCTTTGCTCTTCTAGTATCAACTTGTCTTACCTTTTTAGTATAACTCGTCTTACCTTACCTTACCTTGATATTCTCTTTAAATTTTCCCGTTGAACCACTTGGAATACTAAGGATACACGGGTACCTTACCATTGCCATGACTTGTCATGGTCTTACGTGGTATCCTTTTGAAACTTACCATTGCCATGTCTTGACATGGTCTTACATGGTAGCCTTGCCTTATGAACTCACCAATGCCATGCCTTGGCATGGTCTTACATGGGACATTTGCCTTATAGTAACTTATCAATGCCATGTCTTGACATGGTCTTACATGATTTCCTTGCCTTAGAAACCTTACCAATTGCCATGCCTTGGCATTGTCTTACATGGTATCCTTAAACCCTAATGTCATGACATTTGTGTCCTACACATTCCTAAGGTTCAACCGGGGCTTTCTGAAATTACTTCTCCGTCAATTCATGCTTGAGTCTTCTTTGAATAATTTCATAAAATAAATTTACACATGCTGGAAATTAACAACATTAACATAAAATAATAGAATATTGCATTTATTTACAGCAAACTTACCTCGAAACAAAATACGATCAACTATATCGATTTAGTCCACTATCTTTTTCTTTTCCCGGTCTAACTCCGGATTTTGTTCTTCTTGATATATAATAAAAAAATTTAGCCTATTTAGTACTCACATTTATTAAAATAGTCATTGACCCAAACTTTGGCAAAATTACATTTTTTGCCCCTAAACTTTTACATATTTACACTTTTTTCCCAAGTCTCAGAAATTAAACTTCATCCTATTTTCTTATGTTTTATGACATGCTGATCATTTTTCCCTTCAATGACAACATCAAATTCTCACTCTAACATGTACTTATGACTATTAGGTATTTTTACCGATTAAGCCCTTTTACTCGGTTTCACTTAAAACCGAGTAGCACAAGTTGTCTAACATAATTTAAAACCTCATATTCTATCATAAAACACCAAAATACACAAATTTCACCTATGGGTATTTTTTCAAATATGAACCCTAGATTGAATTATTGTTAGCATAAGCTAAATCGAGCTACCGGGATTTCAAAAACGTAAAGAACATTAAAAACGGGGCTTGGAATCACTTACTATGGAGGTTGGAAGCTTGAAACAAACCCTAGCTATGGAGAATCCTTTAATTTTCGTCCTAATGATGAAGATGGACATATTTTGCCATCTTTTTCCTTTTTTAAATCTTTTAATTACCAAATGACCAAAATACCCTTAATACCTTTCTTTGAAAATTTTCATGTACAAGCCTATTTTTGTCCAAAATTTTAGAAATTGGTCAAATTGCTATTTAAGACCTCCTCATTAATATTCCAAAGTAATTTCATACTAAAAACTTCTAGAATGCATGTTTTGCAAATTATTCGATTTAGTCCCTAAATATCAAATTGGACCCTCTATCGATAAAATTTCTAAACGAAATTTTCACACAATCATGCAATCATGCCATAAACCTTAAATTGATAATAAAATAAATTTTTCTACCTCAGATTTGTGGTTTCGTAACCACTGTTCTGTTTAGGCCCTGTTTTAGGATGTTACACTTCTGACAATTGAAAATGTGTTTTCATATAGGAAATAGATCCCGACAGAGCTGTAACTGATGATGTCGAGAGTGTAGCGCCTGCTTCCATGCACAGGATAGCACCGGCTGATTCTCAACCTATTTCGAGTAACCAGGAGGGAGAGGCTAGACAAGTCTTCTACCAAATGATGAATGACTGGTTTACTCAATATATCCGGACTAACCTGGCTGCATAACAACCTCCACCCTCGACAAATTCATCTTTGATGTCTGTTGTACCTCAAGTAAGTGATCTGTTGAGATTGTATAAGGCACCTGTTGATAAAATCAGAAAACCTGGGGCCAAAGAATTTAAAGCTACTGATGATGATGATGTTGAGCGGGCTGAGTTTTGGCTCGATAATACTATCTGTGTGTTTGATGAGTTGTCCTTGTAACGCCCCTTACCCGAGGCTATCGTTGAATTCGAGCACGAGGCGTTACCAGACTTATCTTACTTATTCGGGGCATAAAAAAAAATTTCGATTGCTTACACAAATCAAAACAATTTATTTCACTATTCATAATAAAACTGTCCACCTGCATAACAGTCATTAAATTAAATATAACTCGAGTTATGAAACTCAAAATTTAAATCTGTAAATTTTCCCTGAAACTAGACTTATATAACTTCTTACCATAATTTTTCCAGAATTTTTGGTTTGGCCAATTAGTACAGTTTATTCATTAAATGTTCCCCTATTTCGCTGTTCAGCAGACCTGACCTCTCTTCACTAAAAATTGATTATCTCATTATATAGAATTTTGATAACATTTCAATTTGTTTCTAATGAAAATAAACTCACTAGGGAATATATACATATAAACTATGACTTATAATTATTTTTTTATAATTTCTAGTGATTTTCCAAATTTGGAATAGGGGATCACGAAATCACTCTAAACCAGTCTTACACAAATTTAAATATCTCAGAATATAGACTTACTTTTCTAGTTATGTTTCTTTCTTATGAAAACAGACTCAATAATATTTAATTCTATATCTCATTCACCATTTCATTTTATTTCTACAATTTTTAGTGATTTTTAAAAGTCACATCACTGCTCTGTTTCCTAACTGTTCCATGGCCAACTCTTACTCTTTCATAATTTCTTTGCATCAAACCTCATTTAAGCATACATAATACCAAAACATGTTCTTATTTAGCTATATCATAAGCTAATCATTACCAAGTATTCACATGACATTCTTTAATCATATCATAAGGACATACACACAAAATAGCCAAGTCCCTATACATGCCATAACTTAAAGTATTTCTAGTCACAAAATACCGAGATAGCTCGTTGATAGTGTGAGGCAATCTTCGACGTCCTTACGATTTTTCGAGTTGGCTTTGCGATACTAAAAAAAAATAAAAAAGGAAGGGAGTAAGCATAAAGCTTAGTAAGTTTGCATGTAAATAAGTAACAACATTCTAAATGAATTATCTCTTTCTTATCTTATCAAAACCACTATAACCTTTAAACTCAATATGCATAAGTTTTGAATTCTTACCTGAACTTTTCAAACATATACTTATCTTGCCTTTCCTTTGATACACTCTTTGAATTTCCCGTTGAACCACTTGGAATACTAAGGATACACGGGTACTTTTCCTTTTTAAACTTACCATTGCCATGTCTTGACATGGTCTTACGTGGTATCCTTGCCTTATGAACTCACCATTGCCATGCCTTGGCATGGTCTTACATGGGATTTTTGCCTTATAGTAATTTATCAATGCCATGTCTTGACATGGTCTTACATGATTTCCTTGCCTTGTAAAACTTTCCAATGCCATGCCTTGCAATGGTCTTACTTGGTATCCTTAAACCCTAATGTCATGACATTTGTATCTTACACATTCCTAAGGTTCAACCAGGACTTTTAAGTACCATTTCTCCGTCAATTCTTTCTTGATTCATCAAGGAGTAAATTTACAAAATAAATATATAGATGCTGAAAAATAACATCATTAATTATAAATAATAAAACATTGCATTTATCTATCGCAAACTTACCTCGATACAAAATATGATCAAATATTTTGATTTAGTCCTCAACCTTTTTCTTTCCTCGGTCTAACCTTGAATTTCATTCTTCTTGATCTATAATAGAAATTTTAACTTACTTAATATTCACATTTATCAAACCAGTCGTTAACTCTAACTTTGGAAAAATTATGATTTTGCCCCTAAACTTTTACATATTTACACTTTTGCCCGAAAGCTCGGAAATGAAACTTTATCCCTAATTATAATGTTTTATGACATGCTGATCATTTTATTTACCTACGGCAACATCAATTTCCCACTCTAACATGTACTTATGACCATGGAAGTCTGTTTGCTCGTCTAAGTCTGTATGACGATGGAAGTCTGTTGGCTGAATTGCAAGTAAGGCCAACTTGGGTGGATCAGATTAAGGAAAAGCAGTTGAAAGATGAGTCTTTGGTCCCTCGTTTTCAACAAGTTAAGGAAGGGGAAACTTCTGAGTTTGGGTTAAATGATGATGGGGTTCTGTGTTTTCGAGGTAGAATTTGTGTTCCGAAGGACTCTGACTTGAGACAGTCAATTTTGAAGGAAGCTCATGGGGGACTTTGTGCCATGCATCCTGGAGGGAATAAGTTGTACCATGACTTGCGAAAACTGTATGGGTGGCCTGGACTTAAGCGAGAGGTAACGGAATTGGTGGGGAAATGTCTGACATGCCGCACAAGTGAAAATCGAGCATCGCTTACCTTCGGATTATTGCGACCAAGAAAAATACCACTTTGGAAGTGGGAGAGGATAACCATGGACTTTGTAAGTGGGCTACCCTTGACACCATTGAAGAAAGACTCGATATGGGTGATTGTGGATAGGTTGACCAAGTCGGCTCATTTTATACCTGCTCGTACAGACTTTTCTCTTCAGAAGTTAGCCAAGTTGTATGTGGCGGAGATTGTGCGACTGCATGGAGTTCCGGTTTCGATTATCTCTGATCGGGATCCTAGATTCACATCTCGATTTTGGAAAAAGTTGCATGAGGCGTTGGGAACGCGATTGAACTTTAGAACGGCTTTCCATCCCCAAACTGATGGTCAGTCGGAAAGAGTTATTCAGATTCTGGAAGACATGTTGAGGGGATGTGTTATTGATTTTCGAGGTAGTTGGGAGGATTACTTGCCTTTGGCAGAGTTTGCATACAATAATAGTTATCAGTCGAGTATTCGAATGGCACCTTATAAAGCATCAGATGGGGCGAAGGTGTCGAACACCTAGTTGTTGGACCGAATCGGGAGCGACGAGTTCTTGGACCTGAGTTGGTGGCAGATACTGAGGATAAGGTCAAGTTAATTAGAGATCGGTTAAAGGAAGCGTCTGATAGGCAAAAGTCATATGCAGATTTGAAGCGTAAGGAGGTTGAGTACTCAGTAGGGGATATGGTCTTTTTAAAGGTTTCCCCTTGGAAGAAGATATTGAGGTTTGGTAAGAAAGGCAAGTTGAGTCCGCGGTTCATTGGGCCTTATCGGGTTTTGAAGCGAGTAGGCCCAGTGGCTTATCAATTGGAATTGCCTTCAGAGTTAGACAGGATTCACGATGTTTTTCATGTCTCCATGTTAAGGCGCTATCGTTCTGACCCTACTCATGTCGTGCCGGTTGCAGAAATTGAAGTGCGAACTGATTTGACATTTGAGGAGGAGCCTGTACAAATATTGGATCGAGACGTTAAGGTTCTGAGAAGGAAATCTGTACCATTAGTGAAAGTGCTTTGGCGTAACCATGGCAGAGAAGAAGCTACTTGGGATTTAGAGGAGGCAATGCAACAGCAATACCCTCATCTGTTCGGATCAGGTAAATTTCGAGGGCGAAATTTCTTTAAGGAGGGTAGAGTTGTAACGCCCCAATTTTCAGAAATTCTATGAATGATTTGTAAAATTAAAAATTCTGTGTTCTGCTTGTTAAGAGTAGGTTTAATTGTGATGGTGGGCCTCTAGAAGGCCCAAGCTTAGGATAAAACCCGATAGTTTTAATTAATTTTTAATCCATAGGGAAAAAGGGGTTACAGTTTAACTGGGCTTTTAAGTATTAATTGTGTAAAATAGATCACAAGGAAGCAAGTGGTGAAGTGGCATGTGACGCCACAGGAAGGCTATAAGTGGCTTGGGGAAGCTAGGGAGGACCTGTGTTCAAGTCACAATGACAAAGAAATCAAGGGATTAATTTTTATGAACAGAAAAGGTAAGTAGTGGAACTGAAGTAAAAGTCTGTCAGGAAGAGTTTGAGTTGCTCAGGAGATTGAGTAAGGAGGGGATAAGGAAGAGGATTTAGGAGCTGATCAAGGATGATGTGTTGGCTGAATGTTGGACTCTTAAAGAGCAAGAGGTGGCCGACCAAGGGATTCTTTAAGGGGGCAAAATTCGGCTAGGTTAAGGAGCTAGTATAAATTCGGCACTTCGGGTAGTTGGTGCCGTTTCCTGAATTTTCTCCTCATCAACTTTTTCTTCGTCTCCTTTCCTCCATTGCCGAACCTTCCTACCATCTTTTTCATCTCCATTTTTTTCCCCTTCAACCGTTTCAAAACCTTCATAGCCTTTGGCCATAAAAAGCCGAAATCTCGAAAGCTTGATTCTTTTTTGTGCCGGTTTCTTATAACCAAAACCACATCTCTTCTCTTCATCATTTGTGGCCGATTCACCAGCCCTCTAAAACCTCAAGTTTTGACGACAAGACCATAGCAAAACCCTCTCGTTTTACCTTTCTAAACGCAAGTTGCAAAAAGCCGAAAACCCCACATTAAAAGGGACTTGGCCGAATACTGTAGTCACTGAAAGCTCGACTTTTGTTATTATCTGAGGGTTTAAATCTACATCGAGATCGAGTGGGAAACTCATTGGAATCAGTCACTAAGGAATCGGTGGTAAGTCTTCAAAAACTTAGTCTTCTTACATATTTAAGGAAAAGCCGAAATCCCTAAAAGTTAGGGAGGTTGTCGATTTGGACTTGTAACCCTGAGGGGTCGTAATAAATATTTTGTTTTGGTAATAGCGTGATTTAGAGGCGGTTGATCAAGGGCTTGGATAGGTGAAACGATCGGATCTTTGGAGTTAACCATCTCTCGGCAGTAAGGTAAGAACAATAAGGGTTTTAGGCATGTTTGGCCGAATGTGGTAAGGGACTATATACTCAATTTTATTTTGATATTTGGAGTAATATTAGGTGATTCAATTTTAGGCAGTTTGTGTGTAGATCTCGTCGAGGAAATCCCAAAATCAGGTGTGTAACTGACACCCTCTCATAGACTAGATCGGCAAAAGCCGAAAAGTCGAAATGCCAAAAAGTCGGTATTTTGGGCACTTGCGAGTGTGCGAATGCTCGTAAGACGTATGGGTAATTATTACTAGTAATCGAAAGTGATAAAACTGCAGTACGCGCGATTTCGTGCGTTTTGATACTTTGGGCTTAATGGGCCAAAACTGGGTTAATGGGCCAACGGGCCCAATTTGGTAAGAACGCTCGGTAAGTGTTTCTGGCTAAACGTAATGGCTATGATATGCATGAAAACCTTAGAAATAGTTAGATTTACTAGAATACCCCTATGTATGCAAAATTACCATTATACCCCTAAGTATGCAAAATTACCATTATACCCCTATGTATGCAAAATGACCTTTATACCCCTAGGTTAATTTTGCACAAAAGCATGATGAATTAAATCTGTATGATGTATGCCATGAATGTATATCTGTTGCATGGGGACATGGGTTATATTATGGAGGTAGCGTCCTGGTGGCTATGCCACAAATTATCTGTTCTGGTGGCCCTGCCACGTATATTTGTTCTGGTGGCATTGCCACAAAATATCTGTTTTTGGTGACTCACACACATTATTCGCTCGCAGCAGCCATGCTGCATATTTTCTCGTGGCATGTAGCGGTTGGGTGGGTCGAGTAGTCTCCCCACATGGTGAAAGGATGGTATGGGGGTGTACATGGTTGGATATGGGTTGGGTTTCTGCATAAGCATGATATATCTGTTCTGATCTATTCTGGGTCTATGGGCTTTATTCTAATATCTGTTCTGGGCTGAGGCCAACTTATTCTGTCTCTGTGGGTTGAACTGATTTAGGCTATGGTTGGGTTGAATTACACACTGAGTTTCCCAAAACTCGCCCCTTATTTTCATCCTCGCAGGTAATCCTCAACCATAGTGGGCTTGGAGCTGTGAGGGATCCGGACTGGCCACATGTTTCTACGAACCTGGTTTTTTTTTCTGGTGAACTGGACGTCCTTTTAATTTCATTTATGGTTTTGGGTTTTAAGTGTAGTAAGGCCGCTTAATTATTTTTATGGTTTTGTTTTACTTTTATTATTTTATTTTATTATGATGAAAGAACTATGATAACTAAGGTAAATGGGTTAGCTTTAGGACGCGTTTTCAAAAACATTAAGTGATTTCAAAATAACACGATTACAAGTAAGACTTCCGCTAAGCAAACGTTTTCAAACTTAAGTTAAGATGGACTTAACCAAATGGATTTCTCTCAATTATACGAGATGTTAGAGTGTGGCAATGGCGGTGTGCATGTCTAGGATTGGATCCGAAGGGAGCTTGGTACTTAAGCAGTCCGACAGACTCACCTCCTCTTTTTCTGGTTTCCTACCGTGCACACTCCCCATTCACTTTAACCTACATTAAAAGTATCTTTTACATCACTAATTAAGTTTTCCAAACTAAGTAATACAGAATGTTTTGTACGCATCAATGTGGTGCACCAGATCCGGTCATAACGTCTAGGCCGGGTTTGGGGTGTTACAGATTTGGATCGGGGGAAGACCAAAATAGTCGAATAATCGATTAATATTGTTCGTCGATATCCGAGGTAAGTCTTTAAGTAATTAAACATCGTTAATTTTGAATGTAAATTAGTTTAATATGCTAATTTGGAATTCATAGATTTATAGTAAGTTAGCCGAATATGTTTAAGCATGGAAATAATGTATTTGAGTTTAATTCGACTGAGTTATAACATTTGAAAGTCCGTACGAACTATATGGAATATCTAGAATTTTTTATATATGAATTGTTTATGAGACAACTTTATAATTGTGATATTCGGGCTTTGAGCATAGCAAGCCTTATGCTGGTGAATTAAATCAGGCTTTATGCCTAGTAGGCTTATTGTCGGTGTATAAAATCAAACTTTGAGTTTAGCAGGCCTTGTACCGGTGTGAGATACAGGCTTAGGCCTAGTAGGCTTTATGCTGGTGAATTATTATAAGTTTATGCTTAAAATACTTTATACTGATGTGGTAATTGAATACGTTATACGACCTAAAACGATCAGGTACGTGATAGTTGGTTACCTATTTGAAAATAGGGTGAACTGATTTCTTGATATATGATAAAAAAAAAGGATACATGAAGTGGTTGTAATATATGTGTTAATATGAGAAATACATTTGGCCTTATAGTTGTATATGGATGTAATGTTAAAGTTTAAGTGATGAATATATGTCTATGAAAATATATGTATATTTGATTATATAAGACAATATGGTTTTGAAATTTGAGAATATATTGATGATGTATACATGTATATTCGGCCAAGGAGAAATTGTTCTACAAAACTATATGTGTTATATGTGTATGGAATTAAAAGCTTGAAATTATATGTGATTAGAAATGCATAAGTTGATTTATTTGATTGAAATGATTTAGTATTGAGATGTTATTATGCATTAATTGTTTAATTTGCTTAAGGCTTACTATGCTAAGTTAGCTTACTCTGTGTGTTTTCGTTTACTCTATTTTATAGATTTTAGTTACAAGTTACGAGCTTGGAGATCGTCAGTAAAGATCATCACACTATCCACTGTTTCGGTAATTATATAGTTTAACCTGAACTATGGCATGTATAGGCTGGAACATTCTTTTGAAGTGTTGATTTTGGATTTGTATATAAGCCATGCGAAAATGGCTTAATTTTCTATGCTTGATTTTGGTTATGTTTGGTTGTGGCTTGAAACCGTTTTGGTTATATTGCTATGGGTTATGAAGTGATGTTGTTCATGATAGGTATTTTTATGTTTTGGAAATGGTTAATGATTTTGGAGTGAATGTATGGGTGACTCGGCTAAGGTATTCATAGAATAAGTTATATGTGATTGAGGTGGTTTTATTAAGTCAATGAATTATGTTGTTTCAGCATTTACAGGTTGATTATTATGTTTGAACATGAAATAATCTTGTCATGATATGGTTATTATTTGATATGGCAATATTTAGGCTATTAATATAAGAATATATGTTAGTTAAATTACTGTAAATGAATTAAGGTTATTCAGTTATGAGATAGAAGACATGAATATTTCTTTTTGAGCTATATATGGTTCGGCATTTGTGATTATGCATGAATTGAAGTGGTTTGATGTATTTTTTTTAAATTATATGTTTATAAGATAAAATGTTTCTAATATGGGTATTGGAAATTTGGTTAAGATTTATGTTCTTTGATAAGTAAGAAATTTATATATATGTAGTTGTGAATATTCGATCACTATGATAAAACATTCATTAAGTTTTAAAGATTAGTTTCTTAAATTATCTATTTCATGATATTAACATGCTTAAATGTTTGGCAGAATTATGTGACTTATGTGAATGTTTTATTTGTAAAATGTGTTGTCATAGATATAAACTATAAATTCATTTGATATTACATATTTGAATGATGTTTGAGTTTGGGTTGAGTAATGATATCATTAATAGTTAATTTGGAAAGTCAGTGTATACTCATGTATTTATAATAGCTGAATAATCATTTAGGTTATACCATACTCGATTGTTGAAGTCTATAAATTTTTTTTTTAGTATTTGAATGTTTTAATACATTTTATTTCATGTGATTGATATGACTGTATGAATAAGTATGATATGAAATGTTTCAAATATATAAGTGTTATGTCAGTTCATGAAATAAATTTTGACTGGTTTTCGGGACTCGTTCATGTGGGATACGTCAATGTTTGGAATTGTGCTTTTGATTAGTAATGCCTTATAACCCTAATCTGGTGACGGATACGGGTAGGGTGTTACACCCATGGAACACATCATGAATCTTCTCTAACTCTGGCAGCAAAGCTAACCGAGTATGCTTATGGTCCTACTCTTTCAGTCACCTCAAACGGTCCAATAACACATGCACTTAGTTTGCCTTTCTTGCCAAATCTAAAGACTTTCTTCCACGGGGATACTTTCAAGAACACTTTGTCACCAACTTGATACTCAATCTCTTTTCGTTTCAAGTCTGCATAAGACTCTTGTCTATCTGAAGCTACTTTCAAGCAATCTCTGATAACTTTCATTTTCTCTTCAGTTTCTTTAACTAAATCAACCCGTAAATCTGATTTTCTTTAAGCTTTGTCCAATACAAAGGTGTGCGGCATTTACGTCCATACAAAGCTTCATAAGGTGCCATCTTTAAACTCGACTGGTAACTATTATTATAAGCAAACTCTACCAACGGCAAATATTTCTCCCAACTACCTTGAAATTCTAAGACACAACATCTGAGCATATCCTCAAGTATCTGAATAACTCTCTCCGACTGACCATCGGTCTGAGGGTGGAAAGTTTTACTAAAACTCAACTTTGTGCCCAAAGCTTCCTGTAACTTCTTCCAAAATTGTGAAGTGAATCTCGGGTCTCTATCTGAAATAATCGATAACGGTACTCCATGTAGTCTGACTATCTCTGAAATATACAACTCGACCAACTTGTTAAGTGAATAATCCATACGAACTGGAATAAAATGAGCCGATTTCATTAGCTCATCAATCACAACCTATACTGCATCTTTCTTTCTTGGTGTCAACGGTAATCCTATCACAAAATCCATGGCAACTCGGTCCTATTTCTACTCAGGAACTAACACAGGCTGTAATAGACCTGAAGGTACCTGATGTTCGACTTTTACCTACTGACAAATCAAGCATCTAGAAACAAAATCTGAGATATCTCTCTTCATTCCTACCCACCAATACATTTTTTTCAAATCATTATACATCTTTGTAGTACCTAGATGAATAGACAAGGAACTGCTATGTGCTTCCTCTAAAATCTTTCAAATAAGCTCATCATTCTTTGGTACACATATTCAATTTTTGAACATTAAACAACTGTCAGAATCGATCTGAAAATCTGACTCTATACCCGATCACACTGAACTATTTTGGCTTGCAACTTACTATCATCTTTTTGAACTTCACAAATTTCTTCAAGGAACATTGGCTTAGCTCTTAATTCGGCTAAGATAGAACCATCATCCGATAAGGTTAAACTAGTGTTCAAAGCACTTAATGCAAATAAAGATTTTCTACTTAAAGCATCAATAACTACATTTGCCTTACCTGGGTCATAATCGATCACTAGTTCCTAATCTTTAATCAAATCTAGCCATCTTCTTTGCCTCAAGTTCAAATCTTTCTAAGTCATCAAGTATTTCAAACTTTTATGATCAGTAAATATTCAACACTTCTCACCATACAAGTGACGTCTCTAGATTTTCAACGCAAATACAATGGCAGCTAGTTCTAAATCATGTGTCGGATAATTTTTCTCATGTGGCTTTAGCTATCTAGAGGAATAAGCAATTACCTTTCCTTCCTGCATAAGTACACAGCCTAGTCCATTCAAGCACGCATCACTGTAAATCACAAACTCTTTACCCGGTTCTGGTTGTACTAAGACAGGAGCTTCAGTCAACAATGCCTTTAACTTATCAAAACTCTGTCAACACTTTTTAGTCCATTCAAACTTGACATCTTTCTGTAGCAATCTTGTCAATGGAGTAGCTATCATGGAGAATCCCTTTACAAATCATCTATAATAACTGGAGAGGCCAAGAAAACTTCTGGCCTCTGATACATTCTTGGGAGGCTTCCAATCAACAATGGCTAAAATCTTGCTCGGATCAACTTTAATACCTTCACTTGAGACTATATGTCCAAGAAAACCAACTTCCCTTAACCAGAACTCACTTTTGCTAAACTTGGCATAAAGCTGATTATCTCTCAAAGTCTGTAAAACTATTCTCAAATTCTCTGAATGTTCAGTCTTATCATGAGAATAAATCAAGATATCATCAATGAACACAACTACAAATTTATCCAAGTAAGGTCTGAAAATTCGATTCATTAAGTCCATGAAAATGGTAGGGGCATTAATCAAGCCAAATTGCATCACAAGGAACTCATAATGGCCATACCTAGTTTAGAAAGTAGTCTTCAGAACATCTGACTCTTTAACTCACAACTGATAATATCTAGATCTCAAATCTATCTTGGAGAACAAAGTAGATCCCTTCAATTGATCAAAAAAATCGTCAATTCTAGGTAGTGGATACTTGTTCTTAATAGTCACCTTGTTAAGTTGCCGATAATCTATACACAATCTCATCAAACCATCTTTCTTTTTCACAAAGAACACTGGTGCACCCCATGGTGAACAGCTAGGTCTTGCAAAGCCTTTCTCTGTTAATTCCTATAACTGAACTTTCAATTCTTTCAATTCCATTGGAGCTATTCTATAAGGAGCAATAGAAATAGGTGTTGTACCCGGAACCAATTCAATACCAAACTTAACTTCTCTGATAGGGGCAAACCTAGTAGTTCTTCTGGAAACACATCAAGAAACTCACATACCACAGGCACTAATTCAATTTTCAACTCTGGATCTTTAATATTCAATACAAAAGCAAGATAAGCTTCATATCCTTTTCTGAAGCATTTTTGAGCAGACATAACAAAAATCATGGCAATTGAACTATCTGACTCATCTGAATTAACCCGAAGAATTTCACCATTTTCGCATTTCAACTCAATGAATTTCTTTTCACAATTCACTATCATGTCATGTGCAATCAACAATCCATACCAAGGATCACATCAAACTCATCAAATGGCAATAACATGAGATATACCGGAAAATAGTAACCTCCAATCATCAAAGGGAAATTTTTACATACTTTGTCTACTAATACATATTGACCTAATGGATTCGATACTTCAATCACAAATCCCATAGACTCTTTGGACATGTTCTTGCTGCTGAATCTCAAGATACACCTCTACCTGCCCCTATTCCTGAACTTCTCTGAGGTCTGCCTCTAACGGGGGCATTGCCTGATCTTACACTTAGTATTACTTTTCTTTTAACCATCTCAGGACACTCCCGAATGAAATGATCCGATGCACCACATCGGAAACAACAAGTCTCAGTTGCTCGAAATTGACCTAGATGACGTCGACCACATTGAGGACACTCGGGTCTATCAGGCTGAATACTGCCAACACTCACAATTAAAGTGGTCTGAGCTTTCTGACCCATAAATCTTCTACTTCTGTTTCGGCTAGAATACCCTGCTGAAAAATTAGATCTCGTAGAGAACTCTTTAGGCCTCTTGGATGTAGAATGAAATGACTTACTCATCTGTCTTTGATGTAGAATGAAATGACTTACTCATCTGTCTTTTCTTCGTGTCTTGTATCTCAATTTCAACTTTACCCTTTCCTTTCAGCAACTCGTCTGCCTTACAAGCTCTTTCAACTAAAATGACAAACTCTTTTATTTCTAAAATGCCGACTGACAGTCGAATATCATCATTGAGCCCATCTTCAAATCTCTTGCACATAATAGCTTCAGTAGACACACACTCTCAAGCATAATTACTAAGTCTGACAAATTCACGTTCATATTCAGTCACTATCATCTTACCCTGCTTTAGTTCAAGGAATTCTTTTCTTTTCTGGTTGATGAACCTTTGACTAATGTATTTCTTACGGAACTCCTCTAGAAAGAAATCCCAAGTAACCCTCTCTTTCGGTACTACTGACACAAGTGTCTTCCACCAATGGTAGGCCGAGTCTCGTAAAAGTGACACAACACACTTCATGCACTCTTCAGGTGTGTAGGATAACTCATCAAAGACCCTGATAGTATTCTCGAGCCAAAATTCAGCTTTCTCTAGATCGTCATCTTTCGTAGCCCGAAACTCTTTGGCCCCTTGTTTTCTAATTTTATCAACTAGTGGCTTCTCTCTTCTGACTATATCTATGACTGGGGAAGCTACATGGGTAGTCTAAGGATCATGAGGGGG
This sequence comes from Gossypium longicalyx, assembly GCA_025698465.1. Taxonomy (NCBI): domain Eukaryota; kingdom Viridiplantae; phylum Streptophyta; class Magnoliopsida; order Malvales; family Malvaceae; genus Gossypium; species Gossypium longicalyx. The sequence continues at coordinate 24,764,687 of CM046999.1, forward strand.
TGGAGGACTAAAGACAGATTCGTACGAACGAACTCGGCAAACCATTCATTCATAGCTTAGAAGAAGGCTTCTCAAGCCCTTCCCCCTGACTAACTGTAACGGGCCTTTCATTACTATCTGGTGGCACCGTCCCTTCTGCGGGAGCAGGCGCGTAACTTTCTACATCATCTGTACCAACTTGTTTGAGATCCATAACTATAAAAGAAAAACATTTTATAATAGTAACACCTCTAACCTGTAACCGTCACCGGAATAGCTTAAGAGGCATTATTGGACTTATAACTCAAATCAAAACCACCATAGATCCAATATCATCTCATTACTACTAAAAGTCATTCATTCACATTCAATATTCACACAAAATCGAGTATACAATGCTTAATTATGCATTCAGGATCAAATCGATAACATACGCAAGTTCCAAAACTTATAAAAATTTTAGCTTCTAAAAGGTCACACGCCCGTGTGAACAGGCCATCTGCCACACACGGTCTAGACACGCCCGTGTGTCAAAACCGTGGCAAAACAGGGCATAGCTACTGACTTGCTCACATGGCCAGACCACATGCCCGTGTGTCCAGCCCGTTTGCTATGCACATGCCCGTGTCCTTGTCGTGCCAAAAATAGAGGGTATTTTGTTTGTGGCGTCATCATACCAATTAGGATCACATGGCCATACCACATGCCCATGTGTCTAGCCCGTCTACGAACCTGACTTACAACTATAGGGTACTCTAGGGGACACACGACCATGCAACATGGCCGTGTGTCGCACACGGCTGAGACACACGCTCGTGTCTCTACCCGTGTGGACAAAAACTGGCCATTAGAATAGCCAATTTGCCACCCCAATTCGGTCATCCTACAAGCCAAGGAAACAAGCATATTTATATCACCATTTCAGCCAATTTCAACACCAAAACATGACTCTTTCATATCATATAATAGTCACCAAAATTCATACTCCTAAACCTTATCAATTCATACCAAACATAAGGTAATATAATACCAAAACATTTCCTTCCATATATCATTCAATTCTCAAGTTAATCCTACCAAGTTTTATCAACTAAAACATACCACAATTTCATATTAACATCACATGCTATAAGTCATTATCAACCCTAAGTTCAATCACAACTAAGTTCAATTACAACTTAACCAAATCACATGGCTAAGCATAAATATCTCAAAATACCATTCCACAACTACTAACCTATACATTCCATACTTCAAAAATATGTATTTTAAAAAGTACCGAATAAGGTTCGATTGTGTGGTGACGATCCTTGATGCTTCCCGAGCTTGCAGTAGCTTCGATATTTATAAAACAATGCAAACACACACAAAGTAATCAAAAGCTTAGTAAGCTTGTACTATAATCATTAACAGTATATAAAACTGTACTATAATCATTAACAGTATATAAAACATAAAACATCAATACATAAGTATTTATGAATTCTCAAATCATTCATCAAATCTATTCCAACCCAATCCATATGGGCATAACAAATCAATGAACTTAATCTATATAAAATCGTCTACCACAATGGTATCGTACATACCTAGATCTTCCCCTATTTATTCATTTTCGTTCTCAACTCTTATTCGAGTATATCAAAACTTCTCGTAAATTATTCATACTTAAACATTCACATACTTAGTGCTGTAAAAGTTAGCCGAAGCTAAAATTATTCCGCACACTTAGTGCCATTTCAATTTACTGAAGCTAAGTTGGTATCGCATAGTTAGTGCCTTATATAACTAAAGCTATTCCAACTTGCACACTTAGTGCCATTTGTAGTTGAAGCTATATATATTAAACCGTACACTTAGTGCTAAGCATAGTCGAATATCATCATACTCAAACCGTAATCAAATATCTATACAATTTATGCATTGTAATCACATTTAAAACATAACTTTAACATCATTTATCACATATGAACTTACCTCTTACTCAAAATTTTTTATTTGAATTGTCTACTCGATAACCTTCGACTTCCCTCGATCTAAATTCGAATTCCTCCTTTCTTGATCTATATGTATTCAAAATTAACCTTTTTATTCACCAATTAATTCAATTCAATCCATAAACACATATTTAGGGCATTTTACAAACTCGCCCTCACATTTTCACATTTCGACACTTTAGTCCCTATTTCACAAAATCACAAAATACATATAATTTGCATATACACTAGCTTAGTTGAATTCTCCTAGCTCTCATACAAGTCCAAAAATTTCATTTATTTCAAATTTTAGTCGCTCAGAAATAACATCTTTACAATTTAGCCCAAATTACTCAATTTCATCAAAAATCCAAAGACAAATCATTTAAACCCAACATCAAGCTTCTATAATTCATCTACTAACATCTCAAAACTCATAGTCTCATCAATGGTACATTTCAAAATTATCACCAAAATTAGAAATTGAGGCATGGGTTCGATAGTATACGAAGCAACGATTACAAAAACGTAGAAATTATCAAAAACCGATCAAAAATCATACCTCAATTGAGCTTTAACCTAGCAGAACCCTTAAAGTTTCTTTATCTTTTATTTTCTTTGTATTTTCGGCAAGAACAAGGATGATAATGGCCATTTTCATGTACATTAAGTTAATATTAACATGAATTATAAATTTCACTTTTTTAACCTTAATAAAAACATTATCAAAACACATATTTTAAGGCCATTAATGTCCATTAACCATGTTAATGGTCCAATTGCAACATAAGGACTTCACAATTATAAATCCAAGTCAAAAAGGCACTTTTAACATCTAACACATAGCTTTTACATTTTATGCAATTAAGTCCTTTTTTTGCAAATTAAGCACACAAACAGTTAAATTTTTATACGAGATTTTCACACATTCTAATTCATGCATTATAAGCACGAAAAATAATATTTAAATATTTTTCTAACTCGGATATGTGGTCCCAAAACCACTATTCCGACTAGGGTCAAAACCGGACTGTTACAATTCTCCCTCTTAGGGATTTTCATCCCCGAAAATCTTACCGTTAAACAGATTTGGATATTGCTATCTCATTGAATCTTCAGGCTCCCACGTGGCCTCTTCAATACCATGTCGATGCCACATCACTTTAACTAATGGAATTTATTTATTTCGTAACTCTTTAACTACACAAGTTAAGACACGGATCAACTTTTCTTCGTAAGTCATATCAGACTGAATTTCAATCTCTGATGGAGGAATTATATGCGAAGGATTGGATCTGTATCGTCGAAGCATCAATACGTGAAATACATTGTGAATATTCTCCAGCTCTGGCGGTAACAACAATCTATATGCAACCGGCCCAATACACTCGATAATTTCATACGGCCCGATGAACCTAAGACTCAACTTCCTTTTTCTACCAAACTGAAGCACTTTCTTCCACGGAGACACTTTCAAAAACACTGTCGCCGATCTCAAACTCAAGGTCTTTTTCTTTCAAATCTGTATATGATTTTTGACGATCAGAAGCTGCTTTCAAACTATATAGAATTACTTTTACTTTTTGTTTGATTTTGTAACGCTCCAAAAATCCTGAAATCCCGAACTTTCTTTTTTTCGATTTTAATAAAAATTGTGCTTAACATTCCTAGTCAAGTGTTAATTATGTGATAACAGGTCTTGGTTAAGGGTTGAGTTCGAACTTAGGGGTGAAAGAAATTATGGGTTAATAAATAAAGAACCTTGATGGCAAGAAGGCAGTTTTTTAAGATTAAATGAAGGAAGAATTGGACACAAGGAAGCCTTGTGGTGGAGTGGCAAGTGGTGCCACATACAAGGCAAAGAGGTATGGCATTCGAATCCCTCCTTGCTCAAAAGAAGGATTTATTTTTGCTTAAGGGATGGACAGTGGTGGCATTGGATATGAACTCTGTAGGGCACATAAGAAGAGAAATTTGAAAAGGAGATTGATGGGTGATCATGGAGTAAAATTAGGAGATGAAGAGCGTGAAGAGGTGGAGCCGAATTGGGAATTAGAAGATAAGAAATTCGACTAGAGGCTATATATAGGTGCCGAATGTGAGGTTGTCAGACCAATGCCGAATTCTCTCTCACCTTGTTGCTAGAACACCTTTTTTTTCCAAAGATCTAAAAGCCGAAAATCCCTTCTTGTTCATTCTTTTTCTTTGTACTGATTTTCCATTCTTCCCTTACTTAAGTTCTCTTTTTGATTCACCTTTGGTTTAAACAATTTCTACTTCTCTTTGTGCCGAATAACTTTTTCACCATACAAGTCTCAAGAGCCAAATATCCTCTGTGCCGCCACTACCCTTCCACCCGGCCAAATCTAGTGTAAGTGTTTTGTTCTCTTAATCAGTTTTGCTAGTATCGATTACTCTGTCCCTCACTTCTTCTAATCGATTTTGGTAGGATTAGTATCGAATCCCAGTCTTTTGGATCCTTGCCGATTTGCTCCTTAGGTGTGAGATTTTGGTAAGTGTTATTCACTTTGGTAAGGGTTGGCCGAATAGGTTTTAGTAGAAAAGGGTGACATATGTTGGATACAAGTCACCCATTATATTTTAACGATGAAGGTTAATGTAGATCTGGGAAGTGCTCGTGATTAGTGATCAAGGAAAAGCTATTAAGGCTAGGCGTTTTCAAGTAAGGTTAAGGTGAGACTTCGGCTTTTGGTAAAGTATTCGATAAGTATATGTGAGTAATCATTGAATGATATCGATTGTAGGTTCGTGGTAAGGGGGATCGTAGCACGCTTTATTACCAGGTGTGTACATACACTTCACACACATAGTAGATCGACAAAAATCGAAATGCTGAAAAGCCGAAATGTCGAAAAGTCAAAAGTTTGGCTACAGTAGTCTTGCGAGTACGAACACTGGAAAGGGGGAAACCGGTAGGTTATCTGAGGCCCCATGGGCGATTCCATGGACTTGGGCTATGTTTTGGCCAATCGGACCAGAATGGGCCAAATGGGCCGATGGGCTGTAGAGCCCATAATAGGCAAAATTGGTAATTGATGCTATGTGATGGAAAATCGTATGAGAGCATGACTGTGAAAGTGACTAGGCCTAATGGGCCATATAAATGTGATTTGGGCCTAGCGGGCCAAATGAATGTGATTTGGGCCTAATGGGCCATATGAATGAGATTAGGCCTAGTAGGCCATATGCATGTAAGTAGACTTGTTAGGGCATTGTAAGGGGTTTTGGGCCTAGTATCTGATAACTGCTTAAATAGACGTAAAACTTAATTAATTTTTTGAGACCGTGGACAAGTCATAGGGTTAAGGTGTGGCAATGGGTTTATGCATGTCTAGGATTGGATCTAGGGAGAGCTTGGTACTTAAGCGGTCTTAATGACTCACCTCATCTTCTCTGGAATCCTACCTGGTGCATAGTATTCGTTCATCTTAGCTCACGAGATTTGTTAACGGGCCAAGGTAAGTAAAAACCTGTAATAAAAGAAAATTACCAAAATACCCCTAAGGGCAGAAATGACCAAAATACCCCTACGTCTTGAATGTAAGGTTTATGGATGTTACAAGTATATCTGCTACATACATATGATATTCTATTTAGGTTGCATCTGGGTTAGGAATTGCGGACCGGAGGAAGTATATGAGGATCGCATGGTTGCTTGACAATCGTGGATCCACCGACGGCTATTAAGCCCAATATGTGATTGTCAGCTTGCTGTAATAAAGGTAGTTCCGCAATTGGGCTACCCTTGATCTATATCGGTTGGGTGGGTCAATATTTATATCCCTACATGATGTGTATCGGGGGATGGAGTTGGTGTATAGCGGATGGATTATTGGGGTGGGTTGCACTGCATTGCATTGCATGTATGATTTTATGGTGACTGATGAATACTAGTTACTTGTCAAGAGTTGTACACACTGAGTTTTCGAAAACTCACCCCCTCTTTTATTTTTCTCATGTGATGCTCAGTAGAAGGTTCAATGTTCGGAGGGACTCTGAGGTGGCCAGCTAGCAATACGACTTAGACTTGTTTTTTTTTTTTTAAAAAAACATATAGTTTCTAGGTTATTAAGTAATTTCAGACTGGAATGTGATAAGGACTTTCTTTTGTTCTTATGTGGATTATTATTTTTATGCGGTGTAATCATGAGAAGTTGAACATGGGTTCCTAAATCATAATTTGTGTTTCTACATTTCCGCAACTAAATTTTATTTAAATGACAGGTTTTCATAAATCATATGTTTTAAACTAGTTTTCGCGATTGAAAGGAGTTTTTATAAGTTAGTGAAGGTTTCTCATTTTAAGGAAGGGTTTTTAATGAAAATAAGGTTATAAAACACTTCAATGTGGCACACCTAATTCGATCATAACGTCCGGGTCGGGTTTGGGGGTGTTATAGGTTTCTTTTATCAAGTCAACCCCGTGAATCTTGTTTTCGCTGAGCTCAGTCCAATACAAAGGTGTACGACATTTGCGACCATATAAAGCCTCGTATGGTGCCATTTTAATGCTTGACTGAAAACCGTTATTATACGCGAATTCAACCAAAGGTAGATATTGTTCCCGCGTACCTTCAAATTCAAGAATGTAACATCTCAAAATATCCTGGATTATCTGAATAATCCGCTCAGATTGACCGTCCGTTTGCGGATGAAAAGCAGTACTAAATTGCAATTTAGTACCTAATGCATTTTGCAACTTCTTCCAAAATCGTGATGTAAATCTCGAGTCTCTATCTGACACTATCGACAATGGCACACCATGCAATATCACAATATTAGAATTGTATAACTCAGATAATTTAGCAAGTGAGTAATTGGATCGAATCGGAATAAAATGAGCTGATTTCGTCAATCAATCAACTACAACCCAAATTGTATCTTTCTTTCTCAAAGACAGGGGCAAACCCGAAACAAAGTTCATAGTCACTCGATCCCATTTTCACTCTGGAACCATAATCGAATGTAGCAAACCAAATGGCACCTAATGTTAAGCTTTAACTTGCTAACATATAAAACATTTAGAAACAAAATCAAAGATATCGTTTTTCATTCCAGACCACTAATAATGTTGTTTCAAATCATTATACATTTTCGTGCTACCCGGATACACAAATAAACGACTACTGTAAGATTCACTCAGAATCATTTGAATTAACTCTGGATTCCTCGAAATACAAATTCAATCTCGAAATCTCAAGCAATCATCTTTATCAACTCTGAATTCTGAATCAGGTTCTACATCACACTGAGCTCGTTTAGCTAAAATCTCATTATCAATCTTCTGAGCTTCAATAATCTATTGTAAAAACAAAGGTCTCGCTTTTAATTCAGCTAAAACTAAACCATCATCACATAGAACCAAATGAGCATTCATTGCATGCAAAAGCAAACAATGATTTTTGACTCAAAGCATCAGCAACAACATTTGCTTTTCCCGGATGATAATCAATCACAAGTTCGTAATCTTTTAGTAATTCAAGCCATCTTCTTTGTCGTAGATTCAAATCTTTTTGAGTCATCAAATACTTCAAAATCTTATGATAAGAGTATACATGACACTTTTCACCGAACAAGTAATAGCCCCAAATCTTTAGAGCAAACACAATCGCAGCTAATTCAAGATCATGCATCGGATAGTTCTTTTCGTGCGGCTTCAACTGTCTCGAAGCATAGGCAATAACCTTTCCTTCTTGCATTAGAACTCATCCCAAACCAATTAATGAAGCATCACTGTAAATCACAAATTCTTTACCTGATTCGAGTTGTACTAATACAGGAGCTTCTGTCAACAAAGCTTTCAACTGAGCAAAGTTGTTCTGACACTTTTCAGAGCACTCAAATTTCACATCTTTCTAAAGCATTTTGTTAACGAAGTTGCGATCATCGAAAAACCTTTCACGAATCTTCTATAATAACTCGCAAGTCTCATAAAACTATAGACTTCAGATACATTCCTCGGAGGTTTCCAATCCAAAATAGTGGAAATTTTTCTCAGATCAACTTGAATACCAGACACTGATACAATATGACCCAGGAAACCAACTTCTCGCAACCAGAACTCACATTTACTGAATTTTGCATACAACTGTTTATCTCTCAGAATCTGTAATACTATCCCAGATGCTCGGCATGTTCAGATTCATCATGTCAATAAATCAATATGTCATCAATGAATACCATAATAAATTGATCTAAATACGGTCTGAAAATTCTATTCGTCAAATCCATGAAAATAGCAGTTGCATTAGTCAATCCGAAAGGTATAACTAAGAATTCATAGTGACCGTACCTTGTTTTGAAATCAATTTTTGAAATATATGAGTCTTTCACTCGCAACTGATAATAGCCTGATCTTAAATCTATTATCGAAAACACAGCAACTCCTTTCAACTGATCAAACAAATCATCAATTTGGGGCAGGGGATATTTATTCTTAATAGTCACTTTATTCAACTGACGATAGTCAATACACATTCTCATCATACCGTCTTTCTTTTTCACTAATAGAACTGGAGCACCCTAAGGTAAGAAACTCGGTCTAGCAAATCCTCGATTGGTCAACTCTTGCAACTGAGACTTTAATTCTTTCAGTTCAGTCGGGGCCATTCTATATGGAGCTATTGAAATTGAAGTAGTACCAGGTAACAATTCCATGCCAAACTCTACCTCTCTAACTGGAGGTAATCTCGGAAGTTCTTCAGGAAACACATCAGGGAACTCACAAACAACAGGAACATATTCAACCTTCTTTTCTGATACTCTTGAATCAATCACATATGCAAAATAAGCTTCACAACCCTTTCTCACAATACTTAAAGCTTTCATCGAAGATATCACAGCAGATAATCCATTCAAATCACTAGATTCAATTCTAACTATTTCATCATTCTTGCATCTCAAATCAATAGTTTTCCTTTTGCAATTCACCACAGCATCATGCAAAGTTAACCAATCCATACCCAGAATTATATCAAACTCATCAAAAGGCAATAACATCAGATCAGCCAGAAAACAATTATCTCGAAACATTAACGGGCAATTCTTACAGACTTTATCAACCAGAACACATTTGCCTAGGGGGTTCGAAACTCTAATTACAAATTTTGTAGACTTTACAGGCAAAGTCTTACTGTTCACTAAGTTCATGCATATATATGAATGTGTCTATCCAGGATCTATCAAAGCAATCACAAAAGTATCATAGAGAGTAAATGTACCCGTAATCACATTTGGCGATGAAGCTTCCTCGCGAGGTCTGATAGCATAGGCTTTGGCAGGTGCACAAGCCTCAGATCTCACAGCTGTGTCTTTCATTCCTCTCTGACTACCACTTACATTTCTCAAATTTCTAGGAGGTCTACCTTGAGAAACATTACCACTCTGTCTTGGATTCTGAACATTATCTTTTTCAGCTAAATCTGGGAAATCTTTTATAAAATGATTTCTTGAACCACAACTATAACAAGCTCGGTTAATACTTTTTCCCCAGCATTCACCGAAATATCGTCTTCCACACTGATCACACTTAGGCTTTTAATTCTTTACATTATCAACACTAGCAACAGATGTAGATGAAATGATTTGCCCAAAGATCTCTTTCGTACCTCTCTAGCTTCAAAATCAACCTTTCTTTTCTCTTTCCCAAGATCTTCAGCTTTACATGCTCGTTCAACAAGCACTACGAATTCTTTGATTTCCAGGATCCCAACTAGCAAACGAATATCTTCATTCAAGCCACCTTCAAATCTCTTACACATTATTGCTTCCGTAGATACGCATTCACGAGTATATTGACTTAGCCTTACAAATTCTCTCTCGTATTCTGTGACAGAAAGTCGGCCTTGTTTAAGCTCAAGAAACTCTTTGCATTTCTAATCAATGAATCTTTGACTGATATATGTCTTCCGAAATTCAGGTTGGAAGAAATCCTAGGTAACTCGTTCACTCGGAACCACGGATGTCAAAGTTTTCCACCAATGATAAGTCGTATCTCTCAAAAGAGAAACAACACATTTTATGCATTCCTCAAGACTCAAAGACAACTCATCAAACACTCTTATTGTGTTATCTAACCAGAACTCAGCTTTTTCAGCATCATCACTTGTTGTAGCTCGGAACTCTTTAGCCCTGTGTTTTCTAATCTTACCAACTGTTGGTCTACTCAACTGTATCGGATTTACTATTGGCATAATAGGAGTTTGAGGAGGATTAACTGGGGGTGGAGGTTGTTGTACAGCCAGATTGGTTCTAATATATTGAGTGAACCAATCATTTATCATCTAATAGAAGGCTTGTTTAGCCTCACTATCACGGCTACTCATAGTCGATCGAGAATTAGCTTGCACCGTCCCTTGCGCCAAAGCAGGCGCATTGCTTTCAACATCGTCTGCTATAGCTCTTTCTGGATCTATTCGCTATATAAAAGCACATTTCAACGTCAAGATTCATCACACTATCGCAGTTCATAAATATGTCATATATAGCTAAACTCACATACGCTATAGTAGTCCTAGAACCGACTAAACCATAACTCTGATACTAACAAAATGTAACACCTCTAACCCGTAACAGTCGCCAGAATAGGTTAGGAGGTATTACCGGACTTATAACTCAAATCAGAACCACCACACATCCAATATCATCTCATTACTACTAAAATTCATTCATTCACATTCAATATTCACATAAAATCGAGTATACAATGCTTAATTATGCATTCGAAATCAAATCGATAACATACGCAAGTTTCAAAACTTATAAAAATTTTAGCTTCTAAAAGGTCACACACCCGTGTGAACAGGCCATATGCCTCACACGGTCTAGACACGCCCGTGTGTCAAAATTGTGGCAAAACAGGGCATAGCTACTGACTTGCTCACACGGCCAGACCACACGCCCGTGTGTCCAGCTTGTGTGATATGCACACGCCTGTGTCTTGGCCGTGTGCTAGGCCGTGCCAAAAATAGAGGGTATTCTAATTGTGATGTCATCATACCAATTAGGGTCACACGGCCAGACCACACGCTCGTGTGTCTAGCCCGTGTACGAACCTAACTTACAACTGTAGGGTACTCCAGGGGGCACATGACAGTGCAACATGGCCGTGTCTTGCACACGGCTGAGACACACACCCGTATCTCTACCCATATAGACAAAAACAGGCCATTAGAATAGCCAATTTGCCACCCCAATTTGGTCACCCTACAAGCCAAGGAAACAAGCATATTTATATCACCATTTGAGCCAATTTCAACACCAAAACATGACTCTTTCATATCGTATAATAGCCACCAAAATTCATACTCCTAAACCTTATCAATTCATACCAAACATAAGGTAATATCATACCAAAACATTTCCTTCCATATATCATTCAATTCTCAAGTTAATCCTAACAAGTTTTATTAACTAAAACATACCACAATTTCATATTAACATCACATGCTATAAGTCATTATCAACCTTAAGTTCAATCACAACTTAACCAAATCACATGGCTAAGAATAAATATTTCAAAATACCATTCCACAACTACTAACTTATACATGCCATACTTCAAAAATATGTATTTTCAAAAGTACCGAATAAGGTTCGATTGTGTGGTGACGATCCTTGACGGTTCCGAGCTTGCAGTAGCTTTTTATATCTATAAAACAATGCAAACACACATAAAGTAAGCTTTCAAAAGCTTAGTAAGCTCGTACTATAATCATTAACAGTATATAAAACATAAAACATCAACATATAAGTATTTATGAATTCTCAAATCATTCATCAAATCTATTCCAACCCAATCCATATGTTCATAACAAATCAATGAACTTCATCTATATAAAATCGTCTACCACAAAGGTATCGTACATACCTGGGTCTTCCCCTATTTATTCACTTTCGTTCTCACCTCTTGTTCGAGTATATCAAAACTTTCCATAAATTATTCATACTTAAACATCGACACACTTAGTGCTGTAAAAGTTAGCCGAAGCTAAAATTATTCTAGACACTTAGTGCCATTTCAATTTACCGAAGCTAAGTCGGTATCGCACACTTAGTGCCTTATATAACCAAAGCTATTCCAACTCGCACACTTAATGTCATTTCTAGCCGAAGCTATATACATTAAACCGCACACTTAGTGCTAAGCATAGTCAAATATCATCATACTCAAACCGTAATCAAATATCTATACAATTTATGCATTGTAATCACATTTAAAACATAACTTTAACATCATTTATCACATACGAACTTACCTCGTACTCAAAATTTTTTATTTGAATTGTCTACTCGATAACCTTCGACTTCCCTCGATCTAAATCTAAATTTCCCCTTTCTTGATCTATATGTATTCAAAATTAACATTTTTATTCACCAATTAATTCAATTCAATCCATAAACACATATTTAGGGCATTCTGCAAACTAGCCCTCATATTTTCACATTTCGACACTTTAGTCCCTATTTCACAAAATCACAAAATACACATAATTTGCATAAACACAAGCTTAGCCAAATTCTCCTAGCTCTCATACAAGTCCAAAAATTTCATTTATTTTACTTTTTTGCCCCTCAAAAATAACATATTTACAATTCAGCCCAAATTACTCAATGTCATAAAAAATCCAAAGACAAATCATTTAAACCCAACATCAAGCTTCTATAATTCATCTACTAACATCTCAAAACTCATAATTTCATCAATGGTACATTTCAAAATCATCACCAAAATTAGAAATTGAGGCATGGGTTCGATAGTATACGAAGCAACGATTACAAAAATGTAGACATTATCAAAAACTGATCAAAAATCATACCTCAATTGAGCTTTAACCTAGCCGAACCCTTAAAGCTTCTTTATCTTTTATTTTATTTGTATTTTTGGCAAGAACAAGGATGATAATGGCCATTTTCATGTACATTAAGTTAATATTAACATGAATTATAAATTTCCATTTTTAACCTTAATAAAAACATTATCAAAACACATATTTTAAGGCCATTAATGTCCATTAACCATGTTAATGGTCCAATTGCAACATAAGGACTTCACAATTATAAAGCCAAGTCAAAAAGGCACTTTTAACATCTAGCACATAGCTTTTACATTTTACGCGATTAAGTTCATTTTTGCAAATTAAGCACACAAATAGTCAAATTTTTATACGAGATTTTCACACATGCTAATTCACACATCACAAGCACGAAAAATAATATTTAAATATTTTTCTAACTCGGATATGTGGTCCTGAAACTACTATTCTGACTAGGGTCAAAATCGGACTGTTACAAAATTGTTAAGAGTCGTCACACTATCAAAATATAAGTATGGCATGTATAGCTAGACTCTTACTCATACTAAACATTTCGAGAACCGACTAAAATCTTGCTCTGATAACAATAAATGTAACACCCCTTACCCAAGACTGTTGTCGGAGTCAAGCACGAGGCGTTACCAGACTTATCTTACTTATTCGGGGCATAAAAAAATTTTTCGATTACTTACACAAATCAAAACAATTTATTTCACTACTCATAATAAAATTGTCCACCTGCGTAACAGTCAATAAATTAATTATAACTCGAGTTACGAAACTCAAAATTTAAATCCATAAATTTTCCCTGAAACTAGACTCACATAAATTCTTACTGTAATTTTTACAGAATTTTTTTTAGCCAATTAGTACAGTTTATTCATTAAATTTTCCCTGGTTTTGCAGTTTAGCAGACCTGGCCTCACTTCACTAAAAATTGATTATGTCATTATACAAAATTCAGATAATGTTTCTGTTTATTTCTACTGAAAACAGACTCACCAAGGAATCTAGACATATAAACTATGACTTATAATTCTTTTTTTTTAAATTTCTAGTGATTTTCCAAATTTGGAACAGGGGATCAGAAAATCACTCTAAACCAGTCTTACAAAAATTTAAATATCTCAGAATATAGACTTCCTTTACTTGCTGTATTTATTTCCTATGAAAATAGACTCAATAAGCTTTAATTATATATCTAATTCGCAATTTAATTTCATTTTTACAATTTTTAGTGATTTTTAAAAGTCACATCACTGCTCTGTTTCCTAACTGTTCCATGGCCAACTCTTACTCTTTCATAATTTCTTTGCATCAAACCTCATTTAAGCATACATAATACCAAAACATGTTCTTATTTCACTATATCATAAGCTAGTCATTACCAAGACTTCACAGCCATTATTTAATCATATCATAAGGACATACACACAAAATAGCCAAGTCCCTATACATGCCATAACTTAAAGTATTTCTAGTCACAAAATACCGAGATAGCTCGTGGATAGTGTGAGGCGATCTTCAACGTCCTTATGATTTTTTGAGTTGGCTTTGCGATACTAAAAAAAAAAAGAAAAAGGAAGGGAGTAAGTATAAAGCTTAGTAAGTTTGCATGTAAATAAATAACAACATTCTAAATGAATTATCTCTTTCTTATCTTATCAAAACCACTATAACCTTTAAACTCAATATGCATAAGTTTTGAATTCTTACCTGAACCTCTCAAACATGTACTTATCTTACCTTTCCTTTGGTACACTCCTTGAATTTCCCGTTGAACCACTTGGAATACTAAGGATACACGGGTACCTTTCCTTTTTAAACTTACCATTGTCATGTCATGACATGGTCTTACGTGGTACCCTTGCCTTATGAACTCACCATTGCCATGCCTTGGCATGGTCTTACATGGGATCTTTGCCTTATAGTAATTTATCAATGCCATGTCTTGACATGGTCTTACATGATTTCCTTGCCTTGTAAAACTTACCAATGCCATGCCTTGGCATGGTCTTACTTGGTATCCTTAAACACTAATGTTATGACATTTGTATCCTACACATTCCTAAGCTTCAACCGAGACTTTTAAGTACCATTTCTCTGTCAATTATTGCTTGAATCATCAAGGAGTAAATTTAAAAAATAAATATATAGACGCTGAAAAATAACATCATTAATTATAAATAATAAAACATTGCATTTATTTACCGCAAACTTACCTCGATACAAAATACGATCAAATATTTCGATTTAGTCCTCAACCTTTTTATTTACTCGGTTTAACCCCGAATTTCATTCTTCTTGATATATAATAGAAAATTTAACTTATTTAATATTCACATTTATCAAACCATTCCTTAACTCTAACTTTGACAAAATTATAATTTTGTCCCTAAACTTCTGCATATTTACACTTTTTTCCTAAAGCTCATAAATGAAAATTTATCCCTAATTCTTATGTTTTATGACATGCTGATCATTTTATTTACCTACGACAACATCAAATTCCCACTCTAACATGTACTTATGACCATTAGGTATTTTTACCGATTATGTTGTTTTACTTGTTTTCACTTAAAATCGCTTAGCTCAAATTGTTTAACATAATTTCAAGCTTCATATTCTACCATAAAACATCAAAATAAACACATTTCACCTATGGGTATTTTTCCAAATATGAACCCTAGGTTAAATTATTGCTAGAATAAGCTAAATCAAGTTACTGGGGCTCCAAAAACATAAAGAACACTAAAAACAGGGTTTGGAATCACTTACTATGGAGTTTGGAAGCTTGAAAAAACCCTAGATATGGAGAACCCCTTGAAATTCTAGCCTAATGAAGAAGATGGGCACATTTTGCCATCTTTTTCCCTTTTTTAATCTTTTAATTATTAAATGACTAAAATACCCTTTATTAAAACTTTAGTTATTTTTACCTATGTATGTCCATTTTTGTCCATGAAAATCTAATGGTCTAATTACCATTTAAGGACCTCTACTTCAATTATGCTCTTCAATTTAATCCTTTAGCATCTAAAACTCATATTTATCAACTTTTGCAATTAAGCCCTAGTAGGCAAATTAAACGTGCTATCTATAAAATTTTCCATCAATACTCTAACACATGCATCTAATCACTCGGTAAATTATAAAAATTAATTGAAATAAACTTTTCTATCTCGGATTCGAGGTTTCGCAACCACTATTCCATTTAGGCCCTATTTTGGGATGTTACAGTCCTATTCCCTAGATGAGTGCTTGAAATGTTCCATATCTTTACTCCGAGATACAACATATCACTAGTGAAATACCCTAGTATCAGTGGCTCCGAAAGATTGGGTAACTTGGGAATTCTTTTAGACTAGTTCCGTAAGAAATATATCAGCCAGAGATTTATTGATCAGAAATGTAAAGAATTTCTGGAGCTGAAATAGGGTCAGATGACCGTGACAGAGTATGAGCAGAAATTTGTGAGACTCAGTCGGTATGCCTGAGAGTGTGTTTCTACCGAAGCCATAATGTGTAAAAGATTTGAAGATAGACTGAACAAAGACATTAAACTATTAGTTGGCATACTGGAGATAAAAGAGTTTGTAGTACTGGTTGAGCGAGCCTACAAAGCTGAAGAGCTAGGGGAAGAGAAAGAAAAACTGACTTTGAAGATAGAGATGCACGTAAAAGAACATCCAGTAAGTCATTCCAGTCAGCACCAAAGAAGTTTCGAGATGATTTCTGTAATAGTCTGGTTTTGACCCTAGTCAAAATAGTGGTTTCGAGACCATGAATCTGAGTCATAGAAATGTTTTAATAGTATCTTCCATTTTTATGATGTGTGAATTAGCATGTGTGAAAGTTTCGTCTGAAAATTTAATCGTTTGTGTGTTTAATTTGATAAAAGGACCTAATCGCATAAAATGTAAAAGTTGCGTGCTATTTTTTAAAAGTGCTTATTTGACTTGGATTTGTAAATTTGAGGTCCTTATGTTGTAATTGGACCATTAACATGGTTAATGGACATTAAAGGCCTTAATATATAAGATTTTATAATGTCTTAATAAAGGTTATAATAGTAAAATGTTTATTATGTTAATATATGTTAAAAAAAATCATAAAATAAGGCCATTATGTGTTCATCTTACCGAAATTAGCAAATAAAAATAAGAAGAAAAAGCTTTTAGGGTTCGACACTTATATTGGCTAATTAGGTATGTGTTTTTATCGATTTTTGATAATTTCTACGTTTTGTAATCGTTGCTTCGTATACTACCGAACCCATGCCTCAATTTCTATTTTTTTAATGATTTTGAAATGTGCCATGGATGAATTCATGAGCTTTCTGATGTTATATGTTGAATTATGAAAGCTTGATGTTGGGTTTACATATTTTTTCTTTGGATTTTTGAGGAATTTGAGTAATTTGGTCTAAATTGTAAAAAAATGTTATTTTGAGGGACTAAAATGTGAAATAAATGAAATTTATGGACTTGTATGATAGTTATGAAAATTTTTCTAAGCTTGTGTACAAGCAAATTTTGTGTATTTTGTGATTTTATGAATTAGGGACTAAAGTGTCGAAATGTGAAAATGTGAGGGCTAGTTTGCAATATGTCCTAATTGTGTGTATATGGATTATTTTGAATGATTTAGTGAATAAAAAGGTTAATTTTGAATACTTATATATCAAGAAAAGAGGAATTCAAATTTAGACCGAAGGAAGCCGAAGATTATAGTGTAGACAATCCGAGTCGACAATTTCGAGTACGAGGTAAGTTCGTACGTAAAACTTAATGCTACAAGTATATTTTGATGCGTGGATATTACATATATTGTATATATATATATTATTATGGATGAAAACGATGATAAATCAAATGTCTGCGATCCAAAATAGCTTCGGCTACACGAGGCACCAAGTCTGCGATACCGATATAGCTTCGATTAATTTAGATGGCACTAAGTGTGCAGAATCATTGTAGCTTTAGCTAATCCTTACAGTACTAAGTGTGCGGATATTTAAGCATGAAAAATCTTCTAAAAGTTTTAAAATATCCGAATGAGAGGTGAGAATGAAAATGAATGAATACATGAAGGTTCAGGTACGTATAATACCTATGTGGTAGATGGTATTATGTATATCAAGTTCATTGAATTGGTGTAAACATATGGATGGTTTTAGCATAGAATTGATAGATAAAATGAGAATTTATAAGTACTTATGTGTTGATGTCTTATATATTATATATTGTTGATGATTTTTTGTACGAGCTTACTAAGCTTTTGAAAGCTTACTTTGTGTGTGTTTGCATTGTTTTATAGATATCGAAGCTACTGTGAGCTAGGGGATCGTCGAGAATTGTCATCACACTATCAAACCTCATTTTGGTATTTTGAAAATGTATAAATTAAAGTATGGCATGTATAGGCTAGAAGTTGTGGGATTATGTTTTGTAATGTATATATAAATAGCCATGTGATATGGCTTGGTATGATTTAGTATGTTTTTGGTTTATGGAATGACATGATTTTGGTATATGAAATGTTAGGTAATATGTTATATTTGATGTGTTTTTGTATGGCCAAATGAAGTGGTCAACTTGGTAAGTTTTGGAATGTGTATATATGAGAAAGTAGTAAGTTTGGATTATGAGATTGAATGATGCATTGAAAGATATGTTTTGATATGCTTTTGTTTTATGTTTTGATATTGATTAGTAAAGCTTATAAGTATGGAATTGGTTGGCAATGATATGTCATACATGGTTTATGTTTTGGTTGTTAATTGGTAATAAAATGTAGTAAAAATATGCTTGGTTTGGTGCTTGTAGGTTTGACCCAATTGGGGTGGCAAATTGGCTATTCAAATGGCCTATTTTTGTCCACACGGGTAGAGACACGGGCGTGTGTCTCAGCAGTGTACAACACACGGCTATGTTACATGGTCGTCTTTCCTCTGGGGTACCCTACAATTGTAAGTCAGGCTCGAGCACGGCCAAGGCACACAGGCGAGTGGCTAGCCGTGTGACCTAAGTCAGATTCGACCACGGTCATGGCACATAGGCGTGTCTTGTGGCCGTGTGATCAAGTCAGTAAGTATACCCTGTTTTAACATGGCCTAGACGCACGAGCATGTCTAATGCCATGCAAGGCACACAACCTGTTCACACGAGCGTGTGACCTGTACTTCTTTGAAAATGATTAAGTTTTGAAAAAAAAATTTGTATGTGTTCGATTTAGTCACGACTCCTTTCTAATGCATGTTTAAGGTCTCGATGACTTATATATAAGGGACTCTATAAAGATATTTGATCTCTGATGCTTTGAAGTTTATGAAATGTATGTTAATTATTTTGTTTTGTCAGGTAATGCCTTTAACCCTAGTTCAGCGATGAATATGGGTTAGGGTTGTTACATTTTATTGGTATCAGAGCTATGGTTTAGTCAGTTCTAGGACTACCATAGTGTTTGTGAGTCTAGCTATACATGCCATATTTATAAACTGCGATAGTGTGATGAATCCTGACATTGAAATGTGCTTTTATATAGCAAATAGAACCCGAAAGAGCCGTAGTAGATGATGTTGAAAGTAATGCGCCTACTCCCATGCAAGGGACGGTGCAAGTTGATTCTCGAACCGTTACGAGTAGCTGTGATAGTAAGGCTAAGCAAGCCTTCTATCAGATGATGAATGATTGGTTCACCCAATATATTAGAACCAATCCGGCTGTACAGCAACCTCCACCCCCGGTTAATCCCCCTTAAACTCCTATTATGCCACCAATGAATCTGGTTCAGTTAAGTAGACCACCAATTGATAAGATTAGAAAATATGGGGCTGAAGAGTTCTGGGCTACAACGAGTGATGATGCCGAAAAAGTCGAGTTTTGGTTAGAGAACACGATAAGAGTGTTTGATGAATTGTCTTTGAGTCCAAAAGAATGCATAAAATATGCCGTTTCCCTTCTGAAAGATACAACTTACAATTGGTGGAAGACTTTGACATCTGTGGTTCTGAGTGAACGGGTTACTTGGGATTTCTTCCAAGCTGAATTTCGAAAGAAATACATTAGTTAGAGATTCATAGATCAGAAACGCAAAGAGTTTCTCGAACTTAAACAAGGTTGTATGTCTGTCACAGAATACGAGCGGGAATTTGTAAGGTTAAGTTAGTATGCTCGTGAATGTGTATCTATGGAAGCAATAATCAAGGATGGCTTAAACGAAGATATTCATCTATTAGCCGGGATTCTAAATGTAACACCCTGATTTTCGGGATTTTCATAATTTTCGAGAATTTGGTATATTTTTTTAAAATTTGGTATTTGATTGTGAAATTCATAATTGGAGTGTGTAAATGGGCCTATGAAAGGCCCATGTGTTGGCCAAAACCCGATAGAATTTTTGAATTTTGGACTTAAGAAGTTAGAGGCATTGGATAGGTGGCCTTATTAAAAGATGTGGGTAAAATGTAACACAAGAGAGCCCCTGGAAAAGTGGTTAAGTGACGCCACTAAGGAGCTAAAAAAGTAGCGTGTAAGTGGTTGGGGGAAGGCCAAGGTTCGATTCACTAAGCTGACAATTTTTATGTCTTGAGCATGCAGGAGTTTGAAGTCGAATGGAACTCTATTGTAGAGAGTTTGAATCAGTCAAATGTATGAATTTAGGAGTGATAAGGGTAGAGATTTTGGGATTTTGAATGGAGGCTTAGTGTTGGCCGAATAGTGGGAATTTAGGGAGGAGAAATCAGCTTAGGGGTTTTAGGTTAGTATTTCGGCATTAGGGGCTTTAGTTTTGCCATTTTCTTTTGTTTAAACATCATAGGGTTATTTATTTTCTTCCTTTTCTTCTCTAGCCGAAATCACCACTCTTTTCATCCATTTTTCTTTCTCTTCTTTTGCCAAAACCAAACTACTACTCCCTTCCTTTTCATCACCCTTGCCGAATAGCCACAAGAGCCGAAACTTTTGAAGTTGGTTGTGCCGATTTCATTTAGACCAGCATCTTTCTTTTCTCTTCATTTGTTGTGACCGATCCCTTCATCCGCTAAACTCTAAAAGTCCCCAACGGCAACACCAATACAAAGCCACCACACCATTTCTTTTTTTTGGTCCTAAAAGCCGAAATTCCTTAGTTATAGGGGCATAGCCGAACCTGTAGACCTTTAGGATTCAAAGGCTGCTAGGTGGTTGAGGGCTAAGTCTACTTTGGGTCTAAACAGTGCAGAAGGGAAGACTGTGGTAAGTACTCGTTTTCGAAATCGATTCAGTAGTGTAAATGTCAAGAAAAGTTAAAACCCCATATTGTTTACGGAGGTTATCGATTTGAGGTATAGGCCTCACTGGGCCTTTTCATTCGACTTTTATGGTTTGTGTAGTGAAATAGACAACTTTGGAGGAGCAGTAAGGCTTGGAGTATCGGTTTGGATAAACTTGGATCGAATCATCGGACCCTGTGAAGGTAAGTGATCTATGGCTATTAGGGGTTCTTTGGCCGACTATGGTAAGGTGGATTTTGGGTTTGATAAGTATGAATTGTAAACTAGGAATGGTGGTGATTAATTGTAGGTTGTCGTGGGAGACTTTGTTAACAAACGTCACAAAACAGGTGTGAAACAACCCTCGTAGTAGCTTAGATTAATATTCGCTGAAAAGCCGAAATGCTAAAATTTCGGCATTTTGGGAACTTGTGATTTTGCATTTGGTTATATATGCGATAAATAAGATAAGATCGGTGTTTTGATCAATGGAACAGGTAAGAGCGCAATTTTGTGCACGAGGGTAAGTTGGGCCTCAATGGGCTAGAATTAGGCCCAGTGGGCTTTCGGGCCCATTTGGGTAAAATTGATAGAAAATGAAATTTGGAAAAGTTGCATGTTAACACGGTTAGTACTGTTGTAAAATTTGGGTTAAGTGGGCTTAGTGGGCTAAATCGGCATTCGTAGGGCCCATTAGGGGTTTTGGGCTCAAAAGCCCGAATTTGATAAAGTGGGTTAAAGATCATTGTTTAAACACTCGAAAATATTGATAACTGTTAATGAACATGGAAAACCCTGATAATTGGTAAAATTACAAAATTACCCTTATAATATGAAAAATGACTATTTTGCCCCGAGGTAAAAATGACCATTATACACCCTAAGGTTTAATTATGAATATGATGCATGAGATATTGTTATACATGATATGACATGATATGCACATGATATGTTATGAGATGTACATGATATGCTATGATATACTCATTATATGCATGGGTTGGGTTTTATATAAATGGAGGAAGTGCTTAAAGGGCTTTGCCCCAGTTTATCAAAAAGGGCTTTGCCCCAATTATTAAAAGAGGCTAGGCCTCCAATTATATGATAAAGCAGCTTTGCTGCCAGTGAAGAGTTTGGTTGGGTGGGTTGAGTTATTTCCCCACATGGAGAGTTTGGTTGGTACGGGAGGAGAGTAGCGGATGGTGGGTTGAGCAGTCTCCCCAAATGGGCTTGCATACAGTACGGGAGGAGAGTAGCGGATGGTGGGTTGAGTAGTCTCCCCAAATGGGCTTGCATACATTCATTGGTATTACATGTGATATTGAAATGGGCCTATGGGCCATACCATTTACAGTAAAGGCTTTGGCCTAGTGATATGATTTATGAAAAGGCTTCGTGTAACGCCCCCACGCCCAAAACCGTCATCGGAGTTAAGCTTGAGGTGTTACTAATCTTATTTTACCCTTTTTAGATACTTATATTAATTTTCGGAATAAACTGTTTTTCTGCGTCATGGTTGCTTAAAAATTCATATCTCAAGTTACAAAAGTCAAAATCCAATTCTGTAAATTTTCCCTAAAAATAGACTCATATATCTATTTACTAATTTTTTTCTAGAATTTTTGGTTGAGCCAATTAGTATAGTTTATTAGTTAAAGTTACTCCTGTTTCAGAATTCGACTGCACTGACCTCTACTTACTACGAACCACTTTTCTCCCTGTAAAAAGTTCATATAACAATAAAGTTTCTTTATATTAAAACTAGATTCAATAAGGATTCTAACCATATAAAGTACACCACCTAATTATTTTTATTAAATTTATGGTGAATTTCTAAATTTGAAATAGGGGATCCAGAAATCGCTCTTGCCCTATTTCACTAAAACTCAGATATCTTATAAAATACAAAACCTTTTACCTGCTTTGCTTATTCCATATGAAAATAGATACAATGAAATTTAATGTCATATATTATTCACTATAAAACCATGTCTCTACAAATTTTTGTGATTTTTCAAAATCACGTTATTTCTGATACTTGAATCTATTTTTAAGTTATTTTCACATTTTTCATAATTTTCATGTGATAGTTACTACTTAATCATACATACTATTAAACATGTATATCATCAGCCATTCTATTAGCTAATCACTAGAAAATATTTACACATCATTCATTGATCATATCATGTCAAAAGAAACCAAGTTCCTATACATGTCATACACAAAACGAAACGTCTAACTATACCAATGTAATTTCTTCGATAGTGTGATCGGGTCTCCGACGTTTCCTTCGATCCCCGAGTGGCTTGATAAAAACTATAAGAAAAAGAAAATAAGAGAGTAAGCACTAGGCTTAGTAAGCTTACAAGCAAATAAATTACAACATTCAACATAATGAATAAATATACATCAAGTCACCTAGCCTCATAAACTTTCTTTACTTCTCATTTTCTACCTTCTTCTTTACTCACTTACCTTCTTTCTTACCTGACCTTTCACTATTCATAAATATAATCTACCTTCCCTTTTGCTGATAATTCACTATGATTTAACATATACAATGACCCGTTGAACCACTCGTAATACTAAGGATACTAGGTCGTTCTCGTCTATCAATATCTCACAAATGCCATGTCTTCGACATGGACTTACATGAATTATTCCTATCTCCAATGCCATATTTATATATATAATATGGGCTTACATGGCTCATTCCTGTCTCCAAAGTCATATATCTGATATGGACTTACATGGCTCATTTCTATCCTGTCCTGTCAACCCCAATATCCTAATATTCCTAAGGTTCAAACGGGGCTTCCTAATGCTTTTTCTCTGCTACTTCGCCTTTAATTCGAATTTAAATATTCTAAAAAAAATAAGTATATAAATGCTGGAAGTTAACAATAATAATGTAAAATATAAGAATATTGCATTTATTTACTGTAAACTTACCTTGATACAAAATGTGACTAAACTTTACAATTTAATCCTTTACTTTTTCTTTTCCCCGATCTAGTCCTGAATTTCGTTCTTCTTGATCTATAATAGCAAATTTAACTTATTTAATATTCACATTTATCAAAACAGTCCTTTACTCAAACTTTGGAAAAATTACATTTTTACCCCTAAACTTTTGCATATTTACACTTTTACCCCAAATCTCGTAAATTAAACTTCAACCTATTTTCTCATGTTTTATGACATGCTGATCATTTTTTCCTTCTATGGTAGCATCAAATTCATACTCTAACATGCACTTATGACTATTAGGTATTTTACCGATTAAGCCCTTTTACTCATTTTTACCTAAAACCGAGTAGCACAAGTTGTCTAACATAATCTAAGACCTCATATTCTATCATAAAACATCAAAATAAACACTTTTCACCTATGGGTATTTTTCCAAATATGAGCCCTAACTTAAATTATTGCTAGCATAAGGTTTATCGAGCTATCGGGACTCCAAAAACGTAAAGAACATTAAAAACGGGGCTTGGACTCACTTACTATGGAGCTTGAAAATTGAAGAAACCCTAGCTATGGAGAGAGCGAAATTCGGCAACAACCATATGAGGAAGATGACCATTTTGTGTTATTTTTCCCATTTTATTTCATTTAATATACAAATGACCAAAATGCCTCTTCGGGTTCCCATGTAGCCTCGTCTACCCCATGTCTATTCCATAGTACTTTCACAAGTGCAATACTTTTGTTCCTTAATTGCTTTACCTCTTGAGCTAGAATCTTTACTGGTTCTTCACCGTAAGTCTTGTCTGGCTGAATCTCAACCTCTGTCTGAGAAATCACATGTGACGGATCTGAACGATAACGACGTAGCATAGACACATGAAATACATTATGAATCTTCTCTAACTCAATCGGCAAAGCTAACCGATATGCTAATGGTCCGACTCTCTCAATCACTTCAAACAGTCCAATAAAACGTGGACTTAGTTTGCCTTTCTTGCCAAATCTAACAACTTTCTTCCACGGGGATACTTTCAAAAAAACTTTGTCACCAACTTGATATTCAATCTCTTTTCTCTTCAAATCGCATACGACTTTTGTCCATCTCAAGTCGCTTTCAAGCAATCTCGATGATTTTTACTTTCTCTTACTTCTTCTTAACTAGATCAACCTCAGAATCTGATTTTCCTTAAGCTCTGTCCAATACAAAAGTGTGCGACATTTACATCCATACAAAGCTTCATAAGGTGCCATCTTCAAACTCGACTGATAACTATTATTATAGGCAAACTCTACTAATGGTAAATATTTTTCCCAACTGCCTTGAAATTCCAGTACACAGCATCTAAGCATATCTTCAAGTACCTAAATAACTCTCTCTGATTGACCGTCGGTTTGAGGATGGAAAGCTGTACTAAAACTCAACTTTGTGCCCAAAGCCTTCTGTAATTTCTTCCAAAATCGTGAAGTAAATCTTGGATCTCTGTCTCAAATGATCGATAATGGTACCCCGTGTAGTCTGACTATCTCTGAAATATACAACTCGGCCAACTTGTCAAGTGAATAATCCATACGAACTGGGATAAAATGAGCCGACTTCGTTAATTTATCAATCATAACCCATACTGCATCTTTCTTTCTCGGTGTAAACGGCAATCCTGTCACAAAATCCATAGTAATTTGATCCCATTTCCACTTAGGGACTAGCACGGGCTGCAATAAACCTGAAGGTACCTGATGTTCGGCCTTTACCCGCTGACAGATCAAGCATCTACAAACAAACTCTGAAATGTCCCTTTTCATTCCTACCCACCAATACATTTTCTTCAAATCATTATACATCTTTGTACTACCTGGATGAATAGACAAAGAACTACTATGTGCTTCCCCGTAAGATCTTTCGAATAAGCTCATCATTCTTCTGATGCATACCCCGCTCTCTCGAACATCAAACAACCGTCAGAACTGGATTTGAAAATCTGACTCTATATCTGACTCACACTGATCTCTTTTGGCTAACAACTCACTGTCATTTTTCTAAGCTTCACAAATTTCTTCAAGAAACATCGGTTTGGCTCTCAACTCAGCTAAGATAAAACCATCATCTGATAAGGCTAGACTAGTGTTCAAAGCTCTTAATGCAAACAAAGATTTCCTACTCAAAGCATCAAGAACAACGTTTGCCTTACTCGTGATAATCGATCACTAGCTCATAATCTTTAATCAACTCTAACCATCTTCTTTGCCTCAAATTCAAATCTTTTTGAGTCATCAAATATTTCAAACTTTTGTGATTAGTAAATATGTGGCACTTTTCACCGTACAAATGATGTCTCCAAATTTTTAACGCAAAAACAATGGCAGCTAGCTCTAAATCATGTGTCGGATAGTTCTTCTCATATGGCTTTAGCTGTCTAGAGGCATAAGCGATTACCTTCCCTTCCTGCATAAGTACACAACCAAGTCCATCCATGGACGCATCAACAGAAATCACAAACTCCTTACCTGGTTCTGGTTGTACTAAAACAGGAGCTTTAGTCAACAATGCTTTTAACTTATCAAAACTCTATTGACACTTCTCAGTCCATTCAAACTTGACATCATTTCGCAGCAATTTTGTCAGCGGGGTAGCTATCATAGAAAATCCTCTACAAATCGTCTATAATATCCTAAGCAAGACCAAGAAAACTTTTAACTTCGATACATTTCTAGGAGGCTTCCAATCAAAAATGGCTGAAATCTTGCTCGAATCAACCTTAATACCTTCACCTGAGACGACATGTCCAAGAAAACCAACTTCTCATAACTAACTCACTTTTGCTTTGAACTTGGCATACAACCGATTATCTCTCGAATCAGAAAAAGCGTTTCAAAATGCTCTGCATGCTCGGGCCTCATCATGAGAATAAATCAAAATATCATCAATGAACACAACTACAAACTTATCCAGGTACGATCTGAAAATTCGGTTCATTAAGTCCATGAAAATGGCAGAAGCATTAGTCAAGCCAAATGGCATCACAAGGAACTCATAATGACCATACCTAGTCCGAAAAGCAGTCTTCAGGACATCTGACTCTTTTGAATTAACTCGAATAATTTCACCATTTTCACACTTCAACTCAATGAATTTCTTCCCACAATTCACTATCACATCATGTGTAGTCAACCAATCCATACCAAGAATCACATCAAACTCATCAAATGGCAATAGCATGAGATCGGCCGAAAAACAGTAACCTCTAATCATCAAAGGACAATTTCTACATACTTTATCTACTAATACATGCTTGCCTAATGGATTCAATACTTTAATCACAAATTCTGTAGATTCTATAGGCATACTTATACTAGGCATCAATTTCTTGCAAACATATGAATGAGTTGAACCCGGATCAATTAAAGCAATGACATTAATATTATGTAGAGAAAATGTACCCGTAATCACATCGGGGAAGGATGCCTCTTCGCGTGTACGAATAGCATAAGTCCTTGCAGGGGCTCTAGCATCTGGTCTCACAGCTGCATCTCTTGAGGTACCTCTATTACTTGCTCCTACTCCCGGTTGCCTCGGTAATCTACCTCTAGTAGGATCATTTTCGGATCTAGCACTCTGTGTTATCTCTCGATTAGCTACCTCTGGACATTCTCGTACAAAATGATCTGGAGCACCGCATTTATAACAAACATTTTCGCCTGCCCGACAAGGACCATAATGAAGTCTACCACACCATGGACACCCTGATCTACCCTGTCCAACATTACCTACACTCGCAGTCGAGGTGGTCCGAGCCTTCAATCCTTAAATCTGCTGCCTCTATTCTCTGACTAGAATACCTGGCTGAGAAACTAGATCCGTAGAAAACTCCTTTGGCCTTTTGGATGTAGCTTGGAATGACCTGCTCATCTGTCTCTTCTTTGTATCT
Source organism: Gossypium longicalyx (assembly GCA_025698465.1). Taxonomy (NCBI): domain Eukaryota; kingdom Viridiplantae; phylum Streptophyta; class Magnoliopsida; order Malvales; family Malvaceae; genus Gossypium; species Gossypium longicalyx. The sequence goes on from CM046999.1 coordinate 24,792,627, forward strand.
TGTGTCTCTGTCTCAACTTTGCCTTTTCTTTTTAACAGCTCCTCTGCCTTACAGGCTCTCTCAACTAAATAACGAACTCTTTTATTTCTAGAACACCCACTGAAAGTCGGATATCATCATTTAACCCATCCTCAAACCTTTTCCACATGATAGCCTCTGTGGACACACATTCTCTAGCATATTTACTAAGCTCCGACAAATTCGCTCCATAATCGGTCACCGTCATATTACCTTGTTTCAATTCCAAGGATTCCTTTCTCTTCTGATCAATAAACCTCTGACTGATGTACTTTTTACGAAATTCCTCCTGAAAGAAATCCCAAGTGACCCTCTCCTTTGGTATAATTGATACAAGTGTTTGCCACCAGTGGTAGGCTGAGTCTCTAAGAAGTGATACTACACATTTCATACATTCCTCGGGTGTACAAGATAATTCATCAAAGACTCTGATAGTATTTTCTAACCAAAATTCTGCTCTTTCTGCATCATCATCCTTTGTTGCTCGGAACTCTTCTGCCCTTTGTTTCCTGATTCTATCAACTGGGGGCTTTTCTCCTATCACTGTACCTGTGACTGAGGAAGCTTGAGCTGCATGGGTAGCTTGAGAATCATGAGGGGGTGGAGGTCTAACTGTCGGATTCGTACGAACGAACTCGGCAAACAAATCATTCAGAGCTTGGAAGAGAGCTTCTCGAGTCACTCCTCCCTGATTAACTGTTACTGGCCTATTCTCAGATGGCGCTGCCCCTTCCATGGGAGCAGGTGCATTACTTTCTACATCATCATCACTAGCTCGGTCGGGATCCATTACTATAAAACAAAATATTTAAAAATCGTCAGGAGTCGTCACACTATCAAAATATAGGTATGGCATGTATAGCTAGACTTTTACTCACACTAACTGTTCCGAGAATCGACTAAACCTGCTCTGATACCAATAAATGTAATGCCCCCACGCCCAAAACCGTCATCGGAGTTAAGCTTGAGGTGTTACTAATCTTATTTTACCATTTTTAAACAATTCTAGCTACTTATATTAATTTTCGGAATAAACTATTTTTCTGCGTCATGGTTGCTTAAAAATTCATATCTCGAGTTACGAAACTCAAAATCCAATTTCGTAAATTTTCCCTGAAAATAGACTCATATATCTATTTACTAATTGTTTTCTAGAATTTTTGATTGAGCCAATTAGTACAGTTTATTAGTTAAAGTTACTCCTGTTTCAGAATTCGACTGCACTTACCTCTACTTACTACGAACCATTTTTCTCCCTGTAAAAAGTTCATATAACAATAAAGTTTGTTTCTATTAAAACTATATTCAATAAGGATTCTAACCATATAAAGTAAACCACCTAATTATTTTTACAAAATTTATGGTGAATTTCTAAAGTTGAAACAGGGGATCCAGAAATCGCTCTGGCCCTATTTCACTAAAACTCAGATATCTTATAAAATACAAAACCTTTACCTACTTTGCTTATTCCATATGAAAATAGACACAATGATATTTAATTTCATATATTATTCACTATCAAAACATGTCTCTAGAAATTGTTGTGATTTTTCAAAATCACGTTATTTCTGATATTTGAATCTGTTTTTAAGTTATTTTCACATTTTTCGTAATTTTCATGTGATAGTTACTACTTAATCATACATACTATTAAACATGTATATCATCAGCCATTCTATTAGCTAATCACTAGCAAATATTTACACATCATTCATTGATCATATCATATCAAAAGAAACCAAGTTCCTATACATGCCATACACAAAACGAAACGTCTAACTATACCAATGTAATTTCTTCAATAGTGTGATCGGGTCTCCGACGTTTCCTTCGATCCCCGAGTGGCTTGATAAAAACTATAAGAAAAAGAAAATAAGAGAGTAAGCACTAGGCTTAGTAAGCTTACAAGCAAATAAATTACAACATTCAACATAATGAATAAATATACATCAAGTCACCTAGCCTCATAAACTTTCTTTACTTCTCATTTTCTACCTTCTTCTTTACTCACTTACCTTCTTTCTTACCTGACCTTTCACTATTCATAAATATAATCTACTTTCCCTTTTTGCTGATAATTCACTATGATTTAACATACACAATGACTCGTTGAACCACTCGGAATACTAAGGATACTAGGGTCGTTCCTGTCTATCAATATCCTTGCCAATGCCATGTCTTCGACATGGACTTACATGAATTATTCCTATCTCCAATGCCATATTTATATATATAATATGGGCTTACATGGCTCATTCATGTCTCCAAAGCCATATATCTGATATGGACTTACATGGCTCATTTCTATCCCGTCTGTCAACCCCAATATCCTAATATTCCTAAGGTTCAAACGGACTTCCTAATGCTTTTTCTCTCACTACTTTTGCCTTTAATTCGACTTTAAATATTCTAAAAAATAAGTATATAAATGCTGGAAGTTAACAATAATAATGTAAAATATAAGAATATTGCATTTATTTCATCAAACTTACCTCGATATACAAAATGTGACTAAACTTTACAATTTAGTCCTTTACTTTTCTTTTCCCGATCTAGTCCTCGAATTTCGTTCTTCTTGATCTATAATAGAAAATTTAACTTATTCAATATTCACATTTATCAAAACAGTCCTTTACTCAAACTTTGGAAAAACTACATTTTTACCCCTAAACTTTTGCACATTTACACTTTTACCCCAAATCTCGTAAATTAAACTTCAACCTATTTTCTTATTTTTTATGACATACTGATCATTTTCCCCTTCTATGGCAGCATCAAATTCATACTCTAACATGCACTTATGACTATTAGGTATTTTACCGATTAAGCCTTTTTACTCGTTTTTACCTAAAACCGAGTAGCACAAGTTGTCTAACATAATCTAAGACCTCATATTCTATCATAAAACATCAAAATAAACAATTTTCACCTATGTGTATTTTTCCAAATATGAACCCTAACTTAAATTATTGCTAGCATAAGGTTTATCGAGCTACTTGGACTGCGAAAACGTAAAGAACATTAAAAACGGGACTTGGACTCACTTACTATGGAGCTTGAAAATTGAAGAAACCCTAGCTATGGAGAGAGAAAAATTTAGCAGCAACCATATGAGGAAGATGACCATTTTGTGTTATTTTTCCCATTTTATTTCATTTAATATACAAATGACCAAAATGCCCCTCCTTACTAAACTTTCAAAAATTCCTTCCATGTCCTAATTTTTGTCCATGAACTTAAAATTGGTTAAATTGCTATTTAAGACCTCCTCATTAATATTCCAAAACAATTGCATACTAAAAACTTCTAGAATGCAAGTTTGCAAATTATTCGATTTAATCCCTAGAGCGTCAAATGCCGTTGGTAATGGAATTGGGGCAGTTCTGATATCCCCAAATGGAGATCATTATCCGTTTACTTGCAGGTTGGATTTTGACTGTACAAATAATATGGCAGAGTACGAGGCATGTATCATGGGAATTCGTGCGGCCATAGATCGTAAAATCAAGGTGCTAGAGGTATATGGAGACTCTGCATTGGTGATCTACCAACTCAAAGGGGAATGGGAGACGAGAGATCCCAAATTGATCAGTTATCGAAAGTTAGTTTTGGAATTAATTGAGCAGTTCGATGATGTCACTTTCTTTTATCTCCCACGTGATGAGAATCAGATGGCCGATGTCCTGGCTACATTAGCTTCTATGATCAGAATAAATAAGCAAGATGATATGAAGCCAATTCAGATGAGTATTTGTGATGCTCCAGCTCATTGCTGCAATATAGACGAAGAAGAGGAGAGAGATAACCATCCTTGGTATCATGACATTCTGCGATATGTGAAGAATCGTGAATACCCCGATCAAGCCATTGAAAATGATAAGAGAATGTTGAGAAGGCTCGCTAATGACTATATCTTAGATGGAGAGATCCTGTATAAAAAGAGAAAGGATCAGATACTGTTAAGGTGCGTTGACGCTGCGGAAGCGAAGAAAATCCTAGAAGAAGTCCATGAAGGTAACACACGCCAATGGGTTTACAATGGCTAGGCAGATCATGAGATTTGGGTACTACTGGTCTACGATGGAGGGAGATTGCATCAGTTACGCCAAGAAGTGCCATAAGTGCCAAATTTATGGGGATAAAATATATGTGCCTCCTTCCCCGCTTCATGTTATGACTTCCCTATGGCCTTTTTCAATGTGGGGCATGGATGTCATTGGACAAATCTCGCCAAAAGCCTCTAATGGTCATTGGTTCATTTTTGTGGTCATTGATTATTTCACCAAATGGGTAGAGGTTGCTTCATACGCCAATGTCACGAAGTCAGCAGTCAGCAGGTTCTTAAAGAAGGAGATTATATGTCGATATGGCATGCCAGAAAGGATCATATCAGACAACGCATTGAATTTGAATAATAGCATGATAGCAGGGGTCTGCAATCAGTTCAGAATTAAGCATCATAACTCATCGCCATATCGCCCGAAGATGAATGGCGCAGTTGAGGCGGCTAATAAAAATATAAAGAAGATTGTGGGGAAAATGGTTGAGACTTATCGGGATTGGCATGAAAAATTACCATTTCTCTTTTTGCTTATCGTACATCTGTCAGAACTTCTACCGGGGCAACGCCTTTTTCATTGGTTTATGGAATGGAGGAAATTTTGCCTATTGAAGTTGAAATCCCCTCCCTCCAAGTGTTGTCAGAATTAAAATTGGATGAAGCAGAATGGGTCCAATCCAGATATGATCAGTTGAATTTGATCGAGGAAAAGAGGCTAAAAGCCATACATCATGGTCAAGTGTATCAGAAGCGAATGATGCGAGCTTACAATAAGAAGGTTCGCCCTAGAGGGTTCCATAAAGGGGACTTGGTGTTAAAAAAGATTCTTCCTATACAAAAAGATTTTAGAGGGAAATGGATGCCAAACTGGGAGGGACCGTATGTGGTAAAAAAGGCCTTTTCTAGAGGAGCGTTGATATTAGCTAAGATGGATGGCGAGAACTTACCTAACCCAGTCAATGCAGATTCAGTTAAAATGTACTTCGTTTAAAAAAAAAAGGAGAGGCCAAGGTGAAAACCCGCAAAGGGCACCTTGTGACCAATGGGGTTTTGAATTGAAAACCCGAAAAAGGGCAATTCAAATTTTGATCGAAGGTAAGGACAAATGGCATTTTCGCTATGCCTGAATTGACAAAGAGGAGGTATGCAACATCTTGGAGCATCGACAAAGTACCCTAGATCTCCTAGACACATACTGAGTTCAAAATAAACCTCAAGGTGTTCGTACAAAGAAGCTCAGACTGTGATATCTAGGGCATCTAGTTTCATATCTTACCCATGTTGTATTTATTTTTTCACTTTATTTTTTCTGAAATATGGTCTCAATAAATTTTCTTCTTATGATATTTGCCATATTGGATTAACGTTTTTGAGCTATGTTCCTAAACAATTTTTCTGTTAGCCTATTATTTTTTCTTTTGAGCTTTTTTTGCATTGAAATGGCGATTAATAGACTAATAATACTCTCACAAAGGAGGTTTTGTATATTACTGTGGAAGCTTCTAATGTTACAAGAACTGGAAACAGGACTATTGTTCAGAACTCCCCAAGCCTAAGTATGGGAAATGTTGAAAAGAGGGGTCTAAGTTAGTACATTACTTGGGATTTTGTTTGTTAGAGGTGCCTCAACGAATAACGAGTAATGTCAGCCCAAACATGTAAAAAGGGATCATTCTCATGACATTTTGCATTCATACAAATGTCATTCATAATACATTTAGCTAAGAGCATTTGATTTATATTGATCATGACATCCTAATCATTTGACATAAGCATACCCTAGGAAATCAATTCTACAGACGGATTCCCCAGTGGACAGTGTAGCAAAATTGAAAACTACAAATCTTATCTTCGCTGAGCAGGAGCGGAGCGGATCAAATTTTAGTAGATCTCATCCCGCTGGCAGAAGTGGAACAGATTAAATTTCAGCAGATCCTATCTCCCTAAGCAATAGTGGAGTGGATCGAAAATTACAGATCTTATCTCCCTAAGCAGTAGTGGAGCAGATCGAAGACGATGAGCCTTAACCCCCTATGCAGTAGGGTAATAGGCGAGGAAATGACAGATCTTTATCTCCCTAAGAAATAGTGGAGCAGATCAAAGATGGTGAGTCTTAACCCCTAAGCAATAGGGTAACAGACTAAAAATACAGATCCTATTTCCCTAAGCAATAGTGGAGCGGATCGAAAATGGCAAGCTTTATCTCCCTGAGCAGTAGTGGAGCAAGCTGAAGATTACAGATCTTATCTCCCTAAGCAGTAGTGGAGCAGATCGAAGATAGCAAACCTTACCTCTCTGAAGTTGCAGAGAGCAGGTTGAAGTTACAAGTCTTATCTCTCTGAAGCCGCAGCGGAGCATATTGAAGATAATAGATTTTATCTCCCTAAGCAATAGTGGAGCAGATCGAAGATACCAAACCTTGTTTCTCTGAAGTTGCAGAGAGCAAGTTGAGGATACAAACCTTGTGTTCCTAAGTAGTAGTGGAACAGGTTGAAGTGACCAGTTATTATCTTCTTCATGTGTCAGTAGAGTAGATTGAAGATACAAATCTCTTCTCTCTGAAACTTATTGGAGTAGATTGAAAATGTTAATTCCTATACCTTTGAAGATGCAGTAGGATGGAATATGGCTACTTGAGCAAAATGAACAACAAGGAGTCAGGAATCAGCAAGACCGGGCAAAATTGGCTCTTTAATGTCTTTGCTTCGTTCTTGTTACACAAACAACGAGCAAAGAGGGGCAGCTGTTGGTACCAAATTTTGCCCGGGCCCATTTACCTTTAAAGCCCAAATTTTTAAACCAAAAATAAACCCCCAAAGACCAAAAATAGAACCAAAATCAAATCAAAAACAAAATAAAAACAGACCCAATTTTGAAGCCCAAATTTTTAAACCACAAACAAACCCCAAAACATTTTCAGCCAAAATCCTAGCCTCCAACTATCTCCATGCTTCCACTACCCATGTTCTCTGCCACCATACCCACGTTTTGCCTTCACCTGCAGCAAAAAGAGGTAGAAACAGTTAGAATTTAGGCTATAAAGCCATGAGAGTGTAACAATGTTTTTTTTTTGGGGATTATTCAATAAAAACGCAGATTTGATACAAATAGTGGCATCTAAAAATCAAAGAGCAAGAATTTTACCAAAATACAAGCATTCGAATATAGGGAAATAACCATCAGTCAGACAAACAGAAAGCTTACACCATCGATTCAAAGCAAAACAGATCTGGCGAACCGAAAACCACCAAGGTTGTTGTTTGTTTCTTCTTTTTTCATTTTTTTTCTTCCCTTTGTGTTTTCAAAACTAACCATTTTATTGTTCGTTCATCTATTAAAGAGGATAAAAAAGACAAAAAGAACTTATCTTTTAAACTCCATCCATCGCATGCGGTGTGACGACAATGGTGGTGGTCCCAAGCGGTGGCTTGATTCTTGGTCATCAAATCCCAAAAAAAGAAAAAGTAAAAGGGCAATGGTTTCTTTAAAAAATGGCAGACTACCATTCAATTTTTTCTTTTCTGTCTTGTTTTGCCCCTTTAGTTTTTTAAATAGCAAATAAATGGTGTCGTTTGAGAGGGATGGGACCCTTGCTTTTGTGCTTTGAAGGGAATATTTATGCTGCTGATCCTTCCCCTTTACATGCATGTCTACTTTGATCCCAAGTTCATGATTTGTTATTTCTTTGTATTTTATAATTCACACCCCATGTTCCGTTTTAATTATAATTAAATCCCAAGGCTTTTACTGCTCCAATTACTTTCAGTTTTTTAAAATATTATATTCACCTATTATATTATTCACATTATTATTATTTTGTTTTTTTATTATTTTACACCTGTACATGCTTTTCAATGTTATTCGTACTATTATATTATCATTATTTCTATTATTTTTACTATTTTTTATTAGTCATTTGATATTACTTTTTATACGCATATTATTATTATTATATTTTTATTATTTTTCTATTAAAACTAATTAATTTGAATTTTGATTTCATATTATTATATTAATTTTTAATATTATATATTCATTATATTTTTATTAAAGGTTAATTATTTTAAATATGATGATTCTTTTACCCATTATTATATTTATTATATTATATCTATTATTTCTTTTAAAATTATCAAATTATTTTTACGTACTATATTATTATGTTATTTTAGTATAGTTATTATTTTAATTTTCACTTTTATCATTATATTTAATATCATCATTAATATATATTTTTTTATCATTATGTTTTTTTATTTTACTATTAATATTATTATTGCTATATTTATCATATTATTATTGCTATTGCTAATTTTCTCTATTTTTTTTTATTTATATTGTTTGAGTTATTAATTGTATTATTATTATGTTGCATATCATTTTTCCCCTCTCCAAATTTTAATCGTTTTAATTCTTTTATTCCATAATGTATTCTCAATTTGTTTTTAACATAAAGACAATTTTCTATACTTAATCGTTTTAAACAACGTACCCTACCGTATTGGGTTCGTTTTTGTTATATTCGATTTAAGTATTTTATTCAACATTTTATTCCCAAATAGTTTTTAATAAAGGTAATTTTCTATACTTAATCATTTAAAAAAAATGTGTCTTACCGTACTGGGTTTCGTTTTTTTATTCGATTTAAGTATTCGAATATCCTTCTTAATTGATTTATTCTCCAAATTTTCTCCTAAACAAAGGCAATTTTCGATATTTGGAAGCTCGGAAAATCATGCCCTACCGTACTGGGTTGTGGCTTTACGTTTGATTTAAATATCCGAATACCCTTTTTTTTTTAAAAATAAAGTGCACGAATTTTTAAATAAAAGACAAGCTCATAATCGGGGGTCAAAAACGTTGTGTCCTACCGTACTGGTCGTGATGTTTTACCTTGAAGCGAGATGGTCTTTAACTCATGTTTAATTTACTCAAATGTTTCAAAAAGGAGGATCGTACTTTAAAATATTTTCAAATCTTTAATTTTCGACATTAAGACATAAATTAATCAATGAAGTACTGATTTTGGGCGTATTGGGGGTGCTAATCCTTCCCCATACGTAACTGACTCCCGAGCCTATTTTCTCAAAATTCGTAGACCAAAATGTTTTATAAGGTGGCCCAATCACACCACAAAAAGGATTGGTGGCGACTCTGAATTTTCGTTTTCAAAAGTCGATTAATTGTTTTAAAAAATGGTTTCGACAGTGTGTTTTGGGGAACTTGAGTATCCGAGTCATGTTGTTATGATTCATTGGGCTATGAAAATTATGATTTATCTTAAGATGATATGTTATTTATGGTGTTTATCCATTAAAAGGTGTGTATCAAAGTAAGATCATGCTAGAATGTTTTATTTGGCATCTATGCAATGAAATGTATATGTATATATTAAGGGTTTGGTAAAATCATTGATGAGCATGAACTCTTTGATGAACTCATTCTATACTAATCATATGTATCCTCATAAATGATTGTCAAGTTTAATTAATCTAAGTTAAATTAGTTTGCACATTGTTTAATTGAGGTAAGTTGATTTGAATTCCATATATGAACTTACTAAGATACTTAAGCTTACTTTGTTTATTCTTGATTTCTGTAGTTAAAGTTTTGCGGAATTGGTCGGGCGGATCAACTTCAGAGCTCACACTAACAAGCTTTTTATTTCGGTTGTTTTTTATTTGGTTATTTCAGTTTTGTGGCATGTATATAGGGTTTTGAAGTTGATGAATTTATAATTCTAGTCGGATTTGTAAATTTGGTTAAAATTGATACGTAATGTTAAGATCATGCTTCATGTTAAATTTATGATGAATGTAGAGATATTTCTTGAAATATCATGTTGACTTTACTTTGTGAAATAATGCTTTATACCATTGGACTGGTAAACATAAGTTGGTATTTGATATATTGATAAGGTAGTTTGTTATTTGATGTCTTAATTGGTGATTTCTTGTGGAAACGGTCATTATGGTTTTGGTAACCTATGATTTTGGGATAGAACATATTTGCTTTTGAATCTGGTATAAATGATTGATTTTGGCATATGGTATTTGGAACTTTATTGATGATTGAATGAGATCAACATATTGAATATATCTTTGGCTTGAATAATTGTTGTCTATGGTTGAATTGTGGTGCTAATGAGGACATATTGGTTAGGCACATATGTTGATTGTAAATTGGCATATTTTGGCATGTTTTGGCACATTTTGAATAGGTTTGGATGTTGGTTAATGCATGGCTTGGAACCTAAGAAAGGGTGTGTGACATGGCTTGTGATTGAAGGTGTTTTTGGGTATACGCGGCCTGTGACACAGTTTGCCACATGGTTGTTTGCCCCACACGATTGTATGACACGACCGTGTGCCTTATTTAATTTTGGTGATTTTAGGTTCACATGGTCTCCGAAAGTTACACGGCTTGCACAAGGAGTTACATGATTTGGCCAGACAACCATATCTCTACACCACACGGGCTGAGCCCTATTACACAGCCTGACCACATGACCGTATGACCATTGTTTTCAATTTTACCTTATTTTCATATTTTGATTTAATTTAATCCTTGGTTGTCTCTTTATAACTTTTAATGCTTTGTAGGCTCGATTTAAGTCCCGTTTTAATTTGAATGACATGTTAATTGATTAAAATTATTGATGATTGATTTAAAAGTAATTTTTTTATTTGAAATAATTTATGTTTGTTCTGTTAATTGTTGTAACTTTCCATAACCCTAATTCAGTGATGAAGACGAGTAAGGGGTGTTACAAGTGAATTGAAAAAAATAGAATTGAGGGGTTTTAAATAGTTTTTTTTTTCCATTGGGGGTGGGAAGTTGCTGTTGGAATTTGACTGTTGTGAGGTAGCCATTAAGGAAAACGCGCTGAACTGGTAGTGTTTTGCTGATAGAACAAGAAAGCGTGTCTAGCTAGAAGCGTTTTCCGGCTGCATTCGCTGAAAATGCATTCAACTCAGCGCATTTTCTTGCAAAGTACGCTGCAAACATATCCAGCACAACACGTTTAAAAAAAAAAAAAGGGCCTAATCCCATAAATATTTAGAAAAAGGCCTAATCCGATAAATATTAAAAAATAACATTTTCTGTTAATTCACTCTTATTGCCGTGCATATAAATTTTTAAAATATTTTTAATTAATAATATATATAAATATTATTTTTTATCTTAATTTACATTACTTGCAATAAAAGCTTTCATGTACTTAAAAACAACAAAATCACTTAAAAATTAAAAATTTATAACATTGAAAATATTTGTTCCTTTTTTAATTATAAACTTCAAATCATTGTTTTTAAATTTAAAAATTATTTTAATAATCAAACATTGAAAAATTTGTAAAAAAAGTTTAGCAAATATATTTAACATAAGAAAACTGTTTTATGTCTATAAAAAATTTTAAAAAAATTCATGCACTTCAAAAAGTATTTATGTCTACAAATATATTATCAATAAAAAAAATTAAATAATAAATAAAATTGCTAAAAATATTGTTAGGCGTTAGATAGCGATCTGGTGCCAGGAGCTTCCGTTCTTTATTACCATGTTTGCCCTTTTAAGATTGCGGTTCTTACATCATGTTCAGAACTACTATTTGAATCCCCAAAATGCCCTCACCTTCCATCTTTATTTCATTATTCCCAACTACCTTGCTTGCAACTCCTGCTTGAGTTTGCAGATACCCGGTTGCGTTGGAAAAAAACAACTGTAAGATTTTATCTTTTTGAGAAAAAAAATATGGGATCTTGAACTTCAAGTGCTTTTCATTTCGATTGCATGATTTATATACTGATGCTGCTAATTTGGGTTACTTAGCTTTACTTTGTCGTTCATTTCTGAATTCTGATTAGAAGTTGGCTAGTTCTTTATGGTAATCAGTGTACATTTCGGAAAAGATAGCTGAGATGTTGGGTAATTTTGAGGTTGAACTGTGTTCATTTAGCAAGTTGAGACAATTTCATGAAAGGGTTTTGAGTTTTAGTGACAGATTTGTAAAGATTCACTGTAAGCATTGTGTTTCTGAATCAATCAGTGCACTTATTGTTATTGGTTTAATTTTATCGTTCCTTTTAGCAATGGTATGCACATATTTTCATGTCTTTCCAATATATCAGCCAGCGGTTCGTACTTATACAGTTCATGAGTCTGATGATTTAGTTGTCAAATGCAATGTTTTTTATGGCAAATGGATCCCTGATGAAAGCTACCCTTTATATAATGCTTCACAATGTCCTTTTGCTGAGCGTGGGTTTGATTGTGTGGTTAATGGAAGAAGAGATAGGGGTTATCAAAAATGGAGATGGCAGCCTAAAAACTGTGAAATTCCAAGGCTTAATGTGCAAGAGATTCTTGGAAAGCTTCATGGGAAACGGATTGTTTTTGTTGGTGATTCATTGAGCAGAACACAATGGGAGTCTATGATATGTTTGCTTATGCAAGGTGTGCAGGATAAGAGGAATGTCTATGAAATTAATGGAAATAAGATCACTAAACGAATTAGGTTTTTAGGAGTGTATTTCAGTTCATATAATTTACGTATTGACTTTTATCGGTCAGTTTTCCTAGTGCAGCCTGGTTCAGCACCAAGGCATGCACCTAAGAGGGTTAAATCAACAGTCAAACTTGACAAGCTGGATGATATGAGCAAGGAGTGGATTGACTCTGATTTCTTGATATTTAATTCAGGTCATTGGTGGACGCCAACTAAGCTTTTTGATATGTAAGTTATCTAGATATCTTTAACTGCATATATTGGTGTTCTTTGGTGGATGCGACAGAATTTTTCCAGTTAAAATTTTGGTTTCAATTTTTAGTTCATTTAGTTTCATGAACGTTTACTTGCATCAATTTATGTTCCAAGCTGAGTCATTGTTTTTTAGGTGGCAATGCATCAAAGATTGCTAATGCACAGGCATGGTAAATTTGCAGTAATGTGATTTGTGTTGATATGTATCTTTTCATCTATTTCTATGTTTACCAACCTATATGATGTGTTCTGCTTGTTTGAATTTACACTTATAGTGCAGTTTATGCCTCATTTTCTCCTTGCTGTTCTAATATAGTGACAAAGTATCGAACTGCTCACACTGTTGCTTTTAGGACTAAATTACAAATCTATATGCATTTTTCATTTTTATGTAGAAATCTCCTAACAGAATTTACCAGACAGGGGTTGCTATTTTCAGGCAGGTAGATCACTAAAGCTTGGAATGGGGATCGCATCTGCCTTTAGAACTGCATTGGAGACATGGGTATCTTGGGTTGAGTCTTCAGTCAACAGAAACAGAACTAGGGTGTTCTTCCGGACTTTTGAATCTTCGCATTGGATGTAAGCCATTCTACTTTCTACCAGGTTTTTCCTTTTTTCTTTTTGCTTTAGAAAATAAGGCATCTACAAAGCAAGTATTCCACCTTAGCTGAAAAAGATAATAATTATTTGGGTGCTAAGTTGGGTGATGCATAAAGACATAAAACTTTGTGTGTTTAAAAGTTGTTACTATAAACATTATTTTAAACAATAAGAGCAATATAGCATTCTCAATTCTAGTGATGAGCTTAGTTCTTCTACATAAGAACCTCCAGGTTTGGAAAGGCTTTGGCTTCAATGTGTCAACGTATGGCTTTGCATTTTTGTCATGGTAAATTAAGAAGAGTAAATTGAATGGAAATTTTGCAAGACTTTTAGGTGAAAAAGAAAAAACTGAATGATATGCCAAATTCTTTTGCCTGTTGAAATTATAATATAAACACTATTTTTCAAATGATACTTGTTTATTTATTTAATAACTAAACACTTCAGTTATGCCATATTGCTATGATTAAATTTTTTTTTTTTTTTTTGAAATACTCATATCTGACACATATTAGATATAAGCATGAAGACATTGTGAAAAATCAAAAGTGAACATACTCGTACTCATATCGAACCAAAGCATAAAACCCCATTCTAAAAAGTATAAGAAGAAGATATACCATTGAAAAGGGCAATTAAAATTGATCTAAAATCATTACTTACAACAATGTCTCCAATTGAGACGTTAAAGAAGTATGGAATTTCACATATTATAGATATATATATTATATTATATTACAATATCTTCAGCTTTTAGTTGACGTGGTCATTTTAATTTTTAAAATAATTTAAAAGCTTGGACTTTGGTAGTAGCATAAGTATTTAAAATAAGATTAAAATATGCTTCAAATTTCTGTACTTTTGTACATTAAGAATTTAGTCTCTCTATTTTTATATTAAGGATTAAATTTCTAAAAAATAAAACAAAATAAAAAAGCTTTTTAAAAATATTTAAAACATTTATTATAAATAGATTTCATAAATAACAAATTAATGAATTCCATAAATACATTTTCATCTGTTTAATCTAGGAAATTGTATATTTCATGCATATATAATAATTTAATACGTTATTTTTATCAAATAAAATATTGAATTACAAAAAGTATAAAAGAAATTATAAATTTATTTATAATACCAATCATATAATTAAATTTATGTAAAATTATATAATAATTTAAATATATTTTAATTGAAACATTTACTCATGTACAAAACATTTACTCAAACCCATGTATTGCTGGTAAGAAAATTAGTACATATATATAATATGTACAAAATTTATCCTCTTTTGTAACATTTACTCATTACACAAAAGAAGAGGGAGATGTAAAAGAAAAAAGTATATACGAGCATAAGTGTTTTTAATTGCTGGATAAAAGAAAAAGAAATAAATCTCAAAACTATATACCGACATTAATTTAATGTCTAATTTTTATACTTAAAATTTGAAATTTGATGTTGTACAAATTTATATATGTAATTTTAATTTGATTTAATTTTCATAAATTATTAACACAATTTGATATAACATACATAAATAATTATATTTATTTAATATAAAAACAAGAATTTGTTAAACAACTTGCTTGGTCGCATCTCCCTCAGATCTTTAGGTGATAATCTCTGTGTAACTAATTTGCACGCTCATCTGGCTAACTAACTGGTCGTTTGACTTGCAGAGGTCGAAACCGTAATTCATGCAAAGTGACTCGACGCCCTTGGCTGAAAACTAAAGGGAGAGATCATAGCCAAATTTCTGACATTATAATTGATGTTGTAAAGAAAATGACAACTCCTGTGACAGTATTACATGTAACCCCCATGGGAGCTTTCCGTAGTGATGCTCATGTTGGCACTTGGAGCGATAAGCAGTCGGTAGCTGATTGCAGCCACTGGTGTCTTCCTGGAGTGCCTGATACATGGAATGAAATTCTCCTATCAATGATGCTCTCCAAGGATGGAGTAACCGTTCAGTGAACAAGAACTTGCAATCCTTTTACTTCTCCTTCACACCCCCCTCCTCCGTCACTGCATAAGAACATTTGCTGTGAAGTCCCCTCTTGAGACGAAAGATGAATAATTATGGTTGTCGTAGCATGATGTAATGCACGTTTATTAACTATTACTAACTGATGAAAGTCAGGCAAAAATAAAAAAAATTGACAAGTTTCAGGAGTTTTCTTTTCGTTCTTTATTTGGTGGAAATTTCTATGTTATTTTGTAAGAAGAGCAAAACTGTATGTCATCTGGCAAACATCTGATCCGTATACTGATTTGGTCTTCTGGCTGAATTCAGGGGTACACCTGCTAATCAAGCTTGTAGTTACTCTGTATTTCTTTCATCAATGTATAGTAAGATTCTAGTCAAAACTCTCACCCTACCAATTGCAACATGTCATTAAGGTAGAAGCAATAGTTACTTTTCTGGTTAAATGGTTGTGAGGTTTCAATAAAGGAATTAACCTTGTTGGTCCAAGCCCTCTGTATTCCATGATTTCCCTCTTCATCAGGTGATCATCATTCCTTTAGATTCCAGAAATATTTTCAGCCGATTGAAATACTCTGAACTAATTTTTTGGCCAAATTGTGGTTTTTCTTTTATACTTTCGTTTCTTTTTTGACCCGGCGATCTTTTCTCACCCCGTATGTCTATTGGAGTTTGGATTTCGTGTTAGCTTTAGGAGAAAACCAGGGAAAGTTTAAGGAGTGTTTTACAATGCAAACAAACCCCATTAGCCCATCCTGTCTAAACTTAGAATGAGAGCCAAGTCACTTGATACTGCATATGAATCCAAATGCCATACACAATATCACTACAAAAAGACTCCCAGTTCTCCCAATTACTGCACCAAAGTTAAATCAATATAAACTTCACAGCATCTTCTAATATTGCGATGGCCTTACCCATCCATGCGGTTATAATTGTTGTGTTTTTCTCATGCGGTGGCTTTTTCCTCGCATTCCTTGCAGTCACTCTGTTTTGTTTCCTCAAGAGAAAGAAGAAAGTTGAAGAAACAGACACTGTTCATTTTGATGAACATCTGAAAGTGAAGGAGGCTACTGTCCCTGGTTCTCATAGGCCGCACGCTGTGTTCCTAGATATTGAGGATGATGTTCATGTTGCTGAAGAGATTGTAAAGACCAAGAAAGTCGAAGGAGGGTCGAGATTGGAGGAAAATCATAAGACCGAGAAAGCAGCTTCAAGCTCTGATCACAAGTTATAACAGTGTTATATTCATTTAATATTTAACATAATTGGTGAAATAAACATACATACGAAAAGAAAACTGTGGTGCAATTAAATTAATGTCCACTTTATCTTCAGTTATTTAGTGAATTATTATGAAATGATATTGCAAATATTCTTCAATGTTTAATTGTTTCAATGATTCTCCAATATGTTTTGATAGTTTACATTCTTATTTAAAACAAAATTTAACTTATTTTTAGTTGACATTAACATTAAATTGCATTTGTGGTGGTAATTTCAGAACATTTAATGCATTGTGGGTGCATAAGTTTCATATATCATCGGTGAATAATAATATAACATCTGACCATTAAATAAAATAAAAAAATAGTAGAAGACTTATAAATAAATATTAGTAACTTTTTTAAAACATAATTAAATAGTAAATAATTATAAATAAATGCTAAAACCTAAATTGATTCTAAATTCTTAAATCTATGATCTAAATCCCGAGAGTTATTAATATTTATTTATAATAGTTACTAATGTTTAATTATATTTAAATTGTTATAAAATAAAGAGATATGGAAAGAATAAAAAAAACAAAGAAAATATGAAAGTAATAGAGAATGTAATTTATTGATCAAAATGGATGATTACAATACTTCATCAGAGTCTCTATTTATAGGCATAAGAAGTATAAAACAAGTAGAGATCTAGTTCTAATAACTATTAGAATTTAAAGTACATTAAAACTTTGTCTTGATCATGATGGACATGCACTTGATAAGATATTCATAACACTCCCTCTTGGATGTCCATTGATAAATAATGTGCCTTGTTAAAACCTTATTAGGAAAAACCTTGTGGGATAAAAACCTAATGAAAGAAAAAGAATACACAATCTATAATACGCATAATATGCTGCCTCATTAAAAACCTTACCAGGAAAACCCAATGGGTCAAAATCTCGATTAAGGGAAAAAGAGTGCAACGCGTATTTACTCCCCCTCATGAAAACATCACATATTTTCTCATATTTTACGTATTCAATCTTGAATACTAGTTTTTCAAATGACTATTTGAATGTATTTGTTAAGCATTTATATTATCATTCTTTTAAAAGTCATGAGTGAGGGAAATTTGGGGGAATATATTTTGATCTTTTCAGGAGAATCAACAATAACCATAACAAACTTTAATCATGATTCTTTTATAAAAACACAAATAGGTATTTTATGTAACACCCCAAATTCAGCCTAGACGTTATGGCCAAATCTGGCGATGACACATGAAATGGGTTTTAAAAACAACTAATAGGATAAAATTATTTCGGATCTGCTAACTCTATTTGCGTAGAATTATTATCAAAACATTCATTCCTGTTTAATTAACTTGCCTTAAAAGTGTTTAAAAGCGGAAGCTAACGAAAAACTATTGTAATTAAGTAAAACCGTTCGTGATTTAAAAAAAAAACATTTGCTTTTGGTAAAATCCCGGTTGTTATCGAGTTTTGCAGTTATAAGATCATAAACACTATAAAACCCAAATTTAAGCAAAACAGTCCATAAAGTCCCAATTACAAAAGAAATACCCAACAAATTAAAATGAAACCATAGAACAAAAGTGTAACAGTTTTAAAAGAGTGGTCACCGTCGAGTCCATCGTTTCACCAATCCGCCTAACTCTGTGGATTACCTATACAAAACAGAAAAAAGAAAGGGTGAGTTTACGTAAACTTAGTGTCTAACCCCACAGAATTAAGCATGCATACATACAGAATAGCAGATATCAGTAAGAAACAGTCTTGGGCCTAAGCCCATTACAGATTCGGATGTAGATTTGGGCCTTAACCTATCTCAATACAAATACAGATATGCAGTCAGAAACAGAAATCAGGATCCTACCCCTAGCCTCTACACACCATCTCTGACCATCCCTACACAACATGTGGGGTTTAAAACACCCACTCAGCCCTACACACCATGTTGTACCGAATGTGGCACATATCAGATATATAGCAACTGAGCTGCCAGATAATAGGCGTAAACGCCTCTTAGAACACTTCCTCCAATATACATACCATCCCCAACCCCAAAATAGATATAGTAAATGTAGAACCAGGCTTACAAAATAACCATGCTTACATGCTTAATTACAAATGAAGATTTATGGAACAGATCAGTCAGATAGGCATGATAATAACATGCTCAGAACACAATATCAGTCATACAGATCATACAAGTTAGGGTCTAATTACCCCTTACCGATAGGCTCATAGTCGTTTGGGATGACACGTGCAACCCTAGGAAAGCTTTTAGTTAAATGGGCTCACATGCCCATGTGGCTAGTCGTGTAGGCCTACATGCCCAATTTGGCGTAGCCCGTGTGGCCCACACGGCCATACCCTGGCCATCGCACGGCTTTGTCTTGCGTACGGCCTACCACATGATTGTGTGGCATCGAAAGAGGGGTTTTTTTTTGGCTTTTTTGAATCCCATTTTCTGCGTTTCGGACACGCACCTAGTACGTTTTTGCAATAAACGCAATCCCAAGCCTCTAGAACCTTCGATCGCACTACGACGAATTCACACTACTAGGACGCTGATTAGTAGCCTCCAACCTCCTGATCCACTTCGGTAATGAACGAAAAGCACCAATACTAAAGAAACGCAAAAATTTGGCTGTAGGTAGATAGCCAAAACAAAAATAACGATAGTAGTACAAAAGAGAAACGACAGCAAGCAAGGAGAGGAAATTTTTACGTAAAAAACTTTTGGGAATTGGAGGAGAGATGTAATTTTGAAAAAAGTAGAAAGATGTGAAACACATCCTTAAATTCTCTCCCACTAACACCACAACTCAAAATTCAACTTCCACCCAAACTCTCTCTCAGAACCGAGTCAAAAATAAATACCCATGTTCGCGCAGGGATTCGAAGACCTGGCCATCAGCAAACTAACACTCCACTTAACCACCAGACCAGTAGGCCCATTCTATTAAGATTTTACAAACAATTTAATATAACCCCACTCCTCAAGTGCAAGGCCTAGTTTAGAAAAAAATATCAAAATTTTCCAAAGGTAAGACTTGAACTTGGGACCTCACACACACACCTAGAAAACTTAACCATTGAAGCAGATACACATTTATGTCACATTTTCACAAAAGCAAAAATAAAAATTTTGGGGCGTTACAACTCTACCCCCTTAAAGGAAATTTCGACCTTGAAATTTACCTGGTCAAAACAAATGAGGATACTGCTGATGCATCGAGACTTGAGGTTCCCATGTGGCCTCCTCAGTGCTATGATTCTGCCACAGAACCTTCACTAATGGAATGGACTTCCTCCTCAGAACATTAACGTCTCACTTCAGAATTTGAATCGGCTCCTCCTCAAAGGTCAAATCCAGCCTAACCTCGATATCTTCCACTGCGACAACATGGGATGGGTCAGAATGATACTGCCTCAACATTGAGACGTGAAACACATCATGAATACAATCTAGTTCAGGGGGTAACTCCAACTGCTAGGCAACTCGTCCCACACGCTTTAGAACTCGGTACGGTCCAATAAACCTAGGGCTCAACTTGCCCTTCCGACTGAACCTCAAAACTTTCTTCCACGGAGAGACATTAAGAAACACGAAGTCCCCTACAGAATACTCAATCTCACGCCTCTTCAAATCTTCATACGGTTTCTATTTGTTAGAGGCTACTTTCAAACGATCTCGAATCAGTCTAACTTTATCCTCAGTCTCAGAAACCACTTTAGGACCCAACACTCAATGTTCACCTAACTCAGTCCAACACAAAGGAGTACGACACTTACAACCATACAGAGCCTTGTAAGGTGCCATCTGAATACTAGCTTGAAAACTGTTGTTGTAGGTGAACTCAACTAGCGACAGATAATCCTTCCAACTACCTCAGAATTCAATCATGCAACTCTGAAGCATATCCTCTAGTATCTGAATCACCCTCTCAGATTGACCATCAGTCTTAGGATGGAACACGGTATTGAAGTCCAACCATGAACCTACTGCCTCATGTCATTTCTTTCAGAATCGAGAAGTGAAGCGAGGATCACTATCAGAAATGATCGAGACAGGGACCCCATGTAGTCTTACTATCTCAGAAATGTACAACTTTGCTAGCTTTTGCAGAGAGTAATCAGTTCGAACCAGAATAAAGTGAGCAGATTTGGTCAATCGATCCACAATGATCCAAATGGAATCCTTCTTAATGGGTGTCAAGGGCAACCCACTAATGAAATCCATAGTCACTCATTCCCACTTCTATAAAGGAATCTTGACTGGCTGCAATAAACTCAAAGGCAACTGGTGCTCAGCCTTTACTTGCTGGCACGCCAGAAATCGAGCCACAAAGTTAGCAACCTCACGTTTCAAACTCGGCCACCAGTTTAACTCACGAAGGTCGCGATACATCTTATTACCGTAGGGATGCATAGCATAAGGGCTACTATGCACCTCCCTCAGAATTGACTGCCTCAGATTCACATTGTTTGGTACAAAAATTCGACCACGGAAACAGAGTACCCTATTATTATTGAGTCCAAAATTCGAAGGGCTACCACTCTCAACCTGACGGAACCATAAACCCAATGACTCATCCCCTAACTGTTTATCTCGAATCTGTTCAATCCAAGTCGGCTTAACCTGCAACTCGGCCAACAAACTCCCATCTTTCTTCTTAACAAATAGTACTGGTGCTCCCTACAGAGACACACTCAGACGGATAAAGCCACGGTCCAACAACTCCTATATTGAGCCTTACATTCCACAAGCTCCTTCAGTGCCATTCGATAGGGAGTGATAAACACCGGAGCTGTTCCCAGAAGAAGCTTGATTCCAAAATCCACTTCTCGATTAGGGGGTAATCCTGGTAACTCCTCAGTGAAGACTTTTGAAAAATCCCTCATAGTTCTGATATCCCGTACAGAAGAGTCACTAGAACCAGAAACACTTACATAGACCAAGTACGCCTCACACCCTTTCTAGACCAGTTTTTCAGTCACAAGCACAGAGATCACGTTAGACAAATAATCCCGACTCTCTCTGATCACAACCACCTCTTCATCTCCTCAGTTTTTAGAACAACCCTCTTAGTCGCACAATCCAGACTAACCCGGTGCTTGACTTGTAACAGCCCGATTTTAGCTAAATCAGAATAATGGTTTTGGAACCACAAATCTGAGGTTGTAAAATTATTTTAATGTTATTTTTGGTGTTTATATCATGTGAATATATATGTGTGAAAATTTTGTGAGCTAATTTTATTATTTAATAGTTCAATTTGAGAAAAAAAGGACTTAATAGCGTAAAATGCAAAAGTAGCATGCTATAAGTTAAAGGTGTCTAATTGCTATGGCTTATTAAATGAAAGGTCCTTATGTTGTAATTGGACCATGATTAGTGGAATTTGACATAAATGGCCAACCATTAAATGTTTTGTTAATGTTTTAATTAAGGTTAAAATTGTAATTTGGTTAATAAGGTTATAATGAATAAAACAAAGTTATAATATGCCTAAATTATCATCATCATCACCGAAATTAAAAGAGAAAGAAATAAAATATGAAGCTTTAGGGTTTGGCCATGTTGGTGATCAATTGAAGATTCGTTTTTGTTCCGTTTTTGATGATTCCTATGTTTTTGTGATCGTTGCTTCGTGTTCTAGCTAGCCCGTACTTTAATTTTTGAAATTGTTGATGAATTTGTAAGTTGCCACTGATGAATGCTTGAGCTTTTGAATAATTTTTGATGAATTTTGAAAGCTTGATGATAGATATTAAAGTTTTGTTAAACGATTTTTGACAAAAATGTCTACTCGGGATTAAATTAAGAAAAGTGTAAATTGAGGGGTTAAATTGTGAAATAAATGAAAAATATGGCTGCTAGGGACCTATAGAGAATTCGGCTAAGCATGAGTTATATTGAATTTTTTGAATTTTGTGTATTTATGAAATAGGGACTAAATTGAATAAATTTGTAACTTTAGGGCCAAAGTGCAAAAATGCCCAAATATGTATTTGTGGATGAAATTGAATAAGTTGGTGATTAAATTGATTAATTTTGAATGTATATAGATCAAGAATGAAAGAAAATAGATTTAGATCGGGGAAAATCGAAAGTTATCGAATAGTTTATCCAGTCTGTTTATCCCAAATACGAAATTATCAAAGCTAGCTCGGACTCGGGGATCGTCGAGAAACATAATCACACTATCGATCATCTCGTTGGTACTTTTGAAGCTTTGTATGTATAGTATATGACATGTATATGCTATTGTCATCTTGGTATGTTTTGAGTTGTGATTATAGCCATGAGATTTGGCTTGTAAATGTTGGAATATGGCTATTTAAGTTGGCTTGAATTATATGTTTGATAAATGATATATGTGATGTATATAGTGTTCTAAGTGTTGGCTTGTTTGGAATAGTTGTATGGATGCTCTATTGGATAGTTATATGTTGTGGTATTATTGCTTGGAAGTTGGTATATTTTGGTATGATTTGAAGATGATGAATTGATATGTTTGAGAAGTATGATTTGGTTGATAAAAAGATGAGAAAATTCATTTAGGAGTTATGTGAGTTTGATGATTTTGACATATGGATTTGGTATGTTTTTGAATATGGAATTAATTAGTTGATATGGTTGAATATAGATGACATGATATATGTATGAATTGGCATGTTTTGGTTGCCTATTTATGTGTTGAATTAGTACCAATTTGGTTACTTTGTGTGCATAAGAAAATGGTGGCAAATTGGCTTTACAGATGGCCTATTTTTGTCCACACAGGCATTTGTCTTAGCCATATGTGACACACGGTCATGCAGCACGACTGTGTGTCCCCTGGGATACCCTTCGAATTAAAGTCAACATACCCTACAGGTTTGGCACGACTTGTAACATCCCGGTTTTGGGCATAGTCAGAATAGTGGTTTTGGGACTACAAATCTAAGGTTGTAAAATTATTTTAATAGTATTTTTAGTGTTTATAGCATGTGAATATGTATGTGTAAAAATTTCGTGAGCTAATTTTATCGTTTAGTAGCTCTATTTAAGAAAAGGGACTTAATCGCGTAAAATGCGAAAGTTGTGTTCCATTAGGTAAAGGTGTTAAATAGCTATAGAAATTAAAAGTTGAGGTTCTTAATGAGTAATTAGGCCATTGTATATGTGTATGTCTGTTCATGAAGAATAATAAATGAAAAGTCAAAAAGTCAAAAATTGGGTAGGGTTGGTATTTGATGACATTAGCTAAATGAATAAAAAATAAAATCAAAGGGTCATCTTTCTTCTCCATCTTTTCCACCAAAAATTGAAATGAAAAACCCCTATGGGAGCTTGAAAATTTTCAGCACAATAAACCCCTACATGTAAGTCATTTTGATGGTTATTTTTGTTGATTTTTGTGTTTTTAGAACCCTTATAGCTTAATCTAGCTAATGAGGGGACTATTTTGCACTATGGTTGAAAGTCTAGGGTCTTTCATGAGAGAATTAATGTTGTTTACTGAATTTTTATGGAATAAAATGAATCTTGGTTGTTAAATAAACAACTTTTGTTAAGTGATTTTCATGAAAACACCTAAAGAGGACCTTTTTGTAAAAGTTGTAAAATAGGTGGTAAGTGTGTAGAATAAATATAATTGTGAGCTGTTATAAGTTTAATAAAGGTTCGGCTAGGCTTGAGTAGTGAGGAAATTTGATGAAAATCATTTTACGAGCCTAGGGACTAAATTGTAATTATGTAAAAAATTAGGGGCAAAATTGTAATTTTGCCAAAATATGATTTATGGGATGTTTTCAATAATGTGATAATTAAATAAGTGAAATTTTCTATTATAGATCAAGAAAAATGTTGTCCGGACCTAGACCGGGGAAAGAGCAAGATCTTGGACTAATTCGAATTAGTTGTCCATATTTTGTACCGAGGTAAGTTTGTGTGTGATTGATACAACTTTTTATTATGCATTTAGCATTTAATGTTACATGAATTGTATAATGTCTTCGTGAATATTATTGATGTTGTTTGATAAAGATTCAAGGTGATAAAAGCTGGTTGAACCTTAGGAATACTTAGGGTACAAGTAGTATGACATTTGGGATGGTGAGATCCCGTATAAGACCATATCTGGGATATGGCATTGGCATCATCATGAGTTATCATGTAAGACCATATCTGGGATATGGCGTTGATACGAGATTTTGTGTAAGACCATGTACGGGACATGGCGTCGAAATGATAATTCGTATAAGACCATATTTGGGATATGGCTTCGATGTGAGATCCTATGTAAGACCATGTCTAGGACATGGCATTGACATCTTATTATGTATGGTAATTCCGAGTATCCTTAGTATTGCAAGTAGTTCAACGGGTAGCCCGAGGATGTGTCAAAGAAATGATGATGTATAATCATGTTGAAAGGGTACAGGTATATACGCCAAGCTTGTTGTTATTGGGATTATGAAATGATAAGGCTTCCGTAAGATAAGAATGAAGGTATTACGATCTTGATGTTTCATTGAACCTTATGTAACTTGAATGAGATAGGAGATGAGTACCATGATTGTTGAAAACGAGATGATTTAAGTTTGTTATGTATGTGTATGAAACTGCATATTTTTATTGCTTATTAATTACATGCAAGCTTACTAAGCTTTATGCTTACCTTCTCTCTTTTTCCATTTCCTTTTAGTATCGCCAAGCTAGCTCGGGAATCAAGGGACGTCGGAGGATCGTTCACACTATCGACTGGATCTTTTGGGTATAGTTAGTCTCAATATTTTGAGTATGGCATGTATAGGGACTTGGTCTTTTTGTTATATGTCATGTTGGTCTAGTCAAATGTGTTGGCTTATAATGATAGCTGAGTCATTTTGTGTATGGCCATGAGATGTGGCTCATGATGATTGTTGAATTGTAAACCTATTCATCTATGTATGTATGTATGTGCCGATTTCATCATGATATGGCCTATGGTTATGGATAATTTAATGTTGATAAATGATCTGTGAGTGTATGATATGTTATGGGAATGCATGCATGCAAGTCTAAGAGATATTGTTTATTTGTAAATATGTGTTTGTTTAAATAAGGGTGGCAATTGGCTTGGAAAATAGCCCTAAAGTTGTCCACACGAGGGTGTGTCTAGATCGTGTGTGACACACGACTTGCCCCATAAGCGTGTGATCCGTCCATTTGTCCCCTGCAATCTAATTAATGCTAAGCAGAATGCCTAATAGTAAACATACGGGTAGACACATGACCTTGTGTCTCGGCAGTGTGAGAGGCATGGCTTTAGAACATGGGTGTGTGCCCAGGCTGTGTGAAGTCTGCACCTGATTTTGGAATTTAATCTGCCACACGGCCTAAGGACACGGGCATGTGCCTTGGCCATGTAACCTTATTTGGTTGATGATGTCATAGTCAAAGAGTTACATAGGCTAAGGACACAGACGTGTCCCAAGCCACACGGGCATGTGTGACCACACGATCTACCTACACGAGCGTGTGACTCTCCAACACATGAAAATTTTCTAAGTGTTGTAAAAGTTATGAAAGTTTCCGGTTTAGTTCTAAATCCTTTCAATGCATGTCTTGGGCCTTGTAGGCCTGTATAAGGGATGTTGTGTATATGTTTGAAGTACCTTAATTAGAATGAAATTTTATGTTCTGGATTTGTGTGTTTGATTGCATTTACATCTAGTAACACCTTGTACCCTATTCCAGTGTCGAATATGGGTAAAGGGTGTTACACGGTCTAGACACACAGGCGTGTCTACTGGCCATGTCTGGCACACGGGCTGGCACATAGGCGTGTGGTCAGCTGTGTGACCCAAGTCAGTAACCCCTCTAGTTTTCCCACGGCCATGGCACATGAGCGTGTCTTCGGCTATGTGGTACAAGTCAGTATGTATGCCCTATTTTTACACGACCTGTGACACGTACGTGTCTCACACGGCTTGTTCATACGGGCATGTGACCCGTAAATTAAAGAAAATTTCTAAGTATCCCAAAGTTTGTGAATGTTATCGGTTTATTCCTGAACCATTTCTAATCATGTTTTAAGGTCTCGTAGAGCCTTATAAGGGACAGTGTGAATGATTTGAATGAATGTTGATTATGAATGCTTAAATGTATGTAAATGAGGTTTATTTTTCGGTAATGCCTCGTAACCCTATTCCGATGACAGATACAGGTTAGAGGTGTTACATGACCAACCAGTCTATACCTAGAATTATATCGATCTCCCCAAATGAAAGCTCCATCAAATCCGTCAAGAAACAGTTCCTTGCACCACTAAGGGTACATCCCTAAAGAGTTTACTCACCCGAATAGACTGCCCCAACGAACTCAATACAGTAACCTCACTAGTAGTGCTTTTTACAGAAATCCCCAAAGTCTCAAATACAGTGCTAGCTAAGTATGAGTGAGTAGACCCTATGTTTATCAAAGCCAAATAAGGTATATCAAAAATAGAAAATGTACCGGTGATGACGTCAAGAGCGTCTCTGTCCTCTCGGCGGCAGCATAAACCAAAGCAGGCTGTCTCGCCTCAGTCTGACCAGCACCTCTGTCCGGTGCTCTCTTTCCATGGCCCATACCATTACCACCCCTAACCTGACCATGACCCTTAGGTAGCTACTGAACTACTCTCTACGGCTACGCAGGACCTGATATCAGAGCTTGCACCTAACCAGCCCTCAATGGACACTCCCGAATGCGGTGCTCAAGGGACCCACACCTCAAATAGGCTCCAATCCTCCTCCAACACTCACCCGAGTGGCATTTACCACAACCACTGTACGGCTGTAACCCAATAGGAGCAACAGAAGAAATAGGGGCCCCCACTCTAATTGGCCCGTTGGATCTGGCCTTTTTCTTAGGCCTCTGCACAGAAATCGATGGCCCCGAATCCCTCTTGTTCTTGCCTCTCCCATAGTATTTATTTTGGCACTTCACGCGTTTAACATCCTCGGCGATCTTCACCTTCTCTACCAGAACAAAGAACTCACGCTCCCTCTACAGAGCAATCAGAACCCTCAGATTATCCCTCTATGAGATGTTCTCATACTATGATGCCACCATACCTCGAGCATAGCGGCTTAGCCTAAAAAATTTGGCCTCATACTCGGCCACAGATTGGTCACCCTGCGTGAGATTCCGAAACTCAAGCCTGCGAGCATCCACATAACTCACTCCCACATACTAGCTCCGAAAAGTAGACTTAAAGAAATTCCAAGTCAGACGATCAGGCTGAGTGCCCTCCTTAACCTTTAACCACCATTGATATGCTTCGTCGCGAAGTAAAGAAATTGCACCCTTCAATTTCTGCTTAGGGGTATAGTCTAGGTCCTCCATAATCCTCTCTGTCGCCTCCAACCAATATTCGTCCACATTAGAGGCGACTCCTGTGACACCCCTAAATAACTCAGCTCTATTAGACCAGAGTCGCTCAGTTACCGACCCTCAACCCCTATATCCAGAATTGGGTCCAGCGACCTGCTCCAATATCCTCAGCATGGCTTGGGATAGTGCATCGTCCCTAGCCGATCGCCTCTGTGACCCAATCTTAGTAGTAGGTGACACAGGTGTCTCACTCGTGTCGAAATTTGGCATGCTGCCCAGAGATGAGGACTCAGCTCGAGCCCCCCTACGGCCTCTACCTCGACCTCGAATGTTGCATCCACAAATAGCATGTGCGCTCATTGTCTAATCAAGTTTATCTACGTTAAGAGTTTTATGCAACAGTTCAATATTTATTAAAAGATGTTTTATGCATAAAGAATCAGAAGTTTAGAGTTGTTTTCAAAAGTTTTAGTCTCCATATCAGTTTTTCTATAGTTTCAGAGTGTATTAACTATAGGATTTTCAAGTAGACTATCAACCATATTTTCAGAGTTTTCATCAAAATTCAGAAATACTTACAAGATCGACGCCAGAGACTCGGTGTACCATGTACTTAATCAAAGTATTTTTAAACCATTTGGAAACCATTTCTTTAAAACAAAATTTTGGAACCCAAAATCCACAACCGATTTTTGCAACCTGACTCTGACACCACTAAATGTAACACCCCAAATCTAGCCTAGACGTTATGGCTGAATTTGGTGATGTCACATGGAATGGGTTTTAAAAACAACTAACACGATAAAATTGTAACGCCCCTAACCCGTATCTGTCACTGGACTAGGGTTAAGAGGTATTACCGGGCGTATCGAAACATTTTATAATCAATTCACAAACATTATCCACTCATCATAGCATCATAGTCAAACATCATCACAAAGTCCATTTCTTATGTCAAAGAGACCTTAAAAATGTTTTTGGAAGGGTTCGAGACTAAACAGAGCACATACAAAATTTTTTGAAACTTAACAAATTTTTCTAAGTTACAGAGGTCACACGCCCGTGTGAGCAGGCCGGTGCCTCACACGACATTAGACACGCCTGTGTGTCTAGGTCGTGGCAAAACAGGGCATACATACTGACTTCACCACATGGCCACAAGACACGTCCTTGTGCTAGGCCATGTGAAAATTAGGGAGGTTACTAACTTGGCCACAAGGTCGACCACATGCCCATGTGCCAGCCAGTGTGCCACTCACACGGCCAATAGACACGCCCGTGTGTCTAGGCTGTGTCAAATCTGTAGGGTACACTGTCTTAATTCGAAAGGGTACCCTAGGGGACACACGACAGTGTAACGTGATCATGTGTTGCACATGGCAGAGACACGCCCGTGTCTCTGCCCATATGGACAAAAATAGGCCATTTGCAAAGCCAATTTTTCCACCCTTAAAGGTCATCCCTACAAGTCCAAAATCAAGCATAATGCACAACAAAATGGCAACCAAAACCTTACTCAAACATGCATAATGCAAACCACAATATCACCAATCAATTTCATACTCATTTTCATATCATAGCATACTAATTTCATATACTAAAATCATACCAATCCATTAGTCTTAAACAAAATTTAACAAAAATACAAAATCATCTCAAGATAGCCATTCACATCAGACCAAATATATACATCAAATTATGTCATTTATCCATCACATAGTCTATATCAAAACTAATTCCATAATCACAATCACATTCATGCCATATCACCTGGCAAGAAAAACACATAGCACATATCATAACATCACTAGCCTATATATGCCATACATTCTTATTTACAACTTCAAAAGTACCAAAATATCATTCAATAGTGTGATGACGATCCTTGACGATCCCCGAGCTCACGGTAGCTTCAATAATCTATAAACCAATTAAAAGCACACAAAGTAAGCTTTCCAAAGCTTAGTAAGCCATATGCAAAAAACCTTATAACAAAAACAAATATAGATTAATTCATATATTAGAATCATAGCAATACACAATTGCAAGATCATATTTCTCATATAGCTCAATTGTTCATAATCACTTGCTTATAAACACATCACATATTCATATAGTTCACATCTCAAATGATCATATTCATTCTTAATTCTCATTTCCAAATTTTATATACCTTTCATACGTACCTGAATCAGATACACATTCACTTGATCATTTATTTCTCAATAATGCCCGTTGAACTATTAAAAAATAATAAGGATACTTGATAGCTCAAAAAGCTCGTACAATGCCAACGTCCAAGACGTGGTCTTACATGTAATCAAATATTGATCCACTGTCCCAGACAGGGTGATATGACCTTAGCTCGGGATGTCTCTATCGAATCCATTGAGTTGCCACAAGGGCCTATTACTAGGTCACGAGCTAAGAAATTTAAAGACACATTGGCAAGCTACGTGAAACGAGTTTTGGAAGAACAAGAAGTCGAACCCATTAATCATGCATGGACGAACCCCATAGGCATTACTTGCAATTTATTGCAAGTAGAATTTTAAATTTTAACAAACTCATCTTAAGTTTAATAAAAGAGTTGCTGGTTTAATTCAACTCATCTTAGTTTATTTATTTGAGTTTTTTTTAAACTTCATTTAATAAGATGCTTGTTTAATTAATCTAGTTACTAGGATAATTTATTGAAACATGAGTTCAAGTTTATTTAATTCTGCTTCTTTTAATTAAACTAGTTGCTGCATTAATTGATGCCTTTGTTTCTAGTTCATTTATTGAAGTCAAGTATTTAATGTGATTGAGTTTAATTAGTGATTAATTGTGTTTAATAAAGTTCATTTTAATGTGTTAATTGCAGGTGTCCTTTCATCTCACAACCGTTACATTTCAAGGTCATATAACCGAATAGAAGTGACTTTTCAAGTGTTTTTTCTACACAAAGGAAGGAGTCATATACAAGGAGGTTTCATACATCAATTAAGGAGTTTTAAGGAGCATTTTAACACGCTTTTAAATTCGGTAGCAACCCCTTCACCTACAGCTGATTTTGTTCTTCCAAATATTAAAACAAGCATTCAAAACACCATTAAGTAGCTGGTGTCTTTTCGGCTGGCCAAGGAACATCTCAAGAGACATTTTTCAAGCAATCAAGGATATTTATTCAGCTGAATTAAAGTGAATTCAAGGATGGATTTAATTGTTACAAGAATGCCAAGAGACTTGAGTTTAATTTCAGTTTTAACTAGAACATTAAGATGTGACTATTCAGCTAGTTTTTCTATGCCTATAAATATGTGTAACCAGCCATTTTGAAGGACAACCTGGATATTTTAATGAAACTCTGCTCATTTGGTGAGAAATACTTTTCTCCCGATTTTGTTCAAAGACTGGTTGGCTTATCTACAAAGCTAGTGGCATCAACCCATTCTTTGCCTTTCCAGAACTTATCACTTTCGCAAGTGTGGCGTTCGAACCCTATACCGAGGTTCCTATCTTTCTTGATAGTGGGCCGAGGTTTTGATCAAATTTACAAACCTTTTCAAAAGCATATAAGTATTGGGTCAACACTAATTAGTGTTGGTTTTTGCTTGCTTCTTGAGCCGTTTCTTTCCATTCTTTTACTATATCCAAAACATAATCAATTTTTACCACTTATTTTCCTTTTCCAATTAGCCATTTTATTTTTGATCCTTTAATCCCAGTTGAGCCTATTTCATTGATTTAGTTAGATATTCATCTAATTGAACCATACTATCTCGTAGACGATCGGGCAACGTAAATACAACTCGACTCATCATTCGAGACAGATCGTATCATTTGGTATCAAAGCCATTAAAATGAAAAGTACGAACCTTCAAGGACAAACTCGGATTAGTATGTGAAGAACTGAAGTAAGTTCGAAAAAAATTTGAAAAAAAATTTTGAGTTGAAAATTTTTATTTATTCTTGTATTTCCCGATCAAGAAAATTCCCATTCTCAACCATTCCTACCCATTCCACGCCATAGTTAAACCCCTTTTCATCTTTTCTTTCAGCCTATCCTACCTCTCTTCATTAATTCCCTTATTTCCCAATTTGTGACTGACCCCTAAGCCTACGATTAAGCCTTGGCAAGTCTACTTACGAAGTCATGAGAAAAGAGGGAGCGGAAAAAGGCACGAGAGTGTGAGTACAATCGAGAGGAGGTAAAAGCCAACATACGAGTGTAAGCACGAGCGTGAGTACTATCAATTTCTTTCTTTCCTAGTGAACATAAGGTTTGTTGTGAGGTTTCAATTATTATATTTCTTCAGTTTTGATTTGTTTTATTTTCTTTGTTGTCAAAAAATCCTGAACGAAATATGGAGGAGCGACAAGATCGACAACCTGTTAAAAATGTTTCGGACCTTAATATTCAAGCTATGCTTTGAGAAGTGGAGCAACTCTTTGACGGGAAGCTTGATCCTATACAAGAAAGGTTGGATTTAGTTGAAGAAAGAATACGACGGAGAAGGACACCTCAAAGTCCCCCTAGAAATCGTGGCCGACAATAATTTAACGAAGATGATCAGTCAGATCCTTGTGAGGCCGAGAGTGACTAAGGGTCCAATGTGAGTATTCAACGGAGGGAACAATGGAATCGTGGCCAAAGAGATCGGAGACGAGAAGATGATGATCTCAAGAATAAAAAGCTGTCAATACCTCCGTTTTAAGGAAAATCCGATCTGAAGGCGTACCTAGAGTGGGAAAAAAATATTGAATTAGTATTTGAATGCCACAACTATTCCGAGAGTAAGAAGGTCAAACTAGCTGCAATCGAGTTTTCCTATTATGCGATGATTTGGTGGGATTAATTCACCACTAGTCGAAGGCGCAACGGAGAAAGACCTATTAATACTTGGGTTGAGATGAAAGCTGCAATGCGACAGTGATTTATTCCTTCGTATTATCACCGGGAGCTTCATCAGAAACTTCAAAATCTTACTCAAGGAAATAAGAGCGTAGAAGATTATTACAAGGAGATGGAGGTGGCGATGATTCGTGTGGATGTGCAAGAAGACCGTGAAGTGACTATGGCTCATTTTCTAGATGGTCTTAATCGTGACATGGCTAATGTCGTCAAATGTCAACATTACATCGAGATGGTGGACATGGTACACATGGCCATCAAAATGGAAAAACAAATGAAGCATAAGGGTGTGACCCGAGGCTACTCCACTGCAAATCCTTCAAGATGGGGACAAGGCGTTAGCAAAAGTTTTCCATCAAACCGAGTGAAGGAGTCTACGATGTTGCCTAAGACAAATAAACCTTTGGCTGAATCAAGCAAAGGCAAGGCTATCAAGAGTTTATCCAATCGTTCTAGAGATATTAAATGCTTCAAATGTCTCGGAAGAGGACATATTGCAAATCTGTGGCCAAACCAGAGTACCATGGTGTTGCGTGCTGATGGTGAAATTAAAACAGAAGATGAAGAGAAAGATGAGCCCGAATTGAATTCTGACGAAGAAGAGGATTTGGAACACCCTGTCAAAGGTGAGTTGCTTGTAGTCAAATGAAGTTTATGTCTACAAGGAGTGGAGAACGAGCAACAACGAGAGAATATTTTCCATTCGAGATGCCAAATCCAAGGGAAAATTTGTAGCATTATCATAGATGGTGGAAGTTGCACGAATGTGGCGAGCACTCTCATGGTGGAAAAATTAGGACCATCAAATATCCGAACCCGTACAAGCTTCAATGGTTCAACGATGGTGGTGAGCTCAAAGTCATGAAACAAGTCCTAGATTTTTTCAGCATGGAAAATACTCTGATGAAGTTCTATACGATGTGGTGCCAATGCACGCGGGTCATTTGCTGTTAGGGCGACCATGGCAGTTTGATTGGAGAGTGGTTCATGATGGCTATACTAATAAATATACCTTCAAGCATTGCGACAAGAATGTGACACTTACACCATTAATCCTGAAGCAAGTATAGGAGGACCAACTCAAACTCAAAACATCTGTGGGACAAATGTGAGAAAAAGAAAAGAAAATTGAGAGAGCTAGAGGTAAAATTTCAAAAGAGAGTGAAGAGGAAGCAAGAAAAGAAAAAAATGGAAAAGAAAAAGAAAGTGGGAAAATAAGTGTGCTTGCGAGAGCGAGTGATGTTCGGAGAGCTTTAACTTTGAGGCAACCTATATTTGTACTTGTATGCAAAGAAATTTTGTTAAACACTAACGAGTTACCCTACGATCTACCTTTTTCTATGTTGCCTCTTTTACAGGAATTCGAGGATGTTTTCCCGGAAGAAGTGCTGAGTGGATTGCCTCCCATTCGAGGCATCGAGCACCAAATCAATCTAGTACCTGGAGCTGGACTTACTAATTGGCCCGCTTATCGAAGTAACCTGAAAGAAACCAAGGAATTGCAAAAAAAAGTTGCTGAACTTATGGATAAGGGTTACATGCGAGAGAGTCTCAGTTCTTGTGCAGTGCCGGTTCTACTTGTGCCTAAAAAGGATGGTTCGTAGTGAATGTGCTTTAACTGTCGTGCTATCAACAAGATCATCGTCAAATATAGACATCTGCTTCCTCGTCTCGATTATATGCTTGAAGAGTTAAGTGGTTCCAAGATATTCACGAAGATCAATCTTAGGAGTGGCTACCATCAAATCCGTATACGAAAAGGTGATGAATGGGAGACTACCTTCAAGACCAAACATGGTTTGTACGAATGGTTGGTAATGCCATTTGGTCTTACGAACGCACCTAGTACTTTTATGCGATTAATGAACCATGTGTTGCGTGCTTATATTGGAAAATTTTGTATAGTTTATTTTGATGATATCTTGATATACAACAAGTCATTTGAAGAGCACATTCAACATTTACGAGCGGTGTTAGAAATGTTGCGACAGGAGGTACTCTATGCAAACCTTAAAAAGTGTTCGTTTTGTACTAACAAAGTTGTGTTCTTAGGTTTTGCAGTGAGTTCTGAAGGGTTGGAAGTTGATGAGGAGAAATTTTGAGCGATCCAAGAATGGCCGCGCCTGACTAGCATTAGCCAAATCTGAAGCTTTCATGGGTTGGCTAGTTTTTATCGATGTTTCATTCCTAACTTTAGTACAATTGCTGCGCCATTGACAAGTGTCATTAAGAAAAATTCAGCATTTTATTGGACAAATGAGTAAGAAAATTCATTTAATAAAATTATACAATGCCTTGTTCAAGCACCTTTATTAGCACTTCATGATTTTACTAAAACCTTTGAAATCGAATGTGATGCTTCACCTGTAGGAATTGGGGCTGTGCTAACCCAAGATGGAAGACCGGTGCCATATTTTAGTGAGAAGATAAGTGAGGCTATTCTCAATTATCCCGTGTATGATAAGGAAATGTATGCCTTAATTCGATCTCTCGAGACGTGGTAGCATTACTTGTGGCCGAAGGAGTTTGTGGTTCACTCCGATCACGAAGCCTTAAAGCACATTAAAGGTCAACATAAGTTAGACAAGCATCATGCAAAGTGGATTGAATATCTTGAATCATTTCCATATGTCATCAAGTATAAAAAAGGTAGAGAAAATGTAGTGGCTGATGCCCTATCAAGGAGGTACACTTTATTGTCTTATCTTGATTCTAAGCTACTTGGGTTTTCTTATTTGAAAGAATTGTACGTTAATGATAATGACTTTGGTAATATCTTTGCTGCTTGTGAGAATGGATCTTTTGAGAAATTTTATAGGTATAAGGGCTTCCTTTTTAAGGAAGGCAAGTTATGCATACCACAAGGCTCGACTCGAGAATTGCTTATGCAAGAGGGGCATAGTGGAGGCCTCATGGGACACTTTAGTATAAGCAAGACACTATCAACTCTACAAGAACATTTTTATTGGCCGCGAATGTGAAGAGATGTTGCACGTGTCTGTGAGTGTTGTGTGACCTGCGAAAGAGCTAAGTCCAAAATTCAACCTCATGGATTGTATATGCTGCTGCCCATACCTGAATTCACATGGACGGATGTATCCATGGACTTTGTCCTTGGATTACCAAAAAAAAAGGGCAAAGACTTTATATATGTGGTGGTTGATAGATTTTTGAAAATGTCTCATTTTATTGCATGTGCCAAGATAATGATGCTGTTCATGTAGCTAATCTCTTCTTTAGGGAAGTTATTCATTTACATGGAATTCCAAGAATGATCGTGTTCGACCGCAATGCAAAGTTTTTGAGCCACTTTTGGAGATCATTGTGGGAAAAGCTCAAAACCAAGTTGTTTTTCTTGATCACTTGTCATCCTCAAACGGATGGACAAATGGAGGTGGTAAATCAAGTATTGACTACTTTGTTGCGTGTCACCATCCGTAAAAATCTAAAGTCGTGGGAAGACTGTTTACCTCACATCGAATTTGCTTACAATCGCTTCGTCCATTCTGCTACTAAGTTTTCTCCTTTTGAAGTAGTTTATAGTTTTAATCCATTAACTCCCTTTGATTTATTGCCATTGCCTAACAATTATTTTGTGCATGTAGATGCTAAAAAAAGGCCAAATACGTCAAAGAGCTCCATCAAAAAGTGTGAGCTAATATTGAAGCCCGAACCGAGAGTTACATTCAAAGGGCAAACAAAGGAAGAAAATGGGTTATCTCTGAACCCAGTGATTGGGTCTGGATTCATATGAGGAAAGAACGGTTTCCAGCTCAATGACGACCTATGTTGTTACCACGAGGAGATGGTCCATTCCAAGTTATTGAACGGATCAATGAAAATTCATATCGACTTGACTTACCGGGTGAGTATAACGTTAGTGCAAGCTTTAATGTTGTTGATTTGTCTCCTTTTGATGTAGGTTTTGAATTGAGGACAATTCACTTTCAAGAGGGGAAATGATATGACCTTAGCTCGGGATATCTCTATCGAATCCATTGAGTTGCCACAAAGGCCTATTACTAGGTCACGAGCTAAGAAATTTAAAGACACATTGGCAAGCTACGTGGAAAGAGTTTGGGAAGAACAAGAAGTCGAACCCATTAATCATGCATGGACGAACCCCATAGGCATTACTTGCAATTTAATGGAAGTAGAATTTTAAATTTTAATAAACTCATCTTAAGTTTAATAAAAGAGTTGCTGGTTTAATTCAACTCATCTTAGTTTATTTATTTGAGTTTTTTTTAACTTCATTGAATAATATGCTTGTTTAATTAATCTAGTTACTAGGATAATTTATTGAAGCATGAGTTCAAGTTTATTTAATTCTGCATCTTTTAATTAAACTAGTTACTGCATTAATTGATGCCTTTGTTTCTAGTTCATTTATTGAAGTCAAGTATTTAATGTGATTGAGTTTAATTAGTGATTAATTATGTTTAATAAAGTTCATTTTAATGTGTTAATTGCAGGTGTCCTTTCATCTCACAACCGTTACATTTCAAGGCTGTTAAAACTTAATGGAAGTGACTTTTCAAGTGTTTTTTCGGTTACAAAGGAAGGAGCTGTTACAAGGGAGGTTTCATACATCAATTAAGGAGTTTTAAAGAGCATTTTAACACCCTTTTAAATTCGATAGCAACCCCTTCACCTACCAGCTGATTTGTTCTTCAAAATATTAAAACAAGCATTCAAAACACCATTAAGTAGTTGGTGTCTTTTCAGCTAGCCAAGGGACATCTCAAGAGACATTTTTCAAGCAATCAAGGATATTTATTTAGCTGAATTAAAGTGAATTTAAGGATGGAGTTAATTGTTACAAGAATGTCAAGAGACTTAAGTTTAATTTCATTTTTAACTAACACATTAAGATGTGACTATTCAGCTAGTTTTTCTATACCTATAAATATGTGTAACCAGCCATTTTGAAGGACAGCTTGGATATTTTAATGAAACTCTGCTCATTTGGTGAGAAATACTTTTCTTCGATTTTGTTCAAAGACTTGTTGGCTTATCTACAAAGCTAGTGGTGTCAACCCATTTTTTGCCTTTCCCGAACTTATCACTTTCGCAAGTGTGGCGTTCGAACCCTATACCGAGGTTCCTATCTTTCTTGATAGTGGGTCGAGGTTTTGTTAAAATTTACAAACCTTTTCAAAAGCATATAAGTATTAGGTCAACACTAATTAGTGTTGGTTCTTGCTTGCTTCTTGAGCCGTTTCTTTCCATTCTTTTACTATATCCAAAACATAATCAATTTTTACCACTTATTTTCCTTTTCCAATTAGCCATTTTATTTTTGATCTTTTAATCCCAGTTGAGCCTATTTCATTGATTTAGTTAGATATTCATCTAATTGAACCATACTATCTCGTAGACGATCGAGCAATGTAAATACAACTCGACTCATCATTCGAGGCAGATCGTATCACAGGGTCTACACGAAATTATATACGATGCCAATATCCCAGCCATGATCTTACACGTAAATCTCAAATCGATGCCAACGTCCCAGATGTGGTCTTACACGATATTACATCTTGGAATCCTATATCATGACATATGTATCCTATACTATTCCTATGGTTCATACGGGGCTTTCGAATGTCATAACTTTGTCGATAATTTCTTGGATTCAATTATTCAGCTCTCATAGCAATTGAATACATTTCCACAATAATCAAGCATATATTATTCAATTGAAATACGTTTATTTACATATGAGCTTACCTCGGAAATGAGAACGACTAAACGAGTCGATTATTCTACAACCTTCGACTTTCCCCGATCTAATTTTGATTTCTTTCGTTCTTAATCTATATAAATTTAGATTTCACTAATTTCATCACACATTTATTCTTTTCAATCCACAAATACATAATTAAGGCATTTTAAACTTTAGCCCCTGAAATTTTACATTTTGACATTTTAGTACCTATTTCATAAAATCAGAAAATACACATAATTTCACATTTCTCATGCTTAGCCGAATTTTCCTATAGTCGCTAACAACCCATAACTTTCACTTATTTCACATTTTAACCCTTCAATTTCTCATTTCCACAAATTAGCCCATAATAATCAAATTTATCAAAAATCCCAATACAAAACATATTAACCCGCACCAAACTTCCATATTTCACCATTTAACATCACAAAACTCATGAATTCATCAATTTCATCTCATCAAATCATCAACAATTTCATAAATTTAAGCATGGGCTAGCTAAAACACATAACAGCAATCACAAAAACATAGATTTCATCAAAAATCGAACAAAATTCATACCTTAATTGAACAAAATGAATGCCAAACCCTAGCTTGGTATTTTTCTTTTCTTTTGTTTGATTTTCGGTTGATGAATAAAGAAAAATAAGGAATTTAATTTGTTTGTTTTATTTAATAAACATTAGCACATCAATTACTATTTTACCCTTGGCTTAATAACTTATAATTCATCCATTTTAAGGTCATTTAGGACCAATCCCACTATCCATGGTCCAATTACATAATAAGGACTTCACATTTCACAAAGCATAGTATTTAAGCACTTTTAATTATTAGCAGGTCACTTTTGCACTTTACGCGATTAAGTCATTTTTTCAAATCGAGTACGCAAACAATAAAATTTTCACACGAAACTTTCACACATATCAATTAACATACTATAAACACATAAAATAATATTAAAATAATTTTCTAACATCATATTTGTGGTCCCAAAACCACTGTTCCGACTAGGGTCTAAACCGAGCTGTTACAACTCTCCCCCGTAGGGATTTTTGTCCTTGAAAATCTTACCAGCAAATAGGTTCATATATTACTCTCTCATAGCATCCTCAGGCTCCCACATAGCCTATTCAACTTTGTGCCATGCCATAACACTTTTACTAACCGAATTTTCTTATTTCTCAATTCTTTAACCTCACGAGCTAAGATATGGATAAGTTCTTCTTCAAACGTCATATCAAACTGAATCTCTATCTTTGACGAAGAAATCACATGCAAGGGATCGAATTGATATTTTCAAAACATCGATACATGAAACACATTATGAATATTTTCTAACTCAGGTGGCAACAACAATCTATAAGCAACCGACCCAATTCGCTCAATAATCTCATACGGCCCGATGAAACTCAGACTCAATTTACCTTTTTGCCGAATCAGAGTATTTTCTTCCACGGTGAGACTTTCAAAAACACTTTGTCTCCAATCTGAAACTCAATATCTTACTGTTTCAAGTCTGCATACGATTTCTGATGATCTGACGCTACTTTTAGACTTTCACGAATCACTTTCACTTTCTTTTCAATCTTTTTAATCAAATCAAACCCGTGTATCTTATTCTCACTGAGCTCAATCCAATACAAAGGTGTTTGACATTTGTGACCGTACAATGCTTCATAAGATTCCATTTTAATGCTCAATTGAAAACTATTATTATATGCAAATTCAATCAATGGCATGTATCGTTCCTGTAACATTCCAAAATAGGGCCTAGTCAGAACAGTGGTTTTGAGACCATAAATTCGACGTTGAAATATTTATTTTATGATTATTACGAGTCCAAGAATATGAAAATATGCATGTGTCAAAGTTTCATGAAGAAATTTTATAAGTGAGGTGTCTAATTAGAAAATAAGGACCAAATTGAATAAATTGTGAAACTTGGATTCTAGAAGTAAGTTGTATGAAATTGCTTTAGATTATTAATTAGAAGTCCTTAAAGAGAAATTTACCCAATTTTTAAGTTTTTGGACAAAAATGGGCATGTATGGAAAATTTGAAAGTTAAGTAAGGAAGGGCATTTTGGTCATTTGGTAATAAAATCAATAAAAAGGGAAAATGAAGAAAAAATTCACTCATCTTCTCCCTTGTACCAGCCGAAATTCTCAAGCCCTCCATAGCTAGGGTTTTCAACATTTTCAAGCTCAATAGTAAGTGCTCCCAAGCCTCGTTTTAATGTTCTTTATTTTTTTGAAATCTTGGTAGCTTACTCTCTCCATTTCTACCCATATTTTGAGTTAGGATTCATGCATGTAAAGTGGCCCATGTGTGACATGTTTATTCTTTGATGATTTATGGAGGAATATGAAAGTTGGATATGTGTTAAACATCTTTTCCTAAGTAATTTTCATGAAAAAACCTGAAAGGACCTTTTTAAAAAAGGTACAAAATATGAGGTAGAAATGTGAAATAGAGGAAAATATGGGCTAGTATGAGTTCATAGTACATTCGGCTAGGCTTGGGTAACCAAGGAATTTCATGTATTTCATTATACGAGCTTAAGGACTAAATTGTAAATAATGTAAAAGGTTAGGGGCAAAATGGGCATTTTGTCTGGGGTGAAATTTAGACTTGAAAAGAATAATGTGAGGCATTAATAATTCATTTTTATTGTTATAGACCCCGAGGGACAAATTTTGGAGTTCGATCGTGGAAAACGAAAGGTTTCTGAATAACCAAAACGCAAAACTGAAATGAGTGCCAGATAAGTTTGAATAACTTAAGGTAAACTCTTAATATGCCTAATTGCATGTATTATGAATGTACAATAATTGGTTATAATGATGGTATGAAAATCCATGAAATGTTTTAATAATAATGACATGATAATAAATGTCCCGGTTGAAGTCAAAAAGGAAAATTCGATGGATAAACCATGGCTTACATGACTTGAGATCCTGTATGTGTTGTAGAAAAGGATTTAGCCCAGACAGGTAATCCGTTGATCTCAATATAGAAAGGATCTAGCCTAGACGAGTGTTCCTTGAGTGATCGAGCCTTCCGAAGAATATGAGTGCATTATGGATTTAGCCCGGACGAGTAATCTGACTAGGGTCTGAATTTAGCCTGGACTGGTAATTCAGATGCGAGCTCATTAACGGTGTTTGTTTCTACAAGGGATTTAGCCTGGACTGATAATCTCGTCGTAAGATGTGAGGTTCGCGGGAGTGCGTACATGAGATGATCACTCTTATGACTTGACGGTAAATGGATAATCCATCGAGACTTCCAAGAAACTCAACAAGATTAACATAAGATATAAAAATGAAAATGTTGGATGATGAGCTCATCTAAGACAAATTACATAGTGTATTGTTATGAGACTAACTTGTTGATAGAGTGCATGTGATAGGGAAACCATTCCATGCTTGTTGGTTTTATTGCCTAATATGGTTGTACGCTAATTAATCGGTAAGTTTACTTTCCAGTTATTCGGGCTTACTAAGCATGTAAATGCTTACCCCTCTCTTTTTCCTGTCTTGTAGAGCTCGAGAACTCGTAGAGATTGGAACACAGTTGGAGGATCAACACACTATCATCTTGTCTAGCTTTGGTACATAGATACTTTTACTTTGTTCAATGGCATGTATAGGGCTTTGGTTTATTTTGTTATTTTGCTATATGTGTCATTTGGTTGGCCAATGTAAAGGCTTAGATATTAAACTTATTCTTTTTGTATATGTCTATAAGACATGACTCATTTCGTTGTAGGTTATGACCTACTAACCAAGCATGTTTATGTTAAAAAAAATGTTCTTATGATGATTAAATGTGTCACATCATGAATGGTCATATGGAATGTGGCCAAAACATTTGGAGCTAGTTAGGCTATAATTGGCAATGAGTTATAATAATGAGCCAAGTCTAAATGTGTTCTAATGGGATGGAAATCCTCAATATAAAAAGAGGATAATTGAACATGTACATAACCGATGAGATGAGGTTAACATGCAATGGATCATTGATGATAGTTCTTAAGCATATTTAGGTTATGTTAAATACAATTGGGATTCATATATGTGAGTGTATGATGAGGGTGACTATTGGCTTGAAATTATAGCCTAAAATGAGTCCACACAGGTAGACACACGGGCTTGTGTCTAGGCTGTGTGTAAC
This sequence comes from Gossypium longicalyx, assembly GCA_025698465.1. NCBI lineage: Eukaryota > Viridiplantae > Streptophyta > Magnoliopsida > Malvales > Malvaceae > Gossypium > Gossypium longicalyx. The sequence continues at coordinate 24,835,462 of CM046999.1, forward strand.
ACATCGATAGCCCCATAGGCGTGTGGTATTACCATGTGTCCCCTGCACCTAAAATTTTTAAGTCAGAATGCATGGTAGTAAACATACGAGTAGAGACACGACCGTGTGTCTCAACCGTGTGGAGGGCACAGCCTAGCACATGGGCGTGTGTCCTGGCCGTGTACCCTTAAATGCATGCTGACGTCATAAATAGAATGCTTAAGTTTTTGGACACAGGCGAACACACGGGCGTGTCTAGGCTGTGTAAAGGACACGGGCTAAGGACACGGGCGTGTACTTGGTCGTGTGAAAACCCCTATAGGTTTGAAATAGAAAATAAATTCAATTAATTCTACACGGGTAGAGGACACGTGCGTGTCCATTGTCCTCACATAGATGTGTGAGACTTGTAACACCCCTTACCCATATCCGTAGCCGGAACAGGGTACGAGGTATTAACAAATCATGGTAAATACTATTAAATAAAACCCAACAAAAATATAGCGTGCAATTTGATCATTATAACAACTGTTATTAACAATACAAACTAACTCCAAAAGTTTCATACAAAATGATTAGCTTGATACTATAAGTAGTAATTTAAACCTAGACATTTATGACACGTAAAAAAAATAACCAAGTCTGCTATACATGCCATATTTCAAAATAGTGTTCACAATGTACCAAAAAGTATTGATAGCGTGGATGGGTCTCCGACGATCTTCAATTCCCAATCTGGCTTAGTAACTCTATAAGACAAGAAAAAAAAGAAAAGAAAAGAAGATAAGCATATAGCTTAGTAAGTAAGTATATAAATAACAAATAAGAAATCTAACATGTTTACAACATAACTCAATTATAAAATATTTTTATACTTTTATTGTTTGTCCCAATTTGATCAAGCTGTCCCCCCCTGCATCATATTCACTAAATAAATCATAACTCGAGTTGAAAAACTCGAAATTCAAATCCGTAAAATTTCCCTGAATCTAGACTCATAAATCTCTTTGCTAATTTTTTTCTAGAATTTTTGGTTCAGCCGATTAGTACAGTTTATTAGTTAAAGCTTCCCCTGTTACACAGCTCGACTAGTCTGACCTCTGTTCACTACGAATTGAATTTCTCTCAGTACACAATTCAAATAACCCTGAAATTTGTTTCATTTAAAACTAGACTCAATAAGGAATTTAGGTATGTAAACTATATTTCTTAATTTGCTTTGTACAATTTTTAATGATTTTTCAAAGTTGAAACAGGGGATCACACATTCATCCTGAGCAAGTCACACACAATTGTAAATATCTCAAAATATAAAATTCCTTTGCTTGTTCTGATTCTTTTATATGAAAGTAAACTCATTAAAATTTAATTTCACATCTCATTCAACCTCTAATTATGTTCCTCCTATTTTTGGTGATTTTTCAAAATCACATCACTGCTACTAAATCCAAAACAGTTTTAATGCAAATTTCACTCTTTCACACATTCTTTATGCTACCCTCATTTTATCTTACATATATAGATATGCCACAAATCATTTTCACCACAATTCATTCATCATAAGTATAGGTCCATAACCACAACGTCACCACAAAACCATCCCGTTGAACAATTCGGATCAATCCTCGATATTTAATGGTTTTAGCACACACCCCACCATCATACTTCATTTAATTCGGCTCTCTTGTACACATGGTGAACACTTAATACCACTCATGTGACCTAGCCAATTTGTCTCGTAGCTTTCTTGTCTACATGGTGTCCTTCACTTGGAATCACACATGCGACCTAGCTACATTTATTTATTACGTAGCTCTCTTGTCTACATGGGATACATCCCGTATCACACATGTGACCTAGCTACATTTATCTCTTACGTAGCTCTCTTGTCTACATGGGATACATCCCGTATCACACATGTGACCTAGCTACTACATGGTATTTCGTAGCTTTCTTGTACACATGATGTGCACTCAAGATCATACATGTGACCTAGCTACGCTCCCTCTATTTTATTCGATCTCTCTCAATGTTCAATCGGGATTCCTCTCTATTATTTATTTTTATTCTCCCAATAGTCGATTTATATTTTAACATCAGCTAGTATATTCATATAATAGGCTGAAATATATAGGAATGTAAATGAAAATAATATAATATTTACATACAAACTTACCTCGGTGCAAAATGTGGAAATTTTGTGATTTAGTCCAAAACTTTTTCCTTCCCTCGTTCGAGGTCAATTCCACGCCTTTCTTGATCTATAACAACACATTTAGCTCATTTAGCACTCATACTATTTATTTTAATCCAAAGATCACATTATAGAAAAATTACATTTTTGCCCCCTAACTTTTACAAAATTACAATTTTGCCCCTAGGCTCGGAAATTTAATTTCAGCCCTTATTCTTATGTTTTATGACATGCTGAACATTTTTATCTTCTATAACCACATCAAATTCTCACTCTAACACATAGTTGTGAACAATAGGTATTTTTACCGATTATGCCGTTTTACTCGTTTTCACTTAAAATCGAGTAGCACAAGTTGTCTAACATAATTTAAAACCTCATATTCTATCATAAAACATCAAAATACATAAATTTCACCTATGGGTATTTTTCCAAATATGAACCCTAGGTTGAATTATTGTTAGCATAAGCTTAATCGAGCTACCGGGAATCCAAAAACGTAAAGAACATTAAAAACGGGGCTTGAAATCACTTACTATGGAGCTTCAAAGTTGAAGAAACCCTAGCTATGGAGGAGAGCAATTTTCGGCAGCAACTAATGAAGATGATAACCAATTTTGTGTTATTTTTCCCATTTTATTTCATTTAATATACAAATGACCAAAATGCCCTTAATGCCTTTCTTTGAAAATTTTCATGTACAAGCCCATTTTTGTCCAAAATTTTAGAAATTGGTCAAATTGCTATTTAAGACCTCCTAATTAATATTTCAAAGCAATTTCATACTAAAAACTTCTAGAATGCAAGTTTTGCAGCTTATTCGATTTAGCCCCTAACTTCAAATTAAGCATTTTATGCATGGAATTTCTTCATAAAATTTTCACACAATCATGCAATCATATCATAACCTCAAAATAATTATAAAATAATTATTTCTATCTCGGATTTGTGGTCACGAAACCACTATTCCGATTAGGCCCTAATTCGGGTTGTCACAATTCTTCCCCTTTAGAGATTTTCGTCCCCGAAAATCTTACCGGTAAAGAGGTTTGGGTACTGTTTCCTCATAGCCTCCTCAGGTTCCCACGTAGCTTCCTCTATTCCATGTCTGTGCCACAATACTTTCACTAAGGCTATACTTTTATTTCTTAACTGTTTAATTTCTCGAGCCAAAATCTTTATTGGTTCCTCTTCATAGGTCATATCCGATCGAATCTCAATTTCTGTTGGGGAGATCACATGTGAAGGATCGAACGATAACATCGTAACATTTATACGTGAAACACGTTATGAATTCTCTCTAACTCTGCGGTAAGGCCAACCGATATGCCACTGGTCCAATTCTCTCGGTAATTTCGTACGGCCCAATAAAACGCGGACTCAACTTGCCTTTTCGACTAAATCTCAGAATCTTTTTCCATGGTGACACTTTCAAGAACACTTTATCACCCACTTGAAATTCAATCTCTTTTCTTTTAAGTCTCGCATATGACTTTTGTCGGTCTGAAGCGACTTTCAAGCAATCCCGAATTACTTTTACTTTCTCTTCGGTTTCTTTAACTAGATCAACTCCGTGAATCTGCTTTCTCACGAGTTCAGTCAATATAAAGGAGTCCGACACTTACGACCATACAAGGCTTCGTGCGGTGCCATTTGTATACTTGACTGATAATCATTATTGTAGGCAAACTCAATTAAAGATAGATATTTCTCCCAACTACCTCCAAATTCTAAAACACAAAGATCTAAGCATATCTTCGAGTACTGGATTACTCTTTCCGATTGACCATCTGTTTGTGGATGGAACGCGGTACTAAAGTTCAATTTTGTACCCAAAGCTTCTTGTAACTTTTTCCAAAATCTTGAGGTAAATCTCGGATCTCTATCGATATTATAGACATAGGTACCCGTGCAACCTCACAATTTCAGCAATATATAATTCGGCTAATTTATCAAGTGAGTAATTGGTACGTCTTGATATAAAGTGGGCTGATTTTGTTAATCTATCAACCACTACCCGCACAAAGATCCTTCCTTTTAGGAGTCAAAGGCAAACCGGTTACAAAATCCATGGTAATCTTGTCCCATTTCCACTCGTGCACCATTACCAAGTGAAGTAGTCCTGAAGGCACTTGATGTTCGGCTTTTACTTGTTGAGGAGGACCAAACACTTGGTTACAAATTCAGAAATGTCCCTTTTCATACACGCCACCAATACAACTTCTTTAAATCTTTATACATTTTTGTGCTACTACAGGTGAACTGATAAACAGACCATTGTGCGCCTCTTGTAATATTTTCTCGAATCAATTCATTATTTTTCGGCACACATATTCTGTCTCGAAACATTAAACAATCGTCTGGTCCAACTCGAAAATCTGAGTCGTAACCTGATTCGCATTGAGTTCTTTTGGTCCGCAACTCATTATCATTCTTTTGAGCATCACAAATCAATCGGAGAAATAACGGTTTAGCTCTCATCTCTGCTAAGATTGACCCATCATCGACAATGCTAATCCCATATTCATGGTTCTCAAAGTAAAAAAATTTTTCGCTCAAAGCATCAAGAACTATATTTGCTTTTCCCGATGATAATCAATCACTAGATCATAATCCTTTAATAATTCAAGCCATCTTCGCTGTCGTAGATTCAGATCCTTTTGATTCATCAAATACTTCAAACTTTTGTGATCAGTAAAAATTCGGCATTTTTCACCGTACAAATAATGTCGCCAAATCTTCAAAGCAAAGACAATAGCGGCCAATTCCAAATCATGTGTAGGATAATTCTTTTCATGCGGTTTTAACTGTCTCAAGCATAAGCTACCACTTTACCCTCTTGCATCAACACACATCCAAGGCACTGTCAACGATGCATCACTATAAATTACGAACTCTTTTCCCGGCTCAAATTGTGTACTAAAATTGGTGCTTCATCAATCGTGCTTTCAACTTTTCAAAACTCACGACATTCATCAGTCCATTCAAACTTAACATTCTTTTGCAGCAACTTAGTCATAGGAGAGGCAATCATCGAAAATCCCTCAACAAAATGTCTATAATATCCGGCTAAGCCTAAAAAGCTTCTAACCTCAAATACATTCTTTGGCGGTTTCCAATCAACGATCGCAGAAATCTTGCTTGGATCCACCCGAATACCATCACCTGAGACTATATGTCCCAAAAATCCGACTTCACGGCGAGAACTCACTTTTACTAAACTTGGCAAACAATTTCTTTTCTCTCAAGATCTGCAATATGGTTCTCAAGTGTTCGGCATGTTCAAACTCATCCCGAGAATAAATTAGAATGTCATCTATGAATACTACTACAAACTTATCCAAATATGGCCGAAAGATCCGATTCATTAAGTCCATAAATATAGCTGGAGCATTTGTTAAGCGAAAGGCATTACAAGAAACTCATAATGTCCATACCTTGTCCTAAAGGCGGTTTTAGCACATCCGACTCCTTAACTCTCAACTGGTAGTAACGGACCTTAAATCAATCTTTGAAAACATCAGTAGCCCCTTTTAACCGATCAAATAAATCATCAATCCTCGGCAATGGGTACTTGTTCTTTATAGTCACCTTATTGAGTGACGATAATCAATGCAAAGTCTCATTGAACCATCCTTCTTCTTTACGAATAATACAGAGCACCCAGGGAGAGAAACTTCGGTCTCACAAATCCCTTATCTGTTAATTCCTGCAATCGAGCCTTCAATTCTTTTAATTCACTCGGAGCCATTCTATATGGAGCAATCGAGATCGGTGCAGATGCTTGGCAACAAATCAATGGCAAACTCTATCTCTCTGTTGGAGGCAACCTGCAATTCCTCCGGAAATACATCCGAAACTCACAAACTATCGATGCTCGATTCAAGCTTGAGCTGAGGCAACTCAAGATTCATTACATAAGCGAGATAAGCTTCACACCCTTTCCTCATATATTTACGTGCAGGACATATGCGAAATCACCATAGGCAATTTATTTGATTAAATCTGTTTCAACCCACAAAATTTCTCCATTTTCACATTTCAACTCTAGTGTCTTTTGTTTACAATCTACCTTAGCATCATACAATGTCAACGGTCCATTCCCAAGATAACATCAAACTCATTAAATGGTAATAGCATCAAATTGGCGGAAAAAAAAGTGACCTTGAATCATTAATGGGCAATTCTTGCAAACCTTGTCAACTAGCACATATTGGCCTAAGGGGTTCGACACTTTAATCGTAAACTCAGTAAACTCAACAGGCAACTTTTTATTAGATACTAAATTCATGCAAATATAGGAATGAGTGGACCCGGATCAATCAATGCAATAACAATAGTATCATAGAGAGAAAATGTACCAGTAATGACATCGGAGATGATGCATCTTCTCGCACGTATAGCATAAGCTCTAGCAGGTGCTCTAGCTTCTGATCTTGCCACTGAGTCTTTCATCGCAGCTTTACTGCTAGTCCCACCTCCAGTATTTCTCGGTGGTCTACCTCTACTAGCGGTGGTATTCTGTCTAGCATTCTGAAATCTTTCTTCCTTAACTTTCTCCGGACAATCTCTAATAAAATGCTCGCGAGAACCGCACCTGAAACAAGCTCGCTCAGTTCCCAAACACTCACCATAATGTTGCCGCCACATTGTCGACACTCGGGCTTTCTAGGTCGCACATTACCCACACTTGCCACCGAAGTAGCTTGAGCTTTAGACCCCGAATACGCTCTACCACGATCTCTGTGTGACTCCCCAATTGAAACTGTCATTCGAGGGTTTGCCTCTTTGGACCTCTTTGATTGAGATTGAAATGGCTTGCTTATCGGTCTTTTTCTGGCATCTCGAGCCTCAATAGCAGCTTTTCTTTTTTCTTTGTTCAATTCTTCAGCTTTAAGAGCTCGATCAACCAATACAACAAATTCTTTCAATTCCAAAATTCCTACAAGCACTTTAATGTCCTCATTCAGCCCATCTTCAAACCTTCGCACATAATGGCCTCGGTTGACACACATTCCCAGGCATACTTGCTAAGTCTCACAAATTCGCGTTCATATTCTCGCCACGTACATCTTGCCTTGCTTCAATTCAAGGAACTCCTTCCGTTTTGATCCATAAATCGTTGACTTATGTATTTTTTCTAAATTCTTCCTGGAAGAAATCCCAAGTAACTTTTTCTTTTGGCACCACTGATACCAAAGTCTTCCACCAATGGTAGGCCGAATCTCTCAAAAGTGATACAGCACACTTTAAGCATTCTTCGGGTGTACATGAGAGCTCATCAAATACACGGGTAGAATTCTCAAGCCAGAATTCCGCTTTTTCAGGATCATCGTCGATCTTTGCTCTAAACTCTTCTACCCTTGTTTTCGAATCTTGTCAATCTGGAGGCTTGTTCATCCTTACCAAATTTACATCTTGAGCAGCTCAGAGAATCATCCGAGGTATAGGAGGGGGTGGAGGAGGTTGAGTATTTGGATTTGCTCGAATAAATTCAGTATACCAATTGTTCATCCTTTGGAGAAAGGCATCCCGAGCCTCATCTCCCTGTCTCAACGTCTCTGGTCTACTTTCCACAGGTACGGTCCCTTGTGCGGGAGCCGGTGCATTACTAGCAGCATCATCAGCCGTAGTTCCTTCAGGATCCATTACTATATTAAAACAAAACACAATTTAGAATAGTCAGGAGTCACCACACTATCACAATATTTTTATGGCATGTATAGCTAGACTTTTACACACACTTTATTAGTCCGAGAACCGACTAAACCATAGCTCGATACCACTAAAATGTAACACCCCTTGCCCATATCCGTACCGGAACAGGGTACGAGGTATTAACAAATCATGGTAAATACTATTAAATAAAACCCAACAAAAATATAGCGTGCAATTTGATCATTATAACAACTGTTATTAACAATACAAACTAACTCCAAAAGTTTCATACAAAATGATTAGCTTGATACTATAAGTAGTAATTTAAACCTAGACATTTATGACACGTAAAAAAATAACCAAGTCTGCGCTATACATGCCATATTTCAAAATAGTGTTCACAATGTACCAAAAAGTATTGATAGCGTGGATGGGTCTCCGACGATCTTCAATTCCCAATCTGCTTAGTAACTCTATAAGACAAGAAAAAAAAAAAAAAGAAAAGAAGATAAGCATATAGCTTAGTAAGTATATAAATAACAAATAAGAAATCTAACATGTTTACAACATAACTCAATTATAAAATATTTTTATACTTTTATTGTTTGTCCCAATTTGATCAAGCTGTCCCCCCTGCATCATATTCACTAAATAAATCATAACTCGAGTTGAAAAACTCGAAATTCAAATCCATAAAATTTCCTGAATCTAGAATCATAAATCTCTTTGCTAATTTTTTCTAGAATTTTTGGTTCAGCCGATTAGTACAGTTTATTAGTTAAAGCTTCCCCTGTTACACAGCTCGACTAGTCTGACCTCTGTTCACTACAATTGAATTTCTCTCAGTACACAATTCAAATAACCCTGAAATTTGTTTCATTTAAAACTAGACTCAATAAGGAATTTAGGTATGTAAACTATATTTCTTAATTTGCTTTGTACAATTTTTAATGATTTTTCAAAGTTGAAACAGGGGATCACACATTCATCCTGAGCAAGTCACACACAATTGTAAATATCTCAAAATATAAAATTCCTTTGCTTGTTCTGATTCTTTTATATGAAAGTAAACTCATTAAAATTTAATTTCACATCTCATTCAACCTCTAATTATGTTCCTCCTATTTTTGGTGATTTTTCAAAATCACATCACTGCTACCAAATCAAAACAGTTTTAATGCAAATTTCACTCTTTCACACATTCTTTATGCTACCCTCATTTTATCTTACATATATAGATATGCCACAAATCATTTTCACCACAATTCATTCATCATAAGTATAGGTCCATAACCACAACGTCACCACAAAACCATCCCGTTGAACAATTCGGATCAATCCTCGATATTTAATGGTTTTAGCACACACCCCACCATCATACTTCATTTAATTCGGCTCTCTTGTACACATGGTGAACACTTAATACCACTCATGTGACCTAGCCAATTTGTCTCGTAGCTTTCTTGTCTACATGGTGTCCTTCACTTGGAATCACACATGCGACCTAGCTACATTTATTTATTACGTAGCTCTCTTGTCTACATGGGATACATCCCGTATCACACATGTGACCTAGCTACATTTATCTCTTACGTAGCTCTCTTGTCTACATGGGATACATCCCGTATCACACATGTGACCTAGCTACTACATGGTATTTCGTAGCTTTCTTGTACACATGATGTGCACTCAGCATCATACATGTGACCTAGCTACGCTCCTCTATTTTATTCGATCTCTCCGAATGTTCAATCGGGATTCCTCTCTATTATTTATTTTTATTCTCCCAATAGTCGATTTATATTTTAACATCAGCTAGTATATTCATATAATAGGCTGAAATATATAGGAATGTAAATGAAAATAATATAATATTTACATACAAACTTACCTCGGTGCAAAATGTGGAAATTTTGTGATTTAGTCCAAAACTTTTTCCTTCCCTCGTTCGAGGTCAATTCCACGCCTTTCTTGATCTATAACAACACATTTAGCTCATTTAGCACTCATACTATTTATTTTAATCCAAAGATCACATTATAGAAAAATTACATTTTGCCCCCTAACTTTTACAAAATTACAATTTTGCCCCTAGGCTCGGAAATTTAATTTCAGCCCTTATTCTTATGTTTTATGACATGCTGAACATTTTTATCTTCTATAACCACATCAAATTCTCACTCTAACACATAGTTGTGAACAATAGGTATTTTTACTGGATTATGCTGCTTTTACTCGTTTTCACTTAAAATCGAGTAGCACAAGTTGTCTAACATAATTTAAAACCTCATATTCTATCATAAAACATCAAAATACATAAATTTCACCTATGGGTATTTTTCCAAATATGAACCCTAGGTTGAATTATTGTTAGCATAAGCTTAATCGAAAGCTAGGAATCCAAAAACGTAAAAAGAACATTAAAAACGGGGCTTGAAATCACTTACTATGGAGCTTCAAAGTTGAAGAAACCCTAGCTATGGAGGAGAGCAATTTTCGGCAGCAACTAATGAAGATGATAACCAATTTTGTGTTATTTTTCCCATTTTATTTCATTTAATATACAAATGACCAAAATGCCCTTAATGCCTTTCTTTGAAAATTTTCATGTACAAGCCCATTTTTGTCCAAAATTTTAGAAATTGGTCAAATTGCTATTTAAGACCTCCTAATTAATATTTCAAAGCAATTTCATACTAAAAACTTCTAGAATGCAAGTTTTGCAGCTTATTCGATTTAGCCCCTAACTTCAAATTAAGCATTTTATGCATGGAATTTCTTCATAAAATTTTCACACAATCATGCAATCATATCATAACCTCAAAATAATTATAAAATAATTATTTCTATCTCGGATTTGTGGTCACGAAACCACTATTCCGATTAGGCCCTAATTCGGGTTGTCACAAGACTTAACCTAGAAAATTTTCCAGGAACTTTATCAAGTTCTCGATTTAGTCCCAGACTGTTCTCAATGTAGATTTAGGGCTTCGTAGGCCCATAATAGGGACATTAAGTTGTTCTTTGATTGGTTCTAAATTAGAACGAAATTTTATGACCCTTATTGTTCAAAAATGTTTTAGTATGAGTCTAGTAACGCCTCGTGTCTGGTCCTAGTCTCAGGAACGAGTAAGGGGTGTTACATTTAGTGGTATCAGAGCTACGATTGAGTCAGTTCTAGGACTACCGTAGAGAGTATTAAGTTTCTCTATACATGCCATTATACGAACGTTGATAGTGTGACATCTCCTAACTGCTTAATTGTCTTTGAATATAGTAAGTGTCTTCCAATCAAGCACAGGATGAGTCTGAGGAAGCCGAGATCCATGCTCCAGTTTTCGTACAATGAGCTATTTCTAGCAGTAGTAGAAGGCCTATTCCTGAAGGCTGGGAAGAGGCCAGAGCCGCCTTCTTTGACATGATAGATGAGTAGTTTGGGGATTATTTGAGAAATCACCCCAACATACCACGACCTCGCCCGCCCTTAACTGACTTGACGAGAAAATACCACGAGGTGTGGCACCTGTAAGAATTGGTAAAGCCCCGGTGGACAAGCTTAGAAAGTATGAGGTTGAAGAATTTAGAGCTAAGATCGATGATGATGTTGAGCGAGCCGAGTTCTGGCTTGAGAACACTACACGAGTATTGGATGAGTTATCGTGTACACCTGAGGAGTGTTTAAAATGTGTTGTATCTCTTCTAAAGAATACTACATACCACTGGTGGAAGACTGTGTCTTCAATGGTGCCAAAGGAAAACATCACTTAGGAATTGTTCCAAGCAGAGTTTAAGAAGAAATACATCAGTCAAAGGTTCTTAGACTCGAAGCAAAAGGAGTTCCTGGAACTCAAACAAGGAAATAAGACTGTAGCGGAATATGGAAAGGAGTTTGTAAGGCTAAGTCAATATGCGATTGAAGATATTAAGGTTTAGACGGAAGGGAAAGCTAAGCCCAAGGTTCATTGGGCCATATCAGGTTGTAAGGCGGATTGGGCCAGTTGCTTATCAGCTAGAATTACCTTCTGAACTAAGTCATATCCATGACGTGTTTCATTTTTCCATGCTGAGATGGTATCATTTAGATCCTTCACATGTTGTGGCGATTGAGGAAATCGAGGTTAGGCCAGACCTAAGTTTCGAGGAAGAGCCCATACAAATAATTGGTCGTGATGTTAAGGTATTGAGAAGGAAGTTCGTTCCATTAGTCAAAGTGCTTTGGCATAATCACAAGGCTGAGGAGGCTACTTGGGAACCTGAGGAGACGATGCGATGCCAATATCCTCAACTGTTTGAACCAGGTAAAATTTCGAGGACGAAATTTCTTTCAGGGGGTAGAGTTGTAACTCCCCAAAAATCCCGAAACCCAAAAATCTTGAAATCTCGAATTTTTCTTTTTGTGCTTAGCATTTCCGGTTAAGTGTTAATTACGTGATGGTAGGTCTTGGTCAATGTTTGAGTTCGAACCTAGGGGTAGAAGAACTTATAGTTTAATTATTAAAGGAACCCTGATGGCAAGTAGTTGGGCTTTTAAATAAGGATAGGGGGAAATGGCATAAAAAAAAGCCTTGTGGAGGAGTGGCTAAGTGACACCACTTAAGGCGTAGAGAGGTGGCGTTAGTAGAAAGCACGGAGATCTGAGGTTTGAATCCTAGCTTAGTATTTTTAGGAGTTCAATTTTGGCCTTCTAGAAGGTTGGAAGTGGCGTGAAGATGGACTCCAAGGGGAGTGTTTAGAAGAGAGATTTGAGGAAATGATCAAGGGGTTATTAGGGAGAAAAAGAAGGAGATGAGAAGTGAGGAGGCTACTTGGGAACCTGGGCATGAGAAATTTGGCTATAAGGGCTATAAATAGGTGCCGAATGCAAGGTTGCCAGGCTAATGCCGAAATCTCTTTCACCTTGTTGCTAGAAACCCTTTTCCCTAAAAGTCGAAAACCCTTTGTTTTACTTTCTTTTCTTTGTGCCGGTTTTCATCCTTCCTCTACACAATTTTCTTTGTTTCACTTTTGGGTTAGCCGATCCCTTCTTCTACTCTTCTTCTTTAATTTGTTCCAAATAAACCTTATTCACCATACTAGTTTAAAAGCCAAAAAGTCGAATCTCCCTTGGTCGATTACTCTTTTGGTGTAAGTACCTTATCTTTTTTTTGGCTAGTATTGTTAATACCGATTACTCCTCTCCCTCACTTTTTCTAATCAACTTTGGTAGGGAATTAGTATCGGATCACGGGTTTTAGCTCTCTGCCGAATCGCTCCTTAGGTGTTTGTGATTTTGGTAAGTATTTCTCTCTTATTGGCTAAGGTTGGCCGAATGGTCATAGTTAAGGTAAGGGGACTTGTGTTGGATACGAGTCACCTATTATTCTGGTTTAATAGTTAAGATTGGTGCAGATCTAGGACTTGATCGTGGTTAGTGATTAAGGAAGGGGTTGTTATACTTGTCGTGCAAGTTAAGGTTAAGGTGAGGTTTCGATTTTAGTAAAGATATGTATTAAACATGTGATTAATTGAAGGGTGATATTGTTTGTAGGTTGGTGACTAAGGGAATCGCAACACGCTTGCTTACCAGGTGTGTACATACACTGCACACACACAAGTAGATCGGCAAAAGCCGAAATGCCGAAATACTGAAATGCCGAAAAGCTGAAAGTTTGGCTACAATAGTCTTGAGAGTGCACGAACGCTCGCAAGGGGGAAATCGATAGGTTGTCTGAGGCCCCATGGGCGATTCCATGGGTTTGGGCCGTGTATTGGTCAACTGGGACATAATAGGCTTAATGGGCCCGATGGGCTGTTGGGCCCATAATAGGCAAAATTGATAATTGATGCTATGTGATGAAAAATTGTATGTGAGCATGAATATAAATGTGAATCGGGCCTGATGGGCCATATGAATATGAATTGGGCTTGATGGGCCATATGAATGTGAATTGGGCCTGATTGGCCATATAAATGTGATTGGGCATAGTGGGCCATATACAGGTATTTGAGTTTGGGCTTTGTAAGGGGTTTTGGGCCTAGTATATGATGACTACATAAAACATAATTAATTAATTGCGACTGTGGACAAGTCATAGGGTTAAGGTGTGGCAACAGGTATATGCATGTCTAGGATTGGATCCAGGGAGAGCTTGGTACTTAAGCGGTCTTAATGACTCATCTCCTATTCTCTGGAATCCTACCTGGTGCATAGTATTCGTTCATCTTAGCTCACAGGATTTGTTAAGGGGCCAAGGTAAGTGAAAATCGTAATAAGGGAAAAATTACCGAAATGCCCCTAAGGGAGAAAATGACCAAAATACCCTTATGTGTTGAATGTAAGCTTTATGGATGTTACACGCGTATCTGCTACATACATATGATATTCTGCTTTGGTTGCATATGGGTTGGGAATTATGGAACGGTGGAAGTATATGAGGATGGCATGGTTGCTTGACAATCGTGGGTCCACTGATGACTTTTAAGCCCAATATGTAAATGAAGGTAGTTTCGCAACCGGGCTACCCTGGATGTGTATCGGTTGGGTGGGTTGATATTTATATCCCCACATGATGTGTATCGGGGGACGGAGCTGGTGTGTAGCGGATGGATTATTGGGATGGGATTGCAATGCATGCATTGTATGTTTGATGTATACTGATTATTGAATGCTTGTTACTCGTCGAGGGTTGTACATACTGAGTTTACAAAAACTCACCCCCTCTTTTATTTTTCTCAGGTGATGCTCAGTAGAAGGTTCGATGTTTGGAGAGGCTCTGGGTGGCTAGCTAGCAGGACAACTTGGACTTGTTTTCCTTTTAAAATCATATAAGTTTTTAGTTTATCAAGTAATTTCAGATCGGATTGTAATAAGGCCTTCCCTTTTTGTTATTATTTGGATTATTGTTTTCATACGTTGTAATTACGAGAAATTGAATATAGGTTTCCTAAATCATAGTATGTTTTCTACGTTTCCGCAACTAAATTTTAAAATGACAGATTTTCATAAATCATAAGTTTAAACAAGTTTTTGCGTTTGAAAGGAGAGTTTTTATAAGGTTTCAAATTCCAAAGAAGGGTTTTCAATGAAAACAAGGTTTTCGCTAAAACACTTCAATGTGACGCGTCAGATTCGGCCATAACGTCCAAGTCGAGTTTGGGGTGTTACACAAACTCAGCTTTTAAGAGATTTATTCAGAGGTCTTTACACTTGTAAAATAATTAAAAATCAGCACACAACTTTTTCCCATGAAACCGTCCACCTCCTTTCTTGATTCATGCATGAAATCATGCATGAATCAAGCAACCAACAACCTTGCCTTTCCTCAATTAATGGCCAACCAAGAGTGAGAGAACCTTAAAGGATATTCGAACTATTTTTAGTAAACTTCTTAGCCATAGTTCTACTATAAATACCACCTTTTACACCCCTCATCCCTCATCCACCATCATTCAATAATCTCTCAATCCCTTACTCACATCTTTCTTTTTCTTCTTATTCATAACCCATCCATTTAGCTAGCACTTCTTGAGAAAATTCTCTCTTGGCTAGCCACCTTGAGGAGCATCTTGCAATAGAGCAATTATGATGATCAGAAGAAGCTACCACGATCAATTTCTGGAGGATTGCCCAAATTACTTCATAGTTTTTTCTTCCTTAATCTTTACTGTTGTACAAGAAGTTTGCGTTTTGCTTTATTCGTTTTTTTATTAACAATGATAGCTTAATTTTGTTTACCTGGAATGATTACGTCAATTTGATTAAGTTCATTACATTTATGTTCATGATTTTTTGTGCCTCAATCGATCACGGTTTTAATTAAAAATTTCATTCATTAAAATGTGATTGAATGCATTAGAATTAGTTGATCAATCCTATCCAAATAATGATTAATGGCCACAATAATTAAAAGGTGCATGTTTAATTTAGATCCTAGCCCAATTAAATTAAAGGTTCGTAGTAACTTGAGAGAGCTCTATTACCTTGCATAAATTTTAGACTTGTGTGATTAAATTGTTTCAAACCTAATCCGTCCCTGTTACTTCACATAAAATCTAGGAAACCCTTAGTTAAATATCATCATGGTAGTATGCATGTTTTTCTAAGTAAAAGATTCTGAAAGGACTTAATATTGGTTTAAAAAAGTTTATGAAGGGTTTAGTTTCCATGGAATATATACTGGAACATTTTGAACATGATGAAAATGAACCAAGTATTGTTGTAATCATTCTAGCTTATTCATGTTATTATTGTTAAATCCTGCAAATTTGATACTAAATCCATATCATCCATTTTTCATCACAGTTATGTTAATTTGCATTTAGGATAATTGTGCATCTAGCTACTTATTTTTACATCAAACACTCAAAATTATTGTATTTTCTCACCAAATTGCAAGACATTAATTTTACAAAATACTAATTAACATATACAATCCTTGTGGAGACGATAACTCTTTTGCTTACTTATTACTTGATAATGACTTTGTACACTTGCACAAACCCCAACATTACAAGTTTTTGGCACCGTTGCCGAGGACTGTTGCCTTAATAATTTCTTTTTTGAAATTATTCTTTGCAATTTGGTTTTTATTTTATTTTATTTCTAACTTTACTAATTAATTTTTTAAACTTTTGGGAATTTATTTTTTAAATGTTTATGAGTATAGATCGAATCATCGTTTTGTTACCTGTACCTCCTGAAATTGAGCGAACATTTAGACAAAGAAGATGCTACAATTGGCAGATTGATCTTTAGCATACCTAGAAGGAAAGATCAATGATGTTTTGGTACATGTAGGTAAGTTTATTTTTCCTGCTAATTTTATTATCTTAGATTTTGAAGTAGATAAGGAAATGTCAATCATCCTAAGGAAACCTTTCCTAGCCATGAGAATAACACTAATAGATTTGCAAAAAGGTAAATTCACCATGAGAGTTCAAGACGATTAGGTAACATTTAATGTTCTTAAAGCGATGAAATTTCCCGATCCAACAGAGGAATGTTCAGTGATGGAGGAGCTAGAAACCTTAGTTTCTATGGAATGGGAGAATAATTTAGTAGAAGACTCATTGGGAAATACCTTAGGGTATGAACCGTTGGAAGATGAATAAGGTAATGAAAGTATCACTTTGATGAAACCTAGTTTGAAGGACTATATTCAACTAGCATAGTTTGAGCCATTAGAGTTGGAAGCTCGAGAATACACACAACTGAAGTTATCAATAGAGAAAACACTCAAACTTTGCTTGTGATTGTTTCAGCAGAACTAACAAAACACCAAGAGGAACAACTAATCAAAGTTTTAAAGAAATTTAAAAAGGTGATTAGTTGGACCAAGCTGATAACTGAGAAATAAGCCCTTCCTTTTGCATGCATAATATTATACTAGAAAAGAGAGAAAGAGATAGGATCAATAAGCAAGGGAGACTTAATCCAATCATGAAGGAGGTAATTCAAAAGGAAGTTATCAAATTGTTAGATGTGGGAATTATCTACCCCATCTTAGATAGTTCATGGGTATGTCCAGCATAGTGTGTACCAAAGAAAGGTGGAATCGGGATTGTTGAAAATGAACGAAATGAGTTAATCCCAATGAGAACGGTCACGGGTTGGAGAATCTATATAGATTACAAAAAATTGAACAAAGCTAGTGATGGATATTCAAGATATAACCAAATAGTTGTAGCCCTAGAAGACCAACACAAAACAATTTTTAGTTACCCGTACAGTATGTTTGCTTTTAAGCAAATGGCTTTCGGTTTATTCAATGCACTTGCCACATTTCAACATTACATGATGAATATATTTACTAATATGGTACAAAATTTTGTTGACGTTTTCAAGGATGATTTTTCTATTTTTGGTAATTTGGCTAAGGTACTGAAAAGATGCGAGGATACAAATCTTGTCCTTAATTGGGAGAAATGTCATTTTATGGTTAATGAGGGAATTATCTTAGGACACAAAATTTCCAGGAACAGGAGTGAAGTCGATAAAGATAAGGTGGATGTAATTGAAAAGTTACCACGACCAATCACTATTAAAGGAGTTCAAAGTTTTTTAGGCCATGTCGATTTCTATCAAAGGTTTATTAAAGATTTTTCAAAAATTTCTAAGCCTTTGTGTTTATTATTAGAAAAAGACACCATTTTTTAGTTTAACAAAGCATGCTTGGAAGCATTTGAGGAATTAAAAATTTGGTTAATTTCAGCCCCTATAATCCTCACACTTGGTTGGAGCTCACCTTTTGCGTTGATGTGTGATGCAAGCGATTATTGCTGCAGGAGTTGTGATGGGTCAAAGATGAAACAAGTTGTTTCACCCTATCTACTATGCAAGTAGACTTTTGACAGGAGCCCAGCTTAAGTACACGGTAACTGAAAAAGAACCCTTTGTTATAGTTTTTTTTCTTCTGCTAAGTTTCATTCTTATCTCATAGGTACGAAAGTCACAATTTCTATTGATCATGCGGCCATTAAATACTTACTCACAAAGAAAAATACTAAATTGAGTCTGATTTGGTAGATACTTTTACTCCAAGAATTTGACGTTGAGATCCAAGATAAAAAAAGAGTTGAAAATCAAGTAGCTGATTATCTATCGAGGTTGAAATAAAACGAGGTAATTCATTCACTTACTCCAATTAATGAGAATGTTCCAGATGTGCATATCTTCGAGGTAAGTTGAAGTCATGAAATTTCTTGGTTTCCTAATTATGCAAATTATTTAGCATATGGAATAATACCTTCTGGAATAACATACCAACAAAGGAAGAAATTCCTTCATGATAGTAGGTATTATTTCTGAAAGGATCTGTTTTTATTTAAACAGTGTGCAGATAATATAATCAGGAATTGTGTAGTTAGAATTGAGATTGACGTTATCCAATACTACTGTCATTCATCTCTGAGTGGGGGGCATTTTGGTGGCTCCTTCACTGTAGGAAATATCTTACAAGATGGATTTTTCTAGCCTACGGTGTTCAAGGATGCGTATATATAAGTGTAACACCATATACTTGGCCCGGTCACCGAGCTCAAATATCAGGATGCCACACCACTTTCTCATTTCATACACAATAAATAAAATCTCATTCTAAAAGAAATGTCTTTCATATTATTATTCGTATAGGTTATGAGTCAATCTTACTCTAATCATCCTTAATTCATACTAAACAAACATCAGAAAGACTTATAAATATCATTAAGCATGCATAGGGTTCATTTAGAAAAATTTTCCAATCAAGTGCGTAGGTATCGATACTGGGACATACATATCGATATTTCCCTTAAGTGGTATCAATACAACTTGGGAAATTGATACCAAAATTGCTTTCTATTTCATGTTTAAAAGCTAAAGTCACAAAAATTATTGGTACCTTTTGAAAAGTAATGGTAATTTTAACCTATGTATCAATACTCATAATAAGGTATCAATACTAATTTATGATTTTGACTTCCTGCACATTTCAAAATAACAGAGGTTTTATTTTTACAACACAAATATCGATACCTCTGCTCCAAACAAAAAAAATACAACATACATGAGCATATTAATCATTCCAACATGTACCAATCCATCGTGCTATCATATCGTCATCAAATAAACATTGAATGTAAGTCTGAGTAATAATCAACATAATACGAAATGAATCTCATAAACTTAGGAACAAATAGTTCATAGAGGCATCCAAAACATCATGGAAAATATCAGTAAAAGTCTACCACATTTCCTTATTCCCAAAATGAAAAAAAAAAAACAGTAACACCTATGAAAAGCGAAATGGACTTTCTTGGATCACCCTTTGGAACCACATCGCTCACACCGGCTCTTAACTACTCTGGAGGGTTTAAAAGGAGTGGGTGAGCTCACCACTCCTTGAACAACTACTGTGCAAACAATTCATCAAGCATTAGTGAAACAACCATATAGCACAACCTCAATAGTTCCAACTCTAGTGTCATATTATACTTGCTCGTGCATTATCTACTGGTTCATTTACATGGTAATCATATTCACTTTTAACCATATATCACAATACTCATATAATCCGAAACATTCAAGCATATATCACAATACTCAAAACATGTTTATAGATAAATTGACAATTGAGCCATGAAATGTAAAAGTAGGCACTATCACCACTCATCCGATGCATGGATCTCCAACACACCACATAGACTCATAGAGTCAAACATGTCCCAAAAGTGAAGCATAAAGCTAACACTCTCCAACACACCAAACATGTCCCATTGAATGGAGCTTAGGTCACATTCCCTTATCTCTCCAACATGTCCCAGGGCCTCAACGCCCAAATCATATAACATATTAGTGAGTACTCACAATCCTATGGCATGCCAACTATATCCAACGGTTTCAAGAATCACAAGGCCAAAATATCTGTTATTAAGCACAGATATATTACTTACCAATTTACTGTTCACTATCACTGTATATCTACATCATAAGCACATAATTATCACTGTCACTTGGCATAATTGACATGCATACATATGCACTTGGACAACAATAATCATGAACACATGTCGTATGTAATTGCATCTCGTCTCAATTCATATTTTTATAATAACACATGCAAATATTTCACAAGTTAAATATGAGTACAAGAAAGCTTATACTCAAAATTTAGAGTAGAGGTTTAGGCTACAACTAAATTCCCAAATAATGCATTGAATTATGTCCATAAGCAATTATTCCAAACACTCACCAATTACGCTTTCGCCGAAAAGCCAAAAGCTCAAACTAGATTTTCCTTACTTTTATCTCTACTCATAGAAGGTCCTATCGATTCCAACGCTTCAAAAAAGTAAACCACACAACAACACAATCAACATTCAGCCAAAAACTCATATCAAACAATCCAAAAACACAAGCCTATGCTAGGTTCTCTGTTGACCGAAACCTTAGACATAGAAAACTTAAAATTCAAATATCTCGGTCTAGACTTAATATTTTAGCGTAAAACCAATTTCGTTCATTTATTAAATCACTTACAACTAATTCTCAACATTTAAACTACACAAAACTACTCAATTCATAGTATCAAAATTTTTTAACGTACAATAGCCATTTTTCATGAAAACTCATTAAAACCTTAGAATTTTTTAACAAAACTTTAAAGTAATTTTAGAAACCTTCTAATCATGTTAAAACAAGTTGAAAAAAACTTTGAACCATGTTTTTACCCAAAATCTCGAAATCCACCATTAATGACCTAATTTTTTACTTTTATTTAAAACATGCGATTTAATGGCTAAAAATTCTGATTAAAAGACCAAATATCATTTAAAACTAATTATGAGTCAAATCGTTACCTTAGTTGATAATAAACTAAGCATTTGATCAAAAACCCAAAAAATCTAAAAGCTTGACAATGGAGAAAACTATGGTGTTTTTGGGTGTTTCTCTTAACTTCTATGGAGGTTTATGACTAGGAGGATAAATCAAAGGAATAGAGTTTAGGAATCAAATTTTAAAGATTTGTGCTTAAGAAACTCAAAGGACGACAACACTAAAATATGAAAGAGAAACTATAGTGACCTTAATTTAGATGGAGGGGGAAATATGGTGTTTTTAAAGTTTTGGTTTAACTGTCTTTTAAAAACTCGCAACACTTTTACAAATCAGTCCCTATTTCAAAATCAATGATCTTTTAAACACCTTTTTCAAAAATTGACTTGATTTTCTAAAAACCATAAGAGAAAAACATTTTTGTATACCATGCTAATGAAATTCTCGAGCTCGTTAAAGCTAAAATCCTTAAAATACCCCTAAAATTTCTAGGCCATATTTTGGATTGTTACAATATGTGAAAAATTGTAATAGATGCCAAAGGAATGGAAACATACCAAGGAGGAAGGAGATGCCCTTGACAAACATTCTAGAGGTAAAACTATTTGACATATGGGCTATTGATTTTTTAGGCTCGTTTTCTTCTTCTTATGGTAACTGGTATATCCTACAAGCTGTGATTATGTATCCAAGTGGGTTGAAGCCAAGATGTAACACCCCTAACCAGTATCCGTTGCCAGATTGGGGTTCACGGTGCTACCGATCATATCCCAATTCAGACAAATATGTATTTCATTTCATAACTCGAAATTACAATTTGTGCATATACAAAACATATGTCACATCATTAACCGAATATTAGTAATATAAATATATATAGGTTTAAACTT
The DNA here is from genome assembly GCA_025698465.1 of Gossypium longicalyx. NCBI lineage: Eukaryota > Viridiplantae > Streptophyta > Magnoliopsida > Malvales > Malvaceae > Gossypium > Gossypium longicalyx. The sequence continues at coordinate 24,857,474 of CM046999.1, forward strand.
TTGCATACATATTGGTTGTACCACATATGGAGCTAACTTCTCTATTATACAAGTCATTTACTCATGTAATGTTACCATGTTAATAAATGCAAAATTCATAACTCATACGTTAATATGATTTATATGCATCCATCCAAAAAATATAAATTTAAGTGAAGGTAATTAAGCATGTTCAAATTAAGCTTTATGGCAACTCATATTTATGGTTTAATAAACAATCAGTATATAACGAATACAACATGTTTCACCAACCCAACTTAAACCATTTTTGAACACAATGACAACTCAATACCAAAACATGCGAAATTCATTACATTTTAAATCTGACATTCCAACATGAATAACAACATCTGCATAAGCTCATAATAAAACCAAGTGAGACATATTACATAATTTATTATGCAATCACAGATACTTATCTAGTACATTATAACTTAGTCGAATATGCTTTTAATGTATATTTACATGGTGCGCATCTTGCCTTAAAGAACAAATAAAGTCTACATTAGCATTAGTTACATACTAAAGCAACCGACCAAATTGATCATGCAATACATACAACACCTTCCATTTAACAACTGAATAATTTAAACTAGCATGCATTCGTCATTCAATTAAATTAACACATTACATATTTCCATCAATAACTAACTAATACACCAAGTATATATATTACGCTATTATTCTATCATAGCCGAACCCTATTACCTAGAATCACGTACATATACAAGCTTCCATTATCACTTTATCAACAATCAAACTCATTAAAATGCTTTAACCAAAGACATGTAAATTGAGACTAAACATAGTAATCAAATTCACTTATATTCTGCGTATTAGTATGAAACACATGCATAGCAATCAAGCATACTTATGACCGGTTTTACCATGTCACATTCAAGGTCAAAAACCAATTTTAATATACAATCACATAGCACAATTTGTATTTGTTCATGGCATAAGGCATCTTGACCAAAATAGACTTAAACCACAGCTAAACCGAAATCAAGTCAAGCAAGATAGTTAAGCCATTTTCGCATGGCTAATATACAAACATTTCCAAAATAACTAACCCAAAGCTAGCCTATACATGCCATAATTTAAGTTTAGCTTATAAGGTACCAAAACAGTAGGTAGTGTGATGAACTTGAATGACGGTCCCTGAGCCTGTAGCTTGACTCCAAAATCTATAAGACAGAGTAAACACAACACACAGAATAAGCTATCACAACTTAGTAAGTCATAAGCAAATAAATAACCCAATGAAGTTAACAAATTAACTAAACAGAACCAAATTATTTTATCATTTCACATTTAAATCCAATCGTTTATAAATACATATATTCGTATTAAGTATGTATATAAACATATAAAAAAATTTTCCATTTATACTATCACCTTGACAAAATATTTATATAACCAAAATTCATATACATTGACCTTTAACCTTCATAGTCGAATATTCAATATATACCTAGTTCACATACACAAACACAAAACTCATATGGCTTAGTATACTTTCATATACATATATTAACCATATAACCGAATATGTATCTCATCATTTGAACACAGATACATAAGAACTATCACAACATGCTTACTACTCATTCACAAAATAAGTACACATATTTTCTTAATTTGCACTTACAAGATTCGTAACAAATACCAAGGTTTTTACTTACCTTTTCTCAAGTAGGTGACAAGTTAATTCTTACCTGACATATAGCTCGTTTTACACATTTGAACTTAGTATACCTTTGCCCGATGAACCATTCAAAATTGAATAGGACACTTGGATAATCACACAAGTCGTACAATGCCAACGTCCCAGACATGGTCTTACATGTAGTCAAATATCGATGTCACTATCCCAGACAAGGTCTTACTCGTAAACACATATCAAAATCACATATCGATGCCATGGTCTTACTTGTACACATATATCGGAATCTTATGCCATGACATATGTTTCCCAGCTATTCCTAAGGTTCATACGGGGCTTTCGGATGTTGTAACTCAATCGAAACGACTGCTCGAACATGATTACCAAGCTTAAACATATTTGGCAATTGCATTTATAATATCATATATTTCAATTCAGCATCTATATTTTAATTTAATTAAAATTAAGTACGTTTATTTTCTTATAAACTTACCTCAGACAACGAAAAACCGGTACAGATCGACTAGTCGACAACTTTTGTTTTCCCCCGATCCAAATATGATTTCTTTGGTTCTTGATCTAAACATATTCAAATTAAGCTCATTCAAACATATTTTCATTCAATTTAGTCCAAAAACTCATAAACGGTCAAATTACCATTTTACCCCTGACATTTACACTTTTTACAATTTAGTCCCTATTGCACAAAACACAAAATATGCAAAATTTCCCTATACTTATGTTGGGAAAAATTTTATTCACTCTCAAACAAGTCCATATATTCAATTTATTTCACATTTTAGTCCCTCAAGTCATTATTTTTGCAATTAAGTCCTAATTACTCAAAATCATCAAAAACTCCAATATAAAATATGTTAATCTATAACATATCTCTCATTTTTCATCATCAAACAATAAAAATCACAAGCTATCAGCAATGGCACAACTTAAAATATTCATCAAAATAAAAAATTAAAGCATGGGTCTTGAAGATTACTAAGCAACGATCTCAAAAACGTAGAAATTATCAAAAACAAAACAAAAAATGAACCTTGATTGAGCTTGATTATAAGCCGAAACCTAACTTGTCTTCTTTCTTTTTCTTTTATTAGGCTTCGACAATGAGAAAGTATATGCACTTATGTTTTTGTTTTATTTTTTTATGGTATGTTTTATATTATAACATATTACTACATAAGTTACTAATTTACCCTTAGCTTAAGTTATTTATATATCACCTATTAATGACCGAATGTGTCCATGCAAGGATGCAAAGGTATATTTGCATTATAAGTGCCTCCACTAATAAAGACAACAATAATTAAGTACTTTCACATTTAACCACCAAATTTTTATTTTACGCAATTAAGTCCTTTTATTTAATCGGATACCCAAACGAAAAAATTAAATCATGAAAATTTCATAGATATAAATTCACACAAAATAAAGTCAAAAAATAATTTTAAAATATTTTTCTGACTCGAATTTGTGGTCCCAAAACCACCGTTCTGATTAGGGTCTAAATTGGGCTGTTACACAAGATGTATCTAAGGAATGATGCTTAGGTTGTGATGTGATTTCTACATAAGCATGTGATTACACGATTTGGGACTCTAAGAGCTATAATTAGCAATGAAGGTTTTCGCTTTGTAAATAAATAACTTAGTGGTTGCTTGACAAGTATGATGTGAAACACAAATTTGCTACTACCTATCATCCATAGTTAAATTGGCAAGTTGAATGAGTGAACCGTGATATCAAAGGAATCCTTGAGTGGGAGGTGCAACCTAATAGAAAACACTGGTCCCGAAGGTTCGATGATGCTTTATGGGCCTATTAAACAGCTTTCAAGACACCATTAGGAATGACTCCTTATCAGTTTGTCTTTGGAAAGACAAGTCATTTGCCGCTTGAGTTGGAGAATAAAGCACACTAGGCTTTGAAACAATTAAATCTGGACCTAAATCAAGATGGTGAGAGAAGAATGTTACATCTTGATAAGCTTGAGGAGTTAAGGTTATTTTCATACGAAAATGCCAAGATGTATAAAGAAAAGACTAATAGATGGCATGACAACCATATACAACCTCATGAACTCAGAGAAGGTCAAAAAGTTTTGTTGTTTAACTCAAGGCTAAGGTTATTTCCTAGGAAGCTCAAATCTCGATGGACTGGGCCATACATCATTTACAAAGTTTATCCATATGGAGTAGTAGAATTACACAACAACAAGGGAGGTACATTTAAAGTTAATGGTTAACATCTCAAACACTATTGGGATGGTGAAGTTGAGCGAGTTGAAACCTCGTCCGACTTAACAAACCCTTGATTTTTTGTATTTTTTTAATATATGGCATATTTAGAAATTATTTTTCTTGAATTAGAACATTAAATTAACTCTATCTAAGGAGATTGGAACTTAAATGGGACCATTTGTGATCCCTCCAACCTTTCTTAGGAATTTAATTTGATGTAATTTTTTGAGATGGAAATTTTCTAAGTAGCCTAAAAATAATTTTTATTTTTATTTTATTTTTTACTTTCAATTTTAATTTAATTTGTTTATGTATAATAAGAGGGTCGAATTGGCCCAAGTACTAATCAGTTTATCTTGTTAAGATCACTTTAGTTATTAAGAACAGTTGGGCTCGAGGCCTAGAACAGTGAAGAAGAGCAAATTACCCACCTATTGCCATCCAAAGGGTTCCTTAAAACCCTAAATTTTTTGCTACCTTTTCTTCCCTCCATTCCTTGGCACCCAAGTATTCCCTTTTAGCTAAATTTTTGCTATAAATTTACCCTAATCTACTACTATACAAAACCCTCTTTACCATCATATTTTCACACCATTCAAGCAATTAGCTTTAACCTTAGCTACCTACTTTCTTTCTCTTTATTGTTGGCCTCAAATCCTAAAACTTCTCCCTAATATTCCCTTTTGTTGCAAACTTTTCATCAAAGAAATTCCACCATCGCAGCAACCGTCACAACTGGTCTCTCTTGTCGCCGAAATCCTTTTGCCACCACACCATTTTGCTATCACAACCCCTAGTCACCATAAAACCACCTTGTCACTTTCTTCTTCTCTCATTGCCGAAATTTTCCTTAAAAATTGACATGTCTCGTAAAAGAACTAGATCTTCTAAAACTTCTACCAAAAATCCAATTGTGATTCAAGACAAGGAAGTGAGGGAAAGATTTGGTTCTACCTTCAAAAATCAACCCATGATGCTACAAAAAAGGTTTCAATTTAGAGAGGAATGATAAGATGATTATGACATTGTCAATTTGAAAAACAATTGATGCTTTAAATTGGAATCAATATAATGATGCACGATCAATACCTGAAGAGGAATTAGTGCAAGAGTTCTTTGCCAATTTGACCACGCCAGATGCTAAGAGGTTCTTGTTCATAAAAAGAAGGTACCCTTTACTTCTAAGTCCATTGATAATTTGTTTAACTTACCTAATGTTGAAAAAGATGAGTACTCTGCCATGATGACAAATATCAATTGAGATTTTCTACAACAAGTACTTAATGTTGTTACAAATCCGGGATCCCAATGGAGTATAAAAAAGTACGATAGTCATTCTTGCTAGAGGGAGTATTTAAACCTGTAACAGCCCTAACCCATATCCGTTGCCAGAATAGGGTTACAGAGTATTCCCAAAGTCTACGTTTCAAAACTATCAAAATTCTAAAACATTTAATTCACAACACCAATCAATGCAAAACCAATCAATGGAATACATATTGTTCCTTATACAAGCCCTTGAGGTCCTAAAAACACATTAGAAACAAGTCGGGACTAAGTAAAAAACATATAGAATTTTAAGAAAAAGATGAAAATTTTTAAACTGTAGGGGTCACATAGCCATTTGGCTAGACCGTATGACTCACACGGTCTCAAGCCATGTGGGCATTCAAAGTAGGACCCACAGCCGTGTCCCAGCCCGTGTCTATGCCCGTGAAACTCTCTAACTTAGGTCACACAGACAAGCCACACGCTTGTGCGCTGGGCCGTGTACTCAACGAAATAGCCTCACACGGCCGTGTGCAAGGTCGTGTGCTAGGCCGTGTAACTACCTGACTTACAACACTTTGAAAGCTATAGGGGACACATGACTGTAACACACGCTCGTGTCCCTGGCAATGTGGACAAAAAATAGGCCATTTCCAAGCCATTTTTGTCACTCAATCATGCACACACCTACAACCAATTTTCCACATGTAAATAAGCATTCAAAATGCACCAAATAATGCATCCACAAGCTAAACCAATAAGGTATATGTGCATACAACCGATATGCCCAAAAAGCACCTCAATTAGAACAATTAAACATGTATAACCATATGCATAGTTTAGCCAAAAGTTCAATCAACTTATAACTAAGTTTATGCCAAAACTTACCACTTTATCTACCTATCAAATTCACACAAAAAAAATACCAAATTGGCCATTTGACATTTAGCACCATTAGCCATATATGTCCACTACATTCCAAATACCAAAATGACCATATTCAACCATGTCAAAGAATAGTCCATTACACACATTTTAAATACCATTTCAACTTCCATCATTTAAGCATCATAAAGACTATAAAATCAATCATCATAAGGTCACATATATATAACATAATTACAAGCCAAAAAATAATGGCTATAACATCAACCAAAACACCTATACATGTTCATATTTCAAAACATACACTAGTTTAACCATATTAACCACAACCATCAAGCTGTCAATAGTATCTTAAGTACGTCAAATCCAAGGTAACATTTCATGCCATAATTATCAACCAAAATGACATATATATATACCAAACTCATCAATTAAACATTAGACATACTCCACCTATACATGCCATTATAACCTTAACCAATACATAAAAATCTATTGATATAATCGATGGATAGTGTGATGGATCTCCGACTAGCTTTCAACCCGATCAAGCTTCTGATAATCTAAAAAGTAAAGGAAAAATAACTACATATGCAATGAATGCTTAGTAAGCTCGTATAAACTTTAGTCATATCAATCCATTTCAAATATGAAATTTTTACATATCAAGAATAATTCTATACCAATACTGCAAGATTCATGAAACCATATTCAATAACACAGAAAGTGAATAAATCCACAACATTGCATGTACATATCATCCCTAGCATAGTAGGATTTTATAAAACTTTAAAACTTTTCAAATTTTCTTATTTTCATTTGCAATTCATTACTTTCTATTGCATTTACTTCTTTAGCTTAAATAACAAAATTAATTCAACTCATCATTCCCTTTTTCATCATTTTACCCTTCAAGTAAGAACTTACTGTTTCATTACCTTTCCACACTCGTTCCATATGCATAACACACAGGACATAAGTATATCATCAACCACAGCCACAAGCTAGTGCATTTAAACATAGATATTTTGGAATTAACCATATGATAAACCATTCCACAAAAAATTACATAATTTAAACCCTACCACTCTTTCATGAACACAAGCATATTTCCATTTGGGCACTTACCATTTCAATGCATAACTTATAGGTAAACATAATACAATCCAACTAATAGCTTGGCACCTGCCTAAGCATCAAACAACAACACATGTTAGCAATACTTGAACATATTTCACATGGATTTAACATGGATAACCATTATTCTTGAATATGATTCAATTTAGATATAACATCCTTCATAACATAACATGCTATCCATGTATCTCATCATTTCAATGTATCTCATTATTTCAATGTATTTCATGTATACCTATATTTGCTAATATTGAAATTTTATTGTTTCCCTTCCAATTCATGCCCATTGAACCGAATAGTATATCATTGGATACCAGAGATTGTAACAGCCCATTTTTCAATGGGGTTAGAAACAATGGTTTCGAGGCCACCAAATTCGACGAGTAAGTTTGTAAATATTATTATTTAATATTTATGAGTCAAAAATGGTTTTAAAAAGGTTTTTGATTTAGTGATTTTGTTATATAAATGATTTATTAAGTTCAAGTGGTAAGACCCTAAGGTCAAGTGGTTTTAGAGAATAAGGTATCGAGACCTTATTTCTATAAACCAAGCTAGAAATATTTTTATAAATATTTACGGAGTGTCATTAAGGTGGTAATAAAGTTTTGTTAAAAATTTTTAACATTTCGATAGTTAATTAATTAAAAAGGACTAAATCGTAAAAGATGTAGAATTTAATCACTATTTGATTTGAGTGATTAAATGGTTAATTGATTAAAAGAAAAGGGACTTAAATGGTAATTAGACCACTCAAGGAGTTAGTGAACAATTATGGGCATTAAACTAGTTATTTATTTATTTATTAACCAAGGTTAAAATGATAATTTGATAAATTAAATTGAATTAAATAAAAAAGTTATTATCATCATTTTCATGTCTTCTTCACCGAATGGTAACGAGAAAAGCACCATTTTAAGACCTTGAGGTTTTGGCAACTTCACAAGTTAATTTGGCAAGTGATTTTTGACTTGTTTCGAATAATTTTTATGTTTTTGAGATCTTTGCAACTAGGTCCAGGTAGCCTGTACCTTTTATTTCGAAACTATTAAATGTTGTGAATGTTTTGATTGATGAATCTTGTGATTTTTTATGTTAAATGATGAAATTGAAATGTTGGTTGATATTTAAAAGTATTTTGTTAAGTGATTTTGATGAATTTTTCGAATAGGTACTAAATTGTTGAATTAGTAAAAATACAAAGATTTAATGTGAAATTGTTGCAATAATGGGCTGTTTGTATAGAATAAGTATTTGGCTAGGCTCAATTTTTGGTAAAAAAGATTAATTTGCATGTTTTAGTCTCAAGGACTAAGTTGAATAAAAGTAAAACTTTAGGGGCAATTTTGTAAAAATGTCTAAAATGATAAAATTGAATAAAACACATTTTTTTATTGTCTAAATTATTAGATTGAATGAAAATATTAATTTAGATCAAGATCGGGTGGAAAATCGAGGAGAACGAAAAATTACCAAAATGCCACTATACTTTGACATTTCTGCAATTTAGTCAGGTAAGTTTGTATGAACTGAATTTTGTATACTTGTAATGCCCAATTTTTGGGTTTTCTGTGTTTCTGTGTTTTTTTTTTAAATTTGGGTGTGTTCTGGTTGGTTAAAATATATATTTTAGTAGGTTAGTGGGCCTTTGGAAGGCCCAAACTTAAGTTAAATCCGTGGTAGTCTTCGAAATTTTGATTTTAAGAACAAGTGATGCAATTGGCGTTTGGGATTTTAAGAGTAAAGGGGTAAAAGATGGCACAAAAAGGAGTGTGGTATAGTGGCAAGGTAGCGCCACTTAGGGGACAAGGAAGTGACGCCATAGAGGAAGCAAGGGGTCCAAGGTTCAAGTCTTGGCTCTTGCAATTTATTTTGGTTTTTCTTTTCAATAAATCTGGAAGCAAGTAGGTGTGATTTAAAGTTTAATGTGTTGGACTTATGACACAAATGAGTTGATGGCCTAGTGGTGGTGGCGTGATTTGGCATGTGAGAGGACTTTGGTTCGAATCCCTTGGCACGCAAAGGTTGATTATTTTGCTATGTTGGGATGGCAAGAGTTGGTGTTGGTTTTAAACTCTGATGATGGAGGGATCCCACATCGGGAAGCTAACATAAGAGTAGATGGTGATCTGGCTTTAAATAGAGCAAACCATGAAGAGAGTTGGCATACCCTTCTTGGCTGATCCCTTTCGCTTGGTAGCGTGCTCGTTTGGGTTGGGCGTCAGCTAAGAGTGTGGGAGCGCGGATTAACTGCAGTCTCCAAACAGGTGTGTATTTCTCATTGCTCTAGCAGTAGGACAGCTATTTCGGGCCGCGATGGGCTAAAATGGGCCATGTAGTCCCAATAGGTCCGTAGGCCCAAGTGGATAAGTTGTAGAATTACTAAAATACCCCTGCAGGGTAGGACTACCGATTTACCCCTGGAGGGTAAAATGACTATTTTGCCCCTCGTGCGTAAATGACTAACTTGTGTGATGATTGGGTTAGTTGACGTGGATTTATGGTAGTTATCTTTGATTCGTAAGTCTAATGTGTTAGTGATCGATCATAGGATTATCACGTGGGAGATATCATCATCAATCTTCATCAACCAGGTGTGTAAACGACACCCTCCCTTAGACTGAATCGGTAAAAGTCGAAATACCAAAACGTTGGTATTTTGTGAACTCGCGAACGTGCGAGCGCTCGTGAGACAGTTGTTAATGAATATGGTGCATTTGGATGATTAGAGTGCGGAGCGTGCATTTTCATGCACAATAGTATTTTTGGGCTTAATGGGCCGAAAACGGGCCAATGGGCCAACAGGCCCACTTTGGTAAAAAGACAAGGTAAGTACTTCTGATTACTTGGTAAACGTTAGAATGACATGAAACCCTAGCAATAGGTAATAACTACTGAAATACCCTTCTACATGAAAAATTACGATTTTACCCCTAGGGATATTTTATTTTATCTGAAAAGCATGATGTTCTGTTTCTGTGTACGTATGCCATGACATATTATTCTGTTGCATGGGACATGGGTTTATATTGATGGAGGAAGCGTTCTGGCAGCCTCGCTGCAATCTAGTGGCCTCGCCACATATATCTGTTCTGGTGGCTTCGTCACAATGTCTGGCAGCCTCGCTGCAATCTGGTGGCTTCGCCACATATATAAATATATATCTATTTTGATGGCCTCGCCGCAATATCTGTATCTGGTGACTTCGTCACAATATTTGGCAGTCTCGCTGCAATTTCTATGGTGTCTAGCGGTTGGGTGGGTCGAGTAGTCTCCCCACATAGTGTAAGGCTAGTACGGGGGTGTTATGGATGGCTCTGGGTTGGGATTTCTGCATTCATGATATATTTGTTCTCAGATCTGCTATGGGCCTATGAGTTTCATTCTGATTTACATCTTTGGCCAAGGCCCGATAAGTCCGACTCAGGTTTGATCTGTTTTGGGCTATGGTTGGGTTATGTTACACACCGAGTTTACCAAACTCACCCTTTATTTTCATCTCTCGCAGAAATCCCCAACCATAGTGGGCTTGGAGTGTGAGGATTCAAGTGGCCACATCATCTGCAAAGTTGGTTTTTCTAAGTTAGTTTATTTTTTATTATTTTTATATTTTGATTTAATTTTGGGTTTTAAGTTGTAATAAGGCTCTATATAAATTTCTCTTTCCGCTATGGTTTTTATTTTCGATTATATTTATACTATGTTGAAACTTCTAGTGTTAGGTCATGCATGGGTTTTCAAAATTAATGAACGCGTTTTCAAGACTCAACAAGCACGACAAATGGATAGCCTAAAGATTGATAAACCGGCTTTTCATTCAATTGCTGTTTTTACAAAGACCACCCTAATCACTTAAACCAACGAATGCATACTAAGTCATAAGTCCATGTGACACGTCAGATCTGGCCATAACGTCTGGGCCGGGTCTGGGGTGTTGCAATATTGTAGATTAAATTGAATGTTAGTATATGATTCTATTGTGATTGAATCAATATATATATGTTGTTATGAAATTTATCAAGTTAAGAAACGAAGGAAATTCAACGACGTACGATGACTATCGAATGCTGTTTACGAATATATAGGATACAAATGACATGTCATTAGGGTTACCATGTTTTAGGTGGTCCTGAACGTCCTACTAGTGGTTGAGTTCCGGTATGTGTTGCGGATACTTGACAGCTTGTGTGAGTAGCACCGTGTATTTACCTTTCAACCGACAACTTGTGTGAGCAGACCCATTTATGGCTCACGAAAGAGAGTCTATGTAAAGGAAAAGGAAAGAAATGGTTTTGACCGTATGTTAGCACACAGTGTGTGAGATTCCCGCGTATCTGATATTATTCTAAGTGGTTCAACGGGCATACAAAAGGAAGGAATGGTGAGTGTTTCAATTGGCAATGTTATGATAGTATGGAAAGGCATGAATTGTTGATGATTAAAGTATGTATAGCTATGTTCATGAAAAGTATGAATACTTATATGCTATATTCATGAAAATTATTTTATTATGTGGTGATTTTTGCTAAATTATGTGTTTAATCACTAACTTGTGACTATGGTTAATGCTATGTTTAAGTCTTATGTGTTACGCAAACGAATTGGTAAGTAGTCAATATGAATTAAGGTATGAATGCATGAAACTCTTTGGAATGGTGATACATGGAAAACATGATATGTTAGGAGATGAATGATAAATCTAATTGAATTATGTTCAAGTATAATGGTTATCTATGTCAAGTTCATATGAATCATGTTTAAATGAACTAACATGTGTTATTTATGTGCTTAAGCTTATGCCAAGCTTTTGGATATAATTGATGTTTTTGATTATGCTTGTACTATGCATATGAAATTGGTAAGAAAAGGGTATGAAACGGTAAGTACGTAATTGGAATGTATTATGATGTATTTATATTTGAGAAATTTTACATATACTATCAATGAATATACTTATAACATGGTTAAATACATATACTATGAATGAATATACTTATAAGATGGTTAAATACACTAAGTCAGGAATTGAAAATGTCCTTTAGGCTGATGATAAGCATTAGGAACGGAATGGAAAGTATGTAATAGCTCGATTTTGACCCTAATCAGAACGGTGGTTTCGGAACCACGAATCCAAGTCAGAAAAATATTTTAAAAATTATTTTTTGTGTTTATTTTGTGCGAATTTATATCTGTGAAATTTTCGTGATTTAATTTTATTGTTTGAGTGTCCGATTAAATAAAAGGACTTAATCGCGTAAAATGAAAATTTAGGGGTTATTTCTAAAAGGGGTTGAATTGTTAGCGGCTTTCTAAATTGAAGCCTTAAAATGGTAAATAGGCCATATTTAATATTGGTGGATGGTAGTGGCCATAGTTTTATAATAGTTTTATGTTATAATAATAAGGTTATATAGGTAATTTAGTTAATAAACTTATATTAAATAAAACCAAAGTTCAAATACATGTTATTTCTCATTTGTTCATCCGCCGAAACAACAAATAAGAAAGAAAAAAAGAAAAGAACTAGGGTTCGGCTTCATTCAAGCTCAATCAAGGTAAGAGTTTAGCTTGGTTTTTGATAATTTTTACGTTTTTGAGATCGTTGCTAAGTAATCTTCAAGACCCATGCTTTAATTTTTGAATTTGATGAATATTTTGAGTTGTGCCCTTGAAGAGAGCTTGTGATTTTTGTAACACCCCAAACCCAGCCTGGAAGTTTGGCTCGAATCTGGCATATCATATTGAAGTGTTTTTCGAAAACCATGTTTCCATTAAAAACCCTTCTTAATAATTAAAAGCTTATACCCTTTTTAAACCTTGTTAGAAAACCTTAGCTGAATAACATTCTTAACAGCTTTGTAAAAATCTTGACAGTTGCGGAAGCTTAATTTAAAAACAATTACGGATACGTGATGTTTTGAACAATAGTAGTTGCTTTGGAAAACCGTGTTCTAATACTAGCAATTATAAGAACAATAAATAAAATTCCAAATTTAAAATCCAGAAAATTACAACGGCTTTACTACAACCCACATAAAAACATTTAAAAGTAATAATCAAAACTGTAACATAAACAGTGTGTGTGGCTTCCTTCGAGCCCCTTGCAACTCCGATCCGTCTAAGGCTGGAAATTACCTGAAAGGTTAATAAACGGGGTGAGTTTACGAAAACTCAGTGTGCAACAAGCCCCTTTTAGAGCCCAAATTAATATCAGCATACTGGGCCAAAGCCTTTTGTCTAACGATTACTGGGCCGAAGCCTTCTCATAAATCATATCACTGGGCCGAAGCCTTTACTGTAACGGTATGGCCCATAGGCCCATTTCAATATCACATGTAATACCAATGAATGTATGCAAGCCCATTTGGGGAGACTACTCAACCCACCATCCGCTACTCTCCACCCGTACCAACCAAGCTCTCCATGTGGGAATAACTCAACCCACCCAACCAAACTCTCCACCGGGCAAAGATAGCTTTATCATATGACTGGAGGCCTAGCCTCTTTCAATAACTGGGGCAAAGCCCTTTTTGATAAACTGGGGCAAAGCCCTTTTTTGGTAAACTAGGGCAAAGCCCTTTAAGCACTTCCTCCATTTATATAACCCAACCCATGCAACATGTCATGTATGCAGAATGTCATGCCCATATTTGAATCAAACAATCATAGTCAAGTCATTCATATCACCAACATATATTCACAATCAAATCCACACAGTCCAAGTCAATCACTTGCCCACAAGGGCAAAATAGTCATTTAACACCTTAGGGGCAAAATGGTAATTTTACCCGACAAGGGTATTTTAGTAATTCTACCTTATAGGGGTATTTTGGTAATTCTACCCTACAAGGGTATTTCAGTATTTCTACCCTACAGGGGTATTTCAGTAATTTTACCCTATAGGGGTATTTCAGTAATTCTACCCTATAGGGGTATTTCAGTAATTCTATCCTACAGGGGTATTTCGGTATTTCTACCCTACAAGGGTATTTTGATAATTCTACCTTACAAGGGTATTTAGATAATTCTACCCTACAAGGGTATTTCGGTAATTCTACCCTACAAGGGTATTTCGGTAATTCTACCCTAAAAGGGTATTTTAGTAATTCTACCCTATAGGGGTATTTCAGTAATTCTACCCTACAGGGGTATTTCAGTAATTCTACCCTACAGGGGTATTTAAGTAATTATAAAGTATTCTAAACAGGGATAACAATACAAATGGGCCTAAAGCCCATTCTCAGCCCAAATGGGCCCATACGCTTGTATGGCCCTTTTAGCCCAAATCTAGCCACAGATATGAGATTCACCTAGCCTAGTCCAATATTTACTACACAATCAAACAACTTATCCAATTGGGCCCGTAGGCCCATTGGGCCAACAAGGCCCCTTTCGACCCATCGCGACCCGAAGTAGCCATCCTACAGCTAGAGTAGTGAGAAATACACACCTGATAGGAGACTGGAGTTAATCCGCGCTCCGAGAACTCTTAGCCGATGCCCAACCCAAACGAGCACGCCATAAAGCGAAAAGGATCAGCCAAGAAAGGTACCTTTACTCTCCTCATGGTTCTCTCTATTTAAAGCCAGCTTCGCATCCACTTTTATGTTAGCTTCTCGATGTGGGATCCCTCCATCATCAGAGTTTAAATTCAACACTAACTCTTGCCGCCCCCTGTTAGCAAAATAAATGCTCTTGATTGCCATGAGTTTCGAACCCTGGACCTGATTGCCAACTCTATGACGCCACCTTCCTGCCTCTTATGTGGCGCTACTTTGCCACTAGACCACAAGGCTTTTTGTGGCACAATTTCTCCAACAATATTCTTAAGGCCTACCTACTACACCTAGGGTTTGATTCACCTTAAACCAAAATTTCTACTAGAGTCCAGGTTTGAACCCAGGACTTCTCCAACACTTCTCAGCACACTTAACCACTAAAACAAGCCTTCATTAACTAAATTTACATGCACAACAAAATATTATAAGCTGCCTTCAACCGCTCCCAAGCTCAAGGCCCAAAACTTCTAGGCCCAAATTTAGGGTGTTACAATTTTTGTTGTTTGATGATGAAATATGAAAGATATGTTTTAGATTAACATGTGTTGTATTGGAGTTTTTGATGACTTTAACTAATTAGGACTAAATTGTAAAAATAATAATTTGAGGGACTAAAATGTGAAAAAAATGAAATATATGGGCTTGTATGTATATGGGTAATATATGGCCTAACTTGGATATAGGGAAATTTTGTATATTTTGTGTTTTGTGCAATAGGGACTAAATTGTAAAAATTGTAAATGTCAGGGGTAAAATGGTAATTTTCCCATTTATGTGTTTTTGGACTAAATTGAATGAAAATATGTTTGAATGCGCTCAATTTGAATTTGTTTAGATCAAGAACCAAAGAAATCAGATCTGGATCGGGGGAAAGCGAAAGTTGTCGACTAGCTGCCCTGTTCCATTTTGAATCATCCGAGGTAAGTTTATAAGCAAATAGAAGTGCCTAGTTGTAGTTAAATGTTGAATATATATATGATGGTATGTAATGTATGAATTTGTATAAGATATGGTCGAATGTGGATAAATTTGGTTACTATGTTTTTGAATTCATTTCGACCGAGTTACGACATCTGAAAGCCCCGTATGAACCATAGGAATAGTTAGGATACATATGTCATGACACAGGATTCCGATTTATGTGTGCGAGTAAGACCATGGCATCGATATGTGATTCCGATATATGTTTGCGAGTAAGACCCTATCTGGGATAGTGGCATCGATATGTGATTACATGTAAGACCACGTCTAGGACGTTGGCAATGTACGATATATGTGTGATTATCCTAGTGTCCTACCCAATTTCGAATGGTTCATCGGGCAAAAAAAAGTTGTGTTCAAATGTGTAAGATAAGCTAATTGGTCAGGTATGAATTGGCTTGTTGTTTAATTAAAATGAGGTAAGTGAGTAATTTGGTACTTATTTCAAATTTTGCATAATGCAATTGAAGGTTACATGTGAATTAGGTAAGTGCATTTGGCCTTGTGAATAGTATTAAAGTGAGTTTAAATTATATGTATGTATAAATACATGTATTTAGCTATCTAATTAAAACGTATATGAAATTATATGATGATACAGGAGTTTGTGTATTCGTGAGCATGTGAACTAGGTTGATATTAATTATTTGGCTTTGGAAGTTAATTGATAATTAGTTAACATGGATATATAAGTATTCGGCCAAGTGACAAATATGAATGAATATATATATTTATCATATAGATTTTATATGTTTAAATCTAAATGTTTTACAATAATGTGCTTTGGCTTAGTTTGATTAAATTGATGATATTTTTGGGTTGCTCATTTGATTATGACTTACTAAGCTATAAATACCTTACTTTATGTATATGTATGCTTCTATTTTATAGATTTTGGAGTCAAGCTACAAGCTCGAGGACTGTCAGCAAAGTTTCATCACACTATCAGCTATTTTGGTACCTTTATAAGTTAAAATTGAATTATGGCATGTATAGGCTGGAATGTGTTTTGAAATGTTGAAATTTGGATCTGTTAAATTAAAACCACGCGAAAATGGCTTACTTCTAAGTTTGGTTTTGATTGTGCTTGATTGTGGTTCAAAATGTGTTAGTTATTATGCTTTGAAATGTGAATGAGTGGCATATTTGATGGATAGTAGATGTTTTGGAAATGGATGAGTAGTGATATAAGTTTTAGCATTAAAATTGGTTAATGAACTTGAAAGTTGCATAAATGAATCGGTTATAAAAAAATGTTTGTTTGGTTTGGATGTGTTATATACTAAAATATGTATATAGGTAAACATGCTTATTATGCTTAGTTTTGACCTATTATGTTCTTAGATTTAATGTTTAATATGTTAGATGTGATAATTCGCTGATGGAAATTTTGGTGATATATGTGGTTTAAAAATGATATGTTCGGTCATGGTATAAATATATAGACTTGTTCAAAGTATATTAATTGATTCGAACATGGTATTTATATATATTATCAAATGAATGATTAGTCAATTTGGTTTGGTTTGTATGGATGTAAAAATACATATATTATATTTTAAATAATTGATAAAATAGGTATGGTTGATAAATGGGTTTAATGTAGTGTTTGGATTATATGCTTGTAAGACAAAAATGTTTGAAGTAAGGTGATTAGTAATTCGGATATGATCTATGTTCTTTGCTAAGCATGAAACATATGTATTTAGTAGTATATATGTTCGGTTACCATGACAAAGCATTTCTTTATGTCATAAGGGATAGTTTTATAAATGAACCATAACATGGTGATAATATGCATAAATGTACGACACTAATTGGGATAGTCACTTTGAAAATATATATATTAAGATATGTGTTTGAACAATGTTTTGACATGTGACTGTAAGTATAAATTTAATTATTATTAGACATTTAAGTGATGCTGAGCTTGGAATTTAGTAATGATTTTATTAATTAATTTAATAGTCAATATATACTCATGCATTATAATAATTGGATTATTCATTTAGGTTTATAATTTATCTTTGTTAAGATTAGCATATGCATTAATGTTTCAAAAAATTTATTACATATTATTGCTTATAAATGATATGACTGTATATATGTAAAATTTTGAAATGTTTCAAATTTAATAGTTGTGTTAATTTATGAAATAAATTCTGACTTATCTTCGAGATTTGTTCATGTGTATATATAATTGTTCGAAATTGTGTTTTATTCTGTAATGCCTTACGACCTTAATCCGGCGACGGATACGGGTTAGGGGTGTTACAAAGTAACTAAACTGAAAGGTGTATAAAAGGTTTATGGTTATACATTATGTCCCATAAAATCCATTCATGTTCTGAATTATAAGTTTATGTGATATTAATGAATTTACTCATTTGTGAGTCAATGATCATATATATTTATGAATTTTGGTGTTGGCATAGGCTTATGTCTATTTTAATAAGTTTATTATCGAAATGGAATTTTATGCTTAAAGTTTATATGATCTTACTAAGCATACATTGCTTACATAGTTATTTTCCTTTACCTTACAGATTATCGAAAACTCGATCGAGTTGGAAGCTAGTCGGAGATCCATCATACTATCCATCGATTTTATTAGTAGATTTTGATGCATTGGTAGTGGTTATAATGGCATGTATAGATGGAATATGTCTATTGTTTAGATGATGATAATGGCATGTAATGTAATATCCCGAATTAGGGCCTAATCGGAATAGTGGTTTCGTGACCACAAATTCGAGATAGAAATAATTATTTTATAATTATTTTGAGGTTTATGATATGATTGCATGATTGTGTGAAAATTTTGTGAAGAAATTCCATGCATAAAATGCTTAATTTGAAGTTAGGGGCTAAATCGAATAAGTTGCAAAACTTGCATTCTAGAAGTTTTTAGTATGAAATTGCTTTGAAATATTAATTAGGAGGTCTTAAATAGCAATTTGACCAATTTCTAAAATTTTGGACAAAAATGGGCTTGTACATGAGAATTTTCAAAGAAAGGCATTAAGGGCATTTTGGTCATTTGGATAATTAATGAAATAAAATGGGAAAAATGACACAAAATAGTCATCTTCCCCATTAGTTGCTGCCGAATGCTCCATGTCTCCATAGCTAGGGTTTCTTCAACTTTCAAGCTTCATAGTAAGTGATTCTAAGCCCTGTTTTTAATGATTTTTATGTTTTTGAGATCCCGATAACTCGATAAAGCTTATGTTAGCAATAATTTAACCTAGGGTTTATATTTGGAAAAATACCCATAGGTGAAATTTTTGTATTTTGATGTTTTATGATAGAATATGATGTTTTAAATTATGTTAGACAACTTGTACTACTCGATTTTAAGCAAAAACGAGTAAAAGGGCTTAATCGGTAAAAATACCTAATAGTCACAAGTACATGTTAGAGTGAGAATTTGATGTTGCCATAGAAGGGAAAAGTGATCAGCATGTTGTAAAACATAATAATAAGGAATAAAGTTTAATCCCGAGCCTAGGGGCAAAAATGTAAATATGCAAAAGTTTAGGGGTAAAATTGTAATTTTGCCAAAATTTGAATTAAGGATTAATTTGATAATGTGAGTATTAAATAAGTTAAATGTGTTATTTTAGATCAAGAAAGACGTGGAAACGACCCCAATCGAGGAAAGGAAAAGATTGTGGATTAAATTGCAAAACCTTTGTATTTTGGTACCAAGGTAAGTTCATGTGTAAATAATGTAACATAATTGTTATTTTTAAGTCATTGATGTCAATTATGTGATATGCTGATTTTTATCATGAAATATATGCTTTGTGGTTAATTTCGAATAAAATGCAAATTATGTGAATTACTTGTTAAACATAATTGTTACCGAGTATTGGTTCCGGCATTCTACGGAAGACGTCAAGGATATGTGTTCAAGGAAAATCCTGTTTGAACCTTAGGAATAGATTAGGATACAAGTGACATGTCACTAGGATGGTTGAGCATCCGAGCTCGTTGAGTTGAGTCCGAGTTCACTTATGGATGCGAATGTTCGAACTCGTTGAGTTGAGTCCGAGTTCGTGAGATGTAACTAGGCATCCGAACTCGTTGAGTTGAGTCCGAGTTCACTTATGGATGCGAACGCCCGAGCTCGTTGAGTTGAGTCCGAGTTCGCTTATGGGCGGGTTACATGGTAGCTTGGCTACATATGTGGCACTTATGTGCAAACTTCCTACGTATCCGAATTATATTCCGATGAGTTCAACGGGTAAAGTTCTACTCAAATGAAGGAATACTTGAGATGAAAAGAGACGTATTGGTAAGTGATGTGAAATGGATACTTCGGACAGGTATGTACTTAACCCTCGGGTTGAGTATTGATACAATAACGATAAGGTAGTAAAATGAGGAAAGATGATTAGAAATGAGATTTATGTTTTGGTGATACCATGCTAATGTTGTTTGGTATGATTGCTTTGTTATGTTACTTATTATTTGCATATGAACTTACTAAGCATTTATCCTGACTCCCTCTTTCTTACTCATTGTAGTTTTGGATAAGCCAGCTCAGGAGTCGGGATTGGTCGGAGGATCAGTCACACTATCCGGAAGAACTTTTCGGTAAAATGGCTTGTAAATTTAAGTATGGCATGTATAGCAAAATACTTATTTTGTGTAAATGATCTTATGGTATGGTGATGAAATGGTTGAGGAAGTGCTTGATAATGATAAATTATGGAAATGGTTAGTTTAGAATATGTTTGATGTTATGGAAAGTTAATAAGTTACCTAGTTCATGAAAATTCATAAAAAGGATGAAATTTGCCATAAACAGAATATTACAGCAACACTGACGTGAGTTTGAAAATTTACTAAAAATCATATAAATTGAATTTGGTGATGAATTAAATATCAAATTGAAGCTTATTATGTCTAGTTTTACATGAAAGAAACTAAACTGGTAAAAGAATTATATGTTGGAAGATATTTGAATTTTAGTGAAACACGGTCAGAGCAGTTTCTGAATCCCCTGTTCCAACTTTATAAATTCACCATAAATTGTACAGATATAATTAGGTGGCTTATTTTATATCCTCAGAATCCTTATTGAGTCTAGTTTCAGGAGAAATAAACCTCATATTCATATGAATTTTATACAGAGAGAAGAGTGGTTCGTAGTAAACAGAGGTCAGACCAGTCAAGCTCTGAAACAGGGGTAACTTTAACTAATAAGCTGTACTAATTGGCCCAACCAAAAATTCTAGAAAAAATTTAGTAGATAGGCATATGAGTCTAGATTCAGGGAAAATTTACGGATCTTGATTTCGAGTCTCGTAACTCGAGATATGATTTTTCTTGTGACTGTAACGCAAGTAGCTAAAAAGCTGTGAATGTAGAAACAAATAATCTAAAGTTCTTAAAATGTTAAATTAAGTTTAGTAACACCTCATACTCGACTCCGGTGACGGTCTCGGGCGTGGGGGCGTTACATGTAATGTTACTATGAACTTGTGAAACTTATGTTATTTTGATGCCTTGATAATTAATGTGATTTCACAACTTTGATGCTTAATGATTGGTGTGTATGTGATCAAATTGATTCATGGTTTTTATGATCAAAGTGGTAAGAGTTGGCATGTTTGCAAAGTGATCATTTAAGGCATGTTTTGATATGAAATTTAGTCAGGTATGTTTGGTTGAATTATGACCATTTGGACATAATTTGGTATGTATATATGTTGGTTGTTAGAACTATTTGGAAATGGCTAGAATGGTGAATTATAAATGGTTTTAATGCATGTGAGTAGTGGTTCCAATGGTAAGGTCATTTTAATATGTTTCATATAGAAACAAATTAATTGATAAATGGTTAAATATGCACATGTATAAGTATTTTTATGATTAATGATATCTTAGCATTTTGGTGCTTTCATGGTTGATGTTAGAATGGTGAAATTGATGTATGTTTTAGTGACCATTTCGGTATGTTTGTATATGATTTTGACATTAGGTCATGATGCTAAGTTTTGTAAGAAAATTAGATGAGAAATGTGTGGTTGGTTAATGGTTAAAATTATGCAAATGTTTAAAAATGTTTGGTATTTATGATTGAGGTGCCTTTAGGCATATTGGTTGTATGGATAGATACCATATTGATTTAGCTCCATTATGCATGTTTTAGGTACATTTTTGAATGCTTGACATAGGTAGAAATGGTTGGTATGTGTGAGCATGTTTAGGATAAAGGAAATGGATTGGAAATGGCCTATTTCTTGTGCATATGGCCTAAGAATGGGTGTTTGTATCAGCCGTGTGTGACACACGGTCACGTGACACAATCGTGTATCCTCTATAGGTTTTTATAGGTAACATTTCGAGAGTTACACGGCCTAGTACACGAGCGTGTGGTTTGGCCGTGTGAACCAAGTCAGAGAGTTTCACGGGCACAGACATAGGTTGGGATACAGCCGTGTGTCCCTACTTCGAATGCCCACACGGCCGTGTGACCCCTATAATATGAATTTTTCTATCTTTTGCCATTAAGTTCTAAATGTTTTTGATTCAGTCCCAAATCATTTCTAAAATGCTTCTAAAGCCTCGAGGGCTTGAAAAAGGGACGTTATGCATGTGTTTGAATGGAATATAATGTGTTTTATAAATGATTGTAATCAAATGTTTTAAGTTAAAAGTTTTCGGTAATGCTTTGTAACCCTATTTCAGCGATGAATACAGGTTAGGGGTGTTACATTTAGTGGTATCAGAGCTATGGTTTAGTCAGCTCTCCAACTAAACGTAACTTGTGATAGTGTGATATCTCCCAACTCTTATGAGATTTGTTTCTTTTTTAGACAGAGATGCTTTCTGATATTTCTAGAAGTGATATTCATGTACATAAGTAAAAAGTTACTTATGATGAGTCGGAACTCATAAAGTTATGAATAAAAGCTCATAATATTATGTTAATGATAAATGCTATGTTATGTGTATACATGTGAGAGTCAAAATTAGAGGCTTTATGATCTCCACCCCTCACCCTCCAAAGTCTTATACAAAGGAATTTACAATAAATATGTTGATTAAGTTTGCAAAAAAGAAGTTGAAGAGTTCAGTGGTTGAATTAGTAATACTGTGGTCAGAGTCGAGAATTGGTTAGTAAGTAAAGAGAGTTCTAGAAGAGTTATTAAAGCTCTTTTCTGAAGATTGTTTGAGATATGCAACGTCGCTGTTAAAGAAAAAGTTAATCACGAGTCGACTTATTCAGGTATGGCATTTAAAGAATGGGTTAACCAAAATTTCTTCTGAGCCGATTTCTTTAGTGAAACTGGATAATGTCAGATTATTGATGACTTTAATAGTCAATGGAATAATGTTTGAATTGCAACGATACCTAAATGCAGTGGTTATAGTCGAGTATCTTATGATAATCTCTTTTGGGTATTCCATATGTTCTTTTATCCTTAGAGGTATATGCAATTTTTCATCTTCAGATGTGATTCTTATCATAAAAGAATGGTAGCTAACCATAATGTTAGATGAAAGTATTGTTAGTCTGGTTGATTATGATCGGCATTACTCTACTTTTTCTATGGCATTCTATTCTATTATGATCGATAGAAGATTCAACGATAAGACTCATATGATGTTATTTTATTTCTTCTACTAGTTGGTGCTTTGAATTATATATATGAAATTTATGTTGTCTTTGTCACAACTAATTCCAGTGCGTATGAACGATATTATTCTTCTGGATTTTCTTTGGGGTATCATCAATCTCTTTATCATTCAATATGGGTTGTATTCTTGGAAATTCGGTAGAGCTCCACATCTTGGATTTCATTACCTCAGTTTTCTTATCATTCTTATGGTCTATTCTATTAAACATGGTTCATCTATAAAGGATATTAATTGGCCAGAGGTAATTAAATCTATTACGGTTATAATTTCTGGTTCGATCATGCAAGCACAATGATTCAGATCTCAAGTTTTTAGGGGTTGTGTTTCTGTACTGGTTGTTATTGGGATTACATTTGGTTTTCTTCTTTTATTTCAAAGTGCATTATTGATGGTTGGGGTATTGTTTTATCTATATGGTTGTAACGTCAGTTTTATTAAAGTACTATGGTTTTAATTCATCCGACAGTTGTGACTTCAGAATAGTTCAAAGCTTCGATGTTAATAGTTGAATTAGTTTTATTATATATCCCCTTTCTAGCTTTCATCAGAGGGATAGGTAACAGTAAAAGTGTAGACGGTTGAAGATCGAGCTTAAAATTTTATATTGGTTCTCATTCCTCAGGTAATCTTGATTTTTGTCAACGAGTTAAAATGGGATGTTATGTTTCCTTTGAGCTAATGCAGTTTGTAAATATCTTTGATTAGTATTCTGATGGAATTATGATAGATGGTATGTCTGGGTCGTCTTGACAATAAGAAGAAAGGATTATTCTGAAATGTTTTTATCCGATAGATCAAATCAAATCATTTGTTTTAATCAGAACAAGTTATTCATTTGAAAAGTTAGTTGAGTTATATGAATTTGAGTTTATCTCCAAGTCTAGGAATAACTTTTTGCACATTCACAGGTAAATTGACCGGCAGTCAGAATGAGGGATTCCTATTCTAGAAGACATGATACTGAAATATATCTATCAGATAAGTTATAACCTGGAAATGTCATTATGGGTTAATATCATCTTGATAGTAACAATTATCACGCTTGTATTCAAATGATGTTGTTTGAAGCTTTTCGTGAAATGGAACGTTCATCGATTAAAAGTTACAAATACAGATGGAGATGCGAAGGAAACATCAATTAGAGTCTATTGTGCAATTTCAAACTTTATCTAAACGCTATGAATTGTTTAATGAGCCTAGAATCTGATAATCTGGGTTTTCTTTCGTTTATGTTTTGATAGATGATTGTTGGAAATTTCTCGGTTATTGTACTGCTAATGATAAAGTTATGATAGGAGAACATCATAGTTGTTCAGTTAAGTCCGTGTATAGTATCAAGTTCTAATATGAGTTTTGATATGAGTTCTAAATCGAGACAAGTTATGATTGATTTGTTTATGGACTACCATTAAAAAGGAGAAAGAAAGACTCGACTTGATGGCGATTATCAGGTGAGAAATTTTGAGGACGAAATTTTTCGTAAGGGGGAGAGTTGTAACAGCTCGTTATTCAATGGTGTCGAAAATAGTGGTTTCAAGGCCATCGAATCAGACGAGTAAGTTTGTAATTATTATTTAATATTTACGAGTTAAAAATGGTTTTAAAAAGGTTTTTTATTTAGTGATTTCAATATATAAATGATTTATTAAGTTCAAGTGGTAAGACCCTGAGATCAAGTGGCTTTAGAAAATGAGGTATCCAGACCTCGTTTCTATAAACCAGATCGTAAATATTTTTATAAATATTTATAGAGTTTCATTAAGGTGGTATTAAAGATTCGTTGAAAAATTTTAACGTTTTGATAATTAATTAATTAAAAAGGACTAAATCATAAAAGATGAAAATTTTGATTACTATTTGATTTGAGTGATTAAATGGTTAATTAAACAAAGGAAAAGGGACTTAAATAGTAATTAGACCATTCAATGAGTCAGTGGAAAATTATGGGCATGAAACTAGTGTTTTATTTATTAACCAAGGTTAAAATGGTAATTTTATAAATTAAATTAAATTAAATAAAAACAAAAGTTATTATCATCATTTTCATGTCTTCTTCATTGAATGGTGAGGATAAAAGCACCATTTTTAGACCTTGAGGTTTCTGCAACTTCAAAAGTTAATTTGGGAAGTGATTTTTGACCCGTTTCTAATAATTTTTATGTTTTTAAGATTGTTTCAACTAGGTCCAACTAGTCTGTACCTTCGATTTTGAAACTACAAAAGATTGTGAATGTTGACATTGATGAATCTTGTAATTTTTGATGTTAAATGATGAATTTCAGATGTTGGTTGATATTTAAAAGTATTTTGTTAAGTGATTTTGATGACTTTTCCGAATAGGTACTAAATTGTTGAAATAGTAAAACTACAAAGATTTAATGTGAAATTGTTGCAATAATGGCCTGTATTGGATAGAATAAGTATTTGGCTAAGCTGGTAAATATGGTTAATTTGCATGTTTTAGGCTCAGGAACTAAATTGAATAAAAGTAAAATTTTAGGGGCAATTTTGTAAAAATGTCTAAAACGAAAAAATTGCATAAAATACGGTGTTTTATTGTCTAAATTAATAGATTGAATGAAATTATTAATTTAGATCAAGATCAGGTGGGAAATTGAGGATAATGAAAAATTATCAAAATGCCCTTGTACTTTGACATTTCTGCAATTTAGTTTGGTAAGTTCGTATGAACTAAATTTTGTATATTGTTGATTAAATTGAATGTTAGTATGTGATTCTATTGTGATTGAATCAATATATATATGTTATTATAACCTTTCATTTTTATCATAAATTTCAAAATTTCAGCATACTCATCCATGGTAAATTTTTATACTTTGATAACGTTGCAAATTAATCCCCAAAATAGATTAGATTAGGTTATTACGATCTTGGAAATATAAAAATTACTAAAAACGGGACAAGGTTACTTACTTAGACTTGCTTGATTTTCTTTCTCTTTCCTAGAGTTTCCATAGAAATTTGGGGAAGAAGATGATGAAATAAGATGATATTAAGTTATTATCATCTTTATTTATTTCTAATTTCAATTTAGTCCTTTTCTTTTTCTAATTTTCCATGGATGACTCATCATAAATATCCACTAACTTTTCTTAATGGTCTAATTACCATTTAATCAAGTTTTGAATTCTATAACTATTCAATCCTTCTAGCTACTAGAATTCAACTTTTGCATTTTATGTGATTTGGTCCTTTTTATCAATTAAACATATAATAGGTAAAATTTTCTTAATAAAATTTTCATACGTTATTCCTATCATAATGCAGACCATGCAATAATTTTAAAATAAATTTTCTTTCTAACTCGAATTTGTGGTCCCAAAGCTACTATTCTGGTTTCACTGAAAACGGGCTATTACAATACTACTATTATGAGCTTCGTACAAAATCTTTTGAACGAGATTTGAATTCCTCAGAACAAAAATTTTTCCTCTGAAAAGTAAACAATCATCAAATCCAACCTAAAAATTTGAATCAGGAGTCCACTCACTCTATTTCTGTTTAGCTGATAACACATCATCTCATTTCTAAGCCTTGTAAATCTATTGTAAAAACAACAGTCTAGCTTTTAGCTCAACTAAGATCGAACCATCATCAGATAACGTCAATCGTGTATTCAACACTCGCAAAGAAAATACAAACTTTCTAGTCAAAGCATCAACAACTACATTTTCCTTACTCAGATGATAATCAATTATCAAATCATATTCTTTCAATAGCTCGAGCCATCTGCATTGTCTCAGATTCAAATCTTTCTGTGACATAAAATACTTCAAACTTTTGTGATCTGTAAAGATGTGACATTTTTCACCATACAAATGGTGTCGCCAAATCTTCAACGAAAACACAATAGCTGCAAATTCTAAATCGTACGTAGTTTGATTCTTTTTGTGTTGTTTCAATTGTCTAGAAGCATAAGCTATCACTTTTCCTTTCGGCATCAAAACATAACCTAAACCATTTAAAAATGCATCACTGAAAATCACGAATTCTTTACTCGAATTAGGTTGAACCAACATCGGTGCCTCGGTTAGCAATGCTTTCAACTAACTGAAACTTTGCTGGCATTTCTCAGACTACTCAAATTTCACATCTTTTTACAATAATCTCGTCATTGGTGTAGCCATCATCAAGAATCCATTAATGAATCTTCTGTAATATCCAGCTAATCCCAAAAATTTCTAACCTCAAATATAATTCTCGGAGGTTTCTAGTCTACAACAATTGAAATTTTGCTCGGGACAACTTTGATACCCTCGACTGAAACATGTCCCAGAAATCTAATTTCTCGAAGCTGAAACTCACATTTGCTAAACTTTGCAAATAATTGCTTTTGACGCAGAGTTTGCAATACAATTCTCAAATGCTTAGCATGCTCAGACTCATCTCGTGAACAAATCAAGATATCATCAATGAATACTACAACAAATCGATCTAGATACTGTCTAAAAATTATGTTAATCAAATCCATAAATAATGTAGGTGCATTAGCTAAACCAAACGATATCACAAGAAATTCATAATGTTCGTACCTAGTCCTGAACGCAGTTTTCTGCACATCTAAATCTTTAACTCTCAACTGATAATAACCAAAACAAAAATCAACCTTTCAAAATACTGTTGCACCTTTGAACTGATCAAACAGATCGTCAATACGCAGTAATGGATACTTATTCTTGATTGTAACTTTGTCGAGCTGACGATAATCAATACATAATCTCACAGATCCGTCCTTTTTCTTAACGAAAAGAACAGGTGCACCCCAAGGTGAGAAAATGGGTCGAGAAAAACCCCTATCTGTCAACTCTTGCAACTGCGCTTTCAACTCTTTCAACTTTGTAGGCACCATTCTATAAGGAGCTATCGATATCGGAGATGTTCCTTGTAACACCCCTAAACCGTATTCATCACCAGACTAGGGTTAAGAGGCATTATAAGACATATTGGAATATTTTACAAATATTTCATAATCATCACAACATTAAATTCACACATCAATACAAAATCCCTTACATAAGTCAACGAGACCTTAAACATGCTTTAGAAAGAGGTCGGGACTAAACCAAATGCATACAAAATTTTTTGAAACTTAAACATTTTTCAAAGTTATACAGGTCACATGCCCGTGTGAAAAGGCCGTGTGTCTCACACGACATTAGACACGCCGTGGCAAAATAAGGCATACATACTGACTTGCCCACATGACCACATGACATGCCCATGTGCCGGGCTGTCTGAAAATTAAGGAGGCTACTGACTTGGGTCACATAGCCTATCACACGCCCGTATGTCTAGCCCACGCTTGAAACTGACTTGGCCACATGCCCGTGTGTACGACCGTGTAGTCTGCCCAGACTCATATTGAAATGGCCATTGAGCAACACAGCTGAGACATACGCCCATGTCAATGCCCGTGTGGGCAAAAATAGGCCATTTGCAAGGCAATTTGCCACCCATTTAGGGATCCTCCTTACAAGCATCAAAACCACATCATTTTATACCAAATTCTCAACCATTTCACAACCCAAACATACACCATTCATGCTATTTCATTATCAACAAATTCCATGCTTAACATCCATACCAAAACATACCATAACATGAGCCATAATCAAATCAAAATATATGGTTTATAACCTTAATATACTCATTCAATCTCATACCACATTCTTACCAATTCCACAATGAAACACATACCAAAAACTTAAATTTCTTGGCCATTCATCAACACATCATATTGATCATATTGCATCATATTTCATATACCAAAATCAAACCATAATCATTGTAACAATTTGATTTTGACCCTAGTCAGAATAGTGGTTTCGATACCACAAATCCGAGTCTAAAAAATATTTTAATATTATTTTCTGCGTCTGTGATATGTGAATTTGTAACTGTGAAGTTTTTGTGATTTAATTTGTCTGTTTCTGTGCTTAATTATGATAAAAGACAAAATCACATAAAATGTAAAAGTTACATGCTATATGCTAATGAAGTTAATTGGCCTTGGCATTTAAAATAAAGGTCATTGCATGGTAATTATACTATTAATTTTAATGGTGGACAATGATGGACAATAGTTGGTAAAAAATCAATGATATATGTCATGGGAAAATTGGTAAATCATGAAATAAATAGAATAAATTAAAGAAAATAAAGAAAAAGGCAAGTAAAACACCTTGTTTCAGTCGAAAATAAGAGAAAGAAGAAGCCATTGAAGCTTCAAAGCATTCGACCATTGCATGTGTGAATAGGTTAGTCCATTTTGTTCGGTTTTTGATAATTTCTACGTTTCCGTGATCGTTGCTTCGTGTTCTTCAAAACCCATGTTTGAATTTCTAAAATTGTTGAGGATTTCATAAGATGCCATTGTTGATTTTGTGAGCTTTGTAATGATAAATGGTGAAATATGAAAGCTTGATGATAGATAGGTATACTTTGTATTGGGACTTTTGAAGAATTTGAATATTTTGGGCTAAATTGTAAAATGTTATTTTTGAGGGACTAATATGTGAAATAAATGAATTGTGTGGACTAGTATGAGCACTAAGAGAATTCGGCTAAACTTGTGTGTATGCAATTCATGTGTATATTGTGATTTTGAGAAATAGGGACTAAAATGTCGATATGTGAAAATGTAAGGGCTAGTTTGCAAATTGCCCTAATTAAATGTTTATGGATTAAATTGAATTAATTGGTGAATAAAAAGGGTTAATTTTGAAAACATATAGATCAAGAAAGGAGGAATTCAAACTTAGATCGAGGAAAGTCAATGGTTATCGAGTAGATAGTCCAAGTCGACAAATTTCGAGTACTAGGTAAGTTCGTACTTAAAATATGATGTTAAGTAAGCTTTGATGCCTTTATTATACATGGTTTTTATATAATTGAATTGGACGATATGATGATGAATCGGAAGTTTTGGCACTAAGTGTGCGATTTAAATTAGCTTCGGCTATTTGTGGCACTAAGTGTGCGATACCGACTTAGGCTCGGTTATTTGAGATGGCACTAAGTGTGCGAAAATATTTATTTTGGGCTAACCATATAGCACTAAGTGGGCAGATGTCTAAAATACGAATAAGCTGTGGAAAGTCCTATAACATTCACAAGAGGTGAGTATGAAAGTGTATAAGTACGGGAAAATTCAGGTATGTATAGTACCTAAGTGGTAGATGATGTTATGTATATGAATTTCATTGAGTTGATATAGATTTATGGATTGAAATTGTGCAAATACTTAGATGTTGTTATTTTATGTTTCATATATTATGAATGATTTGAGTACGAGCTTGCTAAGCTTTTGAAAGTTTACTTTATGTGTGTTTGCATTGTTTTATAGATATCAAAGCTATTGAAAGCTCGGAGATCGTCAAGGATCGTCATCACACTATCGGACCTCATTTTGGTACTTTTGAAAATGTATATATTTGAAGTATGGCATGTATAGGCTAGTAGTTGGGAAGTATATTTTGTGTATATTTCACTATGTGATTTGGCAAATTTTGTGTTTGAATTCATGGTTGTGAATTGTTTATAGTTTGTGGAGTTATATGCAGTGGAGGTATGTTTTAGATGGATAAAAGAAATGGTAAGTTGGTGAGTTCATGGTATGAGATTGAATGATGTTTTTGATATAAACCTACCTTATGTTTTGGTATAAATAGGTAAGGTTTATAATTATGTAAATGGTTGATAATATTATGGCACGAAAGATGTATGTTTTAGCATAAAGAATGATTGATTGGGTTGTACATATATGCTTGATTCCTTACTTGTAGGTTGACCCAAAAAGGGGTGGCAAATTTTGGCTTAAACCAAGTCTGCTTGGTGCCACACGGTTAGGGGACACGGGCGTGCCTTGGGGCCGTGTAAGAAAAGTAGTATCCTTCCAAGAATCACATGGTCTTGACACACGGGCGTGTCATATGACCGTGGGCTAAAGTCAGTAGTTAGCTAAGTATCACATGGCCATATACATGGGAGTTCCTATTGGCCGTCTGAAAAAGTCAGTATGCATGCTCTGTTTTGGCACGGTTGATTCACATGGGTGTGTCTGATGCCCGTATGAGGCACACAGCCTGGACGGACGGGCGTGTGACCTTAACAGAATTGAAAAATTTTCTATGTTCTAAATTTTATGAATGTGTTCGGTTTAGCTTTAACCGTTCTTAAACGTATGTTTTAGGTCTCGTAGACCTTCTTATGAAATAATTGCTTATGAAATGATATTAAATAATATCTGTGATTTTGAATGGGTTTGAAATGTTATGTTTTTCTGGTAATGCCCCTTACCTATTCCGGTAACGAATACGGGATAGGAGTGTTACAATCATAACCAAAAACCAAGCCATATCACATGGCTAAATATATACAACATAAAACATAATCAAAGTACTTGTAGCCTATACATGCCATACTTTAACATTCACATTTTCAAAAGGTACCAAAAATAGAGTCTATAATATGGTGATAATCTTCGACGATCCCCGAGCTTCCACTAGCTTTGATATCTATAAAACAATTGAAAACACACACAAAGTGAGCTTTTAAAAGCTTAGTAAGCCATATACAAATAAGCTTATCACATAATATCAATCTAGATCAATTCATTCATATAACTCAAGGCAAAATACATTCACATAGCCATGCGTATCTTATAGTTCATTTGATCATAATACACATATGTATATATCATATCTCAATCTCATAGCAATTCATACTTATATCTTATGTTAACAAAGGTACATGTACTTACCTTTCATTTTTAACATGGTATACAATTCCAACGTACCTAAATCGGATACTCATTCACATAGTCATTCATTATCTCAGAATGCCCGTTGAACTGTTCAAAATCAATAAGGATACTCGGATAGCTCAGAAAGCTCGTACAAAGCCAACATCCCAGACGTGGTCTTACATGTAATCAAATATCGATGCCACTGTCCTAGATAGGGTCTTACACGAAATAAAATACGATGCGATGTCCCAGACCTGGTCTTACATGTAAATCATAAGTTGATGCCAACGTCCTAGACGTGGTCTTACATGAAAACACATATCAGATCCTTTGTCATGACATATGTATCCTAACTATTCCTATGGTTCGTACGGGGCTTTTTGGACATCGAACATTGTCGATGCTTTCACAATTACACATATTCATCTTCCAAGCAATTCATTTCATTTTAATAGCATATAAACAAAAATAAATGGATTCAAACACATTTATTTGTATATCAACTTACCTCGTACGGATTCGAACGAACAAAGTCGACTACTCGACGACTTTCGACTTCCCCCGATCTAATTTCGTTTTCTTTTGTTCTTGATCTATATAAATTAAAATTTAACTCTTTTGTTCACCAAATCATTCAATTCAATCCAAAAACACATATTTAGGGCATTTTACAAATTAGCCCTCACATTTTCACATTTTGACATTTTAGTCCCTGATTCACAAAATCACAAAATACACAAAATTTTCATACACACTTGCTTAGCCGAATATACATGATGTTCATATAAGCCCATATATTTCATTTATTTCACTTTTTAGTCCCTCAATTTACAAATTTCATAATTTAGTCCATTTGACTAAAATTCATCAAAAGACCAAGGACAAAATATATTAACCTATCACATATCTTTTATTTTCCGTACATTAACATCACAAAACTCATATTTTCATCAATGGAATATCCTAAAATCATCATAAAAATCAGAAATTGAAACATGGGCTTGATAGATTATTAAGCAACAATCACAAAAACGTAAAAATTATAAAAAACCGAGCAAAACACATACCCGAATTAAGCTTCCAAAGTTTTGAAACCCTAAATGACTATGAAATCTTTTCTTTCTTCTTTATTTTGGCTAAGATGATGAAATAATAAACAAATTTCATGCTTGTTTTATTTTAACTAACATTATTAATTAGTTTACCAATTTGCCCTTGCATTAAAACATTAATAAACCATTATCTATAAGGCCATTAATGTCCATTAACAATATCAATGGTCCAATTGCATCATAAGGACCTCAAAATTAAAAAGCCATAACAAATCAGCACATTAAACATATATCATGCAACTTTTATATTTTCTGCTATTTGGTCATTTTATCAATTTAAGCAGACAACCAATTAAATTTTCATATAAAATTTTCACACATACTAATTCACATATAACCAGTATGAAAAATAATATTAAAATATTTTTTCTGACTCAGATTTATGGTTACGAAACCACTATTCCGACTAGGGTCCAAACCAGGCTGTTACAACTCTCTCCCTTTGGGATTTTCGTCCCCGAAAATCTTACCATCGAACAGATTCATATATTGTTGTCTCATAACATCTTCGGGCTCCCACGTAGCCTCTTCAACACCGTGTCGATGCCACAATACTTTTACTAACTGAATTTTCTTATTTCACAGTTCTTTAACCTCACGAGCTAAGATACAGATTGATTCTTCTTCATAGGTCATATCGGACTGAATTTCAATATCGAACGGAGAAATCACATGCGAGGGATCAGATTTGTATTGTCTAAGCATCGATAAGTGAAACACATTATGAATCTTTTCTAGCTCCGCTAGCAATAACAATCTATAAGCAACTGGCCTGATACGCTCGATAATCTCATATGACCCGATAAACCTCGGACTCAATTTGCCTTTTCTACCAAACCAAAGTACTTCTTCCACGGGGATACTTTCAGAAACACTTTGTTGTCGATCTCAAATTCAATATCTTTTCATTTCAAATCTACATAAGATTTTTGACGATCGGAAGCTGCTTTCAGACTATTTCGGATCACTTTTACTTTTTGTTCAGTCTCTTTTATCAAGTCAACCCCGTGTATCTTATTCTCATTGAGTTCAGTCTAATACAAAGGTGTACAACATTTTCTACTATATAAGGCTTTGTACGGTGCCAATTTAATGCTCGATTAAAAACTATTATTGTAGGCAAATTCAATCAATGGCAAATATTGTTCCCATGTACCTTTAAATTCAAGAATGCAACATCTTAACATATCCTTGAGAATCTGAATAATCCACTCGGATTGATCATCTGTTTGTAGGTGAAAAGCAGTTCTGAAATGCAATTTCATACCTAAAGCCTCTTGCAATTTCTTCCAGAATCGTGAATTGAATCTCGGGTCTCTATCTGGCACAATAGATAATGGCACCCCATGAAATCTCACAATATCAAAAATGTATAATTCAGCTAATTTATCAAGCGAGTAATTAGATCGTACTGGAATAAAATGAGCTGATTTTGTCAATCGGTCATCCATAACCCAGATAGCATCTTTCTTTCACGGAGATAGGGGCAATCCCAAAACAAAATCCATCGTCACTCTATCCTATTTCCATTTTGGAATCATAATCGACTGTAACAAACTAGATGGCACACTTTAAACATTCATTCGGAGTACAAGATAGCTCGTCAAACACACGGATAGTATTATCAAGCCATAACTCAGCCCGTTCAGTATCATCATCATCATTAGCTTTAAACTATTCGGCCCCATATTTTCTAATTTTATCTACAGTAGGCTTATTAAATTTCATTGGATCAATCATTGGAGGTACCATAGGTATCAGAGATGGATTATTCGGGGGTAGAGTTTGTTGTGTAGCCGGATTAGTCCAGATTTACTAAGTAAACCCAATCATTCATCATTTGATAGAAGGCTTGTTTAGCCTCCCCCTCAGGCTACTCAAGATAGGTTGAGATTCAACTGGCGCTGTCCCTTGCGTGGGAGCAGGCGCTACACTCTCGACATCATCAACTACAGCTCTGTCGGGATCCATTTACTATATGAAAGCACATTTTCAAATGTTAGAAGTTATCACACTATCGCAATAATATTTATGGCATGTATAGCTAGATTCACACATGCTACATTAGTCCTAGAATCGACTAAATCGTAGCTCTTATACCAATAAAATGTAACACCCCTAACCCGTATCTGTAGCCGGACTAAGGTCACGAGGCATTACTGAACATAAATACAGTTCTAAACATTCTTATGCTAACACAGGTCATACTCATATATACATCTAAAGCACATATAACTAATTAAATATTAAACAGACATTATAAAGCATATTGTATATACGAATTACAATTTCATCACTTTATTGATAAATAAATACAAAAATAAAAATCAAACATTATATTTCTCAATTCTATTCATGCGCATATTTACCAAATAAATAGTATCACAAGACATTTTATCCTTTGGCATATATGGCACTATCAACTTCACAAATGATCAAAAATATTTCATTAAACATTAAAGTCATACAAATCACACCATTCAATCTTAAAATAGAAGTGTACTAATTATATATCCGCAAACATATATATATATATTTGTTACTTATTAAATATACAATTTACTAACAAAACATATCTAATACCTACTCAATATTTATCTTCATCAACTATACCTATTATACCAACCACTTAAGCATCATATACACTTCAATTAAAAACGAAACATAATGACAAGCATCATTCGATTACACACACATACACATATACATATATATGCAACCAACATCTTGCTCCTTTGTTAAGCCCAATTACTAGACCTTTACAAAACATAAAATATCATAATAATCACTTAATATATTTGAACTTAAATATATGTATATATATCATCAAATGTTCATTTACATATTAACACCTATATCAAACATAAAAACCAATTTCATATATATATACTTTACCTATACCCAACCAAAACTGAATCATCTAACCATACTTATGAAAATTTATACACACCATGACCGACTCATCAACCACAATAAAATCTAGCAACCATTATCAAGCTATTTCTAAAACGTATATGGAAACCCAAAAATTTATATACTTTTTCATACCCATATTTACTTAAATTCATGCAAATCCGGTTAAATTCTTGTCGAAAAAATTAAATATTATAAAATAATTAAATTGTGTTTAAAAATATGAACATGGTGAATTTAGTTAATTTTATACTTAATTTTGATTAATTTTTGACTATTTTTCAACAGATTCGCGGAAATGGCGAAAATTGGCTCAGCTGACACTACTAAAAGCTTAAAATCGAAAAGCAATTTGAAGTATCGAGGCACATTAATTTCTAGACTAAGACGGTCCAAAAATGTGTTTTAATTCATAATTTAATTAATTTTAATTTAGTCCCCATTTAATTTGGGTAAAATAAATTATTTTTAATTAATTATGGAAAAAGGGTCCAGTTGAACCGCACTGGTCGAATCATATTGAGTGAACCGAACCAGCCACTAATTGGGCAGCCCAGAACCGTCCATATGCTGACCCAAATCAGAATTTTAGCTGATTAAATATGCTTGAAAAAATGCCCTTGAAGAACTTTCAAAATGCATTCAAACCCCCCCTTTAATTATGGCTTTATGAAATTGCCCCTAGCCTAAAATAGCAAAGTTGAAACTCTCAACATTGCCATGTGTGTGGCCGGCCATAAGGGGGATCTTTGGCTGTTGGAATTTGCTATTTTTAGCAGCCACAATCAGCTATAAA
Organism: Gossypium longicalyx; assembly: GCA_025698465.1. NCBI lineage: Eukaryota > Viridiplantae > Streptophyta > Magnoliopsida > Malvales > Malvaceae > Gossypium > Gossypium longicalyx. Next base: position 24,894,470 of record CM046999.1, read on the forward strand.
AGCCACCCCTTTCTGATCATTCAAAGCATCACTCACTTCACAATATTCTCTCATTCCCTCTCTCACTTTTCTCTCATTTTTTCCATCCCATTTCCCTCTTGTTCAAATGCTGATTTCTTCTCTTGGGAAAGAGACTCTCATCAGCCATTTTGGAGCAGTAATTAGGTGTTCATAAGCCACCTTGATATCCAAGGCCAACAAGAACGAAGAATGGAGAAACTAGACAAGCCACGGAGAAACACCGGATTTGCCTCTTGTTCCCTAACTCTTTAATTTTTGTTGTTGTTTTGACGAACATGTTTATGAATATTTATGCTATTGAAATGGTTATTTTAATCAATTCAGCTTAAAATTATGTTTGTGTTGGGTTGATTATATTTTGCCTGCTTGTATTGTTAAAATGATGTTTGTGCTGTTATAGGCCTCGGTAAGATGCTTAATTAAGTAAAATCATGCCTAAGTTATTCTTGCGTTACGACTGTGAGGTAACTAATGAATTAATTATTTAAACGGATTAAAATTGTAATTAATTGACACAATGATTTAATCGATTGCATGTTTATTCTTCTAAGGTAGCTGAAGGTTAAATTAGCAATGTATCTGGCGATATTATTGCCTTGCATAACTTGCAAGATTATTGTTATTAAATTGTTTCAAGGTAGGGATGCCTTGTTACTTCACATAGTCTTTTCTATGCTTATTAGATTAATTAATCGTTTGAATTGACATAGGGATATGCAAGAGATTGGTTCAATTCAATGAGTATGTATGTGCAATAACATGTTTGCTTACTAGAATATGTTTAGTAGGTTGAATTGACATAGAGATATGTCAAGAGATGAACGGATTTTGGTATGTAAGTATGTTCATAAATTAGAAAATTACCGGGTTGCCGTGATTTTATTCGTAACAGTTTAAACATAAGTTTAATAATTCTAAGTTAAAAGGATATAATTAATCCAACACAAGTATGTTACATTGATTAAATCTTATTTGAAATCGCGCACTAGAATTCCTTTGTTTTATTTTTAATTATTTACTTAGTTTTTAAATAGTTTTGACCACCATTTTTAAACCAAATTATTTTTACCTCACCAAAGTGTTTTACAATTAATTTCATAAATAATTCTTATTACAGTCCTTGTGGATACGATAACTCGACATTTACTTGTCAATTTATTACTTGTTGCGATTGTGTACACTTGCACATTTTTCTGTCATTCCAAGTTTTTGGCGCCGTTGCCGGGGAATGTTTTAAAAAGTCATTATTTGTGAATTTGTTAGTTTTACATTTTGGTTTATTTTTCTGTTTAATTTTTAACTTAATTAATTTTTCTTTGATAATTTTAGGTGTTTATGAGTATTGACCAGATTATTGACTTACACCCTGTAGACCCTGAGATAGAACGAACCTTTCGACAGTAAAGAAGACAAGCAAACCAGAGAAGGACTGAAGGAATGAATTTCGAGAATATGAATCAAGGAAACGGAGCAAACCTTGCTCAAAATCCTATCCTTATTGATGATGATAGGGATAGAGCTTTAAGACAGTATGCAGTGCCTATATTTAATGATCTTAATTTGGGTATTAGGAGACCCTAAATCGAGGCACAACAATTTGAGCTGAAGCCAGTCATGTTCCAGATGCTTCAAATAGTGGGCCAATTCAGTGGAATGTCCACCGAAGATCCTCATCTTCATTTAAGACTATTTATGGAGGTAAGCGGCTCTTTCAAATTAGCTAGAGTACCCGAAGATGCATTACGATTGAAGATATTCCCGTACTCACTAAAGGACAAAGCTCGAGCCTGGTTGAATTCATTGCCACCAAACTCAATTTCTACATGGTAAGAGTTAGCCGAAAGATTCCTCATGAAGTATTTCCCGCCAAGTAAGAATGCTAAATTGAGGAACGAGATCACTACCTTCCGACAAATGGATGATGAGTCCTTGTATGAGGAAACAAAGAACTATTACGGAAATGCCCTCACCATGGAATCCCACATTGCATCCAACTTGAGACATTTTATAATGGTCTCAATGCTCACACGAGGATGGTAGTGGACACTTCTGCTAACGGTGCTCACCTTTTTAAGTCTTATAATAAGGTTTACGAAATCATCGAGAGGATCGCTAGTAAAAATTATCAATGGCCAACCAGTCAAGCCGCGTCAGGAAAACGAGTCGCTAGAATACATGAAATGGATGCTCTCACTTCACTCGCATCTCAGGTATCTTCAATATCCTCAATGCTTAAGAATCTTACCACTAACGGGTCTAACAGTTTTGCAGCCCAACCACCTCACCAATTTGATAGTATAGCTTGTGTTTATTGTGGGGAAGGACATTTGTTCAAAGAATGTCCATCAAACCCCGAATTCGTATACTACATGGGTACTAGAACCAAAATTGAGGAAGGCAAGGACTGCAGTCCAAATTTTATAACCCATCGTGGCGAAACCACCCAATTTTTTCCTGGAGTAACCAAGGGACTGAAACTAGTAACAGCTACGCTTAACCTAGACCGACTCAGCTGCCTAGTTTTTCCTAACAAGCTTAGAAACCAGCTCAAGCTGAATCATCCAATAGCTTAGAGAATTTATTAAAGGCATACATGGCGAAAAACGATGCCACTCTAAGGAATTTGGAGAATCAAGTGAGCCAGCTTGCTGCTGAACTCAAGAATCGACCACAAGGTGCTTTACCTAGTGCTACGGAGAATCCAAGAAATTTGGGGAAGGAACATTGCAAATCGTTAACACTAAGGAGCGGAAAGACAGTAGAACCCAACATTATCGAAGCTGAAAAGGAGCCAGCTGATGCACAAGACTCAGAGGAAGTTCAACCGAGTGTTGAAATTCCAATTTCACAAGAACTAGAATCTGCAAAACTAGTCAAGGTAATTCCAGAACCAGCTAATTCTGATAAACTATCAACTGCGTTAGATGCAGAATTATCGCAGAAAAAGAATCAACCAGTTCCAATAAAGAAATCTCCACCACCCTACCCTCAAAGACTTCAGAAGCAAAACAATTCAAGAAATTCCTAGACGTACTTAAGCAATTTCACATCAACATTTCGTTGGTTGAAGCACTTGAACAAATGCCGAACTACGTCAAATTCATGAAGGATATCTTGTCTAAAAAATGAAGACTTGGAGAATTTGATACGGTAGCTCTGACGAAGGAATGCAGCGCATATCTTCAAGACAAACTAGCCCCAAAGCTGAAGGATCCTGGATGTTTTACCATACCTTGCAACATTGGAGCAACGTATTGTGGTAAGGCACTATGTGACTTAGGTGCGAGTATTAACTTGATGCCTAGTATTAACTTGATGCCTATGTCAATATTTAGCAAATTGGGGATAGGTGAAGTTAGACCTACTACGGTTACACTTCAACTAGTGGATTGATCTTTAGCACATCCAGAAGGAAAAATCGAGGACGTATTGGTACGTGTAGATAAATTTATCTTCCCTACTGATTTTGTTATCCTAGACTTTGAAGTAGACAAAGAAGTGCCAATTATCCTAGGAAGGCCATTCTTAACAACCAGAAGGACCCTTATTGATGTGCAGAAGGGCGAGCTTACTATGCATGTTCAGGATGATCAGGTAACATTTAACATTTTTAAGTCTATGTGATTTCCTGACACAATTGATGATTGTTCTACAGTATCCGATTTAGAGGATTTAATAGTGGAAAATGAGCTCGACTATGTTGAGGATCTGTTGGAACAAATTTTGACATCAGACCCTCCAAATGATGAAGGGGAGGATGAATACTTAGCTTTGTTAGAAGCTAATCAAAGGGGATTTAATCCACAATCCCACTTTGAATCTTTGGAGTTAGAGAAAAGGAATTATACCCAACCAAAAGCGTCAATCAAAAAGCCACCTAAATTAGAACTGAAGGTACTCCCCTCACACTTGAAATATGTTTATTTAGGTAACTCTTATACTCTGCCTGTGATTGTTTCAGTAGAATTAACTACTGAGCAAGAAAAGAAACTTATCTTAGTCTTGAAACAATTCAAGAAGGCTATTGGATGGACCATAGCCGATATCCTCGATATTAGTCCATCTGTATGCATGCATAAGATTATCTTGGAAGATGGCGAAAAAGGGATGATTGATGGACAACGAAGACTGAACCCTATCATGAAGGACGTGGTGAAAAAAGATATTATCAAGTGGTTAAATGCGGGTATCATTTACCCTATCTCAGACAGTTCGTGTGTAAGTCTGGTCTAGTGGTGCCAAAGAAGGGAGGTATTATAGTCGTAGAGAACGAGAATAACGAGTTGATACCAACTAGAATAGTTACAGGATGGAGGATTTGCATCGATTACCGGAAGCTCAACAAGGCGACTAGGAAATATCACTTTCCTTTACCGTTCTTCGACCAGATGCTGGACAGACTCGCGGGGTGAGACTATTACTATTTTCTCGATGGATACTCGGGGTATAATAAAATTACAGTAACACCAAAAGATCAACACAAGATAACGTTCACCTTCCCGTATGGTACATTTGCGTTTAGATACATGCCATTTGGTTTATGTAATACACCTGCTACATTTCAAATATGTATGATGTCTATTTTTACTGACATGGTGGAGAAGTACTTAGAAGTTTATATGGATGACTTCTTAGTATTCGGAGATACTTACGATGATTGCTTAGCCAATCTAGCAAAGGTACTAAGGCGATGCGAAGAAACGAACCTAGTACTTAACTAGGAAAAGTGCCATTTCATGGTGTGAGAAAGAATTGTTCTAGGGCATCGGATAACGAGACATGAAATCGAGGTAGATAAAGCAAAGGTAGATGTTATCGAGAAACTCCCATCTCCAACATCTGTAAAGGGTGTTAAGAGCTTTTTGGGCCACGTCGGGTTCTATTGAAGATTTTTCAAGGACTTCTCCAAAATTGCTAAACCTTTATGAAAATTATTGGAGAAGGACACGACGTTCAAGTTTGATGATGAATGCTTAAGAGCTTTCAAGGATTTGAAGAGTCGATTAGTTACGGCACCCATAATTGTCACACAAGACTGGGATTTGCCATTTGAATTGATGTGTGACGCAAGCGACTTCACGATAGGGGCTGTCATGGGCCAGCGAAGGAACAAAGTTTTTCATCCCATATATTATGCAAGCTGGACTCTTACAGGAGCTCAACTGAACTATACTGTAACAAAAAAAAGAGTTACTTGCTATTGTATTTGCCTTTGACAAGTTTCGATCTTATCTTGTAAATACCAAAGTAACTGTCTACACAGACCACTCGGCAATTAAGTATTTGCTTGCCAAGAAAGACGCTAAGCCGATATTGATCCGATGGGTACTTCTACTTCAAGAGTTCAATCTAGAAATTCAAGATCGAAAGGGAGTAGAAAACCAAGTAGTAGATCACTTGTCCAGATTGGAGCCGCAAGAAGGGAATTCTCCTAATATACCAATTAAGGAAACATTTCCGGATGAACACATATTGAAGGTAAGTCATGTCCATAATACCCCTTAGTTTGCTGATATTGCTAACTATTTAGCTTGTGGTTTGATGCTAATTGATAAGACTTATCAACAAAGGAGAAAGTTTCTTCACGATGTGAAGTACTATTTCTGGGAAGAACCATATTTGTTTAAAAAGTGTACAGATCAGATGATTAGGAGATGCGTGGCAGAATATGAAGTACAAAAGATTTTATACCATTGTCACTCAACTCCGATTGGGGGACACTTTAGAGGTACTCGTACAGCGGCCAAAGCATTGCAAGCTGAATTCTTTTAGCCAACACTATTCAAGGATGCATATGCGTACGTAAAAAGCTGTAACTGATGTCAAAGGGTCGAAAATGTCACCAACAGAAATGAGATGCCTCGAACAAACATAATTGAGGTAGAATTGTTTGATGTATGGGGTATTAACTTTCTTGGACCTTTCCCTCTGTCTTTTGGTTACAAGTATATATTGGTAGTAGTAGACTGTAACACACCAAACCCGGCCCAGACGTTATGGCCGGATTCGACGTGTCACATTGAAGTTTTTAAGAAAACCCATGCCTCTTTCAACATCCTTCTTAGTGTTTTAAAAGATAGTCTTTGCTAAGTTAATAAAGTGAATCGAAGCTGTGCACCATGTAGGTATCCGAAACAGAGGAGGTGAGCCATGAAGGCTGCTTGAGTACCAAGTTCTTGATTGGATCCAATCCTAGACATGCCCACAACCATTGCCACACTTTGGTGAAAAAAATCGAGTTGGAATTCATTTAAGTAGATATTTTTGATAAACCGATTAATTGTATTGTTGCTTTATTTTGAAAACAAGTACCATTTTGAAAACGCGCCCTAAGTCTAACCCATTTTGGATTATTATCAGTAAAATATAGAGTATAAAATAAAATAATCCCAGAAAAATAATTAAAATGGCCTTATTACAACCCAAAACCAAATAATAATAATTAAGATAAAATTTATAAAAAAAATCAGTTACTTATTGCAAAGTTCGAAAGCGATCACGAGGGTCACTCTGAATCCCCTCCGGCTCCAAGTCTCCACATCAAGGCTCACCTGTAAGGTTTAGGAAAGGGGTGAGTTTGGAAACTCAGTGTGCAACAAGCCCCTTTCAGAGCCCAAACTAATATCAGCATACTGGGCCTAAGCCCTAATTCAGTCTCAAAATATACTGGGCCAAAGCCTTTCGTTTAATGGTTACTGGGCCGAAGCCTTTTCATAAATCATATCACTAGGTCGAAGCCTTTACTGTAAACGGTATGGCCCATAGGCCCATTTCAATATCACATGTAATACCAATGAATGTATGCAAGCCCATTTGGGGAGACTACTCAACCCACCATCCGCTACTCTCCTCCCGTACCAACCAAGCTCTCCATGTGGGGAAATAACTCAACCCACCCAACCAAACTCTCCACTGGCAGCAAAGCTGCTTTATCATATAACTGGAGGCCTAGCCTCTTTTAATAACTGGGGCAAAGCCCTTTAAGCACTTCCTCCATTTATATAAAACCCAACCCATGCATATAATGAGTATATCATAGCATATCATGTGTATCTCATAACATATCATGTCATATCATGTCATATCATGTATAACAATATCTCATGCATCATATTCATAATTAAACCCTAGGGGGTATAATGGTCATTTTTACCTAGGGGCAAAATAGTCATTTTTCATATTATAAGGGTAATTTCGTAATTTTACCAATTATCAGGGTTTTCCATGTTCATTAACAATTATAAATATTTTCGAGTGTTTAAAAAATGATCTTTAACACACTTTATCAAATTTGAGCTTTTGGGCCCAAAACCCCTAATGGGCCCTACGAATGCCGATTTAGCCCACTAAGCCCACTTAACCCAAATTTTACAACAGTACTAACCGTGTTAACATGCAACTTTTTCAAATTTTATTTTCTATCAATTTTACCCAAATGGGCCCGAAAGCCCATTGGGCCCAATTCTAGCCCATTGAGGCCCAACTTACCCTCGTGCACAAAATTGCGCTCTTACCTGTTCCATCGATCAAAACACTGATCTTATCATATTTATCGCATCTATAACCAAACGCAAAATCACAAGTTCCCAAAATGCCAGAATTTTAGCATTTCGGCTTTTCAGCGAATATTAATCTAAGCTACTACGAGGGTTGTTACACACCTGTTTTGTGACGTTTGCTAACAAAGTCTCCCACGACAACCTACAATTAATCACCACCATTCTTAGTTTACAATTCATGCTTATCAAACCCAAAATCCACCTTACCATAGTCGGCCAAAGAACCCCTAATAGCCATAGATCACTTACCTTCACAGGGTCCGATGATTCTATCCAAGTTTATCCAAACCGATACTCCAAGCCTTGCTGCTCCTCCAAAGTTGTCTATTTCACTACACAAACCATAAAAGTCGAATGAAAAGGCCCAGTGAGGCCTATACCTCAAATCGATAACCTCCGTAAACTATAGGGGGTTTCAGCTTTTCTTAACATTTACACTATTGAATCAATTTGGAAAACGAGTACTTACCACAGTCTTCTCTTCTGCACTGTTCAGACCCAAAGTAGACTTAGCCCTCAACCACCTAGCAGCCTTTGAATCCTAGAGGTCTACAGGTTCGGCTATGCCCCTAGAACTAAGGTATTTCGGCTTTTAGGACCAAGAGAAAGAAATGGTGTGGTGGCTTTGTATTGGTGTTGTCGTCGGGGACTTTTAGAGTTTAGCGGATGAAGGGATTGGTCACAACAAATGAAGAGAAAAGAAGGATGCTGGTCTAAATGAAATCAGCACAACCAACTTCAAAAGTTTCGGCTCTTGTGGCTATTCGGCAAGGGTGATGAAAAGAAAGGGAGTAGTAGTTTGATTTTGGCAAAAGAAGAGAAAGAAAAATGGATGAAAGGAGTGGTGATTTCGGCTAGAGAAGAAAAGGAAGAAAAGAAATAACCCTATGATGTTTAAACAAAAGAAAATGACACAACTAAAGCCCCTAATGCTGAAATACTAACCTAAAACCCCTAAGCTGATTTCTCCTCCCTAAATTCCCACTATTCAGCCAACACTAAGCCTCCATTCAAAACCCCAAAATCTCTCCCCTTATCACTCCTAAATTCATGCATTTGACCGATTCAAACTCTCTCCAACAGAGTTCCATTCGACTTCAAACTCCTGCATGCTCAAGACATAAAAATTGCCAGCTTAGTGAATCGAACCTTGGCCTTCCCCCAACCACTTACACGCCACTTTTTTTAGCTCCTTAGTGGCGTCACTTAACCACTTTGCCTGGGGCTCTCTTGTGTTACATTTTACCCACATCTTTTAATAAGACCACCTATCCAATGCCCCTAAATCCTTAAGTCCAAAATTCAAAAATTCTATCGGGTTTTGGCCAACACATGGGCCTTCCATAGGCCCATTTACACACTCCAATTATGAATTTCACAACCAAATACCAAATTTTAAAAAATTTTACCAAATTCTCAAAAATTACGAAAATCCCGAAAATTAGGGTGTTACATAGACTATGTGTCTAAGTGGGTCTAGCCTGAAGCTTATCCAACAAACGATGCTAGGCTCGTAATTAAGTTCTTACAGAAACACGTGTTCACAAGGTTTGGAACACCAAGAGTTATCATTAGTGATGAAGGGTCCCACTTCGTGAACAAGTGGTTAAAATGGTTATTAGACAAGCACGGAGTGAAATACAAGGTTGCAACAGCTTACCATCCGCAGATGAATGGGCACACTGAACTAGCAAATAAGGAAATCAAAGGCATACTTGAGAAGGCAGTTTGCCCAAACCAACGAGATTCGTCCAAAAGGCTGGACGGTGCTTTATGGGCTTACAGAACAGCATACAAGACGCCTTTAGGGATGTCACCCTATAGGTTGGTCTTTGGGAAACCATGTCATCTACCTTTAGAGTTAGAGCACAAGGCTTACTGGGCTTTTCGACAACACAACTTGGATCCTAAGCTTGCTAAAGAGAAATGGATGCTTCAACTCAATGATTTAGAGGAACTCCAGCTATTCTCCTACGAAAATGCCAAATTACTCAAGGAGAGACTTAAGAAATGGCATGACGAGCACATTTGAGTTCGAGAATTTGAAGCAAGTCAGTGAGTCTTGTTATTTAATTCCAGACTAAAGTTCTTTCCATGTAAGATAAAATCACGTTGGTCCGAACCATTTACGATTCATCGCATCTATCCATACGGAGTTATCGAGTTCCAAGGTAAGGGAGGTAATTTTCAAGTTAATGCTCAGCACCTAAAACACTATTAGGGAGATAAGATTGAACGGAATGAAATTTCGTTCATTTTATCAGATGTTTAAAATTTTCTTATTTTCTTTTTTAATAAATGATTTAGGGTATATTTTTGGGATTAGTATGTTTAAATAAATTCTGTCTAGGAGAGTGGAACTTAAGCGGGACTGCTTGTGACCCCTCCAATCTTTCCTGAGAATTTATTTTAACATAATTTTCCTAAAAATTATTCTCTAAATAGAAATTTTAATTTTTTATTTTTCAAATAAAAGGGTCAATTTTAATCCAAGTCGTAAATTGCAACTCAATTCCAAATTTTCATTAAGTCTAGGACTTAATTGAATCATTTTTAAAATTTGGTTACTATTTTTATAAATAATAAAAACTAGATGCCTCTTTTTTGTAAATATTTTCAAAAGGGTTCTAGAATAAATGTTTTTAGTTTAATTAAAACATTTGATAATTATTAATATATAATTATATCCATTATAATATATATTAATTATTATCAATTTTAGGATTAGTTATCACATTTTATTTGATAAGTTTTTAATAATAAGATGATAATCTTTAATATATAATTATATCTATTATAATTTATATATTAATCTTTATCAATTTAGCATAGAATTAGGATTATTTTTAATCACATCTTATCTTTGTTTAAATAAATTAAATAGCAATTAATAATTTAATATGCATATATCTAATTAATAATTGTTGTTATCTTTGTATAGGATTAGAACTTAGAATTTTTAAGAATTCTACTCTAATTCATATTTCTCCCTCTATAAATTCCACCCATCTTTCCATTCATCTATCACTCAAAACCCAAAACCCCTTAAAGTGTCGCACACCCATAGCACCTAGCAGTCGGCCAGCACACCTAGCTTCATTGCCCGCCACACGTCCAAGCTCCAACAGCTGCTCCTAGGCACACCTACCCATTGCATGCTGCCTTGCGCGCCTGGCCCCTTCCAGCGCTTGTTGCTCTAGCCCAACTGCCCAGGCTATGTCCCGTATATGCGCCTAGCGCATGCACCAGGCCTGCTCGACAAAGCCTCATACACGACTAGCACGTCCCTACCAGCTCCCGTGTATTGCTGCCTGCTCCCATCCCTTGCTACGCACTACTGCCTTGCACACCCAAACGGCACCACCCTTTCATCCATCCTAAGCCACAAACCCTCCAACCCCTCTTTTAAATTGCCATCTTTTCCTTCATTATTATTATTATTATTTTCTAGAATTCTTATATTTTTACAAAAAAAGGTGGTAAAACCTAGTTTTCTCTTAAATTTTAATTTTATTTAATTATTTAATTATTCAATTTATTGAATCATTAATAATTTTTATTTAATTAAATTTTTTAGAAAATATTTTTCCATCTTTATTTCAGGTTAAACATGCCTCGCAAGAGAACTCATGCTTCCGCTCAAATTAATGAAACACAAAACAAGTTCCACTGTGAAGAAGCCAAAGTGAGATACGAAAGTATCTTTAAAAATCAATAAATGCATCCAAAGAAAGGCTTTACATTAAAGGAGAGCAACTACAGAGACTTTATGGCACGTATTCATCAAGTTGCTGAAACCCTCAATAAGGAGTTGTTTTGTGAAAAGAGACCTAGTGTGGATGAGGAGCTAGTTCATGAGTTCTATTCGAATTTAACTTCAAGCGAGATGACAAAAGTTCCAGTTCACGGAATCAAGGTACCAATAAACTCAAATGCTATTAATGAGTTCTTTGAATTACTTGATTTTGAAAATGATGAATATTCCACATTGATGAGCAATATCAAGCCTGAAAATTTGCAGGAAATTCTGGAGGAACTGACAGTTCAGGGTTCTACATGGACTGTGTCAAAACAAGGAATCCACACTTGTCGAAGAGAATATTTGACGCCACTCCCAGAGGTATGGTTTTACTTCATCCGATTTAGCCTTATGCTTCGCTCACATGAGACTACAATCTCATTAGAGCGAATTGTTTTATTGTACTCAATCCTAACTGGTAAGACCATTGATGTGGGGAAGATCATCTTGAGAGAAATACAGAATTGTGTTGTTAAACGTTCTGGCCCTGCTCACTTCCCCTTTACAATAACAATTTTATGCTTGAAAGCTGAAATTCTTACAAATGTAAGGAAGACAGGGTATAGCCAAGGCACAATCACGGATTGGGACCTTTACCGAGTAGCTGGAGACTCAGTCCTACAGCAACGAGTAGAAGTAAGTGAGGAACCAGAGGACCCTGATGAAGAAGAAGATCCCACGATGCAATCATTTGAAGTCCCTGATAAGGTAGAATCAGTGGAGCCAGAAGCTGAACCTGATGCTGAAACTTCAATGTTTAGAACTCAACCGCCTAGCCCAGACCTTCAAGATGAGCTATCAAAATTGATGGACTTAATGCAACATATGCAATGGCAAGAACAAGCCTACTGGAGATACTCAAAAATAAGGGATGACTCGATGAGAAGTGCTTTTAAGAAAATATATAATGACCTATTTATTTTTGTGCCTGAGTTTCCAGATTTCATATTTGAACCATGGAGTCCATTATCAAAGAAGGAGCGAAGCGATTCGTGCAAAGGCAGTAATGATGGAGCAAAAGATGAGTCCAGATCGGAAAGATCTGCAAATAAATAAAAAGGAGGGATCTTGACTTTACTTTATTTTTGTTCTCAGACTATTTTTTGGATTAAGTTTAATTAGGAATATTTTATTTTTTTTGCATAATAAAACAAGAGAGGAAAATCACTAATAACATGTGAGCAAGTCACAAAGTATAAAGTGTGGCAATAGATATATACATGTCTAGGATTAGATTTAGAAAGAGCTTGGTACTTAAGCAGTCAAATTGACTCACCTCCTCTTTTCTAAAATCCTATCTGGTGTATATTATCTATTCACTTTAAACAATGAGGATATTGTTCATTTTAAGTTCGGGGACTGAAAATTTGAATTATTTCCACTCAGAATAAAATTTTTCTTTTAATTATGATTAGGATATTATTTGTTCAAAAATTTGAATTCTGTTAAGTATGCTGAATTTGAGTATGAATAAAGTTCTATTATTTCAATAAATTATCATGTTAGCATATTAATGACATGAATGTATTTTTAATAAAGCATGCAAATTCGTTTCATAAAATTTTTAGTTCTTTGGGAAAGTTAGGTATGTATGAAAGTTTAAGTCTTTAGAATTGACTTAGTAGTTTCTTAAGGTGAAATCCTAGGGAGCATGGAACATTGGAAATGATTTAGGCAACTATTGTTTGGACCGTTTGAGCGTTTCAAGTCGACCGTGGTAAAATTTTATCCTTTGAAAACCAACTTTGAGATTATATGGCCTAATTTTATTTCGACCCTTCCAATAATTAGCCATTACTTTTCACTTAATGATCTTAAAATTGTCCCAAAAATTGGACTCAGTAATATTCAAAATGTACTTTGAAAATAAATTTGGGGGAGCTAAAAAAATTGCTCAAGAATTGTAGTACACAAAGTAAGTGCTCGTGTTAGTTAAAAAAAAAGAGAGCACATGTATTTGAAAGAGATGTAAAAAAGAGCATATAAAAGTCAAGTTGGTGTATTGAAGGTAAAAACTCCGAAGGTTTGATTGACGTTGAGTCTAGGGTTTTTAAACCAAAATTTATCCATCTTTCACCTACCCTTAGCCTAGCCACGTTACAACCTTGATAAAGACCTATTGATTCAAAGTCCTCATGCTACCTACATTAGTGGAGAGAAATTGCTATGATCAACATATGAAGACATAAGTTAAGCTTAATGATTGCATCTTAGTCTTGAATAAAGGAATAAAAATCAAATTGGAAAGGGTTAACATGTCTTTGTTACAAAAGCATTTAGTCCAAAATTTGCTATAATAAGTTGTTGAATTTAATTTGAACAATATGTATACTTCAGTTGCATAACTATCAGATTCCTTGTCTTTAAGCATAAGTATTTTAAATCCAAAATTTTGGGAAAAATATTGTTTTGAAGGAATTTTTCAAAGGTGTTTCCGAGAAATTCTTTTCAAAATTTGTGCATTACTCTGGACGAGCAATTAATTAAGTTTGGGGGTGTGTAAACACAAAAATTTATAAATTTTTTCATACCCATTTTTACTTAAATTCATGCAAATCCGGTTAAATTCTTGTCGAAAAATAATTAAATTGTGTTAAAAGATATGAACATGGTGAATTTAGTTAATTTTATACTTAATTTTGATTAATTTTTGACCATTTTTCGAAAGATTCGCGCAAAGGGCCAAAATTGGCTCGATTGACACTACTGAAAGCTCAAAACCGAGAAGCAATTTGAAGTATCGAGGCACATTAATTTCCAGCCTAAGACGGTTCAAAAATGTGTTTTAATTCATAATTTAATTAATTTTAATTTATTCCCCATTTAATTTGGGTAAAATAAATTATTTTTAATTAATTATGGAGAAAGGGTCTAGTTGAACCGCATTGGTCGAACCATATTGAGTGAACCGAACCAGCCACTAATTGGGCAGCCCAGAACCCTCCATATGCTTACCCAATTCAGCATTTTATCTAATTAAATATGCTTAAAAAATGCCCTTGAAGAACTTTCAAAATGCATTCAAACCCCTCCTTTAATTATGGCTTTATGAAATTGCCCTAAGCCTAAAATAGCAAAGTTGAAACTCTCAACATTGCCATGTGTGTGGCTGGCCATAAGGGGGCTCTTTGGCTGCTGGAATTTGCTATTTTTTGCAGCCACAATCAGCTATAAAAGCCACCCCTTGCTGATCATTCAAAGCATCCCTCACTTCACAATATTCTCTCATTCCCTCTCTCACTTTTCTCTCATTTTTTCCATCTCATTTCCCTCTTGTTCAAGTGCCGAATTCTTCTCTTGGGAAAGAGGCTCTCATCAGCCATTTTGGACTCATCAGCCATTTTGGAGCAGCAATTAGGTTTTCATAAGCCACCTTGATAGCCAAGGCCAACGAAGAACAAAGAACGGAGCAACTAGACAAGCCACAGAGAAACACCGGATTTGACTCTTGTTCCCTAACTCTTTAATTTTTGTTGTTGTTTTGATGAACATGTTTATGAATATTCATGCTATTGAAATGGTTATTTTAATCAATTCAACTTAAAATTATGTTTGTGCTGGGTTGATTATATTTTGTCTGCTTGTATTGTTAAAATGATGTTTCTGTTATAGGCCTCGGTAAGATGCTTAATTAAGTAAAATCATGTCTAAGTTATTCTTGCGTTACGACTGTGAGGTAACTAATGAATTAATTATTTAAACGGATTGAAATTATAATTAATTGACATAGTACTTAATCAGTGCATGTTTATTCTTTTGAGGTAGCTGAAGGTTAAATTAGCAATGCATTTGGTGATATTATTGCCTTGCATAACTTGCAAGATTATTGTGATTAAATTGTTTCAAGGTAAGGATGCCTTGTTACTTCACATAGTCTTTTATATGCTTATTAGATTAATAAATCATTTGAATTGACATAGGGATATGCAAGAGATTGGTTCAATTTAATAAGTATGTATATGCAATAACATGTTTGCTTACTAGAATCTGTTTAGTAGGTTGAATTGACATAGGGATATGTCAAGAGATGAATAGATTTTGGTATGTAAGTATGTTCATAAGTTAGCAAATTATTGGGTTGTTGTGATTTTATTCGTAATAGTGTAAACATAACTTTAATAATTCTAAGTTAAAATGATATAATTAATCCAACACAAGTATGTTACATTGATTAAATCTTATTTGAAATCGCGCACTAGAATTCCTTTGTTTTATTTTTAATTATTTACTTAGTTTTTAAATAGTTTTGACCATCATTTTTAAACCAAATTATTTTTACCTCACCAAAGTGTTTTACAATTAATTTCATAAATAATTCTTTTTACAGTCCCTGTGGGTACGATAACTTGACATTTACTTGTCACTTTATTACTTGTTGCGATTGTGTACACTTGCACATTTTTCCGTCGTTCCAGTATAACACCAATCACATATACCATTCATTCATTTCATATAATATTATAATCAAAACGGGGTAATTCATGACCAAACATAACCAAATTCAAACTTAGAAGTTAAGCCATATTTGCATGGCTCAAATTATACATATCCAAAATCGAACAAAATACATATTAGCCTATATATGCCATAAGTTCGAAAGTAGACTTTTAAAAAAATACTGAAGGTTGACGATTGTGTGGATGACCTCACTGACGATCCCTGAGCTCGTAACTTACAACAAAATCTATAAAATGAGTAACAAAAACACACATAGAATAAGCTAACTTAGCTTAGTAAGTCATAAGCAAATTTAACCATTCAAAAGAATAATCAAAACATTTTAAACAAACCAAATTATAACATTAATGTTATACTTTATCTCGAACATATCATCTCATTTATTTATTTATAACTTATACTGTTACACAAATAAGTTACCTATATGAGCATACCTATATGGACGAATATACAAGATCAAAAATAACATCACATATGTACATACCTATGTAGCCAAATATACAAGGTAAAAAATAACATCACATATCTACATACCTATGTAGCCGAATATACAAGATCTCTTAGCTTAGTTTACTTGCTCTATTATCACATCAACATGTAGTCTTATAGGCATAGGCTTGAAAATAAATCACCGGCATAAAACCTGCTAGGCATAAGCCTGAATCACACACCGGCACAAGGCCTGCTAGACTCAAGGTCTGACTTTTATTCACTGGCATTAAGCCTACTAGGCATAAAGCCCAATTACATTCACCAGCACAAGGCTTGCTAGGCTCAAAGCCCGAATATCACTATTATAAAACTGTTTCATACACAATTCATATAACAAAAACTCTAGATATTCCATATCGATCATACGGACTTTCAAATGATATAACTTAGTCGAATTAAACTCAAATAAATATTTCTATTTTTAAACACATTCGGCTAGCTCTTTTATGAATCTATAGTTTCCACAACAGCATATTAAACTAAGTTACATTCAAGATAAATGATGTTTAATTGCTTAAAGAGTTACCTCGGATATCGACGAATGTTATAAATTGGCTATTCAGCTATTTTTGCTTTTCCCCGATCCAAGTATAATTTTCTCTTTTCTTGAACTAAATTGACATAATTTAAACTTATTTAATAAAATTCATTCAAAAACACATGAATGGACAAATTGCACTTTTGCCCCATACATTTTACACTTTTAGTAATTTAATCCAAAATTCACAAAACACAAAACAAGCATAATTTGCCTATGCCATGCTTGAGCCGAATACTCCCCATACACATACTAGTCCTCAAATTTCATTTATTTCACATTTTAGCCCCTTAAATTATTGTTTTTTCAATTTAGTCCTAATTACTCAAAATCTTCAAAAACTCCAATACAAAACATGTTAATCTAAAACATATTTTTGATATTTCATCATCAAACATCACAAAACACAAATATTCATCAATGGCATAACTCAAAATATGCATCAAAATAAAAAAATTTCAGCATGGATTAGATAGTACTCGAAGCAACGATCTAAAAAAACATAAAAATTATCAAAAATCGAGCTAAATCTTACCTTAAATCAAGCTCCAACAATGCCCGAACCTAAGGAACTCTTGTTTCTTTTTTTCTTTTCTTTTATATTCGTTCATGCAAAGAATGAACAATGGCTTTTAATTATTTTATGTTTTATGTTATATAACATTATTAACCATTTTACATTTTTAACATTTAACTTAAAATTTAAACCCATTATAAATTAAGGTTACTACCGTCCTTCATACTTAATCAGGGCCTAATTGCATTATGAGTACCTCATGCAACAAAGACATCATCAATTTAGCCCCCTTTTTCATTTAACCACCAAATTTTTATTTTACGCGATTAAGCCATTTTTATTAAATTAAGCACACAAACAATCAAATTTTTATACGAAACTTTCACACATGCAAATTCACATATAATAAACACAAAAAATAATATTTAAGTATTTTTCTGACTCGAATTCGTGGTCCGAAAACCACCATTCTGATTAGAGTCTAAATCAGACTGTTACAACTCTCCCCCTTTAGGGATTTTCGTCCCCGAAAATCTTACCGGTGAATAGGTTCTGATAACGCTCTTTCATTGCATCCTCTGGCTCACACGTTGCTTCCTCAAATCCATGCTTATGCCACAATACTTTAACTAACGGAATTTTCTTGTTTCGCAAATCTTTAATCTCACAAGCCAGAATACGAATCGATTCTTCCTCGTATGTCATATCAGACTTAATCTCAATCTCTGATGGACTAATCACATGCGAGGGGTCGGATCTATATCGTCGAAGCATCGAAACATGAAATACATTATGGATATTTTCTAACTCAAATGGCAGCAACAATCTATATGCAACCGGCCCAATTCGCTCGATAATCTCATACAGCCTAATATATCTCAGACTCAATTTGCCTTTACGACCAAATCTGAGTATTTTCTTCCACGGTGAGACTTTCAAGAAGACTTTATCTCCAATCTGAAACTCTATATCTTTTCGTTTCAAATCTGCATATGATTTCTGACGATCTGATGCTACTTTCAAACTTTCACAGATCACTTCCACTTTCTGTTCACTTTCCCTGAGCTCACTCCAGTACAATGGTGTACGACATTTACGACCGTACAAAGCCTCATAAGGTGCCATTTTGATACTCGATTGAAAGCTGTTATTGTACGAAAATTCAATCAGAGGTAAGTATCGTTCCCACGTACCTTCGAACTTGAAAATGCAACATCCCAACATATCCTCAAGTATCTGAATGATTCGCTCATACTGACCATCTGTTTGCGGATGGAAAGCAGTGTTGAAATGTAATTTCGTACCTAATGTATCTTGCAGTTTCTTCCAAAATTGCGATGTAAACCTCAGATCTCTATCCGAAACAATTGATATAGGCACACCATGCAACCTAACAATCTAAGAAACATACAATTCAGCCAACTTATCAAGCGAGTAATCTGTACGAACCGGAACAAAGTGAGCAGATTTAGTCAATCTATCTACAATAAACCAGATTGCATCTTTCTTGCTCGGTGTCAATGGTAAACCAGATACAAAATCCATTGTGACTCTGTCCCATTTCCATTCAGGTATCATGACTGGCTGAGTGATGCGAGCTTGGCTACGGAGCTAATTATCGAACCCTTGGAGCTACCATTGGGACCAATCACTCGAGCTCGATCAAAGAGGTTCCAAGAGTCTATTTTAAGCTACATAAATCAGACATGAAAAGAAGGAGTGTTCGAACAGCAAGCGAACAACTCAACAAGATCATGTTGCAACGTCTTACAAGCTGACTTAGCTCGTTTCAGCTCAAAGGAGTTCAACTCGATACAAAGCTGGCTCGTTGAGCTGATTTTAATTTATTTATTTTATGCATCTTTTGTGCTGGAATAAATTCATTTAGTAGTGCTAGTTAATTAGTTAATTTTTAGTTCAGATAAATAACTATTTAAAATCTGGACATTTTAATTTAATGTATTAAATATGTTTCACATTAATATAGGTGTTTAATATTTCTGGTTTAGGACATAATCAATGTGTCTAGAATAGAACAAATTAATTAGCTGCTGCTAATTTAATTTGTCCAGTCGCATGACATAAATTACATTGGTTTGAATGCTACCGAATTTAATGTGTCTTAACCCTTTTTGTCCAGCAGCATGACCTGAATTAAATTGGTTTGTCTGCTGCCGATTTTAATGTGTTTTAACCCTTTAAATGCTATTTTATTTTGCAGTAAACACAATCATGAATTGGCCAAAGGAGGGAGCTGAACACACATTAATTCCAGCTAACTTTTCGTGCACACCAACAGTTAAGAAGAATTAAACTCAATAGCAGCCTTTTCCTCTATTCTAGGTGACGCCTTGGGTAAAGTAAGGGACACCCTTCTTCATCAAGCAACCAGCTAAAAGGGGGCTGACGTTTGGAGTTTTCGAAGTCATTTTTAATACCTCCCATGATCGTTCAGCTCAATGAAGCACCACCAGCTGGCTGTTTACAATCGGCCGAACCTTCCAATAGGCTATTTGAACTCATTAAATCACCAGCAATTAGGAAGTTTCAAGGAAATTTCTATAGCATATTTTAGTATGTTCTAGCCGAGTCTAGATGTCTAATGAGCTGCCAAAAGTGACCATTCGACTAGCTTTTCATTTTGCTTATAAATAGTTGTTCAAATCATTGTAAAAGGGACTAATGCCGAATTTATGCCAAAATTGTTATTTGTGAGATTGTTCTCTCTTGTTTTTCTCCAAAGATTGATCTAACTTATCAAGTGATCCTTGTGTTGTCAAATCATCTTTATTTACGAACATATCACTTTGTTACCAAAGTGTGGCGTTCACTTATACCGAAGGTTCGTATCAATCTTGAGAGAAGGTCTCAATCTTCAATCTATCCTTCAAACATTCCATTGCCATTCCTCCATTCACTAAGTGTTCATATAAGTTTTGGGTTAACACATCTAGTTTGTGTTAGTTTATACTTGAACCTTAGTCGAGCCATATCCCTCCTCCATAACTGACTTTGCTATTTCTTTCCTGACCTATTTCTGCTTTGAACTTTTTAGCTTATTTGCTAACCGCCTAAAGCTTACCCAATTTAACGATCGGGCAAAACTTTATGACTCAATTCTTAACCGTTGCGAGCATATATCATTTGGTATTAGAGCTGGTTAAATTGAGGTGAGAATCATTATTTTAATATTCTTGGGATTACAATTCAGTAAAAAAAATTTGAAAAAAAGAAAAAAATTCGTACAAAAAAAAAGAGAAAAAAAAGAATATATATAAAAAAAAGATTGAAATATACATAAAAAAATGAAATTAAAAAAAAAAAAGAGGATGTGAAAATTTGTTTTAAATAGTTTTTCTGCTCGAGATTTTATCATTCCTTTTTAAAACCAAAAACGTCACATTTCTACCCGTCCATTTCGTTTTCAAGCCTACCTATTTGTCCTACATTATTTCCCCACTTAACCAGCATTATTTTTGCAAGTCGACTCACAAACAGACGTTGATTTGTCTAAGTAGTCTGCGGAGAACCTCGAGAGGCAAACTTGAACGAAAAAAGGCACGAGAGCGGTGAGACTATCCGAGAGTATAAAAGCCAAAATTGTGTGTTTTTCCTTGTGAGTGAAATTGTGAGATTTGCTGTGTGCTTCAAACTTATATGTCGAGAAGTCTCGAAAGAAATCCAATGGCCGGAGAAGGATTGCGACCTGTTCGCAATGTCATTGGCGGAGGAGTCCCTGATTTAACTTTACAAGCCCTCATGCGAGAAATGGAGCGACTATTCGACCGCAAACTCGAACCCATTGAAGATAGGCTATATTGGGTCGAAGCACGGGGACAACGTGAAGGAACCCCCGAAGAAGCAAGGCGAGGGTGAGGGCGTCCCATACAATGCCAAGAAGATCTTGATGAGTCAAGTGATAGAGAAAGAAATTACTCTCCTATTCAAGGTAATCGGTAAAGGGGTCAACAAAACTGAGGCCGTAGGGAAAGAGATCGTCCCGACGACAATCTCAAGAATATCAAAATGACAATTCCTCCATTCCAAGGCAAGAACGATCCCGAAGCACTTTGGAGTGGGAGCGGGAGAAGAAAATAGAGCTCGTCTTTGAGTGTCATAATTACTTGGAGAGCAAAAAGTTGAAGCTCGCGGCAATAGAGTTTTCTGATTATACAATCGTGTGGTGGGATCAACTCATGACAAGCCGTAGAAGAAACGAAGAAAGGTCTATTTCAACTTGGGCCGAAATGAAGGCTGTCATGTAGAAACGTTTCGTCCTTTTATATTACCACCGAGATTTGTACAGCAGCTAAAAAATCTAACTTAAGGCAACCGAAGCGTCGAAGATTATTACAAAGAAATGGAGGTTGCGATGATACGAGCCGATGTGGAGGAAGAACGTGAAGCTACGATGGCGAGATTTTTAGCGGGCTTGAATCAAGATATTGCCAATATAGTGGAACTTCAGCACTATGTCGAAGTTATGGACATGCTCCATATGGCTATAAAGGTCGAAAAGCAATTGAAGAAGAAAGTAGTCAATCGAGCTTATCCATCCTTGTCTTCTAGAAAGTGGAGTCAAGGACCAAGCAAAGCTCCTATTCGTTCCAAGGAACTTGTCACAGCCACTAAATCTAATCAACCAAGCGGCGAGACAAGTAAGAATAAGAACAAACCTGATTCCAATCGTTCTCGCGATATTAAGTGTTTTAAGTGTCAAGGGAGAGGCCACATTGCTAGTCAGTGTCCTAACCGTCAGACAATGGTGATTCGGGCAACGGTGAAATTGAGTCCGAAGATGAAAAGGAGGAAGAATCCGGAGACCCCACTGACGAAGAAGACGAAGTTGAGATGCCCATTGACAAAGAGATCGTCGTTGTAAAACAAAGTCTAAACATCCAAGGAGTCAAAGATGACCGATAATGAGAAAACATTTTTCACACTCAATGCCATATTCAATGCAAAGTGTGCAGTTTGATAGTCGACGAAGGAAGTTGCACCAACGTTGCCAGCACCATGCTTGTTGATAAACTTGGTATAGTCACTACGAAGCATCCAAATCCTTACAAGTTGCAGTGGCTAAACGAAGGCGGTGAACTTAAGGTAACCAAGCAAGCAAAGGTGGCATTTTCGATAGGTAAGCACCAAGATAAAGTGATTTGTGACGTTGTGCCGATGCACGCGGGGCACCTTCTGTTGCGTTGTCCTAGGTAATTTGATCATCGAGTTATCCATAACGGCTACACGAATTGATATTCGTTCAAGCATCTTGGAAGGAACATCACTCTAGCTCCTTTTACATCGAAGCAAGTGTAATGCCCCCATACCTGAGACCGTCGCCGGAGTCAAGCACGAGGTGTTAACGGGCTTAATTCATTAATTAAACAACTCAAACAATTTCTTTTAGAAATTCCAGACAAGCTGGCTAACAGCATCACAGTCGCTTAAAAATTCATATATCAAGTTTCCAAACTCGAAATTAAGATCCATAAATTTTCCTTGAAACTAGACTCATATATCTATCTAGTAATTTTTTTCTAGAATTTTTGGTTGAGCCAATTAGTACAGTTTATTAGTTAAAGTTTACCCTATTTCTGCATTTGATTGCTTTGACCTCTGTTCACTACAAACCACTTTTCTCTTTGTACAGAACTCAAAAGACTATTTTGTTTATATCTCTTAAAACTAGACTTAATAAGTAATATGTACATATAAAGTATAACTTCTAATTATTTTTTTTAAAATTTTTGGTGAATTTCCAAAGTCATAAAAGGGGATTCAAAAATTGCTCTGGCCCTGTTTCACAAAAATTTAAATATCTTATAAAATACAACTCTTTTACCTATTTTGTTTCTTCCACATGAAAATAGATTCATTAGGATTCAATTACATATTTTATTCATTATCTAATTCTATTTCTACTGTTTTTAATTATTTTTCCAATTCATGTCACTGCTACTGTGTGATTCTGTTTTATAACCAATTTCATCACTTTATGGTTTTCCATGGACTAAGTAACACATTAAACATACATGACATCAAATATGATCTAGATTGGTCATTCCAATGGCTAATCATTTCCAAACCTTTTCTTACTAAACCATAACCATATCATAAGATTATTTACACAAAGTGAGTATAGTGCTATACATGCCACACTCAAAATATACAAGCCATTTTACCAATTTATGTCTTTGGATAGTGTGAGTGAGCCTTCGACCTATCCCAATTCTCAAGTCGGCTTGTCAAAACTACAATGAATGAAAATGAGGGAGTAAGCATAAATGCTTTGTAAGTCCATATGCAAATAACAAATAACTTAACAAAGCAACTATACCAACCAACATTAGCATAATATCACCAAAACATATATCACATTTCTATTCATCATTCATCATCTTACCATATTATTGTTGTCGTATCAAGTCTCAACCCGAGGGTTAAGTACATACCTGTCCAAAGTGCCCATTCCACAACACTTACCAATACCTCACTTGTATCTTGAGTATTCTTCCATTTTACTAAAACTTTACCCGTTGAACACATCAGAATATAATTCGGATACATGGAAAGTTTGCACATAAGTGCCACATATGTAGCCAAGCTACCATGTAACCCGCCCATAAGTGAACTCGGACTCAACTCAACGAGCTCGGGCGTTCGCATTCATAAGTGAACTCGGACTTAACTCAACGAGCTCAGATGCCTGGTTACATCTCTCGAACTCAGACTCAAATCAATGAGTTCAGACATTTGCATCCATGAGTGAACTTGGACTCGACTCAACGAGTTCGGATGCCTCATAATTCTCACGAACTCGGAACGCAACTCAACGAGTTCGGATCTCAATTTCCTAGTGACATGTCACTTGTATCCTAATCTATTTCTAATGTTCAAATGGGCTTTTTCTCGGTTACACATCTTTTTCGTCTTCCATGGAATGTCGAAACCGATAATCGGTAACAATTCATATTTATCAAGTAACATACATAATTTGAATATTACTCAATAATAACCACAAATCATAATATTTCATAATATTAATCATCATATCATATAAATATCATTAAATTACTTAAAATGAAATTTATGTTACCACATTTACACATGAACTTACCTCGGTACAATATGTTAGAAATCAAGCCTATTCCTCGGAAACTTTATTTTTTCCTCGATCACGACTTGAATCTCGTTTCTCTTGATCTATAATAAAAAATTTAGCTTATTTAATACTCACATTTATTAAAACAGTCCTTGACTCAAAAATTGGCAAAATTACATTTTTGCCCCTAAACTTTTGCATATTTACACTTTTGCCCCAAAGCTCGGAAATTAAACTTCATCCTACTTTCTTATGTTTTATGACATTCTTATCATTTTTTCCTTCTATAGCAACATCAAATTCACACTCTATCATGTATTTATGAGCATTAGGTATTTTTACCGATTTTGTCGTTTTACTCGTTTTCACGTAAAATCGCTTAGCAAAAGTTGTTTAACACAATTTCAAGCTTCATATTCTACCATAAAACATCAACATAAACATATTTCACCTATGGTTATTTTTCCAAATATAAACTCTAGGTTAAATTATTGCTAGAATAAGCTAAATCAAGTTACTGGGACTCCAAAAACGTAAAGAACATTAAAAACAGGGCTTGGAATCACTTA
Organism: Gossypium longicalyx; assembly: GCA_025698465.1. Classification (NCBI taxonomy): domain Eukaryota; kingdom Viridiplantae; phylum Streptophyta; class Magnoliopsida; order Malvales; family Malvaceae; genus Gossypium; species Gossypium longicalyx. The sequence goes on from CM046999.1 coordinate 24,919,525, forward strand.
CTATGGAGCTTGGAAGCTTGAAACAAACCCTAGCTATGGAGAAACCTTGAAATTTCGTTCTAATGAAGAAGATGGACATATTTTGCCATCTTTTTCCTTTTTTTAATCTTTTAATTACCAAATGACTAAAATACCCTTCATTACTAAACTTTCAAAATTTTCATCCATGTCCAATTTTTGTCTAAAAACATAGAAATTGGTCAAATTGCTATTTAAGGTCTCTTAATTAATATTCCAAAGCAATTTCATACTAAAAACTTCTAGAATGCAAGTTTTGCAACTTATTCAATTTAGTCCCTAATTTCAAATTAAGCACTTTATGCATAGAATTTCTTCACGAAACTTTCACACAATCATGCAATCATATCATAGACCTCAAAATAGTTATAAAATAATTATTTCTATCTCGAATTTATGGTCTCGAAACCACTATTCTGATTAGGCCCTAATTCGGGATATCACAGCAAGCCTATGAATACTAGCTCAAGATGAAACAATCAATAGAAAAGACAAAAGAAAAAGAGCGAGAGAAAAAGAATAAAAAGGAAAAATAAAAAAAAGTAGAAAAGAGAGGAAAAAGTGAGAAAAGTGATTAAAAAATACGAGTGATAAAAGAAAGAGAAAATGAGAGCGAAGATAAAAAACGAGTGTTTTTGCAAATAAGCGAGAGATTCGAAAGTTGTTTTTGGCAAGGCAACCAATTCTTGTACTTATGTACAAAGAATGTCTTTTGAACACTAACGAAATTGAAAATTCTTTGCCTTATTCTATCGTATCTTTATTATAGGAATTTGACGATATTTTTTAGAAGAAGTACCAAGTGGATTGCCTCCCATTCGAGGCATCGAACACCAAATTGACTTCGTGCCGGGAGCATCTATTTCGAATAGACTGGCTTATCGGAGTAATCTCGAAGAAACGAAGGAGTTGCAAAGGCAAGTAGTAGGGTTAATGGAAAAGGGTTACATCCATGAAAGCTTAAGTTTGTGTGCAATTTCTGTCTTGTTTGTGCCCAAAAAGGACGGTTTGTGGTGAATGTGCATTGATTGCCACGCCATCAACAAGATCACCATCAAATATAGACATCCCATTTCCCGCCTTGACGATATGCTTGACGAACTTAGCGGAGCCCAACTCTTTTCAAAGATAGACTTAAAGAGTGGCTATCACCAAATCTGTATGAGGGAGGGAGACAAATGGTAAACCGCATTCAAGACAAAGTACGGTTTGTACGAATGGTTGGTAATGCCATTCGGTCTTACAAATGCGCCTAGCACTTTTATACGTTTAATGAATCATGTTTTGCATGCTTTTATTGAAAAATTCTATGTTGTATATTTTGATGATATTTTGATCTATAGCAAGTCATTAGAAGATCACGTTCAGCATCTGCGTGTGGTGTTAGAAGTTTTGCAAAAAGAGGTACTTTACGCTAACTTAAAAAAAATGTTCTTTTTGAACTTATGAGGTTGTGTTCTTAGGTTTTGTGGTGAGTGCCCGTGGTTTGCAAGTTGACCAAGAGAAGATCAAAGTGATCATTGAATGGCCGCACCCAACGAACATCAGCCAAGTACGAAATTTTTATGGGTTGGGAAGCTTTTACCGAAGGTTTGTACCTAACTTTAGTACATTAGCTGCCCTCTTGACAGGTATTATCAAGAAAAACTCTCCCTTTTGATTGGTTTGATGATGAATAAAATGCATTTAATAGGCTCAAAGAATGTCTAACTAATGCTCCATAATTGTCCTTACCTAATTTTAACAAGACATTTGAGGTTAAGTGTGATGTCTCAGGAATTGGCATTGGAGCTATTCTAACAGAAGATGGACGGCCTATAGCATACTTCAGTGAAAAACTCAACGGTTCCACATTGAATTACCCAACATATGACAAGGAAATGTATGCCTTGATCCGGGCCTTAGAAACTTGGCAACATTATCTTTGGCCAAAGGAATTTGTTATTCATACGGATCATGAGGCCTTAAAGCATCTTCGAGGACAAACGAAGCTGAACAAGCATCATGCTAAGTGGGTAGACTATTTAGAGTCATTCCCTTACGTGATAAAATATAATAAAGGTAAAGAAAACATTGTCGTCGATGCATTATCACGAAGGTATGCACTTGTCAATCAATTGGATTCTAAACTGCTAGGTTTTGAATTTTTGAAAGATCTATATCAAACTAACATTGATTTTGGTGAAGCATATAAGTGTTATATGCAAGGAGTCTATGAAAAGTATTATCAGCATGAAGGTTACTTGTTTCATGAAGGTAAGCTTTGCATTCCTAATGGTTTCGTAAGAGATATGCTAGTTAACGAAGCTCACGGTGGTGGACTTATGGGCCACTTTGGAGTTGCTAAAACATTGGCCATATTGCAAGAACATTTTTATTGGCCAAGAATGGAACGTGATGTGATGAAAAAGTGCGACTGATGTATTATAACACCCCAAACCCGACCTAGAAGTTAGACCCGAATTCGGCGTGTCACATTGAAGTATTTGTCGAAAACCATGTTTTCATTAGAAACCCTTCTTATTTAAAACGTAGTACATTGAGAGCTTCTTAATTTTATTTCCAAAATTCCTTTTTACTTTGCGGAGGCTAATTTTAAAAGTAACTGATTTACGAAAACGTGATGTTTAAAAGTTAAGTTGTGAAAGCATTTTGAAAATGTTGCGAAAACGTAGTGTTTAAAAATAGTTCTTGTTTTGGAAAACAGTGTCCTACTCCTAACAGATATTAGACATACTACATAAAATCTCTTAATAAAAGGTTAAGGAAATAAAGAGGTCTTATTACAACCTAAATCAAAACCAAAGTGTTTAACTAAATAAACAAAATAGAAAAACATGTGCAGTTGTGTGGTCATCTCCGAGTCCCTCTACGACACCGATCCACCTAACGTTGGGGATTACCTGCATAGTTAATAAACAGGGTGATTTTACGAAAACTCAGTGTGTAATCCCCTTACTAGAGTAACAGTCAGTATACAAAAACAAAAACAAAAATAATCTGGGCGAGCAGGTGCAACGATAATAGTACCCCGATCCGATTCGAGCGTCGTGGGCCAAAGCCTATCACAATATCATTTGGGTCACAGCCCATAACAGAATCAATTAGGCCCAGCCCAAACTAAAATAGAACAGAATGTGTGAATGCATGGATGCATGTTATCCCATCCCAATAATCCAACAGTTACACATCAACTCCGTCCCTCGGTGTACATCATGTGGGGATATAAATATCGACCAACCCATCTGATACACATCAATGGTATCCCGGTTGCGGTACTACCTTCATTATAGCAAAGCTGCTAATCATATATTAGGCTTCAAAAGCCTTCAGTAGCGGTATTATAATTGGCACAAAGCCATCGGTAACCATAATAAGTTTGGCACATAGCCATCAGCGACGGTAATATAATTGGCACACAGCCTTCGGTAAACATGATCGACGTAGAGTCATCAATAAGTATGTTAGGCACATAACCACAGGTAAATACGATTAGCACAAAGCCATAATCAAGATGGCACAAAGTCATATTTAGGTTGGCACAGAGCCATAATCAGAATAATTGGCTTTAAGCCATCGGTAGCTGTATCATGTTAGGCACATAGCCATTAGCAACAGAAATATAGTCGGCACACAGCCTCGGGTAAATATGATCGACATAGAGTCATCAATAATCATATATTGGGCTTAAAAGCCACCGGTGGATCCACGGTCATCAAGCAACCATGCGATCCTTAATCGGTGGATCCACGAATGTCGAGCAACCATGCGATCCTCAATTTCTTCCTCCGTTTCATAAACCCCACCCATGTGCAACATAATATTATATGAATGCAGCAAATATACACACGACATACAAAATCATACAAATCACAGTCATAACAGTCCAATCACAGTCATACATTCTCAATCAAAACATAGTCAAATCAATCAAATTGTATTATCAGTGAGTCATATACCTTAGAAAGGCAGAACGGTCTTTTTACCTATTAGGGGTATTTTATTCATTTAACCCTACAAGGGTGTTTTGGTAAATCTACAAACTAAGGGTATTTCGGTAATTTTACAAACCAATGGTATTTCTATACTTTTTTAAAGTCAAGGGTATTTCTATAATTTTGTAAATTAGGGTTATTTCTATAATTTTCCAAATTAAGGGTATTTCGATAATTTTCTAAATTAGGGGTATTTTGGTAATTTTACAAATTGAGGGTATTTCAGTAATTTTACAAGTCGAGGGTATTTGATAATTTTACTGGTCAAGGGCATTTTGGTAATTTTATAGGTTGAGGGTATTTCGATAATTTTACAAATCAGGGGTATTTTGGTAATTTTATAAACCAGGGGTATTTTGGTAATTTTGACAAATTGAGGGTATTTTGGTAATTTTATAAGCTGGAGTATTTTAGTAATTTTACAAATCGAGGGTATTTGGATAATTTTATAAGCTAGGGGGTATTTTGGTAATTTTACAAATCAGGGGTATTTCGGTAATTTTACAAATCGAGGGTATTTTTGTAATTTTACAAATCGAGGGTATTTCGGTAATTTTACAAACTGGGGGTATTTCGGTAATTTTACAAATTGAGGGTCTTAACAACCCAACAAAAGGTCCAACGTCGCCTCGAGCGACTTAAGTAACCTAAACAGACATATCGGTGCAAATGGGCCTAAGGCCCATTACTCGGCCTAACGTGTGGGCCCATTTAGCCCAACTACTTCCTACCTAACAATTACATTTACACAAGCGGGCCCATGGGCCCATTTGGCCCATTTGGCCCGTCAAGGCCCAGTACACAAGAATGCCCGTGGCGGCCTCTACAGTCTATTGCCCATTGTTCGTGGGCTCGGTTACCACACGAATGATCGGACGCTCGTGAAGCCTCAAATGCCAAAGTTTTGGCTTTTGACTTTTGCCGACTTCTAACAAAGAAGGGCGTAAATACACACCTGTTTATGAGAACGCGCCGAAGTCCACGATCACCAACCTTGGCACATCCTGCATTGAGTCTTCCTCCCCAACTCATCTACTTTGCTCTATTTAAAGCCAGCTTCTCACCAATTCTCATGTTAGCTTCCCGATGTAGGATTGCTTTCAACCATTAGGAAAAATTCCTCATTCTTATGACCACTTCAACCACAGAGTTCCAGTCCAACACCACCTCCGACACAGCTCAAATAGCAAAATAAATACTCCACTACGCATCCCAAGACTTGAACCTCAGACCTCACAGTTACAGAACACGCCACCTTGCCACTCCACCACAGGCTCTTTCTGTGATAAAAACGTCCATAATTAACTTTAAGACATATGTGCCAGTGTCCAGAATCACTTAAGAGAAAAACCAATATGAATTGTAAGAGCCAAGCCTTGAACCCAGGCTCCCTTGCAACCTTAATGACAACACAACCACTAGACCACAAGCTTCCTTGTGTCATTTATTTAACACAATAATTTAAAAGGCCATCATCCAAGCATCCAGGGTTTTATTCACTTAATACCAAAATTTTTGCTAAAGCCCAGGTTTGAACCCAAGATTCCTCCAACACTTCTCAGAGCCATTAACCACCAAAGTAGACATTTAATTATGTCATTTCCTTGCACAATTAAATACTTATATACAACCTCCTTACAGACCCACACTCAAGGCCCAATTCTCCTAGGCCCAAATTCGGGGTGTTATAATTCTACCCACTTAAAGAAATTTTGTCCTCGAAATTTCTAACTATCTAAACAAGCGCTTAGCTCAACCTACACCACTACGCTCCCATTGCGCACTCTAAATTCCAAACTACACTAATACACTTTTAACTTAATCTCAAAACCTCTCACACCTAACCAAACATCTAACCACACAAATAGATATTTACCACATATGCATACAATTTCTATATTCAAACATCACATCCAAACAAAACACACCTGACTTAAAAGGAACTGTGCAATCCCGAACCTGATGCTCCTTAGACCCGCATCTGAGACACGCTCCTGACTTCCTCCCAGCATTCGTTCGGATGGCACCTTTTGCAACGCTCACAAGTTGAAAAGTTTGGATGCTTCTTAACGCGTTTCACAGAACGGGGCTCCTGTTTCAGAGGACTATGATCCCTCTTCCTGCTACACTCTAGGCGCCTAGCCTGAAGTGTTTTATTATACGCCTTAACTCTTGCCTCGAACACTTCTTCTAGCACTTCCCTTACCAACCAAGTCAGTGTCTCTGTACCAAGCTCCGGGTTATTTTTACCTGAAGTTGGCGAACTTACCTTGACTACAGTTTCTTGAACCATCTCATGTTCCGGGGAGACAACCAACTCCTCGCGACCTTGCTTGCCTTCGGAATCCATCACAGTACTGTTGCTAACTTAAACAAAATCTGATTTCCAAAACATACACTGAATAAATACAAAATCTAACTTTAAGTACAGTCTAACAGAAAACTTACGGATTCGGCGTCGGAGACTCGGTAACCACACTTTCAAGAAAATATTCAGAAAAATATTTGAAATAATTCAAATCTTTTTTGAACCTTTTTGAAACACTTCTTTTAGAAATCCAATTTTAAAACCTATTCCACAGTCGAGTTTTATAACTTAGCTTTGATACCACTAAATGTAACACCCCAAACTCGGCCTAGAATTTAGACTCGAATCTGGCGTGTCACATTGAAGTATTTTTCGAAAACCATGTTTTCATTAGAAACCCTTCTTATTTAAAACGTAGTACATTGAGAGCTTCGTAATTTTATTTCCAAAATTCCTTTTTACTTTGCGGAAGCTAATTCTAAAAGCAACCGATTTACCAAAATGTGATGTTTAAAAGTTAAGTTACGAAAGCATTTTGAAAATGTTGCAGAAACGTAGTGTTTGAAAATAGTTCTTGTTTTGGAAAATCGTGTCCTACTTCTAACAGATATTAGAAATACTAAATAAACTCTCCAAAAAAAAGGTTAAGGAAATAAAGAGGCCTTATTACAACCCAAATAAAAACCAAAGTGCTTAACTAAATAAACGAAATAGAAAAACATGTGCAGTTGTGTGGTCATCTCCAAGACCCTCTCTGACATCGATCCACTTAACGCTGGGGATTACCTGCATAGTTAATAAACGGGGTGAGTTTACGAATACTCAGTGTGTAATCCCCTTACTAGAGTAACAGTCAGTATATAGAAACAAAAATAGAAACAGTCTAGGCCAGAGCCCGTTAACAGTATAAGTACAGTCCAGTTCAGAGCGTACATGGGCCAAAGCCTATCACAATATTACTTTGGGTCATAGCTCATAACAGAATCAATTAGGCCCAGCCCAAACCAATAATAGAACAAAATGTGTGAATGCATGGATACATGCTATCCCATCCCAATAATCCAACCGTTACACACCAACTCCATCCCCCGGTGCACATCATGTGGGGATATAAATATCGACCCACCCACCCGATACATATCAATGGTAGCCTGGTTGCGGTACTACCTTCATTACAGCAAAGTTACTAATAATATATTGAGCTTAAAAACCCTTCAGTAGCGGTATTATAATTGGTACAAAGCTATTGGTAACTATAATAAGTTCAGCATCTAGCCATCAGTGACGGTAATATAATCGGCACACAGCCTTCGGTAAACATGATCGACATAGAGTCATCAATAAGTATGTTAGGCACATAGCCACAGGTAAATACGATTAGCACAAAGCTATAATCAAGATGGCACAAAGCCATATTTAGGTTGGCACAGAGACATAATCAGAATAACTGGCTTTACGCCATCGGTAGTTGTATCATGTTAGGCACATAGCCGTCAGCGATGACAATATAGTTGGCACATAGCCTCGGGTAAATATGATTGACGCAGAGTCATCAATACTCATATATTGGGCTTAAAAGCCACTAGTGGATCTACGGTCATCAAGCAACCATGCAATCCTTAATCGGTGGATCCACAGTCATCAAGCAACCATGCGATCCTCAATTTCTTCCTTCATTTCATAAACCCCACCCATGTGCAACATAATATTATATGAATGCAGCAAATATACACACGGCATACAAAATCATACAAATCATAGTCACAACAGTCCAATCAGAGTCATACATTCTCAGTCAAAACATAGTCAAATCAATCAAATTGTATTATCAGTGAGTTATATACCTTAGAAGGGCAGAACGGTCTTTTTACCTATTAGGGGTATTTTAGTCATTTCATCCTACGAGGGTGTTTGGTAAATCTACGAACCAAGGATATTTCGATAATTTTATAAACCAATGGTATTTTTGTAATTTTTGAAAGTCAAGGGTATTTCTGTAATTTCGTAAATCAAGGTTATTTCTATAATTTTCCAAATCAAGGGTATTTCGATAAATTTCCAAATCAGGGGTATTTTAGTAATTTTACAAATTGAGGGTATTTCAGTAATTTTACAAGTCGATGGTATTTCGGTAATTTTACAGGTCGAGCGTATTTCAATAATTTTACAAGTCAAGGGTATTTTGGTAATTTTTTAAATCAAGGGTATTTTGATAATTTTTACAAATCGAGGGTATTTTGGTAATTTTACAAGCTGGGGTATTTTAGGAATTTTACAAATTGAGGGTATTTCGGTAATTTTACAAGCTAGGGATATTTTGATAATTTTCCAAATCGAGGGTATTTCGATAATTTTACAAATTGAGGGTATTTCGGTAATTTTACAAATCGAGGGTATTTTGGTAATTTTACAAATTGGGGGTATTTCGGTAATTTTACAAATCGGGGGTCTTAACGACCCAACGGAAGGTCCACCATCGCCTCGAGCGACTTAAGTAACCTAAATAGACATATCGGTGCAAATAGGCCTAAGGCCCATTACTTGGCCCAAGTAGGCTCGCACGTTAGTGTTGCCCATTTAGCCCAACTACTTCCTACCTAACAATTAGATTTACACAAGTGGGCCCACAAGCCCATTGGGCTTATTTAGCCCGTCAAGGCCCAGTACACGAGAACGCTCGTGGCGGCCTCTACAGTCTATCGCCCACGGTTTGTGGGCTCAGTTACCACACGAGCGATCGGACTCTCGTGAAATGTAACACCCTAATTTTAGGCGTAGAAGTAATGGGCCTTGAGTTTGGGATCTATTAGAAGGCGGCTTGAATAAAAGAAAGGTGTTTAAATATGTTATAATTATGTGTTTAGTTTAATTGTTAAATTATTTAGGAAGGGTTGGTAGTGTGGAAAAAGTCCTGGGTTCGACCTAGGGCTTTAGCAAAATTTTGCATATATTTTCTAAAGAACCCTGAGCATTAGGTGGAAGGCTTATTAATAAGGCCTGGTAAAATCTGACACAAGGAAATGCTTGGCCTAGTGGCAAAAGGTGTAGGTAGTAAGCAGGAGGTCTAGGGTCCAAGTCTTGGCCTTGGCGAAATTTTTTTTATTGCGCATAAGATTAGTAGGGAAGCTGGCATTTAAGCTTTATAAATATGTTAGGTGGAAATTTGATACAAAGGATGTGCTTGGCCAAGTGGCATGATGGCGTTAGGAGTAAGAAGAGGTGCTAGGTTCAAGTTGCAGCATGAGCAGAAGTTGTGGGTTTTTTGTAGACAACCTGAAGGTCGGCAGAAAGACTTTATAATTAATTAGAGAAGAGAAACGACATAATAGAGCTTGTGGCTTGGTGGCAAGGGATGTATAGCGTAGCCAAGAGATCAGGGGTTCAAATCTGAATGGTAGCAAATATTTTTAGGATAATCAGGTTGCGGGTTAATAGGCCCTAAAAATAGCTAAGGAGGGAATATGGCATAAGAGCGCCTGCGGTGTAGTGGTGAGAAGCATGCTATGGTTATGAGAGGGAGCAAGTTTGAATCCCAGGCCTGGCAAAGTTTAAATTTTTATTCTTTAAGAAAACTAAGGCTTATGCATATAAGCCTTATAATTAATCGTAACCGAATGGTAGCATAAGAAAGGATGCGGTGTAGTGGCCAGCAGCATGTTGGGAAGATAGAGGGTTGGAGTTCGAGTAGTGGTGCGCGCAAAGGGAGAATTTAATTTTGCTACTCAAGTGTTGTACGGTAAAAGCAATTTGAATGCAATTCAAATTGGAATTTTTGGCTAAAATCAAGGGGATTAGGATGAGGATTAAGCGTAGATATGATGGTGATAAAATTGGAGAATTTGAAGGGAAATTATCTTGACAAGTTTAAGCCGATTGAGGAGTGTAGGTGTATTTATTTATTTATTTATTTATTTTCGTATAAATATGTGTGTCGCATGGGAGAGTAAGGGCGTTTGTTGTTTTTGTATGCTTCAGTCGCATATCACCTCCTCTTTTCTTTAGGTCAAACTCTTAATCTTTTCTTCCCTATTTTAATCTAATCAACCTCTCCCTCTTCAACTTAGCCGACTGTTTCTTTTGCATTTAAAAGTCAATTTTTACACTTTGGGGGCTTGATTTCTTGTTGGCAAGCGATCTCGCAACCGGTAAGTGAATTAGATCTTCTTCGGCTTCTGTTAAATATTTCTAAGTTCTTTCATTTCTACACTCTTAAAAGAAGATTTTTCTTTATTCTTTCCAAAACTTTCGTTAACCTACGGTTTCTCCAGTTATCTCTCTTTTCTCTCTCATTCAAGAGAGTGATCGCTAATGGAAAAATGGGGTTCTAGCAGAGAGGTTGGGATAGAGGCTCCCAAGTTTAAGCGACGTAAGGTGTCAATCGTTAGGGACTTTCTGCCTAGATGTGGAAGGCGGACTACGTCAGATTTCGAGTTACATAGGATTTCGAGTTACATAGGCAGATCGCAGTCGATCAATCTAGTCAAGGCAAGTATCGGTGGTTCTTCGGTATGTAGTGGATTTATTTTGAATTAATGGAATGTGACTAATAGAGTATAATGTTGAATATAGGTTTGGATGATTATGAATACCTAGTACTCTAGGTGATAAGGTGTGTACTTCTACCCTATGATAACTTGATATAAAGCCGAAGGTGTGTACATACACTACACACACAATGAATCGGCAAAAACTAAAATGCCGAAAAGTCGAAATGCAGAAATGTCAAAGTTTGGCTACGGTAGTCTTACGAGTGCACGAACACTCATAAGGAGGAAACCTATAGGTTTTCTGAGGCCCTATGGGCGATTCCATGGACTTGGGCTATAATTTGGTCAACTGGGCCGGAATAGGCTTAATGGGCCTGATAGGCTGTTGGGCCATAATAGGCAAAATTGATATTTAATGCTATGTGATGGAAAATTTGTACGTGAGAATGCATATAAATGTGATTTGGGCCTAATGGGCCATATATAGGTGATTTGGGCCTAATGGCCATATACATAAAACTTAATTAATTTATTATGACCATGGACAAGTCATAGGGTTAAGGTGTGGCAACGGGTATATGCATGTCTAGGATTGGATCTAGGGAGAGTTTGGTACTTAAGCGGTCATAATGACTCACCTCCTCTTCTCTGGAATCCTACCTGGTGCATAGTATTCATTCATCTTAGCTCACGGGATTTGTTAACGGGCGAAGGTAAGTGAAAACCTTAATAAAGGGAAAATTACTGAAATGCCCCTAAGGGCAAAAATAACCAAAATACCCGTAGGTGTTGAATGTAAGTTTTATGGATGTGACATGCATATCTGCTGCATACATATGATATCCTGCTTAGGTTGCATTGGGTTGGGAATTATGGAACGGAGGAAGTATATGAGGATCGCATGGTTGCTTGAGAATCGTGGATCACCGACGGCTTTTAAGCCCAATGTGTAAATGAAGGTAGTTCCGCAACCGGGCTACCGTGGATGTGTATCGGTTGGGTGGGTCAATATTTATAACCCCATATGATGTGTCGGGGGATGGAGCTGGTGTGTAGCGGATGGATTGTTGGGATGGGATTGCACTGCATTGCATTGCATGTATGATATTGTTGTGATATTATTGCGATGTGGGCTTCGTCCCAACTAAGGCTCATATGGGCTATAGCCCAAAGACCAACATTATTGAATTGGGCTCTGGCCCAAAATAACTAATGATTGCTTTATACTCGTTGAGGGTTGTACCCACTGGGTTTTCAAAACTCACCCCCTCTTTCTAAACTTTTCAGGTGATCCTCAATAGGCGGTTCAACGGATGGAGGGACTCGGAGGTGGCCAATTAGCATAAAAGTTTAAACTTAGACTTGTTTGTTTTTAAAAAGCATTTAGTTCCTGATTTATTAAGTAATTTTAGACTGGAATGTAATAAGGTCTTCCCTTTTTGTTATTATTTGGTTTATCATTTTTAGGCGTTGTAATTACGAAAAGTTGAATATGGATTTTTCTAAAGCATAGTTTTTTCAAATACTACGTTTCCGCAACTAAATTTTTAAATGATGAGGTTTCATAAAATCATATGTTCTAAATAAAGCTTCCGCAACTGGAAAGAGATTTTACAAAGTAATTAATGTTTTTTATTTTAAGGAAGTGTTTCCAATGAAAATAAGGTTTTTGCTAAAACACTTCAATGTGACGCGCCAGATTCGGCCATAACATCTGGGCCAAGTTTGTGGTGTTACATGAAGCCTTAAATGCCAAAGTTTCGGCTTTATAGCTTTTGTAGACTTCTAACAAAGAAGGGCGTGAATACACACTTGTTTATGAGAATGCGCTGAAGTCCATGATCACCAACCTTGGCACATCCCGCATTGAGTCTTCCTCCCCAACTCATCTGGTTCGCTCTATTTAAAGCCAGCTTCTCACCAATTCTCATGTTAGCTTCCCGATGTGGGATTGCTTTCAACCATTAGGAAAAATTCCTCATTCTTATGACCACTTCAACCACAGAGTTCCAGTCCAACTCCACGTCCTACACAGCTCAAATAGAAAAAAAAATACTCCACTACACATCCCAAGACTTGAACCTTAGACCTCACAGTTACACAACATGCCACCTTGCCACTCTACCATAGGCTCTTTCTATGATAAAAACGTCCATAATTAACTTTAAGACATATGTGCCAGTGTCTAGGTTCACTTAAGAGAAAATCCAAAATGAATTGTAAGAGCCAAGACTTGAACCCAGGCTCCCTTGCAACCTTGATGATGCCACAACCACTAGACCACAAGCTTCCTTGTGTCATTTATTTAACACAATAATTTAAAAGGTCATCATTCAAGCATCCAGGGTTTTATTCACTTAATACCAATATTTTTACAAAAGCCCAGGTTTGAACCCAAGATTCCTCCAACACTTCTTAGAGCCATTAACCACTAAAGTAGACATTTAGTTGTGTCATTTCCTTGCACAATTAAATACTTATATACAACCTCCTTACGGACCCACACTCAAGGCCCAATTCTTCTAGGCCCAAATTTGGGGTGTTACATGTATTGCTTGCAAGAAAGCAAAATCGTGGATCAATCCGCATGGTTTGTATACACCATTTCCCATCCCGGATGCACCATAGGTAGACATTTTGATGGATTTAGTTCTAGGTCTCCCTAGAACCAAACATGGAAAGGACTCAATATTTGTGGTTGTAGGTCGTTTTTCGAAAATGGCTCAATTTATACCTTGTCACAAGACTGATGATGCCACTAACATTGCCAATTTGTTTATCAAGGAAATTGTCAGGTTGCACGGAATACCCCGCACCATCATCTTCGATCAGGATTCAAAATTTCTTAGCCACTTTTGGAAGATGTTATGGGGGAAGTTAGGCACCAAATTGCTATTTTCAACCATGTGCCATCCCCAAAATGATGGCCAAACTGAGGTAGTTAACCGAGTCTTGTTGACTTTACTACGAGCCATCATTCGTAAGATTTTGAAGTCATGGGAAGAATGTTTGCCACATTGGAGTTCGCTTACAATCGAAAAATTCATTCAGCACAAAACATTCTTCTTTTGAGGTAGTATACGGTTTCAACCCATTAACTCCTTTTCACTTAGTACCCTTGCCTTCTAACCAGCTAGTGCATGTAGATGGCAAAAGAAAAGCTGATTTTGTTAAACAGCTTCACAAGAAAGTCAAGGATAATATCGAGCGGAGGATCAAACAGTATGTGCGAGGAGCGAACAAGGGGTGCAAATGAGTCGTGTTCGAACTCGGAGACTGGGTTTGGATCCATATGCGTAAAGAAAGGTTTCTCGAGCAACGAAAATCAAAACTCCAACCAAGGGGTGACGGTCCTTTCCAAGTGTTGGAACAGGTCAACGATAATGTCTACAAAATAGATTTACCCAGTGAGTATGGAGTATTCGCTAGCTTTAACATTGGTGATCTTTCCCCTTTCGATGTAGGTGACGATTTGAGGACAAATTGCCTCGAAGAGAGGGGAATGATGTGAGCTTGGCTATGAAGCTAATTTTCAAACCCTTGGAGCTACCATTAGGACCAATCACTCGAGCCCGATCAAAAAGGTTCCAAGAGTCTATTTCAAGCTACATAAATCAGACTTAGAAAGAATGAGTGTTTGAACAGCAAGCGAACAACTCAACAAGCTAATGTTGCAATGTCTTACATGCTGACTTAGCTCGTTTCAGCTCAAAGGAGTTCAATACGATACAAAGCTAGCTCGTTAAGCTGATTTTAATTTATTTCTTTTATATATCTTTTCTGCTGGAATAAATTCATTTAGTAGTGCTAGTTAATTAGTTAATTTTCAGTTCAACTAAATAACTATTTAAAATCTGGACATTTTAATTTAATGTATTAAATATGTTTCACATTAATATAGGTGTTTAATATGTCTGGTTTAGGACATAATCAATGTGTCTAGAATAGAACAAATTAATTAGCTGTTGCTAATTTAATTTGTCCAGCCGTATGACATAAATTACATTGATTTGAATGCTGCAGAATTTAATGTGTCTTAACCCTTTTTGTCCAGCCACATGACATGAATTAAATTAGTTTGTCTGCTGCCGATTTTATTGTGTTTTAACCCTTTAATTGCTATTTTATTTTGCAGTAAACACAAGCATGTATCGGCCAAAGGAGGGAGCTGAACACATAGTAATTCTAGCTGACTTTTCATGCACTCCAACAGTCAATTAAACTCAATAGTAACCTTTTCCTCTATTCTAGGTGATGTCTTGAGTAATGTAAGGGACACCCTTCTTCATCAAGCAACCAGCGGAAAGGGGGCTGACGTTTGGAGTTTTCCAAGCTATTTTTAATACCTTCCATGACCATTCAGCTCAATGAAGCACCACCACCTGGCTGTTTACATTCGGCCGAACCTTCTAATAGGCTATTTGATCTCATTAAATCACCAGCAACTAAGGAAGTTTCAAGGAAATTTCTATAGCCTATTCTAGCATGTTCTAGCCGAGTCTAGATGTCTAATGAGCTGCCAAGAGTGACCATTCAGCTAGCTTTTCATTTTTCCTATAAATAGTTGTTCAAATCATTGTAAAAGGGACTAATGCCGAATTTATGCCAAAATTCTTATTTGTGAGATTGTTCTCTCTTGTTTTTCTCCAAAGACTGATCTGACTTATCAAGTGATCCTTGTGTTGTCAAACCGTCTTTCTTTACGAACTTATCACTTTGTTACCAAAGTATGGTGTTCACTTATACTGAAGGTTCCTATCAATCTTGATAGAGGGTCTCAGTCTTCAATCTATCCTTCAAACATTCCATTGCCATTCTTCCATTCACTAAGTGTTCATATAAGTTTCAGGTTAACACATCTAGTTTGTGTTAGTTCATACTTGAACCTTAGTCGAGCCATATCCCTCCATAACTAACATTGCTATTTCTTTCCTTACCCATTTCTGCTTTGAACTTTTCAGCCTATTTGCAAACTACCTGAAGCTTACCTAATTTAATGATCGGGAAAAACTTTACGACTTAATTCTTAACCGAGGTGAGCATATATCACTGAAGCAATCCAGAAGGAACCTGATGTTTAGCTTTTACTTGCTGATAAACTAAACATTTCAAAACAAAGTCAGAAATGTCTCGTTTCATACCATGCTACCAATAGAGCTGTTTCAGAGTATTATACATCTTCGTACTACCTGGGTGAATAGATAATCGATTGTTATAAGCTTCGTTCAAAATCATTTGATCAAATATGTATTTCTCACAACGCATATTCGGTTTCTGAATCTCAAATAGTCATCAGCATCAACTCGAAACTCTGAATCAACATTTGAATTACTTTGAGATCGTTTTGCTAACAACTCATTATCAACCTTCTGGGCATCGCATATTTGTTGAACAAATAACAGTCTTGCTTTCAATTCAGCTATTATCAAACCATCATAAGATATAGCCATATGCGCATTCATTGCACGCAAAGCAAACAGTGATTTTCGGCTTAAAGCATCAGCAACAAAATTAGCCTTTCCTAGGTGATAGTCAATCACAAGTTTTTAGTCTTTTAGTAATTCTAACCATTGACGCTATCTCAAATACAAATCTTTCTGAGTCATCAAATACTTCAGACTTTTGTGATCGGAATAAACATGACATTTTTCACCGAACAAATAGTGACGCCATATTTTCAATGTGAATATAGTAGCTGCCAATTCTAGGTCATATGTCGGATAGTTCTTTTCATGTGGCTTTAACTGTCTAGAGGCATAAGCTATAACTTTGCCTTCCTACATCAAAACACGGGCCAAACCATTTAAAGATGCATCACTATAGATAACAAATTCTTTACCCAATTCTAGCTGAACAAACACCGAAGCTTCGGTCAAAAGGGCTTTCAACTAATCAAAACTTTTCTAGCAATTTTTTGACCACTCAAGCTTAACATCTTTTTGCAGTAGCTTCGTCATCGGGGTTGTAACCATAGAGAAACCTTTCATAAACCATCTATAGTAACCAGCAAGTCCCAGAAAACTTCTGACTTTAGAAACGTTTCTCAGAAGTTTCCAATCGAGTATAGCTGAAATCTTACTCGGATCAACCTGAATACCTGATGTTGAAACAACATGTCCCAAAAAGCTAACTTCGTGTAACCAAAACTCACATTTACTAAGCTTCGCATACAATAGTTTTTCTCGCAAATTCTGTAACACAAGTCTCAAATGCTCAGCATGTTCAGTTTCATTACGGGAGTAGATCAGTATATCATCAATGAACAAGACCACAAACCAATCTAAATACTGCCTGAAGATCCGATTCATCAAATCCATAAAAACAACAGGTGCATTTGTAAGTCTGAATGGCATAACTAGAAACTCATAATGTTCGTACCTCGTTTGAAAAGAAGTTTTTGGCACATTAGAGTCTCTGACTCGCAAATGATAATAACTCGTTCTCAAATCTATCTTTGAAAACACTGAAGCCCCTTTCAACTGATCAAACAGGTTGTCAATCCATGGCAACGGGTATTTATTCTTTATAGTCACCTTATTTAGCTGGCGGTAATCAATACACATTCTCATAGTTCCATCTTTCTTTTCCACAAATAGAACTGGCGCACCCTAGGGAGAGAAACTCGGTTGCACAAAACCTCTATCTGTCAACTCTTGCAACTGTGCTTTCAACTCTTTTGATTCAGTAGGTACCATCCGATATGGAGCTATTGAAATCGGAGTCGTCCCCAGTACTAACTCTGTAATATCCCGAATTAGGGCCTAATCGGAATAGTGGTTTCGTGACCACAAATCCGAGATAGAAATAATTATTTTATAATTATTTTGAGGTTTATGATATGATTGCATGATTGTGTGAAAATTTCGTGAAGAAATTCTATGCATAAAATGCTTAATTTGAAGTTAGGGACTAAATCGAATAAGTTGCAAAACTTGCATTCTAGAAGTTTTTAGTATGAAATTGCTTTGAAATATTAATTAGGAGGTCTTAAATAGCAATTTGACCAATTTCTAAAATTTTGGACAAAAATGGGCTTGTACATGAAAATTTTCAAAGAAAGGTATTAAGGGCATTTTGGTCATTTGGATATTAAATGAAATAAAATGGGAAAAATAACACAAAATAGTCATCTTCCCATTTAGTTGCTGCCTAAACTTCACTCTCACCATAGCTAGGGTTTCTTCAACTTTCAAGCTTCATAGTAAGTGATTCTAAGCCCCGTTTTTAATGATTTTTACGTTTTTGAGATCCCTTAGCTCGATTAAGCTTATGTTAACAATAATTTAACACAGGGTTTATATTTGGAAAAATACCCATAGGTGAAATTTGTGTATTTTGATGTTTTATGATAGAATATGAAGTTTTAAATTATGTTAGACAACTTGTACTACTCGATTTTAAGCAAAAACGAGTAAAAGGGCTTAATCGGTAAAAATACCTAATAGTCACAAGTACATGTTAGAGTGAGAATTTGATGTTGCCATAGAAGGGAAAAGTGATCAGCATGTTGTAAAACATAAGAATAAGGAATAAAGTTTAATCCCGAGCCTAGGGGAAAAATGTAAATATGCAAAAGTTTAGGGGTAAAATTGTAATTTTGCCAAAATTTGAATTAAGGATTAATTTGATAATGTGAGTATTAAATAAGCTAAATGTGTTATTTTAGATCAAGAAAGACGTGGAATCGACCCCAATCGAGGAAAAGAAAAGATTGTGGACTAAATTGCAAATCTTTGTATTTTGGTATCAAGGTAAGTTCATGTGTAAATAATGTAACATAATTGTTATTTTTAAGCTATTGATGTTAATTATATGATATGCTGATTTTTATCATGAAATATATGCTTTGTGGTTAATTTCGAATAAAATGCAAATTATGTGAATTACTTGTTGAACATAATTGTTACCGAGTATTGCTTCCGGCATTCTACGGAAGACGGCAGGGATATGTGTTCGAGGAAAATCCCATTTGAACTTTAGGAATAGATTAGGATACAAGTGACATGTCAGTAGGATGGTTGAGCATCCGAACTCGTTGAGTTGAGTCCGAGTTCACTTATGGATGCGAATGTCCGAACTCGTTGAGTTGAGTCCGAGTTCGTGAGATGTAACTAGGCATCCGAGCTCGTTGAGTTGAGTCCGAGTTCACTCATGGATGCGAACGCCTGAGCTCGTTGAGTTGAGCCCGAGTTCGCTTATGGGCGGGTTACATGATTGCTTGATTGAATATGTGGCACTTATGTGCAAGTTATCCATGTATCCGAATTATATTCCGATGTGTTCAACGGGTAAAGTTCTACTCAAATGGAGGAATATTCGAGATGTAAAGAGACGTATTGGTAAGTGATGTGAAATGGATATTTTGGACAGGTATGTATTTAACCCTCGGGTTGAGTATTGATACAACCACGATACACAGTAATGAGATGATAAAAAAATGATTAGAAATGTGATATGTGTTTTGGTGATATATGCTAATGTTGATTGGTTTGATTGTTTGTTATGTTACTTATTATTTGCATATGAACTTACTAAGCATTTATGCTTACTCCCTCCTTTTTACTTATTGTAGTTTTGGAAAAGCCAGCTCGTGAGTCGGGATAGGTCGAAGGCTCACCACACTATCCTGAAGACTTTTGGTAAATGGCTTGTAAATTTAAGTATGGCATGTATAGCAATATACTTATTTTGTGTAAATGATCTTATGGTATGGTGATGGAATGGTTGAGGAAATGCTTGATAATGATAAGTTATGGAAATGGTTAGTTTAGATTATGTTTGATGTTATGGAAAATTAATAAGTTACCTAGTTCATGAAAACTCATAAAAAGGATGAAATTTGCCATAAACAGAACATTGCAGCAACACTGACATGAGTTTGAAAATCTACTAAAAATCATAGAAATTGAATTACTTGATGGATTAATTATAAAATTGAATCTTATTATGTCTAGTTTCACATTAAACAAATGAAATAGGTAAAGGAATTATATGTTAGAATATATTTGAATTTTAGTGAAACAGTGTCAGAGCAGTTTCTGGATTCCCTGTTCCAACTTTAAAAATTCACCATAAATTGTACAGATATAATTAGGTGATGTATTTTATATTTCCAGAATCATTATTGAGTCTAGTTTCATTAGAAACAAACCTCATAGTCGTATAAATTTTATACAGAGAGAAATGTGGTTCGTAGTAAACAGAGGTCAGACCAGTCAAGTCCTGAAACAGGGGTAACTTTAACTAATAAACTGTACTAATTGGCCTAACCAAAAATTCTAGAAAAAAATTAGTAGATAGGTATGTGAGTCTAGATTCAGGGAAAATTTACGGATCTTGATTTTGAGTTTCATAACTCGAGATATGATTTTTCTTGTGACTGTGACGCAAGTAGCTTGAAAGCTGTGAATGTAGAAACAAATAATCCAAAGTTCTTAAAATGTTAAATTAAGCTTAGTAACACCTCATACTCGACTCCGGCGACGGTCTCGGGCGTGGGGGCGTTACATTTAGTGATATCAGAGCAGGTTTAGTCGGTTCTCGGACTACGTGTTGCATGTACGGATTTTGCTATACATGTCATATGTATAAATTGTGATAGTGTGACGACTTCTGACCTTTTTAAATGATTTTTTTTTATAGTAAATGGATCCCGATCCAGCTATGGCAGATGAAGTAGAGAGTAACGCGCCAGCTCCGGCTGAAGGAGCAGCGCCGACTGAAAATCAACCTCCTACTGTTGGTCAGGGAGGAGGAGAAAGGGGTCGGGAAGCCTTTCTCCAAATGATGAGTGCATGGTACATCGAGTTCGTTCAATGCGAACCCAAATGTACAACCTCCCCACCTCCCCAATTCCTCAACCTGTACCCCGATGCCTCAAGGTATGGATCTGATGAAATTTCATAGAACTCCAGGTTGTCGAATCCATAACCAAGGGGCTGAAGAATTTAAGGCAAATATTGATGATGATGCCGAGAAAGCAGAGTTCTGGCTTGAAAATTCTATCCGGGTATTTGATGAATTATCTTGTACACCTGAAGAATGTTTGAAATGCGCTATACCTTTGTTGAGGGATTCAGCCTATAATTGGTGGAAGACTTTGATTTCAGTGGTACCGAAAGAGAGAATAACCTGGGAATTCTTTCAAGAAGAGTTTCGGAAGAAATATATTAGTGAAAGATTTATTGATCAGAAGTGTAAAGAATTTCTTGAGTTGAAGCAAGGTAATATGACGGTTACAGAATATGAAAGAGAGTTTGTTCGATTAAGTAAGTATGCCAGAGAGTATGTTCCTACAGAGGCCAAGATGTGCCAACGATTTGAAGAGGGGCTCAACGAAGACATCAAGGTATTTGTTGGAATTCTTGAATTAAAAGAAATGGTAGTATTAGTGGATCGAGCTTGCAAGGCTGAAGAACTACTTAAAGAGAAGAAAAAGGTAGAGGCTGAGACTAGAAATTGGAATAAAAGACCGACGAGCAGTTCATTTTCACAGCAACTTGGAAAGTCAAGAAATATGAATCCTCGTTCCCAAGCTTTAGCTGGGCAATCATATGGGAATTATAAGAAGCAGAATATGGGTCCTAAGTCCCAGACTACTTCGGCACCCAGTGTAGGGAATTCGAGATTTGTTAAACCTGAGTGCCAACGGTGTGGTAGAAATCATTTTGGTCCGTGCAGAGCAAATGAATGTTTTCGATGTGGTTCTCCGGATCATTTTATTAGAGACTGCCCAGAGAGAGCTGAAAAAGAAAAATTTCAGAATACAAAAACAAGTGGTGCAGATTCGAGAGAAAGATTTCCAAGAAAAGCTGGGAGCGAAGCAAGCAGTAAAAATGTAGCCAGGGATGCACCAATTAGACTTGAAGGAAAGGCTCCGGCTAGGACTTATGCTATTAAAGCGCGTGAAGATGCTTCCTCACCTGATGTGATTACCGGTACATTTTCTCTCTATAATGTTAATGTTATTGTTTTGATTGATCCTGGTTCTACTCATTCATATGTGTGCATGAAATTGGTGTCTAGTATGAATATACCTGTTGAGAACACAGAATTTATGATTAGAGTGTCGAATTCGTTAGGCAAATGTGTGATTGTTGATAAAGTATGTAAGAAATGTCCTTTAATGATTCGGGATCATTACTTTCCGGCCGACTTGATGTTGTTGCCGTTTGATGAGTTTGATGTTATTTTGGGTATGGATTGGTTGACATTGCATGTTGCTAAAATAAATTGCAAAGAAAAGGTTATAAAATTAAAGTGTGAAAATGGTGAAACTCTGCGGGTTGAATCAGATAAATCAGAGGCATTGCCTAGTGTGATTTCTTCAATGTCGGCTCAAAGATATCTGAGAAAGGGTTATGAAGCTTATTTGGCGTATGTAATTAATACAAAAGAAGTTGAAAAGAAAGTTGAATCAGTGCCGGTTGTGTGTGAATTTACGGACGTATTCCCAGAAGAATTTTCAGGTTTGCCTTCAGTCAGGGAAGTAGAATTTGGTATTGATTTGATACCGGGAACAACTCCGATCTCGATTGCTCTGTATAGAATGGCACCAGCAGAGTTGAAGGAATTAAAGTCGCAATTGCAAGAGTTAACTGATAAAGGCTTTGTGAGACCGAGTTTTTCACCTTGGGGTGCTCCTGTGTTATTTGTGAAAAAGAAGAATGGTTCTATGAGGTTGTGTGTTGATTATCGGCAGTTAAACAAGGTGACAATCAAAAACAAGTATCCGTTGCCAAGAATTGATGATTTGTTTGATCACCTAAAAGGAGCGACATGGTTTTCAAAGATTGACTTGAGATCCGGTATTACCAATCATGCGGGTAAAAGAGTCGGATGTGCCTAAAACGCTTTTAGAACAAGGTATGGTCATTATGAATTTTTAGTTATGCCATTCGGGTTGACAAATGCTCTCTCATTGTGTTTATGGATTTAATGAATCGCATATTCACCACCATACTTGGACAAATTTGTTGTGGTGTTTATAGATGATATTTTAATTTATTCAAAAGATGAGACAGAGCATGCTGAGCATTTGAGGATAGTTTTGCAAACTTTGAGAGATAAGCAAACAGTATGCTAAGTTTAGTAAAAGTGAATTTTGGCTCCGGGAAGTTGGATTTTTGGGTCATATTGTTTGGTGATGGTATACGGGTTGATCCTAGTAAAATTTCAGCCATTGTTGATTGGAAACCACCAAAAATGTAACTCAAGTTAGAAGTTTCTTGGGGCTAGCTGGGTATTATCGGCGGTTTGTAAATGGATTTTTATAATTGCTGCTCTATAACTAGACTACTCCGAAAGAATGTTAAATTTGAATGGATGTAAGAATGTCAACAGAGTTTTGAAGAATTGAAAAAGTTATTAACAGAGGCACCAGTGTTAGTACAACCCGAATCAGGTAAAGAATTTGTGGTGTATAGTAATGCTTCTCTAAATGGTTTGGGGTGTGTACTCATGCAAGAAGGAAAAGTGGTGGCTTATGCTTAGAGGCAGTTAAAACATCATGAGAGGAATTATCCTACTCACGATTTGGAATTGGCTGCGGTGGTGTTTGCTTTGAAAATTTGGCGACATTATTTGTATGGTGAAAAGTGCCGGGTATATACCGACCATAAAAGTCTTAAGTACTTGATGTCACAAAAAGACTTGAATTTAAGACAGCGAAGATGGTTGGAGTTATTGAAAGATTACGAGCTTGTTATTGATTATCATCCGGGAAAAGTGAATGTGGTTGCCAATGCTTTAAGTAGAAAGTTGTTGTTTGCTTTGAGAGTTATGAACACTCAGTTGAAAATGTCAGATGATGGTTCGATTCTAGCAGAGTTAAGAGTAAAACCGATGTTTTTACAAGAGATTTTTGAAGCTCAGAAAGATGATCAAGATTTGCAAGCCAAGAGAAAGTAGTGTGAAGTTGATACAGAATCAGATTTCAAAATCGGTTCTGATGGGTGCTTAATGTTTAAAGACCGGATTTGTGTACCTAAGAATGAGGAATTGATTCAAAAGATCCTACAGGAAGCACATAGTAGTTGTTTCTCAATTCATCCAGGTAGTACGAAAATGTATAATGACTTGAAGAAAATGTATTGGTGGAATGGAATGAAAAGAGATATATCAGAGTTTGTGTCCAAATGCTTAATTTGTCAACAGGTGAAAGCTGAACACCAAGTGCCTTCGGGATTACTTCAACCTATTATGGTTCCTGAATGGAAATGGGATCGGATTACTATGGATTTTGTTTCAGGACTGCCATTGACTCCAGGAAAGAAAGATGCCATCTGGGTAATAGTTGACAGATTAACTAAGTCGGCTCATTTTATCCCGGTACGTACGGATTATTCTCTTAACAAGTTGGCTGAACTGTATGTTAGGGAAATTGTTAGACTACATGGAATACCATTGTCGATTATTTCAGATAGAGATCCAAGGTTTACTTCGCAGTTTTGGCAAAAGTTGCAAGACGCGTTAGGTACAAAGTTAAATTTCAGTACTGCTTTTCATCCACAAACTGATGGACAATCAGAGAGAGTAATTCAGATTCTTGAAGATATGCTCAGATGTTGTGTATTCGAATTTCAAGGAAGTTGGGAAAAATATTTGCCATTGGTAGAATTTGCTTACAATAATAGTTATCAGACGAGCTTGAAAATGACACCTTATGAAGCATTGTATGGTCGTAAATGTCGAACGCCTTTGTATTGGACTGAACTCAAGGAAAATCAGATTTATGGAGTTGATCTAATAAAAGAAACCGAAGAAAAAGTGAAGGTAATTCGAGATTGTTTGAAAGTCGCTTGATAGACAAATCTTATGCGATTTAAAACGAAAGGACATTGAATTTCAAGTTGGTGATAAAGTATTTTTAAAGGTGTCTCCGTGGAAAAAAGTTCTCAGATTTGGACGGAAGGGCAAATTAAGTCCGCGTTTTATTGGGCCATATGAAATAATTGAAAAAGTTGGACCGGTAGCATATCGGCTAGCTTTACCACCTAAATTAGAGAAGATTCATGATGTGTTCCACGTATCTATGTTACGTCGGTATCGTTCGGATCCTTCACATGTAGTTTCACCGACAGAAATTGAACTACAACCAGATATGACCTACGAAGAAGAACCGATTAAGATTTTAGCTCGAGAGGTCAAACAACTAAGGAATAAAAATGTTGCACTTGTGAAAGTGTTGTGGCAAAGGCATGGAGTAGAAGAAGCTACATGGGAATCCAAAGAAACTATGAGAAATCAATACCCACATCTGTTTACCGGTAAGATTTTCGAGGACGAAAATCCTTAAAGGGGGGAGAGTTGTAATATCCCGAATTAGGGCCTAATGGAATAGTGGTTTCGTGACCACAAATCCGAGATAGAAATAATTATTTTATAATTATTTTGAGATTTATGATATGATCGCATGATTGTCTGAAAATTTCGTGAAGAAATTCTATGCATAAAATGCTTAATTTGAAGTTAGGGACTAAATCGAATAAGTTGCAAAACTTGCATTCTAGAAGTTTTTAGTATGAAATTGCTTTGAAATATTAATTAGGAGGTCTTAAATAGCAATTTGACCAATTTCTAAAATTTTGGACAAAAATGGGCTTGTACATGAAAATTTTCAAAGAAAGGTATTAAGGACATTTTGGTCATTTGGATATTAAATGAAATAAAATGGGAAAAATAACACAAAATAGTCATCTTCCCCATTTAGTTGCTGCCGAAACTTCACTCTCACCATAGCTAGGGTTTCTTCATCTTTCAAGCTTCATAGTAAGTGATTCTAAGCCCCGTTTTTAATGATTTTTACGTTTTTGAGATCCCAAAGAGGCTCGATTAAACTTATGTTAGCAATAATGTAACCTAGGGTTTATATTTGGAAAAATACCCATAGGTGAAACTTGTGTATTTTGATGTTTTATGATAGAATATGAAGTTTTAAATTATGTTAGACAACTTGTACTACTCGATTTTAAGCAAAAAGCGAGTAAAGGGCTTAATCGGTAAAAATACCTAATAGTCACAAGTACATGTTAGAGTGAGAATTTGATGTTGCCATAGAAGGAAAAAGTGATCAGCATGTTGTAAAACATAAGAATAAGGAATAAAGTTTAATCCCGAGCCTAGGGGAAAAAATGTAAATATGCAAAAGTTTAGGGGTAAAATTGTAATTTTGCCAAAATTTGAATTAAGGATTAATTTGATAATGTGAGTATTAAATAAGCTAAATGTGTTATTTTAGATCAAGAAAGACGTGGAATCGACCCCAATCGAGGAAAAGAAAAGATTGTGGACTAAATTGCAAAATCTTTGTATTTTGGTATCAAGGTAAGTTCATGTGTAAATAATGTAACATAATTGTTATTTTTAAGCTATTGATGTTAATTATATGATATGCTGATTTTTATCATGAAATATATGCTTTGTGGTTAATTTCGAATAAAATGCAAATTATGTGAATTACTTGTTAAACATAATTGTTACCGAGTATTGCTCCCGGCATTCTACGGAAGACGGCAAGGATATGTGTTCGAGGAAAATCCCGTTTGAACCTTAGTAATAGATTAGGATACAAGTGACATGTCAGTAGGATGGTTGAGCATCCGAACTCGTTGAGTTGAGTCCGAGTTCACTTATGGATGCGAATGTCCGAACTCGTTGAGTTGAGTCCGAGTTTGTGAGATGTAACTAGGCATCCGAGCTCGTTGAGTTGAGTTCGAGTTCACTTATGGATGCGAACGCCCGAGCTTGTTGAGTTGAGTCCGAGTTCGCTTATGGGCGGGTTACATGATTGCTTGATTGAATATGTGGCACTTATGTGCAAGTTATCCATGTATCCGAATTATATTCCGATGTGTTCAACGGGTAAAGTTCTACTCAAATGGAGGAATATTCGAGATGTAAAGAGACGTATTGGTAAGTGATGTGAAATGGATATTTTGGACAGGTATGTATTTAACCCTCGGGTTGAGTATTGATACAACCACGATAAGGTAATGAGATGATAAAAAAAAATGATTAGAAATGTGATATGTGTTTTGGTGATATATGCTAATGTTGATTGGTTTGATTGTTTGTTATGTTACTTATTATTTGCATATGAACTTACTAAGCATTTATGCTTACTCCTCCTTTTTACTTATTGTAGTTTTGGAAAAGCCAGCTCAGGAGTCGGGATAGGTCGAAGGCTCACTCATACTATCCTGAAGACTTTTGGTAAATGGCTTGTAAATTTAAGTATGGCATGTATAGCAATATACTTATTTTGTGTAAATGATCTTATGGTATGGTGATGGAATGGTTGAGGAAATGCTTGATAATGATAAATTATGGAAATGGTTAGTTTAGATTATGTTTGATGTTATGGAAAATTAATAAGTTATCTAGTTCATGAAAACTCATAAAAGGATGAAATTTGCCATAAAATGTAACATTGCAGCAACACTGACATGAGTTTGAAAATCTACTAAAAATCATAGAAATTGAATTACTTGATGGATTAATTATAAAATTGAATATTATTATGTCTAGTTTCACATGAAACAAATGAAATAGGTAAAGGAATTATATGTTAGAAGATATTTGAATTTTAGTGAAACAGTGTCAGAGCAGTTTCTGGATTCCCTGTTCCAACTTTAAAAATTCACCATAAATTGTACAGATATAATTAGGTGGTGTATTTTATATTCTCAGAATCCTTATTGAGTCTAGTTTCAGGAGAAACAAACCTCATAGTCATATGAATTTTATACAGAGAGAAATGTGGTTTGTAGTAAATAGGGGTAACTTTAACTAATAAACTGTACTAATTGGCCCAACCAAAAATTCTAGAAAAAAATTAGTAGATAGGTATATGAGTCTAGATTCAGGGAAAATTTACGGATCTTGATTTCGAGTTTCGTAACTCGAGATATGATTTTTCTTGTGACTGTGACGCAAGTAGCTTGAAAGTTGTGAATGTAGAAACAAATAATTCAAAGTTCTTAAAATGTTAAATTAAGCTTAGTAACACCTCATACTCGACTCCGGCGACGGTCTCGGGCGTGGGGGCGTTACAAACTCAATACCAAACTCTACCTCTCGGATAGGTGGCAAACCCGACAATTCTTCAGAAAACACGTCTGGATACTCGCACATAACTGGTACAGATTCAATCTTATTTTTAGTCACTTTACTATCAAGCACATAAGCAAAGTAAGCTTCACAACCTTTTCTCACATACTTCCGAGCTAACATCGAAGATATTACTGTTGGTAAACCATTCAGATCATTAGATTCAATCCGAATAATCTCGTTGTTCTGACATCTCAAATCAGTGGTCTTTCTTTTTCAATTAACAACGACATCGTGCAAAGTCAACCAATCCATACCCAAATTTATATCGAACTTATCGAAAGGTAACAACATCAAATCGGTCAAAAAATATGAATATCGAATCATCAACGGGCAATTTTTACATACTTTATCAACTAGAACACACTAGCCCAGGAGGTTTGACACTCGAATCACAAACTTAGTAGACTCAATAGGAAAAGTCTTACTGGATACTAATGTTTCACACACATAAGAATAAGTCGAACCAGGATCAATCAATGCAATAACACTAGTATCATAAAGAGTGAAAGTACTGGTAATAACATCTGGGAAAGAAGCCTCTTCGCGAGCTCATATAGCATATGCTCTGGCAGGTGCACGAGCCTCAGATTAAACTATTGAATCTTTCGTCCCTCTCTAACTGCCACTCACATTACCCAAATGCCTAGGTGGTCTACCTTGTACTGACATGTTCCTCGGTCTCGCGTTCTAAACAGTGTTTTGCTCAACTAACATCGGACAATCTCGGATAAAATGATCCATCGATCCACATTTAAAAGAAGACCGATCATGCAATCTACAATTTTTGGAATGCCATTTACCATAATGCTTACACTCGAGTCTGTTCTACCGATCATTGCCAACACTAGCAATAGAAGTGGCTCGTGAACTCACAGGAGGTTGATCTCGGTTTCGTCTAGAAAAGTTTGAAATAGCTTTAAATCGACTAGAATCATCTCTGAACTTCTTCGTTACTGAGTGAAAAGTTTTACTCGATGATCTTTTACGGGAATCCCTAGCTTCAAAATCAGCTTTTATTTTCTCTTTCTCGAGCTCTTTGGCTTTGCAAGCTCGCTCAACTAGTACCACGAACTCTTTGATTTCAAGTATACCAACCAGCAATTTAATGTCTTCGTTCAAACTATCTTCAAATCTCTTACACATGATAGCTTCAGTTGAAACATATTCACGAGCATATCGACTGAGTTACAAATTTTTGCTCGTACTCAGTTACGGTCATACGACCCTATTTCAATTCCAGAAATTCTTTGCGTTTTTGGTCAGTAAATCTCTAGCTGATATATTTCTTACGAAACTCAGTCTGAAAGAATTCCTAGGTCATTCTCTCTTTCGGGACCACCGATACTAGTGTATTCCACCAGTGATATAAGGTGTCTCGTGATAAAGATACGGCACACTTTAAACATTCATTCGGAGTACAAGATAGCTTGTTAAACACACAGATAGTATTACCAAGCCACAATTCAGCCCGCTCAGCATCATCATCATTATTAGCTTTAAACTCTTCGACCCCGTCTTTTCTGAATTTATCTACAGGAGGCTTATTAAATCTCATTGGATCAATCATCGGAGGTACCATAGGTATCAGAGATGGATTATTCGAGGATGGAGGTTGTTGTGCAGCCGGATTAGTCCGGATACACTAAGTAAACCAATCATTCATCATTTGATAGAAGGCTTGTTTGGCCTCCCCCTCATGGCTACTCGAGATAGATCGAGATTCAACTGGCGTTGTCCCTTACGCGGGAGCAGGCGCTACACTCTCGGCATCATTAGCTATAGCTCTGTCGGGATCCATTTACTATATGAAAGCACATTTTCAAATGTCAGAAGTCATCACACTATCACAATAATATTTATGGCATGTATAGCTAGACTCACACATGCTACGTTAGTCCTAGAATCGACTAAACTGTAGCTCTGATACCAATAAAATGTAACACCCCTAACCCGTATCCATCACTGAACTAAGGTCACGAAGCATTACTAAACATAAATACAGTTCTGAACATTCTCATGCTAACACAGGTCATATTCATATATACATCTAAAGCACATATAACTAATTAAATATTAAACATACAGTATAAAACATATTGTATATATGAATTACAATTTCATCACTTTATTGATAAACAAATACCAAAAATAAAAATCAAACATTATATTTCTCAATTCTATACATGCGCATATTTAACCAAATAAATAGTATCACAAGACATTTTATCCCTTGGCATATATGGCATTATCAACTTCACAATTTCATTAAACATTAAAGTCATACAAATTACACCATTCAATCTTAAAATAGAAGTGTACTAATTATATATCTACAAACATATATATATTTTTTACTTATTAAATATACAATTTACTAACAAAACATATCTAATATCTACTCAATATTTATCTTCATCAACTATACCTATTATACCAACCACTTAAGCATCATATATGCATATACACTTCCATTAAAAACTGAATCATAATGACAAGCATCATTCGATTACACACATACACATATACATATGTATGCAATCAACATCTTGCTCCTTTGTTAAGCCCAATTACTAGACTTTTACAAAACATAAAATATCATAATAATCCCTTAATATATTCGAACTTAAATATATGTATATATATCACCAAATGTTCATTTACATATTAACACCTATATCAAACATAAAAACCAATTTCATATATATACTTTATCTATACCCAACCAAAACCGAATCATCTAACCATACTTATGAAAATTTATACACACCATGACTGACTCATCAACCACAATCAAGTCCACCAACCATTATCAAGCTATTTCCAAAACATATAACACCAGTCACATATACCATTCATTCATTTCATATAACATTATAATCAAAACGGAGTAATCCATGACCAAACATAACCAAATTCAAACTTAGAAGTTAAGCCATATTCGCATGGATCAAATTATACATATCCAAAATCGAACAAAATGCATATTAGCCTATACATGCCATAAGTTTGAAAGTAGACTTTTAAAAAAAATACCGAAGGTTGACGATTGTGTGGATGACTTCACTGATTATCCCCGAGCTCGTAACTTACAACAAAATATATAAAACAGAGTAACAAAAACACACACACAGTAAGCTAACTTAGCTTAGTAAGTCATAAGCAAATTTAACCATTCAAAAGAATAATCAAAACATTTTAAACAAACCAAATTATAAAATTAATGTTATACTTTATCTCGAACGTATCATCTCATTTATTTATTTATAACTTATACTTTTACACAAATAAGTTACCTTGGCCGAATGCTAATATTTCACATTTAGCATAATATCATTCAACTTTTCATTCCCAAAATAACATTATATCAAGTATGCTTACATTCAAATATATATACTTATGAATCAAGCTCAACTTCATATACCAACATCACTCATTTGGCTTAATATATAAGATCAATTATAATATCACATATGAGCATACCTATATGCCCGAATATACAAGATCAAAAATAATATCACATACCTACATACCTATGTAGCCGAATATACAAGATCAAAAATAACATCACATACCTACATACCTATGTAGCCGAATATACAAGATCTCTTAGCTCAGTTTACTTGCTCAATTATCACATCAACATGTAGTCTTATAGGCATAGGCTTGAAATTAAATCACTGGCATAAAACCTGCTAGGCATAAGCCTGAATCACACACCGGCACAAGGACTGCTAGACTCAAGGTCTGATTTTTATTCACCGGCAATAAGCCTGCTAGGCATAAAGCCCGATTACATTCACCAACACAAGGCTTTCTAGGCTCAAAGCTCGAATATCACTATCATAAAACTATTTCGTACACAATTCATATAACAAAAACTCCAGATATTCCATATCGATCATACGGACTTTCAAATGATATAACTTAGTCGAATTAAACTCAAATACAGTATTTCTATTTTTGAACACATTCGGCTAGATCTTTTATGAATCTATAGCTTCCAAAACAACATATTAAACTAAGTTACATTCAAGATAAATGATGTTTAATTGCTTAAAGACTTACCTCGGATATCGACGAACGTTATAAATTAGCTATTCGACTATTTTTGCTTTTCCCCGATCCAAGTCCGATTTTCTCTTTTCTTGATTTAAATTGACATAATTTAAACTTATTTAATCAAATTCATTCAAAAACACATAAATGGACAAATTGCACTTTTGCCCTATACATTTTACACTTTTAACAATTTAATCCAAAATTCACAAAACAAGCATAATTTGCCTATGCCATGCTTGAGCCGAATACTCCCCATACACATACAAGTCCTCACATTTCGTTTATTTCACATTTTAGCCCCTCAAATTATTATTTTTGCAATTTAGTCCTAATTACTTAAAATCTTTAAAAACTCCAATACAAAACATGTTAATCTAAAACATATTTTTGATATTTCATCATCAAACATCAGAAAACACAAATATTCATCAATGGCATAACTCAAAATATGCATCAAAATAAAAAAATTTAAGCATGGGTCAGATAGTACTCGAAGCAACGATCTTAAAAATGTAAAAATTATCAAA
This sequence comes from Gossypium longicalyx, assembly GCA_025698465.1. Lineage (NCBI taxonomy): Eukaryota > Viridiplantae > Streptophyta > Magnoliopsida > Malvales > Malvaceae > Gossypium > Gossypium longicalyx. The sequence continues at coordinate 24,952,031 of CM046999.1, forward strand.
AATCGAGCTAAAACTTACCTTGAATCAAGCTCCAACAATGGCCGAACCTAAAGAACTCTTGCTTCTTCTTTTTTCTTTTCTTTTATATTTGGTCATGCAAAGAATGAACAATGGATTTTAATTATTTTATGTTTTATATTATATAACATTATTAACCATTTTACATTTTTAACCTTTAACTTAAAATTTAAACCCATTATAAATTAAGGTTACTATCGTCCTTCATACTTAATCATGGCCTAATTGCATTATGAGTACCTCATGCAACAAAGACATCATCAATTCGGCCCCTTTTTCATTTAACCACCAAATTTTTATTTTACGCGATTAAGCCCTTTTTATTAAATTAAGCACACAGACAATTAAATTTTTGTACAAAACTTTCACACATGAAAATTCATAGATAAATAACACGAGAAATAATATTTAAGTATTTTTTGACTCTGATTGGTGGTCCTGAAACCACCATTCCAATTAGGGTCTAAATTGGACTATTACAAAATCTTCAAAGCAAATACAATCGCAGCTAACTCAAGGTCGTGAGTCGGATAGTTCTGTTCGTCTGGATTCAACTGTCTTGAGGCATAAGCTATGACTTTGCCTCCCTGCATCAAAACACAACCCAGACCATTTAATGAAGCATCACTGTAAATCACAAATTCTTTACCCGATTCTGGTTGTACTAACACCAGAGCTTTAGTCAATAAGGTTTTCAACTGATCAAAGCTTTTCTGACACTTTTCTGACCACTCAAATTTAACATCTTTCTGAAGCAATTTTTTCAATGGAGTACAAATGTAACACCCTAAATTTGGACCTAGAAGAATTGGGCTTTGAGTCTAGGTTCGGTTAGAAGAAAACCTGAATATTGAGAAGTTTTAAATATTACTAGTGTTTAAAAAATATATATATATTGATAAAATATTTATGTTATTACTAATATTTTAATTTTTAAATAAATTTAGAAGTATTTAAAGTGTGGGAAAAATTCGATCCAAGACTCTAGCAAAAATTATTATTTTTGCTTCTTTAGGGGATTTGGGCATTAAGGTTTATTAATAAATTGGGCTAAAATTGGACATAAGGAGGAGTCTGGCCTAGTGGTTAGGCGTGTTAAGCAGTAGGAAGGGAGTAGGGGTTCGATTCCCTGCGTGCACAATTTGGGTTTTTTTTTTTAATATGCGGATCGCGGCTAGAATAAGGGTTAAGAGGAGTTGCGAGTATAATTTAACACAAGGAGCGTCTGTGGCACAGTGGTAGCAGCCTGCTAGGCCTGCCAAGAGGTTGTGGGTTCGATTCCAGGGGAAGGCGAAACTCTGTTTTAATTTTAGCAAGCCAGAACTGAAGCGGGTAAAGGTTAAAATTAAATGTGAAAAGATTATGTCATGAAAGGAACTTCGGTGCAGTGGCAAGCAACGTGTGTGTAGGGTTAGAAGGTCGTAGGTTCAAGTCGCGTGGAAGGCGAAATTCTCTTTTATTTTTAAGCGAACTAAAGCTTCAGCAGGTAAGGTTTATAATTAATTGTAACCATATATTACTAAAGAAGAAAGCGTGATACAGTGGCCAGCAGCTCGGGCGAAGGCACAAGGGTGCAAGATGGACGGAGGTCTGGGGTTCGAGCTTCATCTCGAGCGTAAGGTTGGGAATTTTGCTGCTCACGTGGGGGAGAGTCAGAGTTTGACCGAAACTCTCCTAGCATTGGCTTCAGTCGGTCAAACGGTGGATTGCTGCTAGTGGTACCAAGAGGTTGGATGGGATTTAAATTGGTGGGGGATGAAATTTAGGAGAAAAGTATGGAATTTGAATTTGGGAAGGAATTTTTGCCGAAATAAGAATTATGGCAGAGTACCAATTCGGCTATAGGCAATTAAATGCCGAAAAACTCTTGAATTTTGGTGTATGGGTAGTCTTTCTTTTCCTTATTTATTTATTTAGTCTTGGGTATTTTTAAGTAATTAATCGATTTAGGTTGGGGCCATTCATAGCTACTGTTATTTTTGAGATCGACCTTCATCGTTTCTCCTCTCTTCATCAACTTTTTCTTTTTCTTCTCTTCCTCTATAGCCGAATCTCTCTATCCACGTGTGCATCTCCATCTTTTTCTTCAGACGTTTCAAAAACCTTCGTAGCCATTTGCCTTAAAAAGCCGAAATCCCGAAAACTATACTTTCTTCTGTGCCGATTTCTTCTAGCCAATTCTCTTATCTTTTTCATCATTCTTGATCGACTCTCTAGTTCTCTAAACTCTAAGTTTCATTTGACTAGACCACAAAGAAAACCCTTCTATTTCATCTTTCTTTACACAGTTCCAACAAAAGCCGAAAACCCCACACTTTTAGGGACTTAGCCGAATATTGAGATCAGTGAAGGCTCGCCTTTTGTTATCATTTGAGGGCTTAGATCAGCATTAGAATTGAGTAAAGATTAATAGGAACCATTGACTGAAGGAACCGGTGGTAAGTCTTTTCAATCTAGTCTTTATTTCGTATTTTAGAAAAGCCGAAACCCCTAAAGGTTAGGGAGGCTGTCGACCTGGACTTGTAGCCCTAAGGGGTTGTGATAACTATTTTTCCTTGATAGTAATGTAATCTAGAGGCTACTGATCAAGGGCTTGGATAGGTGGAGCAACGGGATCTAAGTCTAGTCGCAAACTTCGGCAAAGGTAGGATTGCTAGTGCCTAAGGTGTTATGGCTGAATAAGGTAAGGAGTTATTGTGTAGTTCGTTTCGGTAGTTAGATTAACGTGATAGTAATATAATTGGAGGTAGTTCGTGCGTGGATCTCGTCAGCGAATCGTCATAAAATAGGTGTGTAAATAACACCCACTCATAGACTAGATCGGCAAAAGCCGAAAAGCCGAAATGTTGGAAAGCCAGCATTTTGTGAACTTGCGATCGTGCGAGTGCTCGTGAGATGGTTTTTTGTTAATTTTTGGTAATCGCAAGTAGTATGATTACAGAGTGCGCAATTTCGTGCACTTCGGTATATTTGGGCTTAATGGGTCGAAAACGGGTTAGTGGGCCAACGGGCCCAATTCGGTAAAAACGTTCGGTAAGTGCTTCTGTTAATGTGTTAATGGTTAGAATATGTATGTAAACTCTAGAATAGTAAATTTTATTAAACTACCCCTAAGTATGAAAATTACTGTTTTACCCCTAGGGTTAATTTTGACTTAAATACATGATATTATGATTCTGTTTGTTGTATGCCATGATATATATATCTGTTGCATGGGATCTGGGTTATGTATGGAAGAAGAACTCGTTCTAGTGGCTGTGCCACATATTCTGATATAAGCAGCTTTGCTGCGGATTATAGTTAGTGCCGCAACCGGTGCTAACACTATAAGTGTAGGAATGGCGTGGGTGATTTATTCCCCACAGGAAGTGTAGGGATGGACGGAGGAAAGTGCAGGGTTGGATGGGGTTATCATGGATTAATCATATGAGACTGTTTTATTATGGGCCAACTGTATTGAAGTGGGCCTAACTATGTTAATATGGGCAAGGCCCAATATATCTCGACTTGTAATAGGGCTATGGCCCAGATTGATACTGATATGGGCTAGGCCCAATATACTCTAATACTGTAAGGGGCTATGGCCCAAATTAATATTGATATGGGCTAAGGCCCAGTTAACACTGATTTCTGGATAAGGCTTAGGCCCAGTAAAGCTTGAACTGTTTTGGGCTCTAGTTGAGATACTTTACACACTGAGTTTTCCAAACTCACCCCCTTTCTCTTCTATCCTTGCAGGTGAGCCCTAGTTGGTAGACTTAGAGCTGGGCGGGATTCAGAGTGGCCACGAAGATTAAGTTTCTGTTTTCTTTAAAATAAGTTTCGCATTTATTATTTTGATTATTTTTATTCTGGTTTAAGTTGTAATAAGGCCGATCTTTTTATTATTTTTAATATTTTGTGTTATTAAATTGGGTAGCTCTAGGGCGCGTTTTATAAAAGTTACTTATTTTTAAAATATCATGATTACCGAGTAAAGTTTTCGTAACGTAAATGTTTTCAAAGGAAATAAATATTTTAAATGGACTTAAACTTAATTTGTTGTTCGTGGACAAGTAATATGCTTTAAGTGTGGCAATGGATGTGTGCATGTCTAGGATTGGATCCATGAAGAGCTTGGTACTTAAGCAGTCTTATAGACTCACCTCCTCTTTTCTGGCTTCCTACCTAGTGCACGGCTTCCATTCACTTTAATCTATAACGAAAATATTCTTTTCAAAGATTTTTAATTAAAACATGAGTTTTACAATAACGCTCCAATGAGTTTTACATCAAGAAGGGTTTTCAATGAAAACATGGTTTTCGAAAAACAATTCAATGTGACACGCTGAATTCGGGCTTAACTTCTAGGCTGGGTTTGGGGTGTTACATTTAGTGGTATCAGAGCCCGGTTGCAGCAACTCGGCTGTGGATCGGGTCCAAAAATCTTTTCGAAAACTTAGGCCCAAGAAGGGTATTTTTGGAAATGGTATTGGGAAGTTCTTTTCAAAGATGTTTTACAAGGTGTACATGTTAAAATGGTTCAAGTTTTTTCTGGTTTTTAAAACAGGGCTAAAATCAAGAGTTTCAAAATAAGGGTGTTACAAGGGTGTTTTAAAATCAAAATTTTAAATTTCTATTTTCTGTGACCAAATACATGGTTTTTTTTGTTTTAAAATGGTTTGGAGAAAGAAGTGGCACTGAATCCCCAGCACCAAGTCTATAAGTACCTTTTTTGAACTTTACTGAGTATCTGTTATATTACTGAGACTCTGCTATGACATTGTAGTTTAAGCTATATTGAGAATATAAGATTGAGACTGTAGCTAGGCTGAGAATTGCGAAAGCAAACTCTGAAACTCCATCTGGGCATAAAACTCTTAATACAGGCAATTTGATAGATACGATGAGCACACGTGGTACTCGTGGACGGGGTACTAGGGGCCGTGGTAGAGGCCGTAGAGAGGCACGAGCTGAGTCCCTTGCCTCTGATACTATACCTATGGTGGACACTAGTGAGACACCGGTATCGCCTACGACGGATAGTGGGACAAGACCGTATGATCGTACGGCTGGGGATGACGCACTGTCCCAAGCCATGCTTCGTATTCTAGAGAGGGTCGCTAGACCCAACACTGGTATCGGAAGCCGTGGGTCAGTTTCGGAACGTCTCCGATCGAATGGAGCAGAATTTTTTAAGGGCATTTCTAGAGTAGCCCCGAATGTGGCTGAGTACTGGTTGGAAGCCACGGAGAGAATAATGGATGACCTGGATTGCACGGCTGAACAAAAGCTGAACGGGGTGATATCACTACTTAGGGAGGAAGCTTACCAGTGGTGGTTGACTGTGAAAGACGGTACCCAACTCGAGCGGATTACCTGGGAATTCTTTAAATCCGCATTTCAAGGGAAATATGTTGGGGCGAGCTATGTAGATGCCCGGAGGAAGGAATTCTTAAACTTAACTCAAGGGGATCGGTCTGTTGCTGAGTATGAGGCAGAGTTTTTGCGACTTAGCCGATATGCCCGTAGGATAGTAGCAACAGAGTACGAACGTTGTGTTCGGTTCGAGGATGGCCTCCGGGATAGTCTACGAGTATTAATAGCTCCACAGAGGGAGCGAGATTTTGCGGCATTGGTAGAGAAAGCTAAGATAGCTGGGGATGTGAAGCGCGCTGAGCGCCAGAGTTGGGAAAAGAAAAGGAGTAAAAACAAAATAGATTCAAAACCCTCCAATTCTGATCAGAGGCATAGGAAAAGTGCCAGGGCAGATGGGCCGGGCCGAGCTGAAGCCCCGGTTGCTGCTGTTAGATTACAACCTTGTGTTGATTGCAGGAAAAGCCAGGCGAATGCTGGCAAAGGATTGGAGCCTGTTTAAGATGCGGATCGATGGAGCATCATTTCAGAGAGTGTCCTCGGAGAACAGATTATGGACAAACTACTGGCACGGGTAATATACAACCGCTGAGGGGTGGTCAGCAGCCAGTAAGAGGCCGTAACAATGGAATGGGTCATGGTCGTGGAGCACCAGACAGGGGTATGGGACATGCTGAGGCGAGATAGCCAGCTTTGGTCTATGCAGCATGTCACCGTGAGAACGGAGCCACTCCGGAAGCAGATGCTGGTACGTACTTCTCTCATGGTGTATTAATTACTTAATTTACAATTAGAGCTAGAGTGCGCAGCAGAAGCATAGTGGTTTGACTTGAGTAATACGGTTAGTTGGTAGTTTGAAATTTCGAGGACGAAATTTCTGTAAGGGGGGTAGAGTTGTAACACCCTAAATTTGGGCCTAGAAGAATTGGGCTTTGAGTCTGGGTTCGGTTAGAAGAAAACCTGAATATTGAGAAGTTTTAAATATTACTAGTGTTTAAAAAATATATATTGATAAAATATTTATGTTATTACTAATATTTTAATTTTTAAATAAATTTAGAAGTATTTAAAGTGTGGGAAAAATTCGATCCAAGACTCTAGCAAAAATTATTATTTTTGCTTCTTTAGGGGATTTGGGCATTAAGGTTTATTAATAAATTGGGCTAAAATTGGACATAAGGAGGAGTCTGGCCTAGTGGTTAGGCGTGTTAAGCAGTAGGAAGGGAGTAGGGGTTCGATTCCCTACGTGCGCAATTTGGGTTTTTTTATATACAGATCGCGGCTAGAATAAGGGTTAAGAGGAGTTGCGAGTATAATTTAACACAAGGAGCGTCTGTGGCACAATGGCAGCAGCGTGCTAGGCCTGCAAAGAGGTTGTGGATTCGATTCCAGGGGAAGGCGAAACTATGTTTTATTTTTAGCAAGCCAGAACTGAAGCGGGTAAAGGTTAAAATTAAATGTGAAAGGATTATGTCATGAAAGGGGCTTCGGTGTAGTGGCAAGCAATGTGTGTGTGGGGTTAGAAGGTCGTAGGTTCAAGTCGCGTGGAAGGCGAAATTCTCTTTTATTTTTAAGCGGACCAAAGCTTCAGCAGGTAAGGTTTATAATTAATTGTAACCATATATTACTAAAGAAGAAAGCGTGGTGCAATGGCCAGCAGCTCGGGCAAAGGCGCAAGGGTGCAAGATGGATGGAGGTCTGGGGTTCGAGCTTCATCTCGCACGAAAGGTTAAGAATTTTGCTGCTCACGTGGGGGAGAGTCAGAGTTTGACCGAAACTCTCCTAGCATTGGCTTCAGTCGGTCAAACGGTGGACTGCTGCTGGTGGTACCAAGAGGTTGGATGGGATTTAAATTGGTGGGGGCTGAAATTTAGGAGAAAAGTATGGAATTTAAATTTGGGAAGGAATTTTTGCCGAAATAAGAATTATGGCAGACTACCAATTCAGATATAGGCAATTAAATGCCGAAAAACTCTTGAATTTTGGTGTATGAGTAGTCTTTCTTTTCCTTATTTATTTATTTAGTCTTGGGTATTTTAAAGTAATTAATCGATTTAGGTTGGGGCCATTCATAGCTACTGTTATTTTTGTTATCGACCTTCATCGTTTCTTCTCTCTTCATCAACCTTTTCTTTTTCTTCTCTTCCTCTATAGCCGAATCTCTCTATCCACGTGTGCATCTCCATCTTTTTCTTCAGACGTTTCAAAAACCTTCATAGCCATTTGTCTTAAAAAGCCAAAATCCCGAAAACTATACTTTCTTCTATGCCGATTTCTTCTAGCCAATTCTCTTATCTTTTTCATCATTCTTGACCGACTCTCTAGTTCTCTAAACTCTAAGTTTTTGTCGACTAGACCACAGCAAAACCCTTCTATTTCATCTTTCTTTACACAGTTCCAACAAAAGCCGAAAACCCCACACTTTTAGGGACTTAGCCGAATGTTGAGATCACTGAAGGCTCGACTTTTGTTATCATTTGAGGGCTTAGATCGGCATTAGAATTTAGTAAAGATTAATTGGAACCATTGACTGAAGGAACCGGTGGTAAGTCTTTTCAATCTAGTCTTTATTTCGTATTTTAGAAAAGCCGAAACCCCTAAAGGTTAGGGAGGCTGTCGACTTGGACTTGTAGCCCTAAGGGGTTGTGATAACTATTTTTTCTTGATAGTAATGTGATCTAGAGGCTGCTGATCAAGGGCTTGGACAGGTGGAGCAACGGGTTCTAAGTCTAGTCGCAAACTTCGGCAAAGGTAGGATTGCCAATGCCTAAGGTGTTATGGCCGAATAAGGTAAGGAGTTATTGTGTAGTTCGTTTCGGTAGTTAGATTAACGTGGTAGTAATATAATTGTAGGTAGTTTGTGCGTGGATCTCGTCAGTGAATCGTCATAAAATAGGTGTGTAAACGACACCCACTCATAGACTAGATCGGCAAAAGCCAAAAAGCCGAAATGCCGGAAAGCCAGCATTTTGTGAACTTGCGAGCGTGCGAGCGCTCCTGAGATGGTTGTTTGTTAATTTTTGGTAATCGTAAGTAGTATGATTACAGAGTGCGCAATTTCGTGCACTTCGGTATATTTGGGCTTAATGGGTCGAAAACGGGTTAGTGGGCCAACGGGCCCAATTTGGTAAAAACGTTCGGTAAGTGCTTCTGTTAATGTGTTAATAGTTAGAATATGTATGTAAACTCTAGAATAGTAAATTTTATTAAACTACCCCTAAGTATGAAAATTACCGTTTTACCCCTAGGGTTAATTTTGACTTGAATACATGATATTCTGATTCTATTTGTTGTATGCCATGATATATATATCTGTTGCATGGGATCTAGGTTATGTATGGAGGAAGAACTCGTTCTAGTGGCTGTGCCACATATTCTGATATAAGCGACTTTGTTTGCGATTATAGTTAGTGCATGCAACAGGTGCTAACACTTTGTAAAGTGTAGGGATGGCGTGGGTGATTTATTCCCCACAGGAAGTGTAGGGATGGACGGAGGCAAGTGCAGGGTTGGATGGGGTTATCATGCATTAATCATATGAAACTGTTTTGTTATGGGCCAACTGTATTGAAGTGGGCCCAACTATGTTAATATGGGCAAGGCCTAATATATCTCGACTTGTAATAGGGCTACGACCCAGATTGATACTGATATGGGCTAGGCCCAATATACTCTGATACTGTAAGGGGCTATGGCCCAGATTAATATTGATATGGGCTAAGGCCCAGTTAACACTGATTTCTGGATAGGGCTTAGGCCCAGTAAAGCTTGAACTGATTTGGGCTCTGGTTGGGATACTTTACACACTGAGTTTTCCAAACTCACCCCTTGCAGGTGAGCCCTAGTTGGTGGACTTGGAGCTGGGCGGGATTCAGAGTGGCCACGAAGATTAAGTTTCTGTTTTCTTTAAAATAAGTTTTGCGTTTATTATTTTGATTATTTTTATTCTGGTTTGAGTTGTAATAAGGCTGATCTTTTTATTATTTTTAATATTTTGGGTTATTAAATTGGGTAGCTCTAGGGCGCGTTTTATAAATGTTACTTATTTTCAAAATATCACGATTACCGAGTAAAGTTTCCGTAACGTAAATGTTTTCAAAGGAAATAAATATTTTAAATGGACTTAAACTTAATTTGTTGTTCGTGGACAAGTAATATGCTTTAAGTGTGGCAATGGATGTGTGCATGTCTAGGATTGGATCCATGAAGAGCTTGGTACTTAAGCAGTCTTATAGACTCACCTCCTCTTTTCTGGCTTCCTACCTGGTGCACGGCTTCCATTCACTTTAATCTATAACGAAAATATTCTTTTCAAAGATTTTTAATTAAAACATGAGTTTTACAATAACGCTCCAATGAGTTTTACATCAAGAAGGGTTTTCAATGAAAACATGGTTTTCGAAAAACAATTCAATGTGACACGCTGAATTCGGGCCTAACTTCTAGGCTGGGTTTGGGGTGTTACAACAAATCATAGAAAAGCCTTTTACGAATCGTCAATAATAACCAGCAAGTCCCAGAAAACTATGGACTTTAGAGACATTTCTCGGACGCTTCCAATCCAAAATAGCTAAAATCTTGCTCGGATCAACTCGAATACCTGATGCTGACAAAATATGGCCCAGAAAACCAACTTCACAAAACCAGAACTCACATTTGCTGAACTTCGCATAAAATTGCTTATCTCATAAAGTCTATAGCACTATTCCCAAATGCTCAAAATGCTCAGTTTCATCACGTGAGTAAATCAAAATATCATCAATGAATACAATAACAAATCGATCTAAATACGGTCTAAAAATTCTGTTCATCAAATCCATAAAGATAGCAGGTGCATTTGTTTATCCACAAGGCATAACTAAAAACTCATAGTGCCTATACATCGTTTTGAATGCAGTTTTCGGAATGTCTGAATCTTTTACTCACAACTAATAGTAACCTGATCTGAGATCTATCTTTGAAAACATAGTAGCTCCTTTCATTTGATTAAACAAACCATCAATTCGAGGTAGAGGATATTTTTTCTTGATAGTCACTTTGTTCAACTGATGATAATCAATGCACATTCTCATCTTGCCATCTTTCTTTTTCACAAACAGAACAGGAGCACCACAAGGTGAGAAACTCGGTCTTGCAAATCCTCTATCTGTCAACTCTTGCAACTGAGACTTTAATTCTTTTAACTCTGTTGGAGCCATTCTATACAGAGCTATCGAAATCAGAGTAGTTCTCGGTACTAAATCAATGCCAAATTCAACTTCTTGAATCAAAGGTAATCTCAAAAGTTTATCAGGAAACACATCAGGAAATTCACAGAAAACAGGCACTGATTTAATTTTCTTTTCAGTCACTTTCCAATCAATCACATAGGCAAAGTAGGCTTCACAACCCTTTCTCACAATACTCAGAGCTTTCATTGACGAAATCACAGCCAGTAACCCATTCAAATCATTAGATTCAATTCGGACTATTTCATCATTCTTGCATCTCAAATCAATAATTTTTTTTTTGCAGTTCACAATAGCGTCATGTAAAGTTAACCAATCCATACCCAGAATTATATCAAACTCATCAAAAGGTAGTAACATTAAATTGGCCGGAAAACAAATGTCTCGAAACATTAACGAACAATTCTCGCAGACTTTATCAACCAAAACACATCTGCCTAAGGGGTTCGATACTCTAATTACAAATTCAGTAGACTCTACAGGTAATGTCTTATTGGATATTAAATTCATGGATATATACAAATTTGTCGATCCTGGATCTATCAATGCAATCACAGAAGTATCGTAAAGAGTAAAAGTACTAGTTATAACATCTAGAGACGAAGCTTTCTCACGAGCTCGAATGGCGTAGGCTCTAGTAGGTACGCGAGCCTCAGATCGTACAATAGTATCCTTAGTCCCTCTTTGACTACCACTCACATTTCCCGTATTTCTGGGAGGTCTACCTCTAGCTGAAGTGTTACTCAGTCTCAGATTTTGCACAATCTCTTGCTCAACAGACTCAGGACAATCACAGATAAAATGATCTAAAAATCCTTATATGAAACAAGCCTGATTATACAGTCTACAATTGTTGAGATGTCTTTTACCATAATGTTTACACTCGAGTCGATTCGATTAGACATTTCCAACACTTGCAACAGAAGTAGCTGGAGCTCTAAAGCTCGAATGCGATCTACCACGATCTCTACTCGAATGCCCCACATTAGCCTTTCAACGACTATAATCATCTCAGAACTTCTTTGACACAGACTGAAATGATTTATTTTCGGATCCCTTTCTCACATCTCTAGCTTCTGAATAAGCTTTTCTTTTCCCTTTCCTAAGCTCTTCATGTTTACATGCTTGTTCAACAAGTACAACAAACTCTTTTATCTCTAGAATCCCGACTAACAATTTGATGTCTTCATTCAAGCCATCCTCGAACCTCTTACACATAATTGCTTCAGTCGAGACACATTCTCATGCATATTGACTTAGCCTCACAAATTCTCGCTCGTATTCTGTAACAGACATATGACCTTGTTTTAGCTCAAGAAACTCTTTGCGTTTCTTATCGATGAATCTCTGACTAATTATTTCTTTCGGAATTCAGCTTGAAAGAAATCCCAGGTGACTCGTTCCCTCGGAACCATAGATATTAATGTCTTCCACCAATGATACGACGTATCTCTCAAAAGTGAAATAGCACACTTAAGGAATTTATCCGGAGTCAATGACAATTCATCAAACACTCTTATTGTATTCTCTAACTAGAACTCGGCTCTCTCTGCATCATTATTAGTAGTAGCACAAAACTCTTCGGCCTTATATTTTCTAATTGTCAACCAGAGGCTTATTCAACTAAATTGGACTAGCTTGTTGCATAATAGGGACTTACGGAGGATTGACCGACGGTGAAGGTTGTGGCACAGCCAGATTAGTTCGGATATTTTGGGTGAACCAATCGTTCATCATTTGATAGAAGGCTTGCTTAGCCTCTCCATCATGACTACTAGTAATAGGTCTAGAATCGGATGGTGCTATCCCTTACGCGAGAGCAGGGGCATTACTTTCGACATCCTCAGCTACAGTTCGTTCGGGATCCATTTGCTATATAAAAACACATTTTCATTATCAGGATTCATCACACTATCGCAGTTCATAAATATGGCATGTATAGCTAGACTCATATACGCTACATTAGTCCTAGATTTGACTAAACCATAGCTTTGATAAGAACCAAATGTAACACCCCTAACCCATATCCATCGACGACCTAGGGTTAAAAGGCATTACCGGACATATCAGAACATTTCACAAATATTTCATAATCATCACAACATTAAAGTCACACATCAATACAAACTCCCTTACATACGTCAACGAGACCTTAGGCATGCTTTAGAAAGGGGTCGGGACTAGAACGAATGCATACAAAATTTTTCAAAACTTAAATATTTTTCAAAGTTATACAAGTCACACACCCATATGAATAGGAGGTGTGCCTCATACGGCATTAGACACGCCCATGTGTTTAGGCCTTGGCAAAACAGGGCATACATACTGACTTGTCCACACGGCCACATGACAAGCCCATGTGCCAGGCCGTGTGAAAATTAAGGAGGCTACTGACTTGGGTCACACAGCCAGTCACATGCCCGTGTGTTTAGCCCGTGCTCGAAACTAACTTGGCCACACAGCCTAGCACACTCCCATGTGTGTGACTGTGTGGTCTGCCCAAACTCATTTTGAAATGGCCATTGAGCAACACGGCTGAGACACATTCCCGTGTCCCTACCCGTGTGGGCAAAAATAGGCCATTTGCAATGCCAATTTGCCACCCATTTAGGGATCCTCCTTACAAGCATCAAAACCACATCATTTTATACTAAATTCTTAACCATTTCACAACCAAAACATACACCATTCATGCCATTTCATTATCAACAAATTCCATGCTTAACATCCATACCAAAACATACTATAACATGAGCCATAATCAAATCAAAACATATGGTTTATAACCTTAATATACTCATTCAATCTCATACCACATTCTTACCAATTCCACAATAAAGCACATACCAAAAACTTACCAAACTTACCAAATTTCTTGGCCATTCATAAACACATAATATTGATCATATTGCATCACATTTCATAAACCCAAATCAAACCATAATCATAACCAAAACCAATCCATATCACTTGGCTAAATATATACATCACAAAACATAATCAAAGTACTTCTAGCCTATACATGCCATACTTTAACATTCCCATTTTCAAAAGGTACCAAAATAGATTCGATAGTGTGGTGATAATCTTCAACGATCCTCGAGCTTCCAGTAGCTTTGATATCTATAAAACAATTGAAAACACACATAAAGTAAGCTTTCAAAAGCTTAGTAAGCCATATACAAATAAACTTATCATATAATATCAATCTAGATCAATTCATTCATATAACTCAAGGCAAAATACATTCACATAGCCATGTGTATCTTATAGTTCATTTGATCATAATACACACATGTATATATCATATCTCAATCTCATAGCAATTCATAATTATATCTTATGTTCACATACCTTTCATTTTCAACATGGTATACAATTCCAACGTACCTGAATCGGATACTCATTCATATAGTCATTCATTATCTCGAAATGCCCGTTGAACCGTTCGAAATCAATAAGGATACTCAGATAGCTCGAAAAGCTTGTACAAAGCCAACGTCCCAGACGTGGTCTTACATGTAATCAAATATCGATGCCACTATCCCAGACAGTGTCTTACACGAAATAAAATACGATGGGATGTCCCAGACATGGTCTTACACGTAAATCATAAGTCGATACCAACGCCCCAGACATGGTCTTACACAAAAACACATACTGGATCCTATGTCATGACATTTGTATCCTAACTATTCATATGGTTCGTACGAGGCTTTTTGGATGTCAATACACTGTCGGTGCTTTCACAATTACTCAGATTCATCTTCTAAGACTTTCATTTCATTTCAATAGAATATAAACATAAATAAATTGATTCAAACACAATTATTTGTATATCGACTTACCTCGTACAGATTCGAACGAATAGAGTCGACTACTCGATGACTTTTGACTTCCCCCGATCTAATTCTATTTTCTTTTGTTCTTGATCTATATAAATTCAAATTTAACTCTTTTATTCACCAAATAATTCAATTCAATCGAAAAACACATATTTAGGGTATTTTACAAATTAGCCCTCACATTTTCACATTTTGACATTTTAGTCCCTAATTCACAAAATCACAAAATACATAAAATTTTCATATACACTTGCTTAGCTGAATATACATGGTGTTCATATAAGCCCATATATTTCATTTATTTCACATTTTAGTCCCTCAATTTACAAATTTAATAATTTAGTCCATTTAACTAAAATTCATAAAAAATCCAAAGACAAAATATATTAACCCATCACATATCTTTTACTATCCATACATTAACATCACAAAACTCATAATTTCATCAATGGAATATCCTAAAATCATCATAAAAATCAGAAATTGAGACATGGGCCTGATAGATTACTAAGCAACAATCATAAAAACATAAAAATCATCAAAACCGAGCAAAACACGTACCCGAATTAAGCTTTCAAAGTTTAGAAACCCTAAATGACTATGACATCTTTTCTTTCTTCTTTATTTCGGCTAAGATGAAGAAATAATGAGCAAATTTCATGCTTTTTTTTTTATTTTAACTAACATTATTAATTAGTTTACCAATTTGCCTTTGTATTAAAACATTAATAATCCATTATATATAAGGCCATTAATGTCCATTAACCATATCAATGGTCCAATTGCATCATAAGGACCTCACAATTAAAAAGCCATAAAAATAAGCACATCTAACATATATCATGCAACTTTTACATTTTCTACAATTTAGCCCTTTTATCAATTTAAGCACACAAACAATTAAATTTTCATACGAAATTTTCACACATACTAATTCATATATAACCAGCATGAAAAATAATATTAAATTATTTTTTCCTGAATTAGATTTATGGTTTGAAAACAACTATTCTGATTAGGATCTAAACCAGGCTGTTACATTCCCGGCACTAACTCAATTGTAAATTCAACTTTTCTAATCGGTGATAACCCAGGTAACTCCTCTAGAAACACATCTAGATACTCGCATACCACTAGAACCGATTCTGGCTTCAACTCAAAAACTCTAGAATCAAGTATGTAATCAAGATAGGCATCACAACCTTTTCTAACATATATCTAAGCTAACATAACTAAAATAACATTAGGTATACCACCCAAACTATCTTATTCAATCTGAAGCTTTTCACCGTTCTGACACTTTAACATAATAAGCTTTCGTCTACATTTTACAATAGCATCATGCAGAGTTAGCCAATCCATGCCCAAAATCACGTCAAACTCATCAAATGGCAACAACATCAAATCGGCTGAAAAATTACAACCTCGAATCCGTTATTTTTGACAAACCTTATCAACTAACACATACCGACCTAGGGGGTCTATTACCTTAACCACGAATTCAGTGGACTCAATAGGTGAATTTTTACTTGACACAAGATTCGTGCATACATATGAATGTGTTGATCCTGAATCAATCAAAGCAATAACATCAGTATTTAAGATAGAAAATGTGCCAGTAATAACATCTGCTGCTGAAGCCTCCTCTCGTGCTCGGATCGCGTAAGCCTTAGTCGGTGCTTGTGCCTCGAACCTCACAGTAGAGTCCTTGGTTTCACTACAACTATTATCCATATTTCTAGTGTTCCTTGGCGGTCTCCCTCTCCCAGCTATGTTACTTGGTCGAACAATCTGAATATTTTCTTTTTCGGGTAACTCAGGGAAATCTCGAATAAAATGCTCATGCGAACCATATCTAGAATAGGCCTTCTCTTTCGTCCTACACTCACGAAAGTGAAAATGTCCACACCATTGACAATCGGACTTATTAAATTTAGCACTACCTACTCTCGCTACGAACGTAGCTTGAACTTTTGAACGTGCACGTTGTTTACCTCGATCTCTTCATGAATATCCCACTGAAGTAGTCGAACAGTTATGATGTTCTTTCAATTTCTTTGATGTCAATTGATATGACTTTCCTATTGATCTTTTTCTTGAATCTCTAGCTTCATAATCCGCTTTTAAGTTTTCTTTGCTACTCTCTTTGGCTTTGTGCACTCGATCAACTAGAACAACAAATTCTTTCAATTCAAGTACTAACAGCTTTATGTCTTCGTTTAACTAGTCTTCAAACCACTTAAACATAGCAACTTCAGTTGGAATACATTCTTGGGCATACTTACTCAGTCTAACAAATTCTCTTTCATACTCGGACACTGTCATTCAGCCCTATTTAAGCTCAAGAAATTCTTTGTGTTTCTGATCAAGAAATCTCTGACTTATATATTTCTTTTAAAACTTGGTTTAAAAGAATTCCCAACCTATACGCTCCCTCGACACCATTGAAACTAAAGTGTTCCACCATTGAGAAGCTGAATCTTTAAGTAAAGATAAGTCACATTTTACACATTCTTCCGGTGTACAAGATAACTCATCGAAAAATCTGATCGTGTTCTCTAACCAAAATTCTACTATTTCTAGATCATCTTCAACTGTAGCTCTAAATTCTTCAACCCTATATTTATGAATTTTATCAACTGGTGGTTAACTACCTCGCAATGGTTCCAAACCTTGAGGAACTACGTGGATTGGTTGGGGAACAGGTGGGGGTGGAGGTTGTTGAGCTGCCAGAGTTGTTCGTATGAACTCGGTAAACCATTCATTCATCATATGGAAGAAGCATTCCTTAACCTCTCCTTCCCGACCTTTTGATACTGGCCTAGTGCCACTCGATGCTACTCCGTGAACAGAAGCTTGTGCATTACTCTCAATTTCATTGGAGTCACCTTGATTTGATGTCGTTACTATATGAAAGCATAAGTTTCAAACGAGTCAAGAGTTATCACACTATCACATGTTATATAATGGCATGTATTTCTAGACTCATATACACTACGTTTAGTGTGACAATCGACTAAACTGTAGCCTTGATACCACTAAATGTAACAACCCTAAGCTATATCCGTCGTCAGAATAGGGTTACGAAGCATTACTGAAAAATCAAAGCTTAAATCATTTGACTTCAAACATTTCATAAATTACGACAATAATCAATCAAGCTCATACATATGTCCCTTATTCGAGCCCTCAATGCCCTAGAAACACTTTAGAAATGATTTGGGACCAAATTGAAAACATATAAAATTTCATGGAAAAAGTTAAAATTTTTCACACTGTAGGGGTCACACAGTCGTATGGCCAGGCCATTTGACTCACACGGCTGAGACACATGCCTGTGTCTCAAGCTGTATGGACATTTGAAGTAGAGATACATTGTCGTGTCCCAGCTCCTGTCTGTGCTAGTGTAACTCTCTGACTTGGGTCACATAGCCAAGCCACACGCCCGTGTGCCAGGCCATGTAACTGCCTGACTTGCAACCTTTTGAAACCTACAGGGGACACATTGTAACACCCCTAACCTGTATCTGACACTGAATTAGGGTTACGAGGCATTACCTGACAAAACACAGTTTAGCATATTCATATAATTCATTTCATGATCAAAGATATATCAACTACTTTACAATAATTCTAAATTGAATAACAACCATCTATTCGTTCATATAAGTCAAATTCGCAAATATGAACCACTTAATCAACTAAAACCAATCATGCTTTATTACTTATAATTCATAAACAATCCATGCTTCAAATTTCAATCACATCAATATCATCAACCTATAAAAATATTCGAACCAAACTTGCGTACATCAAAGCCATGTTCACACGCTCCATAAATAAAATTTTTAAACCATATAACCATCACATTAATAGCATTCGCATATTGAATATAAATTCAAGCATATATCATTACATTTCATATTCTTAGCATATGTCAAAACATCCATTTTCATACATTTATTTCATTAGCTAATTATCAAACATACCATTTGATATGCCAATGTACATTCGTATATCAAATCAAAACAAGCCATATTATACAACTTATTAATTATCCATATAAGAGTCATTATCAAACATCACCAAATGGTGAAATATAATTGTCATTATTACCAAGTTATGCGCATTGCACTATAGCAACATGAACATTTTTTAACACAAATAACAAATTAAAGTACACCTAAATCGCATGCTAATTTTTCATACCCAAATAGATACGATCTCGGTTTAAGATGTCTCGAGTTGTATTTGTTGCCCAATCATGAATTTGAGTAAGAGTTGAATCATTTTTGAAATTAATTAAGTTTAATCAAAATAGGCTGATGAGAAGAAAGAAATAGGCTTAAAACAAGGTTGTGAAATGGTTAAGCAAAGATAGGTAATTCGGTTAAGGCCTGAGAATGAACCAGCAATAATGTGATTGTTGACCTGAAACTCAAAATATGTCTTAGGTGAATTCGGTTTAGGAAACAATGGATAAGCCTTGACCCACTATCAATGGTGATAGGAACCAAAGGTATATGAATGCCACACTCTATAATGCCCCAAAATCATAAATAATTATTTTTGTATGGTTATGCCACATGTGTGTATCTACTTCAGTGGTTAAGTGTTCTGGGAAGTGTCTAAGAAGTCTTGGGTTCAGGCCTTGGCTTGTACAAAAATTTTGTTTCTTTCTTGAATAAACCCTTGTCTCTAGTCAGTAGGCTTTTAAATTAAAATAGGTAAAACATGACAGAAAGGGCCTGCTGGTCTAAAGGGTAAGTTGCATGTTGTTGATGCCAGAGGACTGAGGTTCGAATCCTGGTGGGCGCAATGGGCATTTTATTTTGCTGCTATGCCGTGGAAGTGTTGTGGGTTGACTGAAACACTAAAGTGGTTGAGGGGAATTCAAATTAAGCAGTTGAAGGGAGGTGTGATCGGTTGGAGGGATTTGAGGAGGGATTTTAGCAAAGAAATAGGGGAGAAAAATGTGGGTTTTGAAAGTGGGGGAGAGTTAGTGCCGAATTGGCAAGTTGGCTACTCAAGAATTTTGGCTGAGGTAGGTTATCCTCCTAGTTTTTAGTTTTGTTTCACTTTTGGTGACTGAGTTAAGCTAGGGGGTTCGGGTTTGTATCACTTGTTTTCGTTCTTGTTTCAACTGGGTTTTTCTCTGCCTTCTTTTTGTTTGCTGATTCTATTCTTCTTCTACTCTTCTTTTCAAGTTTACCTCCCTTGTTACCTTAGGCCGAATATTACAAAGGCCATTTGGGTTTCCTTGGGTTTTTGTTTATTGGTTTTGGCTGAATAGTATCCTTCCCTTTTTCCCCAATCGATTTTCCTCTTGATCATTACTTCTTTTTCTCTCTTTCTGTTTCTCTCACTTTTCTTTGGAGTCCATCGTTCACCCACTTTGGCATACTGTTGCTTTGGCTGATTTTTATTGCTTATCCCTCGCTCTCACTCGATTTTGTCGTAGTTGAACATTGTTTTTATTATATCAATCTCCCTTTTTCTTCATTGTCGATTCTCATATCCCCTTTCTTTCTTGTTGGGCTTCCTTCGATTTTTGGAACTTCTGAAGAGTAGAGGATTTTAAATTAATAGTGAAGCGACTGGAATCTTTACCTCATCACTCGATTGAAGGTAACTCTATTTGTAATCATTGTGTTCAACTGGGGTATGTGGGCTTACATTCCTTAGTGTTGGCCGAATGCTTCTTTCCACTACTTGTAGGTTTGGTGTTTTCTATAACTTGGTTTATGTTGTTTTAAACCATGTGTTTAAGCAATCATAATTAATGGATTTCGCTGATAATGCAGATATTTGACAAAGAGTGTGTGATCAATCTTGGTCAGCGGTTTAAGTGGGCTAAGCCACAATTGTTCAATCAAGGCAAGTATTAATGATAAGTTGGGATGGTATTAGGAGAGGTTGATAACCCTATTGTCAAACATCTAATAGAATACCTTGATTGAATGTAGGTTTCGGTGCTCCTAGACTTTTAGCACGTTTCGTGAACAAGGTGCGTAAAAACACTGCCTTACTCGTAAATTGGAAAAAGTTGAAATAAGTGACTGTCGATGCTACACGAGTGTGGGCTCGCTCGTGTGGTAATTCAAATGCCTAAACATGGGCGTAAGATCATTAAGGCTAGCCATGAGCGATTTCATGGCCTGAGGCCGATTTGGACCATGGTGGGCCGAAATTGGCCATGTGGGCCCATGGGCCTGTGGGCCCCACACGGGTAAACCACACGGATATGTGGCGAATATTGGGCCAGGAAATGTAGTTCACACGGGCAAGGCCATTTCTGGGCTATGTGGGCGATACGAGCGTGCGGGCCCACATGGGCCCACATTATAGGCCTTAGGCCCATTTGCATTGTTTGACTATTAAGGTTGCACGGGTCGCCCGAGACGACTGTGGACCTACTGTTGGGTCAGTAAGTATACCTAGACCCCAAATTGATAAATGACTATTATGCCCCTATAAGGTAAAATTACTATTATGCCCTTATGAGATGTATGACTGTAATCGAGCATGCCATTATATATATTGCATACATGTATGATATTATGACATGACGCATGATACGTTTCATGGGGATGGGTTTATTATGATTAGAGGAAGTGTATTGTACTGGCAGCTTTGCTACAAATACTGTTTTGTGCTACAACCGGTGCTATTATGGAGTGTAGGATGGGTAGGTTGATTTTAACCCCACATGGAGTGTAGGGCTAGACATAGTGGAGTGTAGAGGCTGGTTGGGTAGGATTTCTGATTGCATTTCTTTATTATTATTGCCATTGAAATGGGCTAAGGCCCACACTAATACTGATACTGTATGGGCTAAGGCCCTAACTGAAACTGAACTGTTACTACAATGGGCTTAAGCCCAGACTGTATGTGCTCACTGCATGTTTAACTGATTGTTTGTTAAGGGATTACACACTGAGTTTTCGTAAAACTCACCCTTCTGTTTATTTGAGTTGGTAATCCCCGTAGACATTATGGCTGAATCTGCAATTTCACATTAAAGTGTGTTTTGAAGATCATCATTCTGTTTCAAAAGTCCGTACTATATCAAAACCCTCGTAGTGATCTTTTACAAATTTTTTAGGTATCTTTATCGTTGTTAAAAACTCAAAAAGGTTTAGCAAAAGTTTAATCATTTCTGGTTGTTATTACACTTTAAAAACAATGCTTGTTGCGGAAGCTTTTTGAAATATGTTGTAATAGTGTGATGTTTTGAAATATGTTTATCTTTTTGAAAATTTGCGTCCTACAACTAGCAGATATAATTCAAAGTAAGTAAACCCCAAGTTAAAGTAAAAATTTAAAGAGGCCTTATTATGTAGCAAATAACCTAAATAAAATAGCTTAAAGATTAAAAGTTTAAAACAGTAGCAAAAACAGTTGTGTGGCCTCCATCGAGTCCCTCGCAGCACCGACCCGCCTAAGGATTACTTGCAAAGGAAGGCAGAAGGGTGAGTTTATGAAAACTCAGTGTGTAATCCCTTATTAAACAAACAATCAATCATACAATAGGCAAATATAGTCTGGGCCTAAGCCCGTTTTAGTAACAGTCCAATAACAGTTAGGGCCAATATAGTATCAGTAGCAGTGTGGGCCTTAGCCCATTATAGTAACAGTAACAAAAATGCAATCAGAAGTCCTACCCATCCATCCTCTACGCTCCACTCTGTCCAGCCCCACACTCCATGTGGGGATAAAATCGACCCACCCATCCTTACACTTCTCAATATAGCATCGGTTGTGGCACAGAACAGTATATGCAGTAAAGCTACCAGTACAATA
This sequence comes from Gossypium longicalyx, assembly GCA_025698465.1. Lineage (NCBI taxonomy): Eukaryota > Viridiplantae > Streptophyta > Magnoliopsida > Malvales > Malvaceae > Gossypium > Gossypium longicalyx. The sequence continues at coordinate 24,974,280 of CM046999.1, forward strand.
AACTTCCTCCAAATATATCAAACCCACCCCCATACGACATTTCATGTCATAATATAATACGTGTATGCAAAATGTCATTCTCAAATACAGTCAACATATCATAGGGGTATATCAGTCATTTTACCTATTAGGGGTATAACAGTCATTTCATCAGTATGGGGTCTAAGTGAACTTATTGACCCAACAATAGGTCCACAGTTGTGTTGGACGACCCGTGCAACCTTAACAATCAAATAGTGGAATTGGGCCCAAAGCCCATAACACGGCCTATGTGGGCCCATACGCCTGTGTGGCCCTTAAAGCCCAAAAATGACCTTCGCTATGTGAAGTACATAGCCTGGCCCAATAATTTCCACTCGCCCGTGTGAAGTACATAGCCTGGCCCAAATCGGCCCAAGCCCATGAAATTGCTTATTATGGCCTCTATGATCAAACGCTATGTTTATGCGTTCAATTTACCACACCAGTGAGCACACGCTCGGGTGGGGTCGACAGTCACATATTTCAGCTTTTGTCGTTTACTACTATGGTTGTAACGCCCCAAAAATTTAGGGTATTTGTTTTTGGAAACTTTGACGTAAATATCATGTTTGCTTTATTGGCTAAGTGATTTGGGTGTGTTTGGGAGTGTTTGAAAAGCCTGGGTTCAAGTCTGGCCTTTTGCAAAAAATTTATTTTTTCCCCTTGGTTGAACCTTGGTTTTAGCTTGTAGGTCTTATAAATAATAGTGCTTGTATTGTGACATAAAGAGAGTGTGTGGTCTAGTGGCAAGGTGGCATGTTTTTTTTGTTGGGGGACTTAAGTTCAAGTCCTAAGTTGCATAATAGAGTAGTTATTTTGCTGCCTAAGCTGTGTAGGTAGTGAAGTTGGACTGAAACATAGCTAAGGGGAGTTTAAAGAGAGTTTGAATGGGATGTTGGAGTAGATCAAGGTGGAAATTGTGGTGAGATTGGAGGATTGGATAAAGGAGCTGGGGAAGTGGTTGTTGTTGGCCGAAAATGGGAGTCTTTGGGTACCAATTTGGTCATAAGCACTTAGTGTCGAAATTGTCTAGCTTCTGGTTTTTTGTTTCGATAGCTATTCTCCTTTTGTTTTTCTCTTTTTCGGGTTTAAGCTTGTTTTGGAGTAGCCGTGTTACGTTTTGACCATTTGAGTATTTTTCTACTTTTGCATTCTTTTCCAGTTTTGCTTATTCTTTTAACGTGCTCATTTCTTTTATCTTCTTTGAGCAGTAGCTGAATATTCTTTTCTCTCCCCATATCCATTCTTTCATTTTCTTCAAGCGTCTCTTTTCTATTGATAATCGAATACCTTCTACTTTTCCCTATCTCTTTATTTTAGATTCTGCAGTTGTGGGTTTCTTTTTTAAGCCGTTTGCTCTCCTTCTTCTTTTAATCTTCTTTCGTTTTACCCTGTATTTTGGTTTGGCCGATTACTATTCTTTTCTGTTATTTTGGTCTGTAATTAGTCTGTCGAATCGATAAGTACTCATAGGTTCTCTCTGTTATTTCTCTAGTATTACTGTATGGGCTCAAATTCGTTCCTTCTGCCTCCCACTAAAGCCGAATACTTCTTTTCTTAGTGTTCTGTGATTGCCGAATGGTGACTCCTTTCCTATGATGTGTGTTCGTTGGATTCTAGGTATTGTCGAGGAGTGAAAACTGCAAGAGTTTGCAAGCTTTTGAAACCCTATCTACCTGTATTCAATTAAGGTAATTTGCATACCTTATTTTTAGGGTATAGGCCAGTTACCCCAATGTTCTATAGGGTAATATTTGTGATATAAGCCACATCTTTAGTTTATTCTACCTAACCAGATCTACCATTACTACAGTTAATTACCAAGGTGCAAGTGATTGATTTTGGCCAGCATTCTAGGAGGGATATATCGTAGATCATTTGGTCGTGGTAGGTGATGATTGCTTAATCGTGGTTTAAGTGCTTGTGAATGTTAATAATTGGGGAAACTGATCAGATACTTGGAATGAATGTAGGTCGGTGCTCTAGGGTTTTTCTCAAGTGCTTGCAATCAGGTGTGTAACTATACACCAACAATTGTTACTGTCAAAAAGTCGAAAAAGGTGTGTAACCACACCCTTCCTTACTGTAGATCGATAAAAGCCAAAAAGTCGAAGTGCCAAAACTTTGGCATTTGAGGCCTCACGATTGTGAGATCCCATGTGGGGTAGACCAAGCCCACAAATCATAGGCGATAGACTGTAAAGGCCACCACGAGCGTTTCCATAGACTTGGGTTGTTATGGGCCACGTTGGGCTGAAATGGGCCGTATGGGCCCAATGGGCTCATGAGCCCCACACAGATTAAATCCACGGTAAGTGATAAATATTGGATTGGGCTATGTAGGTCACATGGCCGTAATTGAATTTGGGCTAAATGGGCCACACGCACTTTGGCCCAATAGTGGGTTATTGGGCCATATTTACTATTCTGGACATGTAGGTTATCTGAGTCACTCGAGGCGATGGTAGACCCTCTAAGAGGTCTTAATATGTATCGAGATACCAAAATTAGCTAAATAACCAAAATACCCCTGAGAGGTAAAATGGTCGAAATGACCATTATACCCATAGAGGTAGGTTGACTGATGAGTACTTGGTATACATATGACTGTGTCTGAGTATGATCTTTTGTATGCATAATATATTTATGACATGACATTCTACATGGGGTTGAGGTCTGATTTGGAGGAAGTTCTGTACTAGTGGTTTTGCCACGCATTTTGATTCTAGTGGCTCCGCCATGTTTTTTGTTGTTAGCAGCTTCGCTGCGTTATTGGTGTATTGACTGGGTGGGTCGAACAAATCCCCACATGGTGTGTTGGCTGGTACAGGTGGTTGGATTTGGTTGGGACACTTATTTGCTCTCTATTGATTTTGTTTTGGGCTTGGGCCCACTCTGTTACTGTATAGGGCTAAGCCCAGACTGCTTTGTTAGTGAATATGGCTACGACCCAAATTGTTTTCCATATTCTGATTTCTGTTGTCTGTTAGGGGATTACACATTGTGTTTTTGTAAACTCACCCTTTCTGTTTAACTGATCAGGTAATCCCCAACCTTAGACGATTTCAAAAACACAATGTAAATTAAATTTTATTTAAATTAAATTTCACTTTTGGGTTTTTAATTTTGTAATAAGGCCGTTTGTGGGTTTTAATTTTTAATTGGGCTTTGGATTATATATTTTGTTTTAAACTGCTAGTCTAGGTAAAGATGGGTTTTTAAAATAATTATTGTTTTAAAAAACACATGTTTTAAACTGCATCAACTTAAAAAGTTTCCACGTTTTTAAATCAAGTTAATATAATACTGATGGTTAATAAGGTAAATGTTTTGACGAGAACTTTTGTTAAATAATAATAAAAGGATTTAAATTCAATAACAGATTTTTTACCTAAAAGATCAATTTTCGAGAAACAATTTGATGTGACATGCCAGATTCAGCCATAACGACTAGGCCGAGTTTGAGGTGTTACATTTAGTGGTATCAGAGCTGAGTTGTAAAACTCGACTGTGGAATGGGTTTTTTAAAATTTTTCTCAAAATTGGGTTTTCAAAAGTTTTTCTAAACCTTGGTTTTTGAAAGAGATGATGTTAAAGAATTTGGTTTATTTTAGAATGTTGACACTGAAGGTGTGGCATACTGAGTCTCTGGCACCAAATCTGTAATTTCTCTAACACTATTTACTATTATGGACTAAAATGTTATACTGTAGGTAGTGATACTATACTAGAAAGCCTAGAGTATGAGTTAACTGAGACTGTAGAAGACTAAAAACTATAGTGAGACTCCGTTCTACGAAAACAAAACTTTAACTACTACTTGATCATAAGATATCCGCTACTAATTACTGGAATTATGAACTGATTTGTAAAACTTTTAAATTAGATAATACGCTATAACGATATGAGCATAAGAGGTACTTGTGAAAGGGGTACACGAGGCCACAGTAGAGGCCGAGGAAGCGCTAGGCCTAGATCTTCAACGTCGGGCCACATGCTTGCTAGAGAGGCGCCAACATCACCAGTGACTGAGACGGGGTCTCATGATCGAGCTACAGGGGATGATGCTCTATCCTAAGCGATGCTTCGTGTTCTAGAGAGGGTTTCTGGAGTGAGTACTAAATCAATAGTGGCCCGGGGGTCAATTTCTGAGCGACTCCGGGATAATAGAGCAGAAATTTTCAAGGGTGTTTCTAGTGTAGCCCCAAATGTGGAAGAGTACTGGTTAGAGGCCACTGAGTGGATAATGGAAGACCTTGATTGCACTGTGGAGCAAAAATTAAAAGGAGCAGTGTTTTTACTGTGAGATGAGGCCTACCAATGGTGGCTCACCATGAGAGATGGCTGACCGTTTGACGTGGGACTTCTTTAAGACAACCTTTCAAGGGAAATACGTTGGGGCCAGTTATGTGGATGCCTGAAGGATGGAATTTTTGAATCTGACCCAAGAGAACAAGACTGTGGCAGAGTACGAGGTAGAGTTTCTGCAGCTGAGTTGATATGCCCGTGGGATTGTCACAACTAAGTATGAACACTATGTGCATTTTGAAGATGGACTCCGGGATGAGTTGTGTTTGCTGATAGCTCCGCAGAGGGAGCAGGACTTTCCTGCCTTGGTTGAAAAAGCAAAAATTACTGAGGATGTGAAGCGCTCAGAGCGCCAGAACCGCGAGAAAGATAGGGACTGATTTAAAAGGGACTCAGGGTCATCGGGTTCTTCTGTAAAGCCTGTAAAGAAGGCCAGATTTGAGGGGCCAGTCTGAGTAGTCCCTGTTACTATGGTTAGACCGCCGACTTGCACGGATTATAGGAGGTCTCACTAGGGTGAGTGTTGGAGACGAACTGGGGCATGCTTCAAATGTGGGTCCATGGATCATCAGGTCAAGAATTGTCCTCAGAGGTCTGTTCAGATGCAAGCTGTAGAACAGAGGTTTGTTCAGCCAGTGAGAGGTGATCGGCAGCCACCGAGAGGCCATGGTCAGTCAGGGGTGGAAATGGTAATGGACGTGGTCGTGGATCATCAGGCAGAGGTGCTGGTAATACTGAGGCGAGACAACCAGCTATGGTTTATGCTGCTCATCGCCGAGAGGATGGTGGCGCCCTTGATGTTATAGCTGGTATGTTTTTTATTCATAACATGCCATACATTGCTTTAATTGATGTAGGGTCTACACTTTCGTATGTTGCATGCACTGTGTCTGAGATGTTGGGTATCCAGTTTGAGAATACGACTAGTAAAATAACTGTGATAAGTCCACTGGGACAGTCAGTTAAGGTAGACAAATTGTTTAGAGACATTCCTCTAGAAGTTCAGGGTATAATCTTTCCAGCAGACTTGATGGAATTACCATTTGGAGAATTCGACCTTATCTTGGGTATGGACTGGCTAGTGGAACACCGTACAAGTTTGGATTGCACTGCTAAGCGAATGGTGTTGAAGACTATTGAGGATGAGGAGGTAGCTATGATAGGGGAGCGAAGAAATTATCTGTCTAATGTAATGCATCAAGGGCCGAAAAGTTGGTTCGCAAGGGTGGCGAGGCGTTTCTATCGTATATGAGCATTTCTGATTATGAAGGTCCTATAGTGGGAGATGTTAGAACTGTCAAGGAATTTTTGGATGTATTTCCTGATGAGCTTCCTGGGTTAGCTCTGAACCGTGAGGTCGAATTCGGAATTGAGCTGCTACCTAGAATAGCTCTGGTGTCCATCGCCTTGTATAGGATGGTACCGAAAGAGCTTGTGAAATTAAAGGCTCAAATTCGAGAGCTTCTAAACTAAGGGTTTTATTCGACCAAGTGTGTCTCCACAGGGAGTACTGGTGTTGTTCGTAAAGAAAAAGGATGGGACTATGTGCATGTACGTCGACTACTGGCAGTTAAACAAGTTGATGATCAAGAACAAGTACCCCCTTCCAAGAATTGATGATCTTTTTTATCAACTTAAAGGAGCTTTAGTTTTCTCCAAGATCGATCTCTGCTCTGGGTACCATCAACTAAGGGTTAAGAAGGCTGATGTGTACAAGATAGCGTTTAGGACTCGGTATGGACACTACGAGATCCTAGTAATACCGTTTGGGCTTACGAATGCACTAGCAGCCTTTATGGATCTCATGAATTGGGTGTTACAACCCTATCTAGACTGGTTTGTAGTTGTCTTTATAGATTATATTTTGGTGTATTTGAGAACTGAGGAGGATCATGATGTGCATCTTCGAACTGTTTTGCAAATTTTAAGGGAGAAGCAGCTATATGCAAAGTTCAGCAAGTGTGAGTTCTGGCTACGAGAAGTAACGTTTTTAGGTCACATGGTATCTGCTGAGGGGATTAGGGTTGATCCTCGAAAGATTGAAGCCATATTAAATTGGAAACCACCAAAGACTGTATCTGAGATTCGAAGTTTTTTTTGTCTGGCTGGGTATTATAGACGCTTTGTAGAGGGGTTTTCTGTAATTGCTGCACCTCTGACTAAGTTATTGTGAAAAGAAGTATCGTTTAGTTGGACTAATAGGCAACAAGAGAGTTTTGAAAAACTAAAAAAAGTTTTGACTGAGGCCCCTATTTTAATACAGCCAAAGTTTGGGAAGGAGTTTACTGTCTACAGTGATGCGTCACACATCAGATTGGGCTATGTATTAGTGTAGGGGGTAAAGTGGTTGCTTACGCATCACGTCAGCCTAAGCCTCACAAGGCGAATTACCGTACTCATAACTTGGAGTTGGCTTCGGTGGTGTTTACGTTAAAGATTTGGAGGTACCATTTATACGGTGAGAAGTACATTATTTACACAGATCATAAGAGCCTCAAATACCTTCTTACTCAGAAGGAGTTGAATCTTAGGCACTGAAGATGGAAAGAGCTACTTAAGGATTATGATTGCTCGATTCAGTACCACCCTGGTAAGGCTAATGTGGTAGCAGACCCACTAAGCCGGGGGGCTATATCTAATTTGAAAGTGAGGTTTGCTCGCCTTAGCCTGTTTGATGATGGTAGTTTATTGGTTGAGCTTCAAGTGAAACCGACGTGGACTGAACAAATTAAGAATAAACAGTTGTTAAATGAGTCATTGGTTTCTCGCTTTTGACAAGTTGAGAATGGTGAGACTGTAGATTTTTGGCTAAATAGTGAGGGGCTATTGTGTTTCCGTGAGAGATTTTATATATTGAGGGATTTTGATTTGAGGCAGTCTATACTGCAAGTGGCGCATAGTAGTCCATATGCTATGTATCCTGGCAGGAACAAGTTATATCGAGATATTCGAAAGCTGTATTGGTGGCCTAGAATGAAACACGAAGTTAGTGATTACGTGAATAAGTGCATGACTTGCCAGTAAGTTAAAGCTGAGCATCAACTGCCTTCTGGGTTATTGCAGCCAGTTAAGATTCCACTTTGGAAGTGGGAAACGATAACCATGGATTTTGTTAGTGAGCTACCCTTGACGCCTACTAAGAAGGATTCGGTATGGGTTATCGTAGATAGACTGATGAAATCTGCCCATTTTATACAAGTTTGCACTGATTATTCACTGCAGAAATTGGCCAAGTTGTATTTGGCTGAGATTGTGAGATTGCACGGAGTACCAGTTTCTATCATATCTGACAGAGATTCTAGATTTACATCTCGATTCTGGAAGAAGTTACACAAGGCTTTGGGTACAAGGTTGGACTTCAGTATTGCATTCCATCCTCAGTCAAACGGTCAGTCTGAGAGGGTGATTCAGATACTAGAAGACATGTTAAGATGTTGTGTAATTGATTTTCAAGGCAGTTGGGAAGACTACTTGCCGTTGGCAGAGTATGCTTACAACAATAGTTATCTGTCCAGTATTCAGATGGCACTGTACGAGGTGTTATATTGTTGTAGGTGTCGTACTCCTACCTGTTGGACTGAACTTGGTGAGCGGTGAGTTTTGGGGCCAAAGTTTGTTTCTGATACTGAAAAAAGGTAAAGTTAATTCGAGATCGGTTAAAAGAAGCAACTGATAGGAAGAAATCATATGCATATTTAAAGCATAAAGAGATCGAGTACTCTGTGGGGGATTATATCTATCTGAAGGTCTCATCGTGGAAGAAAATCCTTAGATTTGGACAGAAAGGCAAGCTTAGCCCTAGGTTTATCGGACCTTACCGGGTTTTGAAGTGGGGGGACAAATTGCCTATAGCTTGAGTTGCCTCTAAATTTAGACAAGATTCATGATGTGTTCCACGTCTCCATGCTGAGGCGTTACCGCTCTGATCCCACGCATATTGTGCCAGTTGAGGAAATTGAGATTAGGCCTGATTTGAATTTCGAGGAAGAACCAGTGCAAATACTAGATCATGATGTTAAAGTGTTGAGAAAGAAATCTGTTCCATTGGTCAATGTGCTTTGGCATAATCACAGTTCAGAGGAAGCCACGTGGGAACCTGAAGAGGCGATGCGACAGCAATACCCTCACTTATTCTGATCAGGTAAATCTCGAGGCCGAAATTTATTTAAAGGGGGTAGAGTTGTAATGCCTCAAAAATTTAGGGTCTTTGTTTTTGTAAACTTTACCGTAAATATCATGTTTGCTTTATTGGCTAAGTGATTTGGGCATGTTTGGGATTGTTTTAGAAGCCTGGGTTCAAGTCTGGGCTTTTGCAAAAAAATTAGTTTCTCCCCTTAGTTGAACCTTCGCTTTAGCTTGTAGGTCTTATAAATAATAGTGCTTGTATTGTGACACAAAGAGAGCGTGTGGTCTAGTGGCAAGGTGGCGTGTTGTTCTGCTGGGGGACTTGAGTTCGAGTCATGAGTTGCACAATGGAGTTGTTATTTTGCTGCTTGAGCTGTGTTGGTAGTGGAATTGGACTGAAACACAGCTAAGGGGAGTTTGAAGAGAGTATGAATGGGATGTTGGAGTAGATCAAGGTGGAAATCATGGAGAGATTGGGCGAGTGGATTAAAGAGCTGGGGAAGTGGTTGTTGTTGGCCGAAAATGGGATTCTTTGGGTACCAATTTGGTCATAGGCACTTAGTGCCAAAATTGTCTAGCTTTTGGTTTTTTATTTCGGTAGCTATTCTCCTTTTGTTTTTCTCTCTTCGGGTTCAATCCTGTTTTGGAGTAGCCGTGTTGCGTTTTGTCTATTCGGGTATTTTTCTAGTTTGGCATTCTTTTCTAGGTTTTCTTATTCTTTTTAACGTGCTCATTTCTTTTATCTTTTTTGAGTAGTAGCCGAATATTCTTTTCTCTCCCCATCTTCATTCTTTCATTTTCTTCAAGCGTCTATTTTCTATTGCTAGCCGAATACCTTCTACTTTTCTACATCTCTTTATTTCGGATTCTGCAGTTGTGGGTTTCTTCTTTAAGTCGTTTACTATCCTTCTTCTCTTAATCTTCTTTCGGTTTACCTTGTATTTTGCTTTGGTCGATTACTGTTCTTCTCTATTATTTTGGCCTGCATGGATTTTGTAACGCCCCAATTTTTAGGCCTGGAAGTAATGGGCCTTGAGTCCGGGTTCAGGTAGAAGACGGCCCGAATAATTTGGATGTTATTGTTATTATTATTTTCATTATTATTATTAAGTATGTTTAGTTAGTAATTAAATAAATTACAAACGGTTTATGGTGTGGAAAAAAAGTCTGGGGCTCGACTCATAGCTTTAGCAAAATTCTTAAATTTTGTCTCTTAAAGGAATCTGGGCAGTAGGCATTATTAATAATTTGGGCTGAGTTTTAACACAAACAAGCACCTGGAGCAGTGGCTAAGCACGTTAGGAGGGCATGGGAGGTGCCTGGGTTCAAGGAACGACGCGCGCAAATTAGGTGTTTTATTTTAATATGCAGGTGGCGGTTGGAATAAGGGTTAAGAGAAGTTGCGAGCATAATTCAACACAAGGAGCGCCTGTGGTGCAGTGGCAGCAGTGTGTTGGGCACGCGAAGAGGGCTCGGGTTCGAGTCCTTGCGCGGGCAAATTCCGTTTTATTTTAAGGCGGACCAGAACTGAAACAGGTAAGGGTTATAAATTAATTGAGAGAAGATTTATGTCATGAAAGGAACTTCGGTGGAGTGGCAAGCAGCGTATGTGTGTGTTGGAAGGTCGCAGGTTCGAGATGTATAGCAGGCAAATTTCATTTTTATTTCGCAAGTAATCAGAGCTTCAGCAGGTAAGGTTTATAATTAATCGTGACCCTATATTAGTAAAGAAGGAAGCATGGTGCAGTGGCCAGTAGCATGGGCATAAGCGCAAGGGCAGATGAAGGTCTGTGGTTCGAGCCTCACCTCGCGCACAGAAGGCTTGGGTTTTGCTGCTCATGTGGGGAAGGAGTTGGAGTCTGATCCGGACTCTCCTGGCAGCATGCTGAAGCTGTGCAAGGGGTGGATAAGGATGTTGCTAATCGGTGGAGGAGTTTGAGCTGATCAGGGGATTGGGTGAGGATGAGATAAGAGAGGAAATTTAGGAGCTGATCAAGGACTTAGAGTTGGCCCGTCAAGGGTCTTTAGTATAGGCAATTCGGCTAGGTCTTTGTGCCATTCTTTTTTCCTTGTCGAATATTATTTCCCTCTCCCCTCTCTTTCATTCATCTTTTCTTTTTCTTTTCCTCTGATAGCCGAACCCATACTTTTCTCTTTTTGTCTCTATCCTTATTTTTTTTTCTTTTTTCATTATTTCTCAATAGCCGAATCTTATCATAGCCAAACCTCTATTCTTTTCTTCCTTAAAAAGCCGAAACCCTCATACCTATAGTATAGGAAGCCGAATCTTGGCTACTTGGATCTGTTTCTTCTCGTAACTACGGTGGATTGGAGTTAAGATCATAGATAGGAGCACTTTTCTGGACCGAACAACGATTGGTAAGTTTGTCGAATAGCTTTCGTAAATTATTTATGATTTAAGATAAAAGCCGAAACCCCTTAAGGGTGGCTAACGTTTGGACTAAGGGTGTTGGTGCCTCTTTCTTTTTCATTATATAAGCGTTAGCGTGGGCAAGGGGGCGTGTAGTGAAGGGTTTGAAGACTGATTCGGATTGGATCTCTATATCTAATCCATATTTCGGCAAAAAGGTAAGAACTCAAGGGTTTAAGGGATGTTGGCCGAATTTGGTAAGGGGGAATAGTACGTAGTTTTGTTTACGGTTTGTGGACTGACGTTTAGTAACTCAATTGTAAGCAATTCATGAGTGGATCACGCCGGCGTACCGTGACAAATTAGGTGTGTAAACGACACCCACTTACAGTCTAGATCGGCAAAAGCCGAAAAGCCGAAATGCCAAAACACCAGTATTTTGTGAACTTGCGAGCGTGCGAGCGCTTGTGAGATAGTTTGTTTGTTAATCTCGATAATCTCAAGCAGTAAGATTGCAGAGTGTGCAATTTTGTGCACTTCGGTATATTTGGGCTTAGTGGGCTGAAATCGGGTTAATGGGCCAACGGGCTCAATTAGGTAAAAATGCTCGGAAAGTGTTTCTGTTAATACGCTAAGGGTCATAATATGCATGAAAACCCTAAAATAGTAAATTTACTAAAATACCCCTAAAGTATGAAAATTACCATTATACCCTAGGTTCAAAATGACCGTTATACCTCTAGGGTTAATTTGACTGAATTGCATGATATTCTAATTCTATTTGTGATATGCCATGACATGTATATCTGTTGCATGGGATAAGGGTTATTTTGTTATAGAGGAAGAACCCGTTCTGATGGCTGTGCCACATATTCTGATATAAGCAGCTTTGCTGCGGATTATAGTTAGTGCCGCAATCGGTGCTAACACTATAAGTGTAGGGATGGCGTGGGTGATTTATTCCTCACAGGAAGTGTAGGGATGGACGAAGGCAAGTGCAGGTTTGGATGGGGTTATCATGCATTAACCTTATGAGACTATTTTGTTATGGGCCAACTGTATTGAAATGGGCCCAAATGTGTTAATATGGGCAAGGCCCAATATATCTCGACTTGTAATAGGGCTACGGCCCAGATTGATACTGATATGGGCTAGGCTCAGTATACTTTGATACTACAAGGGGCTATGGCCCAAATTAAAATTGATATGGGCTAAGGTCCTATCAACTCTGATTTCTGAATAGGGCTTAGGCCTAGTAAAGCTTGAACTAATTTGGGCTCTAGTTGGGTTTACTTTACACGCTGAGTTTTCCAAACTCACCCCTTAATTTTATCCACGCAGGTAACCCCCAACCATAGTGGACTTGGAGTTGTGAGGGATTCGGAGTAACCACATGTTTTGCAAGCTAGGTTTTCTTCTTATGACTTGATTAGTGATTATTTACCTTAATTATTTTGGGTTTAAGTTGTAATAAGGCCGCTTTAATTATTTTTAATTGCTTTTAATATGTTTTGATAGCTTAGTTACGATATTGTTTAAAATTTTTGGAATTGAATAGCTCTAGGGCACGTTTTAAAAAGATTACTTGATTTTAAAACATCGCGAATCAAGACAAAGCTTCCGCAACGAAAACGTTCTCAAAATTAATAAGTGTTTTCAAATGGTTTAAAATGAAATGGTTTTCTTGAACAACCACTCGGTTAAAGTGTGGCAATGGTTGTGTGCATGTCTAGGAGTGGATCCATGGAGAGCTTGGTACTTAAGTAGTCTAATAGACTCACCTCCTCTTTTCTGGCATCCTACCTGGTGCACAGCTTCTATTCACTTTAATCTATAACGAAAATACTCTTTAAACACTAAGGAAGATGTTAATTAAAACATGACTTTTACAGAAACGCTTCAATGTGACACACCGGATTCGACCATAATGTCTGGGCCGGGTTTGGGGTGTTACATTTAGTGGTATCAGAACCCGATTGTAACAACTCGGCTGTGGATCGGGTCTGAAAAGCTTTTCAAAAAATTTTGCTAAACTTAGGTCCAAGAAGGGTTTTTTTTAAACGGTTTTGGAAAGTTCTTTTCAAAGATATTTTATAAGGTATACATGTTTTAAGGTTTAATCATAAAATGGTTTAAGTTTTTTGGGTTTCTGAAATTTGATAACCGAAGAAGTGGCACACCGAATCTCCGGCACCAAGTCTGGAAGTATTTCTATTACTCATACTACACTGTATTAAGACATTACTGTAGATAGAACTGATACCATATCATGACACTATAGCTAGGGCAATACTAAGAACCCTAGAATACTGAGACTGTAGCTAGGCTATGATTCTATGAAAATAGAAACTTTAAAATACTATCTCAGCATAAAACATATGAATAAGTACTAAAATTATTGAATCGAGGTCTTGGTGGTTATTTGATACGTATGCCGGTAATGTAGAGTATTGATATGGATTCTGAGGGTAAGCAAAGTCTGCCAACTTCAGGTAGCAGTAACTCGAAGCTTGGTACCGAGGCATTGGCTGAGATAGTAAGGAAAGTGGTAGAAGAGGTATTGGATACCAAGGTTAAGGAAATTAGGGAAACGCTTCAAGCAGGGTGCTTGGAGTGTAAGAAGAGGAAGGATTCTAGTTCTCAGAAGATCGAGCCTCGTTCTGTGATACATGTTAAGCCACGACCAAACTTTCCAACCTGTAAGAACTGCAACGGGCGTCATCTGGGTGAATGCCATAGGAAGACCAGAGCATGCTTTAGATGTGGGTCCAAGGAGCATCGAGCTCAAGATTGCCAAGCTTATTCTATTTAAGTGTGTGTTACGAGTTGTATGCATGCTTGATAAATGTTTCTTTACTTTGGTAATTAGATGTTTTGGATCTTACTAAGAATTATTTTTAATCAGAGTGCGCAGTGAAAGCATAGTGGTTTGACTTGAGTAATACGGTTAGTGACAGTTTGAAAATTTCGAGGATGAAATTTCTTTAAGGAGGGTAGAGTTGTAACGCCCCAATTTTTGGGCCTGGAAGTAATGGGCCTTGAGTCCGGGTTCGGGTAGAAGACGGCCCGAATAATTTGGATTTTATTGTTATTATTATTTTCATTATTATTAAGTATGTTTAGTTAGTAATTAAATAAATTACGAAGGGTTTATGGTGTGGAAAAAAAGTCTGGGGCTCGGCCCATAGCTTTAGCAAAATTCTTAAATTTTGTCTCTTAAGGGAATTTGGGCAGTAAGCATTATTAATAATTTGGGCTGAGTTTTAACACAAACAAGCACTTGGCCCAGTGGCTAAGCACGTTAGGAGGGCGTGGGAGGTGCCTGGGTTCAAGGCACGGTGCGCGCAAATTGGGTGTTTTATTTTAGTATGCAGGTGGCAGATGGAATAAGGGTTAAGAGGAGTTGCGAGCATAATTCAACACAAGGAGCGCCTGTGGCGCAGTGGCAGCAGTGTGCTGGGCACACGGAGAGGGCACGGGTTCGAGTCCTTGTGCAGGGTAAATTTCGTTTTATTTTAAGGCAGACCAGAACTGAAGCAGGTAAGGGTTATAAATTAATTGAGAGAGGATTATGTCATGAAAGGAACTTCGGTGGAGTGGCAAGTAGCGTATGTATGTGTTGGAAGGTCGCAGGTTCGAGATGTACAGTAGGCAAATTTCCTTTTTATTTCGCAAGTAATCGGAGCTTCAGCTGGTAAGGTTTATAATTAATTGTGACCTTATATTAGTAAAGAAGGAAGCATGGTGCAGTGGCCAGCAGCACGGGCGTAGGCGCAAGGGCGGACGGAGGTCTGGGGTTCGAGCCTCACCTCGCGCACAGAAGGCTTGGGTTTTACTGCTCATGTGGGGAAGGAGTTGGAGTCTGATCCGGACTCTCCTGGCAGCATGCTGAAGCTGTGCAAGGGGTGGATAAGGATGTTGCTAATCAGTGGAGGAGTTTGAGCTGATCAGGGGATTGGGTGAGGATGAGATAAGGCAGGAAATTTAGGAGCTGATCAAGGACTTAGAGTTAAAACACTAATCTATAATGAAAATACTCTTTAAACACTAAGGAAGATGCTAGTTAAAACATGACTTTTACAGAAACGCTTCAATGTGACACGCCGGATTCAGCCATAACGTCTGGGCTGGGTTTGGGGTGCTACAAGTTTTATCGAATCAGTAAGTACTCATAGGTTCTCTCTGTTGTTTCTCTGGTATTGCTATATGGGATCAAATCCGTTCCTTCTGCCTCCCTCTAAAAGTCGAATACTTGTTTTCTTAGTGTTCTGTGATTGCCGAATGGTGACTTCTTCCCCATGATATGTGTTCGTTGGATTCTAGATTTTTCCAAGGAGTGTAAAGTGCAAGAGTTCACAAGCTTTCGAAACCCTATCTAACAGTATTCGATTAAGGTAATTTCGATACCTTATTTTTGGGGTATATGCCTGTACCCTAATCTTCTATAGGGCAATATTTAGGATATAAGCTGCACCTTTAGTTTATTCTATCTAACAAGATCTACCATTAGTGTAGTTAATCACCAAGGTGCGAGTGATTGATTTTGGTCAGTGTTCTAGAAGGGATATATCGCAGATTATCTGGTCGTCGTAGGTGATGATTGCTTTATCGTGGTTTAAGTGCTTGTGAATGTTAATAATTGGGGAAACTGATCGGATACTTGGAATGAATGTAGGTCAGTGCCCTAGGGTTTTTCACAAGTGCTTGCAATCAGGTGTGTAACTATACACCAACATCTGTTGCTATCGAAAAGCCGAAAAAGATGTGTAACCACACCTTTCCTTACTATAGATCGGCAAAAGTCAAAAATTTGAAGTACCAAAACTTCGGCATTTGAGGCCTCATGAGCATGCGATCGCTCGTGGGGTAGACCGAGCCCACAAATCATGGGCGATAGACTGTAAAGGCTACCATGAGCGTTTCCGTGGACTTAGGCCGTTATGGGCCACGTTAGGCCTAAATGGGCCGTGTGGGCCCAATGGGCTCGTTGGCCCTACATAGATTAAATCCACGGCAAGTGATAAAAATTGTACTGGGCTATGTAGGTCACATAGCCGTAACTGAATTTGGGCTAAATGGGCCACACAAGCGTGTGGGCTGACTTGGGCCCAATAGTGGGTTTTGGGCCATATTCACTATTTTGGCCATGTAGGTTATCTGAGTCCCTCGAGGTGACGGTAGACCCTCTAAGAGGTTGTAATATGTACCTAGACACCAAAATTAGCTAAATGACCAAAATACCCTTAAGGGGTAAAATTACCATTTTATCCCTAATTATCAAAATGACTGTTATACCCCGAGAGGTAGTTTGACTGATGAGTACTTGGTATACATATGACTGTGTCTGAGTATGATCTTTTGTATGCACAATATATTTATGACATGACATTCTACATAGGGTTGGGGTCTGATTTGGAGGAAGTTTTGTACTAGTGGCTTCGCCATGTTTTCTGTTGCTGGTAGCTTCGCTACGTTATCAGTGTGTTGGCTAGGTGGGTCGATTGAATCCCCACATGGTGTGTTGGCTGGTACGGGTGCTGTGCTGGTTGGATTGGGTTAGGACACTTATTTGCTCTGTATTGATTCTGTTTTGGGCTTGGGCCCACTCTGTTACTATATAGGGCTAAGCCCAGACTGCTCTATGACTGAATAAGGCTACGACCTAGACTATTTTGCATATTCTGATTTCTGTTGTCTGTTAGGGGATTACACACTGAGTTGTCGTAAACTCACCCTTTCTTTTTAACTATTTAGGTAATCCCTAGCCTTAGACGATTTGGTGCTGCGAGGGACTTGGAGGTGGCCGCACGACTGCTGTGTCTTGCATTTAACTTTATTTAAATTAAATTTCACTTTTGGGTTTTTAATTTTGTAATAAGGCCATTTGTGGGTTTTAATTTTTAATTGGGCTTTGGATTAAATATTTTGTTTTAAACTACTAGTCTATGTAAATGTGAGTTTTTAAAATAATTATTGTTTTTAGAAACACGCGTTTTAAACTGCATCGACTTAAAAAGCTTTCGCGTTTTTAAATCAAGTTAATATAACACTGATGGTTAATAAGGTAAACATTTTGACGAGAAATTTTGTTAAATAATAATAAAAGGATTTAAATTCAGTAACGAATTTTTACCGAAAAGATCAATTTTCGAGAAACACTTTGATGTGACACGCTAGATTCGGCCATAACAACTAGGTCGGGTTTGGGGTGTTACAATGATAGTGTGATTACACACCTAGTTGCGAAAATGAGCAAAATAGCATACGTGCACTCCAACCTATAACAACAGATGCTTCGGTTAAATACCTAACACACGAGTTGAAAGATACCCTAACCGAAACTTGCTCAAAAGATTACTTACAATCGCCTTGTCTAAACGAGCATGGTTCTAGCCCACTTAGATCAGTGGCGAAAGTTGATAATAGACTCCTTCTTGATTTTCTGCATGACACGTTAATTTATTATTCATGTTGCTTATACACAAGGGTTGAACAACATACCAACCCATAGAAAACGCAACCCAAAATAATGGAAAGAAATATTCGGCCAAGACTGAAGAATTCCAAGCAAAAATGCCTGAGTTCAATATAATACCAATGAATTGAACGAGAGACGAGAGAAAGATTCTGATCATTTCTAAAACACTAGTGAACTTCTTCACTCTTCAAGTAGTACTAAACCCGAAAGAACACCATGACCAAGAAAGAAAAAGGTGAGAATCGACATTCAGGGAAAAGGGGAGAAAAGCCGAAAGAGCATATGTAAATAGAGACTTAACAACCAGTATTCGGCCACCACCAACAACAAGGGAAGGAAATGAGAAAGAAAGCAGAGAAGCGAAAGAAAAGGAGGGGAGAAGAGACAAGGTAATCGGCCTAGAGACCAAAATCGAAACACAAGAGATGGAGAAATGGAGAGAGGTGATGAGGTATTCGGCTAACACACTAAGATGAAGAGAGGGAAGAAAGACAGAATGAGTAGATTAGTAAAGAGGACGAAATAGCATGGACAAGAACCTAAATCAGTAGTATAGTGGTAGAAAAGTAGAGGCTTAAAGAAAGAAACAAAGAGAAGAAGGGAGGATTGGGAGAAAATGAAAAAAGATTCGGCTAAGCAACAAGGGATTCGGCCAAGTGGGGAAGATCATGACCAAATGATTAGGGACACCCAAGGCAACCGAATGGTTGAGGGGAATCCCATTTTGGCACTACCACTCCCCATTCCTTGATCCCCTCCCAAGAAACCTCCCCAAATACCTCCTCCAATCTCTCAACCAATAACTCCCCTATCCAATCCCACCATTCTCTCCTTAAATTTGACTATTCACTACCCACTCAACCACTCCCATCATCAGAGTTTCTGTCAACCCAACTTCTTACATTACAAGAGCAACAAAATAGAACACTCTTGCGCATAAAAGGGCTCAAACTCAAGACCCTTAGGCACACTCCACACACCACTTACCACTAGGCTAGCAATCTTTTTATTGCCCTGCAACACTCACATTAATTTAAAAGTCTTCCAACCAAAGACAAAGGTTTATTTAAGTCAGGGCAAAAATTTTGTACAAGACAAGGCTTGAACCCAAGACTTCTCAGACTCTTCCCAGAACACTTAACCACTAAAGAAGATACACAGTTGTGTGTAACACAGCATACAAAAATTATTTCTTAAAAAAAATAGGGCGTTACATCAAAGGTGGCCACATAACCGCACATGCTTTCCGTATTCGACATTTAATTTATAAGTAATTTAATTTGGGTATTTTTGATGTAATAAGGCCTCTTTAAATTTTTAATCTTTTATTAGGGGTTTTATTGGTTTGATTTATATCTGCTAGTAGTAGGACATGGGTTTTCAAAAAGATAAATGTTTTTCAAACACCACGCGTACACAACATATTTTAAAAGCTCCCGCAACAATTAATGTTTTAAAAAAATTGATAACAATTTAACATGATTAACTTTTTGCCACACGATTTGGATTTTAATGAACAAGACAATCCTAAAATTTTTGTTAAAATCACAAAGAGATTAAGTATAGAGCGGGTTTTCAACGATAGTATATTTTGCAAAAACACACTTCAATCTGACATCGTCAGATTCGGTCATAATGTCTAGGTCAGGTTTGGGGTGTTATAGAAGGAGTGAAAATGGAAAATGAAACAAAGGAGTACATAGGCAAGGAACTATTACAAATTATAGTGCATGTCGCTTGGAGGATATTTCTTGGCACGATATGTGTCATTTTCTAACTTAGAAAAGTCAAGGTTTTTTTTCCTTATAGGCAATGTGAATTTAAATTGTATAGAGACTTTTAGGGAATCAAGATTGTTTCAATTTCATACCACGCTAGAACATTCCAATTCCACGTTATTGAAATGAGCTTAATCTTTATAATAATGATATTTGTGTCAATTTCAACAATGTGAGTCAATATCTAGTCCTTGATTTGAGATGGTTACTGAGTTCCAATGATATAAAATTAAAAATAATCGCCTGTATAAAATCATAGTGTATTAATTAATGGCTTCTCTAGAACCATTTCATTTCTGTACAACTAAATATAATTTAAGTGGGCTTATATTTAATTATACATTTTAATAAAGCTTTCGGAACAATCTCGAACAAAAAGACCAAAGAATAATCTTGGGCATGTTACATCGTGTAACTGTTTGTTAGCTTAAGCAATCCTATAACCTTAAGTAGACAAAGATGGTGAATCAATTAATGCAAGGCAATTATTCCATGTCTAAATGCTCTTTGCTATAATTTTCGCTGGGTTTAGGTCTTTGATTAAAGGATTTTCAAGAGTCCTCTTTACTAATGCTGAGTGGCAAACCTTTCCTAACACAGCAAGTTCGCTGCAACACTTGTTAGAAATACTCCCTAAGTTGAAAATAGTCGTGAAAGCTTCTAGAACATAGGGCAAACCCATTTTAGTTTCACAATTATTTTTCTTAATAATCTGGTCGTTCTCTTTTGTAGCCATTACTGCCATACAAGTTAAGAATAAAACAACTACGACGGAATAAACATTATTGCTTGCCATACTTCACGAATATGATGTTACTAGTTAAATTTTGTTCGTAAAATTAATTTCAAACAAGATTCGCAGCAAAAAAAATTATTGTTAGTAGGAATTGTTATAACCACATTGTACTAGAATACGTTACAATAAAAGAAAACATTCAATATTTCAGTTTAACTAGCTTTAATTTTAATTACTACAAATCTAAATATTAATTCAAAGACACATTTATACTTCCCTTTATAATTCTTAATGGCATTAAATGAATCACAAAAATAAGGTTCAATAAAGATGATTATGTCGTAAATCTATTTCTACGTTGAAACGAGGATAGTACTATTATGTCCACTCCAAACCAAGCATCGGGATGATAATATGGAGGAAAGAACATACGAAAAAAGAAATGTGAGATATAGTACACTTGCATTACAGGCACACATATTCGTTATGTGTGTCGTCCTATTTTTCTAATTTTTGTAGTTGTGTATGCATTTGTTATGTTGATGGTTAAAAATTCACGTGTATCTCAAAATTGAATGAGCTATACTATATTCCTCTACCGGTGATATGTATGTGCCACAATGTAGAAATAATTATGCGAAGCGTAAAATCTTATAACCTTGTTGTCGTGAAAAAGTTTTTATCAGACTTTAACATATTTTTAAAATCGAAAATGGCAACTAAAAGATTGAAATTCAAAATTAGTTCATCCAAAATATTTCAAGCTCTAAAATTATGTCGATGTATGTATTTATCGTGGGATTCCAATTCGGTTATTATATTCTTCGTTTATGTTAACTTTTTAGGTGTAAGTGTTCCGGCCCAATTTTACTAAAATATGAATGTAAGCTCTTAGTGGAATAACTAATGGAACTTGGAAACTAAAAAGTTATCCTAGAGAGTTAAATTGCAAACAACAAATGATGTTACATTTCTATAACTCTTGTACGTATTGCCAAAATAATGGATAGGATTTAGTTTTTATATAAATTGAACTTTTTCTAATAGGGAGAATGTGAGACTTACGTCGCCAACATATTTGGAGTTTCATTCTCGATCTTGATAAAAAAAAGTAATCTAAAGAAAGAAGAATAAGGAAATCTAGTTAAGGCTTTGAAGCGTTACATCACCTTCGGCCAGGATTTCAAGATTGGCTCTATTCTACGGAAAAGAAAAAGATCATAACAAATGAATTAGTATCAAAGGAGTGAAAATGGAAAATGAAACAAAGGAGTACATAGGCAAGGAACTATTACAAATTATAGTCCATGTCTCTTGGAGGATATTTCTTGGTACAATATGAGTCTTTTCATTAATTCGAGAAGTCAAGTTTTTTTCCCTTAAAGGCAATGTGAATTTAAATTGCATAAAGAATTTCAAGGAATTGTGATTGTTTCAATTTCACACCACACTAGAACATTTCAATTCCACATTATTGAAATGAACTTAATGTTTATAACAATGATATTTGTGTTAATTTCAACAATGTGAAATAATATCTAGTGCTTGATTTGAGATAGTTAAGGAGTTCCAATGCTATAAAATTAAAAATAATCGCCTGTATAAAATCATAGTGTATTAAGTAATGGCTTCTCTAGAGCCATTTCATTTCTGTACAACTAAATATAATTTAAGTGGGCTTAAATTTAATTATACATTTTAATGAAGCTTCCGGAACAATCTCAAACAAAAAGAAAAAAGAATAATCTTGGGCACATTACATCCTATAACTATTTGTTTGCTTAAGCAATCCTATAACCTTAAGTAGACGAAGATGGTGAATCGATCAATGCAAGGCAATTATTCCATGTCTAAATGCTCTTCGCTATAATTTTCGCTGGGTTTAGGTCTTTGATTAAAGGATTTTCACGGGTCCTTGTAACAATCCGATTTTGACCCTAGTCAGAATAGTGGTTTCGGGACCACATATCTGAGTTAGAAAAATATTTAAATATTATTTTCTGTGCTTATGATGTGTGAATTAGCATGTGTGAAAGTTTCGTGTAAAAATTTAACTATTTGTGTGCTTAATTTGCAAAAAGGACCTAATCGCGTAAAACGTAAAAGCTGTGTGCTAGATG
This sequence comes from Gossypium longicalyx, assembly GCA_025698465.1. Taxonomy (NCBI): domain Eukaryota; kingdom Viridiplantae; phylum Streptophyta; class Magnoliopsida; order Malvales; family Malvaceae; genus Gossypium; species Gossypium longicalyx. The sequence goes on from CM046999.1 coordinate 24,996,217, forward strand.
TTAAAAGTGCCTATTGGACTTGGCTTTTTAATTAAGAGGTCCTTATGTGGCTATTATTCTATTCACATTTACAATGGACATTTGTAGCCTTAATATATGTGAACTTATAATGGTTTAATAAAAGGGCAAAATTGTCATTTAGATTATATGTTAATTAAAATAAAACAAAGCATAAAATAAAGTCATTTTTAGGTGTTCATCCACTGAAATTGAAAAGAAAATAAAAGAGAAAAGCTCACCTAGCGTTCGGCACTTTGGATTGGTGAATTAGGTATGTGTTTTGCTTGATTTTTGATAATTTTTACGTTTTTTTGATCGTTGCTTTGTGTTTTACTCAACCCATGCCTCAATTTCTGATTTTTGTTGATGATTTGGAAATGTGCCATGGATGAATTCATGAGTTTTTTTTTGTTAAATGGTGAAATATGAAAGCTTGATGTTGGGTTTACATGTTTTGTCTTTGGATTTTTGATGAATTTGAGAATTTGGGCTAAATCGTAAAAATGTTATTTTGAGGGAGTAAAATGTGAAATAAATGAAATGTGTGGACTAGTATGAGTACTAGGAGAATTCAGCTAAGCTTGTGTATATGCAAATTATGTGTATTTTGTGATTTTGTGAAATAGGGACTAAAGTGTCGAAATGTGAAAATGTGAGGGATAGTTTGCAAAATGCCCTAAATATGTGTTTATGGATTGAATTGAATTAATTGGTGAATAAAAAGGTTAATTTTGAATACATATAGATCAAGAAAGGAGGAATTCAGGTTTAGATCGAGAGAAGTCGAAGGCTATCGAGTAAACAATTCAAATCGACAATTCCGAGTACGAGGTAAGTTCGTACGAGATAAATCATGTTAAAGTTATGTTTTAATGCAATTACAATGCATAAATTGTATTGATATTTGATTACGGTTTAATACATATAGCTTTGGTTACAAATGGCACTAAGTGTGCGAATTGGAATAGCTTCGGCCATATAAGGCACTAAGTGTGCAATACCGACTTAGCTTCGGTTAGTTAAATTGGCACTACATGTGCGAAATTGTTCTAGCTTCAGCTAATCCCTAAGCACTAAGTGTATGGTTAACTAGAGCATTGGTGATCATCGGAATGTCATAAAGTTTTCGAACAAGAGGTGAGATTATAAACGAATGAACATATAAATGTTCTTGTAAGTATAATACCTATATGGTAGTTGGTAATATGTATAAAATTTTATCGAATTTGTTTAAACATATAGTTGTTGTTAGCATGGAATTGATGGATGAATTGAGAGATTATAATTACTTATGTATTGATGTTTCATATGATATATTATTGATGTTTTGGTACTAGCTTACTAAGCTTTTGAAAGCTTAGTTTGTGTGTGTTTGCATTGTTTTATAGATATCGAAGCTACTGAAGGCTCGGGGATAGTCGAGGATTGTCACCACACTATCAAGGTCATTTTGGTACTTTAAAAGTGTAAATTTTTGGAAGTATGGCATGTATAGGCTAGAATGTTTATGTATTTAAGCTTTGATATGTATATATGTTATGCCATGAGAGTTGGCTAACAAATGGTATGTTTGTGCTTAGTTTTGGTAAATGGTTTGTGATGCCAAATTGTGTATGTATATAATGGTTGTAAAGCCTTGTATGTGATGGTTATTTTGAAATATGCCAAGTTGTTGTAATAAGATTTTTAATGTGTTTTGGAATGGATTTGAATAGGTTATTGAATGATGATGATTAAGTTATAATGAATCATGTTTTGAGTATGGAATTAGCTGAAAATTTTGGTATAAATGTTGTTTAATATTGCTTATAGGATTGACCTTTAAAAGGGTGGCAAGTTGGCTTAACCAAGCCTGCATTGTGCCACATGGTCAGGGACCATGGGCATGCCTTGTGGCTGTATATGGAAAGCAGTGACCTCTTAAGATCACACGGTTAAGACACATGGGCGTGTCATATGGCAGTATCCTTAAGTCAGTAGCTAGCTAAGTATCACACGGCCATGGCACACAGGCGTGTCTATTGGCCATGGGTGTAAGTCAGTGTATATACTCTGTTTTGGCATGGTTAGATCATATGGGCGTGTCTGGTGCCCATGTGAGGCACACAGCCTGGTTACACGAGCATGTGACCTCAATAGAATTGAGAAATTTTACTAAGTTCTGAAACTTTTGTATGTTATCAATTTGGTCTTGATTGCATGTTTAAGCATTGTATACTCAGTTATATATGAATATTGAATGTGAATGAATGGCTTCTTTTAATAATGAAATAAATTTTTATGTGTGGTGGTTTTGATTTGAGTCGTGAGTCCGGTAATGCTTCTTAACCTATTCTGGCGACGGTTTCGAGTTAGGGGTGTTACAGTCCTCTTTACTAATGCTGAGTGGTGAACTTTTCCCAACACAACAAGTTTACCGCAACACTAGTTAGAAATACTCCTTGAGTTAAAAATAGCCTTGAAAGCTTCTAGAACACAAGGAAAACCCATTTTAGTTTCACACTTATTTTCCTTAATAATCTGGTCATTCTCCTTTGTAGCCATTACTGCCTGCAAGTTAAGAATAAAACAACTAGGACGAAATAAATATTAAGGCTTGCCATACTACGCTAATCTGATATTACTAGTTAAATTTGGTTCGTAAAATTAATTTTGAACAAGATTCGCAGGGAAAAAATCTATTATTTATAGAAAGTGTTATAACCACATTGTACTAGAATACATTACAATAAAAGAAAACATTCAACATTTCAGTTTAACTAGCATTAATATTAATTACTACAAATCTAGGTATTAATTCAAAGACACACATTTATACTTCCTTTTATAATTCTTAAATGGCATTAAATGGATCACGAAAATAAGGTTCAAGAAAGATGATTATGTCATAAATCTGTTGCTACGTTGAAACTAGGATTGAACTATTACATCCACTCCAAACCAAACATTATGATGATAATATGGAGGAAATAACATATGGAAAAAGTAATGTGAGATATAGTACACTTGCATTATAGGCACACATATTCCTTATGTGTGTCATCCTATTTTTCTAATTTTTGTACTTGTGTATGCACTTGTTATGTTGATGGTTAAAAATTCACATGTATCTCAAAATTGAATGAGCTATACTAGATTCCTCTACCGATAATATGTATGTGCCACAATGTAAAAATAATTATGCAAAGCGTAAAATCTTATAACCTTGTTGTTGTTAAAAAGTTTTTAACACACTTATCATATTTTTAAAATGGAACATGGCAATTAAATGATTGAAAATCAAAAATTAGTTCATCCAAAAGATTTCACGTTCTGAAATTAAGCTGATGTATGTATTTATCGTGGCACTCCAATTCATTCATTGTATTCTTCGTTCTACGTTAACTTTTTAGTGTAAGCATTCCAACCCAATTTTAATGAAATATGAATGGACGCTTTTAGTGGAATAAGTAATGGAACTTGGAAAATGACTCCTAGAGAGTTAAATTGGAAACAACAAATGATGTTTCATTTCTATAACTCTTGTAGGTATTGCCAAAATAATGGATAGGATTTAGTTTTTATATAAATTGAACTTTTTCTAATAGAGAGAATGTGAGACGTACGTCGCCGACATATTTGGAGTTTCATTCTCGATCTTGATATAAAAAAAAGTAATCTAAAGAAAGAAGAATAAGGAAATCCAATTAAGACTTTGAAGCATTACATCCCCTTCGGCAAGGATTTCAAGATTGGCTCTTTTCAACGGAAAAGAAAGAGGTCATAACAAATGAATTAGTATCGATGGAGTGAAAATGGAAAATGAAACAAAGGAGTACATAGGCAAGGAACTATTACAAATTATAGTGCATGTCTCTTGGGGGATATTTCTTGGTACGATATGAGTCTTTTAATTACTTCGAGAAGTCATGGTTTTTTTCCTTAAAGGCAATGTGAATTTAAATTGCATAAAGACTTTCAAGGAATTGAGATTGTTTCAATTTCACACCATGCTAGAACATTCCAATTACACATTATTAAATGAACTTAATGTTTATAATAAAGATATTTGTGTCAATTTAAACAATGTGAAACAATATCTAGTGCTTCATTTGAGATGGTTACTGAGTTCCAATGCTATAAAATTAAAAATAATCGTATGTATAAAATCATAGTGTATTAAGTAATGGCTTCTCTAGAACCATTTAATTTCCATACAACTAAATATAATTTAACTGGGCTTAAATTTTAATGAAGCTTTTAGAACAATATCAAAAATAAATACAAAAGAAAGATTCTGAGCACGTTACGTCTTGTAACCGTTTGTTAGCTTAAGAAATCTTATATCCTTAAGCAGACGGAGATGGTGAATCGATCAATGCAAGGCAATTATTCCATGTCTGAATGCTCTTTGCTATAATTGTTGCTGGGTTTAATACTTTGAATAGTGGATTTTCAAGAGTTCTCTTTACTAATGTTGAGTGGCAAACTTTTCCCAACACAACATGATCACCGTAAAACTTGTTAGAAATACGCCCTATTTGGAAACTAGTTGTGAAAGCTTCTAGAACACAGGGCAAACCCATTTTAGTTTCTTAATTATTTTCCTTAATAATCTGGTCGTTCTCCTTCTTAGCCATTAATGCCCCCCAAGTTAAGAATAAAACCACTAGGACAGAAAAACACTAAGGCTTGCCATACTACGTGAATCTGATGTTACTAGTTAAATTTGGCTCGTAAAATTAATTTCAAACAAGATTCACAGGGAAAAAAATTGTTATTAATGGAAGTGTTATAACCACATTGGACTAGAATATGTTACAATAAAAGAAACCATTTAATATTTCAGTTTAATTAGCATTAATTTTAATTACTACAAATCTAAATATTAATTTAGAAACACAAATTTATACTTCCCTTTATAATTCTGAAATGGCATGAAATGGATCACAAAAATAAAGTTCAATAAAGATGATTATGTTGTAAACCTGATTCTTTATTGAAACTTGGATTGAACTATTACGTCCACTCCAAACCAAACACTGTAACACCCCTAACCCGTATCCGTTGCCAGAATAAGGTTACGAGGTATTATCAATCAATACACATCATTTAACATACATAACTCATACATTTATGCATTCATATACAAATACCATTCACTACAATCATATTGTCCCTTATAAGGGCTTACGAGGCCTTAAACATGCTTTATAAGTGTTTCAGGACTAAACCAATAACATATGAAAATTTTGGAAACCTAGAAAAATTTCAACATATAGGGACCACACGCCCGTGTGAATAGGCCCTGTGCCTCACATGGCTAGTAGACACACCCGTGTCACAGGCCATGTGGAAACAGGACATACATACTGACTTGCATCACATAGCCGAAGACACACCCGTGTGCCAGACAGTGTGAAAACTGGAGAGCATACTGACTTGGGTCACATGGCCAACCACACGCCTGTGTGCCCTTTGAAGTGATCACACACGCCAATGTGCCAGGCCAGGTGCTAGGCCATGCCAAACTATAGGGTACACTGACTTATACAACATGACCAAGTCACATGCCCGTATGCTAGGTCGTGTGCCAATTAGGGGACATACTGACTTGTACCACACGGCCAATCACACGCCCGTGTGTGAGACCGTGTGGAGCATACTGACTTCAATTAAATTTCAAAACCAGGGGACACACGGTGTTGTAATATGACCGTGTGTCACACACGGCGGAGACACACACCCGTCTCTTTGCCTGTGTGGATATAAATAGGCTATTTGCAAAGCCATTATGCCACCCTATTTTCACATGTAAACACAATCATAAATGGTAACATTTTTACTGTAACACCCCTAACCTGTACCCGTCGTCGGACTAGGGTTAAAGGCGTTACTGGACATATCAGAACATTTAGCATTCATTTCATAAACATCATAGCATCTAAGGTCAAATATCAATACAAAGTCCCTTACATAGGTCATCGAGACCTTAAACATGCTTTAGAAAAGGATCGGGACCAAACCGAACACATACAAATTTTTTCGAAACTTAACATTTTTCAAAGTTACGAAGGTCACATGCCCGTGTGAAAAGACCTTGTGCCTCACACGGCATTAGACACACCAGTGTGTCTAGACCATGTCAAATCAGGGCATACATACTGACTTAATCACACGGCCACAAGACATGCCCGTGTGCTTTAGCCATGGTCGAAACTGACTTGGGTCACATGGCTAACCACTCGCCCGTGTACCTTGACCATGCTCAAGATTGACTTAAAATCGTAGGGTACCCCAGGGGACACACGACCATGCAACATGACCGTGTGTCACACACGGCTGAGACACACGCCTATGTGGACAAAAATAGGTCATTTGAAAAGCCAATTTGCCTCCCAATTTGGGTCAAACCTACAAGCATCAAACCAAGCACATTTGCACTATAATCACATTTGCACTATAATTTCAACCAATTTCAATACCAAAACTTATACCAATCATGCCATAACATTATCGACCAATTTCATGCTTGTAACACATACCAAAGCATGTCATCCCATAAGTCAAAATCATACCAAAACATATGATTTCATAATCTCTAATAATATAATCAAATCTCATGCCAAAACTTTACCAAATTCCATACTAGGCACATTCCAAAAACTTACCAAATTGATCAACTATCTTGGCCATCCAAAACACTTCACATAGATAATATTGCATCACGTAAATCATACCAAAAACCCATTTATATACACAACCAAAACCAATCCAAATCACATGGCTAGATATATACACTTCACAACACATATTCAACTACATCTAGCCTATACATGCCATACTCCAATATTTACACTTTCAAAATGTACCAAAATAAAGTTTGATAGTGTAGTGATGATCCTCGATGATCCCCGAGCTATTAGTAGCTTTGATATCTATAAAACAATGCAAACATACACAAAGTAAGCTTTCAAAGCTTAGTAAGCCATATACAAATAAACTTATCATAAATCACAATTACAAACCAATTCAATTGCATATATCATGGAAAAACTTAATGACAAGTTCATATTTCTCATTTAGCTTAAAGGCTTACATCCATTTACTCATATATGCATCACATTACCATAAAATTCATACATATTTCATATTTTCTCATATAAACATATGCTTACCTTTTATTCTTAATCATAATATACATTTCAAACGCACCTAAATCGGATTACATATTTACTTAGTCGTTCATTTCTTAGAATGCCCTTTGAACCGTTCAGAATCATAAGGATACGCAGATAGCTCAGAAAGCTCGTACAATGCCAATGTCCCAGACGTGGTCTTACATGTAATCAAATATCGATGCCATTGTCCCAGACAGGGTCTTACACAAACTCAAATACGATGCCAACGTCCCAGACGTAGTCTTACACGTAAGTCATAAGTTGATGCCAACGTTCCAGACGTGGTCTTACATGAAAACACATATCGGATCCTATGTCATGACATATGTATCCTAACTATTCTTAAGGTTCGTACGAGGCTTTTCGGATGTCGGAACTTTGTTGATTCTTTCTCGGATATCTCATTTTTCTCATTCATCATAGATCAATAGCATATAATTGATAGTAATACAATTCAAAACACATTTATTTGTATATAGACTTACCTCGTACGAATTCGAATGAATAGAACCGGCTACTCGATGACTTTCAGCTTTCCCCAATCTAATTTCATTTTCTTTTGTTCTTGATCTAAATAAATTCAAATTTAACTCTTTTATTCACCAAATCATTCAAATCAATCCACAAACGCATATTTAGGGAATTTTACAAAATAGCCCTCACATTTTCATATTTTGACAATTCAGTCCCTAATTCACAAAATCACAAAATACACAAAATTTCTTTATACACATGCCTAGCCAAATAGTCATAGCACTCAACAAGTCCACATATTTCATTTATTTCAGATTTTAGTCCCTCAATTTACAAATTTCACAATTTAGCCCATTTTACTCAAATTAATCAAAAATTCAAAGACAAAACATGTTAACCCAACATCAAGCTTCCATATACTATCATCAAACTTCATAAAACTTATAGTTTCATCAATGGAATAACTCAAAATCATCAACAAAATCAGAAATTTATACATGGGCTTTATAGAATATCAAGCAACGATCACAAAAACATAGAAATTATCAAAAACGGAATAAAACTCATACCTTGATTAGCCAAATTCCTAGCCGAAACCCTAAACTCATTCAAATTCTTCTTTTTATTTATTTTTCGCTGCAAAATTGATGATAATGGCCTTTATTTTCGTGTTAGTTTAATTAAAATAACTTAAATTAATAAATACCAATTTTACCCTTGATTTATAACATAAAAAACATTAAATTCAAGGCCATAAATGTCCACTTACCATATCAATGGTCCAATTGCATCACAAGGACCTCACAATTAAAAAACCATAACAATTAAGCACACTTAACATATATCATGCAGCTTTTACATTTTCTGCGATTTAGTCTTTTTATCAAATTAAGCACTCAAATGATTAAATTTTCATACTAAACTTTCACACATGTCAATTCACATATTATAAGCATATAAAATAATATTAAAATAATTTTTTGACTCAAATTTGTGGTCCTAAAATCACTATTCTGACTATGGTCTAAACCGGACTGTTACACTTACAACACAATAGGCAGCCATTTCATAACATTTCATACACATATAATGCCAATTCCACATAATATTCAAATACCTAATTAACATCATGCATTTTCCAATCATATGCAAATCACATATTTAAACACTTATATACAACGAAAACATTATACGAAATTTAGCCAAATCATATGGCTTAGACTTATCACAACATGAACCAAAACCACCATCTCAAGTGAACATAACTATCATCTTTATAACTAGCCTATACATGCCATATTTACATATATCCATAAGTTCAAATGTACCAATCGACAACTGGACAGTGTGATGTGTAACTCCGATTTGTCTAAAACGAGCGAGCTAACGAACCTCTATAAAACATAGAAAAAGAAATAGAGTAAGCTTTATAGCTTAGTAAGCTCGTATAATTTAGAATTAAACTTACCATTTATACATAATCAATGCTATTAATCAAGGTGTAATCAATTCAACTACCAAATGCCTAACACAAACATTAATCACAAGTTACTCACCTAAATTCATGAAATTCAATGTAATTACTCAATACATTGTATCATATTAAACTCACATACATCATATACATCATTTATAACATTTTACCTTCAATCTTATAAACAGTAATTTGTTCGTATACACCGTACTTTACCATATCACAAAATTTATGCCCGTTGAACCTATTAGAATCTCGAGGGATACTCAGGTGATATACAGTACATATAGATTTGTAATCCATCAATTCCTTGTCTTTTTCTGCTCTTTCGAGCTATGAACAGTAAGCTCCTCCTGAGCTGATGGACAGTAAGCTCTATTGAGCTGAAACAGTAAGCTCTGACGAGCTAAATCAGTAAGCTCATACGAGATAAGAACAGTAAGCTCTTATGAGCTACGGGGAGTCTGCAACACATGCAGGATCTCAACCAGAACGGTAACCCTAGTGACATGTCACTCGTATCTTACGAATTCATACAGTTCAAACAGGCTCGATAATAAATAAACTATATCGATAAGGCATTCACAATCCAAATATATCAACTGCTCAATTATACATATTCATTACAATTATTTCAAGTATGTAAAAGTTTGATTCTAATTATACGAACTTACCTCGTATCACTCGGATAACAACTAATGGCCATTCGTCAATCTTTCCTTTTCCCCGATCTAAACTCAATCTCAGCTTATCTTGATCTATATATTATCAAAATTAGATTATTTAATCAACTATTTATGCAATTTAGTCCAAAACACATTTTAAGGCTATTTTACACATTTGCCCCTAAACTTTCACATTTTTTTACAATTTAGTCCATTTCACATAAAATTGCAAATTCATGCAATTTATTACAATTATAAGCTAGCCAAATTTCATAGGGACTCCTAACAGCTCATATCTTTTATTATTTCACACTTTTAACCACCACATTTTACATTTTCACAATTTAATCCCTATTTTGCATTTTTGTCAAAAATCACTTTACAAAACTAGTTTAACTATTAAAAAATATTCAAAATCCATCATTAAACATCCAATTACTCAAACATTCAACAATGGCAACATGAAAAGTCTTTCAAAATTTCAAAATCTAAGGTACGGGCTGCTAGAATACGAAGCAACGATCTCAAAAACGTTGAAATCATTAAAAACGTATCAAAAATTGTACCTTAATGAGCAATTTAACCAAGGCCGAATAGAAAACGTAGAATTTCTTCTTTTCTTCTTGCCAAATTCGGCTAAAGAAGATGATGATAGTATAAAATGAATTTTGGTTTTGTTTATTATATCATTTATTAACCATTTAACATTTTAACCTTAAATTAAATTCAAGTTTTCATTTATGCCAAACCATTAACATCCACTAACATAGAAATGGTATATTTATCACTTAAGGACCTTTACTCTAATGTTCTATAGCTATTTAACACTTTTAGCTAATAGAACAACACTTTTACACTATATGAGATTTAGTCCTTTTTACCGAATTAAACATTCAAACAGTAAAATTTTGTTTACGAAACATTCACAATAATTCTAGCATGCTGTAAAATTTAATAAAATATTAAAATAAATATTTTAACCTCAGATTTGTGGTCTCGAAACCACTATTTTGATTTGACTAAAAAAAGGGCTGTTACAAACACCGAGACGATAATATGGAGGGCTTAACATATGGAAAAAGCAATGTGAGATATAGAACACTTGCATTACAGGCACACATATTCCTTATGTGTGTCATCCTATTTTTCTAATTTTTTATACTTGTGTATGCACTTGTTATGTTGATGGTTAAAATTTCACGTGTATCTCAAAATTGAATGAGCTATACTAGATTCCTTTACCAGTGATATGTATGTGCCACAATGTAGAAATAATTATGTGAAGTGTAAAATCTTATAACCTTGTTGTTGTTAAAATGTTTTTATTACACTTATCATATTTTTAAAATGGAAAATGGCAACTAAATGATTGAAATTCAAAATTAATTCATCCAAAATATTTCACATTCTGAAATTAAGCCGATGTATGTATTTATTGTGGGAGTCTAATTCGATTATTATATTCTTCGCTCTATGTTAACTTTTTAGGTGTAAGGATTTCGACCCAATTTTACTAAAATATGAATGGAAGCTTTTAATGGAATAAGTAATGGAACTTTTAAAATGAAATACTCTCCTAGAGAATTAAATTAGAAACAACAAATGATGTTATTTCTATAACTCTAGTAGGTATTGCCAAAATAATGGATAGGATTTAGTTTTTATATAAATTGAACCATTTCCAATAGGAAGAATGTGGGACGTACATAGCCGACATATTTGGAGTTTCATTCTCGATCTTTATTTAAAAGAAGTAATCTACAGAAAGAAAAATAAGGAAATCAAGTTAAGACTTTGAAGTGTTACATCACTTTCAACGAGGATTTCAAGATTGGCTCTCTTCTACAGAAAAGAAAGAGGTCATAACTAACGGATTAGTATCAAAAGAGTAAAAATGGAAAATGAAACAAAGGAGTACATAAGCAAAGAACTATTACAAATTATAGTGCATGTCTCTTGGAGGATATTTCTCTGCACGATATGAGTCTTTTCATTACTTCGAGAAGTCAAGGTTTTTATTTACTTAAAGGCAATGTGAATTTAAATTGTATAAAAGCTTTCAAGAAATTGAGATTGTTTCAATTTCACACCACGCTAGAACATTCCAATTCCACATTATTGAAATGAACTTAATGTTTATAATAATGATACTTGTGTCAATTTAAACAATGTGAAACAATATCTAGTGCTTGATTTGAGATGGTTACCGAGTTCCAATGCCATAAAATTAAAAATAATCGTATGTATAAAATCATAGTGAATTAAGTAATGGCTTCTCTAGAACCATTTAATTTCCGTACAACTAAATATAATTTAACTGGGCTTAAATTTAATGAAGCTTTCAGAACAATATTAAAAATAAAGACAAAAGAAAATTTTAGGGCATGTTACGTCTTGTAACCGTTTGTTAGCTTAAGAAATCCTATATCCTTAAGCAGACGGAGATGGTGAATCGATCAATGAAATGCAATTATTCCATGTCTGAATGCTTTTTGCTATAACTATCACCGGGTTTAGGTCTTTGAATAGTAGATTTTTGAGAGTTCTCTTTACTTGTAACACCCCAAACCTGGCCTGGACGTTATGGCCGAATCTAGCGATGTCACATCGAAGTGTTTTTCGTAAAGTGGGATAACGTTTGAAAAGCCCAGTGCTTATTTAGCCTCTTTGTGTGATCTAGAAAGTAATTTTAAAACTTGCGCCACTATCAACAGTATTTACTTTGAAATGTTATTTAATTCGAAATCTTGTTTATCATGGAAGCTTTTGAAACAATTTTGCGTATTCGTGGTACTTTGGTAAATCATGCTTATCTTTTGAAAACCCATGTCTTACTTCTTACAGATATAAATCAAAATAAAATAATAAAAGCCCAAATTAAAGAATAAAAACTAAAAAGAGGCCTTATTACAGACAAAATCCCCAAAATAACATTACTCATAAAATTAAAAGTCGAATATGGAAGCATGTACGGTTGTATGGCCACCCTCGAGTCCCAAGTAGCACCGATCCGCCTAAGACTGGGGATTACCTGTACAGTTAAACAGATGGGTGAGTTTACGAAAACTCAGTGTGTAATCCCTTAAGCAAACAGTCAAACATACAGTAAGTAAAACAGCCTGGGCCTAAGCCCATTTCTGCAATAGTAGCAGTAGGGCCTAAGCCCATCTCAATACAAAAGCAGTCATATATTCAGGCCTTGGCCCATTGCGATAACGATAAAGCTTGATGCGATAAAAGATAACGATTATGCGATGATCGGTAACAATATGCAAGTCCTACCCATCCAGCCTCCACACACCACCTCCGTACCAACCCTACACACCATATGGGGATAAAATTGACCCACCCAACCATACACACCAAATCGTACCAAATTCGGTACTAAAATAGCATTTTGCAGCAGAGCTGCCAATATAATAGGCTTAAAGCCATCAGGAGGTCCACAGTCGTCTTGTGCGACCTGTGCAACCTTAGGTCCACAGTCATCTTGTGCGACCCATGCAACCATATCAGTACAGTACACTTCCACCAAAATATCAATCCCAACCCCATGCAACATGTCATGTATCGAATCATAATATTTTACATGGATGCAACATACATATAACGTGGCATGCTCAAATACAATCATACACGTCGTAGGGAAAATCAATCATTTTACCTTACAGGGGTATTACAGTCATTTTACCTTATAGGGGTATTTCGGTCATCTCACCCTATGGGGGTATTTTGGTTATTTTACCCTATAAGGGTATTTTGGTCATTTTACCCTATAGGGGTAAAATAGTCATTTTATTGATTAAGGGTCCAAGTACGCTTACCGACCCAACAGAAGGTCACAGTCGTCTTGGGCGACCTGTGCAGCCATTAATAGTCATAGTGTAAATGGGCCCAAAGCCCATAATACGGCCTATAGGGGCCCACACTCTCGTATGGCCCACTTAGCCTAGAAATGGCCTTAACCGTGTAGTGTACACAACTTGTCCCAATAATCGCCACACGTCCTTGTGGTTTACCCATGTGGGGCCTACGAGCCCCTGGGGCCCACTCGACCCAACTCGGCCTAACGTGGCCCAAAACGTCCCTAGCCCATGACATCGCTCATGGTGGCCTCCATGGTCAAAAGCTCACGTTTATGCATTCAATTTACCACACGAGCGAGGGCACGCTCGTATGGCATCAAAGATTACACTTTCTGGCTTTTTACCGATCCACGTTTATACTAGTGTGGTTACACATCTATTTACGAGAATAGCGTAAACCTTCACGTAAACCAACCCAGATTCAATCATAACCCAATGTCAGTCTTTTAATTAATGGGGTTAACAATCCCTTTATTAACACTTAACCAAACCATAATTCAACACTTGCCTTGTTCGAACGGTTAAAGCTCCTTGTTCGAACAATTAAGGCTCTTCACCCTCTAATCATTATTGAAGATTGATCATAGGTTCTCACAAACCATCTGCACTCAAACCGAAACCTATTAACTTTAATCATATTGCTCACTCACATGATTTGAGCCAAAAGTAAATCACTTACCGAATCGCAGAGTCCAAAATAGAAGAAAGGAACAATCGACCTACACCCCCACTAAAGCCGAAAGTATATAGAATGATAGAGACAAAATGAAACTAATGAAACCCTAATAGTAGTCGGCAAAGAAAAAGTTGTTAGATGGAGAAGAATTACAACGAGAGAGGGAGAAAGAGGAAAAGTATTGTGCAACCAAACCGAGAGTTAGACTTACCAAACACAAGACCGAAGAACAATAATAACTACATAAACGATGGATAGCAATGAAGAGAAACGTTAGCACAGAGAGGTCAAGAGTAGTAGCAATATTCAGCAAGCCTCAAAAAGAAGAGGGGAAAGAATTTAGAGTGAGCTGAGAAAGAACGAGAAGAGAAGAGAAAGAGATGCCACTAGTCAATAAGAAAATCGATTAGAAAAGGAGAGAGGAGAGAGAGAATCGGTCAACAATGAAAGAATGGATTAGAGAGGGAGAAAGAAAGGTATTCAGCCACCGAAGACATCAAGGGGAAAATGTTTATTAATGAATCCCCTAGCAGAAATCGGCTACCAAGAAAATGAGTGAAGGAAACCTTAAAACGTAAAAAGGAAAAAGAAAATGAGTATACAAAACCAACCAAATGAGAAGCATGATCCCCTAGGCCGAATTCTTGAGTACCTAGAGTCCCCATTCGACACCAACTCCCCACAACTTCAAAATCCCTTGATTCTCTCCTAAAATTCTCCTCATATCTCTTCTAACTCCCTCCTACAATCCCTCCATGACCAAATCACACTCCACTCCACTCCGTAGTGTTTCGGTCAAACTCTGCTACCTCCCATGGCCATCCATAAAAATAATTTCTATTTGCACAAGCAATAATTCGAACCTCAGACCACTAGCACACTCCACACGCCACTATCCACTAGACCAGCAGGCCCATTCTGTCATGTTTTTAACCAATTTTACTTATAACCCTACTAACCAAAGATAGGGGTTTTATCCTTAAAAACAAATTTTTTGTGGAAGCCAAGGCTTGAACCCATGACTTTCCAAACCCTCCCAGAACACTCAAAACACTTAACCACTAAAGTAGATACACACTTGTGTCACTTTCTTGCACAATTAATTATTTATGTGCCACCTCCTACCTGTTCCCATGCTCAAGACCTAATATTCTAGGCCCAAATTTGAGGCATTACACTTCACTCCTCCTTAAAGAAATTTCGTCTCCAAAATTTCCAACTATTAGATCAGTAGCACAACATAGACTACACCACTACGCTCCTGCTGCGCACTCTAGTTCCAATACACTACCACATTCAAACTAAATGATTCCAGTATAGCCTATAGATAGACTAAAACAATGTATCAATCCAATACTCAGCCGTACGGTCATGAGTCCTAGTTCGTGCAACTCCCCGGCCTCCGCCGCAGCCTCTTACACCCCTTCTGCGAGTACCTCCAGTGTTTATTATCGAATTGCATTTTATCTTATTAATAGTTTTATGCATCAGTTTATAGTTCCAGTGTTTATTAATGGATATTTTATGAAAAATATTATCAGTAATTCAGAGTTTTTTTTCGCAAATCAAAGTCTTACTACAGTTTTTAGTATATGGTACTAAAAAGTTTCATAGTACAGTATACTACCTACAGTAGTCTCAGTAATCCTACCTAAGGCAATTTCAGTCAAAATCAAAATATAGTTTTTAGATAGAACTTACAGGATAGGCGCGAAGACTCGGTAGACCACACATTCAGAATTAACATTTCAAAATATTTCAAATCGTTTAAAACAGTTCTTTTAGAATTTTGTGTTTTGGAAGAAACCCAAATCCACAGTCGAGTTTTGTAACTCAGCTCTAATACCACTAAATGTAACACTCCAAACTCGGCCTGGACGTTATGGCCGAATCTGGCGATGTCACATTGAGGTGTTTTTCATAAAGCATGATAACGTTTGAAAAGGCCAATGTTTATTTAGCCTCTTTGTGTGATCTAGAAAATAATATTAAAACTTGTGCCACTATCAAAAGTATTTACTTTAAAATGTTATTAAATTCAAAATCTCATTTATCGTGGAAGCTTTTGAAATAGTTTTGTGTATTCGTGGTACATTGGTAAACCATGCATATGTTTTGAAAACCCGTGTCCTACTGCTAACAGATATAAATCAAAATAAAATAATAAAAGCCCAAATTAAAGAATAAAAACTTAAAAGAGGCCTTATTACATACAAAATACCCAAAATAACATTACGCATAAAATAAAAAGTCGAATCTGGAAGCATGTACGATTGTGTGGCCACCCTCGAGCCCCACGCAGTACCGATCCGCCTAAGACTAGGGATTATCTGTACAGTTAAATAAATGGGTGAGTTTACAAAAACTCAGAGAAATAGTCAAACATACAGTGAGCAAAACAGTCTAGGCCAGAGCCCATTTCTGCAATAGTAGCAGTGGGGCCTAAGCCCATCTCAATATAAAAGCAGTCATATATTTAGGCCTTGGCCCATTACAAGATACATTAAACAAAGCAAATAATAGTAATAATATGCGATGATTCGATAATAGTATGCGATATCGATAATGTGTATGCGAGTCCGACCCATCTAGCTTCTACACACCATCTCCGTACCAACCCTACACACCATGTGGGGATAAAATTGACCCACCCAACCCTACACACCAAATCGTACCAAATTTGGTACTAAAACAGTATTTGCAGCAGAATTGCCAGTATAATAGGCTTAAAGCCATCAGGAGGTCCACAGCCGTCTTGTGCGACCTGTGCAACCTTGGGTCCACAGTCATCTTGTACGACCCGTGCAACCATATCAGTACAGTACACTTCCACCAAAATATCAATCCCAACCCCATGCAACATGTCATGCATCGACTCATAATATTTTACATGGATGTAACATACATATAACATGGCATGCTCAAATACAGTCATATACATCGTAGGGCAAATCAATTATTTTACCTTACGGGGGTATTACAGTCATTTTACTTTATAGGGTATTTCGATCATCTCACCCTATGGGGGTATTTCGGTTATTTTACCCTATGGGGGTATTTTGGTTATTTTACCCTATGGGGGTATTTTGGTCATATTACCCTATAAGGGTAAAATAGTCATTTTATCGATTAAGGGTCCAGGTACACTTGCCAACCCAACAGAAGGTCACAGTCGTCTCAGGTGACCCGTGCAACCATTAACAGTCGAATAGTGTAAATGGGCCCAAAGCCCATACTACGACCTATGTAGGCCCACACTCTCGTATGGCCCACTTAGCCCAAAAATGGCCCTAGCCGTGAAGTGTACACAGCCGCGCCCAATAATCGCCACACATCCTTGTGGTTTACTGCCCACCCACCTAACTCGGCCCAACGTGGCCCAAAACGTCCCTAGCCCATGAAATCACTCATGGTGGCCTCCATGGTCCAATGCTCACGTTTATGCGTTCAATTTACCACACGAGTGAGCGCACGCTCGTGTGGCATCAAAGATTACACTTTTCAGCTTTTTACTGATCCACGTTTATAGTAGTGTGGTTACACACCTGTTCACGAGAATAGCGTAAACCTTCACGTACACCAACCTAGATTCAATCATAACCTAGTGTCAGTCCTTTAATTAATGGGGTTAATAATCCCTTTATTAACACTTAACCAAACCATAATTCAACACTTGACTTGTTCGAACAGTTAAGGCTCCTCACCCTCTAATAGTTATTGAAGTTTGATCACAGGTTCTTACAAACCATTTGCACTTAAACCGAAACCTATTAACTGTAATCATATTGCTCGCTCACATGATTTGAGCTAAAAGTAAACCACTTACAAGATCGTAGAGTCCAAAATAGAAGAAAGGAACAATCGACCTACACCCTCACTAGAGCCGAAAGCATACAGAATGATAGAAAAAAAGAGAAGCCAATGCAGCCCTAATAGTAGTCGGCAGAGAAAAAGTTGTTAGATGAAGCACAATTACAACGGAGGGAGGGAGAAAGAGGGAAAGTATCATGCAACCAAACCGAGAGTCAAACTTACCAAACGTAAGACCGAAGGATAACAATAACTACATAAATGATAGATAGCAATAAAGGGAAACGTCAGCACAGAGAGGTCAAGAGTAGTAGCAATATTCGACCAAGCCTCAAAAAGAAGAGAGGGAAAGAATCTAGAATGAGCAGAGAAAGAACGAGAAGAGAAGAGAAAGAGATGCCATTAGTCAATGAGAAAATCGATTAGAAAAGGAAAGAGGAGAGAGAATCAGTCAACAAAGAAAGAATAGATTAGAGAGGGAGAAAGAAAGGTATTCAGCCACCGAAGACATCAAGGGGAAAATTTTTATCAATAAATCCCCTAACAGAAATCAGCTAGGAAGCAAATGAGTGAAAAGAACCCCAAAACGTAAAAGGGAAAAAGAAAATGAGTATACAAAACTGACCAAATGAGAAGCATGACCCCCTAGGCTGAATTCTTGAGTGCCTAGAGTCCCCATTCGGTACTAACTCTCCACAACTTCAAAATCCCTTGATTCTCTCCTAAAAGTCTCCTTATATCTCTCCTCAACTCCCTTCTACAATCACTCCATAACCAATTCAAACTCCACTCCACCCAGCAGTGTTTCAGTCAAACTCTGCTACCTCTCATGGCCATCCATAAAAATAATCTCTATTTGCACAAGAAAGAATTCGAACCTCAGACCACTAGCACACTCCACACGCCATTATCCACTAGACCAACATGCCAATTCTGTCATGTTTTTAACCAATTTTACTTATAACCCTACTGACCGAAGATAAGGGTTTTATCCTTAAAAACAAAATTTTTGTGGAAGACACGGCTTGAACCCATGACTTCCAAGACACTTCCAAAACACTCAGAACACTTAACCACTGATGTAACACCCCTCACTCGTATTCAACGCTAGGACAAGTTTTGAGGCTTTATTGGATTTAAACTTTCACAACATACATAACTAGATCACCAAATCCCGCCTAAAATTTAAAAATTTTCAAACACGTGCATACTGTCCCTTATACAGGCCTTCGAGGCCTAAAACATACATCGGGACTGTTCGGGACAAAACTGAAAACATTCGATAGATTCTGGGCAACTTAATAAATTTTCTTACCTTGGAGAGTCACACGCCCGTGTGTGTGTAGCCGTGTGATCACACACGCCCGTTTGGCTTGGGACACGCCCGTCCCTCAACCCACTCTGTTTATGACATCAGCATGCATTTAGGGGCACACGGCCAAGACACACGCCCGTGTGTCTAGCCCGTGCACTATACTGACTTAAAATTTTAAGTGCAGGGGATGCATGGGCATACCACACACACCCATGAGGGCGAGTTGTGTGTCACACACGGCCTAGAAACACACCCGTGTGTCTACCCGTGTGGTCCTTGTTAAGCTATTTTCCAAGCCTTTGATCACCCTCTGTCAACCAATCATCCTTATAGGCTACTTTAATACATGATAAGGCTAAATTATGCACTTATACAAAACTTTGATGAACCACATTACATGTAAGCCTCATATCATCGGTTTTATACATGCTAGGTTAATTTCCTTTTTGTATTTAAGGGTTTCCATGTCTCATTGACACATTTAAGATTGGCTCATTCTTATAACTCATTGCCAATTATAACCAAGCCATCACATGTGAACATAAACATGTATAGATTTGTAGGTCATAGCCTACTTCAAAATGAGCCAGTTCCCATGGCCATATACAAGGAAAGGATATGTATATCTTTACATGCCTTCATCTTGGCAAATCAAATGACACATATAACAAAACACTCAAAAGTCCTATACATGCCATTGAACAAAATAAAAGTACCTATATACCAAAGCTGGGCTAGTTGATAGTGTGTTGACCCTCCAACCATCTTCCAATCTTTACAAGTCCTCGAGCTCTGTAAGATAGGGAAAAGAAAGGGGTAAGAATTTACATGCTTGTAAGCCCAAATAACTAGAAAGTAAACTTACTGATTAATTAGCATAAAACCATATTAGGCAATAGAATCAACAAGCATGAAATTGGTATCCCTATTACATGCCCTCAGACAACAAGTTAGTCACAATAATAATGTATCATGTAATTTGTCTTAGATGAGCTCATCATTCATCATTTCTTCTACATACACCATATTAATCCCGTTGAGTTTCTAGGAAATTTTGATAGATTATCCATTTACCGTCAATTCATAAGAATGATCATTTCATGTATGCACTCCTACGAACCTCACATCTTACGGTGGGATTACCAGTCCAGGCTAAATCCCCTGTATCATAAACTCATAAGGTGGTGTCGGGATTACCAGTCCAAGCTAAACCCCTTGTAACAACAACACCCTCAATGAGCTCGGATCTGAATTGCCAGTCCAGGCTAAAGTTAAGATCTTAATCGGATTACCCGTCCGGTCTACATCCATAATGCACATATATTCTTCGGGAGGCTAGATCACTCAAGGAACACCCGTCCGGGCTAGATCTTTTTTATACCAAGATCAAAAAATTACCCGTCTGGGCTGAATCCTTTTCTGCAACACATGCAGGATCTCAAGTAATATATAGGTCATGGTTTATCCACCGAACTTCCTTTTTAACCTCAACTGGGACATTCATCAACATGTCATTAGTGAAGAAACATTTCATGTATTTCCATGCCATCATCAAATGGAATTAGACATACATTCGTAAATCATGCAATTAGGCATATTATGAGTTTACTTTAAGTTATCCGAACTTACCTGGTACTCCTCTCGGTATCGTGTTTCGGTTATTTCGAAACCTTTCGTTTTCCTCAATCGACCTCCGAAATTTGTTCCTCGGGGTCTATAAAAATAAATATAAATTATTAACACCTACCATTTTACTTTTCGAGTCTAAATTTCACCCCTGGTCCAAATGACCGTTTTGCCCCTAGCTTTTCACATTTTTACAATTTAGTCCTTAGGCTCGTATAATGAAATGCATGCAATTTCTACCTTACCCAAGCCTAGCCGAATGTTTTTCCCTCTTATGGTTACCCACATTTTCCATTATTTTCACATTTCTACCACACATTTTACACCTTTTGCAAAAAGGTCCTTTTAAGGGTTTTTCATGAAAATCACCTTGGAAAATATGTTTAACACACATCCAACTTTCATATTCCTCCATGAATCATCAAAATACAAGTAACTCATGCATGGGTAAATTTCTAAACATAAACCCTAGCATGAAATATGGGTAGAAATAGAGAGAGTAAGCTATCGAGATTTCAAAAATACAAAGAACATTAAAAACGAGGCTTGGGAGCACTTACTATTGAGATTGAAATTGTTGAAAACCCTATATATGGAGGACTTGAGAATTTCAGCTGGTACAAGGGAGAATATGGCTGATTTTTGCCTTCTTTTTCCCATTTTATTTCATTAAAATGCCAAATGACCAAAATGCCCTTCAGTCATTTCTTTAAGATTTCATCCATACAAGCCCATTTTTGTCCAGAAACTTAGAAATTGGGAAAATTGCTCTTCAATACCTTCTAATTTATAATCTAAAGTAATTTCATACAAATTGCTTCTAGAATCCAAGTTTTGAATTTTATTCAATTTGGTCCTTATTTTCCAATTGGACACCTTACTCAAAGAATTTCTTCATGAAACTTTAACACATGCATATTATAATATTCTAGACCTCATAATAATCATAAAATAAATATTTTGATGTTAGATTTGTGGTCCCAAAACTACTATTCTGACTAGGCCCTATTTCGGGATGTTACAACTGAAGCAAATACACACTTGTGTCAATTTCTTGCACAATTAATTATTTATGTGCCGCCTCCTACCTGTTCCCATCCTCAATACCTAATACTTCTAGGCCCAAATTCGGGGCGTTACATTACTAATGCTAAGTGGCAAACTTTTCCCAACACAACATGTTCGCCGCAACACTTGTTAGAAATACTCTCTGTCTGGAAAGTAGTCGTGAAAGCTTTTAAAACACAGGGCAAACCCATTTTAGTTTCACAATTATTTTCCTTAATAATCTGGTCGTTCTCCTTCTTAGCCATTACTGTACTGCAAGTTAAAAATAAAACCACTAGGACAGAAAAACATTAAGGCTTACCATATTGCGCGAATCTGATGTTACTAGTTAAATTTGGTTCGTAAAATTAATTTCGGACAAGATTCACAGGGAAAAAAACTATTACTTATAGGAAGTGTTATAACCACATTGAACTAGAATACGTTACAATAAAAGAAAAAATTTAATATTTCAATTTAATTAGAATTAATTTTAATTACTACAAATCTTAATCTTAATTCAAAGACACGCATTTATACTTCCCTTTATAATTCTTAAATGGCATTACATGGATCACGAAAATATGGTTCAATAAAGATGATTAGTTCGTAAATTTGTTTCTATGTTGAAACTAGGATTGAACTATTACGTCCACTCCAAACCAAACACCGGGACGATAATATGGAGGAAATAATATATGGAAAAAGCAATGTGAGATATAGTACACTTGCATTACAGGCACACATATTCGTTATGTGTGTCGTCCTATTTTTCTAATTTTTTGTAGTTGTGTATTCACTTGTTATGTTGATGGTTAAAAAATTCACGTGTATCTCAAAATTGAATGAGCTGTACTAGATTCCTCTACCAGTGATATTTATGTGACACAATGTAGAAATAATTATGCAAAGTGTAAAATCTTATAACCTTGTTGTTGTTAAAAAGTTTTTATCACTCTTATTGTAACAACCTATTTTTGATCAAATCAGAACAGTGGTTTCAGAACCACAAATATGAGGTAAAAATATTTCTTTTTTTATTATTTTAATGTCTACGGTATGACATTATGGTTGTGTTAAAATTTTGTTAAGAAATTTTATCATTTGAATATGCAATTTGATAATAAGGACTAAATCGCGTAAATTGTAAAACTTGAATTCTATTAGCTAAAGGTGCTAAATGGCTATCAAATTAAATAGTTGAGGGACTTATGTGGTAATTAGACCATTGGTTGCTTAAGTGGACATTTCTGAATATTATTTATGTATGTTTTAATGTATAAGTAAGGGGTAAATAGGTAATTATTAAAATAAATCAAAATTAAAGAAAGAAAAAGAAAGCTATCATCTTTCTTCTTCATTTCTTCAATTGAAATTAGAGGCGAAGCCATAGCTAGGGTTCGGCCAAGCTACTTTTACTTGCATGTAAGTGGTTTTGTCCCGTTTTTAATTATTTCTATGTTTTCAGAGTCGTTGTAGCATAATCTAGCTAGCCCAGGGACTAATTTGCAAAATTGTTAAAGGTTTAGGGTTTTTCCATTGATGAATGTATATGTATTTTGATGTTTAATGATAGAAAATGTATGGTTTTTATTAGATAAACAACATTTGTAAAAGGATTTTTAGTAAAAATGTCAATTAGGGATTAAATTGAGAAATGTGAAAATTTTGTTGTTGAAATGTGAAATAAATGAAAAATATGGGCTGCTATGATAATTAAGGAAATTCGGCTAGCATGGGTAGAGACCTAATTGCATGAATTTGTATTTTTATAAGCTAAGGACTAAATTGTAATGATGTTGAAATATAAGGGGTAAAAGTGTAATTTTTCCATAATGTGATTTTTAGCCTAAATTGAATAGAATGATAATTGAATAATTTTAATTTGATATTATATAGATCAAGAAAAATGAAGTTTGGATCTAGATCGGGGGAAAAATAAAGTATTGGACTAGTCGATCCATTTCGTTGTTTTTTGTAAATCAAGGAAAATTCATATGTTAATAAGCATTATTTTAATTTTCTTTTAAATGCTTTATTATTGAATTAATGGTGAATACGACCTTACGGATATATTCGACAAAGATTTGGCAAAGTGAAATCCCGGTTGACCCTTAGGAATAGATTAGGATACAAATGACATGTCATTAGGGGTTATGTGTTTGGGTGCTGGTCCGTACGTCCTACCGGTGGCTGAATTATCCAGCATGTGTTGTAGATTCTCATTAGTTTGTGTGAGTAGCACCATGTAGATATGTCTTGACGTGTAAACAAACCTGTTATAGCTCAAGAGTGAGCATTATATTAGTTATGAGATTGTGATAGCTTCGACTATATATTGGCACTGAAGGTGCGAGATTCCCGAGTATTCAATATTATTCCAAATTGTTCAATGGGTAAATCAAGGATATGGATGAGTATGGGATTGATACAAGTTGGTACAGGTATGTAAATGAATCAACAAACATTGAATCGAAGAAACTTGTGAATTTCATATCTAACCTTGTGAATGAATATGTGATAGGTTTGTATATCAATATAAGTTATATTATGATATGTACAATTGCTTAAATTGTGCATTTATGAAAAGTTGAGTTTATTACTATACGAACTTACTAAGCTTTATAGCTTACTCTGTTTACCTTTCCGTGTTTTATAGTGATTATCGAAGCTTTCTCGGATTGGGAGTCGTCGGAGATTGCATCACACTATAAAGCTATCATTTTGGTATTTGGTTATATGGCATGTATAGGAATTGTGGTTACTTTGGTCTATAGTTTGGTAATGGATTTTTCCATTTGACTTGGCTTGTAAATGATAAATGTTGGTTATGTGCATAACCATATAAATTGGCTTATTTTGGCATGCTTGATGATGTATATATATAGGTGCAAATTAACTTTTGCTATGTGGTTGGTAACGCCTATATAATGTTTATTATGAATTGGTAATTTGAGTACCATATGGTTGAAATTTAGAGATTTGGTATTCAGGTGATTTTAGGTAAGAAAGTGCATATATGAAGTTAATTAGTTAAGTGATTTGTGTATATGAATTTGGTATGATTTGAATTGGCAAAATATGATGTGATGAGTCATTTAGTTCTTGATATGGAAATAGCATGAATTAGACTTTATTGAGATTGATTAGATTGCCTATTTATGCCATGTTATATGCCATTTGGTTTATGCAGGTGAATGAAAGTTTGGGTGAGAAAGATGGCTTGGAAAATAGCCTATTTTTGTCCACACAAGCAGAGAAACGGGCGTGTGTCTCAGCCGTGTGTGACACACGGTCAGGTGACACGGTCGTGTGTCCCCTAGTGTTTAATTAGAAATCAAGACAGTATGCTCTACACGGACCAGCACACGGGCGTGTGACTTGGCCTTGTGGCATAAGTCAGTATACCCTACAGTTTTGGCACAGCTTAGCACATGGCCTGGCACACAGGCATTTGTGGCCATTTCGGAGGGCACACGGGCGTATGGTTGGGCGTGTGACCCAAGTCAAGGAGTTAACGGGGTCAGACATGAGCTAAGACACAGCCATGTGATCCCATTTCAAATGTCCACATGGCCTGTGACACTGCCGTGTCTTTGGCCGTGTGAGACACACAACCGGGCCACACAGGCGTGTGTCCCCTGAACTTTGAAAAATTTTCTAAGACTTCCAATTTTTTCTGAGTTATCGGTTTAGTCTCGAACCACTCCTAATGCATGATTTGAGCCTAGAAGGCTCGTATTAGGGACAATGTGATTGATTATGAATGACTTGTATTTGAAATTGATAATTGTATAAGAAATGTATGTTCGTTTAAGTAATAAGTTCAGTAATGCTCCGTAACCCTATTTCGGCGATGGATACGGGTTAGGGGTGTTACACTTATCATATTTTTAAAATGGAAAATGGTAACTAAATGATTGAAATTCAAAATTAATTTATCCAAAATATTTCACATTTTGAAATTAAGCCGATGTATGTCTTTATTGTGGGACTCTAAATCGATTATTGTATTCTTCGTTCTACGTTATCTTTTTAGGTGTAAGTGTTCCGACCCAATTTTTATGAAATATGAATGGAAGCTTTTAGTGGAATAAGTAATAGAACTTTGAAAATGAAAAATTCTCCTACAAAGTTAAACTGGAAACAATAAATTATGTTACCTTTCTATAACTCTCGTAGGTATTACCTAAATAATGGATAGGATTTACTTTTTATATATATTGAACCTTTTTTAATAGGGATAATATGGGACATACGTCACTGCCATATTTTGAGTTTCATTCTCGATTTTGATAAAAAATGTAATATAAAGAAAAAGGAGTAAGGAAATCAAGTTAAGCCTTTGAAGCGTTACATCACTTTCGACGAGGATTTCAAGATTGGCTCTCTTTTATGGAAAAGAAAGAGGTCATAACTAATGGATTAGTATCGAATGAGTGAAGACGAAAAATGAAAAAAAAGAGTACATAGGCAAGGAACTATTACAAATTATAGTGCATGTCCCTTGGAGGATATTTCTTGGCACGGTATGTGTCTTTTCATAACTTCGAGAAGTCAAGGTGTTTTTTTTCCTTAAAGGCAATGTGAATTTAAATTTTATAAAGACCTTCAAGGAATAAAGATTGTTTCAATTTCACACCATGCTAGAACATTCCGATTCCACATTATTGAAATGAACATAATGTTTATAATAATAATATTTGTGTCAATTTAAACATTGTGAAACAATATCTAGTGCTCGATTTGAGATGTTACCGAGTTCCAATGCTATAAAATTAAAAATAATTGCCTGGATAAAATCATAATGTATTAAGTAATGGCTTTTCTAAAACCATTTAATTTTCGTACAACTAAATATAATTTAACTGGGCTTAAATTTAATGACACATTGTAATGAAGCTTTCGGAACAATATAAAAAAAAAAGACAGAACAATTTTGGGTAGGTTACGTCTTGTAACCGTTTGTTAGCTTAAGAAATCCTATATCCTTAAGCAGACGAAGATAGTGAATCGATCAATGCAAGGCAATTATTCCATGTCTTAATGCTCTTCACTATAATTGTCGCTGGGTTTAAGTATTTGAATTGAGGAATTTTAAGAGTCTTATTTACTAATACTGAGTGGCAAACTTTTCCCAATTCAACAAGTTCACCACAAGAGTTGTTAGAAATACTCCCTATCTTAAAAATAGCCGTGAAAGCTTCTAGAACACAGAGCAAACCCATTTTAGTTTCACAATTATTTTCCTTAATAATCTGGTCGTTCTCCTTCATAACCATTACTGCCGTGAAAGTTAAGAATAAAACCACTTGGGCGAAATAAACATTAAGGCTTGCCATAATGCTGGAACGACGAAAATGTGAAAGTGTAAACAATCACAACAAGTAATAAAGTGACAAGTAAATGTCAAGTTATCATACCCACAGGGACTGTGAAAAGAATTATTTATGAATGCAATTTTAAAAACACTTTGACGAAGAAAAATATTTTGATTTGAGGAGGTGATTAAAAACTAGGATTTTGACTAAGTAAAATAAATAAAAATTCCAATGCATGATTTCAAAAGATGATTTTAATCAAGATGACATAATTGTGCTAGATTAATTATATTTCTTAAATTAGAATTATTAAACTCATGTTTATATTGGTACGAATAAATTCATGGCAACTCAGTAATTTGCTAACTTATGAACATACTTACCTAGCAAAATCCATTTATCTCTTGACTATATCTCTATGTTGATTCAACCGATTAAACAAATTTTCTCGGTTGGATCGATTTTCTCGGTTCAGCTCAACTTGGCCCCCTTTCATAATTAATTAGAAATAATTTATTTAACCCAAATTAAATTGGATTAAAATTAAAATTAATTATATTATGAATTAATACACATAATTTGGACCATCTTAGGCTGAAAAATTAGTTCACCTTGATGCTTCGAAATTGCTTCTCGATTTTGAACTTTTAGCAGTGTCTACCGAGCCGTATTTTGCCCTTTGTGCAAATCTGTCAAAAATAATAAAAAATAATAATAATTTGATATAAAATTAATTAAAATTAAAAATGTTCATAATTTTAGTGAAATCTAATTATTTTATAATTATTATATATTTTTCGAGAAGAATTTTACTGAAACTGCATGAATTTGAGTTAAAAAGGGCATGAAAAGTGTGTGTATATTTTCGTGTTTCCACACCCCAAACTTAATTCATTGCTCGTCCCGAGTAATGCACAAATTTGAAAATAATTTCTCAGAAACACTTTTGAAAAAAATTATGACTTTAGTATACTTATGCTCAAGAACAAGAAATTTGATATTTATGCTACTTAAGTATACATATCATTCAAATTAATCTCAATTATTCTTATGATAGCAAAAATAGACTAAATGCTTCCTAATAAAGACATGTTAAGTCCCTACCAATTTGATTTTATTCGCTTATTCAAAATTAAGCTAAAATCATTAAGTTTAACTTATGCCTTCATATGTTGAACATAACAACTTCTCTCCACTAACGTAGGTAGCATAGAAACTTGAACCAATATGTCTTTAAAAAGGTTGTAACGTGGCTAGGCTAGGGGTACGTAAAAGATAGATAAATTTAGGCTAAGAACCCTAGACTCAACTTGAATCGAACCTTCAAAATATTTACCTTCAATACACCAACTTATTTTGCTTTTACATGCTCTTGTGTACATCTATTTCTTACAAGTACATATGCTCTTTTCTTCTCTTTCTTTCTTTCTTTTTTATTTTTGCATGAGTATTTTTCTATATGTATTACAATTTTTTGAGCATCTGATACTTCTTTTCAACTCCCCCAAACTTATTTTCAAAGAACATTCTAAATAGTACTAAGTCTAGTGTTTGGGACAATTTAAAGATAATTAAGAGAAAAGTGATGGCTAAATTGTAACAGCCCGATTTAGACCCTAGTCGAAATAGTGGTTTCGGGACCACAAATCCAAGTCAAAAAAATATTTTAATATTATTTTTTGTGCTTATTATATGTGAATTAGCATGTGCGATAGTTTCATATAAAAATTTGATCATTTGTGTGCTTAATTTGTGAAAAGGACTTAATCGTGTAAAATATAAAAGTGGTCTTCTATTTGTTAAAGTGCTTATTTGCTATGTCTTCTTAATTGTGAGGTCCTTATAATATTAATAGTCCTTTGGAAGAGTAAGTGGACCATTATAGCCATTTATTTTATGTTTATAAATGAAATTCATTAAGGATATCATAGTAATTAGTATCATTATTATGTATTAAAGACAACAAAATCAAAAATTGGCTTCATTACCCTATTGTTGGGCGAATATTAAGAAAGAAAAGAAAGCTTCCATGGTGTTTTAGGGTTCGGCTACTTTCAAGTGCGATTAAAGGTACATTTTTGTTCGTTTTTTGATAATTTCTATGTTTTTGTAATTGTTGCTTTGTATACTATCAAGCCCATGTCTCAATTTCTGATTTTGTTAATGATTTTGAGTTATGCCATTGATAAAACTATGAGCTTTATGAAATTTGATGTTAGTAAATGAAAGATATGTGTTAGATTACTAAGTTCTGTCTTTGAATTTTTGATGAAATTGAGTAATTTGGGCTAAATTGTAACACCCTAAACCTGACCCGGACGTTATGGCCGAATCTAGCGATGTCACATTGAAGTATTTTTCGCAAAGTATATTATTGTTGAAAAACCCATTTTATATATTTAACCTATTTGTGATCTTAACGGAGATTTTAGAATGTCGCGTTCATTTTCAAAATTTGAGTTGTTTGGCGAAAAGTTAATTCTTGTGGAAGCCTTTTAAACATGTTGCGTAAGCGTGATGTTTTGGAAAACATTTATCTTTTTGAAAACCTGCATCCTACTACTAGAAGATATAAATCAGAATGATTAAAACCCCAAATTAAAGATTAAAAATTTAAAGAGGCCTTATTACATAAAAATACCCAAATTAAATAACTTATAAAATAAAGTCAAATAAATAAAATACGTGCAGTTATGTCGCCACCTTTGAGTCCCTCGCAGCACCGACCCGCCTAAGACTGGGGATTACCTGCACAGATAAACAGAAGGGTGAGTTTACGAAAACTTAGTGTGTAGTCCCTTATCAAGCAATCAGTCAATCATACAGTAAGCAAATACAGCCTAGGCCTAAGCCCTTTTTAGTAATGATTCGGTTTCCGTTCGAGCTTAGCCCAATTCTGATGTCGATATCAATGTAGGCCTGAGCCCAATTCGATGTGATGTGAATGATATGCAATCAATAGATCCTACCTGTAACACCCCAAACCCAACCTAGACGTTATGGCCGAATCTACGATGTCACATTGAAGTAATTTCTAAAAACGTAATTCCCGTTCTTCACAAAAACTTCTTTGGGGTTTTAAACCAAAAATTTTTAGGTGGTTTTGTTCATTAGGAAAACTCAAGTTGGTTTAACTTAATTATTGATCATATTATATTGTTATTAGACTTTAAAATAATGATTGTTGCGTAAACGTGGTGTTTTCAGAAAAACATTTGTTATAATTTTCTTGAAAACCCGAGACCTAATACTAATAGAAAAAAATTCAAATAAATAAATCCAAAATTAAAATGAAAATTAAAGAGGCCTTATTACATGATAAAAACCCAAATTAAAATCTTAATTATAGTATAAAAGAAATAACTACGTCGAGTGGCCACCGTGGAGTCCTCCGCGCCTCGATCCATCTAAGCCTGGGGATTTCCTGCACAGATAATAGATGGGTGAGTTTACAAAAACTCAGTGTGTGAAATCCCAAAATAACAAACATTCAGAGTAAACGCAATCTGGGCCTAGGCCCGTTAGTTCCAGTTAGGGCCTTAGCCCCTTTTTTCAGTAACAGTAGCAGTCTAGGCCTTAGCCCATTTCAGTAACGGTGGCAGACAAAGAATCCTACCCAATCAATCTACTACACACCATCTCTATACCAGCCCTCACACCATGTGGGGATAAAATCAACCCACCCAAACCTACACACCAAATCGTACCGATTTCGATACTAAAACAGTATTTGCACCAGAGCAGCCAATAATAGGCTTATAGCCTTTCAGTACACTTCCTCCAAAATCATATATCCCACCCCATGTAATGTAACATAATATCATACATGTATGCAGAAATGTTATGCTCAAAAACAGTCATACATAATACAGGGGAATTTCAGCCAATTTACCTTACAGGGGTATAATGGTCATTTTACCAAAACAATGGCCCACGTATACTTACCAGCTCATTAGTAGGTCCACAGTCGTCTTGAGTGACCCGTGAAACCTTAACAAGCCTATCAGTGATAATGGGCCTACAACCCATATTGCGGGCCCCTATGGGCCCATACACTCGTATGGCCCACATAGCCCAGAAATGGCCTTAGCCATGTATTTACACAGCCTGGCCCACAATTTACCACACCTTGTATGATTTTCCCGTGTGGGACCCATAGGCCTAGTTTGGCCCAGAATGGCCCAATATCGCTTTGGCCCATGAAAGCACGCATGGCCATCTCGTCAACCACACGGCCATGTTTTACGACACGGCCTGCCCCACGGGCAACCACACGCCTATGTGGTGTCGACAGCCTTAATTTCTGGCTTTTTGGCTTTTCAGCCATTTTGCATCTAGTGGTAGTGTTGTACAAACACCTGTAATGAAACTGTAGCCGCAACACTTCTGAGATCAAAGTACCTATGATTCGCCACAACCCCACTATTAGCCATATTTGCGGTTAGTCCAAAACCATAGCATTAAAATACTGTAACCGAATCATCGTTACTTACCAATCGTGCAACACTGAACCCCTCTTGCTCCAATGTTAACATATTTTGCCCAAAGCTTTAACCTTCATACAAAATAGTTAATCGATGTATAAGGATTTACAATCTTCCAAAAATTCATTTAGCACTTAAAGTACTTACCACAAGTGAAAAGGATCACTTGTAGGGGGAAAGGAAATCGGCCTACACTTTGGTTATGGAAAACTAGCCCCTAGCAACATTCGACAACCACAGAGTTTAGTGGTGGTCATTAAGATGAAATAAAGGGTGAATGAGTAAGAAACATTTGGCCCCCTAGAAGAAACATAAACCAAAATCCTGAGAAGAAGAAGACTAACCAATAAACAGTCTAGACCCTAGTCTAGATGTCGCCCAAATAATAAAAAGGGGTATTCAATTTTAGCAAGAGAAAACAACACGATTGAGAGGAGAGGAGAAATGGCCACAACTGCCAGAGGTATTCGACCAAGAAACTATTCAGTCAAGAGTAGAAAGAATGTTGAAACAAGGTGTTCGACTTGAAAAAAACAGAGTATAAGGGTTCGGCCAACACCATAGGAGAGCAAAGAAGAATCGATGGAGAAGGAAGTACAACACAAGCAAACGACCAAGTTGAGAAAAATGAGAAAGGAAAAATCGGCAAAAAAGGAGAAGATAAGGGACAAGTAGAAATTGATCAAGAATAAGGGGAAATCAGCAGCACAGTAGGGGACCTTTGAGGGACTACTCGAAACTAAAAGAAGAAAAACACCAAACAAACTGCTTGAAACCCTGAAAAGTAAGGAGAGGAATCGTCACCTAGCTAATCTATGACCGAAATTTTGCTAACAAAAAACCCTCTATTCGGTCAACCACACTCCCCCTTACTCCTCCACACACTCCTATCAAAACCAAACTCTGTGTGCCTATAGTTCAAATTCAGCACAACCACTTTCAAACCATTCAAATTTCCCCTAATTTCTCCTCAATATCCTCCCATCCACAAACTTCAACCAACCGAAAATTCCTCCTCCATCTTCTTAGATTCAGTTAACCACTCCCCATTCAAACCTGTTCAAAACCTTGGTGTTTCGGTCAAACACAACTACCTCCCAAGGCTAACAGTAAAAATAATCTCCCTTTGTGCAAGCAGGGATTCGAACCTCAGACTCCTTGCATACTCCACATGCCACTCACCACTAGGCTAGCATGCTTACTTTGTCATGTTTTACTCACATTAATTTAAGAAACCTACCATCTAGAGCTAGGGTTTAATCAAGTGGAAGCAAATTTTTGCTCAAGCCAAAGCTTGAACCCATGACTTCTTAGACACTTCTGGAGCCCTAAACCACTAAGGCAAACATACATCCACGACACAAACACACAAGAATAATTTTAACAGGGATTTTCGGGATTTGGGGCATTACACTACCCAACCAGCCTCTACACTCCATGTGGGGATAAAATCAACTCACCCATCCCTACACTCCAAAATAGCACCGGTTGCGGCACTAATAGTAATTACAGCAGAGCTGGCAGTACAGTACACTTCCTTTAATCATAATAAAACCCATCCCCATGTAATATAACATGTCGTGTCATAATATCATACGTGTATTATATATGTTCACATGGCATGCTCAAATAAAATCATATATCTCATAAAGGCATAAAAGTCATTTTATCACATAGGGGCATAATAGTTATTTCATCAATTTGGGGGTCTAGGTATACTTACCAACCCAATAGTAGGTCCATAGTCATCTCAAGCGACCCGTGCAACCTTAACAGCCAAACAATGAAAATGGGCCACGGCCAATATGGCGAGCCCTTGTTGGCCCACACGCCTATGTGGCCCACAAAGCCCAGAAATGGCCTTGGTCGTGTGGGTACACAGCCTATCCCAATATTCTCCACACATACGTGTGGTTTAATCGTGTGGGGCCCACATGCCCATGGGGCCCACACAGCTTTGTTCGACCCGAAATGACCCAAAATGACCTTGGCCTATGAAATCGCTCATGGCCGGCCTCAATGATTATACGCCCATGTTTAGGCATACGGACTACCACACGATCGAGTGCACGCTCGTGTAGTGTCGACGGTCACTTATTTCGGCTTTTGTCGATCTACGTTTAGAGGCAGTGTTTACACACCTAGTTATGAAACAACGCTCTCAGTCCTTGAGCCGTCCAAACCTAAATTCCATCGTAATCAATTAGTTAGTCACATGTCTAACAAGCCTAACACCCCTACACGAAGCACTTAAATAATACGTCATCGTCCTCTTACCTTAACTAAACAACCAAAGCATGCCCATTTAAATAATCGAACCCGAAAGGTCACAAGTTCCTGCAATCCAACCGAATCCTTGTTGAATGTCTAACATGTCTAACACTCGAAAGTTCACAAGTTCCTGTAATCAATTGGTTAGTCACATGTCTAACAAGCCTAACACCCCTACACGAAGCGGTTAAATAATACGTCGTCATCCTCTTACCTTAACTAACTCCTCATTTGCACTAGGTCTTTTCTCATAAAATAACTCTCAATTGAGAGCTTCAGTAATTTGTTGAATGATCGCCATGAAATCAATATAGTTGCTTTCTTTCAGCGTAAAGCCTTTTGCTAGGTGTATATGTTGATTCTTGAAAATGCTTTTGTATCTCGCTTTGACTTTTCTACAGTGGAATTTCTTTTCTGATTCGTCAATTTGGATAGAGGCACGAGTTCTTTTTGTGAGGCATGATTATCCTGAACATAAGATGGAAACAGATATTTTCTCAAAAATTTAATTAGTATAAAAATTAATAATTCAATAAATTGAAAATTTAAATAATTAAATAAAATTGAAATTTAGGAGAAAATTTTGTCTCACCACCTTTTTATAAAAATTAATAACTTAAAGAAAATAAATATAAATAAAAAAAAGGTCGGTTTAGGGATGGTTATAAGGTGTCTTGACAGTGTGGTGTGATAGGCAAGGGTGTTGGTGCCAATAGCAAGGCGGCAGGGCACACAAGGGAGCAGTTGTGCTAGGCATGGCTTGGCATGATGGAGTTAGCAGGAATGTATGAATCCTTGCGTAAGCAGCAAGGAACGCATGTGCCACGCAGATGCAGGAGAGTAGGTAGCAGGCAGGTGCGTTGAGCAGGCCTAGCGAGCTGCTAGGCACGCGAACTGGTGCGAACGCTACTGGAGCTAGACGTGCGGGTAGGTGCAACGAAAAGAGGTAGGCTATTGGGCTGTTGGTGCGCACGGTGTGGGTTGGGGCTACTGGTACCGAATGTGGGTGTTGGTGTGGCTAGGTTGAGGTGATATGGAAAAGTGGAAAAGGTGGTGAAATTTATAGTGAAGGGAGTACGAGTTTTATTAGAATTCTTAGAACAAATTAATAATTAAAATATTCTAAGTTCTAATTCTACATAAAGTTAACAACAATTAATAATTAATATATGTCATATTAATTTATTATATGCTATTAATTTATTGAAAAACTATCAAATATGATCAAATTTAAACTAATCCTAATTCTATGCAATGTTGATAATAATTAATATATATTATAATAAATATAATTATATACTAGTTATTATCATCTTATTTATTAAATTAAATAAAAAATATTTATTCTAAGATGCCTTTGAAAATATTTATAGAAAGAGACATCTAATTTTTTAATATTTACAAAAAGAGCAACCAAATTTTGAAAATAGTTCAATTAAGTACCTACATTTAAAGAAAATTTGACATTGAGTTGCAATTAAAACTTGGATCAAAACTGACCCTTTTATTTGAAAAAAGAAAAATTTATTTTTCCATTTAGGGAATAATTGCTCGGAATATTACGTTAAAATCAATTCCCAGGAAAGATTGGAGAGGTCACAAGTGGTCCGGCTTAAGTTCCAATCTCCTAGACAGAATTTATTTAAACATATTAATCCCTAAAATATACCCTAAATCATTTATTTCAAAAGAAAAAAAACAAAAATTAAATATCTAATAAAACGAATGAGATTTGATCATGTTCAATTTTATCCCCTAGTAATGTTTTAAACACTGAACATTGACTCGAAAATTACCTCCCTTACTTTGAAGTTCAACAACTCCATATGGATAAACTTGGTGAATCGTAAATGGACCGGACCAACGTGATTTTAATTTACCTAGAAAGAACCTTAATCTGAAATTTAATAACAAGACTTGCTAACCTACTTCAAATTCTCAAACCCGAATGTGCTTGTCATGCCATCTCTTAAGTCTTTCCTTGAGTAATTTGGCTTTCTCGTATGAAAACATTCAGAACTCTTCTAACTAGTTGAGTTGAAGCATCCTTTTCTCTTTAGTAAGCTTAAGATCTAGGTTGAGTTGTTACAGAGCCCAGTAAGCTTTGTGCTCTAACTCCAAGGGTAGATGATAGGCTTTCCCAAAAACCAACCTATAGTGTGAAATCCCTAAAGGTGTCTTGTATGCTATCCTGTAGGCCCATGAAGCATCATCCAGTCTTTTGAACCAATCTCGTCAATTCGGGCAAACTACCTTCTCGAGTATGCCTTTGATCTCTTTGTTTTCCAGTTCAGTGTGCCCATTCATCTACGAATGGTAGGCTGTGGCAACCTTATGCTTTACTCCATGTTTATCGAGTAACCATTTTAACCATTTATTTACAAAATAGGACCCTTCATCACTGATAATAGTTGTCGGGGTTCCAAACCTTGTGAACACATGCTTCTGTAAAAACTTCATCACAACCTTAGCATCGTTTGTCGAATATGCCTTGGCCTCAACCCACTTAGACACGTAGCCTACTGCTACCAATATGTCCTTGTGACCAAAAGATGGAGAGAAAGGATCGAGAAAGTCAATACCCTAAGCATCGAATAATTCTACCTCAATGATGTTTGTTCAGTGCATCTCATTTCTCTTAGTGATGTTTCCAACCCTTTGACATCGATCATAGCTCCTCACATAAGCATACACATCTTTAAATAGTGTTGACCAAAAGAATTCGGCTTGCAATACTTTAGGTACAGTACGTGTACCTTTGAAGTGTCCCCCACTCAGAGTTTAGTGGCAATGATATAAAATCTTATGTACTTCATCTTCTGCCACACACCTCCTGATCATTTGATCTGTACACTTTTTAAACAAATATGTATCTTCCCAGAAATAGTACTTCACATCGTGAAGAAACTTTTTCTTTTGATGATACGTCTTATCAATCAACATTAAACCACAAGCTAAATAGTTAGCAATATCAGCAAACCAAGGGGTATTATGGACATGATTTACCTTCAGTATGTGTTCATTTGGGAATGTCTCCTGAATAGGTATAAGTGGAGAATTCCCTTCTTACAGATCCAACCTGGACAAGTGGTCTGTTACTTGGTTTTTTATTCCCTTTCGATCTTGAATTTCTAGATCAAACTCTTGAGGTAGAAGTACCCATTAGATCTGTAACACCCCCTACCCGTATCCGTCACCGGAATAGAGTACGAGGCATTATCAAGAAGCACGAAACACTTACAGATAATTTAAATACATTTTCATAACAATTTGTTTCGATTTCATACTATTTCATATTTAAGCTTTTTGCACCAAAGTATTTAAGATATCATCTTTATGCAAATAGCACACATGAGGTACATAAATTCTATAATTATGAATGAACACATTTATCAAACATATTCCATGTTTTTATATATATCATAGTTTCATATTTCCATGTATCAATTACCATCACTTCCTCGTATTTCAGACAAATACATGTAACAATTCATAAATATGCAATTCATTAACTCTTACTACCAATCACGATTTTAAATTGCCAAATCACTTATTGAGCGCAATTTCAATGTTCACTAAAATCTATCATATAAATTTGGATGTACGTATTCATCAATAAATTTCATGTACAGATACCATCATCTCATATTTCCACATACATTTACTTTCCACATTTATGAATTCAAATAGCATATACAAGACATACCAATGTATTTCAAGTACGTTTTCATGATATTTTGTTTTGAACTCAGATTATTTCATACTAGAAGTTTTCTTATTAACTCATTTGGAATATCAATTCATACGGATAATACACTCAAGGCGTAGAAATATATAATCACAAATGAACTCATTCATCAACCAAGTTTTATGCTCATGTCTCATCAACTCGTATTTCCTTATATCACATAATTACATGTAATACTTACCAAACTTCTTCAAATTAGTGAACATCTTACGGAATTGAGTACTTCATTTTCTCGATGCCATAGTTCAACTATGGTTTTACACATCTTCACATAATGATGCCATAGCCCAGCTATGGTCTTACACATATTAATATATCGATGCCATAGCTCAGCTATGGTCTTACACGTAATCACATATCACATATCGATGCCATGGCCCAGCTATGGTCTTACACGAATCACATATCTCACTGATGCCATATCCCAGATATGGTCTTATACAGTAGCATATATCACACCGATGCCATATCTCGGA
The DNA here is from genome assembly GCA_025698465.1 of Gossypium longicalyx. Classification (NCBI taxonomy): domain Eukaryota; kingdom Viridiplantae; phylum Streptophyta; class Magnoliopsida; order Malvales; family Malvaceae; genus Gossypium; species Gossypium longicalyx. The sequence goes on from CM046999.1 coordinate 25,034,630, forward strand.
TATGGTCTTCTCTGAAATCACTTGTCACTTGTCACTTGTAGCCGGCTACCACTATTCATCGATCAAGTAGCGAGCTACCATTTTTCATCGATCGGTGGCGGAGCTACTACTTTTCATCGATCGTGTGTGAAGCTACCACTTTTCACCGATCGGTGCCGAAACTACCACTTTTCACTTTTCATTTGTCATTGATCGATAAGTGTAGCCGAAGCTATCACTTATCACTTTCACTTGTCCTTGATCGATAAGTGTAGCGAAGCTATCACTTATCACTTGTTGCCATGGTCCAACCATGGTCTTTTCCTTCAATTCATCTTGTCATCGAATCGAAATGCTCAATTTGATCATTTATTCAATTTTCATGCTTTTACATTATTCACGGTTTTATCATCAATACATATGAAATAACACATCATGAAATTCATAAAATTAACAAATAATCACTAAAATTTAGCCATATAAACTCACAAGTTCAATTTTTCTATTATAACGATAATCATAATTTCATAATAAATATTCCAAATAAAATATTATATCATTTCTAATCCAACACTTATCGATTATAATCGGGCATGTGATCAATTTATACACGAGTTATTCATATATTTTTCCTCCTCCTCCTCTCCATCCACATTCTTGGTATAAATAACACACTTGTAAGTAACCTTATCCATAATTTTCACTAATTACTTATGTGAATATTCAAGCTATCCACCCGTGTCATAGTCACTAAATTATTTATATCTAAAGCTACGGAACTCCAAATTAAGGTCCGCTAATTTTCTCTGAAACTAGACTCATATATCTTCTTACCATAAAAATTTCATAATTTTTGGTTTGGCCAATTAATACAGTTTATTCATTGAAGTCTCCCATGTTCTACTGTTTGACAGTTCCGACCCTTCTTCACTAAAAATTAATTATCTCCTCGTACAGAATTCAAATGATGTTCTCGTTTGTTTCTCTTGAAAAAAGACTCATTTAGGATTCTAAACATATAAATTTAATCCCATAATTATTTTTATCCAATTTTTGATGATTTTACAAAATTGAACCCGAAATCATTCTGACCTTGTCTCACAAAATTTATCATATCTCATGATTTACAATTTCATTGCTTACATCATTTCTTATATAAGAAACTAAACTCAATAATATTTAATTTCATATTTTATTCATCCTCTAATTCCATTTCTACAGTTTTTGGTGATTTTTTAAAGTTAGACTACTGCTGCTGTCCAAGACAATTGTAGTGCAAAATGTTGATTTCCATTTTGCCCCAAATTTCACAATTCATACAATTCAGTCCTTACTCAATTAACCCCTAAATTAAGATAATTTTCTCAATTGATACTTTTACTAGACATTATAAGTTATTTCATAACTATTGAAATTCATAATTTCCACATAAAACTCTAACTTCAAACTCTTTTACACTTAGGTCCCAAACATTCACTTTCTATTCAATTCTTTTAATAAAATCAACATATAAACAATTTAAAGCTCTAATTCCATGCCAAATCATCATATACTTCCAGCACATATTCATAGCAACTTTCAATTTCTTTCATAAAATCAAAAAGTAATGAATTCAACAACTGGACCTAGTTGTAAAAGTCACAAAAAAACAAAAATTTTAAGAAATAATCAAGAATTGAACTTACTCGAAGTAAAAATATGAAAAACCAGCTTAGGGGAACTCTTCCATGGCGTTTTTGCTGATGAGAATGCTGAAAAATAAAGAGAAATCTAGATAATTCCACTTTAGTCCTCAACTTTATCAAGTAAATTTTGCAATTTTCCAATTTTGTCCTTAATTCTCCTTATTTTCTTGCTGATTTCATGCCCTTGCCGTCCAACCCAAATAGACCTTGGGTGTATTTTCCTTTTAAACCCTCTTTCTTTTATCATTTAAGCTATTTAATCATTTCCCAAAATTTTGCATTTGATACAATTTAGTCCTTTTTGTTCAATTAACTATCAGAACTTTAAAATTTCTTGACAAAACTTTAATACTAACTTATTAACACTCCATAAATATTTTTATAAATATTTATGGCTCGATTTAAAATTCTCGAGGTCTTGATACCTCGTTTTCGATTCTAATTATTTTAGTATTTATTTTTAGTACACTATTCACTATTTCAAAAAAATTCCTAACTTCGCATTTAACTTATAATTAATAAATTAATAATATTTCCTACTCATTTGTCGGATTTAGTGATCTCCAATCACTGTTCCGACACCACTAAAAATTAGGCTGTTACAAGATCAGTCTCGGCTTAGCGTCTTTCTTGGCAAGTAAATACTTAATTACCAAATGATCTGTATAGACAGTCACTTTGGTACCTATAAGATAAGATCAAAACTTGTCAAAAGCAAACACAATAGCAAGTAACTCTTTCTCTGTTACCGTATAATTCAATTAAGCTCTCGCCAGAGTTCGACTTGTGTAGTAGATGGGATGAAAAACTTTGTTCCTTCATTGGCCCATAATAGCTCCTATCGCAAAGTCACTTGTGTCACACATTAGTTCAAATAGAAAATCCTAATCAGGTGTGATGATTATGGATGCTGAAACCATCCAACTTTTCAAATCATTGAAAGCTCTTAAGCACTCCTCATCAAATTTGAACATCATGTCCTTCTCTAATAATTTGCATAAGGGATTAGCAATTTTGGAGAAGTCCTTGATAAATCTTTGATAGAAATCGACATGGCCCAAAAAGCTTCTAACACCCTTTATAGATGTTGAAGGTGGAAGTTTCTTAATAACATCTACCTTTGCTTTATGTACCTCAATTTCATGTCCCGTTATCTGATGCCCAAGAACAATACCTTCTCGTACCATGAAATGGAACTTTTCCTAGTTAAGTAAGAAGTTTGTTTCTTCGCATCGCCTTAGTACCTTGGCTAGATTTGCTAAGCAATCATCATAAGTGTCTCCAAACACTTGAAAATCATCCATAAACACTTCCAAGTATTTCTCAACCATGTCAGTAAAAATAGACATCATACATCTTTAAAATGTAGTAGGTGTATTACATAAACCAAATGGCATGATCTAAATGCAAATGTACCATACGGGTAAGTTAATGTTGTTTTGTGTTGATCCTCTAGTGCTACTGTAATTTGATTATACCCCGAGTATCCATAGAGAAAATAGTAATAGTCTCACCCCGCGAGTCTATCCATCATCTGGTCCAAGTACGGTAAAGGAAATTGATCTTTCCTAGTCACCTTGTCTAGCTTCCGATAGTCGATGCAAATTCTCCATCCCGTAACTGTTCTAGTGGTACCAACTCATTCTTCTCGTTCTCAATGACTATAATACCTCTTTTATTTGGTACGCACTGGACCAAAATTACCCACAAACTATCTAAGATAGGGTAAATTATACCCGTATCTAACCACTTGATGATTTCTTTCTTTACCACGTCCTTCATGATGGGGTTCAATCTTTATTGTCCATCAATAATCCCTTTTTCGCCATATTCCAAGATGATCGTGTGCATGCACATGCATACAGATGGACTAATGCTGTGAATATTGCCTATGGTCCATCCGATAGGCTTCTTAAATTGTTTCAACACTAGGATAAGTTTCTGTTCTTGCTTTTTGGTTAATTTCACTGAAACAATCACAGGCAAAATACAATCGTTACCTAAATAAACATATTTTAAATTTGAGGGAAGTACCTTCAGTTATAATTTAGGTGGCTCATTGATTGACACTATTGGTTGGGTATAATCCCTATTCTTTAACTCTAAAGATTCAAAGCAAGATTACAGATTAAATCCCCTTTTATTAGCTTTTAGCAAAGCTAAGTATTCATCCTCCTCTTCATCACTTGGAGGGTCTGATGTCAAAATTTACTCCAACGGGTCCTCAACTGTAGCAGCCTATTTTTGGTCAAATCAAAATAGTGGTTTTGAGACCACAAATCCTATATCAAAATAATTATTTTATTATTATTTTAATGTTTACAGGATTAAAATATTATTGTGTGAAAGTTTCGTTTAAAAAAAGTATCGTTTGATTGGTCAATTTGATAAAAAAGGACTAAATCGCGTAAAATGCAAAAGTATTGTTCCTTTAGTTTAAGGTATTCAATACCTTTTGAACCATAAATTTAAGGTCCTTATGTTGTAATTGGACCATTATTAAAGTAAGAGGACATTAATGGACATGAAATGGATGATACAAATGTTTTATCATTAAGGTTAGTTTAGTAATTTGTCAAATAAGGTTAATTAAATAAAACGAAACAAGAATTATTCTTATTATCATCTTCCTTGTTCAAATGAAGCATGGATAAAAGCCATTTTAGGGTTTGAAATTTTTGGTTACTTTGATACTAAATTGTAAGTCCGTTTTTGTTTCATTTTTAATGATTTCTACGTTTTTGAGATCATTGCAACTAGGACTAGCTAGCCCAGGGACTATTTTGCAAAACTATTAAAGATTTTGAATGATTCCATTGATGAATACATGTGTGTTTTCATGTTTGATAATAGATTATAAATATTTGTTATGAATTATACAAGTTTTGTTAAGTTATTTTTAGTGAAAATGCAAAATAAGGATTAAATTGATAAATGTTGAAACATTATGGTTAAAATGTGAAATAAATGAAAAATATGTGCTACTAGGGGCATAATAGTAATTTTTCTAGCATGGATTTAATTTGAATTTCATTAATTTGTGAATTTATGAAATAAGGACTAAATTGTAAAAAAATGAAATATTAGGGGTAAAAGTATAAATGTGTTTTAAAGTGCGTTTTGGACTACATTGAATAGAGAAATTATAAAATGAGTTAATTTTGAATATATTTAGATCAAGAAAAGAAGAATTCAGATCTAGATCGGGGAAAAGATAAAGTACTCGATTAATCAACCAATTTCATCGTTTTTGAACCGATATAAGTTTGTATGTAATTAATTTCATTATAAGTGTATCTTAAATGCTTTGATATTGTATAAGTTGTCACTATGAGACTTCGGATAAGTCTGACATTGATTTGATGAAAATTCGACATTTGAAATCCCGTTTAAACCTTAGGAATAGTTTAGGATACTAGTGACATGTCATTAGGAGCTTTATTGATTTGGCTTTGGGCCATGATATTAGCTCTTCGGGTGTGAGTTATACTGATTGGATTCAGGCCATAAATATTGGCTGATTTGGCTTCGGGCCATGATATCAGAATTTTAGATATAAATTTTGGGTGCGAAGTTTTAGCTTTTCAGCTTTTGCCGATTTCCAACAAAGAATGACGTGAATACACAACTATTTATGAGAATGCGCTGAAGTCCACGATTACCAACCTTGGCACATCTTGCATTGAGTCTTAATCACTTTTCCCCTCACCAACTCATCTGGTTCGTTCTATTTAAAGCCAGCTTCTCACCAATTCTCATGTTAGCTTCCCGATGTGGGATTGCTCTCAACCATTAAAAAAATTCCTCATTCTTATGACCACTTCAACACAGAGTTCCAGTCCAACTCTGCCTCCTACACAGCTCAAATAGCAAAATAAATACTCCACTGTGCATCCCAAGATTTGAACCTCAGACCTCACAGTTACACAACACACCACCTTGCCACTCCATCATAGGCTCTTTCTGTGTCATATTTTATCCTCAATTAATTATAAGGTCTATAGGCCAAAATCCAGGTTCCTTTAAAAGAAAAACCAAAATAAATTGCAAGAGCCAAGATTTTAACCCAGGCTCCTTTACAACCTTAATGACGCCACAACCACTGGACCACATGCTTCCTTGTGTCATTTGTTTAACACAATAATTTAAAAGGCCTTCATCCAAGCATCCAAGTTTTTATTTACTTAATACCAAAAATTTTTGCTAAAGTCCAGGTTTGAACCCAAGACTTCTCCAACATTTCTCAGAGCCATTAACCACTAAAATAGACATCTAATTGTGTCATTTCCTTGCACAATTAAATACTTATGTACAACCTCCTTACGAACCCATACTCAAGGCCCAATACTTCTAGGCCCAAATTTGGGGCATTACAGCTTGGCACACGAGCGTGTGTGGCCCCTTCGAAGGGCACACGAGCTAGACACACGGGCGTGTGGTTGGCCATGTAACCCAAGTTAGTGGGCTCACTTGTTTGGACACGAGGTAGGACACGAGCTGGGACACGGCCATGTGCTCCTATTTCGAATGTCCACACGGCCAGTGACACGGTGTGTCTGGTGGCTGTGTGAGACACACGGCCTGGCCACACAGGCGTGTGTCCCCTGCTTTGAGAAAAAATTTCAAGGTTTCGTGAAAGTTTCCTAAGTTTTCGATTTAGTCTCAAACCACCCCTAAAGCATATTTAGGGCCTCACAACCTCGTATTAGGGACAAATTGATTGAGATTGAATGATGAATGTATGAATTTATTAAATGTATGTGATAAGTATGTTCAAATGTGTTATAAGTATGGTAATGCTCCGTAACCCTATTTTGGCATTGATTATGAGTGTTACATTTATTGGTATCAGAGTTACGATTTAGTCGATTCTAGGACTATTGTAGCGAACGTGGGAATCTAGCTATACATGACATATATAAACTATGATAGTGTGATGACTCCTGACATTTTAAAATGTGTTTTCATATAGTAAATAAATCCCAATCGAGCTATAGTTGATGAGGTTAAAAGTAATGCGCCAGCTCCCACTCAAGAGACAGCGCCTTCTGAATCTAGACCCGTATTCGGTAGCTAGGGAGGAAAGGCTAAAGAAGCCTTCTGTAACACCCCTTACCCGTTACCGTCGCCGGAACAGGGTACGAGGTATTACTAGAACATAATACATACCATTAAACAAAACCGAGATAGAAATATGTCATCCAATGTGATAGTGCATCGTTATAACATATGTTTTGAACAATATTAATCAACTTCTATGGCTTGTACAAAGTAGTTGGTCGAGTACTGTAACCAATATTTTAAACCTAGGCAATTATGACACGTAACAAAATAATTAAGCCTACTATACATGCCATAATTCAAAATGTTTAGTTCGAATACCCTAAAGTATTGATAGTGCGGGCAGATCTTCACGATCCTTAACTCCTGAGCAAGTTGGAGGATACTACAAGACAAAAGAGAGAAAACAAAGTAAGCTTATAGCTTAGCAAGTAAGTATGTAAATAATAATTAAAGAATTTAATATGTTTACACAACAACTCAAGTATATCTACTTTAATTTCAATATTCACTCCACTTTGATTAAGCTGTCTTTCCTGCGTTATGTTCACTAAATAAATCATAACTCGAGTTACAAAACTAAAAATTCAAATCCGTAAAATTTCCCAGAATCTAGACTCATAAATCTTCTTGCTAATTTTTTTCTAGAATTTTTGGTTCAGCCGATTAGTACAGTTTATTAGTTAAAGTTTCCCCTGTTACACAGCTCGACTAGTCTGACCTCTGTTCACTACGAATTGAATTTCTCTCAGTAAAAAATTCAAATAACCCTGAAATTTGTTTCATTTAAAACTAGACTCAATAAGGAATTTAGGTATGTAAACTATATTTCTTAATTTGATTTGTACAATTTTTAATTATTTTTCAAAGTTGAAACAGGGGATCACATATTCATCCTGAGCAAGTCACACACAATTGTAAATATCTAAAAATATAAAATTCCTTTGCTTGTTCTGTTTCTTTTATATGAAAGTAGACTCATTAAACTTTAATTGCACATCTCATTCAACCTCTAATTATGTTCCTCCTATTTTTTGTGATTTTTCAAAATCACGTCACTGCTACCGTCCAAAACAGTTTTAATGCTAATTTCACTCTTTCACACATTCTTTATGCTAACCTCATTTTATCTTACATATATAGATATACCACAAATCATTTTCACCACAATTCATTCATCACAAGTATAGGTCCATAACCACAACGTCACCACAAAACCATCCCGTTGAACAATTCGGATCAATCCTCGATATTTAATGGTTTTAGCACACAGCCCCACCATCATACTTCATTTAGTTCGGCTCTCTTGTACACATGGTGAACACTTAGTACCTCTCATGCGACCTAGCCGATTTGTCTCGTAGCTCTCTTGTCTACATGGTGTCCTTCACTTGGAATCACGCATGCGACCTAGCTACATTTATCTATTACGTAGCTCTCTTATCTACATGGGATACATCCCGTATCACACATGTGACCTAGCTACTACATGGTATTTCGTAGCTTTCTTGTACACATGATGTGCACTCAAAGATCATACATGTGACCTAGCTACGCTCCTCTATTTTATTCGATCTCTCCGAATGTTCAATCTGGGATCTCTCTCTATTATTTATTTCCATTCTTCCAATAGTCGATTTATATTTTAACATCAGCTAGTATATTTATATAATAGGCTGAAATATAAGAATGTAAATGAAAATAATGTAATGTTTACATACAAACTTACCTTGGTGCAAAATGTGGAAATTTTAAGCGATTTAGTCCAAAACTTTTTCCTTTCCTCGCTCGAGGTCAATTCCACGCCTTTCTTGATCTATAACAACACATTTAGCTCATTTAGCACTCATACTATTTATTTCAATCCAAAGATCACATTATGGAAAAATTACATTTTTGCCCCTAACTTTTACAAAATTACAATTTTGCCCCTAGGCTCGGAAATTTAATTTCAGCCCTTATTCTTATGTTTTATGACATGCTGAACATTTTTATCTTCTACGACCACATCAAATTCTCACTCTAACACATAGTTGTGAACAATAGGTATTTTTACCGATTATGCTGCTTTATTCGCTTTCACTTAAAACCGAGTAGCACAAGTTGTCTAACATAATTTAAAACCTCATATTCTATCATAAAACATCAAAATACACAAATTTCACCTATGGGTATTTTTCCAAATATGAACCCTAGGTTGAATTATTGTTAGCATAAGCTTAATTTAATCTGCAAGCACGGAATCCAAAAACGTAAAGAACATTAAAAACGGGGCTTGAAATCACTTACTATGGAGCTTGAAAGTTGAAGAAACCCTAGCTATGGAGAGAGGGAGAATTCGGCAGCAACTAAGGAGGATGATGACCAATTTTGTGTTATTTTTCCCATTTTATTTCATTTAATATCCAAATGACCAAAATGCCCCTGCTTACTAAACTTTCAAAAATTCCTTCCATGTCCTAATTTTGTCCATGAACTTAAAATTGGTCAAATTTCTATTTAAGACCTCCTAATTAATATTTTAAAGCAATTTCATACTAAAAACTTCTAAAATGTAAATTTTGCAACTTATTCGATTTAATCCCTATTTTCAATTTAAGCACTTTAGGCATAGAATTTCATCACGAAATTTTCACACAATCATGCAATCATATCATAAACCCCAAAATAATTATAAAACAATTATTTTTATCTCGAATTTGTTGTCACGAAACCACTATTCTGATTAGGCCCTAATTCGGGTTGTCACACCTTCTCCCAAATGATGATCGATTGGTTCACATAATATATCCGAACGAATCTAACTGTTCAGAAACCTCCACCCCTCTTAATCCCCAATCGGTTACTGTAACTCCTCGAGGTATAGAACTTTTAAGATTGATTAAGCCTCCAGCTGATAAGATCCATAAACACGGGGCTAAGGAGTTCAGAGCCAATGTTGACAATGATTTTGAGAAAGTCGAGTTTTGGCTTGAAAACACTATCAGAGTATTTGATTATCTTTCTTGCAATCGGCGGAGTGTTTAAAATGTGCTATATCACTTTTGAGGGACACCGCATAGCAGTGGTGGAATACATTAGTATCAGTGGTGCCGAGGGAGAGAGTAATCTGGGAGTTCCTCAAGACTGAGTTTCGGAAGAAATACATAAGCCAACAGTTTCTGGATCAAAAGCACAAAGAAATTTTTGAATTGAAATAGGGCCGTATGACCATAACCAAGTACGAGAGAGAATTTGTGCGATTGAGTAAATATGCTTAATAGTATGTTTCTACCGAAGAGATCATGTGCAAGCAGTTTGTTAACGGTTTGAATGAAGACATTAAACTTCTGGTTGGGATTTTAGGTTTAAAAGAATTTGTGGTATTAGTTGGTCGAGCTTGTAAAGCCGAAGATATTAATCGAGAAGGAAGGAAAGCTAATTCAGAGGCTAGAGATTCGAGGCAAAGACTGATGAATAAACCTTATCATTCTTTATCAAAGAGATACCAAGATTTGTATAGTTGGAATGACGGAAATGTGCAAGTGTACACAATCGCAACAAGTAATAAAGTGACAAGTAAATGTCGAGTTATCGTACCTACAGGGACTGTGGAAAGAATTATTTATGAATGCAATTTAAAACACTTTGGTGGAGAAAATATTTTGTTTGAAGAGGATGATTAAAAAATAAGATCTTAACCTAAGTAAACTAAATAAATAAATCTCAAATACACAATTTCAAAATACGATTTGAATCAAGATGACATAATTGTGTTAGAAGAATTATATTTCTTAACTTAGAATTATTAAATTCATGTTTATATTGTTACGAATAAATTCACAGCAACTAGGTAATTTGCTAACTTATGAACATACTTACATACCAAAATTCATTCATCTCTTGACTATATCCTTACATCAATTCAACCGATTAAACAAATCTGAATAGGCAAATATATTATTGCACATGCATATTAAATTAAAATAATATCTTGTACATATCCCTATGTCAATTCGAACGATTAATTAAATCTAATAAGAACATAAAAGACTACGTGAGGTAACAAAGTCCTTGAAACAGTTTAATTACAATAATTTTGCAAGTTATGCAAGGCAAATGTATTGTCAGATACCATTGCTAATTTAACCCTCAACTACCTTGGATGATTAAAGATGCACTGATTAAGTACTGTGTCCATTAATTAAAATTTTAATCCGTTTAAATAATTAGTTCTTTAGTTACCTAACAATTGTAATGCAAGAATAACTTAGTCATGATTTTACTTAATCAAGCATCTTACCGAGTCCTGTAACAACATAAACACAATTTTAACAATTTAAGAAGGCGAAATGCAATCAACCTAACACGAATTAAATTCAAGTAAATTGATTAAATTAGCCATTCCAACAACATAAATATTCATAGAGATGTTCATCATAACAACAACAAAAATTAAAGAGATAGGGAATAAGAATCAAATCCGGTGTTTTTCTGTGTCTTGACTAGTTTGCTCCAGTCTTCCTTCTCCGTTGTCCTCATCGACCAAGGCTACTATGAACACTTAATTACTGCTCCAAATGGCTGATGAATGCCCCTTTTCCAAGAGGAGAAATCGGCAAGAGAGCAAAGGAATTTGGAATGGAAAAGAAGAGAGAAAGTGGAGAGAAAAGAGAAAAGATGTGAATGCTTGAGGTGTGTTTCAAATGATCAGCCTAAGGGGGTTTCTTATAGCTGAAGAGGGCTGCTAAAAATAGCTAAAATTATCAGCCAAAGAGTCCTCCCTTGGCTGGCCACACATGTGGCAAGGTTGATAGTTTCAACTTTGCTTATTTAGGCTTGGGGCAAATCTATAAAGCCACCAATTGTGGGCGTGTTTGTTTGCAACTTGAACAAGTCTTTAAGGGCCTCTTTGCAAGCTAAATAATAAGCCAATAAGCTAATTTGGGTCAGCATATGGACGGTTTTGGGCTGTCCAGTTCTTGGTCGGTTCGGTTCACTTGGTTTGGCTCAACTGGACCACTTTTTCATAATTAATTAATATGAATTTATTTAATCCAAATTAAATTGGATATAAATTAAAATTAATTATATCATGAATTAATACCACAATTGGACCGACTTAGGCTGAAAATTAATTCTCCTTGATACTTCAAATTGCTTCTTGGTTTTGAACTTCTAGTAGTGTCTGCCGAGCCAATTTTCACCCTTTGTGCAAATCTGTCGACAATGATCAAAATTAATCAAAACTTATTATAAAATTAATTAAAATTCATTATGTTACTAATTTAAGTACAAAATAATTATTTTATAATAATTATATATTTTTCGACAATAATTTTACTAAAACTGCATGAATTTGAGTTAAAAGGGAATGAAAAAGTGTGTATATTTTCGTCTTTCCACACCCCCAAACTTAATTCATTGCTTGTCCTGAGTAATGCACAAATTGAAAAGAATTTCTCAGAAAACACCTTTGAAAAATTCCTTCAAAACAACATTCTTCCCAGAATTATGAATTTAATATATTTATGCTAAAAAAAAACAAATTTGATAGTTATGCTTACTTAAGTATACATATCATTCAAAATAATCTCAATAACTATTATGATAGTAAAAATTGGCTAAATGCCTTCTTAATTAAAAAACATGTAAATCCCTACCAATTTTATTTTATTTCCTTATTCAAGATTAAGCTGCAATCATTAAGTTTAACTTATGCCTTCATATGTTGAACATAGCAGTTTCTCTCCACTAATGTAGGTAGCATAGAAAACTTAAATCAATAGGTCTTTAAAAAGGTTGTAACGTGGCTCGACTAGGACTAGGTAAAAAATAGATAAATTTAGGGTAAAAACCCTAGACTTAGCTTCAATCGGACCTTTGCAATAATTTCCCTCAATACACCAACTTATTTTGCTTTCACATACTCTTTTGTACATCTATTTTCTTTCGAGTACGTAGGGTTTTGCTTTTTTTTTCACCAGCATTTTACTATATGTACTACAATTTTGATCATTTGATACTTCTTTTCAACTCCCCCAAACTTATTTTCAAAGAATATTCTGCATAGTACTGAGTCTAGTGTTTGGGACAATTTAAAGATAATTAAGACAAACGTAATGGCTAAATATTGCAAGGGTTCAAATAAAATTAGGCCATATAGTCTCAAAATTGGGTTTCAAGGGATAATATTTCATCAAGGTTGGCATGAAAGGCTCAAACGGTCCAAACAAAAGTTGCCTAAATCATTTTCAACATTCCATGCTTCCTAGGATTTCGCCTCAAGAAACTACTAAGTCAATTCTAAAGACTTAAACTTTCATGTACGTCTAACTTTCCTAAGGAACTAAAAATTTTATGGTACGATTTGCATGCTTTATTAAAAATACATTTATATCATTATTAAGCTAACATAACAATTTATTGAAATAATAGAACTTTATTTATACTGAAGTTTAGCATACTTAACAAAATTTCAAATTTATTGAATAAAATATATCCTAATCATAATTAAAAGAAAAATTTATTCTGAGTGGAATTAATTTCAATTTTTCGGTCCCCCTACTTAAGATGAACAATGTCCTCATTGTTTAAAGTAAATAGATACTATACACCAGGTAGGATTCTAGAAAAGAGGAGGTGAGTCAATTTGATTGCTTAAGTGCCAAGCTCTTTCTAAATCCAATCCTAGACATGTTTATATCTATTACCACACTTTATACTTAGTGGCTTGTTTAATTTTATTAATGATTTCCATCTCTTGTTTTATTATACGAGAAGAAAAATTCCTAATTAACTTAATCCTAAAATAACCTAAGAAGATAAATAAAATAAAGTCGGGATCCCCCCTTTTTATTTATTTGCAGATTCTTTTGAATTCGACTCATCTTTTGCTCCATCATCTTTGTTTTTGCATGAATCACTTTGCTCCCTCTTCGATAGTAAACTCTATGGTTCAAATATAAAATCTGGAAACTCAAGCAAAAAAATAAATGGGTCATTGTAAATTTTCGTAAGAGCACTTCTCATCGAGTCATCCCTTATTTTTGAGTATCTCTAGTAAGCTTGTTGCTGCCACTGCATATGTTGCATTATGTCTATTAACTTTTACAGATCATCTTGAAGATCTTGGTGAGGCGGTTGAGCTCTGAACATTGACATCTCAACATCAGGTTCAGCTTCGGGTTCCATTGGTTACACCTTATCAGGAACTTTAACCGATTGCACTGGCTCAATCTCTGTGAGATCTTCTTCTTCTTCTTTGGGATCCTCACTTTCTTCAACTTGTTGCTGTAGAACAGAGTGTAACACCCCAGACCCGGCCCAGACGTTATGGCCAGATCTGACGTGTCACATGGACTTACGACTTAGTATGCATTCGTTGGTTTAAGTGATTAGGGTGGTCTTTGTAAAAACAACAATTGAATGAAAAGCTAGTTTATCAATCTTTAGGCTATCCATTTACCGTGCTTGTTGTGTCTTGAAAACGTTCATTTTGAAAACCCGCGCAGCCTAACACTAGCAGTTTCGACATAGTATAAATATAATCAGAAAATAAAAACCATGGCGGAAAAAGAAATTTATATAGCGGCCTTATTACAACTTAAAACCAAAAATTAAATCAGAATATAAAAAAATAATAAAAATAAACTAACTTAGAAAAACCAACTTTGCAGATGATGTGGCCACTCCGAATCCCTCACAGCTCCAAGCCCACTATGGTTGGGGATATCCTGCAGAGATGAAAATAAAGGGTGAGTTTGGTAAACTCAGTGTGTAACACAACCCAACCATAGCCCAAAACGGATCAAACCTCAGAGTCAAACTTATCTGGGCCTTGGCCCAGTACAGAAATTAGAATGAAACTCATAGGCCCATAGCAGATACAGAACAATTATATCATGAATGCAGAAATCCCAACCCAGAGCCATCCATAACACCCCCGTACCAGCCTTACACCATGTGGGGAGACTACTCGACCCACCCAACCGCTACACACCACAGAAATTACAGCGAGGCTGGCAGATATTGTGACGAAGTCACCAGATACAGATATTGTGGCGAGGCCACCAGAACAGATATATATATATATATATATATATATGTGGCGAAAACCACCATTGCAAATGAGCTCATGGATATTGTGACGAAGTCACAAGAATAGATATATGTGGCGAGGCCACCAGATTACAACGAGGCTGCCAGAACGCTTCCTCCATCAATATAAACCCATGTCCCATGCAACAGAATAAATTGTCATTGCATACGTACACAGAAACAGAACATCATGCTTTTCAGATAAAATAAAATATCCCTAGGGGTAAAATCGTAATTTTTCATGTATAAGGGTATTTTAGTAATTATTACCTATTGCTAGGGTTTCATGGTCATTCTAACGCTTACCAAGTAATCAGAAGTACTTACCTTGTCTTTTTACCAAAGTTGGCCTGTTGGCCCATTGGCCCGTTTTCGACCCAGTAAGCCCAAAAATACCGTTGTGCACGAAAATGCACACTCTGTACTCTAATCATCCAAATGCACCATATTCATTAACAACTGTCTCACGAGCACTCGTACGCTCGCGAGTTCACAAAATACCAACGTTTCGGTACTTCAGCTTTTACCGATTCAGTCAAAGGGAGGGTGTCGTTTACACACCTGGTTGATGACGATTGATAACGATTTATGACGATATCTCCCACGTGATAATCCTAGGATAGATCACTAACACATTAGACTTACGAATTAATGATAACTACCATAAATCCACATCAACTAACCCAATCACCACACAAGTTAGTCATTTACGCACGAGGGGCAAAATAGTCATTTTACCCTCCAGGGTTAAATCGGTAGTCCTACCCTACTGGGGTATTTTAGTAATTCTATAACTTATCCACTTGGGCCTACGGAGCCATTGGGACTACATGGCCCATTTCAGCCCATCGCGGCTTGAAATAGTCGTACTACTACTAGAGTAATGAGAAATACACACCTGTTAGGAGACTGCAGTTAATCCGCGCTCCCACACTCTTAGCTGACGCCCAACCCAAACGAGCACGCCACCAAGCGAAAGGGATCAGCCAAGAAGGGTATGCCAACTCTCCTCATGGTTTGCTCAATTTAAAACCAGCTCTCCATCTACTCTTATGTTAGCTTCCCGATGTGGGATCCCTCCATCATCAGAGTTTAAAACCAACACCAACTCTTGCCGTCCCAACATAGCAAAATAATCAACCTTTGCGTGCCAAGGGATTCGAACCAAAGTCCTCTCACATGCCAAATCACGCCACCACCACTAGGCTATCAACTCATTTGTGTCATAAGTCCAACACATTAAACTTTAAAGTGCACCTACTTGCTTCCAGATTTATTGAAAAGAAAAACCAAAATAAATTGCAAGAGCCAAGACTTGAACCTTGGACCCCTTGCTTCCTCTATGGCGTCACTTCCTTGTCCCCTAAGTGGTGCTACCTTGCCACTACACCACACTCCTTTTTGTGTCATCTCTTACCCCTTTACTCTTAAAAAGCCCAAACGCCAATTGCATCACTTGTTCTTAAAATCAAAATTCCGAAGACTACCACTGATTTAACATAAGTTTGGGCCTTCCAAAGGCCCACTACCTACTAAAATATATCTTTTAACCAACCAGAACACACCCAAATTTTAAAAAAACACAGAAACACAGAAAACCCGAAAATTGGGCATTACAACTCTACCCTCCTTAAAGAAATTTCGTCCTCGAAATTTTACCTGAATCAAATAGATGAGGATATTGTTGATGCATCGCCACTTCTAGCTCCCAAGTAGCTTCCTCTCTGCCATGATTACGCCACAGCACCTTTACTAGTGGAACTGATTTCCTCCTTAAAATCTTAACATCTCGATACAAAATCTGCAGAGGCTCCTCTTCAAAAGTCAAGTCTGTTTGGACCTCGATCTCTGCAACCAGCACAACATGAGTAGGGTTAGAATGATACCGCCTTAACATGTAGACGTGAAAGACATCATGAATCCTATCCAACTCTGGAGGTAGCTCCAACTGATAAGCCACTAGACCCACTCGCTTATGAATCCGATAAGGCCCAATGAACCGCAGACTTAACTTGCCTTTCCTCCCAAACCTTAATATTTTCTTCCAAGGTGAAACCTTCAAGAAGACCATATCACCCACAGAGTACTCAATTCCCTTGCGCTTTAAATCTGCATATGACTTCTGTCTATCAGATGCTTTCTTCAATCGGTCTCTAATCAACTAGACCTTATCAACAGTATCTGCCACCAATTCAGGTCCAATAACCTGTCGTTCACCCAACTCGGTCCAACAACTAGGTGTACGACATCTTCGCCCATACAGTGCCTCATAAGGAGCCATTCGAATACTTGCCTGATAACTGTTGTTGTATGCAAACTCTGCCAACGGTAAATAATCCTCCCAACTACCTCGAAAGTCGATAACGCATCCCCTCAACATGTCTTCCAGAATCTGAATAACCCTGTTCGACTGACCATCAGTCTGAGGATGAAAGGCTGTACTAAAGTTCAACCGCGTACCCAACGCCTCATGCAACTTTTGCCAAAATCGAGATGTGAATCTAGGATCTCGATCAGAGATAATCGACACTGGCACTCCATGAAGTCGCACTATTTCCGCCACATACAATTTGGCTAACTTCTGAAGTGAATAATCAGTGTGGACAGGTATAAATTGAGCAGATTTGGTCAACCTATCCACAATTACCCAAATCGAGTCCTTCTTCGACGGAGTCAAGGGTAACCCACTCACAAAATCCATGGTTACCCTCTCCCACTTCCAAAGTGGTACTTTCACTGGCAGCAAAAGTCCGGAAGGTAATTGATCTTCAGCTTTCACTTGCTGACAAGTCAGACATTTTCCCACAAATTTTGTTACCTCTGGCTTCAATCCAGGCCACCAATACAACTCCTTTAAGTCACGATACATTTTATTCCCTTCAGGATGCATAGCACACAGACCTCCATGAGCTTCTTTCAGAATTGCTTGCCTCAAGTCGAGTCCTTCTAATACAAACTCTACCTCGGTAACACAGAACTCCCTCACTATTCAGTCCGAACTCAGAAGTATCCTCATTCTTAACCTGCTGGAATCGAGAAACCAGGGACTCATCCCTTGACTGTTTTTCCTTAATCTCATCCACCCAGGTCGGCCTAACTTGCAGTTCTGCAATAGACTACCATCGTCATACAGACTGAAACGAGCAAACATGGCTCTCAGATCAGATACAGTTCTATGACTTAGGGCATCAGCCACCACATTAGCTTTGCCTGGGTGATACTCAATCGCGCAGTCATAATCCTTAAACAACTCTATCCATCTCCGCTGCCTAAGGTTCAGCTCCTTCTAAGTCAGCAAGTACTTAATACTCTTATGATCTGTGTATATAATACACCTTTCTCCGTACAGGTAATGTCTCCAAATCTTAAGCGTAAAGATTACCACTGCCAACTCCAGATCATGAGTAGGATAGTTAACTTCATGTGGTTTAAGCTGTCGCGATGCATAAGCAACCACTTTACCCTCTTGCATCAGTACATAGCCCAACCCTACATATGATGCATCACTGCATACGGTAAATTCTTTTTCAGACTCCGGCTGAATCAGTACAGGTGCCTCGGTCAGAACTTTCTTCAGCTTCTCAAAAGATTCCTATTGTTTCTCAGTCCAAACAAACGGTACTCCCTTCCTTATAAGCTTTGTCAAAGGCACTGCCATCACAGAAAATCCTTCCACAAACCTTCTATAGTACCCAGCTAAACCCAGAAAGCTTCAAATTTCTGACACTGACCTTGGTGGCTTCCATTCCAGAATCGCTTCAATCTTTCGAGAGTCCATCTTGATCCCTTCAGCAAAGACAACATGCCCCAAGAAAGTTACCTATCTCAACCAGAACTCACACTTACTAAATTTCGCATAAAGCTCATTCTCCCTCAGCACTTGCAGCACAATACGAAGATGCTTATCATGCTTCTCCTCAGTTTCAGAATAAACCAGAATATCGTCGATAAAGACGACTACGAATCGATCCAAGTATGGCTGGAACACTCGATTCTTCAGATCCATAAATGTCACAGGTGCATTTGTCAACCCAAATGGCATAACCAAGAACTCATAGTGACCATACCGAGTTCTGAATGTCGTCTTGTGAATATCCACCTCCTTAACCCTCAACTGATGATACCCAGATCGAAGGTCAATCTTAGAAAATACTGAAGCTCCTCTAAGTTGATCGAATAAATCATCGATTCTTGGCAGTGGGTACTTGTTCTTATTCGTCAGTTTGTTCAATTGCCGATAATCGATGCACATCCGCATTGACCCATCCTTCTTCTTAACGAACAACAATGGTGCTCCCCACGGAGACACACTTGGTCTAATGAAGTCTCTATCCAATAACTCTTGAATTTGAGGTTTTAGCTCCACCAACTCCTTCGGTGCCATCCTATAAGGTGCAATGGACATCGGTGCTGTTCCAGGCAACAAGTCGATTCCAAACTCAACCTCTCGGTTCAGGGGCAAACTCGGAAGCTCCTCTGGAAAAACATCTTGAAAATCCTTGACGGTTCTAACTTTATCCACTGTCAAACCCTCAATTTTCGAATGGCTTACAAATGCCAAACAAGCCTCACATCCCTTTCGAATCCACTTCTCGGCTCTCAATGCCGACACCACATTAGACAGATAATCCCTACGCTCGCCTATCACCAAAACCTCATAATCCTTTGTGGTCTTTAACATCATTCGCTTAGCAGCACAATCCAAAGTAGCCCTATGCTTAACAAGCCAATCCATTCCTAAAATAAGATCGAATTCTCCGAAAGGTAGCTCCATCAGATCTCTAAAGAAAACTTTTCCTTGAGTTTCTATAGGCACATCTCTATACAGTTTATCTACCCTAACCGAGCGACCCAAAGGACTTAGTACAGATACCCCATTCACGGTCACCTCAGAACGCACACCCAGTGACCCAGATATAGCACATGCAATATACTAATGGGTAGATCCAACATCTATCAACGCAGTGTATGGCATACTAGAAATCAGAAACGTACCAGTTATGACGTCAGATGCATCACCCTCCTCTCGGCGACGAGCTGCATACACCAATGCCAGCTGACGAGCCTCAGCAAATCCAGCACCCTTGCTAGGCGCTCCTCTTCCTTGACCATTTCCATTACCACCTCTGCCTTGCCCACGTCCTTTCGGAAACTGTGGCCTACCCCTCACTAGCTGAGCGAGCCTCTGCTCTAAAACTTGAACCTGATCTGGTTCTCAGAGACAGTCCTTAACCCTATACTCCATAGATCCGCATCGAAAATAAGCACCAGAACGTTTCCGATGCTTGCCCATATGTATATCCCCACAACTCCTACAACCCTGTGGTCTAACAGCATTCATCGGTACTGCTCGAACTGGCTCCATTACCCTTGCTCTCTTAACATTCCTGTTCATACCACTTGAAAGTCTTGAATCTCTCCTAAAACGGTTCCGATCTTTCTCACGATTTTGTCTTTCTGTACGCTTCACTTTCTCATCTATCTTAGCTTTCTCCACTAAGGCAGCGAAGTTACGCTCCCTCTGCGGAGCAATCAGCACCCTAAGTTCATCTCTCAGACCATCCTCGAAGCGTACACTATGCTCATACTCTGTAGCGATAATCCCAGAAGCATACCGGCTCAGTTTCAGAAACTCAGACTCATACTCAGCCACTGACTTACTCCCTTGCACCAGGTTCAGAAATTCTTTCCGGCGAGCGTCCACGTCACTAGCCCCAACATACTTTCCTTTGAAGGCTGTCTTAAACATTTCCCAAGTCACACTGTCAGCAGGAGTTCAATCTCTTACCGTGAGCCACCACTGATAAACCTCATCCCTGAGTAACGATATGGCTCCCTTCAGCTTCTACTACACTGAGCAGTCCAGATCATCCATAATCCTCTCTGTGGCTTCTAACCAATACTCAGCCACATTCAGAGCTACACCAGATATGCCCCTAAATATCTCTATTCTATTGGCCCGGAGCAGCTCAAAAATAGACCCCCGAATTTCGTTTCCCGTACTTGCCCCAGCAACCCTTTCCAAAACTCAAAGCATCGCTTGGGACAAGCATCGTCCCCGACACCTCAATCATGAGACTCTACCTCCGTTGCCTGTGGTATCGGTGTATCTACTGCCGACACATGTCCTGAAGACGAAGATTTAGCTTGAGCATTACCTCAGCCACGTCCACGGCCTCTTCCACGAGCTGCTCGTGTACTCATTTTGTATTATCTGATTAAGAATTTTATGAATCAGTTTAATATTTCAGTGTTTATTACAGATGTCTTATGAATAATAGTAATTCAGAGTTTGAGTTTGTTTTCTTTCGTGGTAGCCTAGCTACAGTCTCAGTCTACTTATCAGAGTTTTTATAGTTCCAGTGTTACCCTAACTAAAGTACCATGATAAGGTTTTGTACAAGCATATAACAGATATTTCAGAAACAATCAGAGAGGCTCAGAAAACTTACAGACTTGGGGCGGAGATTCGGTGTGCCACCTTCTAAAAAAGTAATTTTAGCAAACTGATTTTAATCTTTAAAATCATCTATTTGTAAAGAGAAAATATGGAAACATTCTCGAAAACCATTTATAATCAAGTTCCAAAAAAAATGATTTTCAAAAACCTTTATTCAATGTTTCTTTAAAACTCTCGTTTTTAGACCCGTTCCACAACCAAGTTGTTGCAACTTGGCTCTGATACCACTAAATGTAACACTCCGGACCCGGCCCAGACGTTATGGCCAGATCTGACATGTCACATTGACTTACCACTTAGTATGCATTCGTTGGTTTAAGTGATTAGGGTGGTCTTTGTAAAAACAACAATTGAATGAAAAGCCAGTTTATCAATCTTTTAGGCTATCCATTTGTCGTGCTTGTTGAGTCTTGAAAATGTTCATTAATTTTGAAAACCCGCGCAGCCTAACACTAGCAATTTTGACACAGTATAAATATAATTAGAAAATAAAAACCATAGCGGAAAGAGAAATTTATATAGCGGCCTTATTACAACTTAAAACCAAAAATTAAATCAGAATATAAAAAAAATAATAATAGTAAACTAACTTAGAAAAACCAACTTTGCAGATGATGTGGCCACTCCGAATCCCTCACAGCTCCAAGCCTACTATGGTTGAGGATTTCCTGCAGAGATGAAAATAAAGGGTGAGTTTGGTAAATTCAGTGTGTAACATAACCCAACCATATCCCAAAACGGATCAAACCTCAGAGTCAAACTTATCTGGGCCTTGGCCTAGTACAGAAATCAGAATGAAACTCATAGGCCCATAGCAGATACAGAAAAATTATATCATGAATGCAGAAATCCCAACCTAGAGCAATCCATAACACCCCCATACCAACCTTACACCATATGGGGAGACTACTCGGCCCACCCAACCGCTACACACCACAGAAATTGCAGCGAGGCTGCCAGATATTGTGATAAAGTCACCAGATACAGATATTGTGACGAGGCCACCGGAGCAGATATATATATATTTATATATGTGGCAAAGCCACGGTTGCAAAGAGTTGGTGCGGATATTGTGACGAAGTCACGGTATCGAATATATGTGGCTAGGCCACCAGATTACAATGAGGCTGCTAGAACGCTTCCTCCATCAATATAAACCCATGTCCCATGCAAATGAATAATATGTCATGGCATACGTATACGTAAACGTAACATCATGCTTTTCGGATAAAATAAAATATCCCTAGGGGTAAAATCGTAATTTTTCATGTATAAGGGTATTTCATGAATTATTACCTATTGCTAGGGTTTCATGCTCATTCTAACGCTTACCAAGTAATCGAAGTACTTACCTCGCTCTGCTTACCAAAGTGGGCTGTTGGCCCATTGACCCGTTTTCGGCCCATTAAGCCCAAAAATACCGTTGTGCACGAAAATGCACACTCCGTACTCTAATCATCCAAATGCACCATATTCGTTAACAACTGTCTCACGAGCGCTCGCACGCTTGCGAGTTCACAAAATACCAACGTTTCGGTATTTCGACTTTTACCGATTCAGTCTAAGGGAGGGTGTCGTTTACACACCTGGTTGATGATGATTGATGACGATATCTCCCATGCAATAATCCTACGATCGATCACTAACACATTAGACTTACGAATTAACGATAACTACCATAAATCCACGTCAACTAACCCAATCATCACACAAGTTAGTCATTTACGCACGAGGGGCAAAATAGTCATTTTACCCTCTAGGGGTAAATCGGTAGTCCTACCCTACAGGGGTATTTTAGTAATTCTACAACTTATCCACTTGGGCCTATGGAGCCATTGGGACTACATGGCCCATTTCTGCCCATCGCGGCCCGAAATAGCCGTCCTACTGCTAGAGTATTGAGAAATACACACCTGTTAGGAGACTGCAGTTAATCCGCGCTCCCACACTCTTAGCTAACGCCCAACCCAAACGAGCACGCCACCAAGCGAAAGGGATCAGCCAAGAAGGGTATTCCAACTCTCCTCATGGTTTGCTCTATTTAAAGCCAGCTCTCCATCTACTCTTATGTTAGCTTCCTGATGTGGGATCCCTCCATCATCAGAGTTTAAAACCAACACCAACTCTTGCCGTCCCAACATAGCAAAATAATCAGCCTTTGCGTGCCAAGGGATTCGAACCAAAGTCCTCTCACATTCCAAATCACGCCACCACCACTAGGCCATCAACTCATTTGTGTCATAAGTCCAACACATTAAACTTTAAAGGCACCTACTTGCTTCCAGATTTATTGAAAAGAAAAACCAAAATAAATTGCAAGAGCTAAGACTTGAACCTTGGACCCCTTGCTTGCTCTATGGCGTCACTTCCTTGTCCCCTAAGTGGCGCTACCTTGCCACTACACCACACTCCTTTTTGTTTCATCTCTTACCCCTTTACTCTTAAAAGCCCAAACGCCAATTGCATCACTTGTTCTTAAAATCAAAATTCCGAAGACTACCACGGATTTAACTTAAGTTTGGGCCTTCCAAAGGCCCACTAGCTACTAAAATATATATTTTAACCAACCAGAACACACCTAAATTTTAAAAAAAACACAGAAACACAGAAAACCCAAAAATTGGGCGTTACACAGAGTCTCTAGCAATTTGGTAGAGGTCCCAATCTGTGATTGTGCCCTGGCTATAACCTATCTTCTTTACATTGGCAAGAATTTTAGCTTTCAAGCACAAAATTGTTATTGTAAAAAGAAAGTAAGCTGGGCCAGAACATCTAACGACATAATTCCGCATTTTTCTCAAGATTATTTTTCCCACATCAATGGCCTTTCCAGTTTAAATCGAGTATAATAAGACCATTCGCTCTAATGAAATTGTAGTTCTATGTGAACTAGGCATAAGGCTGAATTAGATGAAATAGAGCCATACCTTGCAAATTGTGTCAAATATTCTTTTTGACAAGTGTGAATTCATTGTTTTGACACAATCCACTTGAAATTTGGAACTATAAGTTCCTTAAGAATTTCTTGCAAATTTTCAGGCTCAATGTCGCTCATTAAGGAAGAATATTCGTCATTTTCAAAATTAGGTAATTCAAAGATCTTATTAATAGCATTTGAGGTTATTGGTACCTTGATTCCGTGGAGAGATACCTCCTTCAATTCTCTTTATGTTAAATTTGCATAAAATTCACACATTAACTCCTCATCCATACTAGGTCTCTTCTTAAAAAACAACTCCCAATTGAGAGTTTCAGCAACCTGAAGAATACGCGCCCTAAAATCAATATAATTACTTTTTTTCAATGTGAAGCCTTTTTCTAGATGCATATATTGATTCTTGAAGATACTTTCGTATCTCACTTTGGCTTTTTTATAGTGGAATTTGTTTCATGATTCGTCAATTTGGATAGAGGCATGAGTTCTTTTACGAGGCATGATTAACCTTTTTTGTAAAAATTAAGAACTCGTAGAAAAAATAATTATAGATCAAAATAGGGAAAATTAAAAGAGGTTGGAGGGTTTTTGGCTAAAGGGGTTGGTGCAAAGTTGGTGTGCCACTCGGGTGTGCGAGACAACAGCGCACGGTAGGGGTTGGATGCGAGCGACAACGCGCACGGGCTAGGCTAGAAGTGCGACAAGCATGCGGATCCTTGTTGAGCAAACCTGGTGTGAGCAGGCGCGGGAGCTAGGCGCCGGGAGAAATGGACGAGACGAAGGCCTGGTGTGGGAAGCTGGTGCTGGAGCAACATGAGGCACGCAATACAGCGCGCAATTGGGACAGGCTTGCGTGAAGTGGGCGTGCGGCGTGTGATGGAGCTGGGGCTGCTAGTCGAATGGCTGCTAGGTAGCTAGGAAGAGTTGGCTAGGAAGCTGCGACACTTAGGGAATTTCGTGTTTAGAGGGAATGATGTATGAATGAAAAAATAAGAATAGATGAGTGAAATTTATAGTGGAAGGAATGGGAATTAGAGTAGAATTCTTAAAGCAACTTAATAATTAAATATTCTAAGTTCTAACTCTACATAAAGTTAACAAAAATTAATAATTAATATATATATGCATATCAAATTATTATTTGCTATTAATTTATTAAGATAAAAACTTATTAAATAAAATATAATTAAATTAAAACTAATCCCAACTCTAAATAAAGTTGATAATAATTAACATATATTATAATAGATATAATTACATATTAATAATTATCATCTTTTTTTTATTGAACTAAAAACATTTATTCTAGATGCCTTTTGAAAATATTTACAAAAAGAGGTACCTAATTTTTGTTATTTACAAAAAGAGCAGTCAAATTTTGGAAATAGTTCAATTAAGTCCCTAGACTTAATGAAAATTTCAAATTGAGTTACAATTTTAAAACTTGGACCAAAATTTACCCTTTTATTTGAAAATTTAAAAATTTATTTTTCCATTTAGGGAATAATTTGTCTAAAAATTATGTCAAAATCAATTCCCAGGAAAGATTAGAGGGGTCACAAGCGATCCCGCTTAAGTTCCAATTTCCTAGACAGAATTTATTTAAACATACTAATCTCGAAAATACATCCTAAATCATTTATTTTAAATAAAACAAGAAAACTTGATCATTTGATAAAATGAAAGAGATTTGATCCAGTTCAATTTTATCTCCCAAGTAATGTTTCAAGCGTTGAGCATTAACTAGAAAATTACCTCCCTTACCTTGAAGTTCAACAACTCTGTATGGATAGACTCGATGAGTCATAAATGGACTGGACCAACGTGATTTTAACTTACCTGGAAAGAACCTTAATCTGGAATTGAATAACAAGACTTGCTGACCTGTTTCAAATTCTCGAACTTGAATGTGCTTGTCATGCCATTTCTTGAGTCTCTACTTAAGTAATTTGGCATTCTCGTATGAAGACAATCGGGATTATTCTAACTCATTAAGTTGAATCATCTATTTCTCTTTTGCAATTTTAAGATCCAAGTTGAGTCGTTGGAGAGCCCAGTAAGCTTTGTGCTCTAACTCCAAAGGCAAATGACAGGCTTTCCTAAAGACCAACCTATAGGGTGACATCCCTAAAGGTGTATTGTATGATGTCTTGTAAGCCCATAAAGTATCATCCAGACTTTTAGACCAATCTCATCGGTTCGGGTAAACTACCTCCTCTAGTATACCTTTGATCTCTTTGTTCGCCAGTTTAGCTTGCCCATTCATCTGTGGATGGTAAGCTGTGGCAACCTTGTGCTTGACTTCATGTTTGTCAAGTAACCATTTCATCCACTTGTTCAAAAAATGGGACCCTTCATCACTGATGATGGTTCTTGAGGTTCCAAACCTTGTGAACACATGCTTCTACAAAAACTTCATCATAACCTTAGAATCGTTTGTTAGATATGCTTCAGCCTCAATTCACTTAGACGCGTACTCTACAGCTACCAAGATGTACTTGTGACCAAAAGACGGAGGGAAAGAACTGAGAAAATCAATACCCCAAACATCAAACAATTCTACCTCAATGATGTTTATTCGAGGCATCTCATTTCTGTTGGTGACATTTCCAACCGTTTGACATCGATCACAACTCTTTATGTAAGCATATACATCTTTAAATAGTGTTGGCCAAAAGAATCCAGCTTGTAATACTTTGGCCGCAGTACGTGTTCCTTCGAAGTGTCCCCTACTCGGAGCTGAGTGATAGTGGTATAGAATTTTATGTACTTCATCTTCTGCCACGCCCCCCTTGATCATTTGATCTGCACACTTTTTAAACAAGTATGGTTCTTTCCAGAAATAGTACTTTACATAGTGAAGAAACTTTTTCCTTTGATGATATGTCTTATCAATCGGCATCAAACCACAAGCTAAATAGTTAGAAATATCAGCAAACCAAGGGGTATTATGGGCATGATTTACCTTCAGTATGTGTTCATCTAGAAATGTTTTCTGAATGGGTATAAGTGGAGAATTCCCTTCTTACGGCTCCAATCTGGACAAGTGGTCTGCTACTTGGTTTTCTACTCCCTTTCGATCTTGAATTTCTAAATCGAACTCTTGAAGTAGAAGTACCCATCGAATTAGTCTCGGCTTAGTGTCTTTCTTGGCAAGCAAATACTTAATCCGATTGGGCCGTATAGATAGTCACCTTGGTACCTACAAGATAAGATCGAAACTTGTCTAAAGCAAACACAATAGCAAGTAACATTTTCTCTAGTACCATATAATTCAGTTGAGCTCCTGTCAGAGTTCGACTTGCATAGTAGATGGGATGAAAAATTTTGTTCCTTCGCTGACCCATGATAGCTCCTATCACGAAGTCACTTGTGTCACACATCAATTCAAATGGCAGATCCCAGTCTGGAGTGACTATTATGGGTGCCGAGACTAACTGAATCTTCAAATCATTGAAAGCTCTTAAGCACTCCTTATCAAATTTAAACACCGTGTCCTCCAATAATTTGCATAAGGGTTTAGCAATTTTGGAAAAGTCTTTGATAAATCTTCGATAAAAACTGGCGTGGCCTAAAAAGCTCTTAACACCCTTTACAGATGTTGAAGGTGGGAGTTTCACAATAACATCTACCTTTCTTTTATCTACCTCGATTCCATGTCTTGTTATTCGATGCCCTAGAATAATAGCTTCTCGTACCATGAAATGACACTTTTCCCAATTGAGTACAATGTTTGTTTCTTCGCATTGTCTTAGTACCTTGGCTAGATTGGCTAAGCAATCATCATATGTATCTCCAAATACTGAAAAATCATCCATAAAGACTTCCAAGTACTATGTCAGTAAAAATAGACATCATACATCTTTGAAATGTAGCAGGTGCATTACATAAACCAAATGGCATGGCCTAAAGGCAAATGTACCTTATGGGTAGGTGAATGTTGTCTTGTGCTAATCTTCTGATGCTACTATAATCTAATTATACCTCGAGTATCCATCAAGAAAATAGTAATAGTCTCACCTTCTGTCTATCCAGCATCTGGTCCAAAAATGACAAAGGAAAGTGATCTTTCCTAGTCGCCTTGTTTAGTTTCCGGTAATCAATGCAGATTCTCCATTCGTAACCATTCTAGTCAGTATCAACTCATTATTCTCATTTTCAATGACCATGATACCTCTTTTATTTGGCACGCACTGGAACGAACTTACCCATGAACTGTCTGAGATGGGGTAAATTATACCCACATCTAACCACTTGATGATTTCTTTCTTTACTACATCCTTCATGATGGGGTTCAGTCTTTGTTGTCCATCAATCGTCCCTTTTTCATCATCTTCTAGGATAATCTTGTGCATGCATATAGATGGAATAATTTCGTGAATATCGGCTATGGTCCATCCGATAGCCTTCTTGAATTATTTTAACACTAGGATGAGTTTCTCTTCTTGCTCAGTAGTTAATTCTATTGAAACAATCACAAGCAGAGTAGAAGAGTTACCTAAATTGACATATTTCAAATGTGAGGGAAGTACCTTCAGTTTTAATTTAGGTGAATTCTCAATTAATGCTTTTGGTTGGGCATAATCCCTTTTCTCTAACTCTAAAGATTCAAAGCGGGATTGCAGATTAAATCCCCTTTGATTAGCTTCTAACAAAGCTAAGTATTCATCCTCCTCTTCATCATTTGGAGGGTCTAATGTCAAAATTCGTTCCAATGGGTCCTCAACATAGTTGAGTTCCTTCTCCACGATTAAATCCTCTAAATCAGACACTGCAGAACAATTATAAATTGTGTTAGGAAATCGTATGGACTTAAAAACGTTAAATGTTACCTGATCATCCTGAACACACATAGTAAGCTTGCCCTTCTGGTCATCAATAAGGGTCCTTCCAGTTGCTAAGAACGGTCTTCCTAGGATGATTGGGACCTCTTTGTCTGCTTCAAAGTCTAGAATCACAAAGTCAGCGAGAAAGATAAATTTGTCTACACGTACCAATGCATCCTTGATTTTTCCTCCTGGACGTGCTAAGGATCGATCTGCTAATTGAACTGTAACCGTAGTAGGTCTAACTTCACCTATCCCCAACTTCCTAAATATTGATATGGGTATCAAGTTGATACTCGTACCCAAGTCACATAGTGCCTTACCACAACATGTTGCTCCAATGTTGCAAGGTATGGTAAAACATCCAAGATCCTTCAATTTCGGGGGTAGTTTGTCTTGAAGATATGCACTGCATTCCTTTGTCAAGGCTACCGTCTCAAATTCTCCAAGCCTTCATTTTTTAGACAGGATATCATTCATGAATTTGATGTAGTTCGGGATTTGTTCAAGTGCTTCAACCAACGGGATGTTGATATGAACTTTCTTGAGTATGTCTAGGTTCTTGAATTGAATTTCCTACTTCTTCTTCTAAAGGTTTTGAGGGTAGGGTGGTGGAGGTCTCTTTACTGAAATTGGTTGATTCGTCTTCTGTGGCAATTCTGCATCTAATGGAGTTATTAGTTGATCAGAATTAGCTGGTTCAGAAGTTACCTTGTCGGAGTTATTACTTGGTTGAACTTCCTCTGATTCTTGAACATCAGTTGGCTCCTTTTAAACTTCAATGGTGTTGGGCTCTAATGTCTTTCCGCTCCTTAATGCCAATTCTTTACAATGCTCCTTCCCTGGATTCCTTGGATTCTCCGTATCACTAGGTAAAGCATCTTGTGGTCGGTTTCTAAGTTCAATTGCAAGCTACCCACTTGATTCTCCAAATTCCTTAGAGTGGCATCATTTTTCACCATGTATGCCTTTAATAGATTCTCTAGGCTATTAGATGGTTCAACTTGGGTTGGTTTTTGAGCTTGTTGGGGAAAACTAGGTGGCTGGGTCGATCTAGGTTAGGCATAATTGTTATTGGATCCTGCCCCTTGGTTACTCTAGAAAAATTTGGGTGGTTTCGCCATGATGGGTTATAGATATTGGATTACAGCCCTGTCTTCCTCGATTTTGGTTCTGGTTACCCATGTAATACACGAATTATGGGTTCGATGGACATTCTTTGAACAAATGTCTTCCCTACAATAAACACAGGTTACATTTTCAAATTGATTCAATGGCTGTGCTGCAAAACTATTATACCCATTAGTGGTAAAATTTTTAAGCATTGATGATATTAAGGATACCTGAGATGCGAGTGAAATGAGAGGGTCTACTTCATGTATTCCAGCGACTCATCTTCCTAACATTGCTCGATTGGTTGGCCATTGATAATTGTTGCTGGCAATCCCCTCAATGATTTCATAAGCGCATTATAAGACTTAAAAAGGAGAGCACCATTAGCAGAAGCATCCACTACCATCCTCGTGTGAGCATTGAGACCATTATAAAATGTCTCAAGTTGGATGCAATGTAGGATTCTATGATAAGGGAACTTTCGTAATAATTCTTTGTACCTTTCTCATGCCTCATACAAGGACTCATCATCCATTTGTTGGAAAGCAGTGATCTCGTTCCTCAACTTAGCATTCTTGCTAGGCGGGAAATACTTCATAAGGAATCTTTCTGCTAACTCTTGCCATGTGGAAATTTAGTTTTGTGGCAATGAGTTTAACCATGCTTGAGCTCTGTCCCTTAGCGAATACGGGAACAACTTCAATCCAAATGCATCTTCGGGTACTCTGACTAACTTGAAAGAATCGCTCACCTCCATAAACAGTCTTAAGTGTAGGTGAGGATCTTCGGTAGGCATTCCACTGAATTGGTCCACTGTCTGAAGCATCGGGAACATGACTGGCTTCAGCTCGAATTGTTGTGCCTCAATTTTGCGTCTCTTAATGCCCGGATTAAGATCATGAAATACTGCCACGGCATACTGTCTTAAAGCTCTATCCCTATCATCAATAATAAGGATAGGATTTTGAGC
This sequence comes from Gossypium longicalyx, assembly GCA_025698465.1. Lineage (NCBI taxonomy): Eukaryota > Viridiplantae > Streptophyta > Magnoliopsida > Malvales > Malvaceae > Gossypium > Gossypium longicalyx. The sequence continues at coordinate 25,065,738 of CM046999.1, forward strand.
AGGGTTTGCTCCACTTCCTTAATTCATATTTTTGAAGTTCATCTCTTCGGTCCTTCTTTAACTTGCTTGTCTTCATCGTTGTAGAAAAGTTCGTTCAAACTCAAGGTCTACAGGGAGTAAATCGATAATTCGGTTAATACTCATAAACACCTAAAATAGTCACAGAAAAATTAATTAAGTTAAAATTTAAAAAGAAAAATAAACTAAAATGCAAAACTAACAAATTCACAAATAATGACTTTTTAAAACACAGTCCCCGCCAATGGCACCAAAAACTTGGAACAATGGAAATGTGAAAGTATACACAATTGCAACAAGTAATAAAGTGACAAGTAAATGTCGAGTTATTGTACCCACAGGGACTGTGGAAAGAATTATTTAAGAATACAATTTAAAACACTTTGGGGGAGAAAATATTTGTTTGAAGAGGGTGATTAAAAACTAAGATCTTAAACTAAATATTTCTACAATTTTGAGGTCGTTGCAACTAGATCTAGCTAGCCCAGGGAGTATTTTGCAAAACTATTAAAGATTTTGAATGATGCCATTGATGAATAAAGGTGTGTTTTGATGTTTGATGATAGATTATGAATATTTGTTATGAATTATACAAGTTTTGTTAAGTGATTTTTAGTGAAAATGCAAAATAGGTATTAAATTGAGAAACATTGAAACATTGTGGTTAAAATGTGAAATAAATGAAAAATATGGGCTGCTAGAGGCATAATAGTAATTCAGCTAGCATAGGTTTAATTTGAATTTCATTAATTTGTGATTTTATGAAATAAGGACTAAATTGTGAAAAAAATGTGAAATATGTGGGGCAAAAGTATAAATGTGCTTGAAAATGAGTTTTCGACTAAGTTGAATAGAGAGATTATTAAATGAGTTAATTTTGAATATATTTAGATCAAGAAAAGTGAAATTTGGATCTAGATCGGGGAAAAGATAAAGTACTTGATTAATCGACCAATTTAATCGTTTTTAAACCGAGGTAAGTTCGTATGTAATAAATTCCATTATAAGTGTATTATAAATGCTTTGATATTGTATAAGTTGTGCATACAAGACTTCAGATAAGTTCAACTTTGATTCGATGGAAATTCGGCAATTGAAATCCTGATTGAACCTTAGGAATAGTTTAGGATACTAGTGACATGTCATTAGGAGCTTTATTGATTTGGCTTCAAGCCATGATATTAGCACTTACCGATTTGGCTTCGAGCCATGATATCAGTATTTTGGATATAAGTTACCTTGATTTGGCTTCGAGCCATGGTATAGGTACTTAGTGTATGAGACTCTTTAGTATCTAACTTCTATTCCGAATAGTTCAACGGGTAAATGAAAGACGAGAATGTGTATGAGTTTGATAAGAGATAGTACAGGTATGCACATAAAACATGTAACACCCCTAACCCGTATCCGTCACTGAACTAGGGTTAAAGGCATTACAATTTGGAACATTTTACGAACAATTCATATACATCATTCACAATGATAGTCAAACATTACCATAGAGTCCCTTATATAGGTCATCGAGACCTTAAGTGTAACACCCCGTACCCGAGACCGTTGCCGGAGTCGAACACGAGGTGTTAACAGACTTAATTCATTGCTTAAACAACTTAAACAATTTAATTTAGAAATTCCAGACAAGTTGGCTAATTGTGTCACAGTCGCTTAAAAATTCATATCTCGAGTTTTGAAACTCAAAATCAAATTCTGTAAATTTTTCCTAAAACTAGACTCATATATATGTTTACTAATTTTTTTCTAGAATTTTTGGCTGGGCCAATTAGTACAGTTTATTAGTTAAATTCTCCCCTGTTTCAGGGTTCGACTGCTCTGACCTCTGTGTATTACGAATCAGATATCTATCGGTACAGAATTTCAATGACTATGAAGTTTGTTTCTATTAAAACTAGACGCAATAAGAAATTTGTACATATAAATTATGACTTCTAATTATTTTTATACAATTTATGATAAATTTACAAATTCAGAACAGGGGATCCAAAAATCACTCTGGCCCTGTTTCACAAAAATTTAAACATCTCATAAAATATAACTCATATACCTGTTTCGTTTCTTCCATATGAAAATAGACTCATAATTCTTCAATTCCATATTTTATTCATCATCTAATTATATCTCTACTATTTTTAATGATTTTTCAAATTCACGTCACTACTGCTGTCTGAATATATTTTATGGTAAATTTTACCTATTTCATGGTTTCCATGGATTAACTAACAATTTGACATACATAACACCAAATATGATCATAATTAGCCATTACAATGGCTAATCATTACCAAGCATTTTTATACTACTCAATAACCATATCATAAGACCATATATACAAAATGATTATAATGCTATACATGCCATACTCAAAATATACAAGCCATTATGCCAAGATGGTATACGGATAGTGTGAGCGTGCCTCCAACCGTTCCCGATTTCCGAGCTGGCTTGTCAACACTACAAGGAATGAAAAAGAGGGAGTAAGCATAAATGCTTAGTAAGTTCGCATGCAAATAGCAAGTAACATAACCATATAAGCAAACATAAAACATCATTTGCATAATCATCACCAAGACATTCATATCATATTTTCATTTACCATCTTACCATATTGTTGTTATATCGATTTTTCAACCCGAGGGTTAAGTACATACCTGTTCAAAGTATCCATTTCACAACACTTACCAATACGTCCCTTTCATCTTGAGTATTCCTCCATTTGAGTAGAACTTTACCCGTTGAACACATTGGAATATAATTCGGATACATGGAAAGTTTGCACATAAGTGCCACATATGTAGCCAAGCTACTATGTAACCCGCCCATAAGCGAACTCGGACTCAACTCAACGAGCTCGGGCTTTCGCATCCATAAGTAAACTCGGACTCAACTCAACGAGCTCGGATGCCTAGTTACATTTCACGAACTCGGACTCAACTCAACGAGTTCGGACATTCGCATCCATAAGTGAACTCGGACTCAACTCAACGAGTTCGGATGCCCAAATATCCCAGTGACATGTCACTTGTATCCTAATCCATTCCTAAGGTTCAACGAGACCTTTTTCCCAATCATGTGTCTCGACCATCTTCTACGGAATACCGATACCGATACTCGGTAGTATTTCACATTTTCCAAGTATATCACATAATTTGACATATTATCAAACAATTATCACGAGTATAATATTTCATAATAATTATCATATCATTTAAATAACATAAAAACATTTAAAATAATAACTATGTTACCAATATTTACATATGAACTTGCCTAGTATGCGAAAATGGCTACTTTTACCATTTCGTCCACAACTTGGTATTTTCCCCATTTTAGCCTGAATTTCAGTTTTCCTTGCTCTATCATTTAAAATATAGTCTAATTAGGACTCACATTATTCAAATTGACCCAAAATCATATTTTGGAAAAATTACAATTTTGCCCCTAAACTTTTGCATATTTACACTTTTTCCCCAAAGCTCGTAAATTAAACTTCAGCCTATTTTCTTATGTTTTATGACATGCTGATCATTTTTTTCTTATATGGAAACATCAAATTCTCACTCTAACATGTACTTATGACTATTAGGTATTTTTACTGATTAAGCCCTTTTGCTCGTTTTCACTTAAAACCGAGTAGCACAAGCTGTCTAACATAATTTGAAACCTCATATTCTATCATAAAGCACCAAAATACACAAATTTCACCTATGGGTATTTTTCCAAATATAAATCCTAGGTTAAATTATTGCTAGCATAAGATAAATCGAGCTACCGGGACTCCAAAAACGTAAAGAACTTGAAAAACGGGGCTAGAATGGACTTACAATCGAACTTGGAAGCTTGAAAAACCCTAGCCATGGTTTCTCCTTGCTATATGCGGCCATGGTGAAGAAGATGAGCCAAATTGGCTTTTAATTTTGTATTTTAATTCATTTTACCCCTAAATGACCAAAATGCCCTTACTTCTAAACTTTCCAAAAATTCCATCCATGTCCAATTTTTGTCCATAAACTTATAAATTGGTAAAATTACTATTTAAGACCTCCTAATTAATATTTCAAAACAATTTCATACTAGAAACTTCTAGAATGCAAGTTTTGCAAATTATTCGATTTAGTCCCTAATTTCAATTTAAGCACTTTAGGCATAGGATTTCATCACGAAATTTTCACACAATCATGCAATCATATCATAAACATCAAAATAATTATAAAATAATTATTTCTATCTCGGATTTTGTGGTCAGAAAACCACTATTCCGACTAGGCCCAAAATTAGGATATTACAAGTCTCCCCCCTTTAGGGATTGTCGTCCCCGAAAATCTTACTAGAAAAGTGGTCTTCACTTTTAATCTCATATTCGGTGCCAAAGAACTTTCACTTAGACTATACCTCCAACACATCTCTTTAATTTCTCATATGATCTGAAAGCTTACATCTCAACTCTCAACTGTTCTTAAATTTTCAACCCTTCTCAGTTTCCCATGATATCACGACATAAAACCCGGATCTTAACTTGATTAATGGAGACCGAAATTCCAAGAAATCCAACAATCAAAGAGACCTGAATTTCCATGAATCTGATGAGTAGGAATTCATTCAATACAGATATGATTTATAGATCTCGCCAAACATTTAACAATAGGATACATCACATTTTCCTCTTTCTCGCCATGGAAATAATTACGATATGGCCTCAAGAATAATCCTTCTCATTTCCATCCCAATATCAACACTGACAAGGATAATTTTGATAGATCCCAATGCTCGGCTTTAACCCCTTTAACAACTCCGATTTTATGTAACATCGAATGCTCTAAACTATCACATTACCTCACCGTCTTGAAACACATCACAATTCATACAACAGTATATTACTGAAAGTCAGGAAGTCTTTACTCAATGTAGACTAGTCTAGTTCAGACGCTTCGGTTACCAATGTTCTCATCTATCTGAACTTTGTCAACATGTAATAAACTTTTCAGCTTTTACAAAATGAAAACCTTATCATTCGTAGTGACTTTAACTAATATCAAACTTTTTTCTAACAAATATACACTTCTCGTTCAGACTATTTACTCTTTTATCCATACAAAATGAAATTCTATTATTAGACTTGGGAAAAATAATCCTGAAATAATTGTCGCATGAAATCTTTCAAATAGATAATTCACCATACCGACCAAACTCACGCTTTTATCACTTATGCCTTTATCGATGTCAAATCCTTACACGAAAATTAGAAAAAACCCCAATACTAAAATCACCACATTACCAAGATCAAATTAGAAGTATAGTCATATTTGACATGATTATCACGAGCTGAAGAACGCACTTCGAACACGAGTCATAATTAACAAATTATGGAACAAAGATAACAAGAAAACTGAATAGAGAAATCCAAAATAGAGAAATCCAGAATAAAGAAACCCAAGATACGATACTATGCTGAAGAATCGAAAACCAAACTCATAGAGAAAATAAGGAATACCTCGATAATTCTTCAAAGAAAGAAAGTCCAAAAAAGAAACATTATTTAATCCCACTGGAATCAAATATAACAAGAACAATATATCTTCCCATACATATATATCAGATGAAGCGTCAAGTAGAAGAAACAAAATCATAATATCATATGTATTCTCTCATCAATTCTTATCGATTTAAATGAAATAGAATACCCGATGAAATAGAGCAATATAAATTATAAACCAGTCGACTACCTATGCTTTCATCCAACACGAGATTAAAAGACATTCCCATATAACAAGAATTTCTTGAGAAGATCAATAGCCATAGAAATATTTACGAGAACGGGTAAACACATAGAACATCTCAAAAAAGACTCACTAAATCTGTCCAGTCATAACTATCACACTCGGATAGTTCACATTTCAAATATCATTTCCCCAACTAGTTCTCGCCATCACAAATTTCATATTAAACCATTCACTAAAGAAGGCGATTCTCTGAATAAATTTGATTTACACTTTTCTCGACCTTGCACTCGAGTAATTCGGTTTACCAAGGAGAATTCCTTTTCTAACTGAACAAAGATGCATAATTCCAATAATCTTTACGTCAATCCAATTCTTTCTTGGCTCGACTTTTACTTATCAGCTCATTTTCAATCTCTGATCATACTTATAATTATTCTATCATCAACTCTTTGGGTTCTCAACCGAAAACTTATTCAATACAAATCTCATGAAATTCCATTATAAGTACCATTTCGGTAAGGGAAGGGGTTGTAGGACCTCGACTCGACTTTCTTATACATACACATATGACACAACTTCCATCATCATAGCAACATCATCAAAATCATGTCATTCATTCATGTTGGCTTACACCAATTTTCCTATTGTCCCATTTAGACAATATACTTATGCATACATTCTATGTTTTCTAGATAGCTTTACTTATCCATTCATTTAATTAAATTAAGTCATGCTCATGACATCATATAAGGTCAAACAAACATAGATATTTGCACCACAATCATAACTTTCATTTCGTGCATCATCATGTACATATCATTACAATCATATAATTCAGTCCAACAATTTAACACAGATAAGTTCATTTCATTATAATCCTTTATCTCATAAAAATTATATATCATTAGCATTTATCAACATTCGACGTCCAAATCAAAACAAGGACATTTTCATTCGTATCATAATATTATGACTTTTATTCATATCTCTACTACTTTCTATTTATTCCGTTCATCTTATCAAGTAAGCCATATACACTATATCATATGAGCATTAAGCAAATATGAATATTTATCACATATGTATCATAAACCTTTATTCATACTTTTCTGAACCGATACTTATCATAATCATAATTTTACTCAAATACCTTCACATAACATTGAACATGGTCGGCGCAGCTCGGTTGGAGAGTACCCTGTCTAAATAAGACGGTACTCATACGCGTCGGAAGACATCACACTATCGAAGATCAGTGGCATGTATAGCTAAACTTTTACACATGCTAGGTTAGTCCGAGAATCGAGTAAACCTACTCTGATACCACCAAATATAATGCCCCGTACTCGAGACCGTTTCCGGAGTCGAACACGAGGTGTTAACAGACTTAATTCATTGCTTAAACAACTCAAACAATTTAATTTAGAAATTCCAGACAAGTTGGCTAACTGCATCACATTTGCTTAAAAATTCATATCTCGAGTTCTGAAACTCAAAATCCAATTCTGTAAATTTTCCCTGAAACTAGACTCATATATCTATTTACTAATTTTTCTAGAATTTTTGCCTAGGCAAATTAGTACAGGTTATTAGTTAAAGTCTCCCCTGTTTCAGGGTTCGACACCTCTGACCTCTGTGTATTACGAATTAGATATCTCTTTGTACAGAATTTCAATGACTATGAAGTTTGTTTCTCTTAAAACTAGACTCAATAAGAAATCTTTACATATAAATTATGACTTCTGGTTATTTTTATACAATTTATGGTGAATTTACAAAGTTAGAACAGGGGATCCAGAAATCACTCTGGCCCTGTTTCACAAAGATTTAAACATCTCATAAAATATAACTCATATACCTGTTTCGTTTCTTCCATATGAAAATAGACTCATAATTCTTCAATTTAATATTTTATTCATCATCTAATTATATCACTACAATTTTTAATGATTTTTAAAATTCACGTCACTACTGCTGTCTGAATCTATTTTATGGTAAATTTTACCTATTTCATGGTTTCCATGGATTAACTAGCAATTTGACATACATAACACCAAATATGATCATAATTAGCCATTCCAATGGCCAATCATTACCAAGCATTTTTATACTACTCAATAACCATATCATAAGACCATATATACAAAATGATTATAATGCTATACATGCCATACTCAAAATATACAAGCCATTATGCCAAGATGGTATACGGATAGTGTGAGCGTGCCTCCGACCATTCTCGATTTTCGAGCTGGCTTGTCAACACTACAAGGAATGAAAAGGAGGGAGTAAGCATAAATGCTTAGTAAGTTCACATGCAAATAGCAAGTAAAATAACCATATAAGCAAACATAAAACATCATTTGCATAATCATCACCAAGACATTCATATCATATTTTCATTTATCATCTTACCATATTGTTGTTATATCGATTTTCAACTCAAGGGTTAAGTACATACCTTTTCAAAGTATCCATTTCACAAAACTTACCAATACGTCCCTTTCATCTTGAGTATTCCTCCATTTGAGTAGAACTTTACCCGTTGAACACATCGGAATATAATTCGGATACATGGAAAGTTTGCACATAAGTGCCACATATGTAGCCAAGCTACTATGTAACCCGCCCATAATTGAACTCAGACTCAACTCAACGAGCTTGGGCGTTCACATCCATAAGTGAACTCGGACTCAACTCAACGAGCTCGGATGCCTAGTTACATCTCACGAACTCGGACTCAACTCAACGAGTTCGGACATTCGCATTCATAAGTGAACTCGGACTCAACTCAACGAGTTCGGATGCCCAAATATCCCAATGACATGTCACTTGTATCCTAATCCATTCCTAAGGTTCAACGGGACCTTTTTTCCAATCATGTGTCTCAGCCATCTTCTACGGAATACTGATACCGAAACTCGGTAGTATTTCACATTTTTCAAGTATATCACATAATTTGACATATTATCAAACAATTATCACCAGTATAATATTTCATAATAATTATCATATCATTTAAACAACATTAAAACATTTAAAATAATAACTATGTTACCAACATTTACATATGAACTTACCTAGTATGCGAAAATGGCTACTTTTACCATTTCGTCCACAACTTGTTATTTTCCCCATTTTAGCCCGAATTTCAGTTTTCCATACTCTATCATTTAAAATATAGTCTAATTAGGACTCACATTATTCAAATTGACCCAAAATCATATTTTGAAAAAATTACAATTTTACCCCCAAACTTTTGCATATTTACACTTTTGCCCCAAAGCTCGTAAATTAAACTTCAGCCTATTTTCTTATGTTTCATGACATGCTGATCATTTTTCTCTTCTATGGAAACATCAAATTCTCACTCTAACATGTATTTATGACTATTAGGTATTTTTACCGATTAAGCCCTTTTGCTCGTTTTCACTTAAAACCGAGTAGCACAAGCTGTCTAACATAATTTAAAACCTCATATTGTATCATAAAACACCAAAATACACAAATTTCACCTATGGGTATTTTTCCAAATATAAACCCTAGGTTAAATTATTGCTAGCATAAGCTAAATCGAGCTACCGGGACTCCAAAAACGTAAAGAACTTGAAAAACGGGGCTAGAATGGACTTACAATCGAACTTGGAAGCTTGAAAAACCCTAGCCATGGTTTCTCCTTGCTATATTCGGCCATGGTGAAGAAGATGAGAAAAATTGGCTTTTAATTTTGTATTTTAATTCATTTTACCCCTAAATGACCAAAATGCCCTTACTACTAAACTTTCCAAAAATTCCATCCATGTCCAATTTTTGTTCATAAACTTATAAATTGGTAAAATTTCTATTTAAGACCTCCTAATTAATATTTCAAAACAATTTCATACTAGAAACTTCTAGAATGCAAGTTTTGCAAGTTATTCGATTTAGTCCCTAATTTCAATTTAAGCACTTTAGGCATAGGATTTCATCACGAAATTTTCACACAATCATGCAATCATATCATAAACATCAAAATAATTATAAAATAATTATTTCTATCTCGGATTTTGTGGTCAGAAAACCACTATTCCGACTAGGCCCAAAATCAGGATGTTACATTAAGCATGCATTAGAAAGTGGTCGGGACTAAATCGAGCTTATACAAAATTTTTCAAAAATTGAACATTTTTTTCAAAGTTGTACAGGTCACACGCCCTTATGAACAGTCCATGTGCCTCACATGACTTTAGACACGCACATTTGTCTTGGCCATGTCAAAACAGGGCATACATACTGACTTGTTCACACGGCCATAAGACACGCCCGTGTGCCAGGCCGTTGAAAATTAGGGAGGCTACTAACTTGGGTCACACGGTTGACCACACACCCGTGTGTCTAGCCCGTGGTCGAAACTGACTTGGCCACACAGCCTAGCACACGCCCGTGTGTGCGACCATGTGGTCTGCCTAGGCTCATTTGGAAATGGCCTTCAAGCAACATGGCTGAGACACACCCTTGTCTCTGCCCGTGTAGGCAAAAATAGGTCATTTGCAAGGCCAAATTGCCACATATTTAGAGTCCTCCCTACAAGTAACATTCTAGCATCAAATACATCATATTTTCGACTAATTTCAACCACAAAACATTCATCATTCATATCATATATTCATCAACTAAATTCATGCTCATTATCCAAAATAAAACATACCATAATTACCTACCAAACACATTCAATTATACATGTCCTTATCACTAAGTTTGATATTCTTTCTCATGTCAAACTATTACCAAATTCCAAAATAAGCATATACCATAACTTACCAAAACTGACCATTTCATTTGGTCATTCAAGAATGCATCAAAACGTACCGTTTTTGAACACAAAATATATACCAAAAATCCATTCATAATCACATCCATAACGAAACCTGTGATATCCTGAATTAGGGCCTAATCGAAATAGCGATTTCGAGACCACAAATATGAGATAGAAATAATTATTTTATAACTATTTTTAGGTCTATGATATGATTGCATGATTGTGTGAAAGTTTCGTGAAGAAATTCTATGCATAAAGTGCTTAATTTGAAATTAGGGACCAAATTGAATAAGTTGCAAAACTTGCCTTCTAGAAGTTTTTAGTATGAAATTGCTTTGGAATATTAATTAGGAGGTCTTAAATATCAATTTGACTAATTTCTAAGTTTTGGACAAAATTTGGATATGGATGGAATTTTTGAAAGTTTAGTAAGGAAGGGCATTTTGGTCATTTGGATATTAAATGAAATAAAATGGGAAAAATAACAAAAAAATGATCATCTTCTCCATAAGTTGCTGCTGAATTTTTCTCTCCACCATAGCTAGGGTTTCAACACTTTTAAGCCTTGATTGTAAGTGATTTCTATGCCCGTTTTTAATGTTCTTTACATTTTTGAAATCCTTGTAGCTCGGTTTACCTATTTCTACCAATAATTTAACCTAGGGTTTATATTTGGAAAAATACCCATAGGTGAAATGTGTTTATTTTGATGTTTTATGGTAGAATATGAAGTTTGAGACTGTGTTAAACAACTTTTGCTAAGTGATTTTTTGTGAAAACGAGTAAAATGACAAAATCAGTAAAAATACCTAATGTTCATAAATACATGATAGAGTGTGAATTTGATGTTGCTATAGAAGGGAAAAATGATCAGCATGTCATAAATAGGATGAAGTTTAATTTCTGAGCTTTGGGGAAAAAGTGTAAATATGCAAAAGTTTACGGGCAAAAATGTAATTTTGCCAAAGTTTGAGTCAAGAACTGTTTTAATAAATGTGAGTATTAAATAGCTAAATCTATTATTATAGATCAAGAGAAATGAGATTCAAGTTGTGATCGAGGGAAAAATAAAGTTTTTGAAGAATAGGCTTGATTTCTAACATATTGTACCGATGTAAGTTCATACGTAAATATTGTAATATAATCGTTATTTTAAATCATTTAATGCTATTTATACGATATTATGATTGTTATTATGTGATTCTATGCTTTGTGGTAATTGTCGGACAACATACAAAAATTTTATGAATTATGTGAAAAATGTGAAAGATTACCGAAGTGTCGTCACTGGAATTCCAAGGAGAATGGTAAAGAAGTACGAACGAGGAAAGTCCCATTGAACCTTAGGAATAGATTAGGATACTTGGGCAACCAAACTCGTTGAGTCGAGTCTGAGTTCACTTATGGATGCAAATGTCCGAACTCGTTGTGTTAAGTCCGAGTTCGTGAGATGTATCTAGGCATCCAAGCTCGTTGAGTTGAGTCCGAGTTCACTTATGGATGCGAACGCCCGAGCTCATTGAGTTGAGTCCGAGTTCGCTTATGAGCGGGTTACATGGTAGCTTGGCTACATATGTGGCACTTATGTGCAAACTTTCCATGTATCCGAATTATATTTCGATGTGTTCAATAGGAAAAATTCTAGTAATATGGAAGAATACTTAAGATGCAAGTGACGTATTGGTAAGTGTTGTGGAATGGGCACTTTGGATAGGTATGTACTTAACCCTCAAGTTGAGACTTGATACGACAACAATAATATGGTAAGATGATGAATGATGAATAGAAATGTGATATATGTTTTGGTGATATTATGCTAATGTTGGTTGGTATAATTGCTTTGTTAAGCTATTTGTTATTTGCATATGGACTTACTAAGCATCTATGCTTACTCCCTCCTTTTCATTCTTTGTAGTTTTGACAAGTCAATTTGGAGATCGGGATGGTCGGAGGCACGCTCACACTATCACTGGACAATTGCAGTATAATGACTTGCAATTTTTGGAAATATGGCATGTATAACATTCCAATCATTTTGTGTGTATAATCTTACGATATGGCCCATGGATGGAATGGAAATTTTTGATAATGATTAGCTATTGGAATGGCTAATCAAGTTTATATATGATAACATGTATGCTTTATATCTTAACTAAACCATGCAAATCCTTGGAAAGGTAAAATTGGCCACAAAATAGAATCAGTCAGCAGTAGTGACGTGAATTTGAAAAATCACTAAAAATAGTAAAAATGGAATTAAATGACGAATAAATTGTGGAATCGAAGCTTGATGAGTCTATTTTCATATAGAAGAAACAAAACAGATAAATGAGTTATATTTTATGAGAGATTTAAGTTTTGGTGAAATAGGGTCAAAGCAATCTCTGAATCCCCTGTTCTAACTTTAAAAATTCACCATAAATTGTACAAAAACATTTAGGAGTTTTACCTTACATGTATGAAATCATTATTGAGTCTAGTTTTATGAAAAACAAACGGCATTGTCATTGAAACTCTGTACTGGGAGATATTTGATTCGTAATACACAGGGGTCAGAGTAGCCGAACCCTGAAATAGGGGAGACTTTAACTAATAAACTGTACTAATTGGCCCAGCCAAAAAATCTAGAAATATGAATCCTCGTTTTCAGGTTCCGACCAGACAATCATTTGGAAATTCTAAGAGACAAAAAGTAGGTCTTAAATCTCAAACTACTTCCATGGCTAGTGTGGGAAATTCGAGAATTGCTAGACCCGAGTGCCAACGATGTGGTAGAAATCACTTTGGTCCTTGTAGAACTAATGAATGTTACCAGTGTGGGTCTCCGGATCATTTTATTAGAGATTGTCCAGAGAGGATCGAGAAAGAAAAATTTTAGAGTGCAAAGCCAAGTTGTACTGTTTCGAGAGGAAGATCTTCGAGAAATGCTGGGAACGAGGCAGGCAGCAAGAATGTAGTCAGAGAATCAGCGCCGAAATCTGAAGCTAGAGCTCCGGCTAGAGCTTATGCCATAAGGGCGCGTGAAGATGCTTCATCTCCCGACGTGATTACCAGTACTTTCTCTCTTTATGATGTTAATGTTATTGCTTTGATTGACCCTGGTTCTAGTCATTCATATGTGTGTATGAACTTGGTGTCTAATATGAATATACCTATTGAGTGTACAGAATTTATGGTTAAAGTATCGAACCCATTAGGCAAATGTGTCATAGTTGATAAAGTATGCAAGAAATGTCCTTTGATGATTAGAGGTCATTATTTTTCGGCGGACTTGATGTTGTTGCCGTTTGATGAATTTGATGTTATTTTGGGTATGGATTGGTTAACATTGTATGATGCTATAGTGAATTGTAGACAGAAAGTTATTGGATTGAAATGTGAAAATGGTGAAATTTTACGGGTTGAACTGGATGAATCAGAGGCATTGCCTAGTGTGATTACTTCGATGTCGGCTCAGAGATATTTGAAAAAGGGTTATGAAGCTTATTTGACGTATGTGTTGAATACAAAAGAATCTGAGAAAAAAATGGAATCAGTGCCGATTGTGTGTTAATTCGCGGATGTATTTTCAGAAGAGTTGTCGGGTTTGCCTCCTGTCAGAGAAGTAGAATTTGGTATTGAGTTGATACCGGGAACAACACCGATCTCAATTGCTCCGTATAGAATGGCACCAACAGAGTTGAAAGAATTGAAGTCACAGTTGCAAGAGTTGACTGACAAAGGTTTTGTGAGACCGAGTTTTTCACCTTGGGGTGCTCCCGTATTATTTATGAAAAAGAAGGATGGTTCTATGAGATTATGTGTGGACTATTGGTTGTTGAATAAGGTGACAGTCAAGAACAAGTATCCGTTGCCGAGAATTGATAATTTATTCGATCAGTTGAAAGGAGTGACATGGTTCTCAAAGATTGATTTAAGGTCTGGGTACTACCAGTTGCGAGTAAAAGAGTCAGATGTGTCTAAAATTGCTTTTAGAACAAGGTACGGCCATTATGAATTTTTAGTTATGCCATTTGGTTTGACAAATGCTCCTGCTATATTTATGGATTTGATGAATCACATATTTCGGCCATACTTGGACAAGTTTGTTATGGTATTTATTGATGATATCTTGATCTATTCGAAGGATGAGACAGAGCATGCTGAGCACTTGAGAATAGTTTTGCAAACTTTGAGAGATAAATAGTTATATGCCAAGTTTAGTAAAAGTGAGTTTTGGCTTCGAGAAGTCGGATTCTTGGCTCATATTGTTTCGGGTGATGGTATACGGGTTGATCCCAGTAAAATTTCGGCTATTGTTGATTGGAAACCACCGAAGAATGTGACTGAGGTTAGAAGTTTCTTGGGTCTAGCTGGTTATTATCGACTATTTGTGAATGGATTTTCTATGATTGCTACTCCTATGACTAGATTGCTCCAAAAGGATGTTAAATTCGAGTGGATGGAAGAATGTCAACAAAGTTTTGAGAAATTGAAAAAGTTACTGATTGAAGCACCAGTGTTGGTACAACCCGAGTCAGGTAAAGAATTTGTGGTGTATAGTGATGCTTCTCTAAATGGATTGGGATGTGTACTTATGCAAGAGGGAAAGGTGGTGGCTTATGCTTGGAGGCAGTTAAAACCTCATGAAAGGAATTATCCGACTCATGATTTGAAACTAGCTGCTGTAGTGTTTGCTTTGAAGATTTGGCGACATTATTTGTATGGTGAAAAATACCGAGTATATACCGACCACAAAAGTCTCAAGTACATGATGTCATAAAAAGATTTGAATTTGAGACAGCGGAGATGGTTAGAATTATTGAAAGATTACGAGCTTATGATTGACTATCATCCGGGGAAAGTGAATGTGGTTGCTGATACCTTGAGTAGAAAGTCATTATTTACTTTAAGAGTTATGAATACTCAGTTGACAGTATCTGATGATGGTTTGATTCTAGCAGAGTTGAGAGCAAGATCAATGTTTTCACAAGAGATTTGTAAAGCTCAGAAAAATGATCAAGATTTGCAAGCCAAGAGAAAACAATGTGAGGCTGATACGGGATCAAATTTTAGAATCGGTTCTGATGGCTGCTTGATGTTTAAAGGTCGAATTTGTGTACCGAAAAATGATAAGTTGATTCGAAAGATCTTGCATGAAGCACACAGTGGTTGTTTGTCAATGCATCCGGGTAGTACAAAAATGTACAATGATTTGAAGAAAATGTATTGGTGGAATGGAATGAAAAGAGATATTTCCGAGTTTGTATCAAAATGCTTAATTTGTCAACAAGTGAAAGTTGAACACCAAGTGCCTTTAGGTTTACTTCAGCCTATCATGATTCCCGAATGGAAGTGGGATTTAATTACTATGGATTTTGTATCAGGGTTGTCGTTAACTCCGGGGAAGAAAGATGCCATCTGGGTAATAGTTGACAGACTGACTAAATCGGCTCATTTTATTCCGGTACGTACGGATTATTCTCTTGATAAGTTGGCTGAATTATATATCAGTGAGATTTTTAGACTTCACAAAGTACCGTTGTCGATTATTTCGGATAGAGATCCGAGGTTTACTTCACGATTTTGGCAAAAATTACAAGAAAAATTAGGTACGAAGTTAAATTTCAGCACTTCTTTCCATCCACAAACTGATGGACAATCAGAGAGAGTGATTCAGATTCTTGAAGACATACTCAGATGTTTTATATTAGAATTTCAAGGTAGTTGGGAAAGGTACTTACCGCTGGTAGAATTTGCTTACAATAATAGTTATCAAACAAGTTTGAAAATGGCACCTTATAAAGCGTTGTATGGTCGCAAGTGTCAGACACCGCTATATTGGACCGAACTCAAAGAAAACTAGATTTACGGAGTTGATCTAATCAAATAAACTAAAGAAAAGGTGAAAGTGATTCGAGATTGTTTGAAAGCTGCTTCAGACAGACAGAAATCCTATACGGATTTGAAGCGAAAAGAGATTGAGTTCCAAGTTGGTGATAAAGTGTTTTTAAAAGCGTCCCCGTGGAAGAAGATTCTCAGATTCGGTCGGAAAGGTAAATTGAGTCCACGTTTCATTGAACCATATGAGATAATTAAAAGAATTAGACTGGTAGCATATCGGTTAGCACTACCACCAGAATTAGAGAAGATTCATGATGTGTTTCATGTATCTATGTTACGTCGGTATCGTTCAGATCCTTCACATGTGATTTCACCAATGGAAATTGATTTGCAACCGGATATGACTTACAATGAAGAACCGGTTAAAATTTTAGCTCCGAAGGTCAAACAACTAAGAAACAAAAGTATCGCTCTCGTGAAAGTATTGTGGCAAAAACATGGGGTAGAAGAGGCTACATGGGAGCCCGAGGAAACTATGAGGAATCAATACCCACACCTATTTACTGGGAAGATTTTCGGGGACGAAAAACCCTAAAGAGGGGAGAGTTGTGATATCCTGAATTAGGGCCTAATCGGAATAGTGGTTTCGGGACCAAAAATCTGAGATAGAAATAATTATTTTATAACTATTTTGAGGTCTATCATATGATTGCATGATTCTGTGAAAGTTTCGTGAAGAAATTCAATGCATAAAGTGCTTAATTTGAAATTAGGGACCAAATTGAATAAGTTGCAAAACTTGCATTCTAGAAGTTTTTAGTATGAAATTGCTTTGGAATATTAATTAGGAGGTCTTAAATATCAATTTGACTAATTTCTAAGTTTTGGACAAAAATTGGATATGGATGGAATTTTTCAAAGTTTAGTAAGGAAGGGCATTTTGGACATTGGGATA
This sequence comes from Gossypium longicalyx, assembly GCA_025698465.1. Taxonomy (NCBI): domain Eukaryota; kingdom Viridiplantae; phylum Streptophyta; class Magnoliopsida; order Malvales; family Malvaceae; genus Gossypium; species Gossypium longicalyx. The sequence goes on from CM046999.1 coordinate 25,083,067, forward strand.
TTAAATGAAATAAAATGGGAAAAATAACACAAAAATGATCATCTTCTCCATAAGTTGGTGCTAAATTTTTCTCTCCACCATAGCTAGGGTTTCAACACTTTTAAGCCTTGATTGTAAGTGATTTCTATGTCCATTTTTATTATTCTTTACATTTTTGAAATCCTCGTAGCTCAGTTTACCTATTTCTACCAATAATTTAACCTACGGTTTATATTTGGAAAAGTACCCATAGGTGAAATGTGTTTATTTTGATGTTTTATGGTAGAATATGAAGTTTGATATTGTGTTAAACAACTTTTGCTAAGTGATTTTTTGTGAAAACTAGTAAAACGACAAAATCGGTAAAAATACCTAATGTTCATAAATACATAATAGAGTGTGAATTTGATGTTGCTATAGAAGGGAAAAATGATCATCATGTCATAAAACATAAGAAAATAGGATGAAGTTTAATTTCCAAGTTTTGGGGAAAAAGTGTAAATATGTAAAAGTTTAGGGGCAAAAATATAATTTTTCCAAAGTTTGAGTCAAGGACTGTTTTAATAAATGTGAGTATTAAATAAGCTAAATTTGTTATTATTGATCAAGAGAAACGAGATTCAAGTCGTGATCGAGGGAAAAATAAAGTTTCCGAAGAATAGGCTTGATTTCTAACATATTGTACCGATGTAAGTTCATACGTAAATATTGTAATATAACCGTTATTTTAAATCATTTAATGCTATTTATACGATATTATGATTGTTATTATGCGATTCTATTCTTTGTGGTAATTGTTGGACAACATACAAAAATTTTATGAATTATGTGAAAAATGTGAAAGATTACCGAAGTGTCATCATTGGAATTCCAAGGAGAATGGTAAAGAAGTACGAACGAGGAAAGTCCCGTTGAACCTTAGGAATAGATTAGGATACTTGGGCATCCGAATTTGTTGATTCGAGTTCGAGTTCACTTATGGATGCAAATGTCCGAACTCGTTGAGTTGAGTCCGAGTTCGTGAGATGTAACTAGGCATCCGAGCTCGTTGAGTTGAGTCCGAGTTCACTTATGGATGCGAATGCCTGAGCTCATTGAGTTGAGTCCGAGTTCGCTTATGGGCGGGTTGCATGGTAGCTTGGCTAATATGTGGCACTTATGTGCAAACTTTCTATGTATCCGAATTATATGCTGATGTGTTTAACGGGAAAAATTCTAGTAATATGGAAGAATACTCAAGATGCAAGTGATGTATTGGTAAGTGTTGTGGAATGGGCACTTTGGACAGGTTTGTACTTAACCCTCAAGTTGAGACTTGATACGACAATAATAATATGGTAAGATGATGAATGATGAATAGAAATGTGATATATGTTTTGGTGATATTATGCTAATGTTGGTTGGTATAGTTGCTTTGTTAAGTTATTTGTTATTTGCATATGGACTTACTAAGCATCTATGCTTACTCCCTCCTTTTCATTCTTTGTAGTTTTGACAAGTCAATTTGGAGATCGGGATGGTCGGAGGCACGCTCACACTATCACTGGACAATTGCGGTATAATGACTTGTAATTTTTGGAAATATGGCATGTATAACATTCCAATCATTTTGTGTGTATAATCTTACGATATGACCCATGGATGAAATGGAAATGTTTGAGAATGATTAGCTATTGGAATGGCTAATCAAGTTTATATATGATAACATGTATGCTTTATATCTTAACTAAACCATGCAAATCCTTGGAAAGGTAAATTTGGCCACAAAACAGAATCAGTCAGCAGCAGTGACGTGAATTTGAAAAATCACTAAAAATAGTAGAAATGAAATTAAATGATGAATAAATTGTGGAATCGAATATTGATGAGTCTATTTTCATATGGAAGAAACAAAACAGGTAAATGAGTTATATTTTATGAGAGATTTAAGTTTTGGTGGAATAGGGTCAAAGCAATCTCTGAATCCCCTGTTCTTACTTTAAAAATTCACCATAAATTGTACAAAAATAATTAGGAGTTTTACCTTACATTTATGAAATAATTATTGAATCTAGTGTTTTGGAAAACAAATGGTATAGTCATTGAAACTCTGTACAGGGAGATATCTGATTTGTAATACACAGGGGTTAGAGTAGCCAAACCTTGAAACAGGGGAGACTTTAACTAATAAACTGTACTAATTGGCCCAGCCAAAAAATTCTAGAAAAAATTAGTAAGTAGATATATGAGTCTAGTTTTAGGGAAAATTTACAGAATTTGATTTTGAATTTTGTAACTCGAGATATGATTTTTTTAGCGACTGTAACACAGATAGACAGTTTACTATGAGAATTGTTTGAACTTGTTTAAATGCTAAAATAAGTTTACTAATGTCTCATACTCGACTCCGGCGATGGTCTCGGGTAAGGGGGTGTTACAAAACCATATCACATGGCTAGATATATACACTTTACAAAACATATTCACATACTTCTAGCCTATACCTGCCATACTTCAATATATACATTTTCAAAAGGTACCGAAAGAGAGTTCAATAGTGTGGTGATGATCCTCGATAATCCCTGAGCTTCTAGTAGCTTTGATATCTAAAAAACAATTGAAAGACACAAAAAGTAAGATTTTAAAACTTTAGTAAGCCATATACAAATAAATTTAACACATAACATTAATCTAGATCAATTCATTAATAAAATTCAAGGAAAAATACATTCACATAGCCATATTTCTCTTATAGATCATTTTAACATGATTCACATATATACATCATATTTCATTCTCATAGCAACTCATACTTATATCATATGTTCGCCAAGGTACATGTACTTACATTTCATTCTCAAACATGGTATACAATTCAAACATACCTGGATCAGATACAATTTCTCATATTCATCCATTTTCTTAGAATGCCCGTTGAACCGTTAGGAATCAATAAAGATACTCGGATAGCTCGTACAATGCCAACGTCCTAGATGTGGTCTTACATGTAATCAAATATCGATGCCACTGTCCCAAACAGGGTCTTACACGAAATCAAATACAATGTCGATGTCCCAGATATGGTCTTACACGTAAATCATAAGTCGTTGCCAACATCCCAGACGTGGTCTTACACGAAAACACATATCAGATCCTATGTCATGACATATGTATCCTAACTATTCCTACGGTTCGTACGGGACTTTCCGGATGCCGAAACTTTGTTGATACTTTCTCGAATATCTCATGCTCAACTCATATTGTAACACCCCAAACCTGGCCCAGACGTTATGGCCGAATTTGGTGTGTCACATTGAAGTGTTTTAGCGAAAACCATGTTTTCATTGAAAACCCTTCTTAAAATAATAGAAACTTTAGTTAACTAAAAAAAACACCTTTCAGTTACAAAAACCTTGTTTGAAACATTTGATTTAAGAAAACTTATCATTTAATAATTTAATTGCAGAAACATAGAAAACATACTATAATTTAAGAAACCCATGTTCAACTTCTTGTAAATTACAATGAAAATAATAATAGTTCAAGTAATAATAACATAACGAAAACCTTATTACAATCTGATCTGAAACAGACTTAATTAAATAAAAACTTATATGCTTAAAAAAAACAAGTCCAAATTATCTTACTAGCTGGCCACCCAGAGTCCCTCCAAACATCGAACCTTCTACTGAGCATCACCTGAAAATAAAATAAAAGAGGGGGTGAGCTTTCGCAAGCTCAGTGTGTACAACCCTCGAAGAAAACAAGCATTCAAAAAAAAACATCATTCATCATTTATGCAATGCAATCCCATCCAAATTATCCATCCGCTACACATCGGCTCCGTTCCCCGTCATACCATGTGGGGATATAAATATCGACCCACCCAACCCACACACCATGGTAGCCCGATTGCAGAACTACTTTCATTTACATATTGGGCTTTAAAAGCCGTCAGTGGATCCACGATTGTCAAGCAACCATGTGATCCTCATATACTTCCTCCGTTCCATAATTCCCAACCTATATGCAACCTAAGCAGAATATCATATGTATGCATGTCACATCCATAAAACTTACATTCAGCACCTAAGGGTAATTCGATCATTTTTGCCCTTAGGGGCGTTTCGATAATTTTCCCTTAAGTATGATTTTCATTTACCTTAGCCCGTTAGCAAGTCTCGCGAGCTAAGATGAACGAATACTATGCATCAGGTAGGATTCTAGAGAAGAGGAGGTGGGACATTAAGACCGCTTAAGTACCAGGCTCTCCCTAGGTCCAATCCTAGACATGCATATACCCGTTGCCACACCTTAACCCTTTGACTTGTCCACGGTCGCAATATATTAATTAAGTCTTATGTGGATATCATAGACTAGGCCCAAAACCCCTTACAAAGCCTAACAATTTCACATACCTGCATCTGGCCCATTAAGCCCAATCATATTCGTATGGCCCATTAGGCCGAAATCACCTATATATGGCCCATTAGGCCCAAATCACATTTATATATCCTGATAGGCCCAGTCATATATATATTCATGCCCACATACAAATTCCTATCACATAGCATCAATATTCAATTTTTTGCCTATTATGGGCCCAACAGCCCATCGGGCCCATTTAGCCGATCTGGCCCATATGGCCAAATCACAACCCAAGTCTACGGAATCGCCCGTGGCCTCAAGCAACCTATCGGTTTCCCCCTTATGAGTTTTCGTGCACTCGCAAGACTACCGTAGCCAAACTTTCGGCTTTTCGACATTTCATCTTTTCGGCTTTTGTCGAATCATTGTGTGTGCGCAGTGTATGTACACACCTGGTAAGCAAGCGTGATGCGATCTTCTTAGCCCAAACCTACAATCAATATCACCCTTCAATTAATCGTATGCTTAATACTTATTTACTCAAAAACCGAAACCTTACCTTGAGCCCAATCCTTAATCGCTTTTTCCTTGATCACGTATTTCCTAGATCTGCACAAATCTTAACTATTAAAACATGAATAATAGGTGACTCGTATACAACACAAGTCTCCTTACCATAACTATGACCATTCGACCACCTTAGCCAATGGAAGAAGAATACTTACCAAAACTGCAACACCTTAAGGAGCAATTCGGCAGAGAGCTAAAAACCAAGATCCGATACTAATCCCCTACCAAATTTGATTAGAAAGAGTGAGGGACAATAATCGATACTAAACAAAGAAAACTGATTAGAAGAGCAACACTTACTCTAGATTCGGTCAAAAAGTATTCGACCCTTAGAAGATTCGGTTTTTCGGCTTTTCAAACTAAGTACGGTGAATAAGGTTTATTTGGTACAGATTAAAGAAGAAGAGTAGTAGAAGAAATCGGCTAAGTGAAACAGAGAAGAATAGAAATCGGTAGAGAGAAAAGAAAGAAAAACAAAAGGGTTTTCGGCTTTTTGGATCTTGTAAAGAAAAGGGTTTTCGGCTTTTGGAGAAAGAGGTTTCTGGCAACAAGGTGAAGAAGAATTTTGGCAGTAGCCTGGAAACCCTGTATTTGACACCTATTTATAGCCCTTATAGCTGAATTTTCCATGCCCAATTCCCAATTCGGCTCCATCACTTCTCCCTTCTCATCTCCTCGTTTTTCTCCCTGATAACCCCTTGATCTTTTCCTTAATTTTCTCTTCTGAACACTCCCCTTGGATCCATCTTCACATCACTTCCATCCTTCTAGAAGGCCAAAATTAAACTTCTAAAAATTACTAAGCTAGGATTCGAACCTTGGATCTCCTTGCTAGCTACTAATGCCACCTCACTACACCTTATGTGGAGTCACTTAGCCACTCCACCACAGGCTCTTTTTGTGTCCAATTGTTTCTTCATTTATTCAAAATCCCACCTACTTGTCAGCCCTGATTCTTTTAATAATTAAACTATAATTTCTTCTACCCCTTGATTCGAACTCAAACCTTAATTAAGACCTGCTATAATTATCACTTGGCTTGGAATATAAAACATAATTTTTATCAAAACCGAAAACAAAAAAAGTTTGGGATTTCGGGACTTTTGGGTTTCGGGATTTTTGGGGCATTACACATATAATCATTTATCATTGTTCAATAGCATAAAAAATCAATAAATCAATTCAAAACACATTTATTTGTATATCGACTTACCTCGTACGGATTCAAACGAACGGAGTCGACTACTCAATGACTTTGATTTCCCCCGATCTAATTTCGCTTTCTTTTGTTCTTGATCTATATAAATTCAAATTTAACTATTTTATTCTCGAAATCATTCAATTCAATCCATATATACACATTTAGGGCATTTTACAAATTAGCCCTCACATTTTCACATTTTAACACTTTAGTCCTAAATTCACAAAATCACAAAATACACCAAATTTATATACACACTTGCTTAGCTGAATATCAATGGTGTTCATGTAAGCCCATATGTTTCATTTATTTCACATTTTAGTCCCTCTATATTCCATTTTCACAATTTAGCCCAAATTACACAAATTCATCAAAAATTCAAAGACAAAATATATTAACCCAGTATCAAACTTCCATAAACTATTATCAAACTTCATAAAACTCATAGTTTCATCAATGGCATAACTCAATATCATCAACAAAATCAGAAATTGAGACATGGGCTTGATAGAATACAGAGCAATGATCACAAAAACGTAAAAATTATCAAAAACCGAACAAAACACATACCTAAATCAAAGAAAGCATTGGTCAAACCCTTGATAGCTCTTTTTATTTTCTTTTTCTTCTATTTTTGGTTGATGAACAAAGAAATAAAGAATATGATAGCTTTTCTTTTAATTATTATAAGTTTATTTTCATATTTACTTATTTAACCATTGTTTAAACATAAAATAAGCACATAATGGATGGTCATTTATGTCCATTAATCTTATAAATGGCATAATAACAACATAATGACCTCTCATTTAAAAAGACATAACAAATAGGCACTTTTAACATATGGCAAGCAACTTTTACATTTTACGCGATTAGGTCCTTTTGTCAAATTAAACACACAAACAATCAAATTTCCATACAAAATTTTCACACATACTAATTCACATATAATAAGCACGGAAAATAATATTAAAATATTTTTTTGACTAGGATTTGTGGTCCAAAAACCACTATTCCGACTAGGGTCTAAATCGGGCTATTACAACTCTCCCTCCTTAGGGATTTTCATTCCCAAAAATCTTACTGTTGAACAGAGTCGAATATTGTTGTGTCATAGTATCTTCTGGCACCCACGTAGCCTCATCAATACTGTGTTGATGCCACATCAGTTTAACTAATGGAATTCTCTTATTTTGCAATTCTTTAACCTTGCGAGCTAAGATACATATCGATTCTTCATCGTATGTCATGTCGGACTAAATGTCAATCTCAGATGCAAAAATCACATGCAAGGGATCAGACCTGTATCGTCGAAGCATCGATATGTGAAATATATTGTGAATCTTTTTCAGCTCTGTAATCTCATACGGCCCGATGAACCTCCGACTCAGCTTGCCTTTTCTACCAAATTGGAGTACTTTCTTCCACGGTGAGACTTTCAAAAACACTTTGTCACCGATTTCAAATTCAATATCTTTCCGTTTCAAATATGCGTAAGATTTCTTACGATTGGAAGCTATTTTCAAACTATCTCGGATCACTTTTACTTTTTGTTTAGTCTCTTTTATCAAATCAACCTCGTGAATCTTATTCTCACTGAGCTCAGTCCAATACAAAGGTATACGACACTTTTTACCATATAAAGCTTCGTACGATGCCATTTTAATACTCGATTGAAAACTATTATTATAAGCAAATTCAATCAATGGCAAATACTATTCTCGCAAACCTTCAAACTCAAGAATGCAACATCTCAACATATCCTCAAGTATCTTAATAATCCGCTCGGATTGACCATCCGTTTGTGGGTGAAAAGTAGTACTGAAATGCAATTTCGTACCTAAAGCCTCTTGCAATTTCTTCCAAAATCGTGAAGTAAATCTTGGATCTCTATCTGACACAATAGACAATGGCACACCGTGCAATCTCACAATATCGAAAATGTATAACTCAGTTAATTTATCAAGCGAGTAATTAGATCGTACCAAAATAAAATGAGCTATTTTCGTTAATCTGTAATATCCCGAATTAGGGCCTAATCGGAATAGTGGTTTCGTGACCACAAATTCGAGATAGAAATAATTATTTTATAATTATTTTGAGGTTTATGATATGATTGCATGATTGTGTGAAAATTTTGTGAAGAAATTCCATGCATAAAATGCTTAATTTGAAGTTAGGGGCTAAATCGAATAAGTTGCAAAACTTGCATTCTAGAAGTTTTTAGTATGAAATTGCTTTGAAATATTAATTAGGAGGTCTTAAATAGAAATTTGACCAATTTCTAAAATTTTTGACAAAAATGGGCTTGTACATGAAAATTTTCAAAGAAAGGCATTAAGGGCATTTTGGTCATTTGGATAATTAATGAAATAAAATGGGAAAAATGACACAAAATAGTCATCTTCCCCATTAGTTGCTGCCGAATGCTCCATGTCTCCATAGCTAGGGTTTCTTCAACTTTCAAGCTTCATAGTAAGTGATTCCAAGCCCCGTTTTTAATGATTTTTATGTTCTTGAGATCCCGATAACTCGATAAAGCTTATGTTAGCAATAATTTAACCTAGGGTTTATATTTGGAAAAATACCCATAGGTGAAATTTGTGTATTTTGATGTTTTATGATAGAATATGATGTTTTAAATTATGTTAGACAACTTATACTACTCGATTTTAAGCAAAACGAGTAAAGGGCTTAATCGGTAAAAATACCTAATAGTCACAAGTACATGTAAGAGTGAGAATTTGATGTTTCCATAGAAGGAAAAGTGATCAGCATGTTGTAAAACATAAGAATAAGGAATAAAGTTTAATCCAGAGCCTAGGGGCAAAAATGTAAATATGCAAAAGTTTAGGGGTAAAATTGTAATTTTGCCAAAATTTGAATTAAGGATTAATTTGATAATGTGAGTATTAAATAAGCTAAATGTGTTATTTTAGATCAAGAAAGACGTGGAAACGACCCCAATCGAGGAAAAGAAAAGATTGTGGATTAAATTGCAAAACCTTTGTATTTTGGTACCAAGGTAAGTTCATGTGTAAATAATGTAGCATAATTGTTATTTTTAAGTCATTGATGGCAATTATGTGATATGCTGATTTTTATCATGAAATATATGCTTTGTGGTTAATTTCGAATAAAATGCAAATTATGTGAATTACTTGTTAAACATAATTGTTACCGAGTATTGGTTCCGGCATTTTACGGAAGACGTCAAGGATATGTGTTCAAGGAAGATCCCGTTTGAACCTTAGGAATAGATTAGGATACAAGTGACATGTCACTAGGATGGTTGAGCATCCGAACTCGTTGAGTTGAGTCCGAGTTCACTTATGGATGCGAATGTTCGAACTCGTTGAGTTGAGTCCGAGTTCGTGAGATGTAACTAGGCATCCGAGCTCGTTGAGTTGAGTCCGAGTTCATTATGGATGCGAACGCCCGAGCTCGTTGAGTTGAGTCCGAGTTCGCTTAAGGGCGGGTTACATGGTAGCTTGGCTACATATGTGGCACTTATGTGCAAACTTCCTACGTATCCGAATTATATTCCGATGAGTTCAACGGGTAAAGTTCTACTCAAATGAAGGAATACTTGAGATGAAAAGAGACGTATTGGTAAGTGATGTGAAATGGATACTTGGACAGGTATGTACTTAACCCTCGGGTTGAGTATTGATACAATAACGATAAGGTAGTAAAATGATGAAAGATGATTAGAAATGAGATTTATGTTTTGGTGATACCATGCTAATGTTGTTTGGTATGATTGCTTTGTTATGTTACTTATTATTTGCATATGAACTTACTAAGCATTTATGCTTACTCCTCTTTCTTACTCATTGTAGTTTTGGACAAGCCAGCTCGAGAGTCGGGATTGGTCTGAGGATCACCACACTATCCTAAGAACTATTCGGTAAAATGGCTTGTAAATTTAAGTATGGCATGTATAGCAAAATACTTATTTTGTGTAAATGATCTTATGGTATGGTGATGAAATGGTTGAGGAAGTGCTTGATAATGATAAATTATGGAAATGGTTAGTTTAGAATATGTTTGTTGTTATGGAAAGTTAATAAGTTACCTAGTTCATGAAAATTCATAAAAAGGATGAAATTTGCCATAAACAGAATATTACAGCAACACTGACGTGAGTTTGAAAATTTACTAAAAATCATAGAAATTGAATTTGGTGATGTATTAAATATCAAATTGAAGCTTATTATGTCTAGTTTCACATGAAACAAACTAAACTGGTAAAAAAATTATATGTTAGAAGATATTTGAATTTTAGTGAAACAGGGTCAGAGCAGTTTCTGAATCCCCTGTTCCAACTTTATAAATTCATCATAAATTGTACAGATATAATTAGGTGGATTATTTTATATCCTCAGAATCCTTATTGAGTCTAGTTTCAGTAGAAATAAACTTCATATTCATATGAATTTTATACATAGATAAAAGTGGTTCGTAGTAAACAGAGGTCAGACTAGTCAAGCCCTGAAACAGGGGTAACTTTAACTAATAAACTGTACTAATTGGCCCAACCAAAAATTCTAGAAAAAAATTAGTGGATAGGCATATGAGTCTAGATTCAGGGAAAATTTACAGATCTTGATTTCGAGTTTTGAAACTCGAGATATGATTTTTCTTGTGACTGTAACGCAAGTAGCTAAAAAGCTGTGAATGTAGAAACAAATAATCTAAAGTTCTTAAAATGTTAAATTAAGTTTAGTAACACCTCATACTCGACTCCGGTGACGGTCTCGGGAGTGGGGGCGTTCCATAATCGATCAACTACAACCCAAATTGAATCTTTCTTTCACAGAGATAGGGGTAAATCCGAAACAAAATCCATCGTCATTCTATCCCATTTCCATTTTGGAATCATAATCGGCTGTAACGAATCGGATGACACTTGATGTTCAACTTTAACTTGCTGAAAGATCAAACATTTCATAACAAATTCAGAGATGTCATGCTTCATACTAGGCCACCAATAAAGCTGTTTCAAATCATTATACATTTTCATACTACCCGGATGCACAGATAAACGACTATTGTGGGCTTCATTCATAATCATTTGAATCAACTCTGGATTTCTCAAAACACGAATTCAGCCTCGAATCTCAAACAATCATCAGCATCAATTCTAAATTATGAATTAGAATTCATTTCACAGTGAGTTTGTTTTGTTATAATCTCATTATCAACATTTTGAGCATCAATAATTTGTTGTAAAAACAATGATCTCACTTTCAACTCAGCTAAAATCGAACCATCATCAGATAGAACCAAATGAGTATTCATCGCACATAATGCAAACAGTGACTTTCGACTCAAAGCATCAGCAACAACATTTACTTTTCCCGGATGATAATTAAGAACAAGCTCGTAGTCTTTTAAAAGTTCTAACCATCTTCTCTGTCGCAGATTCAAATCTTTCTGAGTCATCAGATATTTCAAACTTTTATGATCAGAATACACGTGACATTTCTTACCAAACAGATAGTGGCGCCAAATCTTCAAAGCAAACACAATAGCTGCCAACTCAAGATCGTGCATTGGACAGTTCTTTTCGTGTGGCTTTAACTATCTCGAAGCATAGGCAATAACTTTGCCTTCCTGCATCAAAATGCAACCCAAACCGTTCAACAAAGCATCACTATAGATAACAAATTCTTTACCTGATTCTGGTTGTACTAATACCGGAGCTTTAGTTGATAGGGCTTTCAATTGATCAAAGCTTTTCTGACACTTTTCAGACCATTCAAACTTTTCATCTTTCTAAAGCAATTTCGTTAACGAAGTCGCAATCATCAAAAAGCCTTTTACGAACCGTCTATAATAACCGACAAGTCCTAGAAAACTCAAGTCCCAGAAAACTGCAGACTTCAGAAACATTTCTCGGAGGTTTTTAATCTAAAATAGCTAAAATTTTGCTCAGATCAACTCATATATCGGATGCTGATACAATATGGCCCAAAAAATCTACTTCCCAAAGCCAGAATTCACATTTGCTAAACTTCACATACAGTTGCTTATCTCACAAAGTCTGTAGCACTATTCTCAGATGCTCGACATGCTCAAATTCATCACGCAAATAAATCAATATGTCATCAGTGAATACAACAACAAATCGATCTAAATGCGATCTAAAAATTTTGTTCATCAAATCCATAAAGATAGCAGGTGCATTAGTTAATCCGAAAGGCATAACTAAGAACTCATAGTGGTCGTACCTCGTTCTGAATGCAGTTTTCGGAATGTCTAAGTCTTTTACTCGTAACTGATAATAGCCTATCTCAAATATATCTTCGAAAACATGGTAGCTCCTTTCAACTGATCAAACAAATCATCAATTCGGGGTAGAGGATATTTATTCTTGATAGTCATTTTGTTCAACTGATGATAATCAATGCAAATTCTCATCGTACCATCTTTCTTTTTCACAAACAGAACTGGTGCACCCCAAGGTGAGAAACTCGGTCTAGCAAACCCTCTATTGGTCAAGTCTTGTAACTAAGACTTTAATTCTTTTAGTTCAGTCGGAGCCATTCTATACGGAGCTATCAAAATAGGAATAGTTCTAGGCACTAATTTAATACCAAATTCAACTTCTTGAATCAGAGGTAATCCTGGAAGTTCTTCAGGAAACATATCAGGGAATTCATAGACAACAGGCACTGATTCAACTTTCTTTTCTGTTACTTTCAAATCAATCACATAAGCAAAGCTTCACCAACATTTCCTACAATACTCAGAGCTTTCATCGAAGATAACATTGCAGGAAATCCATTTAAGTCATTAGATTCAATTCGAACAATTTCATCATTCTTGCATCTCAAATCAATTGTTTTCCTTTTGCAATTTACAATAGCATCGTGCAAAGTTATCCAATCCAAACGCAAAAATATATCAAACTCATCAAAAGGTAATAACATCAGATCGGTCAGAAAACAAATGTCTCGAAACATTAACAGACAATTCTTGCAGACTTTATCAACTAGAACACATCTGCCTAAGGGGTTCGAAACTCTAATCACAAATTCAGTAGACTTTACAGGCAAAGTCTTACTGTTCACTAAGTTCATGCATATATAAGAATATGTTGATCCAAGATCTATCAAAGCAATCACAGAAGTATCGTAAGGAGTAAATGTACCCGTTATAACATCGGGAGACGAAGCTTCCTCACGAGCTCAGATGGCGAAGGCTCTAGCAGATGCTCTAGCCTCAGATCGAACAGTGGTGTCTTTAGTTCCTCTTTGAATACCACTCACATTTTTCGTATTTCTAGGAGGTCTACCTCGAGCAGAAGTGTTACTCAGTCTCAGATTTTATACAATCTCTTGCTCAACAGACTCAGGACAATCTCAGATAAAATGATCCAAAGATCCACATTTGAAACATGTCCGATCATACAATCTATAATTTTTAGGATGTCTTTTACCATAGTGTTTGCACTCTGATCGATCGGATAGGATATTTCCAATACTTTACACAGAAGTAGCTGGAGCTCTAAATCTCGAATGTGATCTAGCACGATCTCTACTCTAATGCCCCACATTAGCCTTGGAACGGCTATAATCATCTCGAAATTTATTTGACATAAACTGAAATGATTTACTTGCAGATCTCTTTCTCACATCTCTAGCTTTTGAATCAACTTTTCTTTTCTCTTTCCCGAGTTCTTCGGCTCACTCAACAAGCACAACAAACTCTTTTATTTCTAAAATCTCGACAATAATTTGATGTCTTCATTCAACCCATCCTCGAATCTCTTGCACATAATTGCTTCAGTTGAAACACATTCCCATGCATATTGGCTCAGTTTCACAAATTCTCGCTCGTATTTTGTAACAGACGTACAGCCTTGTTTAAGCTCAAGAAACTCTTTGTGTTTCTGATCAATGAATCTCTGATTGATATATTTCTCCCAGAATTTTAGCTTGAAAGAAATCCTAGGTGACTCGTTCTCTCAGAACCACAAATATTAATGTCTTCCACCAATGATATGCCGTGCCTCTCAAAAGTGAAACGACACATTTTATGCATTCATCCGGAGTCAAAGACAATTCATCAAACACTCGTATCGTGTTCTCTAACCAAAATTCAGCTCTCTCGGCATCATCGTTAGTAGTAGCTCAGAATTCTTTGGCCCCATATTTTTTAATTTTATTAACCGAAGGCTTTTTCAACTGAATCGGATTAGCTTGTGGTCTAATAGGGGCTTGCGAAGGATTGAGTAGGGGTGAAGGTTGTGGCACAACCGGATTAGTTCGAATATATTGGGTTAACCAATCGTTCATCACCTGATAAAAAGCCTACCTAGCCTCTCCCTCATGGCTACTAGTAGCAGGTCTGGAGTCAAATGGCACTGTCCCTTGAGCGGGAGCAAGCGCATTACTCTCGACATCGTCAGCTACGACTCGTTCGGGATCCATTTACTATATAAAAACACATTTTCATTGTTAGGATTCATCACACTATCGCAATTCATAAATATGACATGTATAGCTAGACTCACATACGCTACATTAGTCCTAGAATCGACTAAACCGTAGCTCTGATACCAACCAAATGTAACACGCCTAACCCGTATCCGTCATCGAACTAGGGTTAAAGGCATTACCAGAAAATTCAGAACATTTTATGAACAATTCATATACATCATTCACAATCATAGTGAAACATTACCATAGAGTCCTTTATATAGGTCATCGAGACCTTAAGCATGCATTAGAAAAGGGTCGAGACTAAACTAAGCTCATACCAAATTTTTCAAAACATTAATATTTTTTTCAAAGTTGTACAGGTCACACACCCATGTGAAAAGGCCGTGTGCCTCACACGACTTTAGACACGCCCATTAGTCTTGGCCATGTCAAAACAGGGCATACATACTGACTTGTTCACATGGCCATAAGACACGCCTGTGTACCAGGCCATGTGAAAATTACGAAGGCTACTAACTTGGGTCACACGGTTGACCACACGCCCGTGTGTCTAGCCCGTGGTCGAAACGTACCATTTTTTCACACAAAACATATACCGAAAATCCATTCATAATCACATCCATAACCAAGCCATATCACATGGATAGATATATACACTTTACAAAACATATTCACATACTTCTAGCCTATACATGCCATACTTCAATATATACATTTTCAAAAGGTACCAAAATAGAGTTCGATATTGTGGTGATGATCCTCAATGATCCCTGAGCTTCCAGTAGCTTCGATATCTAGAAAACAGTTGAAAGACACACAAAGTAAACTTTTAAAAATTTAGTAAGCCATATACAAATAAATTTAACACATAACATTAATCTAGATCAATTCATTAATAAAATTCAAGGAAAAATACATTCACATAGCCATATATCGCTTATAGATCATTTTAACATGATTCACATATATACATCATATCTCATTCTTATAGCAACTCATACTTATATCATATGTTCACCAAGGTACATGTACTTACGTTTCATTCTCAAACATAGTATACAATTCAAACATACCTGGATCGGATACAATTTCTCATATTCATCCATTTTCTCAGAATGCCCGTTGAACTGTTCGGAATCAATAAAGATACTTGAATAGCTTGAAAAACTCGTACAATGCCAACGTCCCAGACGTGGTCTTACATGTAATCAAATACCGATGCCAGTGTCCCAGACAGGGTCTTACACGAAATCAAATACGCTGCCGATGTCCCAAACATGGTCTTACACGTAAATCATAAGTCGATGCCAACTTCCCAGACGTGATCTTACACGAAAACACATATCAGATCCTATGTCATGACATATGTATCCTAACTATTCCTATGGTTCGTACGTGACTTTTTGGATGTCGATACTTTGTCAATACTTTCTCGGATATCTCATGCTCAACTCATATAATCATTTATCTTTGTTCAAAAGCATAAAAAAATTAATAAATCAATTTAAAACACATTTATTTGTATATCAACTTACCTCTTACAGATTCGAACAAACGGAGTCTACTACTCAACGACTTTCGATTTCCCCCGATCTAATTTCATTTTCTTTTGTTCTTTATCTATATAAATTCAATTTTAACTATTTTATTCACCAAATCATTCATTCAATCCATATATACACATTTAAGGCATTTTACAAATTAACCCTCACCTTTTCACATTTTAACACTTTAGTCCTAAATTCACAAAATTACAAACTACACCAAATTTCTATACACACTTGCTTAGACGAATATATATGGTGTTCATATAAGCCCCTATGTTTCATTTATTTCACATTTTAGTGCCTCTATTTTCCATTTTCACAATTTAGCCCAAATTACTCAAATTCATCAAAAATTAAAAGACAAAATATATTAACCCAATATGAAACTTCCATAAACTATTATCAAGCTTCATAAAACTCATAGTTTCATCAATGGCATAACTCAAAATCATCAACAAAATCAGAAATTGAGACATGGGCTTTGTAACACCCTATATCCGTAACCCAAGCCAGGATGGAGTACAAGGCATTACCTGCTTGATCTCGTACGTGCAACCCATCTTAAGTGACCAAGACTCGGTCCAATTTAAAACTTTTTCAATTTCTGCTTTAAACCTCTTAATATGGGCCAACGAGGCCTAAATCAACCATTGGAAACCATTCAGAATCCTTCCAGGTCCTTATCTAATCTATGTAAACTTCACATTTAAAATAGGGCACACACCCGTGTGGAAGGGTAACACGCCTGTGTGACCACTGACATGGTCGTGTTGGTGGCTCGTGTGTCTCGCACGGTCTAAACACCTAGGGACACGCCTGTGTCCCTTACCCATGTAGCCAGTTTATTTACACCATTTTACAAAATTCAAGTGCTAACTTCACACGGCCTGGACATAAGCCCGTGTCCCTGGCCCATGTTTCTCTCACGGCCTTGATACGCCAGTGTCTTAGCACGTGTGAGAAAACTTGAGTATTCTATTTTTGACATCAGCACACCTAACATGCCACACGGCCATAGCACACGCCCGTGTGCTAGGCCATATCCTCCATACGGCTGAGACACACGGTCGTGTCTCTGCCCGTGTGTTTGTTACCATGCGTACTAACTTGAAATTTTTACGTGCAGGGGACACACGGCCTCATCACACTCCCACATGGCTAACCGTGTGTCACATACGGCCTAGACACACGCCCGTGTGTCTACCCGTGTGGAAAAATAAGGTTATTTACCAAGTCTATTTGCCACTCCTATCCACATAAATCAACTCAAACTCAACCAACACCAATTCTAGTCTATACCATACAACTTAATCAGCTATAATAGACATACTTTCTTAAGGCAATATACTCAACCAAGGAAATATCATATTTGCATATAATCAAAATGAGTAATGGTCAATATTAAGACCAAATTCAAGGTGTGGGACTTATCCCAAGCCTACACATTAGGCCAATGCTTAAGGACACAAAGTAATCAAGTCTAAGCCATATACATGCCATATTCAAAGATATAAATCCAACTATACTGAAGGTTTCAGACAATAGTGTGATCGATATCTTTGACTTCAAGTGATCCTCGAGCTAAATAGGCGGCACTATAAGAAAATGGAAAGGAAGGAGGGTAAGCATAAAAGCTTAGTAAGTTGCATATAAATAAACATACAACAACAATTCCTCAATAATCATCATGCTCATCACACAAGAATGAGCATAGGTATGACTTACTCATTACCATCCATACATGTCATATGCTCTCTAATAGGCTCATTTTTCATACGTACCAATTTGGTACTTGTATCACTCGCAACATGATTATGTCTTCATTATTAACTCGCAAACATACTTACACCATTGAACCATTCAGTACATTACTGGTCCTTCTATAAACCTCAATCTAGGGGTAAGGTGCCGATGCTATGTCCCGGACAGAGTCTTACACTGGCTCACATCTCAAGTCGATGCCATGTCCCAGACATGGTCTTACACTAACTATCATTATCGAGGCCGATGCATGTACCTGACACGTCTTACACTAACACTCATCTCAATGCCGTTGCCATGTCCCAGACATCGTCTTACACTGGCTATCATAATGTGGCTGACGCATGTCCCAAACATGTCTTACTCTAGCTTACACAAGTGACCCAAATGTCATAGCTAGAATATTCGGTTCATTTCCTAGTGTTCCAACGGGAATTTTACCATATCATTGTCTTTATGTATTCTCGATACACAATCAAGCAATTCATGCTATACCCATTCAATGAAAACTTACACACATATATTATTACTATAGTTATATTATTTACATACAACTTACCTCTGTTTAAAAAATGTACTCAACTAGTTGGTTTAGTCGATTTGCTTGGCTTTCCCCCGGTCTAGCTTTGGATTTGGCAAAACTTGATCTATAATAACAAAATGCACTCATTTAGTCACTAATTATAATTAGGCTACCACAAATTCACATCTTTGGTAAAATGACCATTTTACCCCTATGATCGTAAATCAATTTTTATTGATTTTTTTTTGTATTTCAAGCCTATCTGAACTCTTTTTACTCCTATAGCAACCCTAAAATCCCACTATTTCACACGCTTATCACCTATTTTGCAACTTATGCAAAATAGTCCCTTTAGGTGTTTTCATGCTAACACCTTTCACAAAAGTTGTTTAGAACTCTTCTAAGATTTATATTCTTCCATAAAAACTCAGCAAACATCACAAGAAAAACCCTAAACTCTTAATCATTTTGCAAAATAGTCCCCTTATATGAAAGCTCATGCTTTAGGGGTTCCAAAAATGTAAAAATCTTCAAGAAAACTCATTAAAATCACTTACTTGTTGAGGTGATAAGTTGCTAAAATTTCAAAGCTTCAAAAACCCCTCTTTTGCTGATATTTTCGGTCAAGAAGAAGAGAAATGATGGAAAATATGAAAACTAGGCATTTAGGGTATTATTTTATCACATAAAATGACATCACTTACCTAAACAATTGACCATTTGAAGAATTCTTGTCTCATGGCCAGACAAGCCATATTTAGGGGTCTAATTGCTCTTTAAATACCCCCAAATTTTAGATCTCTAGCTATTTAACACATTTGGGTACTAAAATGCAACTTTTGCCTTTTATGCGATTTAGTCCTTTTTCGCAATCGGGCTCACACACACCAAATTAACTCACCAAATTTTTTGTACACTAAATATAATCATGTTATAACCTCATAATAAAAATAAAAATAATTTTCCAACCTCCAAATTTGTGGTCCCGAGATCACTGTTTCGACTAGATCCTAAATCTGGCTGTTACAGGCTTGATAGAATATAGAGCAACGATCACAAAAATGTAGAAATTATCAAAAACCGAACAAAACACATACCTCAATCAAAGAAAGCATTGGTCAAACCTTAGATAGCTCTTTTTCTTTTTTTTTTCTATTTTCGGTTGATGAACAAAGAAATAAAGAATATGATAGCTTTTCTTTTAATTATTGTAAGTTTATTTTCATATTTACTTATTTAACCTTTGTTTAAACATAAAATAAACACATAATGGATGGTCATTTATGTCCATTAACCTTATCAATGGCATAATAACAACATAAGGACCTCCCATTTAAAAAGACATAACAAATAGGCACTTTTAACATATGGCAAGAAACTTTTACATTTTACGCAATTAGGTCCTTTTGTCAAATTAAACACACAAACGATCAAATTTTCATATGGAATTTGTACACATACTAAGTCACATAAAGTAACCACAAAAAATAATATTAAAATATTTTTTTGACTCGAATTTATGGTCCAAAAACCACTTTTTTGACTAGGGTCTAAACCAGGCTATTACAAAACATATTAGCGTTGAATCAAAGAAATGATGATGAAAGTATATAGTTTTGTGAATGAGTAACTGAAAGGTTTGTTAGTTGATGTGAATTCATGTATCTATAATCACATTTTAGATTATGTGTATATGATTATATCAAGTTTATTTCATATGAGCTTACTAAGCTTTAAATCTTACATCGTTTGTTTTTCTATGTTTTATAGTAAATTTAAAGTTAGCTCGGTTCTGGAGGTCATCGAAGATCGGTTTATGCTTAGCTCGGTTCTGGAGGTCATCGAAGATCGGTTTATGCTAGCCACCTATCATTGCTACCTATGAACTTTGGTATTTTAAGTATATGGCATGTATAGTGACTTTGAGTCATGTTGATTATGTTATCGTAATGATTTTGGCCAATTGAATTGGCTTGTAAACGTACATGTTTTGGTTTGTATATATAGCCTTGAGTAATGGCTTATTTGGATTATTTTGGTATGGTTGAAATATGTATTGATATATGTGTTTATGCTTTGTGATATGAATTGTATGATGATTAGGTGATGCTTGATGGCTATAGGTATTATAAGTGTTCAAATGGTGGAATTGTGGACATTGGTATGCTTGTGAAATTAGGCTAAATAATGCATATTTGAGTTTGGTCACTTAGATGTTTGAAGTAATTAGTATTTGGTATATTTTGAATGGGTAAAACATGAGATTATAAGTATGTTGGTTGTTAGTATTGGAAATGGTATGATTTAACCTTGATTGAGGTTAAAATAGATGTTCATTTATGCTATGGTTTTGTACCATTTGGGTTGTGTAGGTACATACAAATTTTGGGTGGCAAATTGGCTTGGTAAATAGCCCATTTTTGTCCATATAGACAGAGACATAGGCGTGTGTCTTAGCCATGTGTGGCACATGGTGATGTTGCACGGCCGTGCATCCCTTAGTGTTTTTTAGAAATCAAGTCAGGATGCTCCACACAGCCTCACACACGGGCATGTGACTTGGTTGTGTTGCATAAGTCAGTATACCCTATAGGTTTGGCACGTCCTAGCACACGGCCTGGAACACGGGCGTGTGTGGCCCCTTCGAAGGGTATACGGGCTAGACACATAGGCATGTGGTTGGTAGTGTGACCCAAGTCAGTAAGCTACGGGGTAGGACATGGGATGGGACACGGCCATGTGCTCCCATTTCGAATTTCCACATGGCCAGTGACACGAGTGTGTCTGGTGGCCATGTGATACACATGGCCTAGCCACACAGACGTGTGTCCCCTATTTTGAGAAAAATTTTCAAGGTTTCATGAAAGTTTCCTAAGTTTTTAGTTTAGTCTCGAACCATTCCCAAAGCATATTTAGGGCCCCGTAGGCTCGTATCAGGGACAAATTGATTGAGATTGAATGATGAATGTATGAATTTATTAAATGTGTGTGATAAGTATGTTTAAATGTGTTATAAGTCTGGTAAAGCTCCGTAACCCTATTCTGGCATTGAATATGGGTCTTACATTTATTGATATCAAAGCTATGGTTTAGTCGATTCTAGGATTATTGTAGCAAATGTTAAAGTCTAGCTATACATGCCATATATAAACTGTGATAGTGTGATGACTCCTGACATTTAAAAATGTGTTTTTATATAGTACATAGATCCCAATCGAGCTATAGCTGATGAGGTTGAAAGTAATGTGCCAGCTCCCGTTCAAGGGATAGCGCCTTCTAAATCTAGACCCATATCAGGTAGACAGGGAGGAGAGGCTAAAGAAGCCTTCTTTCAAATGACGAACGAGTGGTTCACACAATATTTCCAAATAAACCCGGCTGCTCAAAAACCTCCACTCCCTTCTAATCCCCAATCGGTTCCCATGACTCCTCAAGGTATAGAACATTTCAGATTGAATAAGCCCCCAGCTAATAAGATCCATAAACATGGGGCTGAGAAGTTCAGAGCTAATGTTGACGATGATCTTGAGAAAGCTGAGTTTTTTCTTAAAAATACTATCAGAGTATTTGATGAGCTTTCTTCCACACCGGCAGAGTGTTTAAACTGTGCTATATCACTTCTGAGGGACACCACATAGTAGCGGTGGAATACATTAGTATTAGTGGTGCCAAGAGAGAGAGTCACCTAAGTGTTCTTTCAGATTGAGTTCTGGAAGAAATACATAAGCCAACTATTTCTGGATCAAAAGCACAAAGAACTTTTAGAAATGAAACAGGCAGTATGACCGTAACCGAGTACGAGAGAGAATTTGTGCAATTGAGTAAACATGCTCAATTGTAACGCCCTAAAAATTTAGGTATTTATTTTTGTATGTTGTGTTGCATAAATGTATGCTTGTTTCAGTGGCTGAGTGTCCTGAGGAGTGTTGGAGGGGTCCTGAGTTCAAGCTTTGGCTTGTACACAATTTTGATTTTGGCTTGATTAAACGTTGTCTCTTGTTAGTGAGATTCTTAAATAAATATAGGAAGGAAGTGTAATAAATAGCGTGTTGGTCTATGGGTTAGTGGTGTGTAGAGTGTTAAGGGGGATCTGAGGTTCGATTCTTGACAGTGCATAAAGGGTATTTTGGTTTTCTTTTTGCTCCTGACGTGGGAAGGTGTTGTAGTGGGACTAAGATTGAGGTGTTAGAGGAGTGTGAGGAGTTGTGGCCGAATTCTAGGGATTGAGTGTAGGAAGTTTTGGTTGGTAGGGATTTGGGGGAGTGAGATAAGGTTGAGAGATCTTAGGAGTGATAGGGGGAAATAAATTAGGAGTTTGAATGGGGTAGTAGTGAGTGTGCCAAATAAAGACTCTCACTTTTGGAAATTTGTGGTTTTTTTTTTAACAAAAGGCTGGGAGTTTGGTCATTGTTTGGTTTCGGCTCTTTTCTCCTAGATGTGAATTGTTGCTTTTTGTTTTGGTTGTTCGTTTAAGGCATTTTTAGATTGTTCTTTTTGACGTTTTGGTCACCAACCTCGTGTGCTCTTTCCCTCTTTTGTATCAAGTCTCTTGATCGAACACACTTTCTTTCTTTCATCTTTTCTTTTCTCCCCATTCTTTTGACTAAAGATACTATCTTCCCTTCTTTTGACTCTCGTAGTTATCGAAGTTTCTTTTAGTTCATCTGAACTTAAAGGGCAAATACTATGTCCCCTTTGGTTGCGGTTCGGTGTTGCTCTTCAACAAATCGGTAAGTAATCTTGCATTGCTAAAGTCGAATGTTATTCCCTTCTTGCTAATTCTTACCCTCTTTTTCCTAGGTGTGGTGTATCTTGCGGTTTCTTGAGTTATTTGAAAGTGAAGGGGTTGTCGTGAGTGCCGAGCAGTCGGACCTTTCTCTCTTTTCTCGATCAAGGTAATTCTACTTGCGATTATGGTGTTCTTTCGGGCATGGCTTGACTATGAAGGTGTTGGCCGATGGCCTACCTTCTCTTATTCTTGGGCTGTGTTTTATTTAGCCGTATGTTAGTCTTGCGTCATGTGTTTGGTGGCAATCATTAATGGGTTTCACTAACTATGCAGCTATTCAATTAAGAGAGTAAACCAACCTTAGTCAACGAGTCGAGCAGGGTTAGTTACTCTTGTGACCAAGGCAAGTATCTGATATTATTATAAGTTGGGAATATAGAAGGGGGATAAACCCTAGTAATAATCGACTATCAGATTATCGTGACTGAATGTAGGTTTGGGAAACTTTTGGGCTAGATGCATGTTTCACAACAGGTGTGTAACTACACTTCAATATTCGTTAACTGGCAAAAATCAGAAAACTGTGCATGTTAACATTATTTGAGCGTGCTCACGCTTGTGTTGATCTCAGGATGCTCAAAAAAATGGCGTATGATCGTAAGAGGCCACCATGAGCGATTTTATGGGCTTTGAGTAGTTTGGGCCATGTTGGCCCAGGAATGGGCCGAGTGGGCCCCACGGGCCTACGGGCCCCACACGAGTAAAGCACACGAACGTGTGGATAGTAGTGGACCAGGCTGTGTAGTTTACAAGGCCAAGGTCATTTTTGGGCTTATTGGGCTCATTGGGCCACACGGGCGTGTGGGCCCCTACAAGCCCTGTTATGAGCTTTGGGCCATATCTACTTTTTGACTATTTAGATTGCACGAGTCGCTCGAGACGACTGTGGACCTATTTTAGGGTTGGTAAGTACATTTAGACCTCATACTGATAAAATGACGATTAGACCCATAAGACGTAAAATGACTGATATACCACTGTGTTATAAATGACTGTATTTGTAACATCCTAAAATAGGGCCTAAATGAAACAGTGGTTGCGAAACCGCAAATATGAGGTAGAAAAATTTACTTTATTATCATTTTAAGGTCTATGGCATGATTTCATGATTGTGTGAAAATTTCGTTTAGAAATTTTATCGACAGAGGGTCCAATTTGATATTTAGGACTAAATTGCAAAAGTTGTAAAATGTGTGTTCTAGTTCACAAAGGTACTAAGTACTTGTGAGAAATGGGTTTTTAAAGTGGATATCCTTGGATAGTAATTAGACCATTATACTACTTTGGACAAAAATACCTAAAGGAAGATAAAACATCATAGTTTTTAATTAAGGGCATTTTGGTCATTTAGTTATTAAAATGAATTAAAAACAAAATTAAAAGTCAATTTTTGTCCATCTTCAACCCCTTGGCTGAATTTCACATGAGGAAGACATATCTAGGGTTTTTCAAGCTTCCAAGCTCGATTGTAAGTCCGTTTTAGCCCCGTTTTTAATGTTCTTTACGTTTTTGGAGTCCCGGTAACTTGATTAAGCTTATTCTAGCAATAATTTAACCTAGGGTTTATATTTGGAAAAATACCCATAGGTGAAATGTGTTTATTTTGATGTTTTATGGTAGAATATGAAGCTTGAAATTGTGTTAAACAACTTTTGCTAAGCGATTTTACGTGAAAACGAGTAAAACGACATAATCGATAAAAATACTTAATGTTCATAAGTACATGCTAGAGTGAGAATTTGATGTTACCATAGAAGGAAAAAAATGATCAGCATGTCATAAAACATAAGAAAATAGGATGAAGTTTAATTTCTGAGCCTTGGGGAAAAAATGTAAATATGTAAAAGTTTAGGGGAAAAAGTGTAATTTTGCCAAAGTTTGAGTCAAGGACTGTTTTAATAAATGTGAGTATTAAATAAGATAAATTTGTTATTATAGATCAAGAAGAACGAAATCCAGAGTTAGACTGGGGAAAGAAAAAGATAGTGGACTAAATCGATATAGTTGATCGTATTTTGTTTCGAGGTAAGTTTACGGTAAATAAATGCAATATTCTATTATTTTATGTTAATATTGTTAATTTCTAGCATGTGTATATTTATTTTATGAAATTATTCGAAGAAGACTCAAGCATGAATTGACGGAGAAGTAATTTCATAAAGTCCCGGTTGAACCTTAGGAATGTGTAGGATACAAATGTCATGACATTAGGGTTTAAGGATACCATGTAAGACCATGCCAAGGCATGGAAATTTGTAAGGTTTCTAAGGCAAGGAAATCATGTAAGACCATGTCAAGACATGGCATTGATAAGTTACTATAAGGCAAAGGTCCCATGTAAGACCATGCCAAGGCATGGCATTGATGAGTTCATAAGGCAAGGATACCATGTAAGACCATGTCAAGACATGGCAATGGTAAGTTTCAAAAGGATACCACGTAAGACCATGACAAGTCATGGCAATGGTAAGGTACCCGTGTATCCTTAGTATTCCAAGTGGTTCAACGAGAAAATTTAAAGAGAATATCAAGGTAAGGTAAGGTAAGACGAGTGATACTAAAAAGGTAAGACAAGTTCATGCTAGAAGAGCAAATAAGTATATAATGTTCATGTATGCTTGATAAGGAAAAAAAGTAAGTAAAATTTATTAATAAATTTGATTAAGTAAGTAAGTATTTAAGTAAGTGAGTAAGTGAAGAAGTTTAAAATATGTCTATGACAATTAATGAAGTTGCATTAAGTAATATCATGCCAAGTAGTAGGATAATTCTTATGAATGTTGTTATTTATTTGTATGCAAACTTACTAAGCTTAATGCTTACCCCCTTTATTTTCCTTCTTTTTATAGTTTTTTCAAGCTAAATCGGGGATCGAAAAGTACGTCGAAGGTCCGGGCACACTATCACAAGGATTATTTTGGTATAGCTAGACGTTTAATTTTGAGTATGGCATGTATAGCATCGCAGCCATTTTGTGTGTATAATCTTATGATATGACTAATGAATGGTATGTAAATGCTTGATAATGATTAGCTATTGGAATGGCTAATCAAGGACATGTTTGGTGTTATGTATACCTAAATGCTAGTTATTCTATGGAAATCATGAAAACGGTGAAATTAGCTTTAAAACAGTATCAGATACCAGTAATGACTTGAATTTGAAAAATCACTAAAAATAGTAGAAATGGATTTAGATAGTGAGTGAGATACAGAATTAAAAATTATTGAGTCTATTTTCATATGAAAGAAACAGAGAAATAAAGGAGTTGTATTTTATGAGATATTTAAATTTTGGTGAGACAAGGTCAGAGTGATTTCTGAATCCCCTATTTTGAATTTAGAAATTCACTAAAAATTGTACAAAAATAATTATGAGTTATACTTTATATTTATAGATTTATTATTAAGTCTAATTTTAATATAAATAAACGGCATGGTTATTTGAATTCTATACAGGGAGAAAACTAATTTGTAGTGAACAGATGTCAGAGTAGCCAAAAACTAAAATAGGGGAAATTTATCTAATAAACTGTACTAATTTGCTAGACCAAAAATTATGAAAAAAATTTATAAGAAGGTATACGAGTCTAGTTTTAGAGAAAATTTACGGATTTGAATTTTGAGTTTCGTAACTCAAGTTATGATTTATTTAGTGACAATGACGTAGATGGACAGTTTATTTGTGAAAGATGAAATAAATTGTTTTGATTTGTTTAAGTGATCGAAAATTTTTTATCGAGTCCTGTTTGTTCCCGAACCATTTCAATTTCATGTTTTAGGGTCTCGTGGACCCTTTTTAGGGACATATTGAATGAATGAAACTAGATTAATTTTAAAAGCAAATTTTTATGCCCCGAATTAGTAAGCTAAGTTCAGTAACGCCTCGTGCTCGACTCCGACGACGGTCTCGGGTAAGGGGTGTTACAGTATTTGAGCATGATATTTTGCATACATATATTATATTATGACATGACATGATGCATGGGGGTGGGATTGATATATTTAGAGGAAGTGTACTATACTGGCAGCTCTGCTGCAAATACTGTTAGTGCCGCAACTAGTGCTATATTATGGAGTGTAGGGATGGGTTGTTCGATTTTAACCCCACATGGAGTGTAGGGCTGGACGGAGTGGAGTGTAGAGGATGGATAGGTAGGATCTCTGTATGCATCTCTGATACTGTACTGAATTGGGCTAAGGCCCACACTGATACTGTTATTGTAATGGGCTCATGCCCACTCTGATATTTCCACTGATACAGGCTTAGGCCCAGACTGCTTTGCACTGCATGATTTATTGGGTGATAAATAGGGATTACACACTGAGTTTTCACAAACTCACCCTTCTACTTGTCTCCGTAGGTAATCCTTAGGCGGGTTAGTGCTGCGAGAGACTTGAAGATGGCCACATCACTGTTTACGTTTTCGTATTTACTTTTTAGTGAAAGTAGTTTTATTTGGGGTAAATTTTATGTAATAAGGCCACTTTAAGTTTTTATTTTTATTTTGGGGATTTATTTAAATTGATTTATATCTGTTAGCAGTAGAACTTAGGTTTTCAAAAGGTAACTAATTTTCAACTACCATGCTACGCAACTTGTTTTAAAAGCTTCCGCAATAAACAATATTTTTAAAGTGTAATACCAATTTAGTATGGCACATGTTTTGCTAAACAAACCTGTAATTTAACAAATGAACAAAATAAGTTAGCTCTCATAAAGGTCACATACGAGGTTTTAAAACAAATGGACTCTTCCAATAGAACTACGCTTTTTAAAACTCACTCCAATGTGACATCATAGATTCGGCCATAACGTCTAGGCCGCGTTTGGAGTGTTACATTTGATGGTATCAGAGTCAGGTTACAAAACTCTGCTGTGGATTTGGGTTTTTCCTAAAAACATAAATTTCAAAAGAATTGTTTCAAATGGTGGAAAAATATTTTGAGGTGTTGTTGTGGGCTACCGAGTCTCCGGCGCCGATTCTATAAGTTCTCTAAACTACTAATCGATTTAATTGAAATACTGAGATTACCGTAGATAATAGATTGTACTGAAACCTTTATTAAGGTAACCTAAAACTGTAGTAAGACTACGATCTGGGAAAATAAACAACTCTGAATTATTGATGTTATTTTTCATAAAACATCCGTTAATAAACACTGGAACTGTAAAACTTATGCATAAAACTGTTAATACAGATAATACGTAAATCGATAATGAGCACCAGAGGTACTCGTGGAAGGGGTACAAGAGGCCACGTCGAAGGCCGTGGAGGTGCTCAAGCTGGGTCTTTGCTATCAAGCCATATGCCTAACGTTGAGGCAAAGGAGGCACCGACTTCACTTGTGACTGAGACTAGGTCACACGATCGGGTAGCTGGGGATAACGCACTGTCCCAAGCTATGCTACGAATTTTGGAAATGGTCGCTGGGACCAATACT
The DNA here is from genome assembly GCA_025698465.1 of Gossypium longicalyx. Lineage (NCBI taxonomy): Eukaryota > Viridiplantae > Streptophyta > Magnoliopsida > Malvales > Malvaceae > Gossypium > Gossypium longicalyx. Next base: position 25,111,681 of record CM046999.1, read on the forward strand.
GGTACTGTGGGCCGTGGGTCGGTAACGGAACGACTCAGGTCTAATGGGGCTGAGATCTTTAGGGGTATCGCTGGAGTTGCCCCTAATGTGACTGAATATTGGATAGAGGCCACAGAGAGGATCATGGATGATCTTGATTGCACCCCAGAGTAGAAACTGAAAGGTGCAGTGTTGTTGTTGCGAGATGAAGCCTATCAGTGGTGGCTTACAGTGAAAGAGGGTACTCAACCCGAACGGTAGACTTGGGAGTTTTTCAAAAATGCGTTCTGAGGGAAATATGTGGGCGCTAGTTATGTAGATGCTCGGAGGAAAATTTTTTTGAATCTTACCGAGGGGGATAAGTCGGTAGCAGGATATGAGTCTGAGTTTCTACGACTTAGCCGCTACGTACGTGGGATAGTGGCAACTGAATATGAGCACTGTGTTCATTTCGAGGACGGCCTCAGAGATAATTTGCAGGTTTTGATAGCTCCACAGAGGGAGCGAGATTTTGCTGTGTTAGTAGAGAAGGCGAAGATCGCCGAGGATGTGAAGCGCGCTAAACGCCAGAACTGTGAGAAGGATAAAGGAAGGAACAAGAGGGTTTGAGAGCCCTCAGGTTCAGCTATGTGGCCTAAGAAGAAGGCCAGATTTGATGGGCTAGCTAGAGTTGAGGCCCCTATTACTATTACTAGACCGCAGTCTTGTGCTGATTGTGGGAAACACCATCAGGGTGAGTGTTGGAAGATGTTAGGGGCATGTTTGAAGTGTGAATCTATAGAGCACCATATCAAAGATTGTCCACAGAGGCCCGATCAGATGCAAGCTACTGGTATGGGTATTGTTCAGCCGCATAGAGGTTTTCAGCGGCCACCAAGAGGCCGTGGTCAGCCCAGAGGTGGAAATGGTATGGGCTGTGGTCGTGGAGCACTAGGTAGAGGTGTTGGTCATACTGAGGCGAGGCAGCCAGCACTGGTTTATGCTGCACGTCGTCGAGAGAATGGAGACACCCCAGTTGTTATTACGGGTATGTTCTTTATTCATCATGTACCTTACACTGTAATATCTTGATTTTGGTCCTAGTCAGAATAGTGGTTTTGTGACCACAAAATCTGAGATATAAATAATTATTTTATAATTATTTTGATGTTTATGATATGATTACATGATTGCGTGAAAATTTCGTGATGAAATCCTATGCCTAAAGTGCTTAAATTGAAATTAGGGACTAAATCGAATAATTTGCAAAACTTGTATTCTAGAAGTTTCTAGTATGAAATTGCTTTGAAATATTAATTAGAAGGTCTTAAATGGAAATTTGACCAATTTTAAGTTCATGGAAAAAATTAGGACATGGAAGGAATTTTTGAAAGTTTAGTAGTAAGGGCATTTTGGTCATTTAGGGGTAAAATGAATTAAAATACAAAATTAAAAGCCAATTTTGCTCATCTTCTTCACCATGGTCGAATATAGCAAGGAGAAACCATGGCTAGGGTTTTTCGAGCTTCCAAGCTCGATTGTAAGTCCATTCTAGCCCCGTTTTTCAAGTTCTTTACGTTTTTGGAGTCCTAGTAGCTTGATTTAGCTTATGCTAGCAATAATTTAACCTAGGGTTTATATTTGGAAAAATACCCATAGGTGAAATTTGTGTATTTTGGTGTTTTATGATAGAATATGAGGTTTTAAATTATGTTAGACAACTTGTGCTACTCGGTTTTAAGTGAAAACGAGTAAAAGGGCTTAATCGGTAAAAATACCTAATAGTCATAAGTACATGTTAGAGTGAGAATTTGATGTTTCCATAGAAGGGAAAAATGATCAGCATGTCATAAAACATAACAAAATAGGCTGAAGTTTAATTTACGAGCTTTGGGCAAAAGTGTAAATATGCAAAAGTTTAGGGGCAAAATTGTAATTTTTCCAAAATATGATTTTGGTTTAATTTGAATAATGTGAGTCCTAATTTTTAAATGATAGAGCAAGGAAAATTGAAATTCGGGCTAAAATGGGAAAAATACCAAGTTGTGGACGAAATGGTAAAAGTAGCCATTTTCGCATACTAGGTAAGTTCATGTGTAAATAATGTAGCATAATTGTTATTTTTAAGTTATTGATGTTAATTATATGATATGCTGATTTTTATCATGAAATATATGCTTTATGGTTATTTTCGAATAAAATGTAAATTATGTGAGCTACTTGTTAAATATAAATTGTTATCGAGTATTGGTTTCGGTATTCTACGGAAGACGGCAAGGATATATGTTCGAGGAAAATCTCGTTTGAACCTTAGGAATAGATTAGGATACAAGTGACATGTCACTGGGATATTTGGGCATCCGAACTCGTTGAGTTGAGTCCGAGTTCACTTATGGATGCAAACGTCCGAACTTGTTGAGTTGAGTCTGAGTTCGTTAGATGTAACTAGGCATCCGAACTCGTTGAGTTGAGTCTGATTTCACTTATGGATGCGAACGCCCGAGCTTGTTGAGTTGAGTCCGAGTTCGCTTATGGGTGGGTTACATAGTAGCTTGGCTACATATGTGGCACTTATGTGCAAACTTTCCATGTATCCGAATTATATTCCGATGTGTTCAACGGGTAAAGTTATACTCAAATGGAGGAATACTCAAGATGAAAGGGACGTATTGGTAAGTGTTGTGAAGTGGATACTTTGAACAGGTATGTACTTAACCCTCGGGTTGAAAAATCGATATAACAACAATATGGTAAGATGATAAATGAAAATATGATATGAATGTCTTGGTGATGATTATGCAAATGATGTTTTATGTTTGCTTATATGGTTATGTTACTTGCTATTTTCATGTGAACTTACTAAGCATTTATGCTTACTCCCTCCTTTTCATTTCTTGTAGTGTTGACAAGCCAGCTCGGAAATCGGGAACGGTCGGAGGCAAGCTCACACATTCCGTATACCATCTTGGCATAATGGCTTGTATATTTTGAGTATGGCATGTATAGCATTATAATCATTTTGTATATATGGTCTTATGATATGGTTATTGAGTAGTATAAAAATGCTTGGTAATGATTAGCCATTGGAATGGCTAATTATGATCATTTTTGGTGTTATGTAAGTCAAATTGCTAGTTAATCCATGGAAACCATGAAATAGGTAAAATTTACCATAAAATAGATTCAGACAGCAGTAGTGACGTGAATTTGAAAAATCATTAAAAATAGTAGAGATATAATTAGATGATGAATAAAACATGCAAGTGAAGAATTATGAGTCTATTTTCATATGGAAGAAACGAAACAAGTATATGAGTTATATTTTATGAGATGTTTAAATTTTTGTGAAATAGGGCCAGAGCGATTTCTGGATCTCCTGTTCTGACTTTGGAAATTCACCATAAATTTTATAAAAATAATTAGAAGTCATAATTTATATGTACAGATTTTTTATTGAGTCTAGTTTTAATAGAAACAAACGTTATAGTCATTGAAATTCTGTAGAGAGAGATATATGATTCGTAATACATAGAGGTCAGAGCAGTCGAACCCTGAAATAGGGGAGACTTTAACTAATAAAATGTACTAATTGGCCTAGCTAAAAATTCTAGAAAAAAATTAGTAAATATATATATGAGTCTAATTTCAGGGAAAATTGATGGAATTTGATTTCGAGTTTTGTAACTCGAGATATGAATTTTTAAGCGACTGTGACGCAGATTGCTAGTTTGATTGGAAATTTTAAAAATAAATTGTTTGAGCTGTTTAAGTAATGAATTAAGTCTGCTAACACCTCGTATTCGACTCCAGCGACAGTCTCGGGTATAGGGCGTTACATTTGGTGGTATCAGAGCAGGTTTAGTCGGTTCTCGGACTAACCTAGCATGTGTAAAAGTTTAGCTATACATGCCACTGATCTGTGATAGTGTGATGTCTTCCGACGCGTATGAGTATCGTCTTATTTAGACAGTACTCTCCAACCCGAGCTGCGCCCGACCATGTTCAATGTTATGTGAAGGTATTTGAGTAAAATTATGATTATGATAAGTATCGGTTCAGAAAAGTATGAATAAAGGTTTATGATACATATGTGATAAATATTCATATTTGCTTAATGCTCATATGATGTAGTGTATATGGCTTACTTGATAAGATGAACGGAATAAATAGAAAGTAGTAGAGGTATGAATAAAAGTCATAATATTATGATACGAATGAAAATGTCCTTGTTTTGATTTGGACGTCGAATGTTGATGAATGCTAATGATATATAATTTTTATGAGATAAAGGATTATAATGAAATGAACTTATCTATGTTAAATTGTTGGACTGAATTATATGATTGTAATGATATGTACATGATGATGCACGAAATGAAAGTTATGATTGTGGTGCAAATATCTATGTTTGTTTGGCCTTATATGATGTCATGAGCATGACTTAATTTAATTAAATGAATGGATAAGTAAAGCTATCTAGAAAACATAGAATGTATGCATAAGTATATTGTCTAAATGGGACAATAGGAAAATTGGTGTAAGCCAACATGAATGAATGACATGATTTTGATGATGTTGTTATGATGATGGAAGTTGTGTCATATGTGTATGTATAAGAAAGTCGAGTCAGAGGTCCTACAACCCCTCCCCCTTACCAAAATGGTACTTATAATGGAATTTCATGAGATTTGTATTGAATAAGCTTCCGGTTGAGAACCCAAAGAGTTCAGTGATAGAATAATTATAAGTATGATCAGAGATTGAAAATGAGCTGATAAGTAAAGTCAAAGCCAGTAAAGTATCGGATTGACGTAAAGATTATTGGAATTATGCACTTTATTCAGCTTAGAAAAGGAATTCTCCTTGGTAAACCGAATTACTCGCTTGCAAGGTCGAGAAAAGTGTAGATCGAAATTTATTCAGAATCGCCTTCTTTAGTGAATGGTTTAATATGAAATTTGTGACGGCAGAACTAGTTGGGGAAATGATATTTGAAATGTGAACTATCTGAGTGTGATGGTTATGACTGGATAGATTTAGCCGTCTCTTTTGAGATGTTCTATGTGTTTACCCGTTCTCAGAAATATTTCTATGGCTATTGATCTTCTGAAGAAATTCTTGTTATATGGGAATGTCTTTTAATCCTGGTGTTGGATGAAAGCATTGGTAGTCTGACTGGTTTATAATTTATATTGCTCTATTTCATCGGGTATTCTATTTCATTTCGTCTAATAAGAATTGATGAGAGAATACATATGATATTATGATTCTGTTTCTTCTACTTGATGCTTCATCTGATATATATGTATGGGAAGATATATTGTTCTTGTTATATTTGATTCCAATGGGATTAAATGATGTTTTCTTTTGGACTTTCTTTCTTTGAAGAATTATCGGGGTATTCCGTATTTTCTCTATGAGTTTGGTTTTCGATTCTCCGGCTTGGTTTTCGATTCTCCAGCATAGTATCGTATCTTGGGTTTCTTTATTCTGGATTTCTTTATTCTGGATTTCTCTATTTTGGATTTCTTTCTTCGGTTTTCTTGTTATCTTTGTTCCATAATTTGTCAATTATGACTCATGTTCAAGTGCGTTCTTCTTCATTCGTGATAATCATGTCAAATATGACTATACTTCTAATTTGATCTTGGTAATGTGGTGATTTTAGTATTGGGGTTTTTTTTCTAATTTCGTATAAGGATTTGACATCGATAAAGGCATAAGTGATAAAAGCGCGAGTTTCAAATCGGTATGGTGAATTATCTATTTGAAAGATTTCATGCGACAATTATTTCAGGATTATTTTTCCCAAGTTTGATAATAGAATTTCATTTTGTACGGATAAAAGAGTAAATAGTCTGAACGAGAAGTGTATATTTATTAGAAAAAGTTTGATATTAGTTAAAGTCACTACGAATGATAAGGTTTTCATTTTGTGAAAGCTAAAAAGTTTATTACATGTTGACAAAGTTTGGATAGATGAGAATATTGGTAACCGAAGCGTCTGAACTAGACTAGTCTACATTGAGTAAAGACTTCCTGACTTTCAGTAATATACTGTTGTATGAATTGTGATGCGTTTCAATACAGTGAGGTAATGTGATAGTTTAGAGCATTCGATGTTACATAAAATCGGAGTTGTTAAAGGGGTTAAAGCCGAGCATTGGGATCTATCAAAATTATCCTTGTCAGTGTTGATATTGGGATGGAAATGAGAAGGATTATTCTTGAGGCCATATCAGAATTATTTCCATGGCAAAAAGAGGAAAATGTGATATATCCTATTGTTAAATGTTTGGCGAGATCTATAAATCATATCTCATATTGAATGAATTCCTACTCATCGATTCATGGAAATTCGTCTCTTTGATTGTTGGATTTCTTGGAATTTCGGTCTCCATTAATCAAGTTAAGATCCAGGTTTTATGTCAAGATATCATGGGAAACTGAGAAGGGTTGAAAATTTAAGAACAGTTGAGAGTTGAGACTGTAAGCTTTCAGATCATATGAGAAATTAAAGAGATGTATTGGAGGTACAGTCTAAGTGAAAGTTCTTCGGCACCGAATATAAGATTAAAAGTGAAGAACACTTTTCTGGTAAGATTTTCGGGGACGGAAATCCCTAAAGGGGGGGAGAGTTGTAATATCCTGATTTTGGGCCTAGTCGGAATAGTGGTTTTGTGACCACAAAATTTGAGATAGAAATAATTATTTTATAATTATTTTGATGTTTATGATATGATTGCATGATTGTGTGAAAATTTCGTGATGAAATCCTATGCATAAAGTGCTTAAATTGAAATTAGGGACTAAATCGAATAATTTGCAAAACTTGCATTCTAGAAGTTTCTAGTATGAAATTGCTTTGAAATATTAATTAGGAGGTCTTAAATAGAAATTTGACCAATTTTAAGTTCATGGACAAAATTAGGACATGGAAGGAATTTTTGAAAGTTTAGTAGCAAGGGCATTTTGGTCATTTAGGGGTAAAATGAATTAAAATACAAAATTAAAAGCCAATTTTGCTCATCTTCTTCACCATGGCCAAATATAGCAAGGAGAAACCATGGCTAGGGTTTTTCAAGCTTCCAAGCTCGATTGTAAGTCCATTTTAGCCCCGTTTTTCAAGTTCTTTACGTTTTTGGAGTCCTAGTAGCTCGATTTAGCTTATGCTAGCAATAATTTAACCTAGGGTTTATATTTGGAAAAATACCCATAGGTGAAATTTGTGTATTTTGGTGTTTTATGATAGAATATGAGGTTTTAAATTATGTTAGACAACTTGTGCTACTCGGTTTTAAGTGAAAACGAGCAAAAGGGCTTAATCGGTAAAAATACCTAATAGTCATAAGTACATGTTAGAGTGAGAAGTTGATGTTTCCATAGAAGGGAAAAATGATCAGCATGTCATAAAACATAAGAAAATAGGCTGAAGTTTAATTTACGAGCTTTGGGGCAAAAGTGTAAATATGCAAAAGTTTAGGGGCAAAATTGTAATTTTTCCAAAATATGATTTTGGGTCAATTTGAATAATGTGAGTCCTAATTTTTAAATGATAGAGCAAGGAAAATTGAAATTCGGTCTAAAATGGGGAAAATACCAAGTTGTGGACGAAATGGTAAAAGTAGCCATTTTCGCATACTAGGTAAGTTCATGTGTAAATAATGTAGTATAATTGTTATTTTTAAGTTATTGATGTTAATTATATGATATGCTGATTTTTATCGTGAAATATATGCTTTGTGGTTATTTTCGAATAAAATGTAAATTATGTGAGCTACTTGTTAAATATAAATTGTTACCGAGTATTGGTTTCGGTATTCTACGGAAGACGGCAAGGATATATGTTCGAGGAAAATCCCGTTTGAACCTTAGGAATAGATTAGGATACAAGTGACATGTCACTGGGATATTTGGGCATCCGAACTCGTTGAGTTGAGTCCGAGTTCACTTATGGATGCAAATGTCCGAACTCGTTGAGTTGAGTCCGAGTTCGTTAGATGTAACTAGGCATCCGAACTCGTTGAGTTGAGTCCGAGTTCACTTATGGATGCGAACGCCCGAGCACGTTGAGTTGAGTCCGAGTTCGCTTATGGGCGGGTTACATAGTAGCTTGGCTACATATGTGGCACTTATGTGCAAACTTTCCATGTATCCGAATTATATTCCAATGTGTTAAACGGGTAAAGTTATACTCAAATGGAGGAATACTCAAGATGAAAGGGACGTATTGGTAAGTGTTGTGAAATGGATACTTTGAATAGGTATGTACTTAACCCTCGGGTTGAAAAATCGATATAACAACAATATGGTAAGATGATAAATGAAAATATGATATGAATGTCTTGGTGATGATTATGCAAATGATGTTTTATGTTTGCTTATATGGTTATGTTACTTGCTATTTTCATGTGAACTTACTAAGCATTTATGCTTACTCCCTTCTTTTCATTCCTTGTAGTGTTGACAAGCCAGCTCGGAAATCGGGAATGGTAGGAGGCAAGCTCACACTATCCGTATACCATCTTGGCATAATGGCTTGTATATTTTGAGTATGGCATGTATAGCATTATAATCATTTTGTATATATGGTCTTATGATATGGTTATTGAGTAGTATAAAAATTCTTGGTAATGATTAACCATTGGAATGTCTAATTATGATCATTTTTGGTGTTATGTATGTCAAATTGCTAGTTAATCCATGGAAACCATGAAATAGGTAAAATTTACCATAAAATAGATTCAGACAGTAGTAGTGACGTGAATTTGAAAAATCATTAAAAATAGTAGAGATATAATTAGATGATAAATAAAACATTGAAGTGAAGAATTATGAGTCTATTTTCATATGGAAGAAATGAAACAGGTATATGAGTTATATTTTATGAGATGTTTAAATTTTTGTGAAACAGGGCCAGAGCGATTTCTGGATCCCCTGTTATGACTTTGGAAATTCACCATAAATTGTATAAAAATAATTAGAAGCTATAATTTATATGTACAAATTTCTTATTGAGTCTAGTTTTAAGAGAAACAAACTTTATAGTCATTGAAATTCTTTACAGAGAGATATTTGATTCGTAATACACAGAGGTCAGAGCAGTCGAACCCTGAAACAGGGGAGAATTTAACTAATAAACTGTACTAATTGACCTAGCTAAAAATTCTAGAAAAAAATTAGTAAATAGATATATGAGTCTATTTTCAGGGAAAAGTGACGGAATTGGATTTCGAGTTTTGTAACTCAAGATATGAATTTTTAAGCGACTGTGACGCAGATTGCTAGTTTGACTGGAAATTTTAAAAATAAATTGTTTGAGTTGTTTAAGTAATGAATTAAGTCTGTTAACACCTCGTATTTAACTTCAGCGACGGTCTCGGGTACGGGGCGTTACATACACTGCATTGATTGTTGTTGGGTCTATGCACTCTTATATAGCATGCATTGTGTCTGAGACTTTGGGTGTGATGTGTGAAAACACTACGAGTAAGGTTACTGTGTTAAGTTCATTAGAGCAGTCAGTGAGAGTGAATAAATTGTTTAAGGAGGTACCTTTGGAAGTTCAAGGAAAGATCTTTTTGGCAGATTTAATGGAACTCCCTTTTGGACAATTTGACTTGATACTGGGTATGGATTGGCTAGTTAAGCATCAGGCGAATTTGGATTGTGCTGCTAAGCGGATAGTACTAAAAACTGTAGAAGGTGACGAGGTAGTTGTGATTGGGGAGCGTCGGAACTATCTCTCAAATGTGATTTCTGCACTTAGAGATGAGAAATTGGTTCGTAAGGGTTGCGAGGTGTATCTAGCCTACGTTAGTGCTTCTGGTTTAGAGGTTTCGGTGGTTAGAGATATTAGAACAGATAAGGATTTTTCGAATGTCTTTCTCGATGAGCTACTAAGGTTACCTCCTAACTGTAAAGTTGAGTTTGGGATAGAGCTCTTGCCTGGTACAGCTTTGGCGTCTATCGCCTAATATAGAATGGCACCGAAGGAGCTTGTAGAGCTTAAGGCTTAGATTCAAGAGTTACTGGATCGAGGGCTCATCCGCCCTAGTGTGTCTCCATGGGGAGCAGCGATTTTGTTTGTGAAGAAGAAGGATGGAACCATGCGTATGTGCATTGACTACCGGTAACTGAACAAATTGACTTTCAAGAATAAGTACCCCTTACCGAGGATTGACGATCTATTCGACCAGTTTCAAGGAGCCTCAGTCTTCTCTAAGATTGATCTTCGATCGAGGTACCATCAACTGAGGATCAAGGAGACTAATGTTTACAAGACAGCCTTTAGGACTTGTTACGGTCATTACAAGTTTCTAGTGATGCCGTTTGGACTGATGAATGCACCAGCAGCTTTTATGGATTAGATGAACCGAGTGTTCTAGCCCTATCTAGATCAGTTCGTAGTGGTGTTTATAGATGACATTCTTGTGTATTCAAGGACTGAGGATGAACATGATGCTCATCTCCGAGTTGTTCTGTAGATTTTGAGGGAGAAACAATTGTACGCTAAATTTAGTAAATGTGAATTCTGGCTTCAAGAGGTAACTTTTCTGGGTCATGTGGTGTCTGCTGAGGGGATTAAGGTTGATCCTCAAAAAATTGAGGCACTTCTGGATTGGAAGCAACCTAAGTCGGTATCTAAGATTCGATGTTTTTTGGGATTGGCAGGGTATTATAGACGGTTTGTTGAGGGGTTCTCGTTGATTACTACACCTCTGGCTAAGTTGTTGCGTAAAAGGGTACTGTTTAACTGGACTGATAAGCAGCAGAAAAGTTTTGAGAAACTTAAGAAAGTTCTGACTGAGGTTCTTGTCTTAATACAGCCAAAATCTGGGAAAGAATTCACTATCTACAGTGATGCATCACATATTGGCTTGGAATGTGTGCGGATGCAAGAGGGTAAGGTAGTGGCATATGCATCTCATCAGTTTAAGACGCATGAAGCGAACTACTTGACACATGACTTGGAGTTGGTTGCGGTGGTATTTGCTCTAAAGATTTAGAGGCATTACCTGTATGGTGAGAAGTGTATCATTTACACGGATCACAAGAGCCTCAAGTATCTCCTCACTCAGAAGGAGCTAAATCTTAGGCAGCGTAGGTGGATTGAGCTGCTTTAGGATTATGACTGTTCGATTGAATGCCATCCTGGTAAGGCTAATGTGGTAGCCGATGCACTGAGTCGTAGGGCTATGATTGATCTGAGGGCAATGTTTGCTCGTCTCAACTTATTCGACGATGGTAGTCTGTTGGCCAAACTCCAAGTTAAACCAAAGTGGATTTAACAGATTAAGGGTAAGTAGTTTGAGGATGAGTCACTGGGTTCTCGTTTCTAACAGATGGATGGTGGAGAAACTTCAGATTTTTGACTGAATAGTAAAGGGGTACTTTGTTTCCGTAGGAGAGTCTGTGTACCGAAGGATACTGATCTGAGGCAGCCTATACTGTAAGAGGCGCATAGTAGTTCTTACGCTATGCATCCTGGTGGGAATAAGATGCATGGAGATCTTCAGAAGTTATATTGGTGGCCAGGTCTTAAGTGTGAGGTTACCGACTTTGTGAGTAAATGCCTGACTTGCCAGCAGGTTAAGGCAGAGCATCAGTTGCCTTCAGGATTGCTTCAACCAGTTAAGATTCTGCTTTAGAAGTGGGAGAGAGTAACTATGGAATTTGTTTGTAGGCTACCCCTAACGCCTACTAAGAAGGATTCAGTATGCGTCATCATAGATCGGTTGACTAAATTTTCCCATTTCATACTTGTCCGTACTAATTACTCACTACAGAAACTGGCTAAGCTATATGTATCTGAGATAGTGCGACTGCATAGGGTACCGATTTCCATCATATTCGATAGAAATCCTCGCTTCACGTCTCGATTCTGGAAAAAGTTACACGAGGCATTGGGTACAAGGTTGGACTTCAATACTGCGTTCCATCCTTAGTCAGACAGTCAGTTAGAGAGGGTGATTCAGATACTGGAGGACATGTTAAGGAGTTGTGTGATTGACTTTTGGGGTAGTTGGGAGGATTACTTACTGTTGGCAGAGTTTGCATGCAATAATAGCTACCAGTCTAGCATACAGATGGCACCTTATGAGGCTTTATATTGTCGTAGGTGTCGTACTCTTTCTTGTTGGACTGAGTTGGGTGAGCAGCCTGTTCTGGGTCCTGAGTTAGTATCTGATACCAAGAATAAGGTCAGATTAATTTAGGATAGACTAAAGGCAGCATTAGATAGATAGAAGTCATATGTAGATCTGAAGTGAAAGGAAATTGAGTTTTCTTTGGGGGACCTGGTGTTTCTTAAGGTCTCGCCATGAAAGAAGGTATTGAGGTTTGGTTGGAAGGGTAAGTTAAGCCCTAGGTTCATTAGGCCTTATCGTATAATGAAGTGTGTGGGACTGATTGCCTACCAAGTTGAGTTACCTCTAGAGTTGGACTAGATTCATGATGTGTTCCACATCTCAATATTGAGGCGATATCGTTCTGATCCTATGCACATTATTTCAACTGAGGAGATTGAAGTTAGGCCAGATCTGACCTTTGAGGTAGAGTCGGTTCATATTTTAGACCGTGATGTGATGGTTCTGAGAAGGAAGTCTTTTCCATTGGTTAAGGTGCTGTGGCGTAATCATAGTTCTGAGGAAGGCATGTGGGAACCCGAGGAGGTGATGCGACAACAATACCCTCACCTATTTTGATCAGGTAAATTTTAAGGCCGAAATTTCTTTTAGGAGGTAGAGTTGTAACGCCTCAAAAATTTAGGTATTTATTTTTGTATGTTGTGTTGTATAAATGTATGCTTGCTTTAGTGGCTGAGTGTCCTGATGAGTGTTGGAGGGGTCCTGAGTTCAAGCCTTGGCTTGTACAAAAATTTGATTTTGGCTTGATTAAACCCTGTCTCCTATTAGAAAGATTCTTAAATAAATATGGGAAGGAAGTGTCATAAAAAGCGTGTTGGTCTATGGGTTAGTGGCATGTGGAGTGTTAAGGGGGATTTGAGGTTCGATTCTTGACAATGCATAAAAGGTATTTTGGTTTTTATTTTGCTCTTGACATGGGAAGGTGTTGTAGTGGGACTGAAATTGAGGTGTTAGAAGAGTGTGAGGAGTTGTGGCTGAATTCTAGGGATTGGGTGGAGAAAGTTTCGGTTGGTAGGAATTTGGGGGAGTGGGATAAGGTTGAGAGATCTTAGGAGTGATAAGGGGAGAGAAATTAGGAGTTTGAATGGGGTAGTAGTGAGTGTGCCGAATATGGATTCTAACTTTTGGCAATTTGCAGTTTTTTTTAACAAAAGGCTGGAAGTTTGGTCATTGTTTGGTTTCGGCTCTTTTCTCCTATATGTGAATTGTTGCTTTTTGTTTTGGTTGTTTGTTTTAGGCATTTTTGGATTGTTCTTTTGACGTTTTAGTCACCAACCTCTTGTGCTCTTTCTCTCTTTCGTATCAAGTCTCTTGACCGAACAGACTTTCTTTCTTTCATATTTTCTTTTCTCCTCCTTCCTTTGACCGAACATACTATCTCCCACTCTTTCGACTCGCGTAGTTATCGAAGTTTCTTTCTATTTATCTGACTTTAAAGGCCGAATACTCCATCCCCTTCGGTTGCAGTTTGGTGTTGTTCTTTAACAAATTAGTAAGTAATCTTGCACTGCTAAAGCCAAATGTTATTCCCTTCTTGCCAATTAATTCTTACCCTCTTTTTCCTAAGTACGGTGTATCTTATGGTTTCTTGAGTTCTTTAGAAGTGAAGGGGTTCCCATGAGTGCCGAGCAGTCGAACCTTTCTCTCTTTTCTCGATCAAGGTAATTCTATTTGAGATTATGGTCTTCTTTCGGACATGGCTTGATTATGAAAGTGTTGGCCGATGGCCTACCTTCTCTTATTCTTAGGTAGTGTTTTATTAAGCCGTATGTTAGTCTCACGTCATGTGCTTGGTGGGCACCGTTAATGGGTTTCACTGACTATGGAGCTATTCGATTAAGAGAGTAAACCAGCCTTTGTCAACGGTTCGAGTAGGGTTAGTTACTCTTGTGATCAAGGCAAGTTTCGATATTATTATAAGGTGGGAATATACAAAGGGGATTAACCATAGTAATAATCGACTAACGGATTATCGTGACTAAATGTAGGTTTCAGGAACTTTTGGGCTAGAAGCACGTTCCACAACAGGTGTGTAACCATACTTTAATATTCGTTAACTGGAAAAAATCGAAAAACTGTGCGTGTTAACACTACATGAGCATGCTCACACTTGTGTTGATCTCAGAACGCTCAAAACGAGGGCATATGATCATAAGAGGCAACCATGATCGATTTCATAGGCTTTGGCTAGTTTGGGCCACGTTGAGCCCTGAATGGGCCGAGTTGGTGCCACGAGCCTGCAAGTGCCATACAAGTAAACCACACGAACGTGTGGATACTAGTGGACTAGGCTGTGTAGTTCACACGGCCAAGGTCATTTTTAGGCTTATTGGGCCACAAGGGCGTGTGGGCCACCACCCTCTCCACTATTTGACTGTTTAGATTGCATAGGGTCACTCGAGACGACTATAGACCTATTGTAAGGTCGGTCAGTACATTTAGACCCTGTACTGATAAACTGACGATTAGACTCCTAAGAGGTAAAATGACTGATATACCCACGTGTTATAAATGACAGTATTTGAGCATGATATTTTGCATACACATATTATATTATGACATGGCATGATGCATGGGGGTGGGATTGATATATTTGGAGGAAGGGTACTGTACTGGCAGCTATGCTGCAAATACTATTACTACTGCAACCGGTGCTATATTCTGGAGTGTAAGGATGGGTGGGTCGATTTTATCCCTACATGGAGTGTAGGGCTGGACGGAGTGGAGTGTAGAGGATGGATGGGTAGGATCTCTATATGCATCTCTGATACTGTACTGAATTGGGCTAAGGCCCATACTGATACTATTGCTGTAATGGGCTCAGGCCCGCTTTGATATTGGCACTGATACGGGCTTAGGCCTAGACTACTTTGCACTACATGATTTACTGGTTGATAAATAGGGATTACACACTGAGTTTTCACAAACTCACCCTTTTTCTTGTCTGCATAGATAATCCTTAGGTGGGTCGGTGCTGTGAGGGACTCGGAGATGGCCACACCACTGTTTACATTTTCGTATTTACTTTTTAGTGAAAGTAGTTTTATTTGGGGTAAATTTTATGTAATAAGGCCGCTTTAAGTTTTTAATTTTTATTTGGGGATTTATTTAAATTGATTTATATATGTTAATAGTAGGGCTCAAGTTTTCAAAAGGTAACTAATTTTAAACTTCCATACTATGCAACTTGTTTTAAAAGCTTATGCAACGAACAATATTTTTAAAGTGTAATACCGATTTAGTATGACACATGTTTTGCTAAACAAACCTGTAATTTAAAAAATGAACAAAATAAGTTAGCTTCTCATAAAGGTCACATACGAGTTTGAACACAATTGGACTTTTCCAATAGAACTATGCTTTTCAAAACTCACTCCAATGTGACATCACAGATTCGGCCATAACGTCTAGGTCGGGTTTGGGGTGTTACATCGATAGTATGTTTCTACAGAAGAGATCATATGCAAGCGGTTTATTGTGTGAGTGCGGAAGATGGATATTTTATTAAAAGGAAAGGAAGGATTTTTACAGGGAAAGATTGTTTACAAAGAGAATACTGAAAGTAAAAGAAAAGATTTCTAAACTATTTTTCGATGCCTTCTTTAGGCTCATTACATTGCTATTTATAGGAAAATTTCTAAACTCTATTTGATATTTCCTTCAATCCCGAACAGTGTTTCTGATAAGGATGAATTTATTGTTGCCTCCACATATGTTGTCGATGTCTTTTCATCTATTTGTCTCAGATATGGATGCCTTTAATTTTTATTCACCGCGATCTTGAAAATCTTTTTTGAAAATCTTCAAGATTCACCACGTGGTCTTTATTTTGTCCTTATCCTTCTTGGATGTTGTCCAGGTTCCACGTTTCTATCTCATCCAGATGTAAGGATTCTGGCGAAAGTCTTGGTGGTGAATTCCACGTCTCCCACGTGTTTTTGATTTCTTCAATTATTTTCGAAGGAAAATCATCTATTTCCATATCTGCTATTTTGTTTAGCAGTTGTATGGACTCTTCATCTCTTGATTTTTGAATTGTACTATTTTTATCACCTACAATTCTTCTTCCATCGATGAAGCGGTTTGTATGTTTGATCTTGAAGAATATGTCGAGTTTATTGACATTAAATCAATTCCGCTTGGATTTGATAATATTTTGGATTATTGTAACACTTGTCAATGATTTTGGTCAAGTGTTTTTTATCTTCCTTGACTGCTGATAAATAAGGACTATCAATTATTCTTTGAATAGTCCAAATTTGATACGGTTGATAAAATCTTTCGTTTTCAGCAATACCAATAAGGCTGCTTATTTGTATATGAAAATAGTAATAAAAATCATCTTGATATACTAAAAGTGATAATATAGCTTTTATAATAGCAGGAAAATCTTTTAATAAATGAAAAGAAAAGTTTTGTACTGTAATTTCTCTAACAAAACCCCATTCAATACTGTTTATATCAAATGGCTCATGATCTATCCTGAATTTTATATTAGGAATTTCTTCCTCTATATCATTCAAATAAACATATGCTTGTAAAAAGTATTCGGAAAAAACTTTTTTATATTGAGTCTGCTGGTTGCAGATAATTTTATTGATTTTTCCAAAAATTTCTGCTGGTAATATTTTCCTAGCTTTATTATATAAACATATTCTAAACATTTTATTCATAATGGGACTGTTTATTCCTTTATGAATAAAGTATTGAAATATATCAATAAGATTATTTATCTCATTGATATTTATATATTCTATTTCGAGTTCTTGCCAATCTCTGTATAAAACGGCTTTTAATAATAAATCATGTGCTTCATTATCTTTAGTTGTTTTTTCAACTAAAAATTGTGAAAACTTTGTAAGAGCTCGTCTAAAATTTGCTCTTTGTTCTAAAATATGGGTTTTCCATATTTCATTAATATAATTATAAATTTCATTTGGTAATCCTGGATTATAGAAATCTTTTATTTCTGGTATTTGTTGTTGTTTCAACAAATTTTCTGCTCCTTTTATAACTTCAGAATAACTGGCTTGATATGCTAAATTCGGATCTTGAGACCAAGGAGATTGAATTATTCTTTTTGAAGGGTATTCGTTTACCATTCTTGATGCATATAATAAAGTCAGTAACATAGAAGAAAAAGTAAATTACATGGGAAATATTAAAGAATTAGATTTGAACAACAAATCTAAAGAAATTTTATCACAAGTCAATAATAAATTAGATCAGGTTATTAATAATAATATGGAATCAGATACAGATTTAGGTCCATTATATTATGGTAATAGTAATATAATTTTAACTTTATCAGATGAAGAAGAAGAAACTTCTTCAGAAGAGTCATCATCTACTAATAATAATAATAAAAAACAGAGAAGAAAAAATATTACTCAACAAAAATATGATTTCCGATCTTATAAAGAATTAATAGAACATTGGAAAGACAAATTTACTAAAAGTACTGATAAAAACGAAAGAATAGAATATTTAAAATTAATAGAAGAACTTTATGAAAAACATAAAGATCTATTTACTCAGTTTAATTACCATTATATGTTAAATTATGATACTACAGAAAGTAGTAGTTCTAGTAATTCAGATAATCAAGAAGATTTAAATGTAACTAGTTATAAATCTGATGAAGATAATACTTCAACAGAGGAGGATGAAAACATAGAAATCCCCGAACCTATGGATACTAATCAAACAGATCCTTATGGTAAAAGAAAATTAGAATCAGATATTCAAAAAGATGATTATCTGAGAGCTTTAAATAAAGACTTTGAAACAGTTGAAAACACAACAAGAATTTTTGGTAATCAAACCGAAAATATAGCTACTAATGAAGTTAAAACTGAATATACAGGCGAATCTTCTAACCAACTACCGAGTCAAACTATACCTATACCATATAGGATAGATGATTTAAATAAAAGAAATGTGGCTCAAGGTGGAATATATTTAGATTTGTCAAAAATTTCAATATCAGACTATGAAAAAACCATAGATGATTGGGCACAATCAATGACAATAGTCGTAAACAACAACAGTTCTTGGTCAAAAGAAAAATTTTTAAACTATTTTGTAGGAACTTTTCAAGGAGATGTTTTACAATTCTTAAGACGTTGGGAGGAATCGAAGTAGGAAAAGTCCAAAAAGGGACAACTAATTAATCAAATAGGTACTCCTAAAGATCTTTTAAAAGGATTAACAAATATTCTAAAAACAGAATTTTGTGGTTATTTTGATAAAAAAGATCAAGATAGTATAGCTAGTTATACTTTATCAAAAATTAAATTATGTGATATTAGATATTTAGAAGAATTTTCTAAAAAATTTCTTCATGAATATCAAAAATTAAAAAATGAAAATATAGAATTTTGGAAAAACCAATATTTTCATAAACTACCCCCACCATGGGATGAAATATGTATTAAAAAATATGTGTCTTATTTAGATAAACATAGTAAAGAATCAGGAATAGCAAAAGAAAATATAGATTCTATAGGAAATAGAATTAATTTTGCAAAAGAAAGAATAACTTTACATTGTCTACAAACTAAGGCATCGAAACAAGTAAAAAATAAATTAACCTATAGTCATTGTACAAAAATTCTAGAAAATGAATGGGAATTTGGATGTAAAACAACACGTCCCAATACTTATAAAAAATATAGAAAGAAAAATAGAAAATATAAATTTATTAGGTGGAAACCAGGAAATAAAAAATATCTGGGTAATAATAATAAGAAAAAGAAAAAATTTGTTAGAAGAAAAACTTCTAAAAAATCTAAAAAACAGATATGGAAATGTTTTATTTGTGATGAAGAAGGTCATATAGCACCAAGCTGTCCTAATAAAGGAAAAAGTGCTAAAAATATGATTAAAAGTCTTGAAGAACAAGATTTAGAAATTTGTTATGAAGAGGAAATAAATCCTGAAGAAATATTATATGAGTTAATATCAGAAACAGATTCTGATTCAGAAGAAGATGAATATATATTTATGTTTAATGTAGGAAGTACTTCTAAAAATCAATTAGAAGAAATTCCTAAGTCTGAACAACAAGACATAAAATTAGGAAATTTGATTGGAGAAGAAAAAGACTTTTCAGATGAATTAATAGAAAAAATAAATAAAAATCACATTTCTAAAGAAGAAATATATAAAATATCTAAGTTTAAAATATGGAGTCAAAGACATATAGAAAAGATTAGTGGCAATACAGTCGCTAAAGATACTAGAGGTGGATTAACAGAAATTCCATTATTTACTAAAGAAAAAATTAAGAGGATTAAAAAGAAATATCCTCAAGTTAGATATATACATTTAGGTATAATCATGATAACAATTAGAGCTTTATTTAGAAAAGGACATGATATACCTATTATAGCAGTTTTATTAGATAAAAGATTTGAAAATCCAATAAAAGCACTTATTGGAGGAATACAGTCTAATTTACATACCGGTGTAATAGGATTTAAGGTTAAACCAAACTATTTTATATCTATTACAGATCCTCTAATAGAAGAATGTTTATGTTTAAGAATTCAGACAAAAAATTCTGAAATAAGTGATTTAGCAGAAGATCTAGCAATAAGTTGGACTTCTATTAATGAATATACCAACACGGCAGAAGTTGAAATTAAAGAAATTAATAATAAAATAATTGAGTTATTTGAACCCAATAAATTTACTACAGAAATACAACCAAAATTATTACATCTAAAAGATCTCATCAATACCAAAAGATTGGATGATTGATAGAATAAGTGGTACTAGTACTTCAAAACACCGTAAGTACTATAGAATATATGTCATCTGGAGATAGGTTATATTTTAAAAATAATGCTATAACAAATATAAATGATAATTTAGTTTTACCTTCTAATTCTCAAATAGAGGAAGAAGAAGATAATATTAGTACAAATTCGACAACACCAATAGGTATGAAAACAGTTCAAATACCTATATTTCCTCTGAGAACCTAGTAGATATTCTAGAAATACTAGAATGGAAGAAATACAATCTAATACTATTATTCAACAAATGAAAATAGGAAAAAATGATATTATTACATTTTCAAATTTTCAACCAAGAAAATATTATACATATATAGAAATTACACTTCAATTTAGAGACTATAAAACATATTCTCTGCATGCTTTATTAGATACAGGAGCTACCACTAGTAGTTGTAGAGAAAATGCCATTCCTGTAGAAAAATGGGAATTAATGAAAAATCCAATTAGAGCTATAGGAATTGATGGTAAAGAAACCATAATTCAGTTTAAAGCTAGAAATATTCCAATTTACATAAATAATGTAAGATTTGTAATTCCTAAAATATTGTGTTTTCCTGAAATGCATGGAGACATATTATTAGGAAATAATTTTATATATCATCATCTACCATTTTCTATAGATAGAAATTTAGTAATATTATCAATGAAAAAACTTCAGTAGAAATACCCTTAATAGAAAATCATAAATTTGTATGTGATAAAGGATTTAGGCCAATAAAAAAGAACAAATTAAACAAATAGAAACAAATCATTGGTTGTTTAAAATTCTAGAAAATAATTTTAGTGAAGAACCATTAAAATTATGGGAAAATAGTCCAAGATATTGTGAAATAAAATTAAAGAATCCCAATAAAATAATTAGAATCAAACCTATGATCTATACTAAACAAGATATAGATGAATTTGATACACAAATCAAAGAATTATTAGAAAAAGGATTAATAGAAAAAACTAATAGTCCACATTCAAGTCCAAATTTTTATGGTAAGAAACCATGCTTGAAATAAAAAGAGGAAAAGCTAGGATGGTAATTAATTATAAAAGACTAAACCAAAATACTATTTTTGATGGATATTTTATTCCAAGAAAAGATGTATTGATTAATCAAGCTAAACATGCAAAATATTTCAAAGAATTTGATTGTAAATCAGGATTTTGGCAAATAATGCTAACTGATGAATCTAAACCATTGACAGCCTTTAGTGCACCTAATGGTCATTATCAATGGAGAGTAATGCCATTTGGGTTATGTAATGCACCTCAAATCTTCCAAAGATGGATGGATTCTATATTTAATAAATATAAAAAATTTTGTGTAGTCTATATAGACGATATATTAATATTTTCAGAAACACTGGAAAAACATAGAAAAC
This sequence comes from Gossypium longicalyx, assembly GCA_025698465.1. Lineage (NCBI taxonomy): Eukaryota > Viridiplantae > Streptophyta > Magnoliopsida > Malvales > Malvaceae > Gossypium > Gossypium longicalyx. The sequence continues at coordinate 25,132,966 of CM046999.1, forward strand.
ATTTAAATATTATATCTCAAGAATTCATAAAACATGGAATTATTTTGAGTCCTAAGAAAATAGAATTAGAAAAAACAGAAATAGAATTTTTAGGTTTAAATCTATCTGCTGATGGTCTTAAACTACAAGATCATATTATTATAAAAATAAAAGAATTTCCAGAAGAAATTAAAAACCAAAAACAACTCCAACAATTTCTAGGAATAGTTAATTATGGAAGACACTTCTTTCCTAAATTATCTGAAAAAATAGGTAATTTATACGAAAAATTAAAAAAAGGAAATACTTTCAGCTGGTCTAAAGAAGATTCAGAAATTATTAGAAATATAAAATCAGAAATAAGTTATACCCCAAAAGTATACTTACCAAAACAAGGTGATAGATTAATTTTAGAAACTGATGCATCCGAAAATTATTGGGGATGTATTCTAAAAGCTAAAACAAAGAAAAACGCGAAGAACGAATATGTGGATATAGTTCGGAAAATTTAAATCATATGAAGTTAATTACGCTATATATGAAAAAGAATTATTAGCTATTAAAAAAGCAATAAAAACCTTTTTTATATATTTAGCATCTGAAAATTTTATTATAAAAACTGACAACCAGGCAGTCAAACAATTTCTGACTAATAATAGTCTAGAAACTGTACCAAGAAGAATTAGATGGTACAATGATTTATGTGGTTTTAATTTTGAAATCTTATATGTCAAAGGTGCTAATAATATTATTGCTGATTATCTTAGCAGGCCTTATGGATAGAGGTAAAAAACCTCTAGAACAAGTCGGGGAATGGACTACTGTCCATAAAAAACCCAACAAAGGAAAGCAGATAAATCCTAATCAAGGATTTACTCCTAATCAGGGATTTACTCCTATATTAACAGGATTTTATCCTAATCAAGGATATTATGTTCCCTATCCAATGGTAAGAAAACCAACTGGATCTCCTTCATATGCATCAAGAATGGTAAACGAATACCCTTCAAAAAGAATAATTCAATCTCCTTGGTCTCAAGATCCGAATTTAGCATATCAAGCCAGTTATTCTGAAGTTATAAAAGGAGCGCGAAAATTTGTTGAAACAACAACAAATACCGTAAATAAAAGATTTCTATAATCCAGATTACCAAATGAAATTTATAATTACATTAATGAAATATGGAAAACCCATATTTTAGAACAAAGAGCAAATTTTAGACGAGCTCTTACAAAGTTTTCACAATTTTTAGTTGAAAAAACAACTAAAGATAATGAAGCACATGATTTATTATTAAAAGCCGTTTTATACAGAGATTGGCAAGAACTCGAAATAGAATATATAAATATCAATGAGATAAATAATCTTATTGATATATTTCAATACTTTATTCATAAAGGAATAAATAGTCCCATTATGAATAAAATGTTTAGAATATGTTTATATAATAAAGCTAGGAAAATATTACCAGTGAAATTTTTGGAAAAATCAATAAAATTATCTCATAACAGTGAGACTCAATATAAAAAAAGTTTTTTCCGAATACTTTTTACAAGCATATGTTTATTTGAATGATATAGGGGAAGAAATTCCTACTATAAAATTCAGGATAGATCATGAACCATTTGATATAAACAGTATTGAATGGGGTTTTGTTAGAGAAATTACAGTACAAAACTTTTCTTTTCATTTATTAAAAGATTTTCCTGCTATTATAAAAGCTATATTATCACTTTTAGTATATCAAGATGATTTTTATTACTATTTTCATATACAAAAAGCAGCCTTATTGGTATTGCTGAAAACGAAAGATTTTATCAACCGTATCAAATTTGGACTATTCAAAGAATAATTGATAGTCCTTATTTATCAACAGTCAAGGAAGATAAAAAACACTTGACCAAAATCATTGACAAGTGTTACAATAATCCAAAATATTATCAAATCCAAGCCGGAATTGATTTAATGTCAACAGCTCGACATATTCTTCAAGATCAAACATACAAACTGTCTACTGATGGAAGAAGAATTGTAGCTGATAAAAATAGTACAATTCAAAAATCAAGAGATGAAGAGTCCATACAACTGCTAAACAAAATAGCAGATATGGAAATAGATGATTTTCCTTCAGAAATAATTGAAGAAATCAAAAACACGTGGGAGACGTGGAATTCACCACCAAGACTTTCGCCAGAATCCTTACATCTGGATGAGATAGAAACGTGGAACCTGGACAACATCCAAGAAGGATAAGGACAAAATAAAGACCACGTGGTGAATCTTGAAGATTTTCAAAAAAGATTTTCAAGATCGGCGGTGAATAAAAATTAAAGGCATCCATATACAGACAAATAGATGAAAAGACATCTGACAACATACGTGGAGGCAACAATAAATTCATCCTTATCAGAAACACTGTTCGGGATTGAAGGAAATATCAAATAGAGTTTAGAAATTTTCCTATAAATAGCAATGTAATGAGCCTAAAGAAGGAAATGACGAAAATGTGAAAGTATACACTGTAACACCCCAAATTTGGGCTAGAAGTATTAGGTCTTGAGCATTAGAACAGTTAGGAAGCGACACATAAATATTTGGTTGTGCAAGAAAGTGACACAACTGAGTATCTGGTTCTATGGTTAAGTGTTCTGAGTGTTCTTGGAAGTGTCTGAGAAGTCTTGGGTTCAAGCTTGACCAAGTGCAAAAAGTTTATTTTTTAAAGGAATAAGCATTGTCTCTAGGCAGTAGGCTTTTAATTAAATGTGGGGAAAATATATCATAAAATGCCTACTAGTCTAGGGGAAGTGGCATGTGGAGTGTCTCATGAGGTCTGAAGTTCGAATCCTACAATGTGCAAATGGAGATTATTTTTACGGATGGCCATGGGAGGAAGTTGTGTTTGATCGAAACACCAAGAGTTTGAATAATTTTGAATATGGTTGTTGTTAGCCAAATCTAAAGAATTGGATGGGGGGTTTCGGTTGTTGAAATTATAAACAGGAGGGATTTTAGGAGAGGTTATGGGACGAAAATGGGGAATTTGAAATGTGAAAGACTTGGGGCCTAAATGGTAAACTAAGCCACTCAGAATTTGATTTTGGTGGGGTGATTCTCCTTTTTAGCTGAAGTGAGCATTTAGGGGTCATTTTCTCTTCTTTGGAGCCGAATTGTGCATGAAGAATTTTGGGCAGTGTTTATTCGGGTTTGCAATTTCACACTTTTTTCCCACTTTTACATCTTTTGCTTTGGCTGATTCTTTCCCCTTCTCCCTCTCAATTCTTTTTCCCTTCCACCTTGTTACCTTGGCCGAATACCTCGTCACCCCTCTCTATTTTCTTTTATTTTTGGTTTTGGCAAGTGCTCTTTGACTCCTCTTCTCTTTTCTACACTTTCGAGTATCGACATCTCTCTCCTCCCTCTCCTTGCACTTTAATGCTTGTGTTGTATACTTCTTCTCTTCTTTGCCTCTACTCTTTCAGTTTTTTGGATATTCCTCCCTTGTTGTTGTGGTGTTTTCTTCTGGCCCTCAAATCCTTGGCTTATAGCTGAACACCCTGCCTTTGTCGCCATCTCTGTTTAGGCTCACGGGGTGCAATTATTACATCTTGAGCCTCGGTCCAAGGGTGTGCTTTTGGGGATAGGTCGATCACTTCTGTCCCCTATTCTAAGTTTACACTCTCAGTAAGTTACTATACACTTGGTTCAACGACTTGCGAGTATGGTATTAGTAACAAGATGTGATTGGTATGCAATTTAGTGAAGGAGGTTGTAATCAACTTCCGTCAGCGATTTAAGTGGGCTAAACAACACGCGTTCAATCAAGGCAGGTATCAATGGCATTTTGGATTAAGTGTTTAAAAGGGTGTTTTACCCTATTGAATAAAAGTCTAACCAAACTTAGTGATTGAATATAGGTCGGAGTACTCGGAATCTATTTACAAGCTTTCGAAAACAGGCGTGTATAACACTGCCCCAAACTATAAATCGGCAAAAGTCTGAAGATATGATTACTAACGCTACACGAGCGTGCGCTCGCTCGTGTGGTAAACCAAACGAATTAAAAGTAGATGTTTGATAGTAGATGCCACCGTAAGCGATTTCATGAGCTTAGGCCGTTTTGGGCCACGTTGGGCCAAAATGGGTCGTGTGGGCCCCCCGGGATTGTGGGCCGTACACAAGTAAACCACAGGAATGTGTGGAGGTTATTGGGCCAGGTTGTGTAGTTCACACGGCCAAGGTCATTTTTGGGCTTATTGGGCCACACGGGCGTGTGGGTTCCCTTGGGCCGCAATATGGGCCTTAGGCCCTTTTACACTGTTTGACTGTTAAGGTTGTACGAGTCTCCCGAGATGACTGTGACCTTCTGTTAGGTCGATAAGTGTACCTGGACCCTTAATTTATAAAATGACTATTTTTCCCTCATGAGGTAAAATGACTATTTTGCCCTCATGAGGTAAAATGACTATTTTGCCCTCATGATGTAAAATGATTGTTTTGCCCTCATGAGGTAGAATGATTGTTTTGCCCTCATGAGGTAAAATGATTGTTTTTCCCTCATGAGGTAAAATGATTGCTTTGTCCTCATGAGGTAAAATGATTGTTTTGCCCTTATGTGGTAAATGACTATTTTGCCCCTATGTGATATACGTTCATATTTTAGCATACTATTGTAACTGTGTCGAGTACATGTTTAATATGTTGCTATGACATGACATGTGGCATGATGCAATGCATGGGGGTGGGATTTTATATGATTGGAGGAAGTGTACTGTACTGGCAGCTTTACTGCAAATTACTGATGGCTTTAAGCCTATTATACTGGTAGCTCTACTGCAAATACTGTTTAATGCCGCAACTGGTGCTAATTCTCGAGTGTATTGATGGGTGGGTCGATTTTATACCCACATAGTGTGTAGGGTTGGTACGGAGATGGCGTGTAGAGGCTGGATGGGTAGGACTTCCATCATCATTCTTGATAGTGCAATCGCTGTTCTTTGTTATTGCACTATTTATCATTCTTGTAATTGGCTAAGGCCCGAGTATATGATCAAGCTTACGTATTGAGATGGGCTTAATCCCAAACTGATTATTCCACTGTTACTAATATGGGCTTAGGTTAGACTATTTTGTTCACTGTATGATTAATTGTTTGCTTATATGGGATTACACACTGAGTTTTTGTAAACTCAACCATTTGTTTAACTGTACAGGTAATCCCTAGTCTTAGACGGATCGATGCTGCGAGGGACTCGAAGGTGGCCACACAACAGCTTATGCTTTCGTATTTATCTTTTAATTTATAAGTAGATTAATTTGGGTATTTTTATGTATTAAGGGCTCTTTGAAGTTTTAGTTTTTAATTCGGGGATTTATATTTGTTTTGCTTTAACACTGCTAGCAACAGGAAAAACACGAGGGTTTTAAAAAATATAAATGTTTTTCAAAAATACTATTAATACGTAAATGGTTTTAAGAGCTACCACAAGAAAATGTTTTACAAGTAAAACACAAGTACGCAACTGTTTCTAGGCAGTAAGCTTTTAATAAAATGTGGGGAAAATATGCCATCAAATACCTGCTGGTCTAGGAGAAGTGGCGTGTGGAGTGTTTCATGAGGTCTGAAGTTCGAATCTTACAATGTGCAAACGGAGATTATTTTAACTGATGGCCATGGGAGGAAGTTGTGTTTGACCGAAACACCAAGAGTTTGAATAATTTTGAATAAGGTTGTTGTTAGCCAAATCTGAGGAGTTGGATGGGGGATTTCAGTTGTTGAAATTGTAAACAGGAGGGATTTTAGGAGAGGTTATGGGAGGAAAATGGGGAATTTGAAATGTGGAAGAGTTGGTACTGAAATGGTAAACTAAGCCATTCAGAATTCGATTTTGGTGGGTTGATTCTCCTTTTTGGCTGAAGTGAGCATTTTATAGTCATTTCTCTTCTTTAAAGTCGAATTGTACTTGAAGAATTTTGGGCAGTGTTTATTCGAGTTTGCATTTTCACACTTTTTCCCTCTTTTACATCTTTTGCTTTGGCTGATTCCCTCCCCTTCTCCCTCTCAATTCTTTTTCCCTTCCACCTTGTTACCTTGGCCAAATACCTCCTCACCCCTCTCTATTTTCTTTTGTTTTCGGTTTTGGCAAGTGCTCTTTGACTCCTCTTCTCTTTTCTACTCTTTCGGGTATCGACATCTCCCTCTCCTTGCACTTTAATACTTGTGCCGCATACTTCTTCTCCTCTTTGCCACTACTCTTTTGATTTTAGGATATTTCTCCCTTATTGTTGTGGTATTTTCTTCTGGCCCTCGAATCCTTGGCTTATAGCAGAACACCCTGCCTTTTTCGCCATCTCTGTTCAGGCTCACGAGGTGTGATTATTACATCTTGAGCCTCGATTCAAGGGTGTGCTTTTGGGGGTAGGCCAATCACTTCTGTCCCCTATTCTAAGTTTACACTCTCAGTAAGTTACTATACACTTGGTTCAATGACTTGCGAGTATGGTAATAGTAACAATATGTGATTGGTATGCAGTTTAGTCAAGGAGGTTGTAATCAGCTTCCGTCAGTGATTTAAGTGGGCTAAACAACACGCGTTCAATCAAGGCAGGTATCAATGGTATTTTAGGTTAAGTGTATTAAATAAAAGCCTGACCAAACATATTGGTTGAATATAGGTTGGAGTACTCGAGATCTATTCGCAGGCTTTCGAAAACAGGTGTTTATAGCACTGGCCCAAACTGTAAATCGGCAAAAGCCGAAAGATATGATTACTAACGCTACACGAGCGTGCGCTCGCTCGTGTGGTAAACCAAACGCATAAAACGTAGATGTTTGGAAGTTGATGCCACCGTAAGTGATTTCATGGGCGTAGGCCGTTTTAGGCCACGTTGGGCCGAAATGGGCCATGTGGGTCCCACGAGCTCGTGGACCCTACATGAATAATGTAACAGTCATGTTTTGACCCTAGTTAAAATAGTTGTTTCAAGACCACAAATCTGAGTCAGAGAAATATGTTAATATTATTTTTCATGCCTATTATAAGTGAATTGATATGTGTGAAAGTCTCGTGTGAAAATTTAGCTATTTGTGTGTTTAATTTGCAAAAAGGACTTAATCGCGTAAAATGTAAAAGCTGTGTGTTAGATGTTAAAAGTACTTATTTGATGTGGCTTATGTAAGTGAGGGTCCTTGCTTGTCAAATTTACCATTTATTTTAATGCTGGACAAATATGGACATGTAGTTGGTAAGTTTTAATGTTTATTAGTCAAGGGCAAAATGGAAAAATGTTTATTAAAGTTGTTATAAAAAAATAAAACATAAAAATTAGGCCATAATATGTTCATATAGCCGAAAATAAGATAAAATGAAAAGATAAAAGCTTTGGCTAGGGTTCGGCACATTGGGAGCTTAATTCGGGTAAGTGTTTTGCTTGGTTTTTGATAATTTCTACGTTTTTGTGATCGTTGCTTAGTGCTCTATCAAACCCATGTTTGAATTTTGGAAATTGTTGATAATTTTGAAATATGCCATGGATGAATTCATGAGTTTTGTGTTGTTAAATGGTGAAATATGAAAGCTTGATGTTGGGTTTACATGTTTTGTCTGTGGATTTTTGATGAATTTGAGCAATTTGGGCTAAATTGTAAAAATGTTATTTTGAGGGACTAAAATGTGAAATAAATGAATTGTGTAGATTAGTATGAGTACTAGGAGAATTCAGCTACGCTTGTATATATGCAAATTATGTGTATTTTGTGATTTTGTAAAATTGGGACGAAACTGTCGAAATATTAAAATGTGAGGGCTAGTTTACAAAATGCCCTAAATATGTGTCTATGGATTGAATTGACTTATTTGGTGAATAAAAAGGGTTAATTTTGAATACATATAGATCAAGAAAAGAGGAATTCGGATTTAAATCAAGGGAAGTTGAAGGTTATCGAGTAGACAATTCAAATTGACAATTCCAAGTACGAGGTAAGTTCTTACGTGATAAATAATGTTAAAGTTATGTTTTGATACGATAGTAATGTATAAATTGTATAGATATTTCATTACATTTTGAGCATAATGACATTCGACTATGCTTGGCACTAAGTGTGTGGTTTAATATAGCTTCGGCTACAAATGGCACTAAGTGTGGGAGTTGGAATAGCTTTGGCTATAAAAAGGCACTAAGTGTGCGATACCAACTTAGCTTCGGCTATTTAAAATGGCACTAAGTGTGCAAAATTATTTTAGCTTCGACTAATTTTTGCAGCACTAAGTGTGCGGATGTTAAAGTGTGAATAATTTACGGAAAGTCTTGAAATACTAAAGCAAGAGGTGAGAATGAAAGTGAATAAGTATGGGAAGATCCAGGTATGTATGATACCTTTGTGGTAGATGATATTATCTAGGTGAAGTTCATTGAATTGTTATGAACATATGGATTGGGTCGGTATACATTTAATAGATGATTTGAGAATTTGTAAATACTTATATGTTGATGTTTTGTGTTTATATACTGTTGATGATTATAGTACGAGCTTACTAAGATTTTGAAAGCTTATTCTATGTGTGTTTGCATTGTTGTATAGATATCGAAGCTACTACAAGCTCGGAGACCGTCAAAAATCATCACCACACTATCTACCTTAATTCTGTACTTTTGAAAATGCATATTTTGAAGTATGGCATGTATAGGCTAGAAGTTTGGAAAATATGTTTTGTATGGATATGCTTAGCCATGTGATTTGGCTAATTTATGCTTGAACTTATAGTTGATAATGGCTTATGATATGTGATGTTTTAATATGTTATTATCTTATGATTGGAATGAATTGGGAAGGTTTAGGAGTATGAATATTGGTGACTAATATATGATATGAAAGGGTCATGTTTTGGTGTTGGAATTGGCTGAAATGGTGATATAAATGTGCTTGTTTCTTTTGCTTGTAGGATGACCAAATTGGGGTGGCAAATTGGCTATTCAAATGGCCTGTTTTTGTCCACACGGGCAGAGACACGGGCGTGTGTCTCAGCCGTGTGTGACAGACTACCATGTTGCACGGTCGTGTGTCCCCTGAAGTACCCTACAATTGTAAGTCAGGTTCGCACATGGGCTATACACACAGGAGTGTGGACTGGCCGTGTGACCCTTATTGGTATGCTAATGACACAAACAGAAAACCCCCTATTTTTGGCACGGCCTAGCACATGGCTTGGGCACGGGCATGTGCATAGCACACGGGCTAGACGCACGGGCGTGTGGCCTATTTTGCCACGGCTTAGACACACGAGTGTGTCTAGACTGTGTGAGGCACACAGGTGTGTGACCTTTGAAAAGTGGAAAATTTTTTATAAGTTTTGAAACTTTTAAATGTTATCGATTTAGTCTTAGATGTATGGATTAGTCCTTGTATGCTTGGTTTAAGTTTGTGTTGTACAAGAATGATTAGTATTTATGGAAATGAGATGATATTTGATATTCGACTATTCTGAACTGTGTTATGAGTCCAGTGATGCCTCTTAAGCTATTCTGGCGACGGTTACGGGTTAAGGGTGTTACATTTTGTTGGAATCAGAGTTATGGTTTAGCAGTTGTAGGACTACCATAGTGTATTTGAGTCTAGCTATACATGCCATATTTATGAATTGCAATAGTGTGATGAATCCTGATGTTGAAATGTGCTTTTATATAGCAATGGATCCCGATAGAGCTATAACAGACGATGTTGAAAGTAATGTGCCTGCTCTTGTGCAAGGGACGGTGCAAGCTGATTCTCGACTGGCTACAAGTAGCCGTGATGGTAAGGCTAAACAAGCCTTCTATCAATTGATGAATGACTAGTTCACCCAATACATTAGAACTAATCTGGTTGTACAACAACCTCTACCCCCGGTTAATTCTCTTCAAACTCCTGTTATGCAACCAGTAAATCTGATATAGTTGAATAGACCACCAGTTGATAAGATTAGAAAATACGGGGATGAAAAGTTCTGAGCTACAACAAGTGATGATGCTGAAAAAGTCGAGTGCTAGTTAGAGAATACAATAAGAGTGTTTGATGAGATGTCTTTAAGTCCTGAAGAATGCAAAAAATGTGTTGTTTCCCTTTTGATAGATACGCCATATCATTGGTGGAAGACTTTAACATCTGTGATTCTGAGTGAACGAGTTACGTGGGATTTCTTCGAAGCTGAATTCTGGAAGAAATATATCAGTCAGAGATTCATTGATTAGAAACGCAAAGAGTTTCTCGAGCTTAAACAAGGCCGTATGTCTGTCACAGAATACGAGCGAGAATTTATAAGGTTGAGTCAGTATACTCGTGAATGTGTATCTTCGGAAGCAATAATGTGCAAGACATTTGAAGACGGTTTGAACGAAGATATTCGTTTGCTAGTTGGGATCTTAGAATTCAAAGAATTTGTGGTGCTTGTTGAATGAGCATGTAAAGCTGAAGATCTTGGGAAAGAGAAAAGAAAGGCTAATTTTGAAGCTAGAAAGGTACGAAAGAGATCATCAGGTAAATAATTTCAATCTGGATCCAAGAAGTTTAGAGATGATAGCAGTCATTCAAGGACTAGTGTGGGACATTCGAACAGAGATCGTGCTAGATCGCAATCGAATTTCAAATCTTCAGCTACATCTGTTGCTAGTGTTGACAATGTAAAGAATGAAAACCCTGAGTGTGATCAGTGTGGAAGACGACACTTCGGTGAATGCTAGGGAAAAAGTATTAACCAAGCTTGTTATAGTTGTGGTTCAAGAAATCATTTTATAAAAGATTGTCCAGATTTAGTTGAAAAAGATAATGTTCAGAATCCGAGGCAAAGTGGTAATGTTTCTCGTGGTAGGCCTTCCAGAAATTCGAGAAATGTAAGTGGTATTCAAGGAAGAAAGAATGACACAACTGTTAGATCCGAAGCTCGTGCACCTGCCAGAGCCTATGCTATTAGAGCTCGCGAGGAAGCTTCATCGCCAAATGTGATTACGGGTACATTTACTCTCTATGATACTTCTGTGATTGCTTTGATAGATCCTGGATCAACACATTCATATATATGCATGAATTTAGTGAATAGTAAGACTTTGCCTGTAGAGTCTGCTGAATTTGTAATTAAAGTTTCGAACCCCCTAGGCAGATGTGTTCTGGTTGATAAAGTCTGCAAGAATTGTCCGTTAATGTTTCGAGACAATTGTTTTTCGACTGATCTGATGTTGTTACCTTTTGATGAGTTTGATATAATTTTGGTTATGGATTGGTTAACTTTGCATTATGCTGTGGTGAACTGCAAACGAAAAACTATTGATTTGAGATGTAAGAATGATGAGATAGTTAGAATTGAATCTAGTGATTTGAATGGATTGTCAGCTGTAATATCTTCGATGAAAGCTTTGAGTATTGTGAAAAAGGGTTGTGAAGCATATCTTGCATATGTGATTGATTCAAGGATGTTAGAAAAGAAAGTTGAATTTGTGCCTGTTATTTGTGAGTTTCCTGATGTGTTTCCTGAAGAACTTTCGGGATTACCTCCGGTCAGAGAGGTAGAATTTGGCATTGAATTGGTACCTGGTACTACTCCGATTTTGATAGCTCCATACCGAATGGCTCCGACTGAACTAAAAGAATTAAATTCTCAGTTGCAAGAGTTGATTGATCAAGGACTTGCTAGACCAAGTTTCTCACCTTGGGGTGCTCCGGTTCTATTTGTGAAAAAGAAAAATGATACAATGAGAATGTGTATAGATTATCGTCAATAGAACAAAGGTGACTGTTAAGAATAAATACCCCCTGCCTCGAATTGATGATTTGTTTGATCAATTGAAAGGAGCTGTTGTGTTTTCGAAAATATATTTGAGATCAGGCTATTATCAGCTGCGAGTTAAAGATTCAGATATTCCGAAGACTGCTTTCAGAACGAGGTACGGTCATTATGAATTCTTAGTTATGCCATTCGGATTGACTAACGCACCTACTATCTTTATGGATTTGATGAATAGAATTTTCATACTGTATTTAGATCAATTTGTTGTAGTATTCATTGACGACATATTGATTTATTCACGTGATGAATCTGAACATGCCGAGCATTTGAGAATAGTATTATAGATTTTGGGAGATAAATAGTTGTATGCGAAGTTTAGTAAATGTGAGTTCTGGTTGCGAGAAGTTGGTATCCTGGGTCATATTATATCAGCATCTGGTATTTGGGTTTATCCGAACAAAATTTCAGCTATTGTGGATTGGAAACCTCCAAGGAATGTCTCTGAAGTTCGCAATTTTCTAGGACTTGCTGGTTACTATAGAAGATTCGTGAAAGGTTTTTCGATGATCGAAACTCCGTTGACAAAACTGCTTCAGAAAGATGTGAAGTTTGAGTGGTCTAAAAAGTGTCAGAACAGCTTTGATCAGTTGAAAGCCTTGTTGACTGAAGCTCCGGTATTGGTACAACCAGAATCGGGTAAAGAATTTGTGATTTATAACGATGCTTTGTTGATCGGCTTGGGATGTGATTTAATGCAAGAAGGAAAATTTATTACTTATGCTTCAAGATAGTTAAAGCCACACGAAAAGAACTATCCGATGTACGACCTTGAGTTAGCTGCGATTGTGTTTGCCTTAAAGATTTGACGCCATTACTTGTTCGATGAGAAATGTCACGTGTATTCAGATCATAAGAGTTTGAAGTATTTGATGACTCATAAAGATTTAAATCTGCGACAGAGAAGATAGTTAGAATTGCTAGAAGATTACGAACTTGTGATTGATTATCATCCGGGAAAAGCAAATGTTGTTGCTGATCCCTTGAGTTGAAAATCATTATTTTTTTTGCGTACGATGAATGCTCATTTGGTTCTATCAGATGATGGTTCAGTTTTATCTGAATTAAGAGCAAGACCTCTGTTCTTACAGTAGATTATCGAAGCTCAGAAGTTTAATAATGAGATTATAGCTAAACGAGCTCAGTGTGATGTAGAGACTGATTCAAAATTCAAAATTGATAAAGATGATTGTTTGAGTTTCGAGATCGAATTTGTGTTCCAAGAAATCCATAATTAATTCAAATGATTCTGAGTGAAGCTCATAACAGTTGTTTATCTGTGCATCCGGGTAGTACGAAAATGTATAATGATCTGAAAAACATTATTGGTGGTCTGGAATGAAAAGAGATATCTCTGAATTTGTTTTTAAATGTTTGATCTGTCAGCAAGTTAAAGCTGAACATCAAGTGCCATCTGGATTGTTACAACCGATTATGGTTCCGGAGTGGAAATGGGATTGAGTAGCCATGGACTTTGTGTCGGGTTTGCCCCTGTCTCCAAGAAAGAATGACACGATTTGCATTGTAGTTGATCGATTGACGAAATCAGCACATTTTATTCCGATTCGATCCAATTATTCGCTTGATAAATTAGTTGAGTTATACATTTCTGATATAGTGAGATTGCTTGGTGTGCCATTGTCTACAGTATCAGACAGAGATCCGAGATTCACATCACGATTTTGGAAGAAATTGCAAGATGCTTTAGGTACTAAATTGCACTTTAGTAATGCTTTTCATCCACAAACGGACGGTCAATCCGAGCAGATTATTCAAATACTCGAGGATATGTTGAGATGTTGCATTCTTGAATTTGAAGGTACGTGGGAACAATATCTACCTTTTATTGAATTTGGTTATAATAACAGTTTTCAGTTGAGCATCAAAATGGCACCATATGAAGCTTTACATGGTCGTAAATGCCGTACACCTTTGTATTGGTCTGAGCTCAGCGAAAATAAGATTCATGGGGTTGATTTAATTAAAAAACCAAGCAAAAAGTGAAAGTGATCCGAGATAGTTTGAAAGCAGCTTCTAATCGTCAGAAATCATATGCAGATTTGAAAAGAAAAGACATTGAATTTGAGATTGGCAACAAAGTATTTTTGAAAGTATCTCCGTGGAAGAAAGTGCTTTAGTTTTGTAGAAATGGCAAGTTGAGTCCAAGGTTCATCAGGCCGTATGAGATTACTAAGCGTATTGGGCTGGTTGCATATAGATTGTTGTTACTGCCAGAGCTAGAAAACATTCACAATGTATTTCACGTATCGATGCTTCGATGATATAGATCCGATCCTTCGCATGTAATTCCTCCATCTGAGATTGAAATTTAGTCTGATATGACTTACGAAGAAAAGTCGATCTGTATCTTAGCTCGTGAAGTAAAAGGGTTACGAAATAAGAAATTTTGTTAGTTAAAGTGATGTGGCATCGACACGGTATTAAAGAGGCCACATGGGAACCTGAAGATGCTATGAAGCAGCAATATCCAAATCTATTTAAAGGTAAGATTTTCGGGGACGAAAATCCCTGAAGGGGGAGAATTGTAACAGTCTGGTTTTGACCCTAGTCAGAAAAATGGTTTTGGGACCACAAATCTGATTCAAAGAAATATTTTAATATTATTTTTCGTGCCTATTATCAGTGAATTGACATGTGTGAAAGTCTCGTGTGAAAATTTAACTGTTTGTGTGTTTAATTTGCAAAAAGGACTTAATTGCGTAAAATGTAAAAGCTATGTGCTAGATGTTAAAAGTACTTATTTGATGTGGCTTATGTAAGTGAGGGTCCTTGCATGTCAAATTTACTATTTATTTTAATGCTGGACAAATATGGACATGTAGTTGGTAAGTTTTAATGTTTATTAGTCAAGGGCAAAATGGGAAAATGTTTATTAAAGTTGTTATAATAAAATAAAACATAAAAATTAGGCCATAATATGTTCATATAGCCGAAAATAAGAGAAAAAGAAAAGAGAAAGCTTTGGCTAGGGTTCGGCACATTGGGAGCTTAATTCAGGTAAGTGTTTTGCTCGATTTTTGATAATTTATATGTTTTCGTGATCGTTGCTTAGTGTTCTATCAAACCCATATCTGAATTTTGGAAATTGTTGATAATTTTGAATTATGCCATGGATGAATTCATGAGTTTTGTGTTGTTAAATGGTGAAATATGAAAGCTTGATGTTGGGTTTAAATGTTCTGTCTTTGAATTTTTGATGAATTTGAGCAATTTGGGCTAAATTGTAAAAATGTTATTTTGAGGGACTAAAATGTGAAATAAATGAATTGTGCGGATTAGTATGAGTACTAGGAGAATTCTGCTAAGCTTGTGTATATGCAAATTATGTGTATTTTGTGATTTTTTAAAATAGGGACTAAAGTGTCAAAATATGAAAATGTGAAGGCTAGTTTGCAAAATGCCCTAAATATGTGTCTATGGATTGAATTGAATTATTTGGTGAATAAAAAGGGTTAATTTTGAATACATATAGATCAAGAAAAGAGGAATTCAAATTTAGATAAAGGGAAGTTAAAGTTTATCGAGTAGACAATTCAAATTGACAATTCCAAGTATGAGGCAAGTTCGTACGTGATAAATGATGTTAAAGCTATGTTTTAATACAATAGTAATGTATAAACTGTATAGATATTTCATTACATTTTGAGCATAATGATATTTGACTGTGCTTGGCACTAAGTGTGTGGTTTAATATAGCTTTGGCTACAAATGGCAATAAGTGTGCGAGTTTGAATAGCTTCGGCTATAAAAAGGCACTAAGTGTGCGATACCAACTTAGCTTCGGCTAATTGAAATAGCACGAAGTGTGCGAAATTATTTTAGCTTCAGCTAATTTTTGCGGCACTAAGCGTGCCGATGTTAAAGTATGAATAATTTACAAAAAGTCTTGAAATACTAAAGCAACAGGTGAGAATGAAAGTGAATAAGTATAAGAAGATCCAGGTATGTATGATACCTTTGTGGGTCTTCCAAGATAGCAAGATAATTTGGACTCTGGGTGGCCAGCTAGCAAGATAATTTGGACTTTTTTTTAAGCATATAAGATTTTATTTAATTAAGTATGTTTCAGATCAGATTGTAATAAGGTTTTTGTTATGTTATTATTACTTGAACTATTATTATTATTTTCATTGTAACTTATAAGAAGTTGAACATGGCTTTCCTAAATTATAGCATGTTTTCTACATTTCCGCAATTAAATTTTTAAATGATAAGTTTTCTTAAATCAAATGTTTCAAACAAGGTTTTTGCAACTGAAAGGTGTTTTTTTTAGTTCATTAAGGTTTCTTTTATTTCAAGAAGGGTTTTCAATGAAAACATGGTTTTTGCTAAAACACTTCAATGTAACACGCCAAATTCGGCCATAACGTATGGGCCAGGTTTGGGGTGTTACATTTAGTGGTATCAGAGCCCAGGTTGCAAAACTCGGGCTGTAAAGTGGGCCTTATTACTATTTGGTTTCTTATTCCATTTTTAAAAAAAATTGATCACATTGTTATGGAAAAGGGAAAAACTTGTTGAGCGGCACACCGAGTCTTCGACGTCGAACCAAGTAAGTACTTTTATTTAAGATTGTTTAAATTGTTATGCAGTAGATTGTTAGAAGGCTACTTTAGATGAGGGTTAGAATGGAACTAAAAGCCCGTAGGATCTGGAAACTGTAGAGGATTTTCAAAAACGATCTTCTCTTTAAATATTTTCATAAAACATCAGTGTAATTATTAAACTAACTAAAACTTCATAAAATTTCTAATTCAGATAATACGCGAATCGACGATGAGTGCTAGAAGAGGTGCAAGAGGCCGTGGCCGAGGCTACAGAAGTGTTAAGTCTGAATCATCGGCACCGGCCCATATGCTCGATGTTGGAGTAGAAGAGGCTCCGGCCTCACCTGTGGCTGGGAATGGACACTATGATCGGGCCAAGGGAGAAGATGCATTGTCGCAGGCAATGCTAAGGATTTTGGAAAGGGTCGCTGGGCCCAATACTGGCAACAAAAATCGGGGGTCCATTCCAAAACGGATTCGATCGAACGGGGCTGAGGTCTTCAAGGGCGTGGCTAGCGTGGCTCCTAACGTGGCAGAATATTGGTTGGAGGCCACTTAAAGAATAATGGAGGATTTGGACTGCTCGCCGGAACAAAAGTTGAAAGGAGCAGTGTCACTACTTAGGGAAGAAGCCTATCAATGGTGGTTGAAGGTGAAAGAGGGCACCCAACCGGAGCGGGTCACCTGGGAGTTTTTTAAAGCTGCACTCCAAGAGAATTATGTGGGTGCAAGCTATATAGATGCTAAGAGGAAGGAGTTCCTGAACTTGACCCAAGGCAATAAATTGGTGGCAAAGTATGAGGCGGAGTTTCTACGCCTTAGTAGGTATGCAAGGGTAATGGTGGCAACAGAGTATGAGCGTTGCGTTAGGTTTGAGGACGGACTAAGAGATAGCCTTTGGGTATTGATAGCTCCACAAAGGGAGCGAGTTTTCTCGGAGTTGGTGGAGAAGGCAAGGATAGCGGAGGAGGTTAAGTGCACTGAGCGCTTAAATCGGGAAGAAGAAAGGGGTAGGAATAAAAGGGAGGCTGAGACTCTGGGTGTTGGACAGATGCCTAGGGCTAGGGCCAGAGTTAATGGACCAGTTAGAACAGGGCCCCCTACTGCTAATCTAGGGGTGCCACCTTGTTCTGATTGTGGGAAAGGTCATGTAGGTGAGTGTTGGAAGAGAACGGGAGCTTGTTTAGCTTGTGGGTCTATGGAGCATAGGATCAAGGATTGCCCTCGAACTCTAGGTCGAGAGCCAATAGTGGGCCAAGCTGGTGCTCAGCCACCAATGGGTGGTTAGCTACTGCCAAGGGGCCGTGAGCAGACTAGGGGTGGTGACGGCAATAGACGTGGATGTGGAGTACTTGGCAGAAATGTCGGTCATGCTGAGGCGAGGCAACCAGCTTTGGTCTATGCAGCATGTCACTGAGAGACGAAGATGCTCCAGAAGCGAATGCTGGTATGTACTTTATCCTTAGTGTGTGATCTATCTATTTTGAAATTAGAAATAGAGTGCGCAGCAGAAGCGCTGTGGTGTAACATAAGCGATGCGACATCAATATCCTCAACTGTTTGAATCAGGTAAAATTTCGATGATGAAATTTCTTTTAGGGGGTAGAGTTGTAACACCCCAAAAATCCCGAAACCCAAAAGTCCCGAAATCCTAAACTTTCTTTGTTTTCGGTTTTGATAAAAATTGTGTTTTATATTCGAAGCCAAGTGATAATTATAGCAGGTCTTAATTAAGGTTTGAGTTCGAATCTAGGGGTAGAAGAAATTATAGTTTAATTATTAAAAGAATCAGGACTGACAAGTATGTGGGCTTTTAAATAAATGAAGAAATAATTGGACACAAAAAGAGTCAATGGTGGAGTGGCTAAGTGATGCCACATAAGGTGTAGTAAGGTGGCATTAGTAGCTAGCAAGGAGATCCAAGGTTCGAATCTTAGCTTAGTATTTTTAGAATTTAATTTTGGCCTTCTAGAAGGATGGAAGTGGCGTGAAGATGGACTCTAAGGGGAGTGTTCAGGAGAGAAAATTAAGGAAAAGATCAAGGGGTTATCAGGTAGAAAAACGAGGAGAAGAGAAGGGAAAAGTGATGGAGCCAAACTGGGAATTGGGCATGGAAAATTTGGCTATAAGAGCTATAAATAGGGGCTGAATACAAGGTTTCCAAGCTACTGCTGAAATTCTTCTTCACCTTGTTGCCAGAAACCCCTTTCTCCAAAAGCCGAAAACCCTTTTCTTTTCAAGATCCAAAAAGCCGAAAACCCTTTTGTTTTTTCTTTCTTTCTTTTCTTTCTACCGATTTCTTCTTCTACTCTTCTTCTTCAATCCGTTTCAAATAAACCTTATTCACCATACTAAGTTTGAAAAGTCAAAAAGCCGAATCTTTCAAGTGACGATTACCTTTGACCGAATCTAGTGTAAGTGTTGCTCTTCCAATCGGTTTTCTTTGCTAGGTATCGATTATTGTCTCTCACTTCTTTCTAATCGACTTTTGTAGGGAATTAGTGTCAGATCTCAGTTTTGGATTCCTGCCGATTTGCTTTTCAGATCTGAGAGATATACGTGATTAGTGACAAAAGTAAAAGCTAGTATAGGCTTGGCGTTCAGGTAAGTTAAGGTGAGATTTCGGCTTTTGGTAAAGTAATCGATAAGTACGTGTGATTAATCTTTGAGTGATATCGATTGTAGATTTGGGCTAAGGAGATCACAACACGCTTGCTTACCAGGTGTGTACATACACTGCACACACACTATGAATCGGCAAAAGCTGAAATGCCGAAATGCCAAAAAGCTGATATGCTGAAAAGCCAAAAGTTTGGCTACGGTAGTCTTGCGAGTGCACGAAAACTCATAATGGGGAAACCAATAGTTTGTCTGAGGCCACAGGTGATTCAGTGGACTTGGGTTGTGATTTGGCCATATGGGCTAGATAGGCTAAATGGGCCCGATGGGCTGTTGGGCCCAAAATAGGCAAAAAACTGAATATTGATGCTATGTGATAGGAATTTGTATGTGAGCATGAATATGTATATGACTGGGCCTATCGGGCCATATAAATGTGATTTAGGCCTAATGGGCCATATACAGGTGATTTGGGCCTAATGGGCCATACGAATATGATTGGGCTTAATGGGCAAGATACAGGTATGTGAAATTGTTAGGCTTTGTAAGGGGTTTTGGGCCTAGGATATGATATCCACATAAGACTTAATTAATATATTGCGACCGTGGACAAGTCAAAGGGTTAAGGTGTGGCAACGGGTATATGCATGTCTAGGATTGGACCTAGGGAGAGCTTGGGACTTAAGCGGTCTTAATGACCCACCTCCTCTTCTCTGGAATCCTACCTGGTGCATACTATTTGTTCATCTTAGCTTGCGGGACTTGTTAACGGGCCAAGGTAAGTGAAAATCGTATTTAAGGGAAAATTATCAAAACGCCCCTAAGGGCAAAAAGGACCGAACTACCCCAAGGTGCTGAATGCAAGTTTTATGGATGTGACATCGATACATATGATATTCTGCATAGGTTGCATATGGGTTGGGAATTATGGAACGGAGGAAGTATATGAGGATTGCATGGTTGCTTGACAATCGTGGATCCACCGACGGCTTTTAAAGCCTAATATGTAAATGAAGGTAGTTCCACAACCGGGCTACCATGGTGTGTGGGTTGGGTGCATCGATATTTATATCCCCACATAGTGTGATGGGGGACGGAGCCGGTGTGTAGTGGATGGATAATTTGGATGGGATTTTATTGCATAAATGATGAATGATATTCTTTTTTTTGAATGCTTGTTTTCTTTGAGGGTTGCAAACACTGAGTTTGTGAAAACTCACCCCCTCATTTATTTTATTTTCAAGTGATGCTCAGTAGAAGGTTCGATGTTTGGAGGGACTCTAGGTGGCCAGCTAGCAAGATAATTTAGACTTGTTTTTTTTAAGCATATAAGTTTTTATTTAATTAAGTATGTTTCAGATCAGATTGTAATAAGGTTTTCATTATGTTATTATTACTTGAACTATTAATATTTTCATTGTAATTTACAAGAAGTTGAAGATGGGTTTCCTAAATTATAGTATGTTTTCTACGTTTCTACAATTAAATTTTTAAATGATAAGTTTTCTTAAATCAATTTTTCCAAACAAGGTTTTGGCAACAGAAAGGTGTTTTTTTTAGTTAATTAAGGTTTCTTTTATTTTAAGAAGGGTTTTCAATGAAAACATGGTTTTTGCTAAAACACTTCAATGTAACACTCTAGATTTGGCCATAACTTATGGGCAGGGTTTGGGGTGTTACATTTAGTGCTATCAGAGCCCAGGTTGCAAAACTCGGGCTGTGAAGTGGGCCTTATTACTATTTGGTTTCTTATTCCGTTTTTTTGAGAAAAAAATTTTGATCACACTGTTATGGAAAAGGGAAAAACTTGCTGAGCGGCACACCGAGTCTCCGACGTCGAACCAAGTAAGTACTTTTATTTATATTTGTTTAAATTGTTATGCAGTAGATTGTTAGAGGGCTACTTTAGATAAGGGTTAGAATGGAACTAAAAGCCCGTAGGATCTTGAAACTGTAGAGGATTTTCAAAAATGATCTTCTCTTTAAATATTTTCATAAAACATCGGTGTAATTATTAAACCAACTAAAACTTCATAAAATCTCTAATTTAGATAATACGCAAATCGACGATGAGTGCTAGAAGAGGTGCAAGAGGCCGTGGCCGAGGCAGAGAAAGTGTTAGGGCTGAATCGTCGGCATCGGGCCATATGCCCGATGTTGGAGTAGAAGAGGCTTCGGCCTCACCTGTAGCTGGGAATGGACAATATGATCGGGCCATGGGAGAAGATGCATTGTCGCAGGCAATGCTAAGGATTTTGGAAAGGGTCGTTGGGCCGAATAATGGCAACAAAAATTGGGGGTCCATTCCGGAATGACTTTGATCGAACGGGGCTGAGGTCTTCAAGGGCGTTGCTGGCGTGGCTCCTAACATGGCGGAGTATTGGATGGAGGCCATTGAAAGAATAATAGAGGATTTGGACTGCTCACCGGAACAAAAGTTGAAAGAAGCAGTGTTCTTGCTTAGGGAAGAAGCCTATCAATGGTGATTGACGGTGAAAGAGGGCACCCAACTAGAGCAGGTCACCTGGGAGTTTTTCAAAGCTGCATTCCAAGGGAAGTATGTGGGTGCAAGCTATATGGATGCTAGGAGGAAGGAGTTCCTAAACTTGACCCAAGGCAATAAATCGGTGGCAGAGTATGAGGCGGAGTTTCTACGCCTTAGTAGGTATGCAAGGGTAATGGTGGCAACGGAGTATGAGAATTGCGTTAGGTTTGAGGACAGACTAATAGATAGCCTTAAGGTATTGATAGCTCCACAAAGGGAGCGAGTTTTCTCAGAGTTGGTGGAGAGACAAGGATAGCGGAGGAGGTTAAGCACACTGAGCGCTTAAATCAGGAAGAAGAAAGGGGTAGGAATAAAAGGGAGGCTGAGACTCTAGGTGCTGGACAGATGCCTAGGGCTAGGGCCAGAGTTAATGGACCAGTTAGAACAGGGCCCCCTGCTGCTAATCTAGGGGTGCCACCTTGTGCTGATTGTGGGAAAGGTCATGTAGGTGAGTGTTGGAAGAGGACGAGAGCTTGTTTAGCTTCTGGGTCTATAGAGCATAGGATCAAGGATTTCCCACGAACGATAGGTCGAGAGCCAATAGTGGGCCAAGCCGGTGCTCAGCCACCAAGGGGTGGTCAGCTGCAAGGGGCCGTGACCAGGCCAGGGGTGGTCAAGGCAATGGACGTGTCTGGTCATGCTAAGGCGAGGCAACCAGCTTTGGTCTATGCAGCATGTCGCCAAGAAGACGAAGATGCTCCAGAAGCGAATACTGGTACGTACTTTATCCATAGTGTGCGATCTATCTAATTTGAAATTAGAAATAGAATGCACAGTAGAAGCGCAGTGGTGTAACCTAAGTGATGCGACATCAATATCCTCAACTGTTTGAATCAGGTAAAATTTCGAGGACGAAATTTCTTTTAGGGGGTAGAGTTGTAACCCTCAAAAATCTCGAAACCCAAAAGTCCCGAAATCTCAAACATTCTTTGTTTTCGGTTTTGATAAAAATTGTGTTTTATATTCCATGCCAAGTGATAATTATAGCAGGTCTTAATTAAGGTTTGAGTTCGAATCTAGGGGTAGAAAGAAATTATAGTTTAATTATTAAAAGAATCGGGGCTGACAAGTAGGTGGGCTTTTAAATAAATGAAGAAACAATTGGACACAAAAAGAGCCTATGGTGGAGTGGCTAAGTGACGCCATATAAGGTGTAGTGAGGTGGCATTAGTAGCTAGCAAGGAGATCCAAGGTTCGAATCTTAGCTTAGTATTTTTAGAATTTAATTTTGGCCTTCTAGAAGGATGGAAGTGGTGTGAAGATGGACTCTAAGGGGAGTGTTCAGGAGAGAAAATTAAGGAAAAGATCAAGGGGTTATCTAGGAGAAAAACGAGAAAATGGGAAGGGAAAAGTGATGGAGCCAAATTGGGAATTGGGCATGGAAAATTTGGCTATAAGGGCTATAAATAGGGGCCGAGAACAAGGTTGCCAAGCTACTGCCAAAATTCTTCTTCACCTTGTTGCCAGAAACCCCTTTCTCCAAAAGCCGAAAACCCTTTTCTTTTCAAGATCTAAAAAGCCGAAAACCTTTTTGTTTTTTTTCTTTCTTTTCTTTCTACCGATTTCTATTCTCCTCTATACAATCTTCTTTGTTGATTTCTTCTTCTACTATTCTTCTTCAATCCGTGCCAAATAAACATTATTCTTCATGCTAAGTTTGAAAAGCTGAAAAGCTGAATCTTCCAAGTGACGATTACCTTTGACTGAATCTAGTGTAAGTGTTGCTCTTCCAATCGATTTTCTTTGCTAGGTATCGATTATTGTCCCTCACTTCTTTCTAATCGACTTTGGTAGGGAATTAGTGTCAGATCTCGGTTTTGGGTTCTTGCCAATTTGCTTTTCAGATCTGAGAGATATACGTGATTAGTGTCCAAAGTAAAAGCTAGTAAAGGCTTGGCGTTCAGGTAAGTTAAGGTGATATTCTGGCTTTTGGTAAAGTAATGGATAAGTCCGTGTGATTAATCTTTGAGTGATATCGATTGTAGGTTTGGGCTAAGGAGATCGCATCACGCTTGCTTACCAAGTGTGTACATACACTGCACACACACTATAAATCAGCAAAAGCCGAAATGCTGAAATACGAAAAGCTGAAATGGCGAAAAGCCGAAAGTTTGGCTACGGTAGTCTTACGAGTGCACGAAAACTCATAAGGGGGAAACCGATAGGTTTCCTGAGGCCATGGGCGATTCCGTAGACTTGTGTTGTGATTTGGCCATATGGGCCAAATGGGCTAAATGGGTCCGATGGGTTGTTGGGCCCATAATAGGCAAAAAACTGAATATTGATGCTATGTGATAGGAATTTATATGTGAGCATGAATATGTATATGACTGGACCTATCGGGCCAAAAAACTTACAGATTTGGTGTCGGAGACTCGGTGTTCCACATTTCTCATCATAACATTAAAAATTCAAATTTTCAAAAATCCATTCCATAGTCGAGTTTTGCAAACCTAACTCTGATACCACTAAATGTAACACCCCAAACTCGACCTAGACTTTACGACCGAATCTGACGTGTCACCTCGAAGTGCTTTCCAAAATTAGAACTTTGTTGGTTAAAATCATTTTTAAGATAAAACCCATTAGTTTGTATTGCTTGAGAAAATTCGGTAAATTCCATTATTACATCCGAAATTAACTTATCAAAACACTTGTTATCCTTGATTTCCTAATCTAAAAAAAACCATAAAAGCTTCTCTAGTTGAAAACATTAAGGTTAAGAATGTTGGTTTTTCTTTGAAAACGTTATTATTTGGAAAACTCGATGTTCCTACTCTAGCAGTTTAAAATACGAAATCAAAAGCCCAATAAAAGTTAAAAAGAAATTCCCCAAATGGTCGTATTACATAGTTAAAACTCAAATATAAAACCTTCGAATAAATTAAGTCAGAATCAACCAATCTACGGTCGTGCGGTCACCTCTGAGTCCTTCGCGGCTCCAAATCGTCTAAGGCTGGGGATTACCTACAGAGTAAAAAGGAAAGGTGAGTTTTTGAAAACTCAGTGTGTAATCCCATACCGGTCAACAGTAACAAAAGCATACTGATGTCGATCCGGGCTTGAGCCTATTCGATGCATGATGCGGTCTTGGCCTAAGCCCTATCTGATGTGAGTAGGCCTATGCCCAAAATAGTATAAATACAGTGCAGGTATGCAACCCATCCCAATCCAAACATCACACCACTCGTACCAACCAACACACCATGTGGGGATTAAATCGACCCACCCAGCCAGCACATCAATATCGCAGCGAAGTTGCTAACAGTAATGCAGCAAAGCTACTAATAATAGTAAACGTGGTGTAGCCACTAATGTCAGAATACATGGCAAAGCCACCAGAACGGTAAAACGTGGCGAAGCCACTAGTACAGTACTTCCTCCGAATGAGAATACTAACCCCAATGCAGAATGTCATGTCATAAATATTACGTGTATGCAAGGTTTCAAACCCAGATACAGTCATGCATATATCGTACACTCATTAATCAACCTACCTTTAGGTATAATGGTCATTTCCACCCATTAAGGGTAAAATAGAAATTTTACCCCTTAGGGGTATTTTGGTCATTTAACTAATTTTAGGGTCTCAGTAAAGATAATGACCCTTAAATTGGTCTACAGTCGTCTCGAATGACTCAGATAACCCGTATGGAAAAAATAGTGCAAGTGGGCCCAAAGCCCATTACTCGGCCCAAGTAGGCCCACATGCTCGTGTGGCCCAAACAGCCCAAATTTAGTCTTGGCTATGCGAACCCCATAATCCATTCCAATATTTTTCACTCACTGAATACTTTATCCATGTGGGGCCCACGAGCCCATTGGGCCCACACAGCCCAACGAGGCTCATAACGGCCTAGGCTCACAGAAACGCTTGTGGCAGCCTTTACAATTTGTTGTCCCTGATTTGTAGGCTCAATTTATCGCACGGGTGTTCGTACGCTCGTGAGGCCTCAACTGCCGAAGTTTTGACTTTTCGGCTTTTCGGGTTTTGCCGACTCACAACAACGTAATGGTGTGGATACACACCTTCGTCCATTATTTGGCAGTAGCAAAAGTTTGGGTGTACGATTACACACCTGGACTTGCGAAAATGAAAGAACCTCCTACGATTCCAATGCCTACAATCGATCCAACATTCAGTTATTCTCCACTTAAAACAATCGAGAACAACTAATCCATAACCCAACTCTTCCGCTTACCTTGACTGAAAAGAGAGTGGCCAACTGCGTCTGGAATAGTTAGGGCCGATCACCCATATTTAGGCACCTAACTGCACTCACGATAGATTAATAGGTAGAACTAAATAAAACGTAGCCTACAATCATAAAGATAACACTCAAGAGACTAGGGGCAATCGGCCTTACTTAAGTATTTAGAAGATAGGGTTTCAATGGTTCGAGAACGTGCTACGCCCTTCGTTTCTCAGCAATACCTGGAATCCACGAACACGTATCGTGGGAAAAGAGGTCACCAATCGACAAGTACAAAGATTTATGAGAAGGGATATTCAGCTTTTAAGAAAATAGTAGAAGAGACAGAGTTGCCTACACAATATACTTACCGATAGCAGTGAAGCCCAGAATTCTGCCAACCAAACAAATCGAGTAACACAGATAATAAAATGATGAACAAAGAATCAAGAAAATATTTGAAGAAAAAGGGAAGAAGTTTCGGTAAGGGGGTGTTAAGTTCAACAGTAGGGTTCGGCCAAAAAAAGAAACGTGTGGAAAGAAGAGAAGAAAGATGGGTATTAGAGGAAGGCTATATTCGGTCGAAGATTTAGAAATGAAGAAAGAAAAGAGAAATGTGTTTCGGCACAAGGTAGAGTCAAAAGAAAGAAATAAGAACAAAGAAATTTGGCTTAAATCCCGAAAGGCACGAAAAGAGATCGGCACAAGGGAGAATGGTACCAAAAATGTCAAAAAGAACAAACCCAAAATAGAAGAGAAGGATTTCGGCACCTACTCCCAAAACCCCCTTGGTCGAATTTGCACTCACAAGCACCCCCTATTCGGCTACAACTCATTCCAAATTCAAATTCCTTGAAATTCCCCCAGATTTTCTCCCCTTATCCCTCCTTGATAACCTCCACAACAACCTTTATGACCCATTCAAACTCTCCATCACCAGAGTTCAAATCTCACACAAATCTTGCCGTCCCTTGATAGCAAAATAAATGCTCTCTGATTACCAAAGGATCCAAACCCATGCCCTGCTCAGATGCTCTACACGCTACTTGCCACTAAGCCACAAGGCTTTTTGTGACACAAAATCTCACATACTTAAACATAAGTCCTTACTGTGAACAGCCAGTCTCACTTAAGAACAAAACCAAAAATTTTGCCATGGCCCAAACTCGAATCGAGGCTTCTCAAACACTCCCAAATACACCCAAATCATTAAGCTAGTAAAGCAAACATGCAATTTGTGTCAAAAAACGCAAAAAATCAGACCCTACATTTTTGGGGCTATACACTTCTAGTAATATCTTTAACCCATTCCGGGGACGGATACGGGTTAGGGTGTTACCATTGCTAATTTAACTCCTAGCTACCTTAGATGATTAAACATGCACTAATTAAGTACTGTGTCCATTAATTACAATTTCAATCCATTTAAATAATTAATTCATTAGTTACCTAACAATTGTGATGCAAGAATAACTTAGTCATGATTTTACTTAATCAAGCATCTTACCGAGGCCTATAACAACATAAACACAATTTTAACAATTTATGAAGATGAAATGCAATCAACCTAACACAAATTAAATTCAAGATAAATTGATTAAATTAACCATTCCAACAATATAAATATTCATAGATATGTTCATCATAACAACAACAAAAGTTAAAGATATAGGGAACAAGAATCAAATCCGGTGTTTTTTTGTGGCTTTACTAGTTTGCTCCATTCTTCCTTCTCTGTTGTCCTCATCAACCAAGGTAGATAAAAACACTTAATTGCTGCTCCAAATGGCTGATGAATGCCCCCTTTTCCAAGAGAAGAAATCGACAAGAGAGCAAGGGAATTTGGAATGGAAAAGAAGAGAGAAAGTGGAGAGAAGAGAGAAATGATGTGAATGCTTGAGGTGTGTTTCAAATGATTAGCCTAAGGGGGATTTTATAGCTGAAGAGGGCTTCTAAATAGCTAAAATTATCAGCCAAAGTGCCCTCCCTTGGCCGGCCACACATGTGGCAAGGTTGATAGTTTCAACTTTGCTAATTTAGGCTTGGGGCGAATCTATAAAGCCACCAATTGTGGAGGGGTTTGTTTGCAACTTGAACAAGTATTCAAGGGCCTATTTGCAAGATAAATAATCAGCCAATAAGCTGATTTGGGTCAGCATATGGACAGTTTTGGGCTGTCCACTTCTTGGTCGGTTCGGTTCACTCGGTTCGGCTCAATTGGACCATTTTTTCATAATTAATTAATATTAATTTATTTAATCAAAATTAAATTGGATATAAATTAAAATTAATTATATCATGAATTAATACACATAATTGGACTGACTTAGGCTAAAAATTAATTCGCCTTGATACTTCAAATTGCTTCTCGATTTTGAACTTCTAGCAGTGTCTGTTGAGTCAATTTTCACCCTTTGTGCAAATCTTTCGAAAGTGATCAAAATTAATCAAAATTTATTATAAAATTAATTAAAATTCATTTGTTAATAATTTAAGTACAAAATAATTATTTTATAATAATTATATATTTTTCGACAATAATTTTACCGAAACTGCATGAATTTGAGTTAAAAAGGGCATGAAAAATTGTGTATATTTTCGTGTTTCCAATAGTCGATCGAATGCATCAGTGGGATACCAGGATAGAGATCGTGGAAATCAATATGTGAGTCCTAAATCTCCAGAAACTTCCATCTTAAACGTTGGTAGTATGAGAAGTAACAAACCCTAATGTCAACAGTGTGGAAGGAAACATTTTGGAGACAGCTGGAATAAGAGTAGTAAAGCTTGTTTTAAATGTGGTTCACTAGATCATTTTATTCAAGATTGCCCAGAGTTATTCGATAAAGATAAATTTCAGAATGCAAGACCAAGTAATACAACTGCAAGAGGGAGACTA
Organism: Gossypium longicalyx; assembly: GCA_025698465.1. Classification (NCBI taxonomy): domain Eukaryota; kingdom Viridiplantae; phylum Streptophyta; class Magnoliopsida; order Malvales; family Malvaceae; genus Gossypium; species Gossypium longicalyx. Next base: position 25,161,580 of record CM046999.1, read on the forward strand.
CCAAGAAATACGGGGAATGTGTCTAGTGGCAGAGATGTGACTAAGGATTCAGCTGTGAGATCTAAAGCTAGAGCACCAGCTAGAGCTTACACTATTGGCACTCGCAAAGAAGCGTCATCACCAGATGTTATCATTGGTACATTCTCTCTTTACGACACTAATGTGATTGCTTTATGTAACAGCCCGGTTTAGACCCTATTCGGAACAGTGGTTTCGAGACCACAAATCTGAGTCAGAAGAATATTTTAATATTATTTTCTGTTCTTGTAATGTGTGAATTGATATTTGTGAAAATTTCGTGATTTAATTTTATCGTTTGTGTGTTGAATTTTGAAAAAGGACTTAATCGCATAAAATGCAAAACTAGCATGCTTTATGTAAAAGTACCTATTTTCTATGGATTTTATTATATGGAATCCTTATGTTGTAAATTAACCATTAGAATTATGCATGGACAAAAATGGACAACCATTATAAAGTGATTATATTATTTCATTAAGGTTAAAATGTTAAATTATGAACTAATGTTAATAAAATAAAAATAAAACAAAGAATTAGTGGCATTCATCTTTGTTTTTGCCAAAACTTGAGAAGGAAATGTTCATCCATGGAGTTTTAGGGTTCTGCATTCTTGAAGCATAATTTGGGTATGTGTTTTGCTCGATTTTTTATGATTTTTACGTTTTTGAGATCGTTGCTTTATGTTCTAGCTAGCCATGTCTCAATTTTGGAAATTGATGATGATTTTGTGTTTTTCCATTGTTGAAAACTTGATGATTTTTGTGTTTGATGATGAAAAATAAATATATGTAGTTAGATTAATATGTTTAATTAAGTAATTTTTGATAAAAATGTCTATTTAGGACTAAATTGTAAATTTTGAAAATTGAGGAGTCAAAATGTGAAATAAATGAAACATATGGGCTTATATGGGCTAGGGGTAAATTCGGCCTAACATGGGTGTAGTCAAATTTTGAATATTATGTGTTTTGTGAAATAGGGACTAAATTGTAAAAAATGTGAAATGTCAATGGCAAAAGTGTAATTAGCCCATTTATGTGTTTTTGGATGAATTTTATAGAATATTTGATTAAATAAGTTTAACTTATATTAATTTATATCAAGAAAAGAGAAAATCGGATTTGGATCGGGGGAAATCTAAAGTTGTTGAATAGTCGACCTGGTCTGTTCATCTTCTTACAAGGTAAGTTCATAAGTAAATAAATGTCATTAAATTCAATTGTATATATTATATTTTTGCTGAATTGAACTATTTCTTGTATATATATGTTCAAGCCAAATTTGTTTAAGTACGGAGAAGTATTTATAAGCCTGAATCGATCGAGTTACGACGTTTGAAAGTCTCGTACGAACCTTAGGAGTAGTTAGGATACATATGTCATGACATAAGATTTTGATATGTGATTTTGAGTAAGACCACGTCTGGGATGTTAGCATCGATTTGTGATTTATGTGTAAGACCATGTCTGGGACATCGGCATCGTATATGAGTTCGTGTAAGACCCTGTCTTGGACAGTGGCATCGATATGTGATTACATGTAAGACCACCTCTGGGACGTTGGCATTGTACGAGCCTTTCGATTATTCGAGTATCCTTATTAATTCTAAATGGTTCCATGGGCAATATCGAATATTGATCGAATGTAAAATTGAGCCAATAGGTCAGGTATGTGCTAAGTTAAAAGGTTGGGAAAAATAAGGTAAGTGTGTGCTTGTGATATATATACGAAATATACATGTAAAATTTAGTATTATATGTTTGTGAGTATATGTACATTCGGCCATTGATATTAAAATGTTAATGTTTATGAGATATGTTTGAACTTACAAGAATGATATATGTACATTTGGTTAAGGTTTGTTTGGTTTGGTCTACTTTAATTGAATTAAGGATGTTATTAAAAATAAATTATTTGCTTATGACTTACTAAGCTATTTTAGCTTATTGTGTGTATTCGTTTATTATTTTATAGATTTTGGGAGTTGGTTACGAGCTCGGGGATCGTCAAGAAAATCCATGACACTATCGATCGTTATTTCAGTATTACAAAAGTTTAAAACTATGAACTTCTGGCATGTATATAGGCTAGCCTTTGTGTTAGTTTATTTTCAATGTGTATATATTTAGCCATGCGAAAATGGCTTATTTTTTATATTAATGCTTATATGCATTCGGTTATGGTATAGACTTATTATTAAAGTATATTTCATGGTGTATATATGTATGGTATTTGGCTATATGGTTCGACTTGATTATTAAGTTAGTTGATGGTTTAGTAATTTGACATGGGATAAGTACATTTTGGTAAGTATGTTCCATGACATGTTTGAATGGTGTTTTGGCTATATGTTTTAGTCGAGTATTGATATGAATGACTTATAAATTAGTTCATGTTGATAAGCTTAATACATGACATATATGTTTGTGGTGTTTGATCATATGTTTCGGCAATATGAAATGGCCAATATGATTTTTATATATTGGCTTTATAAGTGACGTTTTGGCATATTACAAAGTATATAAAATTTGTATGATTCTTATGGTAAATTTTACTACCCGAATTGATAAGAAGCAAGTTGGTCTTGTGTTATATTTTGGTTAAATGCATAGTATGTGTAATAAACATGATTTGATTTGGCATTTGTACTTATAAACTAGGATGAATTGGTTTGATTTCATGATTATATTATAAACATGTTGTATTAGTTATATGACTACCTAATAAGTGGATTAAATGCATGATTATATCCAGGTAGTAATAGGTTTAATTAATAAATTATGCCTATGAAGTCATTGGTTTTGAAATGATCAACTTTGTTATGATTAGAAAATGGTATATTTAAGCTTGTGGTTGAATGGCATAATTTGTACTATATATGTGGTTAACCTTGATAGCCGAAAAAGTAAGGAATGAATTTGTTAAGTGTGTTTGAATTTTGACATGATGATTAGCTTATAATGTTATTATAGATAATTTTGCATTGGAGTCCATTATAGCTATGTTTATTTTTATGGTGACTTGCGCATATTTCAATAAAGTTTAAACATAGATAGAATTATGTTATAAAGTTAGTTAATGATTATATAATCATGTGATATGGATTGGCATGGTTATTTTTGTGTTTAGCTTATAAAGTGAAACATACATAGTTTTAATTTAAATGTTTGGAATATCATGGTATAATGGTAATTAAAGCATATTTGGTCATGTTTTTATATCACCAATGCCGCATAAAAGAATGAAAAATTTTAGTAGCTTGTAATGTGAAAAAGCTTTATAATAATATATTTGATTAAGTTGCGAGCATTGATGTGATTGGATTTTGAGTTGTGAAATGTGATGTTTATCTATATGAACTGTGATAGGACCGATAATGCCTCGTAACCCTAGTCTGGCGACGAATACGGGTTAGGGGTGTTTCACTTCAATTGATCCTGGATCGACACATTCGTATGTTTGTGAAAATTTAGTGTCTAGTAAGAAATTGCCTATTGAAATTACTTAGTTTATGATTAAGGTATCGAACCACTTAGGCAAGTATGTTCTAGTTGACAAAATTTGCAAGAACTGTCCTTTAATGACTCAAGGTTACTGTTTTTCGACTGGCTTGATACTTTTACCATTTGATGAGTTCGATGTGATTTTGGGTATGGATTGGTTGACTCTATACGATACTATTGTGAACTGTAGACGAAAGACTATTGAATTAAATGCCAGAATAATAAAATTCTTCTGATTGAATCTGATGAGTCAGGTGGATTGCCTATAGTGATTTCGTTGATGTCGGCTCAGAGACATGTGAGAAAAGGTTGCGATGCATACCTATCATATGTTTTAGATACCAAAGTGTTTGAAAAGAAAATTGAATCAGAGTGTGTAGCTTGTGAATGTCCAGATGTATTTCCAGAAGAATTGCCTAGGTTGCCACCAGTTAGAGAGGTTGAGTTTGCTGTTGAGTTAGTACCGGGAATTTCATCGATATCTATAGCTCAGTATAGAATGGCTCTGACAGAGTTGAAAGAGTTAAAAGCTCAATTGCAAGAATTAACAGATATAGGTTTTGCATGACCGAGTTTTTCGCCCTGGGGTGCTCCAGTTTTGTTCGTAAAGAAGAAAGACAGAACAATGACAATTTGTATTAACTATAGTTAGCTCAACAAGGTTACTATATAGAATAAATATCTGTTGTCGAGAACAAATGATTTTTTTGATCAATTGAAAGGTGCAACAATTTTTTCAAAGATTGATTTGAGATCTGGTTATTATCAGTTGCAAGTTAAAGACTCAGATGTGCCGAAAACTACGTTCAGAATGAGGTACAAACATTATGAATTTCTTTTTATGCCTTTTGGACTAACTAATGCTCCTGCTATTTTTATGGATTTGATGAATCAGATTTTTCGACAGTATTTAGACAGATTTGTTGTTGCGTTCATTGACGACATTCTGATCTATTCTCAAGATGAGTCTGAACATGCCGAGCATTTGAGGCTTGTGTTGTAAATCTTGAGAGATAAGTAACTGTATGCTAAATTCAGCAAATGTGTGTTTTGGCTCAGAGAAGTCAGATTTTTGCGGCACATTGTTTCAGTAGAAGTTATAAGAGTTGATCCGATTAAGATTTCGACAGTTGTTGAATGGAAACCACCTAGAAATGTATCCGAGGTCAGAAGCTTTCTGGGATTAGCTGGTTATTATCGACGTTTTATTAAAGGGTTATCGATGATTGCTACACAGATGACTAGACTGCTGCAGAAAGATGTAATGTTTGAATGGTTCGAGAAATGTCAATAGAGTTTTGATTAATTGAAAGCATTGTTAACTGAGGTGCCAGTGTTGGTTCAACTTGAGTCGGGTAAAGAATTTGTGATTTACAGCAACGCGTCATTGAACAATTTGGGTTACGTGTTGATGCAAGAGGGAAAAGTGATAGCTTATGCTTCGAAACTGTTGAAGCCGCATGAAAAGAACTATCTGAGGCATGAATTAGAGTTGGTCTCTATAGTTTTTTTGCATTGAAAATTTGGCGTCATCATTTGTACAGTGAAAAATGCCACATATCTGCCTGTCATAAAAGCTTAAAGTATTTAATGACTCAAAAGGATTTGAATTTATCATAATAGAGATGGCTCAAGTTATTGAAAGATTACGAGTTAGTGATTGATTATCACGCGGGGAAAGCGAATGTAATGTGAATGCTTTAAGTAGAAAATTGTTGTTCGCCTTGAGAGCAACAAATACACAGTTGACATTATCTGATGATGATTCAATTTTAGCTGAGTTAAAAGCTAAACCAGTATTTCTTCAGAAAATTTGTGAAGCTCAGAAATGTGATAGTGAATTGTAAGATAAAAGAGTGCAATGCGAGTCGACTAGTGATTCAAAGTACCAAACCAGATCTGATGATTGCTTAATGTTCCGAGATAGAATTTGCATACCGAAAAATCTAGAGTTGATTCAGAAACTTTTATACGAGGCACATAGTGGTTGTTTATCTGTTCATCCTGGAAGTACTAAGATGTACAATGATTTGAAACAATCGTATTGGTGGTCGGGTATGAAACGAGATATTTCAGAATTTGTATCAAAGTGTTTGATTTGTCAACAAGTCAAAGCTGAACACCAAGTACCTTCGGGATTGTTACAGCCTGTGATGATACCAGAGTGGAAATACGACAGAGTTACGATGGATTTCGTATCGGGATTGCCTTTGTCTCCGAAAAAGAAAGATGTTATTTGGGTTATCGTTAATCGATTAACGAAATCAACACATTTCATCCCGATACATACTAACTTCTCGTTTGATAAATTGGTTGAGTTGTACATTTCTGATCTCATTAGATTGCACGGGGTACCAATTTTGATTATTTCGGATAGAGATCCGAGGTTTACGTCGTGGTGTTGGAAGAAATTGCAAGAAGTTTTGGATACGAAGTTGAATTTTAAAATAATTTTTCATACGCAAACAGACAGACAGTTTGAACGAGTAATTCAAATCCTCGAAGATATGCTCCGATGTTGTGTTTTAGAGTTTGAAGGCAACTGGGAGAAATATTTTCCACTAGTTGAATTTGCATATAATAATAGTTTTCAATCGAGCATAAAGATGGCGTCGTATGAAGCATTGTATGGTCGCAAATGTCGAACTCCATTGCACTGGACCGAGCTTAGCGAGAAACAAATTCAGAGGGTTGATTTGGTTAGAGAAATCGAAGAGAAAGTGAAAGTAACTCGTGAATGTTTGAAATCAGCTTCAGAACGTCAAAAATCGTACGTGGATTTGAAACGAAAAGGCATTGAATTTCATATCAGTGACAAAGTGTTCTTGAGAGAATCTCCGTGGAAGAAAATACTTCATTTCGGTCGCAAAGGCAAATTGAGTCAGCGATTTATCGGGCTATATAATATTATTGAACGAATAGGGCCAGTGGCATATCGGCTAGCGTTGCTGATTGAGTTAGAGAAAATCCATAATGTGTTCTATGTATTGATGTTACACCGCTATCGATCAGATCCATCACATGTAATTTCTCCGTCAGAGATTGAAATTCAACCCGTTATGACATACCACGAAAAATCGATCAGAATTTTGGCTCAAGAGATTAAAGAGCTGAGAAATAAAAACATAGCTTTAGTGAAAGTCTTGTGGCAACGTCACGGTGTTAAAGAGGCTACGTGGGAGTGTAATAGCCCGTTTTTGGGTCAAATTGAAACAGTGGTATCAGGACAACAAATCTGAAGTAGAAATATTTGTTTTACTATTTCTTTAAGGTCTGCAGCATGAGAGAATAATTGTGTGAAAATTTCGTTAAGAATTTTTTTCAATTGAGTACTCAATTTGACTAGAAGGCTAAATTGCAATAGGTAAAAATTTGAGTTCTATAGGCTAAAGGAAGTAAATTGTTATGAAATTCTAAATTAGAGGTCCTTAAATGGTAATTAGACCGTTATTGTAATATCCCGAATTAGGGCCTAATTGGAATAGTGGTTTCGTGACCACAAATCCGAGATAGAAATAATTATTTTATAATTCTTTTGAGGTTTATGATACGATTGCATGATTGTGTGAAAATTTCGTGACGAATTTCTATGCATAAAGTGCTTAAGTTGAAATTAGGGACTAAATCGAATAAGTTGCAAAACTTGCATTCTACAAGTTTTTAGTATGAAATTACTTTGGAATATTAATGAGGAGGCCTTAAATAGCAATTTGACCAATTTCTAAAATTTTGGACAAAAATGGGCTTGTACATGAAAATTTTCAAAGAAAGGTATTAAGGGTATTTTGGTAATTTGGTAATTAAAAGATTAAAAAAGGGAAAAAGATGGCAAAATATGTCCATCTTCTTCATTAGGACGAAAATTAAAGGGTTCTCCATAGCTAGGGTTTGTTTCAAGCTTCCAAGCTCCATAGTAAGTGATTCCAAACCCCGTTTTTAATGTTCTTTACATTTTTGAAATCCCGATAGCTCGATTTAGCTTATGCTAGCAATAATTCAACCTAGGGTTCATATTTGGAAAAATACCCATAGGTAAAATTTGTGTATTTTGGTGTTTTATGATAGAATATGAGGTTTTAAATTATGCTAGAAAACTTGTGCTACTCGGTTTTAAGTGAAAACAAGAAAAAAGGCTTAATCGGTAAAAATACCTAATAGTTATAAGTACATGTTAGAATGAGAATTTGATGTTGCCATAGAAGGGAAAAATGATAAGCATGTCATAAAACATAAGAAAATGGGATGAAGTTTAATTCTCGAGCCTAGGGGCAAAAGTGTAATTTTGCAAAAGTTTAGGGGCAAAATGGTAATTTTGCCAAAGTTCGTATTTGGGGCTGTTTTGATGAATGTATGTATTAAATAAATTAATTTGGTATTATAGATCAAGAGAAACAAGATTCAAGTCGTGATCGAGGGAAAAACAAAGTTTATGAGGAATAGGCTCGATTGCTAATATTTTGTATCGAGGTAAGTTCATGTGTAAATAAGGTAACATAATTTTTATTTTAAGTGATTTAATGTTATTTATATGTTATGATATTTATTATCATGAAATATTATGCTTTGTGAATTATTATTTGGTAATATGCAAATTATGTGAACAACTTGATAAGTATGAGATGCTAGCAAGTATCGGTTTCTACATTTCGAAGAAGGCGATCAAAATGTGTAATTGAGAAGAATCCCGTTTGAACCTTGGGAATAGATTAGGGTACAAGTGACATGTCACTAGGATGGTTGAGTTCCAAACTCGTTGAGTTGAGTCCGAGTTCGTGAGATGTAACTAGGCATCCGAGCTCGTTGAGTTAAGTCCGAGTTCACTTATGAATGCGAACGCCCGAGCTCGTTGAATTGAGTCTGGGTTCATTTATGGGCAAATTACATGGTAGCTTGGCTACATAGATTTCAAAAGCTATTGAGCTTGTTTAGCTATGAGTATAGCACTTACGTGCACACTATCCGCGTATCCGAAATTATATTCCGATGTGTTCAACGGGAGAATCCTAAGAGAATAGGGAGAGTACTTAAAACGAAAGTGATTGACAATGAATGTGTTGAAGAGGTGAAAATGGACAGGTATGAGTTTAATCCTTGGATTGATAATTTCGTAAGACAAAATTTTGGTAAGATAGTAAGTATTCTTATGACATGAGTGTCTTAATGATGTTTATGTTGGATTGCACGATCATGTTACTTGTTATTTGCATGTGAACTTACTAAGCATTTATGCTTACTCCCTCCTTTTCATTCATTGTAGTTTTGACAAGCCGGCTTGAGAATCGGGATAGGTCGAAGACTCGCTCACACTATCCGAAGACCTAAATTGGTAAAATGGCTTGTATATTTTGAGTGTGGCATGTATAGCACTATACTCACTTTGTGTAAATAATCTTATGATATGGTTATGGTTTGGTAAGAAAAGGTTTGGAAATGATTAGCCATTGGAATGGCCAATCTAGATCATATTTGATGTTATGTATGTTTAATATGTTACTTAGTCCATGGAAAACCATAAAATGGTGAAATTGGTTATAAAACAGAATCACACAGTAGCAGTAACGTGAATTGGAAAAATCACTAAAAATAGTAGAAATAGAATTAGATGATGAATAAAATATGTAATTGAAGCCTAATGAATCTATTTTCATGTGGAAGAAACAAAATAGGTAAGATAGTTGTATTTTATAAGATATTTATATTTTTGTGAAATAAGGCCAGAGCGATTATAGAAACAAACGGCATAGTCATTGAAACTCTGTACAGGGAGATATCTGATTCATAATACACAGAGGTCAGAGCAGTCGTACCCTGAAATAGGGGAGACTTTAACTAATAAACTGTACTAATTGGCCTGACCAAAAATTCTAGAAAAAAATTAGTAAATAGATATATGAGTCTAGTTTCAAGGAAAATTTACGAAATTGGATTTCAAGTTTCGGAACTCGAGATATGAATTTTTAAGCGACTGTGACACAGTTAACCAACTTGTCTGAAAATTCTAAAATAAATTGTTTGAGTTGTTTAATTAATGAATTAAGCCCGTTAACACCTCGTGCTCGACTCCGAAGATGGTCTCGAGTACGGGGGCGTTACAGTTATACTTTAGGATGGACAAAAATGGACATGGTTAGGTGAAATTTTGAAGTTTTTCATTAAGGGCATTTTAGTCATTTGGTAATTAAAGACAAATTTTAACAAATAAAAGATGTCATTTTCTTCAATTTGTCCTCCATGGCCAAATTTCACAAGGAGAAGACATAGCTAGGGTTTTGGCCACTTTCAAGCTTGATTGTAAGTCCGTACATGTCCCGTTTTTAACGATTTTTATATTTTTGAGATCGTTGTAACTTGATTTAGCTATTTCAATGACTAATTTGAAAGAAATATGAAGTTTAAAATTTTACCCATGTAATGCCCTAAATTTCTTATTTTTGTTCTCGTAAATTTTGACACAAATCTGTATCTGCTTTAGTGGTTAAGTGTTCTGGGTGTGTGTGTGAGGTCCTAAGTTCAAGCCATGCCTTTGGCAAATTTTGAATTTTTTCTAAATTAAGCCTCACTCTTTTTCAGTAGGCTTTTATTTAATTGTTTGTAAAACCAAATCAGAATGGGCCAACTAGTCTAGTGGTTAAGTTGAGTGTTGGTGCATTGGAGCTCTTGTGTTCAATTCTCTACAATGGTAAGGATTAGTATTTTTGCTTAAAGTTTGGCCAGAAGTTGTGCTGAACTAGGATTCTAAGTGGTGGATGTGTAGTGGGAGTTGAGGGAGAAAATTAAGGGATTGAGATAGGGTAGGTAGTGGGATTTGAGTAAAACAGTTTCTCAAGAATTCCCTTTGTAAAAAAAAAATGATCATCTTCTTCTCCACTTCTTCTTTTTTCCTTTTTTTTCTTCTTTCTCTTCTTCCCTGTTCTCTGCCGAATTTTTGGTTTTTTGTCCATCCTCTCTATTTGGTTTTTCCTTTAGTCTCCATTCTGATCAGTGATTTAAGGCACACATTCTCTCTTCCAATCTTCTTTTTGTCGTTGCCCCTTTCATTCATTGATGTCGATTTCCTTGTTTGATTCCCCTTCTACTTCTAAATTTTCTGTGGCTCATTAATTTGACTTTTGCACGATATCGGAGTTAACCAAGGGACTGACAATCATTCCCAATTGATGAGTTGAGTGTGTGGATTCCTTATTTCAATCGAAGGTACTGAAGTGCTCGTGAGTGATTAGGCATAAAAAACTGATACAAGTGTGTACTCGATTGCACAAAAAATGAGGTTTTGGCAAAAGCCAAAAACCTCACTGTCGACACCACCCAGGTGTGTGGTTTCCCGTGTGGTAGGCCGTTTACCCTAACATGGTCGTGTGATCGACGAGGCCAGGCCATCACAACTAAGGGCAATTTGGGCCGTGTGGGCCACACGGGCGTGTGGGCCCACACGGGCAGGCCACATGTGTAACACCCCAAACCCGGCCCAGACGTTATGGCATGATCCTGCGTGTCACATTGAAGTGTTTTATCGAAAACCTTATTTTCATTGAAAACCCTTCAAAAGAGAAAATTATGTAACTTTCAGTTTCTATTTAGTTCCAGAATGAGGTGTCCAAAATGAACTATTTCTTTATTAAAAAAAAAATTCTCTTTATTTGCGGAAGATTGATTTTAAATGATTATTTCAAAAAAAACTTGGGATATGTCCAAAAGAAATAAATCCAGGTTTCATATCAAAATTTCAAAGCATAGTAATGACAGTGAAATAATATCCAGCGGATAGGCCTTATTACAATCCGGACTGAAATAACTTAAAATACTAGAAATGATATGCTTAAGAAAATAAGTCCAAGTAGTCTTGCTAGCTGGCCACCTCGGAGTCCCTCTTACTGCTGAACCACTTACTAAGGATCACTTGAGGAAAAAAATAAAAGACGGGGTGAGTTTTTGAAAACTCAGTGTGTACAACCCTCGGTAAATAGTGAAGCATGCAATAGAAAGTCTTTTTTTTAAGAAGGCCTGAGCCCAATTCAATATCAAAACAGATGTAAGCAATCAAATATGCATGGATCCTACCCATCCAACCGCTACACACCATCTTCATCCCCCGATACACACCATGTGGGGATATAATATCGACCCACCCATCTGATACACTCTAATGATAGCCCAGTTGCAGTACTACCTAACGTTGTAGCAAGCTGCTACTCATATATTAGGCTTAAAAGCCATCAGTGGATCTACGGTCGTCAAGCAACCATGCAATCATCATATTCTTCCTCTGTTCCATAAATCCCAACCCATATGCAACCAAAACAGTCTGTCCTATGAATGCAGGAGGTATACATGTAACATCCATAAACCTTACATTCAACACATAGGGGTATTTTAGTCATTTCTGCCCTTACGGGCATTTTGGTAATTTCTCTTTATTATGGGTTTATTACTTGCCTTGGCCCGTTAACAAGTCCTTGTTGGCTAAAGTGAACAGATACTGCACCAGGTAGGATTCCAGAGAAGAGGAGGTGAGTGATTAAGACCGCTTAAGTACCAAGCTCTCCCTAGATCCAATCCTAGACATGCATATACCCATTGCCACACCTTAACCCTATGACTCATCCACGGTCGCAATTAATTAATTATTTAATTTTTATGATTGATTGAGTAGTTACCAAAAACCAGGTCCACAACCCCTTGTTAAAAACTAACAGATCCACACTTATTCATTTGGCCCCTTTAGGCCCAATCTCACTCATATGGCCCATCAGCCCCAATCACATTCATATGGCCCATCAGCCCCAATCACATTCATATGGCCCATTAGGCCTAATCACATTCATAGTCATGCAATCATATGATTTTTCATCGCTTAGTATCAAATTGCCAATTCCGCCTATTATAGGCCCTACAACCCATCGGGCCCATTTAGCCCATTCTGGCTGGTTGGCCAATACACGGCCCAAGTCCATGGAATCGCTCATGAGGCCTCTGATAACCCATCGGTTTCCCCCCTTACAAGTTTTTGTGCACTCGCAAGACTATTGTAGCCAAACTTCTGGCTTTTCGGCATTTCAGCTTTTCGGCATTTTTGGATTTGCCGGTCTACTGTGTGTGTGCAATGTATGTACACAACTGGTACTAAAATGTGCCACAATCTCCTTAGCCACGAACCTTGACAAGCCTTAACAGCCCTTCCTTGATCACTAATCACTAGTATTTCTTAAATATGCATCAATCTTAATCATTAAGAACTAAACAATAAGTGACTCACAATCATCTTAAGTCACTCCTAAGTCATCCATGACCATTCGGGCAACCTTAACCAATAAAAGAGGAATACTTACCCAAAACCCCAAAATGCCTAAGGAGCAATTCGACAGAGATCTGAAATCTGAGATTCAATACTAATCCCCTACCAAAGCTGATTTAGAAAAGGTGAGGGAGAGAAGAAATCGGTACTAAGAAGACCAACTAAAAGAAAGTATCGAATCTCCAAAATTGATCGACCAACGTTGAAGAAGAAAAAAAAAGTGGTGGCACAATAGGATTTTAGCCAAAAGATATTCGGCTTTAGAGAAAGTAACTAGGAGCAAGAAAGAAAAGAGTTTGATAAGAAAGGAAGGGAAGAAATCGACACAAAATAAAAGAGAAAGAATAAGGAATTTCGGCTTTTAGATATTTGGAGAGAAAAGTGTTTTCGGTAAAATAGAAAGGAAGAATTCGACATTAGCCTAGAATCTCCAAAATTGACACCTATATATACTGTAGCTGAATTTACCTATCCCCAAACTCCCAATTTGGCTCCACTTCTCTACACCCCTCATCTCCTAACTTATCTCTCTGATAACTCCTTAATCCCTTCCTTAAATTTCTCCTTTGATCACTCCCTTCAGAGTTCACATCCAATGCTACTACTGGCCATTTATTGAGCAAAAATAAATCCTTCTTTTGAGCAAGAAGGGATTCGAACCCCAAACCTCCTTGCCATGCATGTGACGCTACTTGCCACTCCAACACAAGGCTTCTTGTGTCCAATTCCTCCTCTATTTATTTAAAAACCAACCTAATTACCATCAAGGTTCTTTTAATTATTAAACTATAATTTCCATCACCTCAAAGTTCAAACTCAAACCTTAACCAAGTCTTATTATCACATAAATAATACTTGACTAGGATTATTAAGCACACCTTTTATCAAAACTGAAAAAAGAAGAAGAAAGTTTGGGATTTTTAGGGCGTTATAACATGGGCGTGTAAGCCCGTTTTTACTAAAATGACTGTTAAGGTTGCACGGGTCGCCCAAGTCGACTGTGAACCTTCTATAGCGTCAGTAAGCACTACTTAGACCCTTAACTGTGTGATATTGATTGTGTGAATTATGTACAGAGCATGTTATATACAAGCATGTATACTGAACTGAATTCGTATCTAACAAACCTGTGATAGCATGACATTTCATTGTATGTTGCATTGCATTGGGTTGGGTTGTTATTATTTGGAAGAAGTGTACTAAAAGGCTTTTAAGCATAATATACTGGCAGCTTAGCTGTAAATTACTGTTTTGTGCCTCATTCGGTACTATCTGAAGTGTAGGGATGGGTGGGTTGATTTAATCCCCACATGGCGTGTAGGTTTGGACGGAGATGGTGTGTAGAGGCTGGTTGGGTTGGACTTTGTTACTGAAAACTGCATGACTGATACTGATACTGAGATAGGCTAAGGCCCAAACCATTACTGATATTGTGATTACTGATTGTTTGTTGTTTTCTACGGGATTACACACTGAGTTTACGAAAACTCACCCCTCTCTGATTAATGTGCACAAGTAACACCCAGACCTAGATGGATTGGTGCGGCGGAGGACTCGATGGTGACCACAATTCTGGACTGTCATGTTTTTAATTTATGATTATTGGTTTTATTTTTAGTCTATTTTTAGTGGTTAAATTTTTTGGTTATAATTGGACTTTCAGACCTTGGTTTGGTTTTGGGTTTTAATTATCTTTACCTTATGGATTACAACTGCTAGTAGTAGGAAACCTCGATTTTTAAAAGAAACAAATGATTTTTGAAAGTGCCTGATTGTTTAAACTGTTTAAAAAGCTTCTGCAACGAATAATGTTTTGAAATTATCGACTAAATGAATAACACGATTTTGGAACTAATAAGATATTAAGATAAGTAATTCAATGGAAATGGTTTTATCGCGATGGCATGGTTTTCAAACACCCTATCATGTGACATTGCTAGATCCAGTCATAACGTCTAGGCCAGGTTTGGGGAGTTACATTTAGTGTATCAAAGCCAAGTTGCAAAACTTAGTTATGGATTATGGGTTTTTAAAATTTGGTTTTTGAAGGATTGATTTTCAAATGATTTGAAATGTTTCTACTAAGTATGTTGTACACCGAGTCTCTAGTTCGATCCTATAAGTACTTTGAAACTAATTTTTGTTTAAATTGAAAATGCTATGATATTATGAAACTACTGTAGGTAGTAAACTGTGAAAATACTCTAATTAGTATATACTAAAAACTATAGTTAAACCAAAACTATAGTAAACTACTAGAGACTATGACAAATGAAAACAAACTCTGGCACTGCTTTACAAAAAATATTTGTTGGTAAACATTGGAATTATAACTAATTCATAAAGCTTTTAATACATATAAATTTGATTAGATATGAGCACACGAGGTATCTGTAGACGGGGTACTAGAGGCCATGGAAGAGGCCGTAGAGGGGCTCAAGCTGAGTCCTTGTCATCTGGCAGCATGCCTAATTTGGACACGAGTGAGATGCCAGTGTCGTGGGCTACTGAGACTAGATCTCAAGATCACATGGCTGGGGATGACGCATTGTCCCAAGGTATGCTAAGGATTTTGGAGAGGGTCGCTAGGCCCAACACTGGAACTGGGGGCTGAGGGTCAGTTACAGAACAACTCTGGTCCAATAGAGCTGAGCTCTTCAGGGGTGTTACTGAGGTTACCTCTAATGTGGCCGAATACTAGATTGAGGCCATGGAGTGGATCATGGATGATCTAGATTGCACCTCGAGTAGAAATTAAAAGGGTACAGTCTTTCTGCTGCGGGATGAGGCTTATTAGTGGTGGCTGACTGTTAAGGAGGGCACTCAGCCCAAACGTTTGACCCGAGAGTTCTTCAAGACTACCTTCCAAGGTAAATATGTGAGGCGAGCTACGTGGATGCCCGTAGAAGGGAGTTCCTAAACCTTACTCAAGGAGATCGATTTGTAGCCGAGTATAAAGCCGAATTCTTACGACTAAGCCATTATTCGTGAGGTATGGTGGCGACTAGATATGAGCGATGTGTCCGCTTCGAGGATGGCCTCAGGGATAATTTGAGAGTCCTGATAGCTTCACAGTAGGAGCGTGATTTTTCTTCACTGGTTGAGAAGGCAAAGATCGCTGAGGAGGTAGGAACAAGAGGGATTCAGAGCCCTCGAGTTTTGTATAGAGGCATAAGAAAAAGGCCAGAGCTGATGGGCCAGTTAGAGTTGGGCCTCCTGTCCCTGCTACTGGACAGCAGCCATGTGTTGATTGTGGTAGACACCACCAGGACGAGTTTTGGAGAAGGACTAGGGCATGTATGAGGTGTGGATCATTGGATCACCGTATCAGGGAGTGTCCGCTGAGGGCTGATCAGATGCAAGCTCAGGGTACTGGTAATGTACAGCTACAAAGTGTAGCATAGCTGCCACCGAGAGGCCATGGTTAGGCTAAGGGTGGTAATAGTATGGGCCGCGGACAAAAAGCACCGAGCAGAGGTGTTAGATAGACTAAGACGAGGCAGTTAGCTCAAGTATACATTACACATCGCCGAGAGGACAGAGATGCTCTAGACATTATTATGGGTACGTTCCTTATTTAGGATGTAGCTTATACTACATTGATAGATATAGGACCCACTCACTCCTAGCCTGTACTTGTCTGAAAACTTGGGGATTTTGGTTGAGAGCACTATGAGTGAGGTTACTGTACTAAGTCGGTTGGGGCAATCTATAAGGTTAACAAGTTGTTTAGAAACATCCCTTTAGAGGTTCAAGGGGTAATCTTTCTGGCTAACCTGATGGAGCTTCCATTTGGGGAGTTCGCCTTAATTCTGGGGATGAACTGGTTGGTTAAGCACCATGTCATCTTGGACTGTGTGACTAAGAGGATTGTATTGAGGACTGGGGAGGATAATGAGGTAGTCTTGGTTAGAGAACATCAGAATTATTTATCTAATGTCAATTCTAGGTTGGTGGCAGAGAGGTTGGTTCGTAAGGGATGTGAGGCTTTTTGGCCTACGTAAGTGTTTCCGATTCTGGGAACTCCACTGTTAAGGACATCATAATGGTAAAGGATTTTTTAAACATTTTTCCTAAAGAGCTATCGGGGTTACCTTCGAATCATGAAGTGGATTTTGGGATAGAGCTCCTTCTTGGTACAGCTTCAATGTCCATCGCTCCCTATCGAATGGCACCGAAGGAGCTTACAGAGCTTATGGCTTAGATTCAGGAGTTATTGGATCGTGGATTCATCCGCCCTAGTATGTCTCTGTGGGAAGCGCTGGTACTATTTGTAATGAAGAAGAATGGGTCTATGCAGATGTGTATCGACTACCGCCAACTAAACAAGTTGACCATTAAGAACAAGTACCTGTTACTAAGGATAGATGACCTGTTTGACCAGTTCTGAGGAGCTTTGGTATTCTCCAAGATTGACCTCCAATCTAGGTATCATCAGTTGAGGGTCAAGGAGGCTGACATACATAAAACGGTGTTTAGGACTCGTTATAGTCATTATGAGTTCCTAGTGATGCCATTTGGACTGGCTAATACACTAGCAGCTTTCATGGATTTGATGAACCGAGTATTTCAGCCTTATTTGGATCAGTTTGTGGTAGTGTTCATTGATGACATACTGGTTTACTCGAGGATTGAGGAGCATGATGAGCACCTTCAAGTCGTCCTACAGGCTTTGAGGGAAAAGCAGCTCTATGCTAAGTTTAATAAGTGCGAGTTCTGGTTGCATGAGGTAACATTTCTAGGTCATGTGGTTTCTGCTGAGGGGATTCAGTTGATCCTCGAAAGATTATGGCTATGTTGGAGTGGAAACAGCCTAGGAATGTATCAGAGATCGGCAGTTTTCTAGGGCTGGCGGGTTATTATTGGTGATTTGTGGAGGATTTCTCATTGATTGCAGCACCCTTAACTAAGTTATTACATAAGGGTGTACCGTTTGATTTGACTGATTCACAGCAAGAGATCTTTGAGAAGCTCAAGACTGTACTGACTGAGGCCCCTGTTTTGATGCAGCCAGAACCTGGGAAGGAGTTCATGGTTTATAGTGATGCGTCACATGTCGGTTTAGGATATGTGTTGATGCAGGATGGTAAGGTGGTAGTATATACGTCTCGTCAGCTTAAGACACATGAGACGAATTATCCGATGCATGACTTGGAATTGGCCACTGTGGTGTTTGCACTGAAAATTCGGAGGCATTACTTGTATGGTGAGAAGTGTATCATCTACACTGATCACAAGAGCTCAAGTAGCTCCTTACTCAGAAAGAGCTAAATCTTAGACAGCGTAGATGGATTGAGCTGCTTTAGGACTACGACTACACCATTGAATACCATCCTGGCAAGGCCAATGTGGTGGTCGATGCACTGAGCCGTAGAGCTATGACTGATTTGAGGGCAATGTTTGCTCGCCTAAGCTTATTTGATGATGGTAGCTTATTAGCCAAGCTTCAGGTTAAGCCGACATGGATTGAGCAGATTAAGGGTAAATAGTTGGAGGACGAGTCTTTAGGTCTTCGATTTCGACAAATTGAAAGTGGTAGCACTACGGATTTTGGATTGAATAGTGATGGGGTACTCAGTTTCCGTGGAGGAATCTGTGTTCCAAATGATACTGATATAAGACAGTCTATTTTGAGGGAGGCGCACATTAGCCCTTATGCTATGCATCTTGGCGGAATAAGATGTATCGAGACCTCCGTGAGTTATATTGTTGGCCAGGGTTGAAACGTGAGGTTACTGATTTTTTGGCGAGATGTCTGACGTGCCAGTAGATTAAAGCTGAGCATCAGTTACCTTCGGGTTTGCTGCAACTGGTTAAGATTCCTCTATGGAAGTGGGAACAAGTAACCATGGACTTCGTTAGTTGATTGCCCCTAACTCCCATTAAGAAAGATTCGGTATAGGTCGCCATGGATCGATTGACCAAGTCTACGCACTTCATACCGGTTAGGGTGGATTATTCTCTACAGAAGCTGGTGAAGCTTTATATTTCTGAGATAGTGAGACTGCATGGGGTACCGGTTTTGATCATCAGAGAAGGGATCCTCGTTTCACGTTTCGGTTTTGTAGAAAGTTGCATAAGGCTCTAGGTTCAAGGTTGGATTTCAGTACTGCGTTCCATCCTCAGACCAATGATCTATCTATGAGGGTGATTCAGATACTGGAGGATATGCTGAGGAGCTGTGTTATTAATTTCTGAGGAAGTTGGAAGAACTATCTGCCTTTAGCGAAGTTTGCCTATAATAATAGCTTCTAGTCTAGCATCCGATGGCACCTTACGAGGCACTGTATGGTCGTAGGTGTCGCACTCTTTTATGTTGGACTAAGTTGGGCGAGTGACATATTCTAGGTCTTGAGTTTGTTTCTGAGACAGAAGGTAAGGTTAGATTGATTCGGGATCGTTAGAAAGCAGCTTCTGACAAGCAAAAATCTTATGCAGATTTGAAGAGGCGTGAGATCGAGTATTTTGTGGGGGATTTTGTGTTTCTCAAGGTCTCGCCATGGAAGAAAGTACTGAGGTTTGGTCGTAAGGGAAAATTGAGCCTTAGATTTGTTGGACCTTACCGTACTCTGAATCGGATGGGACCAGTTGCTTATTAGTTAGAGCTACGTCCGGAGTTGGGTCGTGTTCATGACGTGTTCCACGTCTCTATGTTGTGGTGCTACCGCTCTGATCTTACTCATATTGTCCCTGTTGAGGAGATTGAGGTTAGGCCAGACTTGACCTTTGAGGAGGAGCCTGTCCAGATTCTGGATTGTGATGTGAAGGTTCTGAGGAGGATGTCTATCCCTTTGGTGAAGGTTCTATGGCATAATCATAGCACTGAGGAGGCCACGTAGGAACCTGAGGATTCGATGTGTCAGCAGTATCCTCATCTATTTTGATTAGGTAAATTTTAAGGACAAAATTTTCTTTTAGGGGGTAGAGTTGTAATGCCCCCAAATTTCTTATTTTTGTTCTTGTAAATTTTGACACAAATCTGTCTCTACTTCAGTGGTTAAGTGTTTTGGGTGTGTGTGAGAGGTTCGAAGTTCAAGCCATGCATTTGGCAAAATTTGAAATTTTTTCTAAGTTAAGACTCATTCTTGTTCAGTAGGCATTTATTTAATTGTTTGTAAAACCATATTAGAATGGGCCAGCTGGTCTAATGGTTAAGTGGAGTGTTGGTGTGTTGGAGGTCTTGTGTTCGATTCTCTGTGATGGCATGGAGTAGTATTTTTGCTTAAAGTTCGGCCAGAAGTTGTGCTAAACTAGGATTCTGAGTGGTGGATGTGTAGTGGGAGTTAAGGGAGAAAATTAAGGGATTGAGATAGGGTAGGTAGTGGGATTTGAGTAAAACAGTTTCATAAGAATTCTCTTTGGAAAAAATCTGAACATCTTCTCCTCTACTTCTTCTTTTTCATTTTTTTTCTTCTTTCTCTTCTTCTCTATTCTCTACCAAATTTTTGGTTCTTTGTCCTCCCTTTCTATTCGATTTTTCCTTTAGTCTCCATTCTAATCAGCGATTGAAGGACACGTTCTCTCTTCCACTCTTCTTTTTGTTGTCACCCCTTTCATTCTTTGATGCCGATTTCCTTGTTTGATTCCCCTTCTACTTCTAATTTTTTTGTGGCTCGTTAATTCGGCTTTTGTACGATATCGGAGTTAATCAAGGGACTAAAAATTGCTCCCAATCGACGAGTTGAGTGCGTGCATTCCTTGTTTCGATCAAAGGTACTGGAGTGCTCGTGAGTGATTAGGCATCAAAAACGATACAGGTCTGTACTCGATTGCATAGAAAATGAGGTTTCGACAAAGGCCGAAAACCTCACTGTCGATGTCACCCGGGCATGTGGTTGCCCGTGTTGTAACAACCCGATTTAGATCCTAATTGAAAAAGTGGTTTCAGGACCACAAATCTGAGTCAAAAAAATATTTTAAAATTATTTTCTGTGTTTATTTTGTGTGAATTTATATCTGTGAAATTTTTGTGTTTTAATTTTATCGTTTGAGTGTCTGATTTAATAAAAGGACTTAATCGCGTAAATTGAAATTTTGGTGGTTATCTCTAAAAGGGGGCTAATTGCTATTGGCTTTATTAATAGGAGTCTTGAAGTTGTAAATAGCCCATTTGTATATTAGTTGGATGGTAATAGGCTTATGTTGTAAAGATTTTATATTAATTCATTAAGGTTATAATTGTAAATTAAACTTTAAGTTAAATAAACTATAATATATATCATAAAACATAAATTAAAGCCATTTTGGTGTTTATATTTTGTTCTTGCCGAAAATAAAAGAAAAGAAAAAGAAACATAGGGTTCAGCTTCATTCAAGCTCAATTAAGGTACGAAACTAGCTTGGTTTTTGATAATTTTTACGTTTTTAAGATCGTTGCTTCGAGTACTACAAAACCCATGCTTGAATTTTTTATTTTGATGAATATTTTGAGTTGTGCCATGGTTCAAAGCTTTGTGATTTTTGTTGTTTGATGATGAAATATGAAAGATATGTTTTACATTAACATATTTTGTATTGGAGTTTTTGATGATTTTGAGTAATTAGGACTAAATTGCAAAAATGATAATTTGAGGGAACTAAGTGTGAAATAAATGAAATATATGGACTTGTATGAATACTAGGAATATTCGGCCAAACATGGGTATATTGAAATTTTGCATATTTTGTGTTTTGTGCAATAGGGACTAAATTGTAAAAAGTGTAAATGTCAAGGGTAAAATGGTAATTTGCTCATTTATGTTTTTTGGACTAAATTGAGTGGAAATATGTTTGAATGAGCTTAATTTGAATATGTTTAGATCAAGAACCAAAGAAATCAAATTTGGATCGGGGGAAAACGAAAGTCGTTGACTAGCTGCCCCATTCCATTTTATATCATCTGAGGTAAGTTTATAAGCAAATAGACGTGCTTAGTTGTAGTTAAATGTTAAATATATATGCTGGTATGAAATGTATGAATTTATATATGCTATGGTCGAATATGAATAAGCTTGGCTACTACATTATTGAGTTCGTTTCGACCAAGTTACGACGTCCGAAAGTCTCGTATGAACCTTAGGAATAGTTAGGATGCATATGTCATGACATAGGATTCCGATATATGTGTGCGAGTAAGACCATGGCATCGATATGTGACTCCGATATATGTGTGCGAGTAAGACTCTGTCTGGGATACTAGCATCGATATGTGACTCCGATATATGTGTGCGAGTAAGACTCTGTCTAGGACAGTGGCATCGATATGTGATTACATGTAAGACTACGTCTGGGACGTTGGCATTGTACGAAAAATGTGTGATTATCCGAGTGTCCTACCCAATTCTCAATGGTTCATCGGGTGAAGGTAAATCGTGTACGAATGTGTAAAATGAGCTAAAACGACCAGGTATGAATTTAGCTTATTACCCAATTGAGATAAGTTAAGTAAATTTCCTCATATTTATTTCAAGTCATGTAAGATGTAAGTGAAGAATGTGAGTAAATATGAAAAGTATGTTCGGCTATATATAAGTGCATATATATATAATGTTGAGTTTTGATTCATGAGTTTTTGTATATGAACGTAAGTATACTTGGTATAATGTCATTTGGATTCGAAAGTTGAATGATATTATGCTAAATAAGATATATGAGCATTCGGCCAAAGTAACTTATTCGTGTGAAAGTATAAGTTATAAATAAATGAAATGGTATGTTTGGGACCAAGTGTAATAATAATGTTATAATTTGGTTTGTTTTAAATGCTTGATTACACCTTTGAATGGTTAATTTGGTTATGACTTACTAAGCTAAGTTAGCTTACTTTGTGTATTTATGTTTATCTCTGTTTTATAGATTTTGGATTCAAGTTACGAGCTCGGGGATCGTCAGCAAAGTCTATCACACTATCAACTGCCTTCGGTATCTTATATGTTGCATTTTGGAACTATGGCATGTATAGGCTGGATTACATTTTGAAATAATGAACTTTGGTTATGTATATAGTGTAACACCCCCTTACCCGAGACCATCGCTAGAGTCGAGTATGAGACATTACTAAACTTATTTTAGCATTTAAACAAGTTCAAACAATTCTCATAGTAAACTATCCATCTGCGTTACAGTCGCTAAAAAAATCATATCTCGAGTTACAAAATTCGAAATCAAATTCTGTAAATTTTTCCTGAAACTAGACTTATATATATAATTACTAATTTTTTTCTAGAATTTTTGGCTGGGCCAATTAGTACAGTTTATTAGTTAAAGTCTCCCATGTTTCAGGGTTCAGCTACTCTACCCCCTGTGTATTACGAATCAGATACCTCCTTGTACAGAGTTTCAATTACTATGCCGTTTGTTTCTCATAAAACTAGACTAAATAAGGATTTCATACATATAAGCTACAACTCCTAATTGTTTTTTTACAATTTATGGTGAATTTCTAAAGTCAGAACAGGGGATTCAGAGATCGCTTTGACCCTATTTCACCAAAACTTAAATCGATCATAAAATATAACTCATTTACCTGTTTCGTTTCTTCCATATGAAAATAAACTCATCAAGCTTCGATTCCATAACTTATTCATCATTTAATTTCATTTCTACTATTTTTAGTGATTTTTCAAATTCACGTCACTACTGCTGACTGATTCTGTTTTGTGGCCAATTTTACCTTTCCAAGGATTTTCATGGTTTAGTTAAGACATAAAGTATACATGTTATCATATATAAACTTGATTAGTCATTCCGATAGCTAATCATTCTCAAACATTTCTATTTCATCCATGGGCCATATCGTAAGATTATACCACAAAATGATTGGAATGCTATACATGCCATATTTCCAAAAATTACAAGTCATTATACCGCAATTGTCCAATGATAGTGTGAGCGTGCCTCCGACCATCCCGATCTCCAAATTGACTTGTCAAAACTACAAAGAATGAAAAAGAGGGAGTAAGCATAGATGCTTAGTAAGTCCATATGCAAATAACAAATAACTTAACAAAGCAACTATACCAACCAACATTAGCATAATATCACCAAAACATATTTCACATTTCTATTCATCATTCATCATCTTACCATATTATTGTTGCCGTATGAAGTCTCAACCCGAGGGTTAAGTACATACCTATCCAAAGTGCCCATTCCACAGCACTTACCAATACGTCACTTGTATCTTGAGTATTCTTCCATTTTACTAGAATTTTACCCGTTGAACACATCGTAATATAATTCGGATACATGGAAAGTTTGCACATAAGTGCCACATATGTAGCCAAGCTACCATGTAACCCGCCCATAAGCGAACTTGGACTCAAATCAATGAGCTTGGGCGTACGCATCCATAAGTGAACTCGGACTCAACTCAACGAGCTCGGATGCCTAGTTACATCTCACGAACTCGGACTCAACTCAACGAGTTCGAACATTTGCATCCATAAGTGAACTCAGACTCGACTCAACGAGCTCGGATGCCCAAGTATCCTAATCTATTCCTAAGGCTCAACGGGACTTTCGTCGTTCGTACTCCTTTACCATTCTCCTTGGAATACCAATGACGATACTTCGGTAGTCTTTCACATTTTTCACATAATTCATAAAATTTTTGCATGTTGTCCAACAATTACCACAAAGTATAGAATCGCATAATAACAATCATAATATCGTATAAATAGTATTAAATGATTTAAAATAACAGTTATATTACAATGTTTACATATAAACTTACCTCGGTACAATATGTTAGAAATCAAGCCTATTCCTCAGAAAGTTTATTTTTTTTTCTCGATCATGACTTGAATCTCATTTCTCTTGATCTATAATAACAAATTTAGCTTATTTAATACTCACATTTATTAAAACAGTCCTTGACTCAAACTTTGGCAAAATTATATTTTTGCCCCTAAACTTTTGCAAATTTACACTTTTTCCCCAAAGCTTAGAAATTAAACTTCATCCTATTTTCTTATGTTTTATGACATGCTGATCATTTTTCTATTCTATAGCAACATCAAATTCACACTCTATCATGTATTTATGAACATTAGGTATTTTTACCGATTTTGTTGTTTTACTCGTTTTCACGTAAAATCGCTTAGCAAAAGTTGTTTAACACAATTTCAAGCTTCATATTCTACCATAAAACATCAAAATAAACATATTTCACCTATGGGTATTTTTCCAAATATAAACCCTAGGTTAAATTATTACTAGAATAAGCTAAATCAAGTTACCGGGACTCCAAAAACGTAAAGAACATTAAAAACGGGGCTTGGAATCACTTACTATGGAGCTTCGAAGCTTGAAACAAACCCTAGCTATGGAGAACCCTTGAAATTTCGTCCTAATGAAGAAGATGGACATATTTTTCCATCTTTTTTCCTTTTTTTTAATCTTTTAATTACCAAATGACTAAAATACCTTTCATTACTAAACTTTCAAAATTTCCATCCATATCCAATTTTTGTCCAAAACTTAGAAATTAGTCAAATTGCTATTTAAGACCTCCTAATTAATATTCCAAAGCAATTTCATACTAAAAACTTCTAGAATGCAAGTTTTGCAACTTATTTAATTTAGCCCCTAATTTCAAATTAATCACTTTATGCATAGAATTTTTTTCACGAAATTTTCACACAATCATGCAATCATATCATAGACCTTAACATAATCATAAAATAATTATTTCTCTCTCAGATTTGTGGTCCTGAAACCACTATTCCGATTAGGCCCTAATTCGAGATATCACAACTCTCCCCCCCTTTTTGGATTTTCATCCCCGAAAATCTTACTAGTAAACAGGTGTGGGTATTGATTCCTCATAGTTTCCTCAGGCTCCCATGTAGTCTCTTCTACCCCATGTTTTTGCCACAATACTTTCACGAGAGCGATACTTTTGTTTCTTAGTTGTTTGACCTCCCGAGCTAAAATTTTAATCGGTTCTTCATTGTAAGTCATATCCGGTTGCAACTCGATTTTCGTTGGTGAAATCACATGTGAAGGATCCGAACGATACCATCGTAACATAGATACATGGAACACATCATGAATCTTCTCTAATTTCTGTGGTAGTGCTAACCGATATGCTACTAGTCCAATTCTTTCAATTATCTCATACGGTCCAATGAAACGTGGACTCAATTTACCTTTCCGACTGAATCTGAGAACTTTCTTCCACGGAGACACTTTTAAAAACACTTTATCACCAATTTGGAACTCAATCTCTTTTCGTTTCAAATCCGCATAGGATTTCTGTCTGTCCGAAGCAGCTTTCAAACAATCTCGAATCAATTTCACCTTTTTTTTCGGTTTCCTTAATTAGATCAACTTCGTAGATTTGATTTTCTTTAAGTTCGGTCCAATATAGTGGCGTCCGACACTTACGAACATGCAATGCTTCATAAGGTGCCATTTTCAAACTTGTTTGATAACTGTTATTGTAAGCAAATTCTACCAGTGGTAAGTACCTTTCCCAACTACCTTCAAAATTCTAATATACAACATCTGAGCATGTCTTCAAGAATCTGAATTACTCTCTCTGATTGTCCATCAGTCTGTGGATGGAAAAAAGTGCTGAAATTTAACTTCGTACCTAATGTTTCTCGTAATTTTTGCCAAAATCACGCAGCAAACCTCGGATCTCTATCCAAAATAATCGACAACGGTACTCCGTGAAGTCTAACAATCTCACTGATATATAATTCAGCCAACTTATCAAGAGAATAATCAGTGCGTACCAGAATAAAATGAGCCGATTTAGTCAATCTGTCGACTATTACCCAGATGGCATCTTTCTTCTTCGGAGTTAATGGCAATCCTGATACAAAATCCATAGTAATTCGATCCCATTTCCATTCGGGAATCATGATAGGCTGAAGTAGACCCAAAGGCATCTGATGTTCAGCTTTTACTTGCTGACAAATCATACATTTCGATACAAACTCAAAAATATCTCTTTTCATTTCGTTCCACCAATACATTTTCTTCAAATCATTGTACATTTTTGTACTGCCTGAATGTATTGACAAACAACTACTGTGTGCTTCGTGCAAGATTTTCTGAATCAACTTATCATTCTTTGGTACAAAAATTCGATCTTTAAACATCAAGTAACCATCAGAACCGATTCTGAAATCTGATCTCGTATCAGCCTCACATTGCTTTCTCTTGGCTTGCAAATCTTGGTCATTTTTTTGAGCCTCACAAATCTCTTGTAAAAACATCGATCTTGCTCTCAACTCTGCTAGAATCGAACCATCATCAGATACTGTCAACTGAGTATTCATAGCTCTCAAAGTAAATAATGACTTTCTACTCAAGGCATCGGCAACCACATTCGCTTTCCCCGGATGATAATCAATCACAAGCTCGTAATCTTTCAATAATTCTAACCATCTCCGCTGTCTCAAATTCAAATCTTTTTGTGACATCAAGTACTTGAGACTTTTGTGGTCGGTATATATTCGGCACTTTTCACCATACAAATAATGTCGCCAAATCTTCAAAGCAAACACTATAGTAGCCAGTTTTAAATCATGAGTTGGATAATTCCTTTCATGAGGTTTTAACTGCCTCGAAGCATGAGCCACAACCTTTCCCTCTTGCATAAGTACACATCCCAAGCCATTTAAAGAGGCATCACTATACACCACAAATTCTTTACCTGACTCGGGTTGTACCAACACTAGTCTTTAGTCAATAACTTTTTCAATTTCTCAAAACTCTTTTGACATTCTTCCGTCCACTCGAATTTAACATCCTTTTGGAGCAGTCTAGTCATAGGAGTAGCAATCATAGAAAATCCTTTCACAAATCGTCGATAATAACCAGTTAGACCCAAGAAACTTCTAACCTCAGTCACATTCTTCGGTGGTTTCCAATCAACAATAGCCGAAATTTTACTGGGATCAACCCGTATACCATCACCCGAAACAATATAACCCAAGAATCTGACTTCTCGAAGCCAAAACTCACTTTTACTAAACTTGGCATACAACTGTTTATCTCTCAAAGTTTGCAAAACTATTCCCAAATGCTCAACATGTTCTGTTTCATCCTTCGAATAGATCAAGATATCATCAATAAATACCACAACAAACTTGTCCATGTATGGCCGAAATATGCAATTCATTAAATCCATAAACACAGTAGGAGCATTTGTCAAACTAAATGGCATAACTAAAAATTCATAATGGCCGTACCTTGTTCTAAAAGCAGTTTTAGACACATCTGACTCTTTTACTCGCAACTGGTAGTACCCAGACCTCAAGTCAATTTTTGAGAACCATGTCTCTCCTTTCAACTAATCGAATAAATCATCAATTCTCGGCAACGGATACTTGTTCTTGACTGTCACCTTATTCAACTGCTGATAGTCCATACATAATTTCATAGAACCATCCTTCTTTTTCATAAATAATACGGGAGCACCCTAAGGCGAAAAACTCGGTCTCACAAAACCTTTGTCAGTCAACTTTTGCAACTGTGACTTCAATTCTTTCAACTCTGTTGGTGCCATTCTATACGGAGCAATCGAGATCGGTGTTGTTCCTGGTATCAACTCAATACCAAATTCTACTTCTCTGACAGGAGGCAAACCCGACAACTCTTCTGGAAATACATCCACGAATTCACACACAATCGGCACTGATTCCATTTTTTTCTCAGATTCTTTTGTATTCAACACATACGCCAAATAAGCTTCATAACCTTATTTTCAAATATCTCTGAGCTGACATCGAAGTAATCACACTAGGCAATGCCTCTGATTCGTCCAGTTCAACTCGCAAAATTTCACCATTTTGACATTTCAATTCAATAACTTTTTGTCTACAATTCACTATAGCATCAAGCAATGTTAACCAATCCATACCCAAAATGACATCGAATTCATCAAACGGCAACAACATCAAGTCGGCCGGAAAATAATGACCCCTAATCATCAAAGGACATTTCTTGCATACTTTATCAACTATGACACATTTTCCTAACGGGTTCGACACTTTAACCATAAATTCCGAAGACTTAACAGGTATGTTCATATTAGACACCAATTTCATGCACACATACGAATGAGTAGAACCAGGGTCGATCAAAGCAATAACATTAATATCATAAAGAGAGAAAGTACCGGTAATCACGTCGGGAGACAAAGCATCTTCACGCGCCCTTATGGCATAAGCTGTAGCTGGAGCTCTAGCTTCAGATTTAATCACTGAATCTCTGACTATAATCTTGCTGCTTGCCTCATTCCCAACTCTTCTCGAAGATCTTCCTCTCGAAATTACACTATTAGGTTTTGCACTCTGAAATTTTTCTTTCTTATTCATCTCCGGACAATCTTTAATGAAATGATCTGGAGAACCGCACCAATAACAAGATCTATCATTAATTCTACATCGACCAAAATGACTTCTACCACATCTTTGGCACTCGGGTCCAACAAGTCTAGAATTTCTCAAGTCACTTTCTCTTTCGGCACCACTGAAATCAATGTCTTCCACCAATAATAAGCCGAATCTCTCAACAAGGATATGGCACATTTCAAGCACTCTTCAGGTGTACAAGACAAATCATCAAATACCCAAATAGAATTCTCGAGCCAAAATTATGTTTTCTCAGCATCATCATCAACATTTGCCGCCCTTGCTTACGAATTCTGTCAACTGGGGTTTTATGAAATTTCATCAAATCCATACATTGAGGCATCGGGGGTACAGGTTGAGGAATCAGGAGAGGTGGGGGAGGTTGAGCATTCGGGTTCGTACGAACGAACTCGATGTACCATGCATTCATCATCTGGAGAAAGGCTTCCTGAGCCCCTTCTCCTCCTCCCTGACAAACAGTAGGAGATCGACTTTCAGTCGGCACTGCCCCTTCATTAGGAGCTGGCACATTGCTCTCAACATCATCAACCACAGTTGGATCGGGATCCATTTACTAAAAAAAATCATTTAAAAAAAATCAGGAGTCGTCACACTTTCACAAAATATATATATGGCATGTATAGCAAAATCCGTACTTACACCAAGTTAGTCCGAGAACCGACTAAACCTGCTCTGATACCACCAAATGTAACGCCCCCTTACCCGAGACCATCGCTGGAGTCGAGTATGAGACATTACTCAACTTATTTTAGCATTTAAACAAGTTCAAACAATTCTCATAGTAAACTGTCCATCTGCATTACAGTCGCTAAAAAAATCATATCTCAAGTTACAAAACTCAAAATCAAATTCTGTAAATTTTCCATAAAACTAGGCTCATATATCTAATTACTAATTTTTTTATAGAATTTTTAGCTGGGCCAATTAGTACAGTTTATTAGTTAAATTCTCCCCTATTTCAGGGTTCAGCTACTCTGACCCCTGTGTATTACGAATCAGATATCTCCTTGTACAGAGTTTCAATGACTATGCTGTTTGTTTCTTATAAAACTAGACTAAATAAGGATTTCATAAATGTAAGGTAAAACTCCTAATTGTTTTTTTACAATTTATGGTGAATTTCTAAAGTCAAAACAGGGGATTCAGAGATCGCTCTGACCCTATTTCACCAGAATTTAAATCGCTCATAAAATATAACTCATTTACCTGTTTCGTTTCTTCCATATGAAAATAAACTCATCAAGATTAGATTCCACAACTTATTCATCATTTAATTTCATTTCTACTATTTTTAGTGATTTTTCAAATTCATGTCACTGCTGCTGATTGATTCTGTTTTGTGGTCAATTTTACCTTTCCAAGGATTTTCATGGTTTAGTTAAGACATAAAGCATACATGTTATCATATATAAACTTGATTAGCCATTCCGATAGCTAATCATTCTCAAACATTTCTATTTCATCCATGGGCCATATCGTAAGATTATACACACAAAATGATTGGAATGCTATACATGCCATATTTCCAAAAATTACAAGTCATTATACCGCAATTGTCCAATGATAGTGTGAGCGTGCCTCTGACCATCCCGATCTCCAAATTGACTTGTCAAAACTAAAAAGAATGAAAAAGAGGGAGTAAGCATAGATGCTTAGTAAGTCCATATGCAAATAAAAAATAACTTAACAAAGCAACTATACCAACCAACATTAGCATAATATCACCAAAATATATTTCACATTTCTATTCATCATTCATCATCTTACCATATTATTGTTGCCGTATGAAGTCTCAACCCGAGGGTTAAGTACATACCTATCCAAAGTGTCCATTCCACAACACTTACCAATACGTCACTTGTATCTTGAGTATTCTTCCATTTTACTAGAATTTTACCCGTTGAACACATCGTAATATAATTCGGATACATGGAAAGTTTGCACATAAGTGCCACATATGTAGCCAAGCTACCATGTAACCCGCCCATAAGCGAACTCGGACTCAACTCAACGAGCTCGGGCGTACGTATCCATAAGTGAACTCGGACTCAACTCAACGAGTTCGAACATTTGCATCCATAAGTGAACTCAGGCTCGACTCAACGAGCTCGGATGCCCAAGTATCCTAATCTATTCCTAAGGTTCAACGGGACTTTCGTCGTTCGTACTCCTTTACCATTCTCCTTGGAATACCAATGACGATACTTCGGTAGTCTTTCACATTTTTCACATAATTCATAAAATTTTTGCATGTTGTCCAACAATTACCACAAAGTATAGAATCACATAATAACAATCATAATATTGTATAAATAGTATTAAATGATTTAAAATAACAGTTATATTACAATGTTTACATATAAACTTACATCGGTACAATATGTTAGAAATCAAGCCTATTCCTCGAAAATTTTATTTTTTTTCTCGATCACGACTTGAATCTCGTTTCTCTTGATCTATAATAATAAATTTAGCTTATTTAATACTCACATTTATTAAAACAGTCATTGACTCAAACTTTGGCAAAATTATACTTTTGCCCCTAAACTTTTGCATATTTACACTTTTTCCCCAAAGCTTAGAAATTAAACTTCATCCTATTTTCTTATGTTTTATGACATGCTGATCATTTTTCCCTTGTATAGCAACATCAAATTCACACTCTATCATGTATTTATGAACATTAGGTATTTTTACCGGTTTTATCGTTTTACTCGTTTTCACGTAAAATCGCTTAGCAAAAGTTGTTTAACACAATTTCAAGCTTCATATTCTACCATAAAACATCAAAATAAACATATTTCACCTATGGGTATTTTTCAAAATATAAACCCTAGGTTAAATTATTACTAGAATAAGCTAAATCAAGTTATCGGGACTCCAAAAACGTAAAGAACATTAAAAACGGGGCTTGGAATCACTTACTATGGAGCTTGGAAGCTTGAAACAAACCCTAGCTATGGAGAACCCTTGAAATTTCGTCCTAATGAAGAAGATGGACATATTTTGCCATCTTTTTCCTTTTTTTAATCTTTTAATTACCAAATGACTAAAATACCCTTCGTTACTAAACTTTCAAAATTTCCATCCATGTCCAATTTTTGTCCAAAACTTAGAAATTAGTAAAATTTCTATTTAAGACCTCCTAATTAATATTCCAAAGCAATTTCATACTAAAAACTTCTAGAATGCAAGTTTTGAAACTTATTCAATTTAGTCCCTAATTTCAAATTAATCACTTTATGCATAGAATTTTTTTCACGAAATTTTCACACAATCATGCAATCATATCATAGATCTCAAAATAATCATAAAATAATTATTTCTCTCTCAGATTTGTGGTCCCGAAACCACTATTCCGATTAGGCCCTAATTTGGGATATCACATATAGGCCATGCGAAAATGGCTTAATTTATATGTTAAATTCGGTTATGCTTGGTTGTGTTTGAAATCATTTTGGTTATAGTGTTAAGTGCTATGATGAAATGATGTTTGTGATAGGTGAATTATGATTTATAAATAGTAGATAATATATATATGCTTGAAGTGGATAATGACTTTAAATATATTTGTGTATAGTTTGGCTAAGGTTATACGTGAGTATAAATGCTTGTGAATAGAGTATTTGATTATTACTATCATGTGATGTATGTTTGGGAATTTGTTGGTGTTTCAGTTATTGCTTATGTATACATCTAGGGTTATGACATATCGGTCAAGGTTCAAAAATATGTTCATGTTCATTGATATACTAGTTGATTCGGTTATAGTATTTATATGTATATTTGTAATTGATTGAATGATAAGTTGGTTTGATGTGTTATTTAAATTAAATGCTTATAAGACAAAATAATCGAATTAAGGTGATTGGTAATTCGAATATGACTTATTTTAGTTGATAGATATTATAAATATGTATTATGTTGTATATATTGGATCACCTTGACAGAACAATTGTTAAAATTATAGAGACTAGTTCTATGAATGAACTATTATATGACTATAGCATGCATAAATGTTCGGCAAAAATATGTGACTTATGTGGTTGTTCTTCTATTAGACATTATGTATTAATTGAGTTAGTTACTTTGTAAATATTTATAAAGATATTAGTTTGTCTAATATATTGACATGTGATTTTAATTATAAATTCAATTGATATTTGACTTTTAAATGATGCTTGGGTTTGGATTGAGTAATGATTTCATTAATTAATTTAAGAGTCAATATATATACTCATGCATTATAATGATTGGATATTCATTTAGGTTTATAATTTATCTTTTTTAAGATTGACATATGCTTTAATGTTTTAAATAATATATTACATGTTATTGCTTATAAATGATATGATTGTATATATGTATGATGTGAAATGTTTTAAAATTTAAGAGTTACGTTAGTTTATGAAATAAATTTTGACCGATCTTCGAGACTTGTTCATGTATATATAAGTGTTCGGAATTAAATTTTTATTATGTAATGCCTTATGACCCTAATCATGTAAAACGTATAAGCTGTGTGCTAGATGTTAAAAGTGCCTATTTGACTTGGCTTTTTAATTGAGAGGTCCTTATGTGGCTATTATTCCATTCACATGTAGACATTTGTAGCCTTAATATATGTGAATTTATAATGGTTTAATAAAAGGGCAAAATTGCCATTTAGTTTATATGTTAATTAAAATAAAGAAAAAGCATAAATAAAGTCATTTTTAGGTGTTCATCCACCAAAATTGAAAAGAAAATAAAAGAGAATCTCACCTAGGGTTCGGTACTTTGGATTGGTGAATTAGGTATGTGTTTTGCTCGGTTTTTGATAATTTCTACGTTTTTGTGATCGTTGCTTTGTGTTTTACTCAGCTCATGCCTCAATTTCTGATTTTGCTAATGATTTGGAAATGTGCCATGGATTAATTCATGAGTTTTGTTTTGTTAAATGGTGAAATATGAAAGCTTGATGTTGGGTTTACATGTTTTGTCTTTGGATTTTTGATGAATTTGAGCAATTTGGGCTAAATTACAAAAATGTTATTTTGAGGGACTAAAATATGAAATAAATGAAATGTGTGGACTAGTATGAGTACTAGGAAAATTCGGCTAAGCTTGTGTATATGCAAATTATGTGTATTTTGTGATTTTGTGAAATAGGGACTAAAGTGTTGAAATGTGAAAATGTGAGGGCTAGTTTGCAAAATGCCCTAAATATGTGTTTATAGATTGAATTGAATTAATTGGTGAATAAAAAGGTTAATTTTGAATACATATAGGTCAAGAAATGAGGAATTCGGATTTAGATTGAGGGAAGTCGAACGATATCGAGTAAACAATTCAAATCGATAATTTTGAGTACGAGGTAAGTTCGTACGAGATAAATGATGTTAAAGTTATGTTTTAATGCAATTACAATGCATAAGTTGTATAGATATTTGATTACGGTTTAATACATATAGCTTTGGCTACAAATGGCACTAAGTGTGCGAATTGGAATAGCTTTGGCCATATAAGGCACTAAGTGTGCGATATCGACTTAGCTTCGGTTAGTTAAATTGGCACCAAGTGTGCGAAATTGTTCTATCTTCGGCTAATCTCTAAGCACTAAGTGTGCGGTTAACTAGAGCATTAGTGATCATCAGAATGTCATAAAGTTTTCGAACAAGATGTGAGATTATATACGAATGAACATATAAATGTTTTGGTAAGTATAATACCTATGTGGTAGGTGGTAATATGTAAAAATTTTTATCAAATTTGTTTAAACATATAGTTGTTGTTAGCATGGAATTGATGGATGAATTGAGAGATTATAATTACTTATGTATTGATGTTTCATATGATATATTATTGATGTTTTGGTACGAGTTTACGAAGCTTTTGAAAGCTTACTTTGTGTGTGTTTGCATTATTTTATAGATATCGAAGCTACTAAAGGCTCAAGTATAGTCGAGGATTGTCACCATACTATCTAACTCATTTTGGTACTTTAAAAGTGTATTTGGAAGTATGGCATGTATAGGCTAGAATGTTTATGTATTTAAGCTTTGATATGTATATATGTTATGCCATGAGAGTTGGTTAACAAATGGTATGTTTGTGCTTAGTTTCGGTAAATGGTTTGTGATGCCAAATTGTGTATGTATATAATGGTTGTATAGTCTTGTATGTGGTGGTCATTTTGAAATATACCAAGTTGAGGAAATGGTAAGTTTAAGTATAAGATTGAAGGTACCATAAGTGAGCTATAAAATGAGCATTTGTCATGTTGTTGTAATAAGATTTTTA
The DNA here is from genome assembly GCA_025698465.1 of Gossypium longicalyx. Lineage (NCBI taxonomy): Eukaryota > Viridiplantae > Streptophyta > Magnoliopsida > Malvales > Malvaceae > Gossypium > Gossypium longicalyx. Next base: position 25,197,048 of record CM046999.1, read on the forward strand.
ATGTGTTTTGGAATGGATTTGAATAGGTTATTGAATGATGATGATTAAGTTATAAGGAAGCATGTTTTGAGAATGGAATTGGTTGAAAATTTTGGTATAAATGTTGTTTAATATTGCTTATAGGATTGACCCTTAAAAGGGTGGCAAGTTGGCTTAAACCAAGCCTGCATTGTGCCACACGGTCAGGGACCAAGGGGGTGCCTTGTTGCCGTGTATGCAAAGTAGTGACCTCTTAAGATCACACGGTTAAGACACATGAGCGTGTCATATGGTCGTGTCCTTAAGTCAGTAGCCAGCTAAGTATCACACAGCCATGGTACACGTGCGTGTCTGTTGGCCGTGGGTGAAAGTTAGTGTATATACTCTGTTTTGGCACGGTTAGATCACATGGGCGTGTCTGGTGCCCATGTGAGGCACACGACCTGGTTACACAGGCGTCTGACCTCAACAGAATTGAGAAATTTTGCTAAGTTCTGAAACTTTTGTATGTTATCAATTTGGTCTTGATAGCATGTTTAAGCATTGTATACTTAGTTATATGTGAATATTGAATGTGAATGAATGACTTCTTTTAATAATGAGATAATTTTTTATGTGTGGTGGTTCTGATTTGAGTCGCGAGTCCAGTAATGCTTCTTAACCTATTCCGGCAATGGTTTTGAGTTAGGGGTGTTACACTGACAGAGTGGGTGACCTGGGAATTCTTTCAAACTGAGTTCCGTAAGAAATATATCATCCAGAGATTTGTTGATCAGAAGTGTAACGAATTTCTGGAGCTGAAACAGGGTTGGATGACCGGTATGCCCGAGAGTGTGTTTCTACTGAAGCTATAATGTGTAAAAGATTTGAAGATGGGCTGAATGAAGACATTAAACTGTTCGTTGGCATACTTGAGATAAAAGAGTTCGTAGTACTAGTTGAACGAGCCTGCAAAGCTGAAGAGCTTGGGAAAGAGAAAAGAAAAGCTAACTTTGAAGCTAGAGATGCACGTAAAAGAACATCCAGTAAGTCATTCCAGTCGGCACCAAAGAAGTTTCGAGATGATTTCAGCCATTCCAAAGCCACTTCGGGTTATTCTAGATAGGATCAAAGTAGACCACCTATGAGCTCGAGAGCTACCTCAGTAGCCAGTGTGGGAAATGTCAGATCAAATCAACCCGAGTGTAAACATTGTGGCAAAAGATATCCTGGAAGTTACAAGTTGCATGATCGGGCTTTTTTTAAATGTGGATCGATGGATCATTATATTCATGATTGCCCAGTGTTAGCTGAAGAAAATCCAGTAAAGAATACGAGATCAGGTAATACTATAGCTCGAGCTAGACCATCCAGAAATGCAGGTAATGCGAGTGGCAGTCAAAGAGGGACTAAAGATACAGCAGCCAGATCTGAGGCTCGTGCACCTGCCAGAGCCTATGCCATTCGTGCACGAGAGGAGGCTTTATCCCCAGATGTTATTACTAGTACATTCACTCTTTATGATACTAATGTAATTGCATTGATTGATCCGGGTTCTACTCATTCTTATGTGTGTGAGACATAAGTATTCAGTAAGACTTTGCCTGTTGAGTCTACTGAGTTTGTGATTAGAGTGTCAGACCCCTTGGGCCATTGTGTTATGGTTGACAAAGTGTGTAAGAACTGTCCCTTGATGGTTCAAGATTTTTACTTTCCGGCTAATTTTATGTTGTTACCATTTGATGAGTTCGACATTATACTGGGTATGGACTGGTTGACTTTGCACGATGCTGTTGTAAATTGCAAAAGGAAGACAATTGATTTGCGATGTCAGAATGATGAGATTATTCAGATTGAATCTAATGATCTGAATGGCTTACCAGTAGTGATTTCTTCGATTCTAGCTCAAAAATATGTGAGAAAAGGCTGCGAAGCTTGCTTTGCATATGTGCTTGATAGTAAAGTGGCTGAAAGAAACATTGAGTCAGTACCTATTGTGTGCGAGTATCCAGATGTGTTTCCTGAAGAATTACTGGGATTGCCACCTATTTGGGAGGTGGAGTTTGGTATTGAATTAATGCTTGGGACGACTCCGATATCCATAGCTCCGTACAGAATGGCACCTATAAAATTAAAAGAATTGAAAGCTCAGTTGCAAGAGTTGACAGATAGAGGTTTCGCGCGACCGAGTTTCTCACCTTGGGGTGCACCAGTGTTGTTTGTGAAAAAGAAAGATGGAACTATGAGAATGTGCATTGATTATAGACAGCTTAATAAGGTGACTATAAAGAATAAATATCCGTTGCCATGGATTGATGATTTTTTTGATCAGTTGAAAGGGGCTACAATGTTTTCGAAGATAGATTTGAGATCTAGCTACTATCAGTTGCGAGTTAAAGACTCCGATGTGCCAAAGACTGCATTTTGAACGAGGTACGAATACTATGAGTTTTTTGTTATGCCTTTCGAGCTTACTAATACACCTGTTGTTTTTTATGGATTTGATGAATCAGATCTTCAAATAGTACTTGGATCAGTTTGTGGTTGTGTTCATAGATGACATTTTGATCTACTCTCGTGATGAAACTGAACATGCCGAACATCTGAGACTTGTGTTACAGACTTTCCAAGATAAAGAGTTGTATACAAAGTTTAGTCAATGTGAATTCTGGTTAAGCGAAGTCAATTTTCTAATTCTCACTACTATTGGCAGGCCAGTCGGGCCGTGAGCGCGATAGGAACGGGTTTCCCAAAAAGCCAGGGCTATGTTGTATCAACATCGGGTATTCGGGTTGATCCGAGTAAAATTTCAGCTATACTTGATTGGAAACCTCCTAAAAATGTTTCTGAAGTCCTAAGTTTTCTAGGACTTGCTGGTTATTATAGACGGTTTGTGAAAGGTTTCTCTATGATTGCAACCCCAATGACAAAGCTATTGCAGAAAGATGTTAAGTTCGAGTGGTCAAAAAAGTGCCAGAAAAGCTTTGATCAGTTGAAAGCCCTTTTGACCAAAGCTCCAGTATTAGTTCAGCCAGAATCGGGTAAAGAATTTGTTATCTATAGTGATGCATCTTTAAATGGTTTGGGCTGTGTTTTGATGCAGGAAGGCAGAGTTGTAGCTTATGCCTTGACACAGTTAAAGCCACATAAAAAGAACTATCCGATGCATGACCTGGAACTGGCAGCTATTGTGTTTGCATTGAAGATATGGCGCCACTTTCTGTTCGATGGGAAATGTCATGTTTATTCTGATCACAAATGTTTGAAATACTTGATGACTCAGAAAGATCTGAATTTGAGTCAACGTGTGAGCCCATTTTTATTGAAATGACTGTTAAGGTTGCACAGGTCACCCAAGTCGTTTGTGAACCCTCCGTAGGGTTAGTAAGCACTACTTAGACCTTTAACTATGTGATATTGATTGTATGAATTCTGTACTGAGCATGTTATATACAAGCATGTATACTAAACTGAATGTGTATCTGATAAACTTGTGATAGCATGACATTTGATTGTATGTTGCATTGCATTGGGTTGGGTTGATATTATTTGGAGGAAGTTTACTGAAAGGCTTTTAAGCCTAATATACTGGCAGCTCAGCTGTAAATTACTATTTTGTGCCACATTCGGTACTATATAGAGTGTAGGGATGGGTGGGTTGATTTAATCCCTACATAGAGTGTGGGGTTGGATGGAGATGGTCTGTAGAGGCTAGTTGGGTAGGACTTTGTTATTGAAAATTGCATGACTGATACTGATACTGAGATAGCCTAACTATTACTGATACTGAAAGGAGCTTAGGCCTAAGACTGTTTGACTGTGTACTGTGATTACTGATTGTTTATTGTTTTTTGAGGGATTACACACTGAGTTTATGAAATCTCACCCCTCTCTGATTAATGTGCACAGGTAATACCCAGACCTATATGGATTGGTGTAGCAGAAGACTCGATGGTGACCACAGTTCTAGATTGACCTGGTTTTAATTTATGACTATTGGTTTTATTTTTAGTCTATTTTTACTAGTTAATTTTTTGGGTTGTAATTGGACTTTCAGACTTTGGTTTGGTTTTGGGTTTTAATTATCTTTACCTTATGGATTACAACTGCTAGTAGTAGGAAACCTCGGTTTTTAAAAGAAACAAATGATTTTCGAAAACGCTTGATTGTTTAAACTGTTTTAAAAGCTTTCATAATGAAGAACATTTTGAAACTATCGACTAAATGAGTAACACGATTTTGGAACTAATAAGATATTAAGATAAGTAGTTCAATGCAAAAGGTTTTATCGCGACGGCACGATTTTCAAACATCCTATCATGTGACATCCCTAGATCCGACCATAACATCTAGGTCGGGTTTGGGGTGTTACAACCCATGTTGAACATGTATGTATTTTGATGTTTGATGGTAGAAAATGCATGTTTGTTGTTTGTTAAACGACTTTTGAAAAGTGATTTTCGGTAAAAACAAAAAATAGGGACTTATTTGTAAAGGTCTATAAAATGAGTAGAAAAATGTGAATAAATGAAAAATGTGGGGTCATGAGTATGAATAAGGTTCGACTAGGCTTGGGTTGAGAAGAAATTGAATGAAACTCATTTTACGAGCCTAGGGACTAAAATGTAAAATGTTAAAAGTTTAGGGACAAAAATGTAATTTTTACCATAGTGTGTTTTTGGGCTGAATTGAATAATGTGATGATTAAATAAGTTAAATTTGATATTAGATCAAGAAAAATGAAGTTCAGGTTTAGACCGGGGAAAGAACAAGGGTGTGGACTAAATCAAACTAATAGTCGTTTTTCTAACCGAGGTAAGTTCGTATGTTAAATAAGATTTAATATAATTATATTTAAATGCTTTAATATTGCATGAACTGTATGATTGATTGTGTGGATGAGTTTAACTTTACGGGCGAGTTCGACGATAGTTCGATAAGCAAGAGATCCCGTTTGAACCTTAGGAATAGATTAGGATATAAGTGACATGTCACTAGGGTTAACATGTTTTATGTGATTATGTGATCCGAGTGCTAGTCTCATACGTCCTACCGATGGCTAAGTATACTGGCATATGTTGTGGTTACTTGACAGCTTGTGTGAGCAGCACCGAGTAGCTACGTGTAATTATGCGATATAAGATTGATGTAGCATTGACTACATATGTGGCACTTAGTGTGCAAGATTCTCAAGTATCCGACATTATTATTCCGAGTGGTTCACGGGTATGTCAAAGATGAGAATAAGTTTAAATTTGTTACGAGATGGTGTAGGTATGTACTCGAAGCTTATGATTATTAATTCGTGAAATGATAGTTACAAGGTAAGTTGTGATAGAAGTGAATTATGATCATGAGATTATGGTAAATTATGTTATCTTATGTTATATTACTTGCATGATTAATGTATGGTAAGGTTGCTTATTTCTTCAAAAGAGCTTACTAAGCTATATAGCTTACTCTGTTTTATTTTCAATGTTTTATACTGTCACCAAGCTAGCTCGGATTGGAGATCGTCGGAGATTGCATCACATTATCAATTTGTTATTTTGGGTATCGATGATTTTAAGCATTTTGAGATTATGGCATGTATAGGGACTCGGTCATTTCGTTATATGTGTCATTTAATTTGGCCAAATGTATTGCCTTATGTTTGTTTAAGGTGATTTGGTATTTAGCCATGTAAATGGCTTATTTTGGCTAAAATTATTGTAAGCCCATTTATATAAGTATATGTGTTAATGCCTTCTTGTTTTTTTGTGTTTTGTAATAGGTCGATATGTGTTTATTATGGTTAAATAACTTGTTGGGAATGGATGAGATGGTTCATTTGGTGTGCTAGGAAATCTAAGTAGAATTATGCATGATGAAAGTATTCATGTTGATACTTGTGAATGTGAGTTTGGTATGAATTGATTTGGTAAATTATGTTATAGTAAATATGTTAAGTGTTGGTAATGAGTGATATGATTTAGCCTCGATTATGGATATTTTGGTTGCTTAAACATGCCATGGATTATGTCATTGAACTTGTGCGTGTGTAGGTATAAATGAGGGTGACAAATGGCTTGGTAGATAGCCTTTATTTTGTGCACACGGGTAGACAAACGGGCGTGTGTCTAGGCCGTGTGTGACACACGGTCTACCCCATGGGCATGTGTTTCGGCCGTGTGTCCCCTGCACCTTAATTTTGAGAAACAGAATGCTCAGAATTGAGCACACGAGTAGAGACACGAGCATGTGTCTCAGCCATGTGAGGGAAAGCCTCAAGCACAAGCGTGGTCCCGACCGTGTGAAGTTTGCACCTATTTTATGAAAATTAAATTAACCACACGGCCTAGCACACGAGCGTGTGACTTGGCCGTGTGATCTCAAATTATTCATGCATTGCAAAACAGAGAGTTACACAGGTTAAGGACACGGGCGTGTGTAACCATACGGGCATGTCCCAAACCACACGGCGTGTGAGCCCTGTTCATAATAAAAATTTCTAAGTTTTGTAAAAATTTCCTAAGTGCTCGGTTTACTCTCAAACCACTTTCGAAGCATGTTTTGGGCCTCGTAGGCTCGTATTAGGGACTATATGTTTGAATGTGAATGGTTTTAATTTGGATGAAATTTTATGACTCGAAATCGTACGTTTGCTTGCAATGTGACTCCAGTAATGCCTCGTATCCTATTCTGATGTCGAATACGGATAAGGGGTGTTACAGGAAGCCCAAGGAACCTATGAGAAAACATTACCCTAACCTATTCACTGGTAAGATTTTCGGGGACAAAAATCCCTAAGGGGGAGAGTTGCAGTAGCCCGTTTTTGGTCAAATTAGACAGTGATTTCGATACCACAAATCCTATATCAAAATAATTATTTTATTATTTTAATGTTTGATGAATGAAAATATTATTGTGTGAAAGTTTCGTTTAAAAAATTTATTGTTTGATTGGTCAATTTGATAAAAAAGGACTACATTACGTAAAGTGTAAAAGTACTATTCTTTTAGTTAAAGGTATTCAATAGCTTTAGAACCATAAAGTTAAGGTCCTTATGTTGTAATTGGACCATTATTAAAGTAAGTGGACGTTAATGGACATGAAATGGATGATATAAATGTTTTATCATTAAGGTTAGTTGAGTAATTTGTCAAATAAGGTTAACTAAATAAAACAAAAAAAAAATTATTCTTATTACCATATTCCTTGGCCGAATGAAGCATGGAGAAAATCCATTTTAGGGCTTGAAATTTTCGGTTACTTTGATACTAAATTGTAAGTTTGTTTTTGTTTCGTTTTTAATGTTTTTTTACGTTTTTGAGATCGTTGCAACTAGGTCTAGCTATCCCAGGGACTATTATGCAAAACTGTTAAAGATTTTGAATGATGCCATTGATGAATACATGTGTGTTTTGATGTTTAATGATAGATTATGAATACTTGTTATGAATTATACAATTTTTGTTAAGTGATTTTTACTGAAAATGCAAAATAGGGATTAAATTGAGAAATATTTAAGCTTTGTGGTTAAAATGTGAAATAAATGAAAAATATGGGCTTCTAAAGGCATAATAGTAATTCGGCTAGCATGGGTTTAATTTGAATTTCATTAATTTGTGATTTTATGAAATAAGGAGTAAATTGTGAAAAATGTGAAATATTAGAGGCAAAAGTATAAATGTGCTTTAAAGTGTGTTTTGGACTAAATTGAATAGAGAGATTATTAAATGAGTTAGTTTTGAATATATTTAGATCAAGAAAAGCAAAATTTGGATCTAGAAGATAAAGTACTCGATTAATCGACCAATTTCATCATTTTTTAACAGAGGTAAGTTTGTATGTAATAAATTTCATTATAAGTGTATTTTAAATGCTTTACTATTGTATAAGTTGTGAATACGAGACTTCAGATAAGTTTGACATTGATTCAATGGAAATTCCAGCATTCAAAATCCAGGTTGAACCTTAAGAATAGTTCCGGGCCATGATATTAGCACTTCAGGTGCGAGTTATACCGATTTGGCTTCAAGCCATGAATATCAGCTGATTTAGCTTTGAGCCATGATATCAGAATTTCAGATATAAGTTAACTTGATTTGGCTTCGGGCCACGTTATAGGTACTTAGTGTATGAGACTCTTGAGTATTTGACTTCTATTTCGAATGGTTGAACGGGTAAATGAAAGACGAGAATGTGTATGAGTTTGATAGAGATGGTACAGGTATGTGCATAAAACATATTAGCGTTGAATCGAAGAAATGATGATGAACGTATATAGTTTTGTGAATAAGTAACTGAAAGGTTTATTAGTAGATGTGAATTCATGTATCTATAATCACTTGTTGAATTATGTGTATATGATTATATCAAGTTTATTTCATACAAGCTTACTAAGCTTTAAAGCTTACATCGTTTGTTTTTCTATTTTTTATAGTGAATTCAAAGCTAGCTCAAATTCGGGGATTTTCAGATATCGCTTCACACTATCCACCTATCATTGGTACCTATGAACATTGGTATTTTAAGTATATGGCATGTATAGGGACTTTGAGTCATGTTGATTATGTTATGGTAATGATTTTGGCCAATTGAATTGGCTTGTAAATGTACATGTTTTGGTTTGTATATATAGCCTTAAGTAATGGCTTATTTGGGTTATTTTGGTATGGTTGAATCATGTATTGATATATGTGTTTATGCTTTGTGATATGAATTGTATGATGGTTGGGTGATGCTTGATGGCTATAGGTATTATAAGTGTTGAAATGATGGAATTGTGGACATTGGTATGCTTGTGAAATTAGGCCAAATAATGCATATTTGAGTTTGGTCACTTTGATGTTTGAAGCAATTGGTATTTGGTATATTTTGAATGAGTAAAAGATGAGTTTACAAGTATGTTGGTTGTTAGTATTGGAAATGGTATGATTTAGCCTTGATTGAGTTTAAAATAGATGTTCATTTATGATATGAATTTGTACCATTTGGGTTGTGTAGGTACATAGAAATTTTGGGTGGCAAATTGGCTTGGTAAATAACCTATTTTTGTCCACACGAGCAGAGACACGGGCGTGTGTCTTAGTCGTGTGTGACACACGGTTATGTTGCACGGCTGTGTGTCCCCTGGTGCGTTTTAGAAATCAAGTCAGTATGCTCCACACGGGCGTGTGACTTGGCCCTATGGCATAAGTCAGTATACCCTACAGGTTTGGCACGGCCTAGCACACGGGCGTGTGTGGCCCCTTCGAAAGGCACACGGGCTAGACACATTGGCATGTCTGGTGGCTATGTGAGACACACGGCCTGGCCACACAGACGTGTGTCCCCTGTTTTGAGAAAACATTTCAAGGTTTGGTGAAAGTTTCTTAAGTTTTTGGTTTAGTCTCGAACCACCCCAAAGCATTTTTAAGGCCTCGTAGGCTCGTATTAGGGACAAATTGATTGAGATTGAATGATGAATGTTTGAATTTATTAAATATGTGTGATAAATATGTTCAAATGTGTTGTAAGTCCGGTAATGCTAACCTTATTCCGGCATTGAATATGAGTGATGGGTGTTACATCAACAAAGTTAAGTTCCCTTTCCATGATTAATTCTATCGGATACTGTAGAGCAATATTCAATTGTGTCAGGAAATCGCATAGACTTAAAAACATTAAATGTTACCTTACTGTCCTGAACACACATAGTAAGCTCGCCCTTTTGCACATCGATAAGAGTTCTTCCAGTTGCTAGGAAACGCCTTCTTAGGATGATTAGCACATGATTATCTGCTTAAAAGTCTAGAATAACAAAGTCAGCAGGAAAAATAAATTTATCTACACGTACCAATACATCCTCGATTTTTCCTTCTAAATGTGCTAAGGATTGATATGCTAATTGAAGTGTAGTCGTAGTAGGTCTAACTTCACCTATCCCCAACTTTCTGGATATTGACATGAGTATCAAGTTGATACTCGCACCCAAATCACATAGTGGCTTACCACAATATGTTGCTCCAATGTTGTAAGGTACGGTAAAATGTCCATGATCCTTCAACTTCGGGGGTAATTTGTCTTGAAGATATGCACTGCATTCCTTTGTCAGGGCTACTGTAACACCCTTATAACCCATATCCATCGCCGGAGTGGGTTATGAAGAGTTACCAATCCAAAACACTACATTTGTACATTCACATTTACATAAGTTCATTAGCAATTATATGCATAGCCAAACACAATCAAAGATCGAAATTCAGACTTATACCGACATTCAAAAGTTGCCATATTCACATGGCTTATATACAACAACGTCTCAAAATATCATTCACTTAAGTCTATTCTATACATGCCATACTAGCTCCAAAACATAGTAGTACCAAAATGATAGATAGCGTGACGAGTTGCTGACGATCCCCTCGAGCAGGTGACTGGAGTCAACAATCTATAAAACAGAGAAACGTAACAAACGGAGTAAGCTTTCATAAGCTTAGTAAGTTTTCAGCAATGCAAACAAATAAACTCAATTATACTTCGATCATTCAATTTCTCAAGAGGCCATTTTCTAGGTATATTGCCATTTGGCCGAATATACTCAAGCACATAATGCACATTTAGCATTCTTATTTCACTTAATCTGAATTCATATAACATAAATAAATCAAATACTTTCACATACTATCACACCTTGACCGAATGTATCATGATCATAGATATAGTTATAACATTTATTCACATATGTATCACATTATACAATTATGATTCAATTCAAATCAAACTCACATATAAGTACATAATACGTACCTGGCCAACTTAACGTATTGAATGTATTCATTTGTCGTTCTAACACGAGCTATCTTAGTCTTAGACTTTTATCAAATCACTGGCATTTAGCCTGCTAGGTTTTAAACCCAAATTCATCCACCGGTATTTCGCCTGCTAGGCTCGAAGCCTGATATCATTTCACCGGCATTATAGCCTGCTAGGCTCGAAGGCCCGAATAGTATCTCACCGGCATTATAGCCTGCTAGGCTCAAGGGCCCGAATAGTATCTCACTGGCATCATAGCCTGCTAGGCTCAAAGGCTCGAATAGTACCGTACGATATTCAAATCAACAAGTTTCATATAACACAATCACACCAAATTAGGTATTAGCATCATTCGAATATATCATCCTAGATTTTATTCACTTTTATTTCATTTCATCATTCACACTTATCATTTGATAGTTTACACCTAACATCTCACTCATATTCATCTAACACTTATCATTTGATCATAAAAGCATATCACATTTTACTTCCATATTATATTTGCCATTCGGCCATATACATACATTACAAGTAATACTTAATTCTCATAATATGTCATGTCATTATCGAATATTATTTATGTTTAACTACTTAAAACTTACCTCGAATATTTTCGAACAGTCTCAGATCGGCTATTCAACTACTTTCTCTTTTCCCCTGTCCAACCTTGGTTCTCTATGCTCTTGAGCTAATTCAAACAAATTTAACTTATTAAAGTCCCATCATGCTAGCTTATGGCCGAATATGACAAGAAATTTAATAGGTCATATAGCTACTTTTAGCTCAAATACAAAATGGTCATACACATTTTTAATCACATTAAGTAATTTAAAACAATTAATTTAACTTTTCCTCATGTACACCTTTATGACCAAATACACATATCAAATAAGTAACTTACCTTAACACATAACCCACATAGCCAAAGTACATATAACCCTAATGACCGAATATATATATCACCAAAATTCCTAATAAGCACTTTAACAAATTTTCTTTAACTATACACACATTCGGCAATGACAAAGACAATTTAACAAACCTTAAATTCAACTTATAACAATATATACTCAATATTCAAAGCATTTAACATCACTTCATCATAATTTTACATCATGGCCGAATGCTCCTTTTAAACCATTTACCCTCACAAAGTATAAATTTCACCATCAAACTTACAAGCTTATAATCCCATGAATTTTAACATCATAATATCTATCCAACTCTCACTCATTAACTTCTATCATAAATCTCAAAATGTATAGTTTTTCCACCCATGACCGAAACCTCCAACAACACCAAAAATCAAAAATATACTTCATGGGTTTAAGGTAGAACCAAGAAAGGAACCCATAAACATCAAGATATAAGCAAACTACCATGAACTTACCTTGGATTTTTTTTTGATCTACAATGACCGAACAACAAGCTTTCTTTTTCTTTCTCTGAGTTTCGGCTAAGCTAAGGAAGAAGATGAACAAAACACTTTGTTTTTCTTTTTATCATCTTTTCTTATTTTAGTTAATTTTTTTATTTCATAATTTAAGCCATTAACTATTATAATATTAATATAAAATGTATATATGGCTAATCAACCATCACCATGGCCGGCCACTTACTTAAAAATGGGGAATTTGACATGCAAATCCCCATATTTTAAGCCATGCAATATTTGGCCACTACACTTCAACCTATCACATTTTCAAAGTTTCTCACATAAGTCCTTTTTAATTAATTTCACATCTAAATGAAAAAAATCAAAGCATGAAATTTTCACACATACACTTTCACTTATAATAGGCATAGAATATAACATTTAATTATTTTCGTGACTCAGTTTTGTGGTCCCGAAACCACTTCTCGACTAGGGTCAAATTAGGGCTGTCACAGCTACCGTCTCATATCGATAATTAGTATATCTTTTATTTAAAATTTGTAATAAATGCCAAGATAAAAAGATGCTTGCATGAAATGTAACCATGCATGATGTGTATAATTTGAGACAGTGGTGTAGCGTCCTGTTACTTGGGCTCGGCAACCGGGCCAGGTATAAAGTGTCACACAATTGATCCTAACTTGACCCCGGGTTTGCAAAAAAGATTTTGTAAGCTTGTATAAAACCTAAAGATGATTATATATTGTATCATATGCATGTTTTACATGTATTTAAATTTTTAATGGTATAATTTGAATATAATTTATTGTAGTTGTTTCAGCAACAAATGTAACATCCTATAGCTTGGACCTGACGATCGGGTCGGGTATGGGGTGTTAGAAAAAAAGTACCAAGTTTGCTTAAAGTTAACAAGTTTAAATACTAATTAAGTCCAAAAAATTTAATGTGTCATATAGGTATAAGTTATCAAGTTCAGGTACCTCCGTATATGATGCGACCCTAGTTCGGGAAGCTACCACCGAACCCATTAAGCTGCCTTAAGGACCTATAACTCGATCTTGTGCCAAGAAGTTCCAAGATGCTTTAGCAAGTTGCGTCGAACGAGCTTGGGAAGAAGGAGTAGTCGGACTCAATGCCCATACAAGGACCAGCTCAATGGTCATCCCATGCAGCTTATTACAAGCTGAATTTTAGCTCACTTTAGCTTATTTAGTTGCTGGAATAAATTATAGTTAATTTAATTTACTTAATTTAGTTAAGATCGGCTAAAATAATTAATTTGTGTTTTAATGTGTCTAAATTCTAGACCTTTTTAATTTAGCTTAAATGTGTCTTAGTTAATGCATATTTTTAATGTGTCCAGTTTAGGACAAATTTAATTCTTGTTGCTAATTAATTTGTCCAGCCAAATGATGCTCATTTAAGTTGTCTTAGCTGCTACCGATCTAATATGTCTTAAGCTGATTTAAATTGTTGTTTTAATGTGCAGCTACATACATGAATCGATGTTAAAGGAGCTGATGATTATTCTCTTTCAGGTGGCTGTTCGTGAAGCTCAATGGACCTTGAGCTGAATTAAACTTTCATCTGATGCTTTTAGCTTCTCCATGTGACGTTTCATGAAACACCATCAGCCACAACTATTCACCAAATTCGGTTGAATGTTTGCTTGTCTATTGGAGTGCCCAAGTTGAGATGTTAATACTCCAAGGCTGTTCAGCTAACCAAAGCATCAAATTAATCTCCATGCATTTTCTTGGCCGAATTTAAGCATGGCCATTTAGCTCCAATTCAGCTCACATACATTCCAATTATTTCCAGCTACATGTAGACACTCTAGAAGCTGCCCAATGATGTTTCCAAAGGCTGTAGAAGTTTCCTGGAATTTTCTTGAATTATTCTAAAATTTTCAACTCATTAAAATCTAAAATCAAATGTCAATCTAGCTACTCTTTTGTCCATTCAGCCAGTCTTAGACTTTCACTATAAATATTGTGTAAATTGCTGGTTGAACGAACTTTTTGATCATTATATGAATTATAGTGTTATTGTGAGAATTTCAATTCTCTTTGTTTACTTTGGGACTGAATTGACTTATCGAGCTTAGTCTTGTGGCATCATTCTTTCCTTTGCTTAAACCGAACTTATCAATTCCGAGTGTGGTGTTCAATATCCCTTTGGTTCCTATCACATTTGATAACGGGTCAAGGTTTCTTTCCCAATTTCCCTTAAACCAAATCATCTAAGTGTTACCTAAGTTTCGAGTCAACATAGTCTATTGTATTGGTTCAAACTTCGGCCTTAGCCGATTTTAACTATCTATTAACAAGCTATCCTTTAACCTTGTTTGAACCCTTTGTGAGCCATTTTCCATCTTTCTTTTCAACCTTCTTTGAAACGAGCCAAGACTTACCCAATTTATCGATCGGGCAAACTCATACGACTCGAGATAACAACAATCGAGCTCATATCATTTGGTATCAGAACTGGTTAAATTGAGGTAAGAATCGACGTTTTTGGCAGTCACGATATTGTATTTTGGTGAAAAACATTTAGTGAAAAAAAAAGAAGGATATATATTAGAAGTGAAAAATTCAAAAATATATAAAAAATTATTACGAAAATATATATAAAAAAATAAAAACAAAAGAGAGTGAAGTTTACTTGCATCAATTTCTTTCTGCCCGAGATCATTTCATTTCTTCCTAATACCCAAACGGCCACACTTGAAACCCTACTCTTTTGTTTTCTTTCTAGCCTACCCTTGCCCCAACATTATTCCCTTCCTAACTGAACATCACTTTTGGTAGCCGACCTACACCGACGGTTTCTAAGTCTAAGTAGTCCATTGCGAACCAAGAGAGGTGAATAGAGCGAAAAAAGGCAAGAGTGTAGTGAGAATATTAGAGTGATGAAAAGCCAAAATTGTGTGAATTTTTTTCTTTGTGAAAGAATTGTGAGATTTGATTGTGTGTCTAGTTTTCCATGTCAAGGAGTCCAGCAAGGAACTTAATGGACGGAGGTGATTTACGACCAGTTAGAAATGTTGTTGCTGGCAAAGGCGTACTCGATCTCACACTCCAAGCCTTTATGTGCGAAATGGAGCGCATGTTTGACCGCAAGCTCGAACCCATCCAAGAGCGCCTGAAACGTGTTGAAGAACAAGGCCAGCAAGAAAAAGCTCTACAAAATTTGAGAAGGGAGCGAAGACGTACATAAGTCAACGAATACGATCTCTATGATCCAAGTGATGTGGAGAGTGACCAAGAGTCTACTCAAAGTGAATGGTGACAAGGCCAGTGAAATCAAGGCCATAGAGATCGCGATTGATTGGACGACAATCTCAAGAATATCAAGATGGCCATTCCCCCGTTCCAAGGGAAAAACGACCCCGAAGCATACTTGGAATAGGAGAAGAAAATTGAACTTGTCTTCAAGTGCCACAATTACTCGGAAAGCAATAAGGTGAAGCTCACAACCATAGAGTTCTCGGATTATGCAATCGTATGGTGGGACCAACTCATGACAAGTCGTAGAAGAAATGGTGAAAGACCCATCTCCAGTTGGGCCGAACTGAAGGCTGTCATGAGGAAGCGGATTATTTCTTCCTACTACCACTGAGATCTTTATCAGCATTTGCAAAACCTCACACAAGGCAACCAGAGTGTCGAGGATTACTACAAAGAAGTGGAGGCTGCCATGATTCATGCTGACATCGAGAAAGATCGAGAGGCAATAATGGCTAGATTCCTAGCGGGTTTAAACCGAGATATCGCTAACATAGTGGAATTACAACACTATGTTGAAGTGATGGACATGGTTCACATGGCCATCAAAGTCGAAAAGCAACTCAAACATAAAGGAGTTAGCCGAGCCTATGCTAGTCCATCAACCATTAAATGGAGCCAAGGAGTCAATAAACCCCCTATCCGAACCAAGGAGCCTGTTGTACCATCCAAGTCGAATCAAACCATTGGCAAAGTAAGTAAGAATAAAAATGAGCCCGTTCCAAATTACACACGAGATATCAAATGTTTTAAATGTCAAAGACGAGGCCACATATCTAGCCAACGTCCAAACCGAAGAGTCATGGTGGTAAGGACAGATGGCGAGATCGAATTTGAGAAGGAAAATGAAAATGAGCCCGAAATTCCAATAGATGAAGAAGAAGAGTTAGAGTACTTGGTTGAAGGAGAAATTCTCGTGGTAAAAAGAAGCCTTAGCATCTAAAGTGCTAAACCCGAACAACAACAGGAGAATATTTTCCATACCTGATGCCACATCCAAGGCAAGGTGTGTAGTATGATCATTGACGGTGGGAGTTGCACTAACATTGCAAGTAGCATGCTGGTGGAAAAGATCGGCTTAGCCATGACCAAGCTTCCAACTCCATACAAGTTGCAATTGTTGAATGATGAAAGTGAGCTTAAAGTGACAAAACAAGCCATTGTAGCCTTTTCCATCGAGAAGTACCAAGATGAGGTGGTGTGCGATGTAGTACCAATGCACGCGGGGCATCTCCTTTTGGGATGTCCATGGCAGTTCGATAGGAGCATGATCCATAACGGTTATACAAAATGTTATACATTTAAACACTTAGGCAAAAATGTAACACTCACTCCACTTACCCAATAACAAGTGTACCAAGATCAAATAAAGTTGAAAGAATCTATAGAAAAAGCAAAAGAAAAAGAACAAGAAAAAAGATTGAAAAAGAAGAAGAAAAACGAGAAAAAGAAAGGAAAAAGTGAGAGAGTGGAGGTAAAAGCATGAGTGGAAAAAGAAAGGCAAAAAGAAAATGAGAGTGGTAAAATGAGCGTGTTTGCAAGGAAAACAGAAGTAAAGAAGTCCTTGTTAATGTGCCAGCATGTGCTTATACTAATGTACAAGGAATGTTTGTTTGATACTAACGAACATGGTAATATGTTGCCTTCTTCTGTTGTTTCTTTGCTTCAGGAATTCGAGGATGTATTCCCGGAAGAAGTGCCCAGCGGGTTACCTCCTCTTCAAGGCATAGAGCACCAAATAGATTTCATGCCCGGAGCTAAAATTTTAAATCGATCGGCCTACCGAAGCAGCCCCGAGGAGACTAAGGAGTTGCAACGACAAGTGACGGATTTAATGGAGAAAGGTTATATACGGGAAAGCTTAAGTCCATGCGCGGTGCCCGTTCTTTTGGTGCCCAAAAAGGATGGTTCATAGAGGATGTGCGTGGATTGCTGAGCCATCAATAAAATTATAGTCAAGTACTGTCATCCTATTTTGAGGCTCGACGATATGTTTGATGAACTTTCGGTGCTAAACTGTTCTTTAAGTTCGATTTGAAAAGCGGTTATCATCAAATACGCATGCGCGAGGAAGACGAGTGGAAGATGGCATTCAAAACCAAATACAGTTTGTTTGAGTGGCTAGTGATGCCATTTGCCCTCACCAATGCCCCAAGCACCTTCATGAGATTGATGAACCATTTTTTGAGATCTTTTATTGGTCATTTTTTCATAGTTTACTTTGATGACATTCTAATTTATAGCAAATCCTTATCTAATCACATTGAACATTTGCGTGCTATTTTAGGGTTTTACGAAAGGAAGTGTTGTATGCGAACCTTAAGAAATGTAGTTTCTGTACTGATAAAGTTATTTGCCTAGGTTTCATTGTGAGTGCAGGTGGCCTTGAGGTGGATCAAGACAAGATTAAGGCGATGCAAGAATGGCCTCATCCCACCAACATCAGCCAAGTTAGAAGCCTTCACGACCTTGCAAGCTTTTATAGGAGGTTAGTGCCAAACTTCAGCACTCTAGCTTCTCCATTAATAGGTATTATCAAAAAGAATTCTCCTTTTATTTGGTCTGAAGAACAAGAAGCTGCCTTTAATAAAATTAATGATTGGTTAACTAACGCCCCACTTTTGTGTTTACCTAATTTTAAAAAAACATTTGAAGTGAAATGTGATGCTTTAGGCATAGGTCTAGGTGCAGTTTTGACACAAGATAGGCGTCCGGTGGCCTACTTCAAAGAAAAGCTCAATGGGGCTACATTCAACTACCCCACCTATGACAAAGAAATGTGCACTTTGATACGTACGTTGGAGACATGGCAGCACTACCTTTAGCCAAAAGAGTTCGTTATACACACGAACCATGAAGCCTTGAAGCACTTGAGAGGGCAAACCAAGCTAAACAAATGTCACGCCAAATGGGTCGAATTCTTAGAATCCCTTCCATATGTGATTAAGTATAAGCAAGGTAAGGAAACCATTGTTGCGAATGCACTATCGCGTAGGTATGCTATTATTATGTAACGCCTCGAAATTGGGCCTAGAAGTATTGGGCCTTGAGCATCAGAGTGGTTAGGAGACTACTCATAGATATTTTAGTTAAACAAGAAAGTGACACAAATTTCATGTTTGCTTTATTGGCTAAGTGATTTGGGTGTTTTTGGGAATGTTTGAGATGCCTGGGTTCAAGTTTGGGCTTTTGCAAAAATTTTAGTTTTTCCCCTTAAGTGAACCTTGGCTTTAGCTTGTAGGCCTTATAAATATTTGTAGGTAAAAGGTGTCACAAAAGAGCCTTGTGGCTTGGTGGCAAGTGACGTGTTGAGCAACTGAGAGGGCTTGGGTTCAAATCTCATTGCATGCAAAAGGATATTTATTTTGCTACTTGGGGCGGCAAGTGTTTGTGGTAGACTAAAACTCTATTGAGTGGTTGTGGAAGTGGTAAACGGGGAGGGGATCAAGGGATAGGATGTTGTTAGTTGGGGATTTGAAGGAGTGGATTATGGAGAAAAGGGTGGAGTGAATCAAGGAATTTGAAGCTTGGAGAGTTGCAGCCAAATTAGGTAGCTTGTATATGCAAATTCGGCTAAGGGGTTTGAGGAGTGCATGTACGGCAACTTGAGAGTGTATAGGTGTCGAATTCTCTTTTTGGCATTTCTAGTTGTTTTTCCCTTTTTGGCGTTTTGGTTTCTTTCTCTTCTTTTGGTGATTTCGTGCTTTACCTTTGTGACCATTTGGACATTTTTCTTTCCTTACTTTCTTTTGTAAAAACTGAATCTGGTATCCCACTCTCCTTAATTGTAGTTCACCATTCAGCTGAACTTTGCCTTTCTTCTTCTTCCCCTCTTTTATTCTTTCGATTTTACATTCATAGTCAAACCTTTTATTTCCTTTTCTCAACAATCCTTTTATGGTTTCTAAGGTTTGACTAAGCCGAATTCAATTTCTTCTTTACCCTTCTACCGTTTCTTTTCGTTTTAAGTTAGCCGAATACTTCTCCCTTCTCAATGCATTGGGTTCATGTCTGTTTAGGAATTTAGGCTCCAACAGTGGCCGATTGTTACTTCGTTATTCCATTCCTATCAGCTGAGTTTGGGTAAGTATTTCTTGTTCTTGATTTGGTTCTTGGTCTTTTTATGATGGTTTTCTTCTCCGATGAAGCCAAGTGTTTCGGTTTAGGGTTACTAACTCTTTGACCCTTCTCATGTGTTTGGGTGCTCAAATGTTGATAGGCGTTCAAGTCCTTCTTTCAGCATTCAATCAATAATCGGGGTAACTGGACTTATTTTGGCCAAATGCTCATTCTTTTGTCTCTAGTTTTAAGCAAGTGGATACCAGAATAAGCCTCCTACCTATTCGTTTCATGTTAATGGATTCTTTTGTTTAATACAGCCTTTCGACAAGAAGGGGTGTAGATATCTTTTAATTAACATCATAAGTGGACTAATTGCGTACTTGGGTGAAGGTTGGACATTCGTGGGTTAATCGTGCGAGCTGCGATAAAGGTGTGTAACCACACCCTTCCTTACTATAGATCGGCAAAAGTCGAAAAGTCGAAGTGCTGAAACTTCGGCATTTGAGGCCTCACAAGTGTACGATCGCTCATGGGGTAAACTGAACCCATAAATCATGGGTGATAGACTATAAAGGCCATCACGAGATTTTCTGTAGACTCGGGCCGTTATGGGCCACGTTGGGTCGAAATGGGCCATGTAGGCCCAATCAGCTCATGGTCCCCACAAGGATTAAATCCACTGTAAGTGATAAATACTGGACTGGGCTATGTAGGTCACATAGCCGTAACTGAATTTGGGCTAAATGGACCACACGAGCGTGTAAGCCCAATTTGGCCGAGTAATGGGCTTTGGGCTCATTTATGCCGTTATGATCATTAAGGTTATCTGTGTCGCTCGAGGTGGCTGTAGACCTTCGAAGAGATCGTTATCTGAATTGAAACCCTAAAATAGGTAAAATGATCGTAATACCCCTGTATGGTAAAATGACGATTATGCACTTGTGTTCTATATGATTAATCTGCTTATGATTTAGATATATGATTGTACTGAGTATGACTTTGCATACACTTACTATTTATGACATGACATACTGCATGGGGTTGGGATTTTGATATGGAGGAAGTCTTCAGATCGGGTGACTATGTCACATTCATCATTCTCGTGGCTTTTCCACATTTATCGCTTTCTCGCGGCTATCTTGCATTATTATCTTAGCGCTTTCTTTGTGATATTGGTGTGCTGGCTGGAAGGGTCGATTTATATCACCACATGGTGTGTTGGTTGGTACGGGTGGTGTGCTGGCTGGATTTGGGTGGGATGCATAATTGGGTTACACTGTACTGTTATAGTATAAGGCTAAGGCCCAGACTATCACGATCATCGAATAGGCTCGAGCCCGCATCGTTGTTCTTTGCATGCACTATTTACTGTTTGATTGATAAGGGGCTACACACTGAGTTTTCGTAAACTCACCCTTTCTTTCCTACTGTACAGGTAATCCCTAGCCTTAGACGATTTGGTGCTGCGATGGACTTGGAGGTGGCCACACGACTGCTTTGTCTTGCATTTAGTTTTATTTAATTTAAATTTCACTTTTGGGTTTTTAATTTTGTAATAAGGCCATTTGTGGGTTTTAATTTTTAATTGGGCTTTAGATGATATATATTATTTTAAACTACTAGTCTAGGTAAAGACGAGTTTTTAAAATAATTACTATTTTCTAAAACACGTGTTTTAAACTTCATCGACTTAAAAAGCTTCTGCGTTTTTAAATCAATTTAATACAACACAGATGGTTAATAAGGTAAACGTTTTGACGAGGACTTTTGTTAAATAATAATAAAAGGATTTAAATTCAGTAACGAATTTTCACCAAAAAGATCAATTTTTGAAAAACACTTCGATGTGACACGTTAGATTCGGTCATAACATCTAGGCCGGGTTTGGGTTGTTACATTTAGTGGTATTAGAGTTAAGTTGCAGAACTCGGCTGTGGAATGAATTTTTAAAATATTAGGAATTTTTGGAAAACTGTTCTTGAAATATTTTTGGAAGGTTTACCAGTGTGGCACACTAAGTCTCCAGTACCAGATCTGTAAGTTCTTCTTTTACTATAGATTGCTTAAACTAAAAGGTATTACTGAGGGACTACTATAGGTAGTAGGACTAGACTAAAACTCTTTAGTTAGAGTAGAATGAGACTATAGAAGAAGGAAAACTGTAGTAAGATCTTGCTCCGCGAAAACAAACCCTAATTACTATCTTTCATAAGATATTCATTAACAATTACTGAAATTACAACTGATACATAAGACTTTTAAATGGAGTATTCGTTATTGAAAAGAGTCCTAGAGGTACTCGTGAAAGGGGTACACGTGGCCGCGGTAGAGGCCGAGGAACTGTTAGGGCTGGGTCTTCAGTATCGGGGCACATGGCTGCTAGGGAGGCACCAGCTTCACTGGAACATGAGATGGTTCAGAAGACGAAAGTTAGGATAAGTTCACCAACTTCGGGTAGCGATAACCTGGAGCTTGGTACTGAAATGCTAACCCGGTTAGTAAGGGAAGTGCTGGAGGAAGTTAAGGAGATTGGTGAAACACTCCGGGCTAGGTGTGTGGACTGTAAGAAGAAGAGAAATCGCAGTTCTCTAGGGCTGGAGCCTCGTTCTTTGAAACATGTTAAAACGCATACGAACTTTTTAACTTGTGAGCATTGCAGAAGGCGTCATCCGGGAGAATGCTGGAGGAAGTCAGGAGCATGTCTCAGATGCGGGTCTAAGGAGCATCGGCCTCGGGATTTCCAAGTCACCTTTAAGTCAGGTATGTTTTGTTTAAGTGTTATGATTTGGACATAGAAATTGTATACGTGTGATGTCTATCTACTTCAGTGGTTAAGTGTTTTGGGTGTGTGTAAGAGGTTCCAAGTTCAAGTTAAAGTGTGTTAGTGTCATTAGGATCAGAGTGTATAGTAGGAGCATAGTAGTGTAGCCCGGACGGTGAAACTATTTTGATAGTTGGAAATTTCGAGGATGAAATTTCTTTAAGGAGGGGTGAATTGTAATGCCCCGAAATTAGGCCTAGAAGTATTGGGCCTTAAGCATGGGAGTGGTTAGGAGACTGCTTATAAATCTTCTAGTTAAGCAAGAAGGTGACACAAATTTCATGTTTGCTTTATTGGCTAAGTGATTTGGGTGTATTTTGGAGTGTTTGAGAAGCCTGGGTTCAAGTTTGGGCTTTTGCAAAAATTTTAGTTTTTCCCCTTAAGTGAACCTTGGCTTTAGCTTGTAGGCTTTATAAATATTTGTGGGTAAAAGGTGTCACAAAAGAGCCTTTTGGCTTGGTGGCAAGTGATGTGTTGAGCAATTGAGAGGGCTTGGGTTCAAATCCTATTGCATGCAAAAGGATATTTATTTAGCTACCTGGGGCGGCAAGTGTTTGTGGTAGACTAAAGCTCTATTGAGTGGTTGTGGACTTGGTAAAAGGGGAGGGGATCAAGGGATAGGATGTTGGTTGTTCGGGATTTGAAGGAGTGGATTATGGAGAAAAGGGTGGAGTGAATCAAGGAGTTTGAAGCTTGGAGAGTTGTAGCCGAATTAGGTAGCTTGTAAGTGCAAATTCGACTAACAGGTTTGGGGGGTGCATGTACGGCAACTTGAAAGTGTATAGGTGCCGAATTCTCTTTTTGGCATTTCGGGTTGTTTTTCTCTTTTTGGCATTTTGGTTTCTTTCTCTTCTTTTGGCGATTTCGTGCTTTACCTTTGTGACCATTTGGACATTTTTCTTTCTTTCTTTTCTAAAAGCCGAATCCGGTATCCCCCTCTCCTCAATTATAGTTCACCATTCGGCTGAACTTTGCCTTTCTTCTTCTTCCCCTCTTTTATTCTTTCGGTTTTACTCTCATAGCCGAACCTTTTGTTTCCTTTTTTAAACAATCCTTTTATGGTTTCTAAGGTTTGACTAAGCCGAATTCAATTTCTTCTTTACCCTTTTATCATTTTTTTCTTTTCAAGTTAGCCGAATACTTCTCCCTTCTCAATACATTGGGTTTGTGTCTGTTTAGGAATTTAGGCTCTGACAGTGGCTGACTGTTACTTTGTTATTCCGTTCCTATCAGCTGAGTTTGGGTAAGTATTTCTTGTTCTTGATTCGGTTTTTGGTCCTTTTATGATGGTTTTCTTCTCCGATGAAGCCAAGTGTTTCAGTTTAGGGTTACTAACTGTTTGACCCTTCTCATGTGTTTGGGTACTCAAATGTCCGTAGGCGTTCAAGTCCTTATTTTGGCATTCAATCAATAATAGGGGTAAGTGGACTTTTGTCTCTAGTTTTAAGATTCCTTTAAGCAAGTGGATACCAGAATAAGCCTCCTGCCTATTCGTTTCATGTTAATGGATTATTTTGGTTAATACAGCCTTTCGATAGGAAGGGGTGTAGATCTCGTTCAATTAACATCATAAGTGGATTAAATATCATACTTGGGTGAAGGTTTGACATTCGTGGGTTAATCGTGCCAGCTACGATAAAGGTGTGTAACCACACCCTTCCTTACTGTAGATCGGCAAAAGTCGAAAAGCTGAAGTACCAAAACTTCGATATTTGAGGCCTCACGAGTGTACGATCGCTCGTGGGGTAAACTGAGCCCACAAATCATGGGTGAGAGAGTGTAAAGGCCACCACGAGCATTTTCGTAAACTCTGGCCATTATGGGTCATGTTGGGCCGAAATGGGCCATGTAGGCCCAATGGGCTCATGGGCCCCATAGAGATTAAATCTACGGTAAGTGATAAATACTGGACTGGGCTATGTAGGTCACATAGTCGTAACTAAATTTGGGCTAAATGGGCCACATGAGCGTGTGGGCCCACTTGGGTCGAGTAATGGGCTTTGGGCTCATTCACACCGTTATGATCATTAAGGTTATATGTGTCACTTGAGGTGATTGTAGACCTTTGGAGAGGTCATTTTCTGTACTGAAACCTAAAATAGGTAAAATGACCGTAATACCCCTGTATGGTAAAATGACGATTATGCCCTTATATTTCGTATGACTGATCTGCTTATGATTTACATATATGATTGTATTGAGTATGACTTTGCATACATGTAATATTTATGACATGAAATACTGCATGGGGTTAGGATTTTGATATGGAAGAAGTATTGTACTGGTGAATATGTCACATTCACTGTTACTGGTGGCTTTCCCACATTTACTGTTTCTGGCAGCTATGCTACATTATTATTATTGGCAGTTTTGTTGCGATATTAGTGTGCTTGTTGGGTGGGTCGATTTATATCACCACATGGTGTGTTGGTTGGTACGGGTGGTGTGCTGGCTGGATTTGGGTGGGATACATAATTGCGTTATAATCGCATCTTTATCTTGATAAGGCTAAGGCCTAGACTGCATCGATAGTAAATAGCGCTCGAGCCCGCATACGATTCTTTGCATGCAATCGCTTATTGTTTGTTTGACTAATAGAGGACTGCACACTGAGTTTTCATAAACTAACCCTTTCTTTCCTACTGTACAGGTAATCCCTGGCCTTAGACGATTTGGTGCTGCGAGGGGCTTGGAGGTCGCCACACGACTGCTGTGTCTTGCATTTGGCTTTATTTAATTTAAATTTCACTTTTGGGGTTTTTTATTTTGTAATAAGGCTGTTTGTGGGTTTTATTTTTTAATTGGGCTTTGGATTATATATATTTTTTAAACTACTAATCTAGGTAAAGACGAGTTTTTAAAATAATTATTGTTTTCTAAAACACGCGTTTTAAACTTCATCGACTTAAAAAGCTTCCGCGTTTTTAAATCAATTTAATACAACACTGATGGTTAATAAGGTAACTGTTTTGACGAGAACTTTTGTTAAATAATAATAAAAGGATTTAAATTCAGTAACAGATTTTTACCGAACAGATCAATTTTCGAAAAACACTTCGATGTGACACGTCAAATTCGGCCATAACGTCTAGGCCTGGTTTGGGCTGTTACATATTAACTATTTGGATGTTAAGTTTCTTGGATTTACTTATTTGAAGGAATTATATGCCAATAACTCTGATTTTGGAGAAATTTACAAGTAATGTGTGCCAAGTGCTTATGATAGGTATTTTCGGCAAGACGGATTCCTTTTTCGAGAGAACAAGTTGTGTATACACCAAGGGTCAACTCGAGATGTGTTAGTTCATGAAGCGCATAGTAGAGGTTTAATGGGACATTTCGGCATAGCCAAAACTTTGGCTGCACTTCAAGAACATTTCTATTGGCCGAAGATTAAATGAGACGTGGCTAAAGTGTGCGAGCATTGTATTGCCTGCAAGAAGGCTAAATCAAGAATCAAGCCACATGGACTATACACTCCGTTGCCGATTCTGAAAGCACCATGGGTGGATATTTTCATGGATTTCGTTTTAGGGCTTCCTAGAACAAAGAATGGCAAAGATTCTTTGTTTGTTATAGTAGATAGGTTTTCAAAGATAGCTTATTTTATTGCGTGTAATAAAACTGATGACGCTTTAAATATTGCTAACCTATTTTTTTAAGGAGATCGTGCGGTTGCATGTTGTTCCTAGGACCACCATTTCGGACCGTGACACTAAGTTCCTCAGCCATTTTTGGAGGACCTTGTGGGGTAAGCTTGGCACCAAGCTGTTGTTCTCAACAACGTGCCATCCCCAAACCGACGGCCAAATAGAGGTTGTTAATCGGGTTTTGTCAACACTATTGCGGGCAATTATTCGAAAGAATTTAAAGACTTGGAAGGAGTGTCTATCACACATTGAATTCGCATACAACCGATTGGTGCACTCGGCTACCAAGCATTCGCCATTTGAGGTAGTATATGGCTTTAATCCCTTAACTCCTTTAGATTTATTGCCATTACCTTCTGATCAGTTGGTACATGTAGATGGAAAGAAAAAGGCAGATTTTGCGAAACAATTGCATCAACGAGTTAGGGACAATATTAAGAGAAGTACTGAGCAATATGCTTGTAAGGTCAACAAGGGGCGAAAACGAGTGACATTCGAACCCGATGATTGGGTTTGGATTCATATTGTAATAGCTCGATTTTGACCCTAATCGAAATGGTGGTTTCAGGACCACGAATCCGAGTCAAAAAAATATTTAAATATTATTTTTGTGCTTAAAATGTATGAATTTGCTTGTGTGTAATTTTTATTTAAAAATTTTATCGTTTAGATGTCGATTTGATAAAAAGGGGTTTAATTGCGTAAAAAAATGAATGAAAAGTGATTGGTTAATTATTAAAGTGTCAAAATTACTTTGTTCTTTAAACATGGAGTCTTTATGTTGTAATTTGTCCATGAATAATAATGATGGACGGTTTTAATGCTTATATTATAAGGTTTTATATTTTGTTAATAAGGTTAATTTAGTGAATGTTTAATAACATTATATTAAATAAAACATAAAATAAAATGTTATCATGCATTATTTTGTTCATCAAAGCCGAAACTAGGAAAAATAAAAAGGAAAGAAAGACCAAGCATATTCGGTCATTGTTGAGTCAAAATTCAAGGTATGTTTGAGCTTGGTTTTTGATAATTTTTACGTTTTTGAGATCGTTGCTTCGAATACTCTAAGACCCATGTAAGAATTTTTTTAATTGATGAGATATTCATGAGTTGTCATTGTTGATAGTTTGATAAGTTTTGTGTTTAAAGATAGAAAATAAAAGATATGTGTTAGATTAACAAAATTTTTATTAGAAGTTTTGATGGAATTGAGTAGTTAAGGCTAAATTGCAAAAATATTAAATAGAAGGGTTAGTTTGTATAATAGGTGAAATGTGAGGACTTATATAAGCTAGAGGAGTATTCGGCTAGAGCTTGTTGTTTTTAAATTTTGTGTATTTGATGTGTTATGAATTTTTGGACTATAATGTAAAAGTGTGAAAAATAAGGAACAAAAATGTAAATTTGCTTATTTATGTGTTTTGGGGTTTAATTGAATTGAATTTTATTTGAATGAGCTTAATTTGAATTTGAATAGATCAAGAACAAAAAGGATCGGGTTTGGATCGGGAAAAATAAAAAATCGTTGAATAGTCGGTAATCTCTGTCTATCGATATCCGAGGTAAGTTATTAAGCATATATTTTGTATCAATTTAAACAACCATAATATCTATGTAATTATGCCGAATTGAATGGTATATATATACATGTAGTGATGAAATTATCGAATGTAAAAAGAAGTGAGATGTATTGAGTTGTTGATTTTCGGCACTAAATGTGCGAGTTTAATTGTATAGCACTAAGTGTGCGAGTTTGATTATTAAGCACTAAGTGTGCGAACTTACTATATATTTTTCGAATAACTATTAGCACTAAGTGTGCGACCTTATTGAGTAATCATGGAGAGTGGAATGAGTAAATACTTGGAGTTCGTGAGGAATAGCCGTTATGTTTATGTTTAAAATTGAGCTTGGTAAGTCTTGAACTTATGTGGTGATTATATTTGAAATCAAATACATAAGATTAATTGGGGAATAGATGAAATTCTATTTAGATGTATAATTTAAATGAAAATAAAATGATATGTGGAAATGCATTAAATGTCATATTGAATGTTATATGAAATGTTAATGGAGACTTAGCTATTCGAAAGCATGTAATGATAAATGTGTGAATAGCTTTGTGCTAAAATCACTTTGAACTTCGAATAAGATGGTGTTTGTGTTTGGAAGATATATGTTATATTGCAGAATGAGATGAAGTATATTATGCATATATTTTTTATATATTACATAATGATGGAATGCCATAATGTATTCGGCCTTGTATTTGGAATTGAAGAAATGCTTTATGGTTGAGTAATTATATATTGATTTTAGTTGAATCATAGTATTCGATTAATAAGTGCCTTATAATATGGTAAGCTAGTGATTATATGATTTAGTAGTATGAACTAGTTAAATGGTATTTGAGATATCAAGTTAAATTTTAGAGTTTAATTGCCTGTAACTTACTAAGCTAAATTAGCTTACACTGTGTTTGGATAATTGTTTTTGATTTATAGGTTTTGATAATCGTTACGTATTCAGGGATCGTCAGTGAAGCTCGTCACACTATCGTTTATAATTTGGTACTCTTGAAGGCTTAAGTTTAAACTTATGGCATGTATAAGCTATTCTATCTTTTGAATCACTTATGAATATTTTATATTAGTAGATTTAAGCCTATTATATATTTGACCAAGGTCTAAAATTATTTAAAGTTATGTTCATGCAATAAATTGAATGAGGAATAGGTTTTGATGGTGGATTAACATTGGTCAAACTAAGATGTATGTCTGGTAGCAGGAGTTGGTAATAAAATGATAGATGATATGGGAATTGAATACATTAGTGGTTGGTATGTGATCTTAAAATTTATTATATTAAAATGGTCAAATGCGTATGGCTTTGTAATTAGTAAATAGGCATGTCTGGTCTTTAAATGATTTTCCAAGTATGTTTTATTTTTATAATAGCCAATTTTAATGTTGCACATGATTTGAATAATATGCTATGTGAAATGTTTTATTTGGTTAATTAATACATGTATATAATTATGAAATCAAAGAATTAATATTGATTTGAACTCATTTGAACTTGGGAATTATAATTCGTGCATACAGTGTAATTAATAATTTAATATATTTATTTTACGAATATGATCTAGGGAATTATGTGATTGTATGAATACTATGTTTTATTCGGTAATACCTCGTAACCCCTCCGGCGACGGTTGCGGGTTAGGGGTGTTACACATATGCGCAATGAAAGATTCCAACTCAAAAACGGTCAAAACTCTTATCGAAGGGAGGTGATCCTTTTCAAGTTTTGGAAAGGATTAATGATAATGCTTATAAATTGGATTTGCCAGGTGAGTATGGAGTTAGTGCTACTTTTAATGTTTCTGATTTATCCCTCTTTGATTTAGGTGACGATTTGGGGACAAATCGCCTCGAAGAGGGGGGATGATGTGACCTTAGCTTGGGAAGCTACCACCGAACCCATTAAGCTGCCTCAAGGACCTATAACTCGGTCTCATGCCAAGAAGTTCCAAGATGCTTTAGCAAGTTGTGTCGAACGAGCTTGGGAAGAAGGAGTAGTCGGACTCAATGCCCATACAAAGACCAGCTCAATGGCCGTCCCATGCAGCTTATTACAAGCTGAATTTTAGCTCACTTTAGCTCATTTAGTTGCTGAAATAAATTATAGTTAATTTAATTTACTTAATTTAGTTAAGATCAGCAAAAATAATTAATTTGTGTTTTAATGTGTCTAAATTCTGGACCTTTTTAATTTAGCTTAAATGTGTCTTAGTTAATGCATATTTTTAATGTGTCAAGTTTAGGACAAATTTAATTCTTGTTGCTAATTAATTTATCCAGCCGAATGTAGCTTATTTAAGTTGTCCTAGCTGTTGCCGATTTAATATGTTTTAAGCTAATTTAATTTGTTGTTTTAATGTGCAGCTACATACATGAATCGATATTAAAGGAGCTGATGATTACTCTCTTTTAGGTGGCTGTTCGTGGAGCTCAATGGACCCTGAGCTGAATTAAACTTTCAGCTAATGCTTTTAGCTTCTCCATGTGACTTTTCATGAAACACCATCAGCCACAACTATTCACCAAATTCGGCTGAATGTTTGCTTGTCTATTGGAGTGCCCAAGTTGAAATGTTAATACTTCAAGGCTGTTCAGCTAACCAAAGCATCAAATTAATCTCCATGCCTTTTCTTGCTCGAATTTAAGCATGGTCATTCAACTCCAATTCAACTCACATACATTCCAATTATTTCCAGCTGCATGTAGACACTCTAGAAGCTGTCCAATGATGTTTCCAAAGGCTGGAGAAGTTTTCTGGAATTTTCTTGAATTATTCTGGAATTTTCAGCTCATTAAAAGCTGAAATCAAATGTCCATCTAGCTACTCTTTTGTTCATTCGGCTATCCTTAGACTTTCACTATAAATATTGTGTAAATTGCTGGTTGAACGAACTTTTTGATCATTATATGAATTATAGTGTTATTGTGAGAATTTCAATTCTCTTTGTTCACTTTGGGATTGAATTGACTTATCGAGCTTAGTCTTGTGACGTCATTCTTTCTTTTGCTTAAATTGAATTTATCATTTCCGGGTGTGGCGTTCAATATACCTTTGGTTCCTATCACATTTGATAGTGGGTCAAGGTTTCTTTCCCAATTTCCCTTAAACCGAATCATTTAAGTGCTACCTAAGTTTCGGGTCAACATAGCCTATTGTGTTGGTTCAAACTTCAGCCTTAGCCGATTTTAACTATCTATCACCAAGCTATCCTTTAACCTTTGTTTGAATCCTTTGTGAGCCATTTTCCATCTTTCTTTTCAACCTTCTCTAAAACGAGCCAAGACTTATCCAATTTATCGATTGGGCAAACTCATACGACTCGAGATAACAACAATTGAGCTCGTATTAGTATATATTAATACAACTAAAGAATAAAAAGGAGAAAGAAGCTTATACGATGAAACAAACATATATAATATTTATATAATATATAAATATTTTTATATTTAAATATTATTATTTAGATTTAATAATATATAAAATTTCATTAATATTTTAAGTATAAATAATTAGAATATTTTCAAATATTAGTTTTTTAAAAATAATTTAGACTTAAAAGGGTCAAAAAAGTTCTTAGTAAAAAAATAAAAAATTAATTAAGCTTTTAAAAAATTTTCACCCTATTGAGCTCTCATTAACAAAAAAAAAAAAAAAAATCAATGATATTAAAGTGCTTGTGAAATTCAAAAAACTTTATAGGTAGATAATTTCCTTAAAGATTAAAATATTTAAACAATAAATTTAAAAATATCATTTTATTCTAAGAATTTAAAATGAGTTAAAATTTGATAATTTTAAAGATCATTTTCCCAATTAATTTCAAATTACTCCAAAAGAATTTGGTTGTATAGATTATATACATTAACAATATATATTATAAATTTTCAAAATGTAAAATGCTATAAATATTTTGATTAATACTATTGTAAGAATAAAAAAAGTGAGTAACTCCAAAAAAAATAAAAACACTAATATCGAAGCCTCGTTATCTCCCTTAAATTTTACGATATACTCCTAACAAAAAAGTTTCTCAAAAGAAAAGATTAAGAAAGTACAAGAAAAAACTAGGCATTCTTCCTAGGCTTGTTATTATGAACATAATCATAGTAATTATTGGCATTAATATTGGATCTCAAAAGACGATACGAAAGAGACCCTTTATTTCTATTTCTAATCATTAAACAATCAAGTCCTTTCCAAAACCAACGCCTCCGCTTCACATGGCCCACGTGCCCTCTTTTCCTCGCCACCCCACCCACCACCTCCGGCGGCTTGTAGTGCCTAATTAATGGCCATTTTATCCCATCAAAGAACGGGTGTTGTTTAATATCCTGCGCACCCTTTGTGCACCCCAGTCTCCTCCTTGGATCTTTTACCAACAATTTCTCAATCAAATCCTTTGCCTCCGCAATTCCTGCCTCTTCTACTTCAGCTGCGTCGGGGAATCTCATTTTTCTGCTCGAAGCTATGTTCCGAAGAGTATTTTCCTTACTGCCTCCTTTAAACGGCGTCATTCCATATAATAACTCGTAAACAAACACCCCAAACGCCCACCAGTCAACGCCATTACCGTGGCCGCTTCCGGAGACAAGCTCCGGTGCTAAATACTCATGGGTGCCTACGCACGAATGTGAAAACGCCGTTACGGGCTCAGCTACAAACTCAGGAAGAACTTCTTCAACCGAACCGGCGACGGGAGCGAAACAGCCGCCGTTGAAACAATTCCGCTTTGAGTTTCGACTTTTGCGGCGGAGGAATTTACAAGTGGGGACCACATCAGCCTTGAAGCACAAATCGAAATCCGACAACATGATATGCCCATCTTCACGTAACAAAATGTTTTCAGGTTTAAGATCCCTGTAAATGATCCCTAAGGCATGTAAATATTCTAAAGCAACCAAAACTTCGGCGGCGAAAAACCGGACCGCCGCTAAAGGAAAGCGGTTACCGGGTTGTTTACGTAGGAGAGAATGGAGGTCTCCGTTAGGGCAGAAGTCAATGAGGAGACAGGTATAATGAGAAGCTTCGATACGGGCGTAAAGCGTCGGTAGAAACGGGTGGTCCAGCATGGATAAGATTTCTGCTTCCATTTGAACGTGAGAAAGTTTCTTGCTGCTCAACGTTTCCCTGTCGATTACTTTTAGAGCAAAGGTGGCGTTCTCGCAATCTCTAAGGTGGCAGAGGAAGACTCGACCGAGGTTTCCAGTACCCAAATGGCGAATGAGCTTGAGGTAACGGAGGTGGAGGTTGCCGTCGGAAGAGAGATTGGTGGCTGCTTTAATGGCAGACCAACGTGGATCCCATTTCCGGTGGTGGAGGGGTGTGATATTATTAGCGGTGATTGTGGAACAAGAAAGACGGGATTCATTGAAGCTGAGGGTAAGACTAGATCTTGCTAAACTGGAACGAGCACTAGAGGAAGGAAATGTTCTGTCGGTGGTGGTGGAAGTGAAGCTCAAGTCCAGATCAGTGTCTGGAAAATAAGTTTCTTCTTCCATTACTCCTTGGAAGTTAAGGACTTCACCCAAGTCTGCCATCTATTTATATAAAATCAAATGAGTGAGAGAAAATGGCGGGGTGCAAGGGGAGTTAAATATAGCCGTTTGGTTGACCAAATTTTACTATTTTAAAAAATAAAACCAATAAAAAAAGAAAAGAAAAAGGACAGAGAGACAAAGGAAGGTGTTAGGTTGATCCATTAGAGTTGTTTGCGAATAAAATATTGCATGTAATTAAACTTGTTAATTTATATTATTATTTTCATAAAAATTAATAAAAATAAAAATATGCATATACTAGGATTTAAATTTTGTTAATAAATTTTAAAATTTACTCCTAACTAAAATTTTATTTTAATGTATTTTACACATTTTTATTTTAATATACATAATCTATTATTTCCATAAGTTGTATATAAAGTTGTCCATGATTGTCACCCGGCCCGACGCGAAGGCTTGCCCGAAAAGTAAGAGAGTTTGAGTAAAAATATAGGCAAAAAAATGAGCTTAGGCTAAAAAAAGTCCGTTTAGAAAATGGGTCGGGCCTCAAGTAAGGTTTTTTGGCCTGGGCTCAGCCCAACACGAATTTGTAAAAAAAATTTGTTGTTTTCTTAATGTTTTGCTACCATTTCATTATTATGTTATTCTTGTTTTGTTGTTATTGTTTGGATATTGTATAACTCTTATTTTATTGTTAATTTTTCTACTATTTTAGAGGCATTTGCTTGTTAAGTTGCACCTATCTTAGTGTTATTTAAGTATAAAGATTTTTTTTAATTTATTTCCAATTTGTTGGAAAATATTTATTTTAATATTTTTAGTGTATTTGATGTATTATATTTTTTAATTTTTATATAAAATGAAAATGAAAAAAAATTAAAACAATGAGGTTAGGCTTGGGAAAAAAATTAGGATCATTTTTCGAGTCAAGCTAGGCTTGAGCCTATCAATCGGGCTAAAGTTTTGTTAGGGTCTGGCCTGAACTCAATTCGGCCCGGCCCATGGACATCTCTAATTGTATATCTATCTATATACTTTATCCCTTAACTGAGTTAGTGTCACAAGTGAACGAATATCTACTCGATTAAGAAAATATTAAAATATTATTTTGTAATTAAATTAAATTATATTATTCAAGTGTTTTTTTTTAAATAACTAATAAAAAATTACAGATAATAAAATTTGAATTCATATTATTTAAATTAATAAAATATTAATATTATCATTAAACCAAAATTTTATTTTAATATAATATTTACATTTAATTATATTATATATACTTTTATCATTTCCGTCATTATTCTAAAAATGTTATTTTCATACACATATAGATAATAAAATTTCTAGTAAATATAAAGGGTGTGAATAGTTGTATCATGCTTTGGGATGAAAAGAAATTGTCGGCATAGGCTTTGATTATAAGTAGAAACAAACAATAGAATATCAAAAACCGAGTGCGACAGTTTGCGCAAGTATCTACCAGCTACATTTGACCACATTTAAGTCTTTTTTTTTTTTTTTTTAGCAATTATTAAAATCTATGTCAGAATGGCTAATAACTTACATAATTTTAGAGTGATAAATCTAAAATTTATTTTCAACTTTATAAATAATTTTACATATGATATATAGTATGATAAATATATTTTAATTTATTATAATGAGATATATATGAAAATTTAATTTTCATTGAATTATATATATAAAAATTAGGGACAAAAAATAATTTTAATTTAATTATGCACGTAACAAAAATAAATAAATTTTTTATTTATTTTTATATTAAATAAATATAATTACTTGCATATGGGATATGATATACATAAAATTGATACTACATTAATAATGATATTTATGGTTTACAAAAATTTAACCAAATTAAAATTTTATGTATACAGAAAATTAAAATTTATTGTATTGAAGTATAATTTTTTGAAAGAATGTGATTTACTTATTTAATCAAATTTATGTATGATTAATTAATAAATTCATGTGAAAGTAGGAACACGTTGAATCCTAGATGGGCCAAGCAGACGAACCTCAAGAAATCAAACGGTATGAATTGCCTGAGACAAACTAAGTATGCCCAGCAAAAACAATAAAACGAAAATGCTTCAAAACTCTCAGAAGAGGGACTCCAACAACGAAGAGCACCAAAAATGAAGGGCTAAGTGTTCCACAAGGAGCCAACAGCCTTCAGGTGGAACGCCAATCTCCCAAAATTATGAGCACCAAAAATGAAGGGCTAAGTGTTCCACAAGGAGCCAACAGCCTTCAGGTGGAACGCCAATCTCCCAAAATTATCCACTTATCTCGAACTAGCTTAAAGTAGGCAAATTCAATGTACAAGTTACTCTCATTGAACTTTGTAAACTTGATAGTTGCAATGATATAATACATTGTTTTTATTAGAGTAAAAAACAATACTAATTATATAATTTTAATATCACTATTGTCTAAAAGAAAACCCTGAAATGTATAAAATAAGGATAGTTTTCTTACTTGGCACTCCAGGGTCATTTCATAGGCATTCTTCAAGTACATTTGCCCCACACATGGGTTTTTTTTGTTACCTCAACTCGTGGCATGGCATCTCCATCCCCTATGCAATTGCTTGTTCATGGTTCTTCACCATATTGCTTGCTCGATGTTTCTTACAAAACACTTGTCCCTCAAGGTTTACCGCTTAAGATTTAGTGCTTTTAAGTGTTGGAAAAAATCTTGTTTGAAAACAGTTGTTTTGCACGGCGAAAAATAAAAATTTTGAAAACAAACTCAATTTGTGATATTTATAACAATAAACACTAAATCAAAATCGTACATGTGTTTTCAAATAAAAAGATTCTTGTCGTTCCCGACTTTCAACCAAACAATCTTTTCTACTATTCTCGTACCACGAATTGTTTCGAGTATGGGCTAGAATAATTCGAGTCAAACATAGAACTAGAAATAGTCTTTTTTTTTCTTTGGGGTGAAAATGAAAATTCTCTTCTCAAATAGAAACCGGTAAAATTGTTATTCTAGAAAATATATTTAATTTTTAGAGAATAAAAGTCTCTATTTTCGAGCAACGTAACGATATTTGAAAGTTGTGTTAATAGCCCTACTAGTAATGTCTATTTATAGGGAAAGAAGGTAGAACCCTTGTTGAATAGTAGAAGTTTATTTCAACTAAAAAAATGAAAGTCTAATTCAACTAGGATGTGCGGGGCGACAACCCTAGTTAATAATATTAGGGTTTGTCGTCCCCCTTTTACATAAGGGGCTTTTAGGCCTCTTTCATATCAGGTCCAATTACAAGTACTTTTCGGGCTTATAACTCAATACTTTATAATTTGGTCTAACCCAATTTTTTTTTCTATTTCCCAAAAATTAAACTTCAATATATTTTCAATTAAATAATTTTCGAAACCCAATTCTAATTCCGTTAAAATCATGATGATTTTACCGTAAAGAATCTATTAGAAGAGATATATTTAATATTTTCGCATTCAATGGTTCACTATGACCAAATGATTTATTTTCATTTTCAAACTTCATTTAATTTGAAAAGCATTATGTAACACCCATAACCCGTATCCGTCATTAGAACAGGGTTTTGGAGTATTACCAGAACATTCAGAATATTTTACAAATAATTTACGTAAATTACTATTCATTTACCGAGATCATTCAAAACATCCCTTAATTAGACCCTCGAGTTCCAATACGAGCACCAGAATCAAGTTGTGATTTAATTAGAAATTTATAAAATTTTTTGCGACATTTCAAAAATTTTCCAAGGTGCAAGACTCACACGCAGTGTGGTCTAGGGACACGCCCGTGTGGTCTAGGGACACGCCCGTGTGGTCGGGCTGTGTACTACACACGCCCGTGTCCATAACCCGTGTAACTCTCTGACTTTTAAGGCATGAAGAAATTGAAGTCACGTCCGTGTGCTAGGCCATGTGGCAAATTTTATTTTCGAAATTTAGGTGCAACTTTCACACGGCCGTGTAACACACTCGTGTTCAAGGCCATGTCAACCACACGGCTGAGACACATGCCCGTGTCTCTGCCTGTGTGCCCAATTCTAAGTATTCTGTTTCTCATTTTTAAGATGCAGGGGACACACGGCCAGACCGCATGCCCATGGGATGAGCCGTGTGTCACACACGGCCAAGACACACGCCCGTGTGTCTGCCCGTGTAGAAAAAATAAGATCATTTCTTAGCCTTATTTGTAACCCAAAACTTACCATTTTCCTGCACCAAAACTCACAAGCATATATCCACCAATTCAACATCATATTAACATAAAATTTGACATCAATCATATAGTATTATCTCCTGCATCAATGGATATAAAATTACTTTTATCATAAACTTATATGTTAACATAATTGCATCAAACCAACATACAATAAGCATTGGTGTAATTACCAAAACATAACTTTTAAGATAACCAAATTAGATCATCTCTAGCCACTCAAATGGGTAGATTACAAAACAAAAATTACAAGCCATCATTGGCCAAATAAGCTTATACATGCCATTATACCAAAATGAGATTTCTATTTATACCAAAATGTGATAGTGGATAGTGTGATGATTGCTCCAATCAACTTCCAACCTTCGTGAGCTTTGAGCACTATAAAACAGGGAAAACTAAACGGAATAAGCATTTTATGCTTAGTAAGTTCGTAAATGGAAAATAAACTTACCAATCATATTCGTCAATACAAGCATACATAGTCATACTTTTCATAAATGCGTTTACCTAAACAAGAACACTTAATCTGTAACACCCCTCACTCGTATCCATCACCGTGATAGGGTTCGAGGCATTACCGGTATTCTATCTTTACAAACTTACTAGATCGGGTCATCGGCTTTCGCCCAAAATTTAAAACCTTTCAAATAGGTACACCTCATCCCATTTCACAGGCCTTCGAGGCCTAAATCATAGCTGGGGGTGGTTCGAGATAGAACCGGGAACTTTCAATAGACTTTGGGCATCTTAAAAAATTTTCCCTTATTTTGAAGTGTGACATGCCCGTGTGGTGGGGCCGTGTGGTCACACACGCCCGTGTGGCTTAGGACACACCCGTGCCCTCAGCCCGTGTGCAACATTGACTTCAACCTCATCATACTGTTAAAAACACACGGCCAAAACACATGCCCATGTGCTTAGCCCGTGTTCTATACTGACTTAAAAATTCAGGTGCAGGGGACGCACGGCCATACCACACACCCATGGGAGTGAGCCGTGTGTCACACACGACCTAGACACACGCTCGTGTGTCTACCCATGTGGACCTTATTAGGCTATTTTCCAAGCCTTAAGTCACCCTCTACCAACCAATTACACTTATAGATTACTATAGTGCATGTTAAGGCCAAATTATACATTTATAAATATGAAACTTTGATTAACCTCATTGCATGTGAACCTCATGTCATTGGTTTCATACATGCTAAGTTAATTCTCATCTTGTATTTAAGGATTTCTATGTCTACCCGACATATTTAAGATTGGCTCGTTTTTATAACTCATTGCCAATTATAACCAAGCCATCATATGTGAACATAAACATGCATAGATTTGTAGGTCTTAGCCTACTTCAAAATAAGCCAATTTCTATGGCCATATACAAAAAGATAAGTATAACTTTACATGCCTTCATCATTAGCAAATCAAATGACATATATAACAAAATATTCAAAAGCTCTATACATGCCATTGAACAAAACATAAGTGTCTATATACCAAAGCT
Organism: Gossypium longicalyx; assembly: GCA_025698465.1. Taxonomy (NCBI): domain Eukaryota; kingdom Viridiplantae; phylum Streptophyta; class Magnoliopsida; order Malvales; family Malvaceae; genus Gossypium; species Gossypium longicalyx. The sequence continues at coordinate 25,235,847 of CM046999.1, forward strand.
GAAATAGTTGATAGTGTGCAGACTATCCAACCGTCTTCCAATCTTTACGAGTCCTTGAGCTCTGTAAGATAGGGAAAAGAGAGGGGTAAGCATTTACATGCTTAGTAAGCTCGAATAACTAGAAAGTAAACCTACCGATTATTTAGCATACATCTTTATTAGATAATGAAACCAACAAATATGAAAATGGTTTCCCTATCACATGCACTCAATCAATGAGTTAGTCGTATAACAAAACACCATGTAATTTATCTTAGATGAGCTCATCATTCAACATGTCATTTGTACATATATCTCATGTTAGTCCCGTAGTGTTTTTAAGAAATCTCGATGGATTGTCCAATCATCGTCAATTCATACGAATGATCATTTCAAGTATGCACTCCCGCGAACCTCACATCTTACGGCGGGATTACCAGTCCAGGCTAAATCCACCATAATATAAACTCATAGGGTGATGTCGAGATTACCAGTCTAGGCTAAATCCCTTACAACAACAAACACCCTTAGTGAGCTCGGATTTGAATTACCAGTCCAGGCTAAATTCAGACCCTAATCTGATTACCCATCCGAGCTAAATCCATAATGAACACATATTCTTCGGGAGACTCGATCATTCAAGGAACACCCGTTCGGGCTAGATCCTTTTCATACTTGAGATCAATGGATTACCCGTTCGGGCTAAATCCTTTCTGCAACACATGCAGGATCTCAACTCACATGTTAGTCATGGTTTATCCACCGAATTCCCTTTTTAACCTCAACCAAGACATTTTCCAGCAACTCATTTACAAAGATGCGTTTCATATGATTTCATGCCATCAGCAATGTAATCATTATACATTCATGAATCATAAAATTATGCATATTATGAGTTTACTTTGAGTTATCCGAACTTACCTGGTATTCGTTTCAGTGATGTGTTTCGGTTATTCCGAAACCTTTCGCTTTCCTCGATCGACCTCCGAAATTTGTTCCTTAGGGTCTAAAACAATAGAATTAAATCATTAACACTCTAAATTATACTTTTTGAGCCTAAATTTCAGCCCCGGTCCAAATGACCATTTTGCCCCTAACCTTTCACATTTTTACGATTTAGTCCCTAGGGCCCGTATAATAAAACATACAATTACTATCTTACTCAAGCCTAGTCGAATACTTTTCCCTCTTATGGAAGACCACATTTTTCATTATTTTCACATTTCTACCACATATTTAATAACTTTTGCAAAAAGGTCCCTTTAGGGGTTTTTCATGAAAATCACCTAGGAAAAGATTTTTAACACACCTTCAACTTTCATATTCCTCCATAAACCATCAAAACACAAGTAACTCATGCATGGGTAAATTTTTAAACATAAACCCTAGCATGAAATATGGGTAGAAATGGAGAGAGTAAGTTACCGGGATTTCAAAAATACAAAGAACATTAAAAACGGCTTACTATTGAGCTTGAAAATGTTGAAAACCCTAGCTATGGAGTCCCTTGAAGTTTTAGTAGCATGGAGAAGGAAATAGGCTGATTTTGGCTTATTTTTCTCATTTTATTTCATTAAAATGGCAAATGACCAAAATGCCCTTAAGTCCTTTCTTTAAAATTTCATCCATGCAAGCCCATTTTTGTCCAAAAACTTAGAAATTGGGCAAATTAATCTCTAAGACCTTCTAATTTATAATCTAAAACAATTTCATACAAATTGCTTCTAGAATCCAAGTTTTGCAATTTATTCAATTTAGTCCCTAATTTCCAATTGGACACTTTAGTCAAAGAATTCCTTCATGAAATCTTAACACATGTATATTCTCATATTCTAGACCTCATAATAATCATAAAATAAATATTTTGATGTCGAATGGTCCCAAAACCACTATTTCGATACACCCTATTTCGAGATGTTACATTTCTCCCCCCTTAGGGACTTTCGTCCTCGAAAGTCTTACCAGTAAACAAGTTCGGATATTGGTTTCTCATGGTTTCTTCCGGCTCCCATATAGCCTCTTCTACACCGTTTTGATGCCATAGAACCTTTACTAAAGCCACATTCTTATTTCTCAATTGTTTAACCTCGCGAGCCAAAATCTTGAACGGTTCCTCTCCGTAGGTCATGTCTGGTCTAATCTCAATCTCTGCTGGTGAAATAACATGAGAGGGGTCTGAGCAATATCGCCTTAACATCGATACATGGAACACGTCGTGAATCTTTTCTAGTTCGGGTGGCAATGCCAAACGATAGGCTTTTCGGTGATCTCGTACGGTCTGATAAATCACGGACTCAATTTGCCTTTCCGACCAAATCTCAACACCTTTTTCCATGGAGATACTTTCAAGAATACTCTATCTCCAACTTGTAATTCAATCTCCTTCCTTTTTAGATCAGCATATGACTTTTGCCTATCCGATGCTGCTTTTAAATAGTCTCATATCACTTTAACTTTTTCTTCAGTTTCCTTGATCAGGTCAACTCCGTGAATTGGGTTTTCCTTGAGTTTTGTCCAGTGCAATGGGGTTCGGCACTTTCTGCCATACAAGGCTTCATAAGGCACCATCTTCAAACTCGTTCAAAAACTATTATTATAAGAAAATTTTACCAATGGCAAGTATTTTTCCCAGCTACCTTGAAATTCGAGGACACAACATCGCAACATATCCTCAAGAATCTGAATCATCCACTCAGACTGACCATCGGTCTGAGGGTGAAAAGTCGTACTAAAATTCAACTTTGTACCCAAGGCTTCTTGTAACTTCTTCTAGGATCTTGAAGTGAACCTAGGGTCTTTGTCTGAAACAATCGATAGTGGTATCCCATGTAATCTCACAATCTCAGATATGTACAAGTCGGCCAATCTATCAAGAGAGTAATCTGTTCTTACCGGAATGAAATGAGCCGACTTTGTCAATTTATCCACCACAACGCATATAGCGTCTTTCTTTTTCGGAGTCAATGCCTATCCTGTCAAAAAATCCATAGTGACCTTGTCTCACTTCCATTCGGGGACCATTACAGGCTGTAACAAAAAGGCACTTGATGTTCAGCTTTAACTTGCTGACATATCAGATATTTCGATACAAATTCGGAAATGTCTCTTTTCATGTCGTTCCACCAGTACATTCTCTTCAAATCATTGTACATCTTGGTACTTCTCGGATGAATTGACAAACGGCTGTTATGTGCTTCTTGCAAGATTTTTTGAATAAGTTCATCATCTTTAGGTACACAAACTCTGTCTTTGAGCATCAAACATCCATCAGGACCAATCTGATAATCTGATTCAATGCCTGACTCACATTGAGTCCTTTTAGATTGCAGGTCTCTATCATTAATTTGAGCATCACAGATTTCCTGAAGAAATGTCAGCCTAGCCTCTAACTCTACCAAGACAGATCCATCATCAAGCAAAGCTAACCGAGCATCCATGGCTCTTAGTGCAAACAAGGATTTTCTGCTTAACGCGTTGGCGACCACATTCACCTTTTCTAGGTAATAGTCAATGATCATCTTATAATCTTTTATTAATTCCAACCACCTCCGTTGTCTCAGGTTCAACTCTTTTTGAGTCATCAAATACTTCAAACTCTTGTGATCAGTAAATACACGACAAGTCTCACCATACAAATAATGCCTCCAGATTTTCAAGGCAAAGACAATGGCGGCGAGCTCTAAGTCATGTGTCGGATAGTTCTTCTCGTGTGGCTCCAACTGTCGTGAAGCGTAGGCTATCACCTTTCTATCTTGCATAAATACACAACCCAGTCCATTCAAGGATGCATCACTGTAGACCACAAACTCTTTTCCCGGTTCAGGTAATACTAAAACAGGAGCTTCAGTCAGCAATGTCTTTAACTTCTCGAAACTCTGTTGACACTTTTTTGTCCACTCAAACTTAACATCTTTCTGTAGCAACCTCGTCATTGGAGTTGCTATCATAGAAAATCCTTTCACAAATCTTCGATAGTAACTGACTAAGCCCAAAAATCTTCTAACCTCGGTTACATTTTTAGGCGGTTTCCATTCAACAATACCAGAGATTTTACTTGGATCAACTCGGATGCCTTCACCCGAAACAAGATAACCTAAACATCCAACTTCTTGGAGCCAAAATTCACTCTTGCTAAAGTTAGCATACAATTGTTTTTCCCGTAAAGTTTGCAACACAGTTCTCAGGTTCTTCGCATGCTCTGACTCATCTTTAGAATAAATTAAGATGTCGTCAATAAACACAACGACAAACTTATCCAAGGATGGTTGAAAGATCCTATTCATCAGGTCCATAAATATGGCTGGTGCAATTTCCAATCCAAATGGCATAACCAGAAATTCATAGTGGTCATATCTGGTTCTAAAAATTGTCTTTGGCACATCCGATTCCTTAACACGTAACTGATAGTAACAAGACCTCAAGTCTCTCTTAGAGAATACTGCGGCTCCTCTCAACTGGTCGAATAGAACATCGATCTTTGGCAAATGATACTTATTCTTGATAGTTACCTTGTTCAGTTTTTGATAATCTATACATAATCTCATCGAACCATCTTTCTTCTTTACAAATAATACGGGGGCACCTCAAGGTGAAAAGCTTGGCCTTGTAAAACCTTTATCCGTTAGCTCTTGTAACTGTGATTTTAATTCTTTTAGCTCAGTTGGTGCCATCTGTACGGAGCAATAAAGATGGGAGCTGTTCCTGGCACTAATTCAATACCAAACTCAATCTCTCAGGAGGTAATCTGGGTAATTCTTCCGGGAATACGTCTGGATATTCATATACTGTTGGCACAGCCTCAATCTTCAACTCTATTTCCTTCGTGTTCAACACAAAAGCAAGGTAGGCTTCGTATTTTTTTCACATATCTCTGAGCAACCATTGCCGTGATTACTGCTGGCGACGTGCCCAACTCTCTTGAATCAACCTATAGAATCTTATCATCTGGGCATTTCAATTTAATATACTTGCTACCACAATTTACAATTTCATCATGCAGGGCTAACCAATCCATGCCAAGTATTACATCGAATTCATCAAAAGGTAACAATATAAGGTTAGACGAAAAACATTGACCATGAATCATCAAAGGACAATTTTTACAGACTTTATCAACCAAAATCGATTTGCCTAGTGGGCTCGACACTTTAACAACAAATTCCGTAGGCTCAATGGGTATGTTCATACTAGACACCAATTTCATGCAAATATATGAATGTGTCAATCCCGGGTCAATTAATGTAATAATAATCTATTGAAAAGAGAAAAAGTACCCGTAATAACATAAGGAGCAGAGGTTTCTTCTCGAGCGCGAATCACATACGTTCTTGCTGGGGCTCGAGCCTCTGATTTTGCAGTGTCGTTGGCTGCAACATGACTGCCACTAGCACTTCCAGGGTATCTCGGGCGTCTACCTCACGCCATGGGGGCACTCGACTTTGGGGTTACTTCCACTTCTTTTTCAATTCGTTCTAGACAGTCCCTGAGGAAGTGGTGAAGAGAATCACATCTGAAACATACACCACTCTTTATTCGACACTCTCCGAAATGAAATTTGTTGCAACTCTTACACATTGGCTTTTACTCATCTACACTCCCCACACTAATCACCATCGGGGAGGAAAACTTCTAATTTCGTCGTTTAGAGCCTCTTGTTCTACCCGAGTATCCTACCGATGAAGTGGTGTGTTCATGTTGGCTCCTTGATTTTTTTGTGAAAAATAGAAGTGTCTTACCGCTAGAACTCTTCCTCACAACTTGAGCTTATCTCTTCGCTTGCTTTCTTTCATTATTGAGTTCCTCAGCCTTCTTCACCTGATCAGCTAATGCGGTAAACTCCCGTATTTCAAGAATCCCAATCAATAACTTAATTTCTTCATTCAAACCTCCCTCGAAGCATTTACACATTTCAGACTCAGTTTGAACCCACTCAGTTGCGTACTGACTTAACCTTACAAACTCCCTTTCGTATTCTACCACAGTCTTATTTCCTTGTTTGAGTTCCAAGAACTCCTTTTGCTTGGAGTCTAAGAACCTTTGACTGATATACTTCTTCTTAAACTTTGCTTGGAAGAACTCCCAGGTTATATTTTCCTTTGGCACCACTGAAGATACGGTCTTCCACCAATGGTACGCAACATCCTTCAAGAGAGACACGGCACACTTTAAGCACTCTTCAGGTGTGTATGACAACTCATCTAATACCCGTGTAGTATTCTCGAGCCAGAGCTCGGCTTTCTCAGCATCATCCTCAATTTTAGCTTTAAATTCTTTGGCCCCATACTTTCTAAGCTTATCTACGGGGGTTTTACAAATTCTTACCGGTGCTGCACCTCGTGGCAAATCCTCAACAGGCTAGTTAGGGGGTGGGGGAGGTCGTGGTATGTTGGGGCGATTCCTCAAGTAATCCCCAAACCATTCATCCATCATGTTAAAGAAGGCAGCTCGGGCTTCTTCTCGGCCTTCAGACATAACCCTTCTACTACTACTAGATACAACTCGTTGTACGGAAGCTGGAGCATCGCTCTCGGCTCCCTCGGACTTATCTTGTGCATGATTGGAAGACATTTACTATATTCAAAAATAATTTTAAATAGTTAGGAGATATCACACTATAAACGTTCTTATAATGGCATGTATAACGAACCTTAATGCTCTCTATGGTAGTCCTAGAACTGACTAAACTATAGCTCTGATACCACTAAATGTAACACCTCTCACCCGTATCTATCGCTGGGATAGGGTTCGAGGCATTATCGATATTCTATCTTTATAAACTTACTAGATAGGGTCATCGACTTTCGACCAAAATTTAAAACCTTTCAAACAGGTACACCTCGTCCCTTTTGACAGGCCATCGAGGCCTAAATCATAGCTAGGGGTGGTTTGGGATAGAACCGAGAACTTTCGATAGACTTTGGGCATCTTAGAAAATTTTCCCTTATTTTAAAGTGTGACACGCCTGTGTGGTGGGGTCGTGTGTTCACACACGCCCGTGTGGCTTAGGACACGCCCGTGCCCTTAACCCATGTGCAACACTGACTTCAACCTCATCATACTGTTAAAAACACACGGCCAAGACACATGCCTGTGTGCTTAGCCCGTGTTCTATACTGACTTAAAAATTCAGATGCAGGGGACGCACGGCCATACCACACACCCATGGGAGTGAGCCGTGTGTCACACACGACCTAGACACACGCTCGTGTGTCTACCCATGTGGACCTTATTAGGCTATTTTCCAAGCCTTAAGTCACCCTCTACCAAGCAATTACGCTTATAGATTACTATAGTGCATGTTAAGGCCAAATTATACATTTACAAATATGAAACTTTGATTAACCTCACTGCATACGAACCTTATGTCATTGGTTTCATACATGCTAAGTTAATTCTCATCTTGCATTTAATGATTTCTATGTCTACCCGACATATTTAAGATTGGCTCGTTTTTATAACTTATTGCCAATTATAACCAAGCCATCATATGTGAACATAAACATGCATAGATTTGTAGGTCTTAGCCTACTTCAAAATAAGCCAATTTTCATGGCCATATACAAAAAGATAAGTATAACTTTACATGCCTTCATCTTTAGCAAATCAAATCACACATATAACAAAATATTCAAAAGCTCTATACATGCCATTTAATAAAACATAAGTAGCCTATATACCAAAGCTGAAATAGTTGATAGTGTGTAGACTATCCAACCGTCTTCCAATCTTTACGAGTCCTTGAGCTCTGTAAGACAGGGAAAAGAGAGGGGTAAGAATTTACATTCTTAGTAAGCTCGAATAACTGGAAAGTAAACTTACCAATTATTTAGCATACATCTTTATTAGATAATGAAACCAACAAATATGAAAATGGTTTCCCTATCACATGCATTCAATCAATGAGTTAGTCGTATAACAAAACACCATGTAATGTATCTTAGATGAGCTCATCTTTCAACATGTAATTTGTACATATATCTAGTGTTAGTCCCGTAGTGTTTTTAGGAAATCTCGATGGATTGTCCAATCACCGTCAATTCATATGAATGATCATTTCAAGTATACACTCCCGCGAACCTCACATCTTACGGAGCGATTACCAGTTCAGGCTAAATCCACTGTAATATAAACTCATAAGGTGATGCCGATATTACCAATCAAGTCTAAATCCCTTATAGCGACAAACACCCTTAGTGAGCTCGGATCTGAATTACCAGTCTAGGCTAAATTCAGACCCTAATCGGATTACCCATCTAGGCTAAATCCATAATGCACACATAGTCTTCGGGAGGCTCAATCATTCAAGGAACAGCTGTCCAGGCTAGATCCTTTTCATACTTGAGATCAATGGATTACCCGTCTGGGCTAAATCCTTTTTGCAACACATTCAGGATCTCAATTCACATGTCAGTCATGGTTTATCCACCGAATTCCCTTTTTAACCTCAACCGAGACATTTTCCAGCAACTCATTTACAAAGATGCGTTTCATATGATTTCATGCCATCAACAATGTAATCATTATTCATTCATAAATCATACAATTATGCATATTATGAGTTTACTTTGAGTTATCCGAACTTACCTGGTATTCGTTTCGATGAAGTGTTTCGGTTATTCTGAAACCTTTCGCTTTCCTCGATTGACCTCCCGAATTTGTTCATTGTGGTCTAAAACAATAGAATTAAATCATTAACATTCTACATTATACTTTTTGAGCCTAAATTTTAGCCCGGTCCAAATGACCATTTTGCCCCTAACCTTTCACATTTTTACGATTTAGTCCCTAGGGCCCGTATAATAAAAAATGCAATTACTATCTTACTCAAGCCTAGTCGAACACTTTTCCCTCCTATGGAAGCCCACATTTTCCATTATTTTCACATTTCTACCACATATTTAACAACTTTTGCAAAAAGGTCCCTTTAGGGGTTTTTCATGAAAATTACCTAGGAAAAGATTTTTAACACACCTTCAACTTTCATATTCCTCCATAAACCATAAAAACACAAGTAACTCATGCATGGGTAAATTTTTAAACATAAACCCTAGCATGAAATATGGGTAGAAATGGAGAGAGTAAGTTACCGGGATTTCAAAAATACAAAGAACATTAAAAACGGCTTACTATTGAGCTTGAAAATGTTGAAAACCCTAGCTATGGAGCCCCTTGAAGTTTCAGTAGCATGGAGAAGGAAATAGGCTGATTTTGGCTTATTTTTCCCATTTTATTTCATTAAAATGCCAAATGACCAAAATGCCCTTAAGTCATTTCTTTAAAATTTCATCCATGCAAGCCCATTTTTGTCCAAAAACTTATAAATTGGGCAAATTACTCTCTAAAACCTTCTAATTTATAATCTAAAGTAATTTCATACAAATTGCTTCTAGAATCCAAGTTTTGCAATTTATTTAATTTAGTCCCTAATTTCCAATTGGACAACTTACTTAAAGAATTCCTTCATGAAATCTTAACACATGTAACTAGTCCTCATAATAATCATAAAATAAATATTTTGATGTTAGATTTGTGGTCCCAAAACCACTATTCCGACTAGGCCCTATTTCGGGATGTTACATAATCAAATAAGTTAATCACATAACCTCATATAAATATCAAGTAAACATAGATGAGCTCATCACATTACAAGCTTCCATTAATTTCAGCTTTCCACACTTCAAGAGTCTTTTCCGTCAAACTATTGAAATTTCGATGGGTGTTCGGCTAGTATACTTTTATAGAAAAGTACCCATTAGGGTACATAATAAAAGGGCACACTCTTGAGCCACACATTTTACAATAGGATTACCAGTCCAGGCTAAGTCCTATCCGTAGCATATGCTCTAGAGAACTTAATTTGGATTACCCGTCCAAGCTAAATCTAATCTATAACAAAAGCTCAAGAGGGCTTACGTTAGAACTACTCATCCGGGATAAATTCTATCAGCAACATATGCAATATTATTCTTATTCAAGAATTCACCTTAATCTATCGAAATTCAACATTCAACCGGAACATGACAATTTGTCCATAATTCACAACTTATGACTATTTCATTATGTATATCATCTCACACATACCAACACAATCATAAAATTCAATTCAAGCATATTAATATACATATTTAAGTTACATGAACTTACCTTGAAAATGGTTCATATTTGAATGTCAACTAATCCAAAACCTTTTGCTTTCCTCGATCTAGTTTCATAGTTGGCCTTTTCGAATCTATATGGGTAAATTTAATTATTAATCTATCACATTTCATATACATTTGCATCCTATTACATCCTAGGCAAAAATACCATTTTGCCCCTATCCTTTTCAAAAATTTTGATTTCGTCTCTAGGCTCGAAAAATGAAATTCATGAAATTTAACCCTCTTTCCAAGCCTAGCCAAAATTTATATACTACATTTACAGCACATACATTTCACAAATTTTAGGATTTTTCATGGGTTTTACCACTTTTTCATTTTAGTCCCTAATCAAGTTTTCATCAAAAATTACTTTGTAAAAGTTGTTTATCTATGGATAACTTTTCATTTTCTACCATAAATTTCTAATTTTCAGCATATTCGTCCATGACCCAAATTTCATACCTTGATAACTTTTCAAATAAATCCCTTAAATAGAAAGATTAGACTATCTCGATTCCAAAAATATAGAAATTACTAAAAACGAGACTTGATTTTATACCTTTTTAAGCTTGAAAAAGTTTTCTTCCTCTCTCCTAGGGTTTCCATAGAAAATTTGGGGAAGATGATATGAAATTAGATGATTTTTTTCTTTTTAATTATTATCATCTATTAATTTTATTGATTTCCAATTTAGTCCCTACCCTTTTCTAATTTTTCCATGGATGAGTCATTAAAATATCTACTAGCTACCCTTCAATGGTCTAATTACCATATAAGGACCTTAAGTTTTGAATTCCATAGCTGTTTGATACTTATAGCTACTAGAACCCAACTTTTGCATTTTATGCAATTTAGTCCTTTCCCTAATTAAACACACAATCAGTAAAATTTTCATATCAAAATTTTCATGTGACCTTCCTATCATGATGCCAACTATAAAATAAAATAAAATAAAATAATTTTTTATTTTTGGCTTGGATTTGTGGTCCCAAAACCACTACTCACCGAAAATGGACTGTTACACATAAAATCAATTTTCATGTCATTTTCATTTTGGAGAAAACCACATTCATTTCCAAATGATTTCATTTCTCCATTTTTATTTTCATTTTGGAGAAAATCTTAATCATTTTTAAATGTTTCCTATTTCTCCATTTCACCATTTATGTTCATTTGTTTCAACATGTAATTCATTTCTAGTTTCAACGAGCTAGTAGAGGGACCGATTCGACATATGAAATTAAGACTCAAATGATTTATGATTAGGTTCTAGCTTTTCACCTATTAGTTATAAACTCATTTAGTCACGAAGTCATTACACTATAGTATCATGATTGAGCTCTTACCAATGGCATACCATTACGAAAACAACTCAATTAGTGCTCATTCAATAACCTTGTCTTAAGTGTGTTACCCTCGTAGGATATCCTTTATCTCATTGGGATAATATTCATTCTCCCAATATGATCCTATTTTATCTCATTTTAAACATTACATCTTCCTTCATGAAAAGTCAATTACTATCAAATAGTAACCAAGTCATTCATCACAAAGACAAACGACCCGTGGCCATGTTTACTTTTCATCAACCATGTAATGCCAATGAGAGGATATCATTTACCCATGTCTTTGGTTATGAATTCCTCTGTTGTAAATAATGCTACATACTGTAGAGTTCATACTTTTACTTACATCAAAATTTATGAGTCACGCATATACAGTTTGTCATCCACTCAAGATTTAGGTATGCCACACTATGAATGTCACAAGTGAATAAATTCATAAATGAATTCAGGACCTATTCATCTTGGGTCCAGTCCAATGTGCTATCAGTCCAGTCAGTCACATATATATCTCTATCTTCTGGGACTCATTCGCTCAAATGCCCTAGACAAAGCATCTCCCCAATTAGACTTGATAGAAAACATATTAGTATTTCAATCGGTTTGCTCATTTCTCGATTAGACAAAGGACATATTTTGGTTCATCTACTAATATAAGTTGTCTTTCCGTATTACAACCTGTAACACCCCTTTCATATGTGTGAATTGTTAAATTTCGTCATTAGTAAATGTCTGTCTCAGTGGTGAAGTGCCTTATTTATGGGTTTGAGGTCTTGGGTTCAAGTTACGTTTCTTTAAAAATTCAATTAATTTTTGTTCGTAAGCCTATCTCTGTTTAATAGGCTTAAGTATTATTATCATTAAATTTGTGTTAAGAAATAGCCTATTGGTTCACCAACTAAGTGTCCGTTTACTCTTTGGGTCATGTGTTCGAGCTTTCTCGCAAGCAAGTGATATATTTTTATGCTTGTGCCATTCAAGTGGATAAGTCTTGATTAAATTCAAATTCTTGAAAGAATCTAGGAAATTATCTAAGTTGGTGGGTGGTTATCAGGATATTTATTTTATCCTATTTTATTAATTTTAATATTAATAATTATCAAGTAATAATTTTATTTTTGTTTTTTTCTCTTTTCCCTAAAATTTCCTTCCCTCAAGTTCACATTCTTTTTCTCTCAATTTCCAATTTTTTTCTTTCTTTTTGTTCAAACAACAGTTCTTGCCTTTCTTTGATTTTGTTCATCATATGGTTTCTTGTGATTAATTAGTGTGCAATCGGATCGATACATAAGTAGTGTTTTGCCCTTTTTCTCTTTGGAGAATCTCTTTTTTGTGAGTTTAGTTTGCTGTTAAGCGAATGTTGGCTAATCGTTGTAGTTGCTTCATTTGTTTAGGAGAAGTTTAAGAAACGTTTAACTCATCGGCAAGTTAAGATTTTGGAGCGTGGTTCATTCAAAGGTGAGCAATTCAATGAATCTGAAACAGTGGTATCTATGTGGTGTTGGTAGGGGTTTCGATTGGTATTCTCGTTAGGGAAATTGGGAAAATTGGGAAAATTGTCCTTTAAATTATTTTTGTGTTACTGATTTAGTGTTCCATTCGATGTATTTAGGTTCTAGTTGTCTCGTGGGAGTGCTCATATCGAATCTAGACCAAGTGTGTAACGAGAAACCCAAAAAATAGTGAACAAAAAAAGCTAAAATTGGGCACTGTCGACGCCACACGGCCTGTGGTAGGCCATGTTTGATACATGATTGTGCGATTGAACGTGTGCTAGACTGTGTGTGACACACGGTCTGGGCTATTTTGGGTCTTGTGGACCATACAGACGTATGGGTCCAAAACTCATAATTTTTCCCTAACGCCACACACGTTGTCTCGATCGACCATGAGCCTTCCGTAAGGTCGGTATGTGGTTAAATATGCTATAAAACATGAAATTTGGTCATCTGTCAGTATAATTTCTGATATTTATAAGTTATTTGAACTGTCATATGATAATTTAAACTGAGAATGATGTTATATACTTAAATGATTTGTATCTGAAATATTATGCATGATTTCTGCTCTGACTGTATCTGATTCTGGGTGGGATATAATATGTGGAGGAAGTGTTTCTGTGTGTAACATCTTAAAATAGGGCCTAGTCAGAATAGTGGTTTTGGGACCACCAATTCGACGTTAAATTATTTATTTCATAATTATTATGAGGTCTAGAATATGAAAGAAAGCATGCGTTAAAGTTTCATGAAGAAATTCTAAGTATAGGGTGTCCAGTTGGAAATTAGGGACCAAATTGAATAAATTGCAAAATATGGGTTCTAGAAGCAATTTGTATGAAATTGCTTTGGATTATTAATTAGAAGGTCTTAAATAGAAATTTTCCCAATTTTTAAGTTTTTGGGTAAAAATGGGCATACATAGAAAAATTTGGAAGTTTTGTAAGAAGGGGTATTTTGGTCATTTGGTAATAAACTTAATAAAAAGGGGAAAAGAAAGCCAAAATCAGCCATCTTCTTCCTTGTGCCTACCGAAATTCCTAGAGCTCCATAAGCTGGGGTTTTCAACATTTCAAGCTCAATAGTAAGTGTTCTCTAGCCCCATTTTTAATGTTCTTTGTATTTTTGAAATCCTCGTAACATGCTCTATCCATTTCTACTCACATCTCAAGCTAGGGTTCATGTTAGAAAATTTACCCATGCATGAGATGAATGTTATTTGATGATTTATGGAGAATTATGAAAGTTGGAAGATAGATAAACATCTTTTACTAGGTGATTTTTCATGAAAACACCTAAAAGGGACCAAATAGTAAAGGTATGAAATGTGAGGTAGAAATGTAAAATAGAGAAAAGTATGGGCTGGTATGAACATAGAATAGATTCGACTAGGCTTGGGTAACCAAGGAATTACATGCATTCCATTATAGGAGCCTAGGGACTAATTTTTAAAAATGTGAAATGTTAGGGGCAAAATAGTCATTTTTCCTAGGGGTAAAATTTAGGTATGAAATGAATAGTATGAGATATTAATAATTTATTTTTACTGATATAGACCCTGAGGAACCAATTCTGGAGGTTGATCGTGAAAAAAGAAAGGTTTTGGAATTACCAAAACACGAACCTGAAGTAATTACCAGGTAAGTTCGTGTAACTCGAAGTAAACTTTAAATATACTTGAAAATGCATATTCTTAAATGTATGTTAATTTGGATATTGATTGCATGACAATCCAAGAAATGTGATAGTGTAAAATGAAAAAAAAAAATGACAATTGTCCTGGTTGAATGAAAAAGGGAGATTCGATGGGAAAATTCTTATTTACATGACATGAGATCCTACATGTGTTGCAGAAAGGGATTTAGCTTGGACGGGTAATCTGATGATCTTAGTATGGTAAGGATCTAGCCCGGATAGGTGTTCTTTAAGTGATCGAACCTCCCGATGAATATATGTGCATTGTGGATTTAGCTGGGATGGGTAATACGATTAAGGACTGAAATTAGCCTGGACTGGCATTTTAGATCCGAACATATTGGAGTAATTGTCATTGTAAGAGAGTTAGCCTGGATTGGTAATCCTGACAATACTCTTTGAATTTATGTTATGAGGGGTTTAACCTGGACTGGTAATCCCGCGGTAAGAGTGGGGTTCACAGGAGTGTGTATTTAAAATGGTCACTAGCATGGCTTGACAGTAAACGGGATACCCATCAAGATTTCTGAGAAATTCAATGGGACTATAATGAGAAATGAGAATGGAAATGTTGAATTGATGAGCTCATATAAGATTAATGCTATATTGCTTGAGATGAAACTAACTTGATGATTAAGTGTATGTGATAGCGGATTTACACTATGCATGTTTGGCATGAATATCTTTTATGGTTGTATGTTAAAAAACAAGTAAGTTTACCTTCCTGTTATCCGAACTTACTAAGCACGTTAATGCTTAGCCCCTTTTCTTTCCTTGCTTTACAGAGCTCATGGACTCGTGAAGATTGGAAGACGATTGAAGTATTATCAACACTATCAACTTATCTTGCTTTGATATATAGATACTTTTATTTTGTTTCAATGGCATGTATAGGTTTTGGTTATTTTGTTATATGTGTCATTGGTTAGCCAATGTAAGGGATTGAATAATATACCCATTCATTTTGTATATGGCCATAAGACATGGCTCATTTTGATGTAGGTTGTAACCTACTAATTGTGCATGTTTGTGCTGAAATGTTCATGCGATGGTTAAATATGATATATCATGAATAGACATGTGGAATGTGGCCAAATCAGTTAGAGATGGTTAGATCATGATTGGCAATGAGTTAGAAAATGAGCCAAGTCTAAATGTGTTTGATAATATGGTAATCCTTAATACAAAGAGGATAATCTAGCATGTACAAAGCCAATGAGATAAGGTTAACATGCAATGGACCCTTGAAGGTAGTCTTTGAGTATATTTAGGCCGTGTTAAATGCCATTGAAGTACTCAAATGTGTGTGGATGTTGAGGGTGACCGTTGGTTCGGATTGTAGCCTCCAAAAAGGTCCACACGGGTGGACACACGAGCGTGTGTGTAGGCCATGTGTGATACACGGTTAGTTCCATGGGCGTGTGGTATGGCCGTGTGTCCCCTGCACTTAATAATTTTAAGTCAATATGCATAGTAGTAAACACACGGGTAGAGACACGACCGTATGTCTCAACCATGTGGAGGGCACGGCCTAGCACATGGGCGTGTGTCTCGACCTAGAAGGTCCATTCAAGAGACAGTATGATTATTTTTAGATATGAATAGTAAATGATATGAATTATCTGTATTTGTTCTGTAAACTCCGGTAATGCTCTGTAACCCTATTCTGGCAATGGTTACGGGTTAGGGGTGTTACACCCTTGTTCTCCATAAATACTTGAGTATATGCTTAACTGCTTGCTAGTGTCTTAGTCCTGAATTTGCCTGATATCAACTTACCAACCCCACTGCAAAATAGATATATGGGCGTGTGCATCACATAGCATACATGAGACTTCTTATTGCAAAGCATAAGGAACCTTTCACATGTTCTCAGTTTCTTCCACTGTCTTAGGATAGTTCTCTAAGGAGAGATGAAATCTCGTTACGAAGGGTTGATTTCCCTTCTTCGAATCAGTCATTGCATAATGCTCCAATAGCTTGTCTATATATGAAGCTTGAGATAGTCCTATCATTTTGTTCTTTCGATCCCTTATGATTTGAATGCCTAAAACAAAATTAACTTCTCCCAAGTCCTTCATGTTAAACCTTTTGAGTTAACTATAATTTAATTAATGACAAAGTACTTACATCATTTCCAATGAGTAGAATGTCATTGACATATAGAACGAGAAAGGCTACCTTTTCATCCCCTAAATGTTTATAAACACAAGGTCTATCTATGTTTGGCTCAAATCCAAAAGAATTGATTGTTTGATCAAATATTTGATTCCATGAGTGGGACACTTGCTTAAGTTTATATATGGATCTAAGTAGTTTGCAAACTTTATGCTCGTTTGCACTAGCTATATATTCATTAGGTTGCATCACATAGATGCTCTCTTCAAGATAGACATTCAAAAACACTAACTTGATAACCATTTGTCAGATCTCATAATCGAGAGCTGCCACAATGGATAATGACTGCCTCCGGATGTACTAACGTCTAGAGTGTGAATACTGTATTATAATGAAGAATTATAAGGTGATATCTACAAGTATACAGGTCGAGTTGGAATATAGATTTTACAACAAAGTAGATGAGTACTCCGAGAATCATACCTAAGGGAGGGGAGTACTAAATCAATCTTAACCTAAACACTTAAAGATCTTAGTAATACTTTAAGTTAGTTATAGTACGAAAGTAGAATAAGAGATAATTTTAGGGTTTCTTAAACTAAGGAAATAAAACAACATAAAAAGTAAAATTGCAAGAGATAGAGAAAAATAAAGTGAATCAAATATGAAGATGGGTGATTAGCTCGCTTCAATAATCTCAACCAATTGTCTTCTCAGGTTCTTCGTCAATCAACTAGTCGCTACCCTAATAGGATCTTCCAATATTCAACTAACATAATTAGTCAGTAAGAACTATTTATCTTCAGACCTCACAATCCAGACTAGTTTGGGGTTAAGCTATTCACGGATGGGAAATACTAATTTGAGGTTAATTCCCACCTTGATAACTTCTCGGGGTTGTAAGACCTAAGGTTTGTTTTACGTTCTCCCTTTCCCAAACAACTGATATGTTGAATTACCCTACATAATAATTAAAAAATCATGCTTCCACTCGTTAATCCCCCATAGAAGGATTAGTTCCTGATGGCTTTCATAAACAACATAGAATAAATGGAAGAATTAATCATAAGGAATGGATTGAAATTGAGAGTTTAAGAAAAGCTTGATTGATATTGATAATAAACACAACTCTACAAAAGTTAATCTATTCTACAATTAGATCTCTTGAAGAAAGCAAATAACTAAAACTACGAAACCTAAGAAAGAACAAAAATAATTCTTAAACCTAAAGAGAAAATCTAAGCTAATGGAATGTTATCCATAATGTATGCCAGAGAGGTCTAATTATAACCTTCAGGTAGCCGTCGTTCTTAGCCCTAAGGTAGCTGACGTTCTTGAGCTTAAAGTTCGATTGTGTAGACCAAAATGCCCTTAATTTGTGTTTTATTCCCATCACAGGGTCGATGTCATGACACACCAGAACCTATGTCATGACGTAGCAACCAACATGTTCCTCTATAGCCATCTTCAGGGGTATGTCGCAACACCCTCAGCCTGTGTCACGACATTGAAGGTAGTTTCTATTTTTCTCTATTATGCTCTTTATGTTGCAACATTGGATCTCTCGTGTTCTGACATAGCATCCAATATTGACCCGAAATGCCCTCTAATGATCTCCTACACACTTACAAATTATGTTAGCTCTCCCTTAGGCCTCATTTGGCCATTAAGGTTAATAAAAGACTTGATGTGCACATTTTTATTGAATGTCAAAAAAACTAACGAAACTGAATTAAAACATAACGAAAATGCTTGTATTCAAGCTCCTAAAATGTGGAAACTAGTTTAATCTGCTACATTGAATTATGACAGATCAAATAACAATATGCGGATTTACTTAAACATGGCAACCGGAGAGAAGATTTCTTCGTAATCGATACATTCTTTCTGAGTATAACCTTTTGAGTATAACCTTTTCCTACAAATATGGCCTTATAAGTTTACACTTTTCCATCCATATCTTTTTCCTCTTGTAGATCCACTTACACCCTAAGGGTTTTATCCCTTTTGGTAAGTCTACAAGTTCCCACATTGAGCTGGAGTCCATAGAATCCATCTCAGTTTTCATAGCTATTTCCCAGAGCTTGGAATCAACACTCTACATCATTTCGTCATATGTAAGTGGGTCATCATCTTTCTGTTCGATAGACTTAAGTGTTAAAAATGCTTTTGCCAAGTTGGAAGAACTCCGGCCTATGAGAGACTCTCACACTGCGATGAAACACCCTATGTTGTTGATCGTTTCTAGGTCTATTATTTGGAGCTGGTTTTAGAATCTTTTCTTAGGGTTTTGTATATTTCCTAAAATTTCCTTGAGCTTCTTTTTACTTCAAGATTTGAAGTCACTCATGTAACTTTTTTTAGGAAAAGTAGTATGAGTTAACACTATTATAGTTTGCTATTTTGGGTTATAAACAACATCCTTTGTTCCCTTTGGATATCTTATAAACATGCACAATTTTGTCCATGAGTCCAACTTCGTCGCATCATTATCCAATATGTGGGCTAGGCATCCCTAAATCCTTAAATAATTAAGGTTTGACTTCTTATCATGCTATAATTTGTATGGAGTTTTCGATGCTGCCTTAGTTGGCACATTATTTAGAATATAACAAGTTGTTTGTATTGCATATCTCGAAGAAAAGAGATTGGCAGCTTCGAATAATTTAACATCAAATGTATCATGTCTAACAACGTTCGATTCCTTCTCTTTGCCATGACATTCTATTGTAGAGTTCCTAGTGTGGTCAACTGGATAAAATCTCATTCTCTATGAGGTACCCTATGAACTTATCAGATAAATATTCCCCACCTCAATCAGACTGACGTGTCATTATGGGTAAACCTAGTTGTTTCTCTACTTTCATAAGAAAATCTTTAAATTTATCAAAGATTTCACTCTTGTGGTTCATAAAGTACACATACTCATTTCTTGAATAGTTATGAATAAAATTTACGTAATATTCCTAACCACCTCTTACAATGTCGCTCATGGGGCCATATACATTAGTGTGGCCAAGTTCTAGAGGTTTTGCGACCCTCGTTCCTTTTGCATTAAAAGACCGCTCGGTCATCTTACCTTTCAACCAAGTAGGATTCACATTGTGGAATATCAATTCCTTGGTTAATATAACCAAGTCTCAAGTGTCAAACGTGCACCTCATTAGAGTGAGAAGTTTTAAGTCTTTTATTCATTATTTCAATCTCAAAAATTGTGTACATCTTTGGTTTGATAGAAAAGGATTATTTAACATCCATCCATTACAGATAAGTTTTAAGTCATGATCAAGTTGTCTTTATATAAACATGAAACTGAAATTTAAGTTTCTTTTCAAACTTGGTACATAGAAATGTTTTTTAAAATAATCTTCCTAAAATTATCAAAATAAAGATGTACATCTCCCACTTTTTTAGCTGCCATAGCTGTCTTGGTTCTAATCTATAGTGATAGGCTATTATCTCTAAGATCTTTCATCTCTTCAAACCCTATAAATAAACACAAACATGATTATTGACTCCCAAATCAATGACTTAATGCTCTATTGAGTCGTTCACTAGGAAAGCTTCTATCATAAAGAGTTCCATACCTTTTCCTTTAGTGGCTAAGTTTTCCTTCCACTCTTTATAATTTGCCTTGAAGTGCCCTTTCTTACTGTAGAAGGAACATTTAGACTTAGATCAGACTTTAGGCTTTCTTGTTATTTTCCTTTCCACTTGTGGTGGCCCATAGACCGTAACTTTTCCTTTCTTAGTGTGTTTTTGCTTCCTTTTTGAAGAAGAAGCAACAACTATATTTGCTTCTGTTCTTTAGGTTGACTGATCACCATTCAACATCAACTCATAGGATTGTAACTCTTTCATGAGTTGTCCAAGTTTTAGATTTTTGTTTCCAAGGTTATATGTGACCTGAAATCCAAAAAAGTCATTGGATAAGCTCTTGAACACCATATCAAATTGAGTGTTTTGTCCAAATTGGCTTTCTTAAACTCACTGTTTCAATTCATTCCCTATGTTTAATTCTTCGATTCTTTCCATGCTATTTATGAACAAATCCTTCTATGAGAGAGTACCGAGTGGAGGAATTGTAACACCCCTTACCCGTGTTCGACACCAGGATAAGATACGAGACATTACAAACTTAAACATGCACATACATGTAAAACTAGGCCATAAAATTTCAATCATATTAGAATCATTCGATCACATGCAAAATGTTCCATACACGAGCCTTCGAGGCTCTAAACATGCATTAAAAGCGGTTTGAGACTAAATCGAGAACTCACGAACATTTTTACAACACTTAGAAAATTTTCATGTTTAGAGAGTCACACGCTTGTGTCACCAGGTCGTGTCCCTCACACGGTTGAGACACTCGACCGTGTCTCATCCCGTGTAGGTAACTCTTACGCTATTTTCTAAGCCTTTTTGTCACCCTTACATGGGCACACATATACATGGATCCAATGGCATTCAACATCCTCAATTATGACACAAACATATCATTTACCTATCAACATGCATGTGTTACACATTCTCACATTAAACCAAGACTAGTCATGCCATAATTATCTTTGTGCCATTTTAATTCTAACTTATCATTAAGCGTACATATTCTAGCCAAGTTATTTCTTTATAGCGTATCCACATTTCACATGCATAAAACAATAAGCTTGACTAAGACATTCTACACCAATTCCATATTCAATTTAACATTATTACTATTTCTCCCATTATACCATTGTACCATGATTACCAAACTATCCATCAAACGTCCATGTTCAAGGCATTATCATTTTATTTCCATATTACACATTTAATTCATGGTCATGACCACATCGATTGGTCATAAAACATGTATTCAACACACATGACATATTATCGACCATGCATGGAAAACAACCATATTCACATTACAATTATCAGACATAACATGAATAGCTAGATTTACATAACATGAATAGCTAGATTTACAAACCATAATAAATAGCTTAATATAGGTCAATACATTTGGCCAAATTATAATAACACATTTTATAAAACTAGGTCCCTATACATGCCACTCACTTGATAATTCTAACATATGTAACAATATTCCAAAGGTATTGGCTTGATAGTGTGATGCTGCCTCCGACGATCTCCAACCCCGAGCTGACCTAACAACACTAAAATATATGGAAAGGAGGAAGTAAGCTTTACGCTTAGTAAACTCGCATGAAAAATAAGAAGCCATGTATTAACATGCTATGTTTCAATTTCTCTCTATTTATTCAAAGTCCAGTTAAGCTATTTTCTCAAGTTACATTCACTAAATTATTTATATTCGTAGCTACGGAACTCCAAATTGAGAACTGCTAATTTTACATGAAACTAGACTCACATATCTTCTTAACATAAAATTTTCAAAGTTTTTTTTCTATCCAATAAGTACATTTTATTCTTTAAATTCACCCCTATTTCGTTGTCTAATGGTTCCGACCCCTCTACACTAAAAATTAATTATCTCTTCTTACAAGATTTGGATAATGTTCTTGTTTGTTTATTTTAAAAATAGACTCATGAAGGATTTTAAGCATATAATTTATAACCTATAATTGTTTTTTTAAAATTTTTAATGATTTTCTCAAATCAGAATAGGGAATTCTGAAATCATTCTGACTCTGTCTCACAAAAATTCAAATATAACAGAATACAAAATTCCTTTGCTTTCACCATTTCTTTTATGTGAAAATAGACTCAATAAGATTTTATTTCATATCTTATTCAACTTCTAATTAGATTTCCATCATTTTTGGTGATTTTTCAAAGTCACACAACTGCTGCTGTCCAAAACTGTTTTGTTACAAATTTCACTCTTACATAATCTCACTTACTCCATTCTATCTTTCCAAAAGTTTGCTCAACTATCGAGCACATTGCTCATAAATTTTCACACACATATACCTTCACTTATTCATCACATATTCATATTCAATTACACTATTCATTACATGATCACACATATTTTCACTTAGTCAATTTCCCGTTGAACTCATCAGAATAATAACAAATACTCGATGGCTTGCACATATTACCACTCTTGTAACTGAAGCTATTTGGTGCACATAGTAGCCTGTACTTAGCACTACATTTGTGACCAAAACCATCACTTACACATAGTGGCCTTCACTTAGTACCACACATGTGATCGAAGCTATTAGGTACGCATAGTAGCCTGCACTTAGTACTACACATGCGACCTAACCATCTGGTACATGTAGTAGCCTGTACTTAGTACTACACACGTGACCTAAAACCATCTTAGACACATAGTAGCCTACTCATAGTACTACAAATGTGTTCTCACAACGGATCATTCATATCTTTTCTATTCCGAAGGTCCAACCGGGAAATTCCCCACTTTTCAACATTTTGCCAATTCATCCATAATCAACTTCAATCCATATCATTCAATATACAACCACATCTCATATAATAACAAAATATTATAACATAAGTAAAAACGATATGTTATTTACATACAAACTTACTCGTTTCAATGAAACATCACTCGTTTCAATGAAACATCATATTCCATCAAAATTCCAATATATTAAATCATACACTTTATGCCATAATAATAGAGAATTATAATTCAAGCATGATATTGCATTATTATTATCATACGAACTTACCTCGATACCCAAAATAGCAAAAAGGAACTTAACCGTCGATTTTCTATTTTTCACCCGATCTAGGTCCAATCCTCGTTTTCTTTGATCTATAATATCACATTTAGTCTAATTATTAGTCACATTATTTAATGTGATCAAAAAAATCATATTTTTGTAAATTTACAATTTTGCCCCTAAACTTTCACATATTTACAATTTAGTCCCTAGGCTCGTAAAATGAAATGTATTCAATTTCTTGATTACCCAAGCCTAGCTGAAGTGTATTCAAGCTTATGGCAGCCCACATTTCTCATTAAAATAGATTTTTAGTTACTTATTTTACACCTTTTTCAATTTAGTCCTTTTAAGGCTTTTTCATGAAAAATCACTTAGTAAAAGGAGTTAAACACACTCCAATCTTTCATATTCTACCATTAAACATCAAAATACTAGCATATCATGCATGGGTAAATTTTTAAACATAAACCTTAGCTCAAAATAATGGTAGAAATGAATAGATCATGTTATTGGGACTTTAAAAATGCATAGAACGTTAAAAATAGGGCTCGGGATCACTTACTATTGAGCTTGGAAGCTTGGAAACCCTAGCCATGGCTCCCCTCTTGATTCACACGGCCATGAGAGGAAGATGGACACTAATTTGGCTTTTATTTTGTCTTTTAGTTCATTTTACCCCTAAATGACCAAAATGCCCTTTTTACTATTCTTTCAAAATTTTCCCATCCAAGGCCATTTTTGTCCAAATCTTTAGAACTTGGTCAAATTACTCCTTAAGGACCCCTAATTAATAATCTAATTCAATTTCATACAAATTGCTTCTAGAACACAAGTTTTACAAATTATTCAATTTAGTCCTTAAAGTCTAATTAAGGACTTTTCACATAAAATTTCCTTATAAAATTTTCACACAAGCATAGAGACATATCATAGAACTTATAATGATCATAAAATAATTATTACCATATCGAATTTGTGGTCTCGAAACCACTATTCCGACTAGGCCCTAATTTGGGATGTTACATGCATGATCTCTTAACTGTTTTGTATGGGTACTCAACGAATCAACTGTTTTGAAAAGAAAGAGTGTGAACAAAACCTAGGCTTGATGATCAGTTGTTTAACATCAAAAATAATGTGCAAGTGTACACTGTCGATGCAAGTATAGTAGACAGATGTGAGTCTGCTGGATATCGATCCCACAAGGATGGTAGTCTTTTGTCTATTAATGTCAGTGCAATAACTGGATATAAACGAGATAAATTGTGAGGATAGTTGTCGATGCAATAACTTGAGAACAATAAAATAAAATATGATGATGATAAACAGGGATTCCCAATATGAATCTTCAGCAGAATACTAACTGCTCACAAGGTATAAAAGTATTGGTGATTGTCAATGCAATTAAATTCAATGTATATCTTACTTAGCGTTACTCCTCTATTTAATCTCAAACTTAAACATGCAAATTAACCTCACCTTCCGATGGGCAGTATGGCATTATGAAGAAGAAATGGACTAAATTCCTCTAATCCTCACTCAACTTCCGTTGTAATGCTTGTTTGCTCAAACTGTCACTGCATGTTCTGTGTTAAAAAAAACATTCAAACCCCAAGATTAAACAATAAAAGCAAGATTAAATAATATAACATTTTACCAGGAATTCATCAGTACTTCCATACAATTAGAAATCAGAGTGTAATCACCAACATTTAGAAATAAATAAGACTATCCCTAGACAACTCAAATAAATCTCTCTATTCCCTCTTTTTGCGCACTTAGGTCTCCTCGTTAGGAGGTAGTTTGCATCTGGTTTTCACGTTGGCTCACCCATTAGAGGTTTAAGCTACCATGGCCGCAAGCTACAAGGTCAGATGATAAAGATGATGATAGAGAGAAAAGCTCAAGAAGGCCCATTTTTCTTCTCATGTCCATCTTTTATGTCCTCCCCCACAGCACAGGTGTCCTTACGCTAAAATTATTTTGTTCTTGTTCATGCAGGCTGGTTCTACCATATTGGACAGGTCACATAATTTTGGTTCTTATTCGAATAGCTATTAGGTGCTGTGACAATTCTGAACGCAATTTGGAATTAACCCATGTAGTGACATTGTGGGCATCTGTTAGGTGCAGCGACAATTCTGGACGCAAACTGGAATTAACTCATGTACCGACATTAATGTAATAAGATAACAAAATTAAGGATAAAATATACTAGGATTCACTGAGTTATAAAATGCAATTTACTAAACTGAAAATGCTAAAATGTATGCTAAGAATAACTAAATGGGAACAATTTAACCAATAAGTAGGGGGAAAACCTATGTTCTTTCTAGTGTTATCACTTGACAACCTTGGGAAGTTATCAAGGTAGGAATTAACCCAAAATTAGTATTGCCTATTTATGAACACCTTTACCCCAAGCCAGTCTGGACTGTGAGGTGGGAAGATAAGTAGTTCTTGTTGTCTCATTATATTAGTGGGAGATCGAAAAATCCTGTTGGGTAGCAACTAGTTGGTTGTTGAGGAACCCGAGACGATAGTTAATTTTGATATCCAAAGTGAGCTGATCACCCATTCTCATATTTCATTCACTTTACTTATCTCTATCTCTTGCAATTTTAATTCTTTTTTATGTTATTTTATTATTTTACAAACCCTAAACATATATCTTATTTTACTCTCGTACTATAATTAACTTAAAGTATTAATTATATCTTTAATTGTTTAGGTTAAGATTGATATAGTACTCGCCTCCCTAGGGTATGATCCTCGAAGTACTCACCTACTTCGTTGTAAAATCTATACTACAACTTGGCCCGTATACTTGCAGATATCACCTCATAACTCTTTATTTTATTGTAGTATTCACACTCTGGACGTTAGTACGCCCAGAGGCGTTCGATTGGTAGATGTGATAGACCACTGATAGGTCATGTTAGTTACTAACTAGATAGGTGAATAAGACTGGCCACTGGTAGGGCATGTTAGTTGCTAACCAGATTGGCGTGTGTGCTTAGTCTCTAGTAAGGCAAGTTAGTTGCTAACCAGCTTGGTGATATGGGTGTTGCCATTGGTGGGGAATGTTAGTTGTTAACCATGGCAAAGAGCCCTGAATTTTTAATAACATGCATGTGTTCAAAATCATGTGGATTATAATATCTGTTTTGATGTGTAAATATGGGATCCAAGGTGAACACAAGGAAGAGTGAGAAACATACTAAGAAAATGTAAATTCTGATTTGTTATTTGTAATGCATGATATGTATATCTTAATAGAGGGATGAGACATTAAATAAGAATGTTTGATAATGAAATTACAGTGTATGAGAATATTGCACTATAAGTGGAAAATCTTAATCCTATTTCTCATTTGAGTATGTAGTGTATTCGCTAAGTTGTGGTTCTTAGTGTACAACATCCACCCTAGTGTAATTGAATCCAATAGGTGCGTAAGTACCAGTCAATCAATATGTCTAAGAAGATAAGGGAACAAGTTGGTAGAATTCGTGTTCCAGAAGTGAAGTATTCGTTCCGTTGATGTTATGGCAAATATTCTCTGGGAAAGTAGGGGCGAAAGGTATTTGCTCGTTGATAGTCTACATGCGGATACTATCCACCAAGGACATGTATCTACTTTTGATCTATGTATGAGCGTATATGCCCAAATGTCTCTGCATGTAAAATGTTGACTCAATATTATATATGTATGTATATATATATTCTTGCTCATGGAATTTGTTTGGAAAGGGTTGAGCATTTTTTATTGCCAAAGCTCACTAAGTTCTTTCAAACTTACTCCTTTTCTTTCCCTTTTCCAAGATGTACCATGACATTGAGGGCTCGTGGAAGGGACTTAGCTAGAAGATAGTGACCTCTGTCATGAGCCTCGCCTATGTTTGTATTGTAACATGCATATACTTTCGTTTTGGTCAGGTGGCATGTAGCTCTATTTTGCAACCAACATTTGTAATAATTTACATCTTTCACCAAGTCATTGTTTTAAGAGAATGTTTGCGTACTCTTGAAGTATAGGTTAAACCTTTTTGAATTATGGTTTATGAGACTTTCTTTTAATCGTATACGCCAAATTGATTTAAATGATATTTAACTTCCAGTGATGCACTTGAAACTTTTGTGTGGGAAATAACTCACCTTGATTTGATTGTTTTGACTTTTAAAATTTTAGGTTAACGCCCAAGTTCAGTGGGTATATGCCAAAACCTCAATAAAAGTACAAACCAAGTTGAAGCCTGCTTTTAGTGTAAAGCCTCAGTCCGCTAGCAGGGGTTAGCGACTTACATTATATGTTAGGACCTCTAAGATTTTACAAAAATCTTCAATATACTGACCATTTACCTAAGTTGGAAAATGATATTCTAAATGCAACTATTTACAATTATAAATAAGACCTGAGAAGAACGCCTCAAGGCTGCCCCATTGTATGCACATTACGATTAAGAGACAATCTATCTCAGCTCGGTGGATTCTGGCCTGGTCCTTTCTCAAACTCTCAAATTGCTCTTTTTACCTGTAGTACATAATAAAACATGTGTGATTTCTAAAAAACATAGTGAGTTGGCATACCTTTAAAATCACAACACGATCACACTTGAGTTTCACTTTTGATTATTTTGTAATAGGACAATTCACCTATCTCATTGGCGTAATATCTTCCACACACAAATTGACTTGTATTTGGCACATACCCCTCTATGATACCATCACCCCTTTGATTTTAATAACTTGAAGGTAAAGGTTCTGTGTTCAGCTATACGAAGCCTACAACTTGCACTGATAAGATCTCTTAAATGCAATCTCATTAGCAATTGATCTCTTGGCAGGCTAATCCTTGTAGATCCTTTCTTCACTAGTTGACTTCACGAATTCATATACATCTATTTCCATTAGAGGGAAACTTTGTGGGTGTTTTCCTGTGGATCGGTGAAACATGACCCCTAGAAGATATTCATAACATATCTTGCACCGCTAGTTATATAACCCGATCTTTACAAGTAAACCCTGTTGTGAACTATTATCAGCTATATGTCCTAATGTTCTATTGTAATTCGGTGTAGTAGATTAAACTATTTTTCATATTTTAGGAGTTTGAACATGAGCATTTTAGTTAAGTTTCAATTAGATTTCCATAAGTATTAGTTAAGTTAATAAAATGTGTAATTTGAGTCCTTTATTGACCTTAGGGGCCAAATGAGGCCTAAGGGTGAGCTAACATACTTTGTGAGTGTGCAATAGACCATTAGAAGGCACATTAACTCAATACTGATCGCTATGCTGCAACTCAGAGCATGCAATGTTGTAACATAGAGAGTAGAATAAAAGAAATCCAAGACTGACTTTAATATCACGACACAGCCTGAGGATGTCATGACATAGCCCTAAAGACACCCTGAAGCTAAGCATACTACCCTCAATGTCGTGACATACCCCTAAATAATTATAAGCCAAGGGCATTTTGGTCCACACACTCAAATGTTAAACATGAGGATGACAACTGATCTAAGGTTAAGGACGACAGCCATCCTAAAGTTTATAAATAGGCTTATCTTGTAACACCCCTTAACCTATATCCATCACTAAAACATGGTTACGGAGCATTACTGAAACTTTCAAAAAAAATTTAGATAATTCACGTAAATTACTATTTATTAATAGAGATTATTCATATCGTCCCTTAAATAAACCCTCGAGGCCTAATACAAGTATTAAAATCAAGTGGGGACTTAATCAGAAACTCTAAGGATTTTTTGTAACATTTCAAAAATTTTCTAAGTTACAGGGCTCACACGCCTGTGTGGCCCAAGGGACATGCCCATGTGACCCTGAGACACACTCGTACTGCAAGCCATGTTCGACCCCGTGTAACTCTCTGACTTATGCACACGACCATGCCACACGCCTATGTGCTAGGCTGTGTGGTTAATTAAATTCTTTCGAAATTAGGTACAGGTTTCACACAGCCATGACACATGCCCGTGTTCTAGGCCGTGTAGCACACACGGCTGAGACACACGCCCGTGTCTCTACCCGTGGGCACAATTCTAAGCATTCTATTTTCTCAAATTTAAGGTGCAGGGGACACACGGCCTAACCACATGCCCATGTACCAGGCCATGTGTCACACATGGTCTAGACACATGCTCGTGTGTTTGCTCGTGTGGACAAAATAAAACCATTTCTATCTTCATTTCTCACCCAAATCACACCAATGATCTGCACTTAAACTCACATCCAAATACCAACCATTTCAAGCATTCAAACAAACTCTATCATTCAACATGGCATATCAATACATGCATACAAGTTTATAATCTTACCTTGGTATATTCCATATGTTAGGCATAATTTGAACAACCATTTAACATGTATATAGCTACCATAGTATGACATCACAAGTATATAAAAAACAACCATTACTAGCCATTCCAATGGCTATATTACAAACCACCTATTTAAGCCATCTATGGCCAGGTTAGCCTATACATGCTATTATACCAAAATGATTTTACTATATATACCCAAAATAAGCTAGTGGATAGTGTGATGATACTCTAATGATCTCCAACCTTTGTGAGCTTCCAAACACTATAAAATATGGGAAAATAAAATAGAGTAAGCATTACATGCTTAGCAAGTTTGTATAATGGAAACTAAACTTGCCAATCCCATTTATTAAATCTAAGCATACAATATCATGTTTTCCATCAACTTGACAAAATTGCCTAAACACATGCATTCAATCAAACATGTTGGTCACAAAATTTTCATATACATCAAGTAAACATAGATGAGCTCATCATGTAATATTCTTTCAAGAAATTATCATTTCATCTCATAATTCTCTCATTATGCCAGGAGTTTTGTCCATTGAATCATTGAAATTCCAATAGATACTCAAGTAGTGCACTTATGGTGTACAATTCAACAACCCATCAATTCTTATTCAAGAGTACCCATTAGGGCACTTAATCAAAGAACATACTCTCGAGCCACATATCATATTACAGGATTACCAGTCCAGGCTAAATTCTTTATGTAACGTATAGTCAGAAAAGCTCAATTAGGATTACTAGTTTAGGCTAAACCCTAATTGTAACATATGCTCGAGAGGGATTATATCAGGATTACCTGTCCGAGCTAAATCCTTTCTATAATGAGAACAATAGGATTACTCGTCCGAGCTAAATCCCGTTAGCAACAAATGCAGGACCTCATTCATTTCGGGACAGCATATATATTCATCGGAATTCATAATTCAAACAAAGCTTAAACCTTTTTCACTTTTTCAAACATGTATTCAATTCTTCATCATAGCAATCAAACAATTCACATCAATGTAAGTCACATTTAATACAAACAAAACATTCAATTTAACATATTTACATGCTCGATTAAGGTACACGAACTTACCTCGACACTGGTTTGCGTATAAAATCAACTAATCCGAAACTTTTTCTTTTCCTCGATTTAACCTTGAATTTGTGTTGTCTGAATCTATATAAATAAATTTAATCATTAATTTCACACATTTCATATTCATTTGGACTCAATTTACGTCCCAAGCAAAATTACCATTTTGCCCCTAAATTTTCCATAAATTCCAATTTTGTCCCTAGGCCCGGAAAATAAAATTCATACAATTTACTCCCTATTCCAAGCCTAACCGAAATTTCAATATAAAATTTACAGTACATATTTTCTATAAATTTAAGAATTTTTCATCAAATTTCACAACTTTACATCTTAGTCCTTAAATCATGTTTTCATAAAAAATCACTTTGTAAAAGTTGTTTATCTATCAACAACCTTTCATTTTCTACCATAAACTTCTAATTTTCAGCATATACATCCATGACCTAATTTCTATACTTTGATAACTATTCAAATTTATCCCCCAAACTTACCCAATTAAGCCATGAAATTTTCTTGTCTCTCTCTTAGGGTTTCCATGTATTTTTGGGGAAGAAGATGAGTAAATAAGATGATATTTTCTTTTTCATCTTTTAATTAATTAAATAATTTTAAATTCTAATTTAGTCCTTGCCCTTTTTCTAAATTTCCATGGCTAAGTCACCAAAATATCTACATATTTTTCTTTAATGGTCTAATTACCATATAAGGAACTCTAGTTCTAAATTCCATAGGTACTTAATCCTTGTAGCTACTAGAATTCAACTTTGCATTTTATGCGATTTAATCCTTCTCGTAATTAAGCACTTAATCGGTAAAATTTTCTTATCGGGATTTTCACATGACATTTCTAACATAATACAGGCCATGTAATAAAATAAAAATAAAATTTATTTTTAGATCGAATTTGTGGTCCTGAAACCACTATTCCAATTTCATTGAAAAATGGGTTGTTACACATCCAGCACATGTTACACACACCTTTTCATATTGTATATTTTTCTCTTTAGATTGAGTCTTTAGTTTTCCCTTTTCTTAGGTTTTAGATTTCTGTTCTTGTTTTCTACTTTTGTGAAGAAATTAGATTCTAGAATTACTATCAAACTCTATGCTTAATACAAATCAGGCTTCTTTTAAACTCTATTCCTAAATTGTTCTTTATGTTGATTCTTTCATTCAAGTTTATATTGTTTATTAGACCCATGAGGAACTAATCCTCCTATGGAAGATTAGTGAGTGGAGGTATGAATAATTAACTATTTTGTAGGGATTTCTTAACGGATCAGCTGTTCAGGAAAGGAAGAATCTAAACCCTAGGCCTGGCAACCTTAGGAAGTCATTAAGGTGGGAATTAACCCATATTTTGAATGGACCATCCATGAAAATCTTAACCTTAAACTGGTCTGGACTGTAAGGTCAGAAGATAAGTAGTTCTTGCCAACTCAATCTTTTAGTGGACGCATCAAAAGATCCTGCTAGGGATTGACTAGTTGATTGAACAAGAAAACCTAAGGTGACAATTGATTATGAATACCAAAGTGAGCTAATCACCCATACCTAGATTTGATACATATTCGATTATTTGATTTCTTGTTTTTCATTTATTTAGTTTCCTTTTATTTCATTTCTTATAATTTTTAGTATAGTTTATCAAAAACCTTCTTTTTTATTCTTCGTATTATAATTTGATTAAAGTTCTAGTTAGATCTATTTATGTTTAAATTAGAATTAATTTAGTGCTTGCCTCCCTTGGGTATGATCTTCGAAGTACTTACCTACTCTGTTGTAACCATATTACAACCTGTCCTGTATACTTGCGAATATTGTTTTCCCCATCTTATGTGTAGGATTTCTACTCTAGACATTGGTACGTCCGAAGGCGGTGAAGTTGTTGGTGTCGTTGCTGGGGAGGCAACATCATTAAATGAGTTTTAATTTTTACATACTAATAGAATAATTAGGAAAATTTTAGGTTATAGTGACGAATTTAATTTTCTTGTTTTCTACTAATTTTATCTTTTTAGGTTTAGTGAATGACTCGTGCTAGGGAAACACCTATAGAGCCAATCACAGGATCAGAGGGAATAATTTGATGAAATCCTCAACAACAACATCAACAACAATAGTGGCCAATGCAGAATCAGTTACCTACTGGAAGGAATCTACCACTACGCAGGAATCCGTTGTTCGACGAGGCTAACAATAACAATCTAGAAGATCCACTACCACCACCACAACTACCTGTAAATATAAATATGGCATGTAACGAGAGGCACTCTGAAAAAGTATGTCCTACCAAATATGGATATGGTTCATGGGAGTATAACGAGGCTAGTTATCACGACCAATAATGTCGAGATTAAGCTAGCTATGATCCAGAATAATTTACAGTTTCATGTAAAAAATGACAGAGGATCCATGTCAGCATTTAAAATGGTTCCTCGAGCTTTGTGATACCTTCAAATAAATGGGATCACTGATGACGCTATTCGTCTCTAATTGTTCCCTTTTCATTAATCGATAATGCCTTTTCTTGGCTAGATTAATAGACACCAGGAACAATCATGACATGGGACAAACTTACAGGGAAATTCCTACAAAGGTTTTTTCCCATTAGCAAGAAGGTTAGCTAAGAATTAAAATTTTGATGTTCAAGCAGTTTGAAGCAGAAAACTTTCACAAAGAATGTGAGTGTTTTAAGACACTAATTCAAAAATGCCCATACCATGGATTGCTTGAGTGGTTACAACTGTAAATTTTCTACAACGGGTTGGATATGCATTAGTGGTTAGGATTAGATGGAGCAGCAAGAGGAGCCTTATTTAACAAAACGTATGAGGATGCGTACAAATTAATAGAAACTTTGGTGATGAATTCCTACTAGTGGCCAACTGAATGTTATACATATGGCCAAAGACCATCTACGGTGAAGGTTGTTTAGGGAGATGATAGATATTAATAGTTAGTGGACAGAATCAACGAATACAGGCTGAAAAAAATGCACCATCTATTTATAGAAGAGACAAACCGCTCTTCCACTATATTAATAATCCTACCAAGGATGTAAACTACATCAAAAATAGGAGTGGAAATCCCTATTTGAATACATACAATCCTAGATGGAGAGATCACCTGAATCTAAGATGGGAAGGAAACCAAGGAGGAGGTAGCAGCTCGAACCAGGTTAAAAATTCTAACTATCGACCTCCTTATTTATAGAAACCTCAGGAAACAGCCAACCCGAATGACCGTACTGTATGTGGTCAAAATCTAGATAGAATTAAGGGGGAGATGCAGTCAATGAGAATAGATGTAAAGTAGGTGTAGTCTGAGTGCACCAATTTAACAAGAACATTGACTAAAGTTGAATATCAGATGAGCCGATTGATGAGCATGATGGGTGATATAAAAAGAAAAATTGGCACAAGTATTCCCAGTAATACCGAAAATAATCCTTGAAGATAAAGGAAGGAGCACGTGAAAGCAATAGCGCTCTAGTCAGGTAAAGTATTGAGTAGCCCAGAAAACCCAACTCAAGAGGTAAATATGGAGAATACAGATGATCTTCAAGAAGAACCCTTAAAAGTTGAAGATGAACCGGAGTCAAAGAAAGTAGTTAGACCTACAGTTGAACCAGATATAGAAACAACTAAAGATTCTACCATTGCAAAAATAACGTTCCCTTCAAGGCTAGAAGAGAAGTAAAAACGGGATGAAGACGAGTTTGTAAGTTTTCTAAACTTGTTCAAAACATTAAATGTTAACATGCCTTTGATTGGATTAATTGAGAAAGTTCCTAAGTACGCTGAGTTTTTAAAGAAAATTATGTCTAAATGTAGGAAAACTAAGGTAGGTCAGCAAGTTAACATAAGCACTTCCTGTAATGCTATTATTTTGAGATAGGTTCCCCAAAAATTGAAGGACCCAAGAAGTTTTACTATTCCCATAAAGATAGGGAGCATTCATTTTAATAGAGCTCTATGTGACCTAGGAGCTAGTATCAATTTAATGCCTTTATCTATTTATGAAAAACTCAAGTTAGGGGACCTTACAAATACCCAAATAACATTATAGTAAGCCGAAAGATGCTCAGTGCATCTGAAAGGAGTACTGGAAGATGTGTTAGTCAAGGTTCATAGTTTTATCATTCCAACAGATTTTATGGTTCTAGACTTTGAGGAAGATCGAGAAATACCAATCTTGCTAGGTAGACCTTTTCTAGCCACATTAAGGTCCACTATTTAGAAAAAAATGAACTAACCATGAAAATCAATGGTGAGACTGAAACTTTTAAGTGTGATCACCAACAAATCAAGGAAGGTAGGAGGAAGTCAGGGTAGCATTGCAATGAATTATCTATTTCTAATAATCTTGAGTTAAGGGACAAACTTCCTTTAATCCATGTAGGTTAAAAAATAGGTTTAAAGAAATAGGTAAGTGGACAAAGGTGAAACAACACAATGGGCGACAGACAAATATTGATAGAACCAGAGAATCGTCATTTTGTGAATTAATGATGTTGTCGAATGAATCTGATAGTAAAACTTGAATTATTTAATTTTTTTAAATTAATGTATATCTAGCTAACTTTTTAGTCTATATTTTAATTTTTATTAAACTTATGTTTTATAGAAACCGTAACACTCTAGAAATTGATATTTTGGGTGAAAATAGAGCCAGTGCTACAACACGGTAACCCTATGTCGCAACATCAAGGGTAGAATTGACGAAATAGAGAAAATCATTTTGATGTCACGACATAGCCTTTGTGTATCGTGACACAGAAGCCAGTATACCCAAAAATCCAAAAGTCCAATGTTTGATGCGGCATCAAACCCCAATATTACGACAATGGCAAAATGATAAGGATCTAGTAGTTGCCTTAGATTGAGTCTTTTGTTTTCCCTTTTCTTAGGTTTTAGATTTCTAATCTTTAAATTCTCCACACTATAATTTAATTAAAGTATCAATTAGATCTACTTATGTTTAAATTAGAATTAATCTAGTGCTCATCTCCCTTGTGTACGATCCTTAGAGTACTTACCTACTCTATTGTAACTATATTACAACCTGACCCGTATACTTGTGGATACCGCTTTTCTCATATTTTGTGTAGGATTTCTACTCTAGATGTTGGTACGTTCGGAGGTGGTCACATAACGAATTTTGATTCATATTACGATCCTTATAGGCTATTATTCAAACCCACATAAGCAGATTTACACTATTCAAACATAACAGCTGACTCATAAAGAAGGGTGTAACAACCCAAACCCGACCCAGACATTACGGCCGAATCCGGCGTATCACACTGAAGCGTCATTGTAAAAGTCATGTTTTATCAAAAATCTTTCTTAGTGTTTAAAGAGTATCTTCGTTATAGATTAAAGTGAATAGAAGCTGTGCACCAGGTAGGATGCCAAAAAAAGAGGAGGTGAGTCTATTAGACTGCTTAAGTACCAAGCTCTCCACGGATCCACTCCTAGACATGCACACAACCATTGCCACACTTTAACTGAGTGGTTTGTTTAGGAAAACCATTTCATTTTAAACCATTTGAAAACATTTATTAATTTTGAGAACATTTTGGTTTAGGAAGTTTTGTCTTGTTTTGTGATATTTTGAAATCAGGTAATTTTTTTTTTATTTTTTTTAAAACGCGCCCTAGAGCTATTCGATTTCAAACATTTAAAACAATATCACACCTAAGCTACCAATCCTACTAAAGCAATTAAAAATAATTGAAGCGGCCTTATTACAACTTAAACCCAAAATAATTAAAGTAAATAATAACTAATCAAGTCATAAGAAGAAAACCGAGCTCGCAAAACATGTGGCCACTCCGAATCCCTCACAGCTCCAAGTCCACTATGGTTCGGGGTTACCTGGATGGATAAAATTAAGGGGTGAGTTTGGAAAACTCAGTGTGTAAAATAACCCAACCATAGTCCAGATCAGTACAAACTACAGAAACAGATTAACTTGGGCCTTAGCCCTGTACAAAATTTAGAATGAAGCCCATAGGCCCATAACAGATGCAGAACAAAAATATCATGTATGCAAAAAACCCAACCCATATCCATCTGTATACACCCCCGTACCAACCTTACACCATGTGGGGAGACAACTTGACCCACCCATCCACTACACACCACAGAATTCGCAGCATGGCTGCCAGAATAGATATTGTGAAGAGTCACCAGATACAGGTATTGTGGCAGAGCCACCAGAACAGATATTTGTGGCAGTGCCACCAGAAATAGATAATTGTGGCAAAGCCATAAGAACACTTCCTCCATCAAAATAACCCATATCCCATGCAACAGATATACATGTCATGGTATATCGCAAACAGAATTAGA
This sequence comes from Gossypium longicalyx, assembly GCA_025698465.1. Classification (NCBI taxonomy): domain Eukaryota; kingdom Viridiplantae; phylum Streptophyta; class Magnoliopsida; order Malvales; family Malvaceae; genus Gossypium; species Gossypium longicalyx. The sequence continues at coordinate 25,273,081 of CM046999.1, forward strand.
TTATCATGCAATTCAGTCAAAATCAACCCTAGGGGTATAACGATCATTTTGCACCTTGGGATATAATGGTAATTTTCATACTTAGGGGTATTTAGTGAATTTACTATTTTGGGATTTTCATGCATATTACAACCATCAACGTATTAACAGAAACACTTACCGAGCGTTTTTACCGAATTGGTCCCATTGGCCCATTAACCCGTTTTCGGCCCATTAAGCCCAAATATACCGAAGTGCACGAAATTGTGCACTCTACAATCTTAATGCTTGAGATTACCAGGATTAAAAAAAACTATCTCACGATTGCTCGTACGCTCGCAAGTTCACAAAATGCCGGCTTTTCGGCTTTTCGACATTTCGACTTTTCAGCTTTTGCCGATCTAGTCTATGAGTGGTTGTCGTTTACACACCTGATTTGCGACAACTGCTACCGAAATCTCCCACGATATCCTAAAATCAGTCACTAGACATATCAGATCCAAAATACAATGGCAACCATCATAAACTTACTTACCATAATCGGCCATCAATACCTATGGCCCTTGAGATCCTACCTTTGCCAAAACTAGTGACTAGATTTAGATTTAGTCGTTCCACTTGTCCAAGCCTTCGATCAGCAGCCTCTAGATCACTACACCAAACAAATCAATTGTTACAACCCTTAGAGCCTTAAGCTCCAATCGACAGCCTCCCTATGCCTTTAGGGATTTTTGCTTTTCTAAATCCCAAAATAAAGAATAGATCTGAGTACCTACCACAGGTTCTTTCAACCAAAACGATTCCACTTCAGTTTCCACTCAGATCTAATGCAGAGCTAGCCCTTAAGCACTAGCAGAAATCGAACCTTAGAGATATAAAGATTCGGTTATATGTCCCTAAAACTATGGTGTTTTTGGCTTTTGGACTGTGAAGAGGAAGATGATTTGGTATGGTGGTTTTGCAGTGATATTGCCGACAAGGGTTAGGGTTTAGAGGATGTGAAAATCGGTCAAAAGAGATGAAGAAAATAGAAGGATTTTGACTAGAAGAAATCGGCACAAGAAACAACTTTCGGGATTTCGGCTTTTATGGCAATCGTCTATAGAGGTTTATTAAAGAATGGGAATGAAAGAGAAGATGAGTAGAATGGTAGGAATGTTTTGGTTAGAGAAGAAAAGAAGGAGAAAAGAAAATAGAAGAAGAGAGGAGAAGAGAAGGAACGGCACTCAGGAGATCTAACTTTGCGTTTTCGGCTTTTTGCGACCCTGATAAAAGAATAGAATGAAAGTGAAGGCTCTAGGTGGCTAACCCTAATTAGCAAAGCAAAAAGAAAATAAAGCTTTCCCTAATGGCTATTCAGACCCACAGCCCAACCTTCTTAAAGCCCTAGCCGAACTTCCACTTAAGTTCTATCACATGCCCAGCACATGCACACAAAAATAAAAGTAACCACACGCTTACCTTGTGATTTGAACTCTGGCTCCACCCTAAACATCCACAGGTCACTCCCCAATCACCTAGGTGGCATCACCAGCCACTTTACCATAGATCTTTCTGTGTCCTATTTTACCACCTCAATCTTAAAAGCCCATAACGCCAGAACCCTCTCTCTCAAAAATTAAAAATTTTAGAAATTACCTCGAGTTAACTTTACTCTTGGGCCTTTTAAAGGCCACTAACATACTCAGACCCACATCAGATAGTCAAAACACAATATTTCTAAAATTCATTGGAAATTACAGAAATCCCGAAAATCGTGAAAAATAGGGCGTTACAACTCTACCCTCCTTAAAGAAATTTCGTCCTCGAAATTTACTTGATTCAAACAGATGAGGGTACATCGCCTCTTCTGGCTCCCAAGTAGCTTCCTCTCTACCATGGTTTCTCCAAAGCACTTTTACCAAGGGAACTAACTTCCTTCTTAGAACCTTAACATCATGGTCCATCATCTGCACAGGCTCTTCCTCGAAAGTCAAATCAGGCCGCACTTCAATCTCTACAATCGGCACGACATGAGTAGAGTTAGAACGATATCGCCTTAACATGGAAACGTGGAAATCATTGTGAATCCTGTCTAACTCCGGAGGTAATTCCAATTGGTAAGCCACATGACCCACTCGCTTAAGAACCCGATAAGGCCCAATGAACCGCAGACTCAACTTGCCCCTCTTACCAAACCTTAATATCTTCTTCCAAGGTGAAACCTTTAAGAAGACCATCTCACCCACTGAGTACTCAATCTCCTTGCGTTTCAAATCTGCATACGACTTTTGCCTATCAGATGCTTCCTTTAATCGATCTCTGATTATTCTGACCTTATCTTCAGTATTTGCTACCAACTCAGGTCCAAGAACCTGTCATTCTCCCAATTCAGTCCAACAACTAAGTGTACGAAACCTACGTCCATACAGTGCTTCATAGGGTGCCATTCGGATACTCGCCTGGTAACTGTTGTTGTATGCAAACTCTGCCAACAGTAAGTAATCCTCCCAACTACCTCGAAAGTCGATAACGCATCCCCTTAACATGTCTTTCAAAATCTGAATAACCCTTTTCGACTGACCATCCGTCTGAGGATGAAAAGCCATGCTAAAGTTCAATTGCATTCCCAACGTCCCATGCAACCTTTCACAGAACCGAGATGTGAACATAGGATCTCGATCAGAAATAATCGATACTGGCACTCCATGAAGTCACACAATCTCCACCACGTATAATTTGGCTAACTTCTACTGTGAATAATCAGTGCGGACAGCTATGAAATGAGCAGATTTGGTCAACCTGTCCACAAGTACCCAAATCGGGTCCTTCTTCGTCGGTGTCAAGGGTAGCCCACTTACAAAGTCCATGGTTACCCTCTTCCACTTCCAAAGTGGTATCTTTACTGGCTGTAAAAGTCCGAAAGGTAGCTGATGCTCAGCTTTCACTTGCTGGCATGCCAGACATTTCCCCACAAACTCCGTTACTTCTCATTTAAGCCCAGGCCACCAATACAACTCTCGCAAGTCGTGATACAACTTATTCCCTCCAGGATGCATAGCACAAAGTCCTCCATGAGCTTCTTTCAGTATTGAATGCCTTAAGTCAAAGTCCTTCAGAATGCAAACTTTTCCTCGGAAACACAGAACTCCTTCACTATTCAACCCAAACTCAGGAGTTTCCCCTTTCTTAACTTGTTGAAATCGAGAAACTAAAGACTCATCCTTCGACTGCTTTTCTTTAATCTGATCCACTCAGGCTGGCCTTACTTGCAACTCAGCCAACAGACTACCATCATCATACAGACTCAAAAGAGCAAACATTGCCCTCAGATTAGATACAGCTCTACGGCTTAGAGCATCGGCTACCACATTAGCCTTACCTGGGTGATACTCAATTGAACAGTAATAATCCTTAAGTAACTCTATCCATCTTCGTTGCCTAAGGTTTAGCTCCTTCTGAGTCATCAAGTACTTAAGACTCTTGTGATCCGTGTATATGACACACATTTCTCCGTATAGGTAATGTCTCTAAATCTTAAGTACAAAGATTACTGCTGCCAATTCTAGGTCGTGAGTAGGATAGTTTACTTCGTGAGGCTTAAGCTGTAGTGATGCATAAGTAACCACCTTCCCCTCTTGCATCAACACACAGCCCAAACCCACATGTGATGCATCACTATACACGGTAAAATCCTTCCCAGACTCCGGCTGAATTAATACAGGTGCCTCGGTCAGAACTTCCTTCAACTTCTCAAAAGCTTTCTGTTGCTTCTCGGTCCAAACAAACGGTGCTGCTTTCCTTATAAGCTTTGTCAAAGGTGCTGCCAACACAGAAAAACCTTCCACAAACCTTCTATAGTACCCTGCCAAACCCAAGAAACTCTAAATTTCCAACACCGACCTAGGTGGCTTCCACTCTAGAATGGCTTCAATCTTTCGAGGGTCCACCTTGATCCCCTCAGCAGAGACAACATGACCTAAGAAGGTTACCTCCCTTAACCAGAATTCACACTTACTGAATTTTGCATAAAGTTCTTTCTCCCTCAACACTTGCAGTACAATGCGGAGATGCTCATCATGCTTCTCTTCGGTTTCAGAATATACCAAAATATCGTCAATAAAAACGACTACAAATCGATCCAAAAATGGTTGGAATACCTGATTCATCAGATCCATAAATGATGCAGGAGCGTTCATCAAACCAAATGGCATAACTAAAAACTCGTAATGACCATACCGAGTCTTGAATGTCGTCTTATGAATATCTACCTCATTGACCCTTAACTGATGATATCCAGATCGAAGATCAATATTGGAGAATACCGAAGCTCCTCTAAGTTGGTCAAACAAGTCGCCGATTCTTGGCAGAGGGTACTTATTCTTAATCGTCAGTTTGTTCAACTACTGATAATCGATGCACATCCGCATCGTCCCATCCTTCTTTCTAACAAACAATACCGGTGCTCCCCACGGGGACACACTCGACCTAATAAAGCCTCTATCCAACAACTCTTAAATCTGTGCTTTCAACTCCACTAACTCATTCGGTGCCATCCTGTATGGTGCAATGGACACTGGTGCCGTTCCAGGCAACAAGTCAATTCCAAACTCGACTTCTCGGTTCGGAGGCCATCCCGAAAGCTCCTCTGGAAAAACATTTTGAAACTCCTTAACGGTTCTAACTTTATCCACTGTCAGACCCTTAGTCTCCGATTGACTTACAAATGCCAAATACGCCTCACAACCCTTATGAATCCACTTCTCGGCTCTCAATGTCGACACCACATTGGACAAATAATCCCTTTGCACACCTATCATCATAACCTCCTCACCCTCAGCGGTTTTTAACACCATATGCTTAGCTGCACAGTCCAAAGTTGCCCTATGCTTAACCAGCCAATCCATCCCCAGAATGACGTCAAATTCTCCGAAAGGTAACTCCATCAAGTCTCCAGAGAAAATCTTCTCTTGAGTTTCTAAAGGTACGTCTCTATACAGTTTGTCTACCCTAACCGAGTGGCCTAAAGGACTTAATACAGATACCCCACTCACAATCTCCTCAGAGTGCACACTCAACGACCCAGATATTGCACATGCAATATACAAATGAGTAGATCCAACATCTATCAAAGCAGTGTACGGTATGCTAAAAATCAAGAACGTACTAGTTATGACGTCGGGTGCATCACCCTCCTCTCGGCGATGAGCTGCATACACCAGCACTAGCTGTCGAGCCTCAGCATTCCCGACCCCTCTGCCAGGTACTCCTCGACCCCGACCATTTCCATTACCGCCCCTACCTTATCCACGTCCTCTCAATGGTTGCGATCCACCTCTCATTGGTTGAGCAATCCTCTGTTCTGCAACTTGAACCTGATCTGTTTTCTGAGAACAGGTCTTGACTTTATGCTCCATAGATTCGCACCGGAAACAAGCACCAGAATGTTTCCTACACTCGCCCAGATGTACTTCACCACAGTCCCCACAAACTTGTGGTCTAACAACATTCATCGAAACTGCTCGAACTGGCTCTTCTACTCTTGCCCTTTTAGCACCCCTATTTATACCACCTGAGGGTCCCGAATCCCTCCGAAAATGGTTTCGATCCTTCTCACGATTTTGTCTTTCAGTACGCTTCACCACCTCAGCTATCTTAGCTTTCTCCACCAAAACAGCAAAGTAACGCTCCCTCTGCGGAGCAATTAGCACCCTAAGTTCATCTCTAAGACCATCCTCAAAGTGCACACTACGTTCCTACCCCGTAGCGACTATCCCCATGGCATACCACCTCAGCCTCAGAAACTCAGCCTCATACTCAGCAACTGTCTTTCCCCCTTGTACCAGATTCAGAAATTCCTTCCTGCGGGCGTCCACATAACTCGCCCCAACATACTTTCCCTTGAAGACCATCTTAAACAGCTCCCAAGTCACCTTGTCAGCAGGGGTCCCATCTCTCACAGTGAGCCACCACTGATAAGCCTCATCCCGAAGCAATGATATGGCCCCCTTCAGCTTCTACTCTTCGGAACAGTCCAAATCATCCATAATCCATTCCGTAGTCTCTAACCAATACTCAGCCACATTCGGGGCTACACTAGATACGCCCCTAAAATCTCCGCTCCATTAGCCCGGAGTCGCTCAGAAATAGACTCCCGAATTTTGTTACCAGTACTTGCCCCGGTAACCCTTTCCAGAACATGAAGCATTGCCTGAGATAGAGCATCATCCCCGGCACCTGGATCATGAGACTCTACTTCTATTGCAGGTGGTACCAGTGCACCTGCCGTCGGCATATATCATGAAGACGAAGATCCAACCCGTGTACTCCCTTGACCACGTCCACGGCCTCTTCCACGAGTTACTCTCGTACTCATGTCGTGTTATCTGATTACGAATTTTATGTATCAATTAAATATTTCAGTGTTTATTATAGATGTTTTATAAACAGACAGTAATTTAGAGTTTGGTTTTCGCAGAATCGTAGCCTAGCTACAGTCTCAGTTTAGTTATCAAAATTCCTACAGTTCCAATATCACCTTAACTAGAGTATCATAATAGGGTTTCAGTACAGGCATATAGCTGATAATTCAGAAATATTCAGAAAAATTTAGAATGATACTTACAAACTTGGGCCGGAGATTCGGTGTGCCACTTTCTCAGAAAAAATCTTAAAAACGAATTCCCAAAGCAATTTTCGAAAATCTCTTCTTCTTTTTTTAAAACCCATTCCACAGCCGAGTTGTTGCAGCCTGGCTCTGATACCACTAAATGTAATACCCCAAACCCGGCCCAGTCGTTACGGCCGAATCTGACGTGTCATACTGAAGCGTCACTGTAAAAGTCATGTTTTATCAAAAATCTTTCTAAGTGTTTAAAGAGTATCTTCGTTATAGATTAAAGTAAATAAAAGCTGTGCACCAGGTAGGATGCCAGTAAAAGAGGAGGTGAGTCTATTAAACTGCTTAAGTACCAAGCTCTCTACGGATCCACTCTTAGACATGCACACAACCATTGCCACACTTTAACTGAGTGGTTTGTTCAGGAAAACCATTTTGTTTTAAACCATTTGAAAACACTTATTAATTTTGAGAACGTTTTCGTTTAGGAAGTTTTGTCTTGTTTTGTGATATTTTGAAATCAGGTAATTTCTTTTTATTTTTCTTTTTTTATTTTTTTTAAAACGCGCCCTAGAGCTATTCGATTTCAAACATTTAAAACAATATCACGCCTAAGCTAACAATCCTACTAAAGCAATTAAAAATAATTTAAGCGGCCTTATTACAACTTAAACCCAAAATAATTAAAGTAAATAATAACTAATCAAGTCATAAGAAGAAAACCGTGCTCGCAAAACATGTGGCCACTCCAAATCCCTTACAGCTCCAAGTCCACTATGGTTGGGGGTTACCTGTATGGATAAAATTAAGGGGTGAGTTTGGAAAACTCAGTGTGTAAAATAACCCAACCATAGTCCAGATCAGTACAAACTAGAGAAACAGATTAAGTTGGGCCTTAACCCTATACAAAATTCAGAATGAATCCCATAGGCCCATAACAGATGCAGAACAAAAATATCATGTATGCAAAAAACCCAACCCATATCCATCCGTATACACCCCCGTACCAACCTTACACCATGTGGGGAGACAACTCGACCCACCCATTCGCTACACACCACAAAATTTGCAGCATGGCTGCTAGAACAAATATTGTGACAGAGTCACCAGATATAGATATTGTGGCAGAGCCACCAGAATAGATATTTGTGGCAGTGCCACCAGAAACAGATAATTGTTGCAAAGCCACCAGAACGCTTCCTCCATCAAAATAACCCTTATCCCATGCAACATATATACATGTCATGGCATATCGCAAACAGAATTAGAATATCATGCAATTCAGTCAAAATCAACCCTAGGGGTATAACGGTAATTTTGCACCTAGGGGTATAATGGTAATTTTCATACTTAGAGGTATTTAGTAAATTTACTATTTTGGGATTTTCATGCATATTACAACCATCAACATATTAACAGAAACACTTACCGAGCGTTTTTACCGAATTGGGCTGGTTAGCCCATTAACCCATTTTCGGCCCATTAAGTCCAAATATACCGAAGTGCACGAAATTGCACACTCTGCAATCTTAAGTCTTGAGATTACTAGGATTTACAAACAAACTATCTCACAAGCGCTCGTACGCTCGCAAGTTCACAAAATGCCGACTTTTCGGCTTTTCGGCATTTCGACTTTTCGACTTTTTCCGATCTAGTCTATGAGTGGTTGTCGTTTACACACCTGATTTGCGACAACTGCTACTGAAATCTCCCACTATATTCTGCAATCGGTCACTAGACGTATCAGATCCAAAATACAATGGCAACCATCATAAACTTACTTACCATAATTGGCCATCAATACCTATGGCCCTTGAGATCCTACCTTTGCCAAAACTAGTGACTAGATTTAGATTTAGTTGTTCAACTTGTCCAAGCCTTCGATCAGCAGCCTCTAGATCACTACACCAAACAAATCAATTGTTACAACCCTTAGAGCCTTAAGCTCCAATCGACAGCCTCCCTATGCCTTTAGGGATTTTTGCTTTTCTAAATCTCGAAATAAAGAATAGATCTGAGTACCTACCACAGGTTCTTTCAACCAAAACGATTCCACTTCAGTTTCCACTCAGATCGGATGCAAAGCTAGCCCTTAAGCACTAGCAAAAATCGAACCTTAGAGATCTAAAGATTCAGCTATATGTCCCTAAAACTATGGTGTTTTCGGCTTTTAGACTGTGAAGAGGAAGATGATTTGGTATGGTGGTTTTGCAGTGATATTGTCGATAGGGGTTGGGGTTTAGAGGATATGAAAATCGATCAAAAGATATGAAGAAAATAGAAGGATTTTGACTAGACAAAATTGGCACAAGAAACAACTTTTGAGATTTCGGCTTTTATAGCAATCGACTATAGAGGTTTAGAAAAGAATGGGAATGAAAGAGGAGATGAGTTGAATGGTAGGAATGTTTCGGCTAGAGAAGAAAAGAAGGAGAAAAGAAAATAGAAGAAGAGAGGAGAAGAGAAGGAAGAATTCAGCACTCAGGAGATCTAACTTTGCGTTTTCGGTATTTTGCGACCCTGATAAAAGAATAGAATGAAAGTGAAGGCTCTAGGTGGCTAACCCTAATTCGGCAAAACAAAAAGAAAATAAAGCTTGCCCTAATGGCCATTCAAACTCACGGCCCAACCTTCCTAAAGCCCTAGCTGAACTTCCACTTAAGTTCTATCACATGCCCTACACATGCACACAAAAATAAAAGTAACCACACTCTTACCTTGAGACTTGAACTCTGGCTCCCCCCTAAACATCCACACGTCACTCCCCAAACACCTAGGTGGAGTCACCTGCCACTTTACCACAGATCTTTCTGTGTCCTATTTTATCACCTCAATCTTAAAAGCCCATAACGCCAGAACCCTCTCTCTCAAAAATTAAAAATTTCAGAAATTGCCTCGAATTAACTTTACTCTTAGGCCTTTTAAAGGCCACTAACATACTCAGAGCCACATCAGACAGTCAAAACATAGTATTTCTAAAATTCATTGGAAATTACAGAAATCTCGAAAATCTCAAAAAATTAGGTCGTTACAAAGGCCCTATCCAATCCTACCTTTATTTCACAACAACAGATATCCCATTCTTGGTGGTCTTTGATCGCCTCCAGATGTACTAATGTCTAGAGTGTAATTCTTGCAACCAAATATTATCATTAGGCGATTTCCACAAGTATATGGGTCATGTTGTAATATAGTTTATACAACGAAGTATGGAAGTACTTCGAGGATCGTACCCAAGGGAGGCGAATATTAAATTAATTATAACTTTGACATTAATAGTTCTAATTATTATTTTAATTAAATTATATTACGGTAAAACATAAAGTGAAGAAAAATTGTATTATATAAAAATAAATAAATTGCATTAAAAGAAAAACACAAAACTAATTTGCTGACTTACTCAATTCTAAGAATGGAAGACTAACTCGCTTCAGTGGTCGTAACTAATTTCTGTTTCGGGTTCTACTGAATCAACTAGTCGTCAACCTAGAAGGATATCTCGATATTCCACTAAACTAACAATTCAGTAAGAAGTACTTATCTCTCAACATTACAGTCCAGATCAGATTGGGGTAAGGTGTTCACGAATATGCAATACCAATTTTGGGTTCATTTCCACCTAGATAACTTCCTAGAGTTGTCAGACTTAGGGTTTTGAGATCTTCCTGTCCCAATCAGCTAATTTGCTAAGAAACCCTATATAGAAGTTAATTATTCCCATGTCTACTCACTAATCTCCCACAAGGGGATTAGTTCATCATGGATCTCATAAACAATATAAACTTTATTGAAAAGATAAAAATGAATCATGAATCAAGAATAAAGTTTAAGAAGAATCCTTTGTATTAATTATTGAAAGCATAGAAATCCACATAAGTTGATGAATCAACAGGTCAGATTCTTTGAAGAACAAGAACAAACTAAAACTAAATTACAAATAGAAATAACTTAAGTACAAAATAAACTAAAGAAACTCAAAACTAAATGAAAGTTGTAACCTAAACTAAAATAAAAGATAAAAGGTAAAATACGCTTATGAAATGTTCAGAGAAGCCTATTTATATATTTAGGGCTGGCCGTCATCCATTGACCTAATTCGGCTAATGTTTTTATGTTAAAGTTTGTTGAGCAGACCAAAACACTGTCAACTCATTAATTCTCCACGTCAAGCCGGTGTCACGACCTTGTAGCGCTTTGTGGGGAGTTACTTGTGATATCCCGAATTAGGGCCTAATCGGAATAGTGGTTTCGGGACCACAAATTTGAGATAGAAATAATTATTTTATAATTATTTTTATTTTTAGGTCTATGATATGATTGCATGATTGTGTGAAAATTTCGTGAAGAAATTCTATGCATAAAGTGCTTAATTTGAAATTAAGGACTAAATTGAATAAGTTGCAAAACTTGCATTCTAGAAGCTTTTAGTATGCAATTGCTTTGGAATATTAATTAGGAGGTCTTAAATATAATTTAATCAATTTCTAAAATTTTGGACAAAAATAGGCTTGTACATGAAAAATTACAAAGAAAGGCATTAAGGGCATTTTTGTCATTTGGTAAATATAGTCATTAAAAAGGGAAAAATAACACAAAATAGACTCATCTTCTCCATAAAGGGCTGCCGAAATTTGCTTGTCACCATAGCTAGGGTTTCCAACATTTTTAAGCCTTGATTGTAAGTGATTCCAAGTCCCATTTTTAATGTTCTTTACGTTTTTGGAGTCCCGGTAACTTGATTAAGCTTATTCTAGCAATAATTTAACCTAGGATTTATATTTGAAAAAATAAACATAGGTGAAATGTGTTTATTTTTATGTTTTATGGCAGAATATGAAGCTTGAAATTGTGTTAAACGACTTTTGCTAAGTGATTTTACGTGAAAACTAGTAAAACAACATAATCGGTAAAAATACCTAATGTTCATAAGTATATGTTAGAGTAAGAATTTGATGTTGCCATAGAAGGGAAAAATGATCAGCATGTCATAAAACATAATAAAGTAGGATTAAGTTTAATTTCTGAGCCTTGGGTCAAAAGTGTAAATATGTAAATGTTTAGGGGTAAAAATGTAATTTTGCCAAAGTTTGATTTGATGACTGTTTTAATAAATGTTAGTATTAAATAAGCTAAATTTGTTATTATAGATCAAGAGAAACGAGATTCAAGTCGTGATCGAGGGAAAAATAAAGTTTCCGAGGAATAGGCTCGATTTCTAACATTTTGTACCGAGGTAAGTTCATGTGTAAATGTGGTAACATAATTGTTATTTTAAATAATTTAATGATATTGATATGATATGGTGATTATTATTATGAAATATTATGCTTTGTGGTTATTATTGAGTAATGTTCAAATTATGTATGTTACTTGATATATATGAATTGCTACCGAGTATTGGTTTCGACATTTCGTGGAAGACGGCAAAGATGGGTAATCAAAGAAAAGCCCGTTTGAACCTTGGGAATAGATTAGAATACAAGTGACATGTCACTAGGATATTTGAGTTCCGAACTCGTTGAGTTGAGTCCGAGTTCACTTATGGATGTGAACGCCCGAGCTCGTTGAGTTGAGTCCGAGTTCGCTTATGGGCGGGTTACATGGTAGCTTGGCTACAAATTTCCTTACGCTGTTGAGTTTGTCTAGCTACAGGTACGGCACTTATGTGCATTCAATCCGCGTATTCGAATTATATTCCGATGTGTTCAACGGGTGATCTTAAGTGAATAAGGAGAATGCCTAAAACGAAGGTGACATGTTGGTAAGTGTGGTGAATGAGAAAATTTGACAGGTATGTGCTTAAACCCTCGGGTTGAAAACTTGGTATGATGAAATCGAGGTAAGATATTAAATGCAAATGTAACATGAATGTCTTGGTGTTGTTTATGTAAATGATGTTTTATGTTCGATTGCATGATTTTGTTACTTGCTATTTGCATGTGAACTTACTAAGCATTTATGCTTAATCCCTATTTTCCATTCTTTGTAGTTTTGAACAGCTAGCTCGGAAAGCGGGAATGGTCAGAGGCATCGTTCACACTATCAGTGGATCATTTTGGTATAGTGGCTTGTATACTTCGAGTATGGCATGTATAGCATTACAATCATTTTGTGTATATAATCTTATGATATGGATATTGAATGATAAAAAAATGTTTGGTGATGATTAGCCATTGGAATGGCTAATCAAAGATCGTATTTCGTGTTATGTATGCTTAATGTGTTATCTAATCCATAGAAATTCATAAAAAGGTGAACTTTGTTATAAATCAGTATCATATAGCAGCAATGACGTTAGTTTAAAAAATCACTAAAAATATTAAAGATAGAATTAGATGGTGACTAAAATATAAATTTGAATCTTATTATGTCTATTTTCACATGGAAGAAATAAAATAGGTAAATGAGTTGTATTTTATGAGATATTTGAGTTTTGGTGGAACAGAGTCAGAGTGATTTCTAAATCCCCTGTTTTGACTTTAGAAATTAAATAAAAATTGTAAAAAAATAATTAGGAGTCATAATTTATATGTATAGATTCCTTTGTGAGTATAATTTTAAGAGAAATAAACAACATAGTCATCTCAATTCTGCACAAAGAGAAAAGTGATTCGTAGTGAATAGAGGTCAGAGCAATCGAATACTGAAACAAGTGAAACTTTAAATAATAAACTATACAAATTGGCCCAACCAAAAATTCTAGAAAAAAATTAGTAAATACATATATGAGTCTAGTTTTAGGGAAAATTTATAGATTTGAATTTTTAGTTTTGTAACTCGAGATATGAATTTTTTAGTGACTATGATGCAGATGGGCAGTTTATTACAAAAGATGAAATAAATTGTTTGAAATTGTTTAAGAGATAATTTAAGCCTGTTAACGCCTCGTGCTAGACTCCGGCAATGGTCTCAAGTAAGGGGGTGTTACATTTGGTGGTATCATAGCTACAGTTTAGTCGGTTCTCGGACTAACGTGACGTATGTACGGGTTTTGCTATACATGCCATATATATATTGTGATAGTGTGACGACTCCTGACCTTTAAAATGATTTTTTTATAGTAAATGGATCCCGATCCAGCTGTGGCTGATGATATAGAGAGCAATGCTACAGCTCCTACTGAAGGGGTAGTGCCGACTGAAAGTCGACCTCCTACTGTTGGTCAAAGAGGAGGAGAAGGGGCTCGAGAAGCCTTTCTCCAGATGATGAATGCATAGTACACTGAGCTCGTTCGTACGAACCCGAATGCTCAACCTCCCCCACCTCCCCCGATTCCTCAACCTATACCTCCGATGCCTCAAGGTATGGATCTAATGAAATTTCATAGAACTCCAGTTGATAGAATTCGCAAGCAAGGGGTTGAAGAATTCAGGGCAAATGTTGATGATGATGCCGAAAAAGTAGAATTTTGGCTTGAAAATTCTATTCGGGTATTTGATGAATTGTCTTGTACACTTGAAGAGTGCTTGAAATTTGCTAGATCTTTGTTGAGAGATTCAACTTATTATTGGTGGAAGACATTGATTTCAGTGGTACTGAAAGAGAAAGTGACTTGGGAGTTCTTTCAAGAAGAATTTTGGAAGAAATACATCAGTGAAAGATTTGTTGAACAGAAGCGTAAAGAATTTCTCGAGTTGAAACAAGGCAACATGCCAGTTACTGAGTATAAAAGGGAGTTCGTTCGGTTGAGTAAGTATGCTAGAGAATATATTCCTTCAGAGGCTAAAACGTGCAGACGATTTGAAGAAGGACTTAATGAAGATATCAAAGTATTTGTAGGAATTCTTGAGTTGAAAGAGTTCGTAGTACTTGTTGATCGAGCTTGTAAGGCTGAAAAACTAATTAAAGAAAAGAAAAAGGCTGAGGCTAAGACTAGAAATTTGAAGAAGAGACTAATGAGCAGTGCATTCCCACCGCAATCTAGAAACTCTAGAGATATGTATTCTCATTCTCATGTTTCGGCCAGACATTCGTATGAGAATCGTAAGAAGAAAAATGTGGGTTTTAAATCTCAAACTACTTCTGTGGCTAGTGTGGGAAATTCAAGATTTGTTTGACCCGAGTGCCAACGATGTGGTAGAAGTCACTTTGGTCCATGTAGAACTAACGAATGTTACCAGTGTGGTTCTCCAGATCATTTTATTAGAGACTGTCCCAAAATAATTGAGTATGAAAAATTTTAGAATGCAAAACCTAGTGGTGTAGTTTCGAGAGGAAGATCTTCAAGAAATGCTGGAAATGAGGAAAGCAGCAAGAATGTAGTCAGAGATTCAGCGTTTAAATCTGAAGCTAAAGCTTCGGCTAGAACTTATGCGATAAGGGCACATGAAGATGCTTCACCTCCCGATGTGATTACTGGTATTTTCTCTCTTTATGGTGTTAATGTTATTGCTTTGATTGACCCTGGTTCTACTCATTCATATGTGTGCATGAAATTGGTGTCTAATATGAGTATACCTGTTGAGTCTACAGAATTTATGATTAAAGTGTCAAATCCGTTAGGCAAATGTGTTATAGTTGATAAAGTATGCAAGAAATGTCCTTTGATGATTAGAGGTCATTATTTTTTGGCCGACTTGATGTTGTTGCTATTTGACGAATTTGATGTTATTTTTGGTATGGATTGGTTGACATTGCATGATGCTATAGTAAATTCTAAACAAAAGGTTATTGAATTAAAATGTGAAAATGCTAAAATTCTGCGGGTCGAATTAGACGAATCAGAGGCATTGCCTAGTGTGATTTCTTTGATGTCGGCTCAAGGATATTTGAGAAAGGGTTATGAAGATTATTTGGCGTATGTGTTGAATACAAAGGAATTTGAAAAGAAAATTGAATTAGTGCTGATTGTATGTGAATTTGCGGATGTATTTCCAGAAGAGTTGTCGGGTTTACCTCCTGTTAGAGAAGTAGAATTTGGTATTGAGTTGATACCGAGAACAACTTCGATCTCGATTGCTCCATATAGAATGGCACCAACAGAGTTAAAAGAATTAAAGTCGCAGTTGCAAGAGTTGACTGACAAAGGCTTTGTGAGACCGAGTTTTTCGCCTTGGGTTGCTCCCGTATTATTTGTGAAAAAGAAGGATGGTTCTATTAGATTGTGTGTAGACTATCGGCAGCTAAAAAAGGTGACAATCAAGAACAAGTATCCATTGCCAAGAATTGACGATTTGTTTGATCAGCTGAAAGGAGCGACATGGTTTTCAAAGATTGACTTGAGGTCTGGATACTACCAATTGCAAGTAAAAGAGTTAGATTTGCCTGAAGCTGCTTTTAGAATAAGGTACGGCCATTATGAATTTTTAGTTTTGCCATTCGGTTTGACAAATGCTCCTGTTGTGTTTATGGACTTAATGAATCGCATATTTCGGCCATACTTGGACAAGTTTGTTGTGGTATTTATTGATGATATCTTAATTTATTCAAAAGATGAGACAGAGCATGCTGAGCACTTGGAATAGTTTTGCAAACTTTGAGAGATAAGCAGTTGTATGCCAAGTTTAGTAAAAGTGAGTTTTGGCTTCGAGAAGTAGGATTTTTGGGTCATATTGTTTCAGGTGAAGGTATACGGGTTGATCCCAGTAAAATTTCGGCTATTGTTGATTGGAAACCGCCGAAGAATGTAACTGAGGTTAGAAGTTTCTTCGGTCTAGCTGGTTATTATCGACGATTTGTAAACGGATTTTCTATAATTGCTACTCCTATGACTAGACTACTCCAAAAGGATGTTAAATTTGAGTGGACGAAAGAATGTCAACAGAGCTTTGAGAAATTGAAAAAGTTACTAACTGAAGCACCAGTGTTGGTACAACCTAAAAAGAATTTGCGGTGGATAGTGATGCTTCTCTAAATGTCTTGGGATGTGTACTGATGCAAGAAGGAAAAGTTGTGGCTTATGCTTCGAGGCAGTTGAAACCTCATGAAAGGAATTATTTGACTCATGATTTGGAATTGGCTGCTATAGTGTTTGCTTTGAAGATTTGGCGACATTATCTATATGGTGAAAAGTGCCAAGTATATACCAACCACAAAAGTCTCAAGTACTTGATGTCACAAAAAGACTTGAATTTGAGACAGCGGAGATGGTTAGAATTATTGAAAGATTACGAGCTTGTGATTGACTACCATCTGGGGAAAGAGAATGTGGCTGCCGATGCTTTGAGTAGAAAGTCGTTGTTTGCTTTGAGAGCTATGAATACTCAGTTGACGGTGTCTAACAATGGTTTGATTCTAGCAGAGTTGAGAGTAAGACCAATGTTTTTACAAGAAATTTGTGGAGCTCAGAAAGGTGACAGAGATTTACAAGCTAAGAGGAAGCAATGTGAGGCTGATACAGGATCAGATTTCAGAATCAGTTTTGATGGTTGCTTGATGTTTAAAGATCGGATTTGTGTACCGAAAAATGATGAGTTGATTCAAAAGATCTTGCACGAACCACATAGTGGTTGTTTGTCAATTTACCCGGGCAGTACAAAAATGTATAATGACTTGAAGAAAATGTATTTGTGGTGTAATATCTCGAATTAGGGCCTAATCGAAATAGTGGTTTCGTGACCACAAATCCGAGATAGAAATAATTATTTTATAATTATTTTGAGGTTTATGATATGATTGCATAATTTTGTGAAGATTTCGTGAAGAAATTTTTGGCATAACGAGTTTAATTTAAAGTTAGGGACTAAATCGAATAAGTTGCAAAACTTGCGTTCTAGGAGTTTTTAGCATGAAATTGCTTTGAAATATTAATTAGGAGGTCTTAAATAGCAATTTTACCAATTTTAAGTTCATGGGAAAAATTAGGACATGGAAGGAATTTTTGAAAGTTTAGTAAGGAGGGGCATTTTGGTCATTTGGATATTAAATGAAATAAAATGGGAAAAATAACACAAAATGGTCATCTTCTTCATTTGGTTGCTGCCGAATTTTTCTCTCACCATAGCTAGGGTTTCTTCAACTTTCAAGCTTCATAGTAAGTGATTCTAAGCCTTGTTTTTAATGATTTTTACATTTTTGAGATCCCGGTAACTCGATAAAGCTTATGCTAGCAATAACTTAACCTAGGGTTTATATTTGGAAAAATACCCATAGGTGAAATTTGTGTATTTTGGTGTTTTACGATAGAATATGAGGTTTTAAATTATGTTAGACAACTTGTACTACTCGATTTTAAGCAAAAACGAGTAAAAGGGCTTAATCGGTAAAAATACCTAATAGTCATAAGTATATGTTAGAGTGAGAATTTGATGTTGCCATAGAAGAGAAAAGTGATCAGCAGGTTATAAAACATAAGAATAAGGAATAAAGTTTAATCCCGAGCCTAGGGGCAAAAGTGTAAATATGCAAAAGTTTAGGGGTAAAATTGTAATTTTGCCAAAATTTGAATTAAGGATTAATTTGATAATGCGAGTATTAAATAAGCTAAATGTGTTATTTTAGATCAAGAAAGACGTGGAATCGACCCCAATCGAGGAAAAGAAAAGATTGTGGACTAAATTGCAAAATCTTTGTATTTTGGCACCAAGGTAAGTTCATGTGTAAATAATGTAGCATAATTGTTATTTTTAAGTTATTGATGTCAAATATATGATATGCTGATTTTTATCATGAAATATATGCTTTGTGGTTAATTTTGAACAAAATGTAAATTATGTGAGCTACTTGTTAAATACAAATTGTTACCGAGTATTGGTTTCAGCATTCTACGGAAGACGGCAAGGATATGTGTTCGAGGAAAATCCCGTTTGAACCTTAGGAATAGATTAGGATACAAGTGACATGTCACTAGGATGGTTGAGCATCCGAACTCGTTGAGTTGAGTCCGAGTTCACTTATGGATGCGAATGTCCGAACTCGTTGAGTTGAGTCCGAGTTCGTGAGATGTAACTAGGCATCCGAACTCGTTGAGTTGAGTCCGAGTTCACTTATGGATGCGAGCGCCCGAGCTCGTTGAGTTGAGTCCGAGTTCGCTTATGGGCGGGTTACATGGTAGCTTGGCTACATACGTGGCACTTATGTGCAAATTTTCCATGTATCCAAATTATATTCCGATGTGTTCAACGGGTAAAGTTCTACTCAAATGGAGGAATACTTGGGATGAAAAGAGACGTATTGGTAAGTGTTGTGAAATGGATACTTTGGATAGGTATGTACTTAACCCTCGGGTTGAGTATTGATACAACAACGATAAGGTAATAAGATGATGAAAAATGATTAGAAATGTGATGTATGTTTTGGTGATACTATGCTAATGTTGTTTGGTATGATTGCTTTGTTATGTTACTTATTATTTGCATATGAACTTACTAAGCATTTATGCTTACTCCTTCCTTCTTACTCATTGTAGTTTTGGACAAGCCAGCTCAGGAGTCGGGATAGGTTGAAGGCTCGATCACACTATCTGAAGGACTTTTTGGTAAATGGCTTGTAAAATTTAAGTATGGCATGTATAGCAATATACCTATTTTGTGTAAATGATCTTATGATATGGTGATGGAATGGTTGAGGAAATGATTGATAATGATAAGTTATGGAAATGGTTAGTTTAGATTATGTTTGATGTCATGGAAGGTTAATAGGATACCTAGTTCATGAAAACTCATAAAAGGGATGAAATTTGCCATAAACAGAACATTGCAGCAACACTGATGTGAGTTTGAAAATTTACTAAAAATCATAGAAATCGAATTAGGTGATGGATTAAATATTAAATTTAAGCTTATTATGTCTAGTTTCACATAAAACAAACTAAACAGGTAAGGAAATATATGTTAGAAGATATATGAATTTTAGTGAAATAGGGCCAGAGTGATTTCTGGATCCCCTGTTCCAACTTTAGAAATTCACCATAAATTGTACAGATATAATTAGGTGTTTTATTTTATATTATCAGAATTCTTATTGAGTCTAGTTTCAGGAGAAATAAACCTCATAGTCATATGAATTTTTTACAGAGAGAAATGTGGTTCGTAGTAAATAGAGTTCAGTCCAGTCAAGTCCGGAAACAGAGGTAACTTTAACTAATAAACTGTACTAATTGGCCCAACCAAAAATTCTATAAAAAAAATTAGTAAATAGGTATATGAGTCTAGATTCAGGGGAAATTTACGGATCTTGATTTTTAGTTTTGTAACTCGAGATATGATTTTTCTTGTAACTATGACGCAAGTAGCTAGAAAGCTGTGAATGTAGAAACAAATAATCCAAAGTTCTTAAAATGTTAAATTAAGTTTAGTAACACCTCATACTCGACTCCGGCGACGGTCTCGGGCGTGGGGGCGTTACATGTGGAATGGAATGAAAAGAGATATCTCCGAGTTTGTATCGAAATGCTTAATTTGTCAACAAGTGAAAGCTGAACACCAAGTGCCTTCGGGACTACTTCAGCCTATCATGGTTCCTAAGTGGAAGTGGGATCAAATTACTATGGATTTTGTATCAAGGTTGCCGTTAACTCTGAGGAACAAAAATGTCATCTAGGTAATAGTCAACAGATTGACTAAATCGGCTCATTTTATTCTGGTATGTACTGATTATTCTCTTAATAAGTTGGCTGAATTGTATATCAGTGAGATTGTTAGACTTCACGGAGTACCTTTGTCTATCATTTCGGATAGAGGTCCGAGATTTACATCGTGATTTTGACAAAAGTTGCAAGAGGCATTGGGTACGAAGTTAAATTTCAGTACTGCCTTCCATCCACAGACTAATGGACAATCAGAGAGAGTAATTCAAATTCTTGAAGACATGCTCAGATGTTGTGTATTGGAATTCCAAGGTAGTTGGGAAAGATATTTACCGTTGGTAGAATTTCCCTACAATAATAGTTATTAGACGAGTTTGAAGATGGCACCTTATGAAGCATTGTACGGCCGTAAGTTTCGGACGCCATTGTATTGGACTAAACTCAAAGAAAATCAGATTTACGGAGTTGATCTAATTAAAGAAAGCAAAGAAAAAGTGAAAGTGATTCGAGATTGTTTGAAAGCTGCTTCAGATAGACATAAATCCTACGCGGATTTGAAACGAAAATGTAATACCCTGAAAATATTTACAATAAGATATTATCCTTGATATAGTAAAATAAAGAAATAAAGTGAAAAAAAAAAGAAAAGAAAAAGAAAAAGAAAGAAAGAAAAGAAAAAAAAAAGGAAATTTTGAGATATGTCAATATTGAGAAGTATATTATGATATATTAATTCAAGAAAGGACTAAATTGTAAAAGTGAGAAAAGTTTTGTTGCACAAGAGTAAATACTCAAAATTTGAGGGGTTAAAGTGTAAATATGAAAAATTTGAAGGACCAATAGTGTAAATATTTTAAGAGTGGAATAATCTAGAAACTAAGGAAAATGGATGAATTAGGACCAAATTGAATAGATGAAGAAATTATGAGGGACTAAATTGCAATTTTACCAAATTAAATGATGACTTAAGGATGGAATTTTAAAAGATAATGAAGGGCAAAATGGTCAATTGGAAGAGAGAGAAATCTAGAAAGTAATAATGATGCTAGAGATATTTTGATATTTTATAATTATTTAATTAGATAAATATTATTTTATTAATATTTTAATAAGATATTTTATTATTATTTTATTATTATTTTATTAGTATATAAAGAAAGAA
Source organism: Gossypium longicalyx (assembly GCA_025698465.1). NCBI lineage: Eukaryota > Viridiplantae > Streptophyta > Magnoliopsida > Malvales > Malvaceae > Gossypium > Gossypium longicalyx. The sequence continues at coordinate 25,294,285 of CM046999.1, forward strand.
AGATGAGAAATTCTCATCCATATTTTCTCATGCACTAACGTGAGAGAAAGAGAGGAAGAAAGAAAGTTTTGCTTTCTTTACAATTTGGTCCTTTTACCAAAAATTCACTATTTTCACCCAAAAATCAAATGAATTTCTATAACTACCAAGAGAGAAAAATGTTAAGGAGACCATGGGGAGTTAGAATATCAAGTTGGATTCATGAAATAGAAGCTGGAGGAGAGAGAAAATCAAGTTAAAGATTAGTATCAATAGAACAAGGTAAGTATATCAAGATTTCAATATGTTTTTAAGTTTGTTATTATTGACAAAGCATGGAAATAATGTTATAGTAGAGTTTTCTTACATAAGGTCCTATGTTCATGATATGTTAGTGAAGAAAAAATAAGAGAAAGTGATGAGAAATGGTGTAGAAAAAGAAAATAAGGGTGTTATAACATGGTAATTAATATTTTGTACTAAAACAGTTTTGGACAGCAGCAGTAGTCTAACTTTGAAAAATCACCAAAAATTTTAGAAATCTAATTATAGGATGAATAAAATATGAAATTAAAGCTTATTAAGTCTAGTTTCTTATAGAAGAAATTATGTAAGCAATGGAATTGTAAATCATGAGATATGATGAATTTTGTGAGACAAGGTCAGAATGATTTTGGGTTCCCCTGTTCTGACTTTGTAAAATCATAAAAATCTGGATAAAAATAATTAGGGGTTTAAATTTATATTTTTAGAATCCTGAATGAGTCTATTTTCAATATAAACAAACGGGAACATCATTTGAATTCTGTAAAATGAGATAATTAATTTTTAGTGAAGAAGGGTCAGAACTGTTAGACAGCAGAACAGGGGTAAATTTAAAGAATAAACTGTACTTATTGGATAAACTAAAAATTCTAAAAATTTTATGGTAAGAAGATATATGAGTCTAGTTTCAGGAAAAATTAGCGGATCTTAATTTTGAGTTCTATAGCTCCAGATATAAATAATTTAGTGACCATGATGCAGATAGACAGCTTGAATATTCATAAAAGTAAATAATAAAAATTATGGATAATGTTACTTACAAGTGTATTATCTACATTAAGGATGTGGAATGGAGAGGAGGAGGAGGAAAAATATGTATGAATATTCATCTAGCATGGCTAATTTGCATATTCTAGGCTCAAGGACTAAATTGAATAAAAGTAAAATTTTATGGGCAATTTTGTAAAAATGTAAAAATGATCAAATTGCATGAAATGGATTATTTTATTATTTAAATTACAAAATTGAATGAAATTATTAATTTAGTTCAAGATCGGGGGAAAACATGTTTTAGGGATTAAATTGAAAAGTGTTGAAAGAATAAATTGAAAAGTGTTGAAATTATAGAAAATTCTGATATTTTATAGAATTCATGAACTCATTATCAATATATATAAGAATAATAGCTGGAAATAAGGATTAAATTGCAAGAATTTTATTTTCCCGACCCTAAGGATGAAATCGTCATTAATTAAGAGTTCGGGGCAAAATGGTGGTAAATTTTGCCTAAAGCATTAATTAAATGCATTAGTATATGAAATGAATGAAAATGATGATCAAATTTATTTATAAAGATCTGAACGACTCAAATATGAGACTCGATCGTGAAAAAGAAAAGATATCGGATTAATGAAATTATAAACACAAACAAGCAATGAGGTAAGTTTGTGTAACTTGAATTGTATTTTAAATACTTGAAATATGTGGTTATGTGATGAAAATATGATTTGAATATTCAATTCATGATATTTGATGAAATATTGATAATACTCAAAATAAATTGAAAATAAATCTCGGTTGAATGAAAAGGAAAAATTCGATGGATCTCTCGAAAAGGAATTGACGGTAAAAGGATCTAGCCCGACGGGTGATCCTATCCTGATATAGCCCTCCCGAAGAATATGTGTAAAATGGATTTAGCCCGGACGGGTAATCCGAATCGTGGTCCAATTTAGCTCGGATCGGTATTTCAGATCCAAACTCATTAGAGTAATTGTCGCGCAGGGGATTTAGCCTGGACTGTAATCCCGACAATACTCTATGAGTTTATATTACAGGATTTAGCCTAGACCGTAATCCCACTTTAAGGATGAGGTTCGCGAGTGTGCTCTCGATATGAAACGTGAAAGACCATGGTTGAAAGATACCATGGCAACCTGATATGAAATGTGTAAGACCATGGTTGAAAGATACCATGGCAACTCGATATGAAATGTGTAAGACCATGGTTGAAAGATACCATGGCAACCTGATATGAAATGTGTAAGACCATGGTTGAAAGATACCATGGCAACGTGATATGAAATGAACAAGACCATGGTTGAAAGATATCATGGCAACATGACAGAAAATGAGTAAGACCATAGTTGAAAGATACTATGGCATCATGTCAAAGATGAATAAGACCGTGGATGGGAGATGCTATGACATCTGTTGAACAATTGATATCCGGTAATATGTATCGATGACGAATGGTTATATGAAATGGTTGTGTGTAATGTTTACAAGAACTAGTCATATGGAAATATATATGTACAAAATAGTTGTATGAAATAATTATGAAGATAGATAAACGAAATAAGTATGAGTACATGGAATATAAATTATGTTAGGTTTGATATAAGCTATTATCGGAATAAATATACATAAAATATATGGAAATGATGGAGTATGAAATATTAATATAATGAAATGAATCATATATGCTTATGAAGAAACGGTAAGAGCATGATATGTTTCATGACATGTACATATATGATTATCTTTGATATGTTGATACAAGAAAATTATGTAAGTTGAGACTATTATTGAACTCAAGTACGATATGTCGAGAAAATAGTTATATCAATGTTGAATTTATATGAGATATGTGCAAGTACACTAACAATATTATTGTTTGATGCTTATACAAGTACTAATCTGTTGATTGAATGGTAATATATATTTATTTACATGATGCATTGAATCGGTAAGCATTTAAATTTTTTTTAAGTAATCTGCAAATGGTAGTAATGCTCCGAAACCCTGTTCTGGCAACGGATACGGGTTAGGGGTGTTACATTTAGTGGTATCAGAGCTATGGTTTAGTCGGTTCTCGGACCAAACGTAGTATATGTGAAGTCTAAAAACACATGTCATTATAATATGTGATAGTATGATATCTCCCGACTCTGATGAGATTTGTTTTACTATTAAAATGAGATGCTTTCTGACCTAAGATAATTCTTATAATGCTAAAAACGATACTCAGGTATATGAGTAAAAAGTTGATTAGAATCAATCAGAATTCATAAAGGTATGAATAAATACATGTCGATGATGAATGTTATGTGTATTAATAAAAGTAAATTATATTGCTACATGAAATATTGTGCTGATGACTAAATTACAAAATATATAAAATTGGTATATGAAGTACATGATAAGTATTATTAGTAAATTGTGGATGAATAGTGAATTTTGAAAAATATTACATGTATTAAAGGTAGAGAAGACATAAATAAACGGATTATTGATACAAGGATTAAATTGTAAAGCATGTAAAAGCATTATGCGAAAGGTGTAAAAGTGATATGCGTGCATGAAATAATTTGCCCAAGTAGGCAAGATTAGAACTACTAGGATATTAAGGAACCTCAAAGATGCTCTCTCGATTACTAGCAAGTTAGTGCTCTCGATTATTAGCACATTCAAAGATATTCGTACTCTCAGATAGCACTTCAATGTTCTCTGTTTTATAGTGCATAATAATGCACCTCTGTATAAGTCCCGTATATCCAAAGTGTTCTATCTAGTCTACTGGGCCTCTACTAAGTAAAAAGTAAACAATTTTACGTTCTGAAGAAAATGATTATCTCTCGAGTAAAAATGTTAGTTATGATAAAGCAGAACTCGTAAAAGTACGGATAAATGTTTTATAGTACTTGAGAATGATAAATGTTATATGAGTAAATACATAAAAATTAAATTATGAGGTTTTACGATCTATACCCCTTTACTAATACAGTTATATGCAATCTATACTAGTCAATAGATTGGTGAAAAAAAATTGCAAAAATATTTGAATATAGCCATTATAATTGGGTATATTATATTAAATTTTTGGGGTTTTATATGGGTATCTTATATATACTGATATTTTCAGAGGCATATGGAACTGTTCATGTTTGGATACTATAATCAATATATGGAAAGGTTGGATAAATATGCTAATAGACAGAAATTATCGCAAGTCTGATTGATTCACAAGTGCTACTACTCTATTTTTCTTTGGTTTTCCAAGCCAATATATGTGATAGAACACTTGATAATAAGATTCATAAGATATTATTTTCTATTTCTGTTGGTAGAAGCTCTAAAAGGCAAATGTGAAATAGTGTATTGAAAATAAATTGTGAAATAAAAGGATAGAGAATAGATATAAATGATAAACTGGGTGAATATGTACAAAAAGAAACTATAAAACTATAGAAATAATGAAATTCATGATCAAAAGAAAACAAGGAAATTTCGAGGACGAAATTTATTTTAAGAGGGAAAGAAATGTAATACCCTGAAAATATTTACAGTAAGATATTATCCTTGATATAGTAAAATAAAGAAATAAAGTGAAAAAAAAAAGAAAAGAAAAAGAAAAAGAAAGAAAGAAAAGAAAAAAAAAAAGGAAATTTTGAGATATGTCAATATTGAGAAGTATATTATGATATATTAATTCAAGAAAGGACTAAATTGTAAAAGTGAGAAAAGTTTTGTTGCACAAGAGTAAATACTCAAAATTTGAGGGGTTAAAGTGTAAATATGAAAAATTTGAAGGACCAATAGTGTAAATATTTTAAGAGTGGAATAATCTAGAAACTAAGGAAAATGGATGAATTAGGACCAAATTGAATAGATGAAGAAATTATGAGGGACTAAATTGCAATTTTACCAAATTAAATGATGACTTAAGGATGGAATTTTAAAAGATAATGAAGGGCAAAATGGTCAATTGGAAGAGAGAGAAATCTAGAAAGTAATAATGATGCTAGAGATATTTTGATATTTTATAATTATTTAATTAGATAAATATTATTTTATTAATATTTTAATAAGATATTTTATTATTATTTTATTATTATTTTATTAGTATATAAAGAAAGAAAGATGAGAAATTCTCATCCATATTTTCTCATGCACTAACGTGAGAGAAAGAGAGGAAGAAAGAAAGTTTTGCTTTCTTTACAATTTGGTCCTTTTACCAAAAATTCACTATTTTCACCCAAAAATCAAATGAATTTCTATAACTACCAAGAGAGAAAAATGTTAAGGAGACCATGGGGAGTTAGAATATCAAGTTGGATTCATGAAATAGAAGCTGGAGGAGAGAGAAAATCAAGTTAAAGATTAGTATCAATAGAACAAGGTAAGTATATCAAGATTTCAATATGTTTTTAAGTTTGTTATTATTGACAAAGCATGGAAATAATGTTATAGTAGAGTTTTCTTACATAAGGTCCTATGTTCATGATATGTTAGTGAAGAGAAAATAAGAGAAAGTGATGAGAAATGGTGTAGAAAAAGAAAATAAGGGTGTTATAACATGGTAATTAATATTTTGTACTAAAACAGTTTTGGACAGCAGCAGTAGTCTAACTTTGAAAAATCACCAAAAATTTTAGAAATCTAATTATAGGATGAATAAAATATGAAATTAAAGCTTATTAAGTCTAGTTTCTTATAGAAGAAATTATGTAAGCAATGGAATTGTAAATCATGAGATATGATGAATTTTGTGAGACAAGGTCAGAATGATTTTGGGTTCCCCTGTTCTGACTTTGTAAAATCATAAAAATCTGGATAAAAATAATTAGGGGTTTAAATTTATATTTTTAGAATCCTGAATGAGTCTATTTTCAATATAAACAAACGGGAACATCATTTGAATTCTGTACAATGAGATAATTAATTTTTAGTGAAGAAGGGTCAGAACTGTTAGACAGCAGAACAGGGTAAATTTAAAGAATAAACTGTACTTATTGGATAAACTAAAAATTCTAAAAATTTTATGGTAAGAAGATATATGAGTCTAGTTTCAGGAAAAATTAGCGGATCTTAATTTTGAGTTCTATAGCTCCAGATATAAATAATTTAGTGACCATGATGCAGATAGACAGCTTGAATATTCATAAAAGTAAATAATAAAAATTATGGATAATGTTACTTACAAGTGTATTATCTACATTAAGGATGTGGAATGGAGAGGAGGAGGAGGAAAAATATGTATGAATATTCATCTAGCATGGCTAATTTGCATATTCTAGGCTCAAGGACTAAATTGAATAAAAGTAAAATTTTATGGGCAATTTTGTAAAAATGTAAAAAATGATCAAATTGCATGAAATGGATTATTTTATTATTTAAATTACAAAATTGAATGAAATTATTAATTTAGTTCAAGATCGGGGGAAAACATGTTTTAGGGATTAAATTGAAAAGTGTTGAAAGAATAAATTGAAAAGTGTTGAAATTATAGAAAATTCTGATATTTTATAGAATTCATGAACTGTTATCAATATATATAAGAATAATAGCTGGAAATAAGGATTAAATTGCAAGAATTTTATTTTCCGACCCTAAGGATGAAATCGTCATTAATTAAGAGTTCAGGCAAAATGGTAAATTTTGCCTAAAGCATTAATTAAATGCATTAGTATATGAAATGAATGAAAATGATGATCAAATTTATTTATAAAGATCCGAACGACTCAAATATGAGACTCGATCGTGAAAAAGAAAAGATATCGGATTAATGAAATTATAAACACAAACAAGCAATGAGGTAAGTTTGTGTAACTTGAATTGTATTTTAAATACTTGAAATATGTGGTTATGTGATGAAAATATGATTTGAATATTCAATTCATGATATTTGATGAAATATTGATAATACTCAAATAAATTGAAAATAAATCTCGGTTGAATGAAAAGGAAAAATTCGATGGATCTCTCGAAAAGGAATTGACGGTAAAAGGATCTAGCCTTGACGGGTGATCCTATCCTGATATAGCCCTCCCGAAGAATATGTGTAAAATGGATTTAGCCCTGACGGGTAATCCGAATCGTGGTCCAATTTAGCTCGACTGGTATCTGCATCCAAACTCATTAGAGTAATTGTCGCTGCGTGGGGATTTAGCTTTGACTGGTAATCCCGACAATAGTCTATGAGTTTATATTACTGAGATTTAGCCTAGACCGTAATCCCACTCGTAAGTAAGGATGAGGTTCGCGGGAGTGTGCTCTCTGATATGAAACGTGAAAGACCATGGTTGAAAGATACCATGGCAACCTGATATGAAATGTGTAAGACCATGGTTGAAAGATACCATGGCAACCTGATATGAAATGTGTAAGACCATGGTTGAAAGATACCATGGCAACCTGATATGAAATGTGTAAGACCATGGTTGAAAGATACCATGGCAACCTGATATGAAATGTGTAAGACCATGGTTGAAAGATACTATGGCATCATGTCAAAGGTGAATAAGACCGTGGATGGGAGATGCTATGACATCTGTTGAACAATTGATATCCAGGTAATATGTATCAGATGACGAATGGTTATATGAAATGGTTGTGTGTAATGTTTACAAGAACTAGTCATATGGAAATATATATGTACAAAATAGTTGTATGAAATAATTATGAAGATAGATAAACGAAATAAGTATGAGTACGTGGAATATAAATTATGTTAGGTTTGATATAAGCTATTATCGGAATAAATATACATAAAATATATGGAAATGATGGAGTATGAAATATTAATATAATGAAATGAATCATATATGCTTATGAAGAAACGGTAAGAGCATGATATGTTTCATGACATGTACATATATGATTATCTTTGATATGTTGATACAAGAAAATTATGTAAGTTGAGACTATTATTGAACTCAAGTACGATATGTCGAGAAAATAGTTATATCAATGTTGAATTTATATGAGATATGTGCAAGTACACTAACAATATTATTGTTTGATGCTTATACAAGTACTAATCTGTTGATTGAATGGTAATATATATTTATTTACATGATGCATTGAATCGGTAAGCATTTAAATTTTTTTTAAGTAATCTGCAAATGGTAGTAATGCTCCGAAACCCTGTTCTGGCAACGGATACGGGTTAGGGGTGTTACAGAAAATAAATTGAGTTTCAAGTCGGCGATAAGGTATTTTTAAAAGTGTCTCCATGGAAGAAAGTTCTTAGATTTGGTCGGAAAGGCAAGTTAAGTCCACGTTTTATCGGACCGTATGAGATAATTGAAGGAGTTGGACCGGTAACATATCAGTTAGCATTACCACCTGAATTAGAGAAGATTCATGATGTGTTCAACGTATCTATGTTACGTCGGTATCGTTCGGATCCTTCACATGTAATTTCACTGATAGAAATTGAGCTACAACCGAATATGACTTACAATGAAAAACCGATTAATATTTTAGCTCGAGAGGTCAAGCAACTAAGAAATAAAAGTATCGCTCTCGTGAAAGTATTATGGAAAAAGCACGAGTAGAAGAGGCTACATGGGAGCCTGAGGAAACTTTAAGGAATCAATACCTACACCTATTTACCGGTAAGATTTTCGGGGACGAAAATCCCTAAAGGGGGAGAGAGTTGTGATATCCCAAATTAGGGCCTAATCAGAATAGTGATTTTGAGACCACAAATCCGAGATAGAAATAATTATTTTATAATTATTTTTATTTTTAGGTCTATGATATGATTGCATGATCGTGTGAAAATTTCGTGAAGAAATTCTATGCATAAAGTGCTTAATTTGAAATTAGGGACTAAATTGAATAAGTTGCAAAACTTGCATTCTAGAAGCTTTTAGTATGAACTTGCTTTGGAATATTAATTAGGAGGTCTTAAATAGAAATTTAACCAATTTCTAAAATTTTGGACAAAAATGGGCTTGTACATGAAAAATTACAAAGAAAGGCATTAAGGGCATTTTTGTCATTTGGTAAATATAGTAATTAAAAAGGGAAAAATAACACAAAATAGACTCATCTTCTCCATAAAGGGCTGCCAAAATTTGTTTGTCACCATAGCTAGGGTTCCCAACATTTTTAAGCCTTGATTGTAAGTGATTCCAAGTCCCGTTTTTAATGTTGTTTACGTTTTTGGAGTCCCGGTAACTTGATTAAGCTTATTCTAGCAATAATTTAACCTAGGGTTTATGTTTGGAAAAATACCCATAGGTGAAATGTGTTTATTTTTATGTTTTATGGTAGAATATAAAGCTTAAAATTGTGTTAAACGACTTTTGCTAAGCGATTTTACGTGAAAATGAGTAAAATGACATAATCGGTAAAAATACCTAACGTTCATAAGTATATGTTAGAGTGAGAATTTGATGTTGCCTTAGAAGGGAAAAATGATCAGCATGTCATAAAACATAAGAAAATAGGATGAAGTTTAATTTCCGAGCCTTGGGTCAAAAGTGTAAATATGTAAAAGTTTAGGGGTAAAAATGTAGTTTTGCCAAAGTTTGAGTCAATGACTGTTTTAATAAATGTGAGTAGTAAATAAGCTAAATTTTTTATTATAGATCAAGAGAAACGAGATTCAAGTCGTGATCGAGGGAAAAATAAAGTTTCCGAGGAATAGGCTCGATTTCTAACATTTTGTACCGAGGTAAGTTCATGTGTAAATGTGGTAACATAATTGTTATTTTAAATAATTTAATGATATTGATATGATATGGTGATTATTATTATGAAATATTATGCTTTGTGGTTATTATTGAGTAATGTTCAAATTATGTATGTTACTTGATACATATGAATTGCTACCGAGTATTGGTTTCGACATTCCGTGGAAGACGGCAAAGATGGGTAATCAAAGAAAAGCCCGTTTGAACCTTGGGAATAGATTAGAATACAAGTGACATGTCACTAGGATATTTGAGTTCCGAACTCGTTGAGTTGAGTCCGAGTTCACTTATGGATGTGAACGCCCGAGCTCGTTGAGTTGAGTCCGAGTTCGCTTATGGGCGGGTTACATGGTAGCTTGGCTACATAATTTTCGTAGGCTATTGAGTTTGTCTAGCTACGGGTATGGCACTTATGTGCATTCAATCCGTGTATTCGAATTATATTCCGATGTGTTCAACGGGTGAATCTTAAGTGAATAAGGAGAATGCCTAAAATGAAGGTGACATGTTGGTAAGTGTGGTGAATGAGAAAATTTGATAGGTATGTACTTAAACCCTCGGGTTGAAAACTTGGTATGATGAAATCGTGGTAAGATATTAAATGTAAATATAACATGAATGTCTTGGTGTTGTTTATGTAAATGATGTTTTATGTTGGATTGCATGATTATGGTACTTGCTATTTGCATGTGAACTTTCTAAGCATTTATGCTTACTCCCTCTTTTCCATTCTTTGTAGTTTTGACAAGCCAAATCGAAAATCGGGAACGGTCGGAGGTATCGTTCACACTATCAGTGGATCATTTTGGTATAGTGGCTTATATACTTCGAGTATGGCATGTATAGCATTACAATCATTTTCTGTATATAATCTTATGATATGGCTATTGAATGGTAAGAAAATGTTTGGTGGTGATTAGTCATTGGAATGGCTACTCAAAGATCAGATTTGGTGTTATGTATGCTTAATGTGTTATCTAATCCATAGAAATTCATAAAAAAGGTGAAATTTGTTATAAATCAGTATCATACAGCAGCAATGACGTGAGTTTAAAAAATCACTAAAAATATTAGAGACATAATTAGATGGTGAGTAAAATATTAATTTTAAGCTTATTATGTCTATTTTCATATGAAAGAAACAAAACAGGTAAATGAGTTGTATTTTATGAGATATTTGAGTTTTGGTGGAACAGGGTCAGAGTGATTTCTGAATCCCCTATTCTGACTTTAGAAATTCAGTAAAAATTGTAGAAAAATAATGAGGAGTCATAGTTTATATGTATAGATTCATTTTTTATTCTACTTTTAATATAAATAAACATAATAGTCATCTAAATTTTGTATAGAGAGAAAAGTGATTCGTAGTGAACAGAGGTCAGAGCAATCAAATACTGAAACAAGTGAAAATTTAACTAATAAACTGTACTAATTGGACAAACCAAAAATTATAGAAAAAAATTAGTAAATATATATATAAGTCTAGTTTCAGATAAAATTTACGGATTTGAATTTTGAGTTTTGTAACTCAAGATATGAATTTTTTAGTGACTATGATGCAGATGGGCAGTTTATTACAAAAGATGAAATAAATTGTTTGAAATTGTTTAAGTGATAATTTAAGCCTGTTAACGCCTCGTGCTCGACTCCGGTGACGGTATTGGATAAGGGGGTGTTACATTACTTAACTCAAATATCTTGAGTGTATAACCATCAACTCAACACCTATTGCATCATGCTCCACAAATAAGTCATCGTTGGACAATTGTCCGCTTTGAAGATAGAATTTCTTGAAATATCATTTGATAATACCTACCACGAAGAACAATCCAACTATTTTACGATCACAAGAGAGTTCTATTTACTTTCAGGAAATCTCCTCAATGATATCCACATGACAATCCTACTGTGGGGTTGTAACACCCAATTTTGGCAAGTCTCGAGTTGGCAAGTAAACAATAATAATATGTGTGGCGAGATTCTATTTGCCCAATTGATGCTTTTGGTAGATAGCTCGAACGCATAGTTAATGATAAAGTATAGGGTAAGGATTGTTCTCAAAATGTGTGGATATGAATAGAAGAAGGGATTGGTAGGTTATCAAGGATTCGTGAGTAATGATGGTATCGCCAAAAGTAAGGTACATCAAGTTGGTCTAATTACTGTACAAGTCATGTTTTAACGAGATGGTCAGGATTGAATGAAGGGATAATTAAAGGATACAAAAATATTTTAGATCCTCGTATACATTTCTCTAAAGTTGCAAACCACTAATAGGGCAGTTTCAAAATTTGGTTACACGTGTCAAGTTCCACTAGGAGAATATGGGTTCCATATATATTTATTGATGTAAAATTTATAAGAAATATGGGAGTTATCTTCTTTCTTCTATTTGAAACATCATAGCTAGCTTGATTTGAAGCTGATCGAGGATCTTTTTCTTGTTTAACTAGAAGTAAAGATCGGAGTTCATGTAGGAGGTTGTTCCATATCTTGGGTAAGTATTATGGAGATGCATGTTGACTTTTGAAAGAGTAAGTTTGTTTATGTGCGTAAATAGAAAGATGAGGGAATAAGGTGTTGCATGGTGGTTATCTGGGTTACAAATGAAGATAAAAGTTATATGAATGAGTTTGAACAGTATCCCTTTGTTTTATAAGCAGTGATTGTTGGGTTTTCTTGTTGGATGTTTGGGATCTAGAGATTTAGCTGTTGTTCGTGGGTGTCAGGTAAGTCCCTAAGCTAACTCTTGTATGCTGTATGTTTTTTTATTCTGTATACTTCTGTGAAAGATCGTATAAACTATGACCTGAAACTAAAAGCAATAATATGATAAATATGTTGATATATATATGTTAGAAAAGACTTGCATGTATAGTTGGTATGAACCTGACAAGTATAGAGCATATAATGGGAAATCTGAAGTCAAAAGTATGATTGTAAGAGAATGTATGAGATGTAAGTTATGTTTGGGGAAATGCATGAAAGGTCTGTTATGTGAGTCTGTGTCTGTTCACCGTAGTGGAGTCTAAAAGGGGTCCATCAGAACTTTAATCACAATATCTAAATGAAAGCCAATGGCCATGGCACCATATCGTGTAAGACCATTGCTAGTGGGTTATAGCATCGTATGTAATGAAATAAATGAAAGTTATTACCTAATGGGGTTTTCTATGTGATATAGGATGATGATGGGAAAACCTCACGAAATGTGAGTTTAGGAAAATCCTTATCGTGAACACACTAGAAAATAGAAGCCTTTGTGGTAATCTATGAGATGGAAGGCTTTGTTGAGATCTAAGGAAAGGAAAGCCCTTATGGAAAATAAAGAAAAGAACGCTTTCGTGGCGCACAAAAAGAATGGCCACTGTGGCAACCATTTAAGGGAAAAACCTCTGTGGCAGACTCTGAAAGAAAGAAATGGTGTTCCCAAAGAACACCGAAGGATAATATGTATGGTGAACTTTAAAGGAATGATAGGTATAACGAACCCTAAAGGAAAAGCCCGTGTGGGATATCATGTACACTTCTAATAAGATAATTTAATGTGTTTCCTTTGTGAAAAACTCCATATGAGTTGTTGGGGTGGACCCTGCATGGTCTTAAGAAATGAATAACAAAATGGAATGTGCCAGAATACGTGGCAAATTCGAAGTATGGGTTAATTAGATTTTAAGAACGAATATGGGTAAGAGCTATGTCTGGTAAGTAGAATAAGTTAATATGTCTATAATTATTAGAAAAAGAAGAGTATTCTCTAGAAAGAATCAAATCGTATAATTAAAGAATGTATCTTCTGCCTTTGCACGAAATCATTCATGGATTTCAAAGAAGCGATGGCTAGATTATAAATGTAAGAAAAATAATATTTTTTCCATATAGGCTTCTGGAATGGGTATGGTTCAGGAATTACGATAGTGTAGAGTGAAGAATGCGAGTAATGTATTAAGATACAGAAAGTACGGCATGATTTTAGAAGTTAGGGGTAAGATCTATGGTACCAAGAATGGCACTTTAGGAAGGTACTCGCTAGAGACAATGTGAAGAACAAAGAACAATGATGGCTAACTGAATTGCCGGATGTGAAATACAAAAATGATTTAAATGGATGTTTATCTCACTAAGTTCTTATGAACTGACCTCTATGCTTTATGTTACAGGTATGTTGATTTGGATCTGTGTCAAGAGAGACTATGCCAAAGGAGTGGCGTATCGAGCTATTATGCATACAGAGCAAGTCTATTGGCTTTTTCGAGCCTGAGTTGTTTTATAGGAGACTTTTACACGGAATAATTGTAATAGACCAGGGCATCTATTCAATCATTTTTGTAAATAAATTTACTGTGTATGCCAAATGAAAATATCGTATTATTCATACTTATGTAATTCTTAAAGAAATTTATAATTAAAATATTTACAATTAAATGCAAATTTGTATGATTGAGTGAACTACATTCGAATCCATTTTATTGGATTAGGTTTGAGGCGTTACAAGGGTAGTTAAATTGCCATGCCATCACAAGAGACCATTGATGAATGCTGTAGGTCTTATTTAAGGACCTACATGCAGAGAAAAGTCTTACAATCTCTGAGATATAGAGTTTCGCTAACTTCTACAGAGAAAAGTCCGTTCGAACTGGAATAAAGTGAGCAGACTTGGTCAATCGATCCATGATGACCAAAACAAAATCCTTCTTAGTGGGTGTCAAGGGCAACCCACTAATGAAGTCCACCGTTACTTGTTCCCATTTCTACAAGTCAATCTTAACTGGCTGTAGCAAACCCTAAGGCAATCGATGCTCAGCCTTAACTTGTTGACACGTCAGATAATGAGCAATGAAATCAGTAACTTCGCGCTTCAATCCCGGGCACCAATACAGCTCACGAAGATCGTGGTACATTTTATTACCACTGGGATGCATAGCATAAGGGCTACTATGTGCCTCCCTCAGAATCAACTGCTTTAAATCAGAGTCATTTGGAAAATAGATCCGACCTCGTAAACACAGAACACCATCCCAAAATCTGAAGTACTGCCACTCTCAATCTGACGAAACCGCATACCCAAAGACTCATCCCCCAACTTCTTAACTCTAATCTGATCAATCCAAGTAGGCTTAACTTGGAACTCAGCTAACAAACTCCCATCATCAAACAGACTAAGTCGAGTGAACATCGCTCTCAAATCCATCATCGCCCTATGACTTAAAGCATCGGCCACCATGTTGGCCTTACTAGGATGGTACTTTATTGTGCAATCGTAATCCTTGAGCAATTCAATCCATCGACACTACCTGAGATTCAACTTCTTTTAAGTAAGGAGGTACTGGAGACTCTTCTGATCGGTGTAGATAATACACCTCTCACCATACAGATAGTGCCTCCAGATTTTTAACGTAAAGACCATAGTAGCCAACTTGAGATCATGCATCGGATGGTTCCTTCGTGTTTCTTAAGCTGACGGAATGCATAAGCCACAACCTTTCCATCTTGCATCAATACACATCCCAAACCGACATGCGATGCATCACTATAGACCACAAACTCCTTACCGGATTCAGGCTATATCAGAACAGGAGCCTGATTCAGAATAGACTTGAGCTTCTTGAAGTTCGATTGTTGCGAATCAATCCAGACAAATGGAACGCCCTTGAAGTTTTGTCAAAGTAGCTGAAATTAGAGAGAATCCCTCGACAAACCGCCGATAATACCCTGCCAAACCCAGAAAACTACAGATCTCAGATACGTTCTTAGGCTGTTTCTAATCCAACACAGTCTCTATCTTTCTCGAATCAACACGTATCCCCTCAACAGAAACCACATGCCCCCAAAAAGTCACTTTACGCAGCCAGAACTCACACTTGCTCAACTTAGTGCAAAGCTGTTTCTCACATAGAATCTGAAACACTACTCTAAAATGCTCATCATGTTCATCCTCAATCTTAGAGTACACCAGAATATCGTTAATGAACACCACGATGAACTGATCCAAATATGGCTGAAAGACTCGATTCATCAAATCCATGAATGCAGCCGGAGCATTTGTCAGACCAAAAGGCATAACTAGGAACAAGTCCTAAATGCAGTCTTATGAACATCAGCTTTCTTAACCCTCAATTGATGATGCCCAGAACGAAAATATATCTTAGAGAACACTGAATCCCCTTGAAACTTATCAAACAAGTCATCAATCCTTGGGTGTGGATATTTATTCTTTATAGTCAACTTGTTCAGCCGCCGATAATCGATGCACATCCTCAAAATCCTATCCTTCTTCTTAACAAACAAAACTGGTGCCCCTAACGGAGACACACTAGGACAGATGAACCCACGATCCAGAAGTTCTTGCAGCTGGGCCTTAAGCTCTGTAAGCTCCTTCGATGCCATTCGGTATGGAGTGATAGACACCAGAGCTATACCCAGTAGAAGTTCAATTCCAAACTCAACGTCTCGATTTGAAGGTAAACCCAGTAACTCCTCAGGAAAGACATCTAGAAAATCTCTCACTGTTCTAATATCCCCAATAAAAGAGTCCCTAGAATCAGAAACACTAACGTAAACCAAGTACACCTTACACCCTTTTCGAACCAATTTTTTCAGCCATAAGGGTGGAGATCACATTGGAAAAATAATCTCGATGCTCACCAATCACAACCACCTCCATATCATCCTTGGTCCTTAGTACGACCCTCTTAGATGCATGGTCCAAAATGACTTGGTGCTCAACCAACCAGTCCATAGCCATAATTAAATCAAACTCCCCAAATGGAAGCTCCATCAGATTTGCCAAAAAGATAGCCCCTTATACCACTAACGGAACATCCCTATAGAGTTTACTAATCCAAGCAGACTGCCTCAATGGACTTAGTACAATAATCTCACTAGAAGTACTCTCAACAGGAAATCTTAAATTTTTAGAAATAGAACTAGCAACATAGGAATGTGTAGAACCTATGTCTATTAAAGCAGCATAAGGCACATCAAATATAAGAAACGTATCGGTGATGACATCAGGAGCATCTCTATCCTCTTAGTGTCGTGCAGCATAAACCAGTACAGGCTGCCTCGCCTCAGTCTGACTAGCACCTCTGGCCGATGCTCTCTGCCCATGAGCCATACCATTACCACCCCTAACCTAACCACGACCCCTAGGTGGCTGCTGAACTACCTTCTGAACCTGCGCAGAAACTGGTCCTGAAGCTTGCATCCAATTAGCCCTTTGTAGACACTCTCAAATACGATGCTTTAATGAACCACACCTCAAACAAGCCCCTATCCTCCTCCAACACTCGCCCGAATGGTGCCAACCATAATCACCACATAGTTAAATCCCAGTAGGAGCAACAGGAGCCCATACTCTAACTGGCCCATCAGATCTTGCCTTTTTCTTAGGCCTCTGAATAGAACTAGAGGGCTCTGAATCCCTCTTGTTCTTACCCCTCTCTCGATCCCTATTTTGGCACTCTACGCACTTAACATAGTCGGCAATCTTCACCTTCTCAACTAGAACCACAAACTCCCACTCCCTCTATGGAGCAATCAAAACCCTCAAGTTATCCCTCAGACCATCCTCAAAGTAGACGCACCTCTCACACTCAGACACCACCATGCCTCGAGTGTAATAGCTCAACCTTATACTCAGCCACAAATCTATTGCCCTATGTGAGATTCATGTACTTACGCCTGCGAGCATCCACATAGCTCGCCCCTACGTACTTACTCTGAAAGGTGGTCTTAAAGAAATCCCAATTGTAACATCTCGAATTAGGGTTTAGTCAGAATAGTAGTTTTGAGACCACAAATTTGAAATAGAAATGATTATTTTATGATTATTTGATGGTCCATGATATGATTGCATGCTTGCGTAAAATTTTCATGAATAAATTCTATGCCTAAGATGTCCAATTTGACTTTAGGGACTAAATTGAATAAGTTGCAAAACTTGTGTTCTAGAAGTTTTAAGCATGAAATTGCATTGAATTATTAATTAGAGGTCCTTAAATAGAAATTATACCAAGTTCTAAAATTTGGAAAAAAATGGCTATGAATAGGAAAAATTTGAAAGAAAGGCCTTAAGGGCATTTTTCTCATTTGGTAAATAAAAGAATAAAAAGGAAAAATGAAGTGAAAATATTGTCCAAATTCTTCAAGCCATAGTCGAATTTTACAAGGATTCCATAGCTAGGGTTTTCAACTTTTCAAGCTTGATTGTAAGTGCTCCCTAGCCCCATTTTTTGTGTTCTTTGCATTTTTGAAGTCCTTGAAGCATGATCTATCCATTTCTACCATTATTTTGAGCTAGGGTTCATGCATGAAATTTCACCCATGTGTAACATGCTTGTATTTTGATGTTTGATGGAGGAATATGAATGTTTGATGTGTGATAAACGCCTTTTGCTAAGTGATTTTTAGTGAAAACACCTAAAAAGTGTAAATAAGTGAAAAGTGAAATAAAGGAAAATATGGGCTGATATGAGGTAGGATATGGATCAGCTAGGCTTGGATAACCAAGAAATTGCATACATTTCATTTTACGAGCCTAGGGACTAAAGTGTAAATAAGTGAAAAGTTAGGGGTAAAAAGGTAATTTTACCAAAGTATATGTTATGAGTCGATGTGAGTAATGTGTGTATTGAGAAAGTTAAATTTGGCATTATAGATCAGGAAAAGCATGATTCAGGCCTTGATCGAGGGAAGAACAAGGTTTACGAGGATTAGGCTCGTTTTTATCATTTTTTGTACCGAGGTAAGTTCATTTGCAAATAATGCAACATGTACTGTGCTTTAAATGCTTTCATATTGCATTTATGGTAAGTACATACATATTTCATGTGATGTTGTATCATGCGTTTATTGCCTAAATTGTATCATGAATTATGCTTTGATTTCTCCATGAATATGTGATTTGGTGCTATGAGCATTGAAATCGATGTTACAAGAAGTTCGACCGAAATATGGTATCGAAGAATCCCGTTTAGGAATAGTTTAGGATACAAGTGACATGTCACTAGGAATTATGTAATATGAACTCATTGAGTTGTGTCTGAGTTCATGATATATGTGACATCCGAACTCATTAAGTTGGGGTCTGAGTTCATGATATGTATGATGCATGTTTTGGTATCCGGGTACTGGTCTCGTATATCTTATTAATGGCGGGGTAGTCCAGCATGTGTTACGGATACCTAAGAGCCTATATGAGCAGTCTCGTGGGTAGCTCGTAAGTGAGCAACATGTGGTCTGAGATATGGAGTAGCATTGGCTATATATGAGGCACTTAGGTGTAAGTTTCCGATGTATCCGGTAGTATTCCGAGTGTTCAACAGATAGTTCAAGAGAAACTCAATGAGCGATCTTAATGATTGCATCAATACAAGAAAGTAAGTTATTATGTGCAAGTGGCACAAGTATGTACATCGAACTCATGTGAATGACATGAAATATGATGAGCTTGTGGTAAGAACATGTATATATATATGAGAAATAAGTTCATGAGATTTTATAAAATGCAAGATTATGTTCGTTATGTTATATGCACGATTTATGTATGTTTAAGTTGCATTTTATTTGCATGTGAACTTACTAAGCTTTATGCTTACCCCCTTTCTTTTCCATCTCTTATAGTTTTGCCAAGTTAGCTGGGGGATCGAAAGATGTCGGAGGCACGATCACACTATCAGTTGAACATTTGAGGTATAGCTAGCCTTATTATTTTGAGTATGTCATGTATATGGATTTGGCCTTTTTGTTATGTGTTATATTGATTAGCCAAATGTGTTGGCTCATAATGGTATCATGATTATTTTGTATATGGCCATGAGAGGTGGCTCATATTGATTATTTTGGGTTGTAACCCTATTTATCGATGCATGCATGCAACTGTGTTGATGCTTCAATATGGTTATGATTGATTGTGGTTAATGAGTGTGATGATTGACATGTACGTTTGATGATTGTGTTATGGTTAATAAGTATGCAATGAATGTGGTAGAAATGTGTAACTTGGAGGTAAATTGGTAAAGATGATAAACAAACATGAAATTGGTGTGGAATGCCATATGAAAGTATGATAATTTGAATGGGTGACATGTTGACTTTACTAAGTCATAGTTTAATCATGAATGTGAATGTTTGAATAATCAAATGTGCTACGTTGCATGCCATGAAGTGAATATAAATGTGTGAATGTTTGAGGGTGGCAAATGGCTTGGAAAATAGCCTAGAAATTGTCCACACGGTCAGACACACGGGCATGTGTCTAGGCCGTGTGTGACACACGGTTTGCCCCATGGGCGTGTGATCCAGCCATGTGTCCCCTGCAGTCTAATTATGCAAAATAGAATGCTCAGTAGTAAACACACAGGCAGAGGCACGGCCATGTGTCTCAGTCTTGTGAAGGACATGGCCTTAGGACATTGGCGTGTGCCTAGTGTCACGGGGATAGACTTTTCGTCTTGCAATCCGTGCGGCCTTAGGTGATTTGCTCGTCCAAACTCGCCTAAGTCAGCCTTTTCTTGAATGAGGATTCCTTAAGAACTCCTCCAAGGCACCAACTCGAATAGCGGAAGCAAACTTATGCCAAAAGAAGCTTATAAGAACAACAGAAAGCCACAGAAAAGATCGCACACAAAGTGTTTGAGTAAATGCTCTCAGAACTCTATTACTTTTAAGAATTCTCAAATACAATGGATGATTTGCAAGTGAGGGGAAGGCTCTCTATTTATACTTGAGCTCCCCCAAAATCGACGGACAAGATACAATTACATCGACGGACGAGATTAACCATATCCCTTAATTTAAGGGATTTTACAAGATATTGCCATATCAAATCCTATCTAATCTTACAAGATATGATTCTCTCTATCTTTAAGATTAGTTACCATAGTTGCTTAAGTTGCCATATCTGCTATCGGGCCAACTCGGCTTCAATCGACAGCTTCTCCAACGCCTTGAATCGGGGACGCTTTCTTGTGGGCTAAATGATCCCCATCTTATCAACAGACCTCCATGGGGCGCATCTTGTGCCATGGTCACGGGTCTTGAACTCTGACCCGTGAAATTCTCCCCCACCCATTCTCGCAAAGCCCTCGTTGCGACTTCCGAATGGCACTGACTTGATTCATTTTGGATCTCACTCGTTGCCTTGGCTTCCTCCCGACTCGCTTCCTGATCGGGTTGTTCCTTCTTTCGAACTTTTTGCCTCGGCTTCCATCGCCTCTTATCTTGAATCGTCACACTCGTTGGTACATCACGTTGGTAAGAAGTCTCCGCACTAACTTGCCCCAATTTTGACTTGTTCCCTTTTGAATCGCCTTGATTCTCATTCCTTGGCTTCGTGTTGCCCACAGTCCCTCGGCTTCCTTGCTTATGAACTCTAAAAGGGCCCTTACGACCTTGCCAAGCCAACAAGTCAGAATTTAAAACACTATCAGAGTGTTTGCAATGTACCTTTCTCGCAGCATTTACTCGTCCCCGATCAAGCTTTCGCACCGCTCCTTTTTCTCGGCCCGATGCACAACCCACCTTTCCCATAGGTGTCGGCTCCACAGTCGAATCTACAGGCTTCATATCGATCTCTTGCACCTCTAATTCTTCCGAAATGGCTTTCGTAGCATCCTGTTCCATCGAGTCAATGTTCCTCCTATACGAAACATCCTCGAGCAGTTGGATCGATGACAAAACCTTTGTCCCAACCTTCATATCCCGATGCACTGGCACAACAATCTTTGATAATGGACCAGTGACAATATGAATCTGATCGGCCCATGGGTACAGAACCGTCTGAATCCTGTCAAGGAAGTTTAAGCCAAGCACATAATCGTAATCATCTAATTGGATTACCTCGAATTCTTCCTTGCCCTTCCATTCGCCGATTTGTAGTTCCACGTCACGAACTACTCCCATAGTTGGGCCCTCCTCGGAATTTACCGTCTTGATCTTCCTATTCGATTTCTTAATCGAAAGACCAAGTTTCTTCGCAGCCTTCTCCGATATGAACAAATCCGATGCTCCCGTATCAATAAGAGCACTCCCATTTCGACCTGCAATGTTGATGTCTACGAATATCAACCCTTCCCTACCATTCCTTTTTTTTGGGAAGAGAATCATCGAATTGACCCTCGATGTCTTTTTCTCAACAGGCTTTGCCTCTTCCGGCTCATCACTCTTCTTGATAGCCGAAAACGTAGATACCTTTGGGCAGTCCCTCTTCATGTGCGGCCCATTACAAAAGTAGCATCTCAACTTTCCTCTCTTCTTTTTCTGGCTATTGGATCTTCTTTTCCCATTTCGTGGTTTTCTATTACCACCATCGCTGCCACTACCGCTACCATAATAGCTATGTCCCTCTTCGTCTTCCTCATGGTGCCCACCATTGTCCCTCCCATTGGGCTTGGAAGATGCGAACCTGTCACTCCTCGGAACAAGTTCCACTAGGGACTCCGCCACCATCATGGCATTGGTTAGTTCTTGAACTCTACGACGTTGCAATTCTTGCTTCGCCCATGGTTTCAGCCCATCTGTAAAAAGAAAAAATGCTTCCTTTTCGCCAAATCAAATCTCAAGCATGAGTTCGCCGAACTCCCGCATACTCCCCTAACCGTGTGCTCTCGCTTGCGTAAGCCGCCGCAACTTTGCTCGAGCTTCATTCTCAAAGATACTCGTGGTCAAACTGTGCTTTAAACTCCTTTTGGAACTCCTCCCAAGTCCCAATCTCGGTCCCACCACGTCTAACATCAGTGGACCTACGTCGCCACCATAACAAAGCAACGTCAGTAAATACATAGCAACAGTGTTTACCTTTGCGGCATCATCCTTGATGCCAATCGCACGGAAGTATTGCTCCATGGCCCAAAGAAAATTGTCCACCTCATTTGTGGACCTTGCCCCTTTAAACACTTTCGGTTTGGGCACATCCATTGCTTGTTGCTTCGGCTTCGAAGCCAACATCCCATTACCTATGGCAGCCTTGAAAACCTTGAGCTCTCCCTTAAGCTCCTTGATCATCTCGAGCTCCCCCTTAAGCTCGTTGATCTCCTCTTTCAACGCTATTACCATAGCCTCGAGAGCATCATCCTTCCCAGCCAGCTTCTTTACCGAGGAACCGATAGTATCCAACACATATTCCTTGAGATGTTCTTGCATAGTTTGCAGCCCATCATGAAGACTATCACCGACTTCATCAATCCTCTCTTTGACATCCCCCATGGATTTCTCGAGAGTGACGACTCGTTCCTCCAAAGTTGACAACAAGTCCCTTGATCGACTTGCTTTTCTGGCCCTTCCTCGGGTCTCCATTGGCTCATTCGACCAACTACTACTTTTTCGACATCCCAACAAAGGCCTTCAACCAACAAATCGATACCAAATGTCACGGGATAGACTTTTCGCCTCTTGCAATCCGTGCGGCCTTAGGTGATTTGCTCGTCCAAACTCGCCTAAGTCACCTTTTTCTCGAATGAGGATTCCTTAAGAACTCCTCCAAGGCACCAACTCGAATAGCGGAAGCAAACTTATGCCAAAAGAAGCTTATAAGAACAACAAAAGCCACGTAAAAGATCGCACACAAAGTGTTTGAGTAAATGCTCTCGTAACTCTATTACTTTTAAGAATTCTCAAATACAATGGATGATTTACAAGTGAGGGGAGGCTCTCTATTTATACTTGAGCTCCCCAAAACCGACTTTGACAAGATACAATTACATCGATGCATTTAGATTAACCATATCCCTTAATTTAAGGGATTTTACAAGATATTGCCATATCAAATCCTATCTAATCTTACAAGATATGATTCTCTCTATCTTTAAGATTAGTTACCATAGTTGCCTAAGTTGCCATATCTCGCTATCGGGCCAACCAGCTTCAATCTAACAGCTTCTCCAACAGTTCCTTGAATCGGGCGCCTCTTGTGGGCTAAATGATCCCCATCTTATCAACAGACCTCCATGGGGCGCATCTTGTGCCATGGTCACGGGTCTTGGACTCTGACCCGTGACACTAGGCCGTGTGAAGTCTACACCTAATTTTTGGAATTTAATTCATCACACGGTCTAAGCACACGGGCGTGTGACTTGGCCGTGTGATATTATTTTCTGGATGACGTCATAGTCAGAGAGTTACACGGACTTAGGACATGAGCGTGTCCCATGCTACACGGGCGTGTGTGACCACACGACCTACCCATACGGGCATGTGACTCCAAAATAAGAAAACTTTCTAAGTGTTTAAAAGGTTCTGAAAGTTCTCAGTTTAGTCCCAAACCACTTTTGATGTATGTTTCGGGTCTTGTAGACCCTTACAATGGACAGTTTGCATGTGATTGAAAAGTTTTAAATTGGGACAAAATTTTATGACTCGGTTTTATATGAATGTTTATGTTTAAACCCGATAACGCCTCGAACCCTGTCCCGGAATCAGGTATGGGTAAAGGGTGTTACATTTAGTGGTATCAAAGCTACAATTTAGTCAGTTCTCAGACTAACGTAGCATGTGTACGAGTCTAGCTATACATGCCATACATATATTACGATAGTGTGACGACTCTTGACGATTTAAAAATGCGTTTTCATATAGTAAATGGATCCCGATAGAGCAGTGGCGGATGATGTTAAAAGTAACGTGCCTGCTCCCGCTGAAGAAGTAGTGCCGTCTGATAGTAGACCCACGACTGTTAGTAGAGGATAAGGAGGAAGAAAAGCCTTTCTCCACATGATGGATACCTAGTACATAGAGTTCGTTCGAACGAACCCGAATGCTCAACCTCCTCCACCCCACTAAATCCCCAACCCGTGCCTCAAGTGCCTCAAGGTATAGATTTTATGAAATTTCGTAGAAGCCTAGTGGATAGAATTCGAAAGCAAGAAACCTAGGAATTTAGGGCCAATACCGTAGATGATCCCGAAAGAGTGAAATTTTGGCTAGAGAATTCCATCCAGGTATTCAATGAATTGTCCTGCACACCTGATGAATGTCTGAAGTGTGATATTTCATTGCTGAGGGATGCAACGTGCCATTGGTGGAAGATGTTGATTTCGGTGGTTCCGATAGAAAAGGTCACTTGGAAATTCTTGCAAGAAGGGTTTCGAAAGAAATACATCAATGAGCAATTCATCGATCAAAAGCGTAAGGAGTTTCTCGATTTGAAACAAGGTCGCATGACAGTTGTTGAGTATGAAAGAGAGTTTGTCAAACTCAGGAAATATGCTAAGGAGTGTGTATCCTCCGAGGCTAAAATGTGTAGAAGGTTTGAAGATGGACTTAATGGAGACATAAGAGTGCTAGTGGGTATTCTTGAGCTGAAGGAATTTGTTTTGCTCATTGATCGGGCCTGTAAATTTGAGGAGCTAACCAAGGAAAGGAGAAGAGCCAAAGCTGAGGCTAGAGATATAAGGAAGAGGCCGATGAGCAAGTCACTTCCATCCTTGTCTAAGAAATCCAAAGATGTGTATTCTCAATCTCATGTGTTGGCTGGGCATTCGTACAGAAACCGTAAGAAGCAAAATTCAGGTTTTAGATCTCAGGCTACCTCTGTGGCTAGTGTGGGTAATTATAGAGCTCCCAAACCTAAGTGCCAACAGTGTGGTAGAGGTCATTTTGTTAAGTGTAGGGTGAGCGATGAAGCTTGTTTTCGATGTGGTTCTCAAGACCACTATATCAAGGACTATCCTGAGATGGCCGAGAAAGAAAAATTTCAGAGTACAAGGCTAGATAGTACGGCTACAAAGGGAATACCTTTAAGAAACGCCAGTAATGGGGCTAGTAGTAAGAATGTAACAAGAGATACAGCAGTGAGATCCGAGGCTAGAGCTCTGGCTATGGCCTATGCAATATATGCGCGTGAGGGCGTATCTTCTCCCGATGTGATTATGGGTACTTTTTCTCTCTATAACACTTCTGTTATTACCTTGATTGGTCCTAGTTCTACTTATTCATATGTGTGCATGAAGTTGGTATCTAACATGAATATGCCTAGTGAGTCTATGAAATTTATGATTAAAGTGTCAAACCCATTAGGCAAGCATGTTTTAGTTGATAAGGTATATAAGAAATGTCCTTTGATAATTAGAGACCATTGTTTTCCAGCTGACTTGATGTTATTGCCGTTTGATGAAGTTGATGTTATATTGGGCATGGATTGGTTGACACTTCATGATGCTATAGTGAATTGTAGACAAAAAGTTATTAAATTGAAATGTGAAAATGATGAAATTCTCCTAGTTGAATCAGATGAGTCAGATAAGTTGCCAATTGTGATTTCTTCAATGTCTACTCAGAAATGTATTAAAAAGGGATGTGAAGCTTATTTGGCTTATGTGTTAAATACGAAAGAGTCTGAATCAAAGATTGTATCAGTGCTTGTTGTATGTGAGTATTTGAATGTGTACCCGAAAGAGCTACCTGGAATACCTTCTATTAGGGAAGTTGAGTTTGGCATTGAGTTAGTCCCTGGTACTGTAACACCCCAAACCTGACCCAGACGTTATGGTTGAATCTGGCGGTGTCACATTGAATGGTGAAACTTAAAATTCGATGTAGTAGAAAATCCTCAAAATCATTTGATTCATGGATTGATTAAAACTTTATGTTGTTAAAGAAAGTCTTAGTTTTTATAAACTTTAAAGTAAAATTTCATGTTTCAAATACAGCGGAAGCTTTTCTTGAAAAATGTTTGTGTACTTACGTTTGGTTTATAAAACGTTGTCTTCTTTTTAAACCATGAGTCTTAAAACTAGAAGTTAAGCAAACAATATGATAAAATCCAGAAATTAAAACAAACCGGAGAAATGCCTTATTACAACAAAACCCAAATAAGAGAATACGCAATTAAGATAAAGTAACTCAAAATACTAAAATTTAACTGTCCGTAGTCTGGCCACCTCCGAGTCCTTCGATACGTCGAACCGTCTTTCGTTAATGATTACCTAAAAAATTAAAAGCGGGGTGAGTTTACGAAACTCAATGTGTAATCCCCTAAAATAAAAATAGTCAGTAAGATAAGAGAATGCAGAAGTAGTATAGGCCTGAGCCCTTTTTTAGTAACAAAACAATGGGCCTTAGCCTAATACAGTAACAGTTTGGGCCTAAGCCCAATATAGTATCAGAATAAAAAATAGAATACATGTGGGCCTAAGCACATTACAGTGCAGTATGAGTAACAGAAATGCAACAGTGCAATAATGCAATCCATCCCAATCCAGCCAACACACCACCCGTACTAACCAACACACCATGTGGGGATAAAATCGACCCACCCACCAAAGACACTAATATTGCAAAGATAGCCGCCGCTATATACACGGCTTTACAAATATCGAGAGCGCGTAATATGATTGGCACAAAGCCATCAATAGCTGTAATATGATTGGCACAGAGCCATCAGTAGTTGCAATATGATCGACATAGAGCCACCAGTAGCTGTAGTACGATTAGTATAGAGCCATCAGTAACGGTAATATGATCGGCACAGAGCCATGATCAAAATGGCACGGAGCCATAATCGGGATGGCACAGAGCCATCTTCAGAATGGCACAGAGCCATAATCAGATCAAGTGGCTTAAAGTCATCGGTAGGTCCACAGTCATCTTGCGTGACCCGTGCGACCTTAACTGAATAGTCCACAGTCGTCTCGTGCGACCCATACGACCTTAACAGATCAATACTAGATCCACAGTCGCCTCATGCGACCCGTACGATCCTATCAGAACTTCTTCTGTATCAATGTTCCAACCCCATGCAATATGTTATGTATGTCATGCTCAATCATCACACGTGTATGCAAAATGGCCATACTCAGTAACAATCATTTAAACATATATTAAAAGCATATTAGTCGTACAACCACCGTCAAGTCAATTAAAACACAGTCATATGATCATAGTCAAATCAGTTAAATTCATAGTCTAAGTTAGTCATTTACCCACAACGGCAAAACAGTCATTTTACCCTACAGGGGTATTTCGGTAATTTTACACTAAATGGGTATTTCGGTAATTTTACACTACAAGGGTATTTTGGTAATTTTACAATACAAGGGTATTTCGATAATTTTACGCTACAAGGGTATTTTGGGAATTTTACAATACAAGGGTATTTCGATAATTTTACAGTACAAGGGTATTTCGATAATTTTACAATACAATGGTATTTCAGTAATTTTACAGTCCGGGGTCTTAACGACCCAACAGAAGGTCCACTATCACCTCAATTGACTTAAGTAACCTAAACAAACCTAACGGTGTAAATGGGCCTAAGGCCCATACTCAGGCTAAGTGGGCCCACACACTTGTGTGGCCCATTTAGCCCAGAAACAGCCACAACTATGCAAACTTCACAGTCCAAACAACACTTACCACATCACATACATTTTATCCGTGTGGGCCACAAGCCCAGTGGGCCCACACATCCCATATCGGCCCAATGAGGCCCCAGAACAGCCCAGACCACGAGAGCGCTCATGGTGGCCACTACAGTCTAACGCCCATGTTCGTGGGCTCAGTTCACCACACGTGCGATCGCATGCTCGTGTGGCATCATACGCCACATTTTTAGCTTTTCGACATTTTGTCGATCTACAATCATAGCAGTGTAAACAATACATACTTTCGGCTTTTAAACGATTATCGAAAACTGCATACAAATACACACACTTTCAGTTTTTCAGCTGATCATCAAACATAGCATATGGTTACACGCTTGATTATGAAACCGAGCTCTGCTCAAAGTAACCTTGTACCAACAATAGAAGCGATCACCTCTTCAGTTCACAAGCAATGCACCGATCACCCTTAGCCACAACCTACACAAGAACCCCCTTCTTCTCGAGATTCACTCAAGACATACGATATCATTATAGCAAGAACCTTATACCCCATTCTCTACCACTTACCAGACCACAGAACCAAATAATGATAAAAGGAGTAGCGTACATGAGTCAAGAATCGGTTTAATCTGAAGAGTATACCAAAATAATATAGTTGGTACGAAAATGGGAAACAAAAGACAATAACCAGAGAAGGGAAAAACCTGAAAGAGGAAAAAAACTGCAATTCAGATACTCACCTATGAGTATTCGGCCAATGAAGCAATTGGAGGTGAAGGTAGAGAAGTGCAAAAAGATAAGATGGTAGATGTTCAGCCGATTGTTCAGAATCAATTGCAAAAGTCGGAAGTAAGTGAGGGAGAAAGAATAGTCGTCTGACAAAAACCAAAGGAAATGACAAAAAGGAAGAAGAAAAAGGTATCTGGCAAGAACTCAAAAGAAAATAGAATACAACTAGAGGGCTAACCGAAAGGGGAAGTATGGGTGAACGAATACCGAAGTGAAAAATAGAAAAAGAAGCAGACTAGAATTGATCGTAGTACTCAAAAGAATAGATGAAGGAGTTATGAAAACAGGTCAAAATGTATTCGGCCATTCAAAGAAAGTATACGACAAAGATGTTGTAGAAGAAAACACCAAAAATCAATGATCACCAAAAGCCGAAAATGAAAGGCACCCTCCCCAGTCTAATTTTTGAGTACTTCCCAAGCAAATTTGGCACAGTCTTACCTCACTTCAAACTCCCTTTTTTCCTCCTAAAATCCCTCCATGATTTCCTCCCCAATCTTCTCCTTGATTTTCTCCATAATCCATTCCTTGACCAGTTCAAATCCCAACCACCCTTGCAGTGTTTTATTCAAACTCCACCACTGTAACACCCCTCGCCTATATCCTACGCTGAGATAGGGTTCGATGCATTACCGGTAATTCACCTTTACAATCTTACTCAATCGAGTTACTGAATTTTGCTCGTGATTTAACACTTTTCAAACGTGTGCACTTTGACTCTTATACAGGCCTCTGAGGCCTAAAAACACTCCTAGGGGTAGTACGGAACAAAATTGAAATTGTTCGATAGACTTGGGGCACTTTAGGAAATTTTCCCTTAGTTGAAGTGTAACACGTCCGTGGGGCTTAGAACACGCCCGTGTCCTTTCTCCAGTATGCAACACGGCCAAGGCACACGTTCGTGGGCTTAGGCCGTGTGCTACACTAACTTCAACCTCATCATTCTGTTAAATATACATGGCCAAGGCACACACCCGTGTGCTTAGCCCGTGCTCTGTTCTGACTTAAAATTTCAGGTGCAGGGGACACACGGTCATAGCACACACCCATGGGATTAGCCCTTGTATCACGCCTGTGTGTCTACCCATGTGGACCTTGTTAGGTTATTTTCCAAGCCTTAAGTCACCCTCTACTAGCCAATTACACTTATAGATTACTATAGTTCATATTTGGGCCAAATTATCCATTTATAAATATGAAATTTTTTATTAACCTCATTGCATGTGAACCTCATGTCACTGGTTTCATACATGCTAAGTTAATTCTTATCTTGCATTTAATGATTTATATGTCTACTTGACATATTAAGATTGGCTCGTTATTATAACTCATTGCCAATTATAACTAAGCCATCACATATGAATATAAACATGCATAGATTTTTAGGGCATAGCCTACTTCAAAATGATCCAATTCCCATGGCCATATACAAAAAAAGATAAACATAATTTTACATGCCTTCACTAGGCAAATCAAATGACATTTATAACAAGATACTAAAAAATCCTATACATGCCATTGGACAAAATAGAAATGTCTTTATACCAAAGCTTGTCTAGTTGATAGTGTGTTGACTCTGTAATTGTCTTCCAGTCCTTATGAGTCCTTGAGCTTTAAAAAGTAGGGAAAAGAGAGGGGTAAGCATTTACATGCTTAGTAAGCCCATATAACTGGAAATTAAACTTACCGATTATTTAGCATACAACCATATTAGGCAATGAAACCAACAAGCATAGGATAGTTTCCCTATCACATGCACTCAACCATCGAGTTAGTTACATATCAATGCACCATGTAATTCATCTTAGATAAGCTCATCATTTAACATATCATCTATACATATTCCTTGTGATAGTCTCATTGAATTTTTAGGAAATCTCGATGGATCATCCATTTACCATCAATTTGTACGAATGATTGTTTCAGTATGCACTCTCACGAACTTCATATCTTATGGCGGGATTACTAGTCCAGGCTAAATCTCTTATAACAACAAACACCCTTAATGAGCTCGGATCTGAATTACCAGTCCAGGCTAAATTCAGACCCTAATCTGATTACCCGTCCAGGCTAAATCCACAATGCACACATATTCTTCGGGAGGCTCGATCACTCAAGGAACACCAGTCCAGGCTAGATCCTTTTAATACTTGAGATCTTCAGATTACCAGTCCAGGCTAAATCCTTTTCTGCAACACATGCAGGATCTCAAGTCTCATGTAAATCATGGTTTATCCATCGAATTCCTTTTCCAACCTCAACCGAGACATTATCCAACAATTCATTATTAAAGATGCAATTCATGCATTTTCATGCCATCAACAATGCAATTATCATACATTCACAAAACATACAATTATGCATGTCATAGGCTTATTTCAAGTTATCCGAACTTACCTGGTATTCATTTCGAAGCTATGTTTCGGTTATTTCGAAACTTTGCGTTTACCTCAATCGACCTCCGAAATTTGTCCCTCGGGGTCTATAACAACAAAATTATATCATTAATTCACTACATTACACTTTTCAAGTTTAATTTCTACCCCCGGTCCAAATGACCGTTTTTCCCTTAACCTTTGACATTTTTACTATTTAGTCCTTAAGCTCATATAATGAAACACATGGAATTTCTATCTTACCCAAGCCTGACCTGTAATATCCCGAATTAGGGCCTAATCAGAATAGTGGTTTCGTGACCACAAATCTGAGATAGAAATAATTATTTTATAATTATTTTGATGTTTATTATATGATTGCATGATTGTGTGAAAATTTCGTGACGAAATTCTGTGCATAAAGTGCTTAAGTTGAAATTAGGGACTAAATTGAATAACTTGCAAAACTTGCATTCTAGAAGTTTTTAGTATGAAATTACTTTGGAATATTAATGAGGAGGTCTTAAACAGCAAAAGTTTAGGGGCAAAATGGTAATTTTTCCAAAGTTTGTATTTGGGGCTGTTTTGATGAATGTATGTATTAAATAAGATTAATTTTTCATTATAGATCAAGAGAAACGAGATTCAAGTCGCGATCGAGGGAAAAACAAATTTTACGAAGAATAGGCTCGATTGCTAATAATTTTATACCGAGGTAAGTTCATGTGTAAATGTAGTAACATAATTGTCATTTTAAGTAATTTAATGCTATTTATGTGATATGATGATTAATATCATGAAATATTATGCTTAATGGTTATTATTGAATAATATGTAAATTATGAATTGCTACCGAGTATCGGTTTCGATGTTCTGTGGAAGACGGAAAAGATGTGTAATCGAGAAAAAAGCCCGTTTGAACCATGGGAATAGATTAGAATACAAGTGACATGTCACTAGGATGGTTGGGCATCCGAACTCGTTGAGTTGAGTCTGAGTTACTTATAGATGCAAATGTCCGAACTCGTTGAGTTGAGTCCTAGTTCATGAGATGTAACTAGGCATCTGAGCTCGTTGAGTTGAGTCTGAGTTCATTTACGGATGTGAACGCCCAAGATCGTTGAGTTGAGTTCGAGTTCGCTTATGGGCGGGTTACATGGTAGCTTGGCTACATATGTGGCACTTATGTACAAACTTTCCGTGTATTCGAATTATATTCCGATGTGTTCAACGGGTGAATCTTAAGAGAATAAGGAGAATGCCTAAAACGAAGGTGACATGTTGGTAAGTGTGGTAAATGAGAAAATTTGACAGGTATGTGCTTAAATCTTCGGGTTGAGAACTTGGTATGATGAAATCGTAGCATAATATTAAATGCAAATGTAACATGAATGTCTTGGTGTTGTTTATGCAAATGATGTTTTTATGTGGAATTGCATGATTATGTTACTTACTATTTGCATGTGAACTTACTAAGCATTTATGCTTACTCCCTCCTTTTCTTTCATTGTAGTTTTGACAAGCCGGCTTGAGAATCAGGATAGGTCGAAGACTCGTTCACACTATCCGAAGGCTTAAATCGGTAAAATGGCTTGTATTTTTTGAATGTTGCATGTATGGAAAAATACTCACTTTGTGTAATTGATCTTATGATATGGCTATGGTTTGGCAAGAAAAGGGTTTGTAAATGATTAACCATTGGAATGGCCAATCTAAGTCATATTTGATGTTATGTATGTTTAAAATGATATTTAGTCCATGAAAATCCTTAGTAAAGTGAAATTTGTCATAAAACAGAATTTGACAGCAGCAGTGATGTAAATTTGAAAAATCACTAAAAATAGTAGAAATGGAATTAAATGATGAGTAAGTTATGAAATTGAAGCTTAATGAGTCTATTTTCATATGGATTGAACAAAATAGGTATATAAATTATAATTTATGAGATATTTGAATTTTTGTGAAACAGGGTCAGAGTGATTTCTGGATCCCCTGTTCTGACTTTGAAAATTCACCATAAATTGTATAAAAATACTTAGAAGTCATAATTTATATTTAAATATTTATTATTGAGTCTAGTTTTAATAGAAACAAACGTAATAGTCATTGAAATTCTGTAAAGAGAGATATCTGATTCGTAATACATAGAGGTCAGAGCAGTTGAACCCTAAAATAGGGGAGACTTTAACTAATAAACTGTACTAATTGGCCCAGCCAAAAATTCTAGAAAAAAATTATTAAATATATATATGAGTTTAGTTTTAAGGAAAATTTACAGAATTGGATTTTGAGTTTTGTAACTCGAGATATGAATTTTTAAGCGACTGTGATGCAGATTGCTAGCTTGACTAGAAATTTTAAAATTAAATTGTTTAGGCTGTTTAATTGATGAAATTAAGTTTAGTAACACCTCGTGCTCGACTCCAGCGATGGTATCAGGTATGAGGCATTACATTTGGTGGTATCAGAGCAGGTTTAGTCGGTTCTCGGACTAACGTGTTGTATGTACGAGTTTTGCTATACATGCCATGCCATATATATATTGTGATAGTGTGACGACTTCTGACCTTTTAAATGATTTTTTTTTATAGTAAATGGATCCCGATCCAACTGTGGCTGATGATGTAGAAAGTAATGCACTGGCTCCGGCTAAAGGGGCGGTGCCAACTGAAAATCCACCTCCTACAGTTGGTCAAGGAGGAGGAGAAGGGGCTCGAGAAGCCTTTCTCCAGATGATGAGTGCCTGGTATACTGAGTTCGTTCGTATGAACCCGAATGCACAACCTCCCCCACCTCCCCCGATTCCTCGACCTGTACCCCCGATACCTCAAGGTGTGGATTTGATGAAATTTCATAGAACTCTAGTTGACAGAATCCGCAAGCAAGGGGCCGAAGAATTCAGGGCAAATGTTGATGATGATGCCGAGAAAGCAGAGTTTTGGCTTGAGAATTCTATTCGGGTATTTGATGAATTGTCGTGTACATCTGAGGAATGCTTGAAATGTGCTATATCATTGTTGAGGGATTCAGCTTATCATTGGTGGAAGACATTGATTTCAGTGGTACCGAAAGAGAAGGTGACTTGGGAAATTCTAGATTTATTGGACCCGAGTGCCAAAGATGTGGTAGAAGTCATTTTGGCCCATGTAGAGCGAATGAATGTTTTCGGTATGGTTCTCTAGATCATTTTATTAGAGATTGCCCAGAGAGAGCTGAGAAAGAAAAATTTCAGAATGTAAAAGCTAGTGGTGCAGACTTGAGGGGAAGATATTCGAGAAAAGCTGGAAATGAAACAAGCA
The DNA here is from genome assembly GCA_025698465.1 of Gossypium longicalyx. Taxonomy (NCBI): domain Eukaryota; kingdom Viridiplantae; phylum Streptophyta; class Magnoliopsida; order Malvales; family Malvaceae; genus Gossypium; species Gossypium longicalyx. The sequence goes on from CM046999.1 coordinate 25,328,799, forward strand.
GCAAAAATGTAGCCAGAGATTCAGTAGCTAAATCTGAAGCAAGAGCTCCAACTAGAACTTATGCTATAAAGGCACGTGAATATGCTTCATCACCCGACGTGATTACTGGTATATTTTCTCTTTATGATGTTAATGTTAATGCTTTGATTGATCCCGGTTCTACTCATTCATATGTATGCATGAAACTGGTGTCTAGTATGAATATACCTGTTGAGAACACAGAATTTATGATTAAAGTGTCGAATCCGTTAGGCAAATGTGTGATAGTTGATAAAGTATACAAGAAATGCCCTTTAATGATTCGGGGTCATTACTTTCTGGCCGACTTGATGTTGTTGCCGTTTGATGAATTTGATGTTATTTTGGGTATGGATTGGTTGACATTGCATGATGCTATAATAAATTGCAAAGAAAAGGTTATAGAATTAAAGTGTGAAAGTGAGGAATGTAACTGAGGATGGAAATCGCCACTCTAAAAAAAATGCGCGGGTTGACATTGCATGATGCTATAATAAATTGCCACTTTTTTCGGGTGATGGTATTAGAGTAGACCCGAGTAAGATCTCGGCTATTGTTGAATGGAAATCGCCTAGGAATGTAACTAAGTTAGAAGCTTTTTAGGCTTGGTCGGCTATTATAGATGGTTTGTTAAAGGATTCTCCCTGATTGCTACTCCAATGACGAAGTTGTTATAGAAAGATGTCAAGTTCGAATGGATAGAAAAGTGCCAACAGAGTTTTGAGAAATTAAAGGCATTGTTGACTGAGGCTCCGATTTTGGTACAACCTGAGTCAGGTAAAGAATTTGTGATTTATAGTGATGCTTACTTAAATGGTTTGGGATGTGTACTTATGCAAGGAGGTAAAGTAGTAGCTTACGCTTTGAGACAGTTGAAGCCTCATGAGAAGAACTATTTGACACACAACTTAGAGTTGGCCGCCATAGTGTTTGCTTTGAAGATTTGGCGGCATTATTTATTTGGTGAAAAATGTCATGTCTATACCGATCATAAAAGTCTTAAGTACTTGATGACTCAAAAGGATTTGAACTTGTGACAACGAAGATGGTTGGAACTGTTAAAAGATTATGAGCTTGTGATTGATTACCATCTGAGAAAGGCAAATGTAGTTGCCAATGCTTTGAGTAGGAAGTCGTTGTTTTCCTTCAGGACTATGAATACACGGCTGACTTGGTTCGATGATGGTTCGATTCTAGTCGAGTTGAGAGCCAGACCAACTTTTCTTCAACAGATTTGTGATGCTCAAAGATTTGATAAAGAGTTGCAAGCTAAGAGAATTCAATGTGAGTCCAGTAGTGAACTGAATTTTCTAAGTGACTCCGATGGTTGTTTAAGGTTTCGTGGTCGGTTTAGACCCTAGTCAGAATAGTTGTTTTGAGACCACAAATTTGAGTCAAAATAATATTTAAATATTATTTTCTATGTTTACAGTATGTGGTAAAGCATGTGTGAAAGTTTCGTATGAAAATTTAATCGTTTGTGTGCTCAATTTGATAAAAAGGATCGAATCGCATAAAATGTAAAAGTTTCTTGCTATATGTTAAGTGTGCCTAATTGCTCTGTCTCTTTAATTGAGAGGTCCTTATGTGGTTAATAGACCATTAAACTTATGAGTGGACTATTATGGACATGAATTAAATGGATTTCATGTTTTATAATTGAGGCTATATAAGTAATTTAGTATTTAAGTTAATAAAAATAAAACAAAACATAAAATTTGGTTCATTATCATCCTATATTGCCAAAAATACAAAGAAAAGGGAAAGAAAAAGAGTTCTAGGGTTTCTACAGTTTGAGATTTAATTAAAGTATGTGTTTTTGATCGATTTTTGATAATTTTTACGTTTTTATGATCATTGCTTAGTAATCTATCAAGCTCATGTCTCAATTTTTTATTTTGCTGATGATTTTAAGTTATGCCATTGATGAAATTATGAGTTTTATGAAGTTTAATGATAGTATCTGGAAGCTTGATGTTGGGTTAATATGTTTTGTCTTTGAATTTTTAATGAATTTGAGTAATTTGGGCTAAATTTTAAAAATGAGATTTTGAGGGACTAAAATGTGAAATAAATGAAATATATGGGCTACTAGGGATCATAGGAAGATTCGGCTAAGGCGTGATTGTGATGAATTTTGTATATTTTGGTGTTTTGTGTAATAAGGACTAAAATGTCAAAATGTGGAAATTAGAGGCTATTATGCAAAAAGGCCAAATTATGTGATTATGGATTTAATTGAATTAATGTGAGATTGAATAAGTTAATTTGAATTTATATAGATCAATAAATGAGAAATTCAGACCTAGATCGAGGCAAAAAGAAAGTGCTCGATTGATCGACTAACATCGTCGTTTTTATGTCCGAGGTAAGTTCGTGTATTAAGACATATTGTTTAAACAATGTTTATATGAGTTGAAATGAATTGAAATGTGATTGTGAAGTTTGAGTATGTGAGTTAAGGATTGAATATATGAAGCACTAAGTGTGCGAATAAAGAAATAGCTACGGCTAATAAAATGGCACTAAGTGTGCGAGATTAAAACAGTGTTGGCTGAATAAATGGCACTATATGTGCGATACCGATATTAATTCGGTTTATTGTAATGGCACTAAGTGTGGAATACTATTATAGCTTCAGCTACTTAATTGGCACTAAGTGTGCGATTTCATTGAACGTTTAAGGATGATCAAAGGAATTAGTGCATCGAGTATTGAAGTGATAAATGTGATAGATATGAACGTGATGGTACAGGTATGTATGGAACCTATGTAGTTCATGATATAGAGTATGAAATAGATGAAAGATTTTGTAAATGAATGATGAAATAAGTAATGTGATGAGTTTTATTAAATGTTAGTTAATTGATTGAATTATATTTTAATTGATGAGTTAAATGTGTTATATCATGAACTTACTAAGCTTTAAAGCTTACTGTGTGAAATGTTATCTATTTTACAATATTGTAAAGCTAGCTCGGATCAGGGAATTGTCCGCGACTCAATCACATTATCGGACATCTATTTTGGTACCTTTTTGAGAGTTGTACATATGGTATATGGCATGTATAGGCTAGAGTTATTTTGATAGGTTTTGTGATATGAATATCTAGCCATGAAATTTGGCTTGTAAATATTGGTATATATGGCCTTTTAAGTTGACCTAAATGATGTGTTTGATAGGTAAGTTATATGATGTATATAATGCTTATGTGATGGTTTGAATATGGAATGTTGAATTGGTAAGTTTTATCGTATGAAGTATGTGATAAAATGATGAGTTTATGTATTTGGAACTTATGTAAGTTGTGATGATTTTGGTACATTGATTTGGTATGTTTTAGTTGTGGAATTTAGTAATGAAATGGTTGACTATGAAATGGCATGAAATATGTGTGATTTGGTATGTTTTGAGCTGCCTATAAGTGTATGGAAATTATTTCAAAGTGGTTGTTATGAGTTCATGATTGTAGGGTGGCAAATTTGGCTCTTCAAATGGCCTATTTTTGTCCACACGGGTAGAGACAAGGGCATGTGTCTCAGCCGTGTGCGACACACGGTCATGTTACATAGTTGTGTGTCCCCTAGGGTACCCTACAATTTTAAGTCAGTATACCATATAGTTTTGATACAGCCTAGACACATGGGCACGTCTATCAGTCATGTGTGGCACATGGGCTGGCATATGGGCGTATGGTTGGCCATGTGACCCAAGTCAGTAACCTCTCTAATTTTCACACGGCTTGGCAAACGGGTGGGTCTTGTGGCCGTGTGGACAAGTCAGTATGTATGCCCTATTTTGCCACGGCATAGACACACGGGCGTGTCTAATGCCTTGTAAGGCACACGGCCTGTTCACACAGGCATGTGACCTTATAATTTAGAAAAATGTTTAAGTTTTGGAAAAATTTGTATGTGCTCGGTTTAGTCTTGACTTCCTTTTAAAGAATGTTTAAGGTCTCAATGACCTAAGAAAGAGACTTTATGTTGATGTTTGATTATGATATGATGAAGTATGACTTTTAGATTGTGAAATGAATTCGAAATTTTCTGATTGTCTGGTAATGCCTCTTGACCCTAGTCTGGCGATGGATACGGGTTAGAGGTGTTACAGTGGTAGGATTTGTGTTCCGAAGGACACTGAGTTGATTCAAAAAATTTTGCATGAGGCACACAACGATTGTTTGTCAGTTTACCCAGGCAGCATAAAGATGTATAATAACTTGAAGAAAATGTATTGGTGGAATGGTATGAAAAGGGATATCTCAGAGTTTGTATCGAAATGCTTAGATTGTCAGCAAGTAAAGGTTGAACACCAGGTACCTTCAGGTTTACTTCAGCCCATCATGGTCCCCGAGTGGAAATGGGATCTAATTACTGTAGATTTTGTAACAGGGTTGCCTTTAACTCCAAGAAAGAAAGATGTCATATGGGTTATTGTCGATAGACTGACTAAATCGGCTCACTTTATTCCAGTGCGTAACGATTTCTCACTTGATAAGTTAGCAGAATTGTACATTGGTGAAATTGTTAGACTTTATGGAGTACCTATATCGATTGTATCGGATAGAGATCTAAGGTTCACATCACGATTTTGGAAAAAGTTATAAGAAGTTTTGGGTACAAAAATGAATTTTAGTATTCCTTTTCATCCACAAACTAATGGTCAGTCTGAGTGAGTAATTCAGGATGATGTACATTAGAATTCTAAGGTAATTGGAAAAAGTATTTACCATTGGTGGAGTTTGCCTACAACAACAGTTATCAGTCGAGTTTGAAAATGGCACCTTATGAGGCACTGTATGGATGTAAGTGCCGAACGCCTCTGTATTGGACTGAGCTAAAAGAAATTTAGATTTACGGGGTTGATCTAGTCAAAGAAACCGAAGAGAAGTGAAGGTGATTCATGATTGTTTGAAAGCCGCTTCGGATAGACAGAAATCCTACGTGGATCTGAAACGGAAAGAAATTGAGTATCAAGTTGGTGATAAGGTATTTTTGAAAGTGTCATCATGGAAAAGCATTTTGAGATTTGGCAAGAAAGGCAAGTTGAGTCCTCGTTTTATAGGATCGTATGAGATCATCGAGAGAATAGGGTCGGTTGCCTATCGATTGGCCTTACCATCAGGGTTGGAAAAGATTCATGATGTGTTCCATGTGTCTATGTTGCGTCGATACCGATCTGATCCTTCACACGTGATTTCACTGACAGAGGTCGAGATTTGATCGGATATGACTTATGGTGAGGAATTGGTTAATATTTTGGCTCGAGAGGTCAAACAATTGAGAAAGAAAAACATTGCCTTGGTGAAAGTACTATGGCAAAGACATGGGGTTGAAGAGGCTACATGAGAGCACGGGGAGGCCATGAAGAAGCAATACCCAAACCTTTTCATCAATAAGATTTTCGGGGACGAAAATCCCTAAAGGCGGGAGAGTTGTAACATCCCGAATTAGGGTCTAATCAGAACAATGGTTTTGAGACCACAAATCCAAAATAAAAATGATTATTTTATGATTATTTGATGGTCCATGATATGATTGCATGCTTGTGTAAAATTTTCATGAATAAATTCTATGCCTAAGATGTCCAATTTGACTTTAGGGACTAAGTTGAATAAGTTGCAAAACTTGTGTTCTAGAAGCTTTAGGCATGAAATTGTATTGGATTATTAATTAGAGGTCCTTAAATAGCAATTAGACCAAGTTCTAAAAATTTGGAAAAAAATGGCCATGAATAGGAAAATTTTGAAAGAAAGGCCTTAAGGGCATTTTTGTCATTTGGTAAATAAAAGAATAAAAAGGGAAAATAAAGTGAAAATCTTGTCCATATTCTTCAAGCCATAGCCAAATTTACAAGGGTTCCATAGCTATAGTTTTCAACTTTTCAAGCTTGATTGTAAGTGCTCCCTAGTCTCGTTTTTTATGTTCTTTGCATTTTTGAAGTCCTTGAAGCATGATCTTTCCATTTCTACCATTATTTTGAGCTAGGGTTCATGCATGAAATTTGAACCATGTGTAACATGATTGTATTTTGATGTTTAATGGAGGAATATGAATGTTTGATGTGTGATAAAAATCTTTTGCTAAGTGATTTTTAGTGAAAACACATAAAAAGGACTTGTTTGTAAAAGGTGTAAAAATGAGTAGTAGAAATGTGAAATAAAGAAAAATATGGGCTGATATGAGGTAGGATATGGATCAGCTAAGCTTGGATAACCAAGAAATTGCATACATTTCATTTTACGAGCCTCGGGACTAAAGTGTAAATAAGTGAAAAGTTAGGGGTAAAAAGGTAATTTTACCAAAGTATATGTTATGAGTCGATGTGAGTAATGTGTGTATTGAGAAAGTTAAATTTGGCATTATAGATCAGGAAAAACATGATTCAGGCCTTGATCGAGGGAAGAATAAGGTTTACGAGGATTAAGCTCGTTTCTATCATTTTTTGTACCGAGGTAAGTTCATTTGCAAATAATGCAACATGTACCGTGCTTTCAATGCTTTCATATTGCATTTATGGTAAGTACATACGTATTTAATGTGATGTTGTATCATGCGTTTATTGCCTAAATTGTATCATGAATTATGCTTTGATTTCTCCATGAATATGTGATTTGGTGTTGTGAGCATTGAAATCGACGTTACGAGCAAGTTCGACTGAAATATGGTATCGAAGAATCCCGTTTGAACCTTAGAAATAGTTTAAGATACAAGTGGCATGTCACTAGGAATTATGTAATCTGAACTCATTTTGCTGTGTCTAAGTTCATGATATATGTGACATCTGAACTCATTAAGTTGGGGTCTGAGTTCATGATATGTATGACACTTGTTTTGGCATCCAGGTACTAGTCTCGTATATATATTATTAATGGTGGGGTAGTTTGGCATGTGTTGCGGATACTTGATGGCCTGTATGAGTAGTCCCGTGAGTAGCTCGTAAGTGAGCAACATGTGGTCTGAGATATGGAGTAGCATTGGCTACATATGAGGCACTTAGGTGCAAGTTTCTAATGTATCCGATAGTATTTCGAGTGTTCAACGGGTAGTTCAAGAGAAGCTCAATGAGCGATCTTAATGATTACATCAAGATAAGAAAGTAAGTTATTATGTGCAAGTGCCACAGGTATGTACATCGAACTCATTTGAATGACATGAAATATGATGAGCTTGTGATGCGAACCCGGTCACATCATGTTATGATGCAACTCGACGCCATCGAGATTGGCCTAAACTTGAGGGGCCCAAGTGCAAGATGAAACATCTCATAGGCCTGATTGATCATTGGGCCAATGTTTTTAAGGACTTTTTAATTTAATTAATTTTTATCTAAATTAATAAGTTTGCATATTTTAATTTTAACTTGCAGTTTGTTTTTTCTGCATTTAATAAAGTAATGCATTATGTAACTTTCATGTTAGTTAAGTATGCATCATAAATAATGACTTGCATTATGTAACTCCTATGTTAGTTTAAGTCTGCATTATTAAATTAAGTCTTGCATTAAATAACTCATCTGTTTATTTAGTTTGCATTACAGACCATGCATTTAAGCATCTTAGTTAATTGAGTTGTTAGAATAAATGCTTATCTTAATTAATCTAGTTGCTGGAATAATTTATTGATGCATGAGTTTTGAGTTTATTTAATTAAGTGTTTAATGTGTTTTGTGTTTAATAAGTGTTTAAATGTGTTTAATATGTTTGTTTTAATGTGTTTAATTGCAGGTGTCTTTTCAACTGGAAACCATTACATTCAAGGGCACTTACAAAATTCATTAATGTGACTTTTCAAGTGATTTTCGGTTACATACAAGGGGGACATTTCAGTTACATAGACATTATACATCATGTAAAGAGCTATTTTAACAATTAAAGGAACATTATATCTCCTTTTTAAATTAGGTAGCAGCCTTTCCATCTACCTTAACCGTTTTGTTTCTTAAATGATCATTTCATGCATTCAAAACTCCATCAAGATGCTGCTGTCTATTCGGTTGGCCAAAGGAGAATTCAAAAGTTTTTCCTAAGCATTCAAGTTCATTGATTCAGCTGAATTGAAGTGTACTGAAGAGTGGAATTAATTAGGTTCAGAATTTCAAGAGTTTTTTACCTTTATTTCAGCTCATTAAGATGATCACATGTGACCATTCGGCTAGCCTCTTTTAACACTATAAATAGCTATAATCAGCCTATTGTAAGAGAACCTTCTGTTTGTTGAATTGTATGCTATATTTGAGATTTGTAAGTTATTCAATTCTCTTTGTTCTTTTGGAACTGATCTGACTTATCAAGCATTGCTTGTGGCGTCTATCATTTCCATTGTTAACCAAACTTATCACTTTTGAGTGTGGCGTTCGTATACCTTTGGTTCCTATTACTAATTGATAGTGGGTCAAGGTTTATCGTTTGCTATTTTCTTTAAACCGTAAAACACCTAAGAGCCATTTGAGATTCGGGTCAATAATCCAATATTGTTGGTTCTTTTTCAGCCTTAGTAAATTATCCATTTTCTTTGTTTTAACCACTTTGCTGTTCTATTTTTAAAACCCATTTCCTTCTTTCTCCAGTCTATTCTTGTTTAAACTTATCTTGTTTTGAAATGAAGAACAACTTACTCAAATTCACGATTGGGCATCTAAACGACTCAAATCATCACCGAAACGAGTTCGTATCAACTTGTAGCAAGAACATGTATATATATGAGAAATAAGTTCATGAGATTTGATAAAACGCAAGATCATATTCGTTATGTTATATGCATGATTTATGTTTGTTTAAGCTACATTTTATTTGCATGTGAACTTACTAAGCTTTATGCTTACCCCTTTTCTTCTCCATCTCTTATAGTTTTTCCAAGTTAGCTCGAGGATCGAAAGATATCGGAGGCATGATTACACTATCAATTGAACATTTGGGTTATAGCTAGCCTTATTATTTTGAGTATGGCATGTATAGGGACTTGGACTTTTTGTTATGTGTTATATTGATTAGCCAAATGTGTTGGCTCATGATAGTATCATGATTATTTTGTATATGGCCATGAGAGGTGGCTCATATTGATTATTCTGGGTTGTAACCCTATTTATCGATGCATGCATGCAACTGTGTTGATGCTTTAATATGGTTATGATTGATTATGGTTGATGAGTGTGATGACGGGCAAGTACGTTTGATGATTGTGATATGGAATGTGTAACTTGGAGGTAAATTGGTAAAGATGATAAACAAACATGAAATTGGTGTGGAATGCCATAAGAAAGTATGATAATTTGAATGGGTGACATGTTGACTTTACTAAGTCATAGTTTAATCATGAATGTGAATGTTTGAATAATAAAATGTGCTACTTTGCATGCCATGAAGTGAATATAAATGTGTGAGTGTTTAAGGGTGGCAAATGGTTTGGAAAATAGCCTAGAAATTGTCCACAGGTTAGACACACGGGCATGTGTCTAGGCCGTGTGTGACACACGGTTTTCCCCATGGGTATGTGACCTGGCCGTGTGTCCCCTTCACCCTAATTACGCAAAACAAAATGCCTAGTAGTAAACACACAGGTAGAGACATGGCCGTGTGTCTCAGCCATGTGAAGGACATGGCCTTAGGACACGGGCGTTTGCCCAAGCCGTGTGAAGTCTGCACCTAATTTTTGGAATTTAATTTGCCACACGGTCTAAGCACACGAGCGTGTGACTTGGCCGTGTGACCTTATTTTGTGGATTACGTCATAGTCAGAGAGTTACACGTGCTGAAGACACAAGCGTGTCCCGTATCATGCAGGCGTGTGTGACCACAGGGCCTACCCACACGGGCGTGTGACTCTCCAAAACAAGAGAAATTTCTAAGTGTTTAAAACGTTCGAAAAGTTCTCGGTTTAGTCCCGAACCGCTTCCGATGTATGCTTTGGGTCTTGTAGACCCTTACAAGGGACAATTTGCATGTGATTGAAAAGTGTTAAATTGGGACGAAATTTTATGACTCGATTTTATATGAATGTTTATGTTTAAGCTTGGTAACACCTCGAACCTTGTCCTAGCATTGGGTACGGGTAAGGGGTGTTACACCAATTAAGACGATCAAGCTTAGTACCCTCCGCAATCATCAACCACCATTGATAAGCCTCATCGTGAAGCAAAAAAACTGTACCCTTCAGTTTCTGCTCAAGAGTACAATCTAGATCATTCATGATCCTCTCGGTGGCCTTCAACCAATACTCAGCTAGGTTAGGGGAGACTCCAGTGACACCCCTAATCAACTTAGCACCATTGGACTGAAGTCGTTCAGTTACCGACCCTTGGCCTCCAGCTCCAGAATGGGGTCTAGCGACCCTCTCCGAGATCCTCAGCATGGCTTGGGATAGTGCGTCCTCCCTAGCCGAGCGACTTTGAGACCCAGTCTCAGTAGCAGGCGAAACTGGTGTTTCACTCGTATCTAAGTTCGGCATACTGTCCAAAGAAGAAAACTCAACTCCAGCCCCCTACGGCCTCTACCATGGCCACGAATGCCACGTTCGCAAGTTCCCCAAGTGCTCATCGTAAATTTTAAAATTTATCTGCATTATAAAGTTTTATGCATCAGTTCCGATATTTATTAACAGATATTTTATGCAGAAATTATCAGAAGTTCAGAATTGTTTTCAGAGGTTTCAGTCTCTAGCTAACTCAGTATAGTCTAAGAAGGTATTATCTACAGTGTTTCAGAGCAGTTCTAACTAAGTTTTAGAAATACTTACAGGACCGGCGTCGAAGACTCTGTGTACCACATACTTTTTTAAATTATTCAAATCATCTAAATTAATAAAAAAAACTCTTTTTGAAACACAATTTTGGAGCCCGAAATTCACAACCGAGTTTTGTAACCTGACTCTGATACCACTAAATGTAACACTCCAAACCCGGCCTAGATGTTATGGCTGAATCTGAGATTGTTAAATAGAAGGGTTTTGAAAATAGTGTTGTTTCGATAAATCATCCAAGTTTATAACTGTTACTGAAAACGTTATTTAATTCATTCATTTGCCCAAAACATAATTTACAACGGAAGTCTTTAAAACCGTTATATTTTGGAAATCTAGTTCGTACATTTGGAAAAACCATTGATTTCGTAAAACTATAATTTTAGTCAAACATCACTCTAAAAGTTAAAACATAAGCAAAACCAAAATAAAAATTCAAATAGTCCAGAAAGTCCAATAATTACAAAACTCCCACAAATAATTCGTAATTAAATAAAAACCATTATTTAAAGTCAATTCACAAACTTGTGGTCACCGTGAGACTCTGTCGCACTGATCTACCTAATTCTATGGATTACCTGACAAAACAGACAACAAATGTGAGTTTACGAAAACTTAGAGTGTAACCCAGCAGAATTAAGCATGGAAACATACAGAATTATAAGCACAGTTAGAAACAGATAAGTTTCAGATTCAGAATCATATCCAGAAGCATATATGCATAAATCCTACCCCCATCCTCTACAGACCATCTCTGACCATCCCATCACACCATGTGGTGTTAAAAACACACACCCATCCCTACACAACACATTGTGCCTTTAAGACACAAATCAGAATATATGTAGCCAAGCTGCCAGAATATAGGCGATTAACGCCGAACAAAATACTTCCTCCTTATATACAAATCCCACCCCAAATCAGATACAGAAAATCAGATACAGATTTATCAGATTAAACATGCTTGACATGCTTTTATATAAATAACAGATATACATATGGCAGTACAATAAGGCATACATTTAGTATCCTACTCAAATCAGTCTATTAGAATATCATAGCATTCAAAATAGGGTTTACATAGCCATTACCGACCCTACAATAAGGCCACAGTCGATCGAAGCGACCCGTGCGACCCTAAGAAAAATTTTAGAATTATGGGCACATGTTGTGTGGTTTGACCGTGTGGCCCACACGCCCAGATTTTGCCTTACTCGTGTGGCCCACATGGCTTGGCCCAAAACCCACATGCCCAACTTGGCCTAGCCCATCTGGCACACACGGTCACACTCACGTCACCACACAGTCGTGTGTGGCGCACGGCCATGCCTTCATCGACCACAGACCCATGTCTCGCACACGGCCATCCACACGGTTAACCACACGCCCATGTAGCATCGACAAAATAGTTTTTTAACTTTCACCAAAACTTGTTTTTCTGCGTTTTGGAAACACACCTGATTCATTTTCACAGCGAAATCACTCCCGAGACCACCAGTACCTAAACTAGGATGTTCAACACCTTTTAGTAACCAAAAATGAGCCTAACACGATTTATCCAATTATGCAAAACTGACTTACCACTTAAACAAAAATGATCACCACCTCGAATCAATCCATCAAAAAGTAATTTCCTGCCTCACAATCTTCTCCTACACCACAGAATTCGTTGATTACTACACTTATCGGCTAATCATAAAGATTGGCCACAATTTAGAGAAAACCTAAACGATAACAATCACCCAACTACTTACCAAACCAATTAACGATTCCAAAAATCGTAGTAATGATCTGTTGAACAGGAGAACAACATAAATCCAAAGAAGAATAGAAAAAAATGAAAGTGAGAGATAGGAGAGGAGAGAAAAATATCAGGAATAGAAATTTTAGGAAAAATAATTCAAACCGGACAGAATCAGCAATTTGATAACCTCCCAAATTTTCCTCCCACTAACCCACTAACTCACAACCACCTCAAAATTTTAGCTCCACCAAAACTCTATTAGACAACTGAGCAAAAATACTACCCACGCTCGCACAGGGATTTGAACAAAGGACCTCTAGCATAACAACCCCCTTACCACTTGAACCAACAAGCTCGTTCGGATATGAATTTACAGGCAATTTAATATAAGCTCACTGAACAAGGATAAGGCTTAGATCCAAAAGTTAACAAAATTGACAGATGTGGGACTTGAACCCAAGACCTCCCACACACTTCCAGAACACTCCATCACTGAAGCAGATACATATTTGTGTTAGATATTTACAGAAACAATAATAAAAAGTCAAGGCATTACAATTGTAGCTCTGATACCAATTGTTAGAAAAAATCTAGTTCGAAAATAGTTTTCTTGCATAGCGAAAAATAAAAATTTTAAAAACCGATCTGGTTTGTAATATTTATAGTAATAAACATTAGACTAAATTCATACTTGTGTTCTTGTATAGACGAATCCTTGTTGCTCTTGGCTTTTAACCAAATGACCTTATCTACTATTCTTGTACCACGAATTGCATCACGTGTCAACTCGAATAATTCAAATCAAACACATAACTAGAAATAGTTTTCTTTTCTTTAGGGTGAAAACAAAAATTCTCTTTTGAAATAGAAACAGATAGAATCGTTATTCTAAAAAATATATTTAATTCTAGAGAATAAAAATCTCTATAGTTTCGAGTAGAATAAAAATTTCTAGAAGTTGTGTTAATAGCTCTACTAGACCCTAAACCCTAAACTCTAAACCCTAAACCGGCTCGGTGATGTTGAGTCGAGTCACCTAAGTTGCCCAATCATCATCGAGGAAGTATCGTTCGGCTTAAGAAAAGGACGTATTAAGCTAAGTATGAGCGGAAGTTGACAAAGTGGTTCGAATGATAGGCCAGGTATGATATTTGGTAGGTTCGGTTTAACAAAGAAATAAGGTAAATAGTTGATAGATAGGATGGAATAGAAAAAGTGAACTCAAGCTCCAAGAACGATTCAATACTATAAGGAGTATTGCCCCCGAACTTATATCGCTTAAGGTGGTTAAATGGGTGATAGAAGATGGACCTTGACCTATTACCTGAAGAGGTAGGATCCAAAGGTATAATTTGATGGATGAACGCCACACCAAAGTTGGTGATAAGTTCAGGAAGGAGTTCGGGTTGACGCCACTAGCAAGCTAAATAAGTCAATCGAGACTCAAACGAAATAGAGAGGAAGAAACCTTACAAGAACAATGTTCATTCAATAGTATGGCAAAAGTCTAACATACATCAAATTAGCTAAATATTTATAGCTAGAAACAATGCTAGCTGAATAGGCACATTCATGAATTAATGGCTAAGTAATTCAGCTTAAATGAGCTGGAAAATTCTAGAATAAAACCAAATAAATTCCATAACTATGTTTAGCTCTTTAGAATGCCATTGGACAACTTCTAGATGAAGGAAAGTTAGCTGAATGCATTTGGAAGAGTTGGGAGCTGATTGGCCATGTCTATGTTCGGCCAAGTGCTTAAATGTGCTCCTTTAATCCTGCCTTCAGAAGATGAACAAGCAGCAGCATTTTAATGGGATTTTTGGAGCACAAATAGCCCAAATAGTGTGAATACTTGAACTCTAAAAACCTCCAAGTGTGAAGGGACGAAATTGATCAGCCACCAGCTGAATGGACTCCATTCAAACAGCCTTGTCCATTGACCTTTTCGAACAGCCACTTGGAGAAACTCAAAATAGCAACTGAATTAATTCCTCTTAATGCTCCAGCCAAATACATGCTCCTCTTTAATTCTGTTCCATGCACTTGAGCTAGCTGAATTTAGCTTGTGAACACCTATAACATGAAATAAATTCAGTTAAGACATAATAATTAGCTCAATTACTTTTCCTAAACTTAAGACACTTTAATGAGCTATTTGAGCTAGAACTGGTGGTCGTAAAACTAACTAAAAATTTGACTAAGGCAAGCGCACCTATCGAACAGTAGTATTGTTATGGTGAGACCAAAAATATCGTATCCACGAGGACTAAAAGTACTAGTAATTACTATCTTTCTATTATCTAGCCTAACAATTAAAGGATGTCTTTTAAACTAAAACTAATTATCTAATTAACTAAAATTACGATAGAGATTGAAATTGGAAAAATACTTTTGAAAACCCGATGGAGAAGACAATACCCAAGGAAGAATCCACCTAAACTTCACTTATTACTATTGAATTAAACAATTTATTCACTTGACTTAATCCGTAGAAATCTCTGATTTATGTTAATATCTCTCTCGAGACTAAAAACAACTGACTCTAGGTTGATTAATCGAAATCTCTTTCTAATTAAAACCCCTATTGTTGCATTAACTCGATCTATGGACTCCCTTATTAGATTTGACTCTAATCCGACAGATTTATGTCGTCCTATCTTTAGGATTGCATGCAACTCCACTTAATTATGAATGATCTACTCTTAAACAGGGACTTTTTTTCCACTGAATAAGCACATCAACAACCTGATTTAATATCCTGGAATATTAAAACAAGGGTTAAACTCACAATTAAGAATAAGAACAAGTATTTATCATATAAATCAAAGAGTAATAAGATTTGTCCTAGATTTCATCTCCCTTAGGTATTTAGGGAGTTTAGTTCATAATAATAATGGAAAACATCTCAAAGTTTGGAAAATAACAAAACATAAAGAAACCTAAAGAACTTCTAGGAAATTGGATGGAATTCTTTAGTCTTGATGTAGATCCTGCCTCTGAGGTGATTCCGATTGCTATCCTTTGGTATTTCCTACTTTCTACTCTGTGTGTCCCCTAATCCTCTTCTAGGGTGTTTATATAGGTTTTAGAATGTTTCAAAACCCTCAAAAGTGCCCTTTTCCGAATCGAACTGGACTTGGGCTCGACAGGGACATGGCTGTGTGCCACGCCCATGTGCAAGTGCTCAAACCGTCTACAATTTTGACTTGGATTAATGTCGACACGGCCATGACACACGGGTGTGTAGCCTGCCCGTGTACCTCACACGGGCTTGTGGATCACCCGTGTAGAAGTGCCTAGGCTGTGTGAAACATTAATTTAAGCCCAATTTGTCTGTTTTTAGCCCATTTCTGGCTCTTTTTGCTATCCTAAGCTCTCCTGAGTATAAAACATGAAATTTAAAGGATTAGGAGTATCAAATTCACTAAAACCAAGGAAAAATCATCCATAAATATGCCAAGCATGGGGTAAAAATATGTATAAATTACGGTTTATCAAATATCCCCACACTTAAGCATTTGTTTGTCCTCAAGCAAAATCCTCAACTCACAATCAAAATAAATTCTTCTCAACTTATAATTCTCATCAATAATGTTTCAAAATAATCCATAAGTAGTCATACATTGAAAATTTAACTAAAAGAACATTAAAGTTTCAAATAGTCATAGTTGAGCATTTTAATCATAAAATTATAGGCATCCCCCTTTATCTAAGTAATTATCTTTAATTCCAAATTGACAATGGTTGACATCCTCACTAAAGGTTCGCTCAAATCACTCAATTTGTTTAAGGTTCAATGATTAAGCACTCATTAGTCAAACATGAAAAGTTATTACCATAGGCTTGCATGAAAGTCAAATCTCCACCACTATAAATGAGATAATACACAAATCAAAAGGTCTTTGAAGGGTTCTAACAGGGCTTTGAGTTAAAGGTTTGGATAAAGGCTGAAAAAAATGGTTAGAATCGAGATTAAATTGATAAATTACCTAACTGGAAAAATAACTAACATCAATTGAATAAACATGAGCTTCTTCTCAGAAATGGAATTAAATACTTAAGCTCAAAAATAAAGAATTAATACTTATATGTATGTATGTATGTATGTATGTATGTTTTTTTTTAAGAATAAGAACAAATACAGGTAAAAGAGAGAATTATATGATTCGAATGAAAGAACATAGTTAGGCAATTAACCAAATCAAATCTCGACAAAAAGAGAATCAATAAAATAGGAAAATTTCTCAATGAATCAAAAAGTATGATATAGGGGTTAAAATTTAGGGTAAATTAAAAAAAAATAGTTTGTTTAAGCTCAAAGGGGTTCACTAAGGGTTAATTATGAGGGTAGGCTTGTTATGGGGTAAATGTGTTAAAACCAAAGTGCCTTTATCAATTTAGTATATCAAATCAAAAGTGTGGTCTCGACATGTATAATCGATGCAAGTTCTAGAATAACAAATCAATGTTGACACACTCATAATCAATAAAATCAGTGAGCAAGAAAGATATATGCTTTAAAAGGCTCAAAATCTCACGAAAATTATGGGTATTTGATGTCAATCCTATAAATTCAAAACTTCAAGATAATACCTCAATTCAAGGAAATAACCTAGCAATTTTAATTCTCAAAAATTTCAACTTATCGTACTCGATTCTCTAATGTCTTAAAGTTTAAACAATCAATGCACAGTTACTTATGATTTAATTCAAAACATATCAATAAAAATCATAGATCAATCAAAATTTACTCCAATAATGATATGAGAAAATTATCTGAGAACAAGATAAAAATTCAGGGATTTTCTGATAATCACATAGATAACCTCCCTACACTTAAGATGTACATTGTCCTCAATGTACAAAGATAGTTACTAACAATATAAGCATAATATCAGAAGAGATGGAGAGAAACGAAACTGCCCTGAATATTTGGATGAGATCTTTGGAGTAGCGAGAGCAAGAATTGTAGAGAAAGCCGAATAAAAGGCATGATTTTGAGGTACTAATAAGAAAATAAACACCACTGTGGAAGAGAATTAAGGGATAATTCAATAATAATCATAAAGATAAGAAGGGTTTAAAAATATAAAACATAAGTCTTCAAAAATAAATAAGAGAAAATGAAATTTAAATAAAAATAAAAAAATAAAAATAAAATAAAGGGACTCAAAGGTCCTCATTATCAGAGTCGTGAGCCGACGGCGCTGGAGAAGAGATATGGAGGTGGTGGCAAATTTGTCGGAGGGTGGCATCGATGCTGTTGAATCGCTCGAAGCACTGCTGCTCAAAGCGAGTGAATCGCTCAGATAAGTCTGTCAAGGTGGGAACAGGAGGTCGGTGACGCAGTGGTGGTGGTGGGGGTGGGCTCTCGTGCGGGGAAGGGACATCATCAGTAATGTCCTCTGGCTCATCCTGGTCATCAGACTGAACGAGTCTGTACTGAGGGGGGTCAAATCCACGGCGTCACTCTATCATCCTCATCTGGATCATGATGGAAATTCCCTGCAGAGACATCTGGCCAACTAATGTGAGTGTCGATGACATTTCTGGAGTGCCGAAGACGCTGAAGTGTCGAGCAAGGCGAGTCACATAGGGGCCAAGGCAAATGGGGCCCCTCCTTTGGCAATCTGTATGGTGGCGAAAGGCGAGGGCGATAAAATATGCCAAGTCAAATACATGGCCAGTCGCCATGCTCCATAAGAAGTACGTGTCGATGGTGCTAACTACTCCGGTGCTCTCTCTCCTCCCAGTCAAATTGTGAGCCAAGATGGCATGAATGTAGCGTAGTGCTGGAGGGAGAGAAGTCGCCTTTGAGCAACTTGCGTCATAGGGAACCGTACTTGCCGTAAGGTCAGTCCATCAGCAAGAGGGCGAGTAGTGTATGTGACAGTAAAGCTGTAATAAATTCTCGAAAGCCATGAACTCCTCCGTGTAGAGGCCTAAAGCAGCTCTAAACTCGGGTACACTCATATGCCTGACAAGTCTACCAAGTCTAAAAACGATAGTATCAGCCTCGTCATGTGTATTCATCACGTACTGTAGGTGGAACGTAGTGCAAAATTCCAAGGTCAGCTCTGAATATGTGGGCTCAATATTTGCAAAGAACCGATCCCATGGCGCAGTATCGAGATGGAATCGAATGAGGTGAGCAAGTTAGACCTACTCCAAAGTGGCCCAATCAATACATTGTCCCACTCCTAGCGACCGTACTCAAAGAAGCTGAAACAGGTTGTCTTATGGGCCTGACGAGAATCGAAGTAGAGGGTGGCAAGCTTCGGTTGAGGTGCCTGAGAAAGGTGCGCCAGGACCCTTCTGCTTTTTTGAAGCGGGGACAGAAATCTTCTTGCCTCGTGTGCTTGTCATGGTGTTCCTAAAAATAATAACAGAGTCCAAATAAGAAGACAACTAGGAAATAAAATAGCAAGTGAAGAATGATGTAGGCAAATTATGGATCTAATCTATATTAAAAGGATTATGTAGCTGGTAATTAAATCTTCAACTTATATGTAAAGGCATGATAATGAGTGATGAAGTAAACAAAAGAACGAATAGTAGAGTATATGATTTGGCATGAGATAGATATGACTAACATGATAAACTAAATATGGGGCTTTTAAGAAAATACTAGCAGTAATTTAGACTTAATAGAATGAACCTAAACTAATTTTCAGCAACATGAACATCAACTCAATGGCATAATAAAGCAAGGCCAAAGTAAAGATAAAGGGTTAAATAAAAAATAAAGATGAATAAAAGGCATAACATAATAATATTTCTAATAATAATGATAACAATGATAACAAAAACAAAAATAAAAAATAAATATTGAAAATGATGGAAGAATGGGTAAGGAAGACGTGACCGAAAATGGTGGTGGCCGGTCGTCGGAGAAGCACGGTCGGAGCTGGTACGGTCGCTGATGATGGTGAGTGTAGGAAGACACTGGTGTGGTGAGTTAGGCCATGTGGCACGATGTGGGGGCGTGGGTTATGCAGTGAGGGGTTGAAGAGGAAAGAAAAATGGAGGGAAGAGATGGAGGAAGGCAAAAAGAAGAAGAAAATGAAAAGGGGGAGCTAGGGGTGGCTGGATGGAGGGAGGATGCGGTGGCTAGGGTTGGGAGAATTTAGGGAAGAAGAAGAAGAAAAAAAATTAGGGTTTGGGGGTTTAAAAAGGGGCACGCTCATGTGGCTTGTGTCCGGCCCGTGCTTATCACGAAATTTTTATGACTATTTGTCGCACGGCCTGGGGACACGCTCTTGTGGTCAGGCCGTGTAGTCCACACGGTCGCGTCACATGCCCGTGTGCCAGGTTCTTTGCTTCTCCCACTCCTGTGTGGTACTTCACATGCTTGTGTGTTCGAACACACGGCCGTGTGTCTTGCCTGTTTGGCTCCCTGACTTAATTAAAATTTGAAATTTTAGCTCCAGTTTTCACACGGCCTAGGACACGCCTGTGTGTCCAGGCCGTGTACGTTACACGGCCGTATCGCACGGCCGTGTGGATCGACTTCATGGCCATGTGGCTCGATACTTTGGAGATTTTTAGCCCTGTTTCCACATGGCCAAGGACACACCCGTGTGTCCAGGCCGTGTGGGCCACTGAACCTGCACAAAAACACTAAAAATAGCTAAAATAAATTAGTTAGTGGTGTTAGTGCTCGGGTTGCCTCCCGAGAAGCGCTTATTTTGAGTCTAAGCTCAACTTACCTTTCATTTGCATGATTACGGTGAATCATGGAGTTGGGACTCCTCTTTCTCACTATCGATTCTATTATCCACATAAAGTTTAAGTTGAGTAATATTTACTTTAAAAGTGTCGAATTGAGAATGGTTTACCTCGACTGTACCGTATGGGAAAACATTCAGTACCGTGAAAGGAGTTACTTCGTTTGTATTAAGCTCTGAAGTAGCAATTCGGGGGTCCTTTTCATCTAACAATACTTTATCCCCAACCTTAAATTGCATTGTTTCATCCCTACGCTCATCGAGGTGTCACTTTGGTTCATCGTGTGCTTTTGGCTTCTCCTTGACATGTGTCTGCCATTCATCTAGTTCATCAATTTGAAGTCTTCGATCTTCTTGAGTCGCTTTATCTTTGTCACATGACTAGAATGTGGCTCTATCACATTCTTCCTAGAGGTTTCCTGCAAAGAAGTTTGAGCCATAATGTTATTTATATCAACAAAATTTGTATAGCCATCTTGCTTACTAGGTAATTTAGTCGAATCACGAGCTTGGAGAGTAATCGTGTCATCACCCACACGGAGTATCAATTCACCTATGCCAACATCTATAATAGTTCGAGCAGTTGCTAAAAAGGGTCTTCCAAAAATTAAAGGTACTTTAACATCCTCACCCATGTCTAGAACAACGAAGTCAACTGGGAATATAAATTTATCAGTTTTGACAAGTACATCTTCAATAATACCCTTAGGAAATCTAATTGTTTTATATGCCATTTGAATGCACATCCTAGTTTGTTTGGGTTTCCCAAAACCGAGTTGTTTAAACATTTTATAAGGCATGACATTAATGTTCGCCCCTAGATCAGCTTACGCATTATTAATATTTAAACTACCAATTAAGCAAGGAATCGTAAAACTCCCTGGATCTTTCAACTTGTTGGGTAGCTTATTTTGTAAAATAGCTGAACAGACTGCGTTTAATTCCACGTGTGACGCATCATCCAACTTCTGCTTATTTGCTAAAAGCTCCTTTAAAAATTTAACTACATTTGACATCTGTGAAAGAGCTTCAATAAACGGTAAGTTAATATGTAATTTCTTTAATAATTTAAGGAATTTACCAAATTATTTGTTCGTATGATCTTTCCTTGTCGCACTGGGGTATGGCACTCAAGGTTTATATTCTTTACTTACCAGTTTTTGCTCACTGTGGTCCGCCGCATCCTTACCTTTACTTACCACAAGCCCTTACCTCGGTTTTGGTTCAGGTTCAACTAACCCTTCTTCATCTCGGATAGTAATCGCATTAAGTTGCTCCCTTGGGTTAGTTTCAGTATTAATCGACAAGCTACCTTGTGGTCTTTCGGAAATTATTTTTACCAACTGGCCTATTTGATTCTCGAGCCCTTGAATTGATGCTTGCTGATTTTTAAGAGCTGTTTCAGTGTTTTGAAAACGTGTTTCGGATACCACAATGAATTTCGTTAGCATCTACTCAAGGTTCAGCTTCTTTTCCTGCTGGTAAGGTGGTTGTTGAAAACCTGGGGGATGTTGTGGCGTTTGATTTCTGTGACCACCCCAAGAGAAATTTGGATGGTTCCTCCAACCTGCATTATAAGTGTTACTATATGGATTATTTTGAGGTCTGGAATTATTACCCATATATTGGACTTGTTCCTCCTCAGTGCTAGGGTTGAAGGATGGATAATCTGTGTTGTGCACTCCTCCACCACTTGAATCACACCTCATCACTAGTTGTACTTGAGTAGAACCATATAAACCGTCAATCTCTCTATTTAAAAGTTCTACCTGGTTAGATAGCATAGTGACTGCGTCGAGGTTGAAAACATCGGTTGCTTTTGTCGGCTTTATTCTCATGACTTGCCACTAATAGTTATTCAGTGACATCTCTTTAATAAATTCATAAGCCTCTTCAGGTGTTTTGTTGTTTAATGTTCCACCGGCGACTACGTTGATAAATTGCGTTGTTGAGGGATTCACACTGTTGTAAAAAGTTTGAACCTGCAGCCATAGAGGTAACCCATGGTTAGGGCACCTTCTCAATAGGTCCTTGTACCTCTCCCATGCATCACAAAGAGTTTCTAAATACATATGCACAAAAGAAGAGATATCATTCCTCAATTTAGCCGTTTTAGCCCGAAAAAAATATTTTAGTAAAAATTTTTTGGGTCATTTGTTCCCAAGTAGTGATTGACCCTCGTGGTAATGACTTTAACCACTATTTAGCTTTGTTCCTCAATGAGAATGGGAACAACTGAAGGCGAATGGCATCATCAGAAACGCCATTGATCATAAAAGTGTCGTAGAGTTCCAAAAAATTTGCCAAATAAGTGTTTGGATCCTCGTCCTGCAAACCATCAAACTGAACAAACTATTGTATCATTTGAATCGTGTTAGGTTTCAGTTCAAAATTATTTGCAGCAATAGCAGGCCTAACTATACTCGATTCAATTCCTGGTAAAGTAGGTTTAGCATAATCATACATAGTACATGGAGTAGGATTCTGATCTACTGGATCCATGGCAACTACAAGAGGTAGCGGATTATTCTGATTTTTAGCCATCTTCTCGGTTGTGGTGTGAATATCGTCCTCTTGCCCTTCCTCTATGTCTTGTAAGCTTTGCCTTATTTCTTTTTTATTTCTGTGAGCTGTGCTCTCAATTTCACTATCAAAAAGTAGAGGTCCTGACGGGTTTCTTCTAGTCATAAACTATAAAAACCTGCCAGAAGTTAAGAAAAGAAAAATTAGTAAAGAAAAAATAGACTAAAACCAAAAAGTAAATTACAATAAAAGTAAAAATGGCTAAAGTAATAAAATTCAAGCATTCCTAATATCTTAGTCCCAGGCAACGGCGCCAAAAACTTGGTGGTCGTAAAACTAACTAAAAATTTGACTAAGGTAAGTGCACCTATCGAACAGTAGTATAGTTATGGTGAGACCGAAAATATCGTATCCATGAGGACTAAAAGTACTAGTAATTACTATCTTTCAATTATCTAGCCTAAAAATTAAAGGATTTTTTTTCAACTAAAACTAATTATCTAATTAACTAAAATTACGATAGAGATTGAAATTGGAAAAATACTTTTGGAAAACCGATGGAGACGACAATACCCGAGGAAGAATCCATCTAGACTTTACTTATTACCTTTGAATTAGAGGATTTATTCACTTGACTTAATTCGTAGAAATCCCTGATTCATGTTAATATCTCTCTCGAAACTAAAAACAACTGACGCTAGGTTGATTAATCGAAATCTCTTTCTAATTAAAACCCCTATTGTCGCATTAACTCGATCTATGGACTCCCTTATTAGATTTGACTCTAATCCGGCAGATTTATGTCGTCCTATCTCTAGGATTGCATGCAACTCCACTTAATTATGAATGATCTACTCTTAAACAGGGACTTTTCCTCCACTGAATAAGCACATCAACAACCTGATTTAATATCCTAGAATATTAAAACAAGGGTTAAACTCACAATTAAGAATAAGAAAGTATTTATCATATAAATCAAAGAGTAATAAGATTCATCCTAGATTTCATCTTCCTTAGGTATTTAGGTAGTTTAGTTCATAATAATAATGGAAAACATCTTAAAGTTTGGAAAATAACAAAACATAAAGAAACCCAAAGAATTTCTAGGAAATTGGATGGAATTCTTCAGTCTTGAAGTAGACCCTGCCTCTGAGGTGATTCTGATGGCTATCCTTAGGTATTTCCTGCTTTCTACTCTGTGTGTCCCCTCTAATCCTCTTCTAGGGTGTTTATATAGGCTTTAGAATGCTTCAAAACCCTCAAAAGTGCACTTTTCTGAATAGAACTAGACTTACGCTCGATAGGGACACGGCCGTGTGCCACGCCTGTGTGCAAGTGCTCAAACCGTGTGCAATTCTGACTTGGATTAATGTCGACACGGCCATGACACACGAGCATGTGGCCTGCCCATGTACCTCACACTGGCATGTGGATCACCCGTGTGGAAGTTCTTAGGCCTTGTGAAACACTGATTTAAGCCCAATTTGTCTGTTTTTGGCCCGTTTATCGCTTTTTTTGCTACCCTAAGCTCTCTTGAGTATAAAACATGAAATTTAAAGGATTAGGAGCATCAAATTCACTAAAACCAAAGAAAAATCATCCATAAATATGCCAAGCATGGGGTAAAAATATGTATAAATTAAGATTTATCAAGGACAAATTAAAATGAATCTAAGACAAATTAAATGGTTGTAGGATTCAGAACACATTTAATTACTTAGACACATTAAAATCATGTACTAACTATGACAAACTTAAAACATGCATTAAAATTAAACACATTTAACACTAAATTAATAAGACACATTTATGAACTGAAACTAAATTAACTAATTTAATTAAACAACTAAGTTTATTATAGCAACATAAAATGCATGAAATTAAATAAAGTAGAATCAAGCCCAAAGAGCTAGCATCTAGCCGAATTGAACTCCATTGAGCTAGAACAAGCTAGATCAGCTTGCAAAAGATTACAAATGACGTTTGATAAGTTGAACCAAGGGTGTTCCCTGGGCATGGTCATATCATCCCCTCCCTCTTTGAAACGATTTGTCCTCAAATCGGGCTATTTGCTCCCGACAAAGCGTTCATCGACACAAGGCCCTTGGTTGTCGCATTTGACATAATTGCTCCCAATGTCCTGAATATCACTCATAACTTGAAAAGATGTTAGATTAGTCACATGCCCTCCCTCTTTAGGGATGAGCCGTTTCAAAGTGTCATCTACACGATAAAGAAAAGGATTAAGGACACGATGAATTAAAAACTTACAAACTCTTTCCGAATTCTCAATCCAAACTTGAGCAAATAAACCATTGCCAAATTCAAGAGTATAAATGGGTCTTACCTTTTCAAAATGGATCTTCATGATCAGCAGCATTGAAAGCATAGAAATCAATTTAAATTTATAATCAAGAAGCATAAAGAAATCATCCAAACATTCATGTAATCCAATTTCACTCGATTAAACTTACTCAAACATGCATAATTTATACAACAAGGCAGATTCGATACGCCATCATCATAATCAAATAAATTAACCATTTTACATGTCGTCGTTTTATCACAATCACATCAAAAGTAAAGTAGACATGCATGTTTTCAAAAAGACATATGTCTCAAATCTCATTAGCACATCCTTGTTCAAACTAATTGGTTTCGCGCAATAGATCAATGGACGCACATTTTCACCATAATTGAGCAAATGCAAAGGGTTATATGAATCATTATCATTATCTAGCATATCCAAGCATTGTAAAACCTTACCAATTTGTTTGTCAACAACACAATTTTCGTTAGTAATGTTCTCCTTATCACCATTTGAAACAAACAAATCATTACTATTCAAAGAAGAAAAATTACCCATCTCAAAGTACGATTGCTTTGCTAAGACCAAATCATTAACAATGTTTTCATCAACAATCGAATGATGCTCATGTGACTGGAAAACTTCAAAACCCATACCTTTCTTACCTTTTGGCGTAGTTGAACTAGGGCCATTCAGAACGTTACCTTTTCCAACCAACGTGAACCTTCCCTCCTTTGGAAGGTATTGAAGTTGAAGCTCACTACTTGGATTAACCCAAAATGAAAGGAAAACACAAAGACAACGAGCACGTTGATTAGTCAAGACACATTTCTTTTTCTCACTCGTTTCTTCTTTTTCTTTATCTCCACTCATGATTTTCTCACAATTTTTACTCTTTTCTTTTTCCCTCAATTGTTCCATAGAAAGTTTCAATCTTTGTTGATCCTCCAACACTTGTTTTGGCGATAGAGGTGCCAAAGTTACGTTTCCACCTTGGTCCTTGAAAGTATATTGGTTTGCGAATCCGTCATGTTTGACCCTCTGATCAAACTGCCATGGTCTTCCAAGCAGTAAGTGCCCCTTATACATAGGTACCATGTCACATAGAACTTCGTCATGGTACTTTCCAATCGAAAACGTAACAAGGGCTTGTTTAATTACCTTCAACTTGACACCTTCATTGAGCCATTATAGCTTGTAGGGGCTCGGGTGTTTAGTAGTTGATAAAGCAAGCTTTTCAACCAAAAGTGTGCTTGCAACATTTGTACAACCTCCTCTATCAATAACTAAACTACATTCATTCCCTTGGACATGACAACAGGTATGGAATAGAATTTCTCGTTGCGATTCACTTCCGGTGCTTTGCGCACTTAAACTTCTTTTTGCAACGAGCATCTCACCTTCAACCACATACTACAATTCTTCTTCTTCGTCAGTAGGTGTGTCGGGTTCATTTTCAACCTTTGGGGCGTCCTCCCTCGTTGGGCTCTTCCTTCCACATGGTCAAGTCTTTCTTGTACGGGCTCGAGCTTTCAATCGAATAGTCACTCCACTTCACGCAAGAGAGCTTGAATATTAAGATTCGGTACTTTACGAGTTGGTTGCCTTTCGGGTCTATCCGACATATTTCACTCCAGGTTTCTTGACATAGAAAATTTATAGTTCTCACCACAAAAACCTCACTAGCCACTCAGAAAGAAAATTAATGATTTTGCATTCACGCTCGTGTTTGCACTCATTTTAAGGCTTTTCTTCTCTCTAATGCACTCACACACTTGTGCCTTTTACCACTCAATTCTTTCTCTCGTGATTTCATAATTTGTCTCTTTATAACTTATTTGTTGCCTAGGGGGTCGGTTTCAAAGTGGCTAACAAGGGCTATATTGTAGAGGGTGTAGGGTAGGCTGAAAGAAAATAAAATTCAATTTTAGGGTGTAGCGTGAAGGTAGACGATGGTAATAGAAAGGGAACTTGATGGTCGGGAACAATAGAAGATGAATACAAAACTTCAACACTTTTTTTTAGACTTCGAATTTTCTTTTTTTTTTTACAATATCGCGATTTTTGTACACAAAATATTTTCTATATAATTTTTTAATACACGAAATAATAATTTTTTCACTTTTTTTCATGAACCTTTTTCGAGATGGCCTCGAACGTCTGTACTTCTCGATTTAGTAGCTCTGATACCAAATTGTAACACCCTTCACCCGTATCTGACGCCGGGATAAGGTTCGAGGCATTACCTGTATTTCATCTTTACAAACTTACTAAATTGGGTCACCAAACTTCGCCAAAATTTAAAACCTTCCAAACATATACACTTTGTCCCTTACACAGGCCTTCGAGGCCTAACACATGCCTAAGAGCAGTAGGGACAAAACCAAAAATATTCAATGAACTTAGAGTATCTTAGAAAATTTTTCCTTACTTTGAAGTGTGACATGCCCGTATGATGCGGCCGAGTGGCCACACACGCCCATGTGGCTTGGGACACGTTCGTGCCCTCCGCCCGTGTGCAACACTGACTTCGAACCTCATCATTCTGTTAAAAACACACGGCCAAGGTACATGCCCGTGCGCTTAGCTCGTGTTTTATACTGACTTAAAAATTTAGGCGCAGGGGACACACGGCCATACCACACACCCATGGGGGTGAGCCGTGTGTCACACACGGCCTAAACACACGCCCGTGTGTCTACCTATGTGGACCTTATTAGGCTATTTTCTAAGCCTTAAGTCACCCTCTACCAAAAAATTACACTTATAGATTACTATAGTGCATGTTTAGGTCAAATTATACATTTATAAATATGAAACTTTGAGTAACCTCATTGCATGTGAACCTCATGTCATTGGTTTCATACATGCTAAGTTAATTCTCATCTTGCATTTAAGGATTTATATGTCTACCCGACATATTTAAGATTGGCTCATTTTTATAACTCATTGCCAATTGAAGATCAATCCATTGTGTATGAACATAAACATGCATAGATTTGTAGGTCATAGCCTACTTCAAAAAAAGCCAATTTCCATGGCCATATACAAAAAGATAAGTATAATTTTACATGCCTTTATTTTTGGCAAATCGAATGACACATATAACAAAATATTCAAAGCTCTATACATGCCATTGAACAAAACATAAGTATCTATATACCAAAGCTGAAACAGTTGATAGTGTGTAGACTCTCCAACCGTCTTCTAATCTTTACGAGTCCTCGAGCTCTGTAAGACAAGAGAAAGAGCGGGGTAAACATTTACATGCTTAGTAAGCTCGAATAACTGGGAAGTAAACTTACCGATTATTTAGCATACATCCTTATTAGATAATAAAACCAACGGATATGAAAATGATTTCCCCATCACATGCATTCAATCAATGAGTTAGTCACATAACAAAACACCATGTAATTTATCTTAAATGAGCTCATCATTCAACAGGTCATTTGTACATATACCTCGTGTTAGTCTCGTTGAGTTTTTAGGAAATCTCGATGGATTATCCAGTCACCGTCAATTCATACAAATGATCATTTCAAGTATGCACTCCCGCGAACCTCACATCTTACGGTGGGATTACCAGTCCAAGCTAAATCCCGCGCAATATAAACACATAAGGTGGTGTCGGGATTACCAGTCCAAGCTAAATCCCTTACACAAAAAACACCCTTAATGAGCTCGGATCTGAATTACCAGTCCAGGCTAAATTCAGACCCTAATCGGATTACCCGTCTGGGCTAAATCCACAATGCACACATATTCTTCAGGAGGCTCGATCATTCAAGTAACACCCGTCCGGGCTAGATCCTTTTCATACTTAAGATCATCGAATTACCTGTCCGGGCTAAATTCTTTCTGTAACACATGCAGGATCTCAATTCACATGTCAATCATGGTTTATCCATCGAATTCCCTTTTTAACCTCAACCGAGACATTATTCAACAAATTATTATCAAAGATACATTCCATGCATTTTCATGCCATCAACATGAAATCATCATGAATTCATGAATCATACAATTATGCATGTCATGAGTTTACTTTAAGTTATCCGAACTTACCAGGTACTCGTTACGTGATGTGTTTCGGTTATTCCGAAACCTTTTGTTTTCCTCGATTGACCTCTGGAATTTGTTCCTCGGGGTGTAAAATAATAAAATTAAATCATTAAATCTCTACATTATACATTTTTAGCCTAAATTTCACCCCCGATCCAACAGACCATTTTGCCCCTAACTTTTCATATTTTTACGATTTAGTCCCTAGGCTCGTATAATGAAATGCATGCAATTTCTACATTATCCAAGCCTAGCCGAACACTTTTCCCTCTTATGATAGCTCACATTTTCCATTATTTTCACATTTCTACCATATATTTATCAACTTTTGCAAAAAGGTCCCTTTAAGGGTTTTTCATGAAAATCACCTAAGAAAATATGTTTAACACATCTCCAACTTTCATATCCCTCCATAAACATGAAAATACATGCAACTTATGCATGGGTAAATTTTTAAACATGAACCCTAGCATGAAATATGGGTAGAAATGGAAAGAGTAAGTTACCGGGATTTCAAAAATACAAAGAAAATTAAAAACGGGGCTTGGAAGCACTTACCATTGAGCTTGAAAAGCTTGGAAACCCTAGCTATGGACAACTCTAGAGTTTCAACAGCAACAAGATGGAAATGAGCTAATTTTGGCTTATTTTTTCCATTTTATTTCATTTAAATACCAAATGACCGAAATGCCCTTAAGCCCTTTCTTTAAAATTTCATCCATGCAAGCCCATTTTTGTCCAAAAACTTAGAAATTGGGCAAATCCCTCTCTAAGACCTTCTAATTTATAATATAAATCAATTTCATACAGATTGCTTCTAGAATCCAAGTTTTGCAATTTATTCAATTTAGTCCCTAATTTCCAATTGGACACTTTACTCAAAGAATTTCTTCATGAAATCTTAACACATGCATATTCTCATATTCTAGACCTCATAATAATCATAAAATAAATATGTTGATGTCGGATTTTTGGTCCCGAAACCACTATTCTGACTAGGCCCTAATTCGAGATGTTACATTTCTCCCCTCTTAGGGACTTTTGTCCTCGAAAGTCTTACCAATAAACAGGTTCAGATATTGGTTTCTCATGGTTTCTTCTGGTTCCCATGTAGCCTCTTCTACACCATGTCGATGCCATAGAACTTTTACTAAAGCCACATCTTTATTTCTTAACTGTTTAACCTCTCGGGCCAAAATCTTGACCAGTTCCTCTCCATAGGTCATGTCTAGTCTAATCTCAATCTCTGGTGGTGAAATCACATGAGAGGGGTCAGATCAATATCGCCTTAACATGGATACATGAAACACGTCATGAATCTTTTCCAATTCGGGTGGCAATGCCAAATGATAGGTTACTGGTCCAACTCTTTCAGTGATCTCATACAGTCTGATAAATCGCGGACTCAATTTACCTTTCCGACCAAATCTCAACACCTTTTTCCATAAAGATACTTTTCAAGAATACTCTATCTCCAACTTGAAATTCAATTTCTTTTCTTTTCAGATCAGCATATGACTTTTGCCTATTCGATGCTGCTTTTAAACAGTCTCGTATTACTTTAACTTTTTCTTCAGTTTCCTTAATCAAATCAACCCCATGAACCTGACTTTCCTTGAGTTCTGTCTAGTACAATGGAGTTCAGCACTTTCTGCCATACAAGGCTTCATAAGGCGCCATCTTCAAAGTTGTTTGAAAACTGTTGTTGTAGGCAAATTCTACCAATGGCAAATACTTTTCCCAACTACCCTAAAATTCGACGATGCAACATCGCAACATATCCTCAAGAATCTGAATCATCCGCTCAGACCGACCATCGGTCTAAGGGTGAAAAGTCGTACTATAACTCAATTTAGTACCCAAGGCTCCTTGTAACTTCTTCTAAAATCTCGAAGTGAACCTCGGGTCTCTATTTGAAATGATCGACAGTAGTAACCCATGTAATCTCACAATTTCAGATATGTACAAGTCGGCCAATCTGTCAAGAGAGTAATCTATTCTTACCGAAATGAAATGAGCCGACTTTGTCAGTTTATCCACCACAACCCATTTAGTATCTTTCTTTTTTAGAGTCATTGGTAATCCTGACACAAAATCCATAGTAACTGTGTCCCACTTCCATTCTGGGACCATTACAGGCTGTAACAAACCTGAAGGCACTTGATGTTCAACTTTAACTTGCTGACATATCAGGCACCTTGATACAAATTCGAAAATGTCTCTTTTCATGCCATTCCACCAGTACATTTTCTTCAAATCGTTGTACATCTTGGTACTCCTTGGAAGAATAGACAAACGGTTGTTATGCGCTTCTTGCAAGATTTTTGGAATAAGTTCATCATCTTTAGGTACACAAACTCTATCTCTGAACATCAAACATCCATCAGAACTGATCCAATAATCTGATTCAATGCTCGACTCACATTGAGTCCTTTTTGCTTCCAAGTCTTTATCATTAATTTGAGCATCATAAATTTCCTGAAGAAATGTCAGCCTAGCATCTAGCTCTGCCAAGACCGAACCATCATCAAGCAAAGCTAACCGAGCATCCATGGCTCTCAGTGCAAACAAGGATTTTCTGTTTAATGCGTCGGCGACCACATTCACCTTTCTCGGGTGATAGTCAATGATCAAATCGTAATCTTTAATTAGTTCTAACCATCTTCGTTGTCTCAGATTCAATTCTTTTTGAGTCATCAAATACTTCAAACTCTTGTGGTCTGTGAATATACGAAAAGTCTCACCATATAAATAATGCCTCTAGATTTTCAAGGCAAAGACAATGGCGGCGAGCTGTAAATAATATGTCGGATAGTTCTTCTCGTGTGGCTTCAACTGTAGTGAAGCGTAGGCTATCACCTTGCCATCTTGCATAAGTAGACAACCTAGTTCATTCAAGGATGTATCACTGTAGACCACAAACTCCTTTCCCGACTCAGGTAATACTAAAACAGGAGGTTCAGTCAACAATGTTTTTAACTTCTCGAAGCTCTACTGACACTTTTCTGTCCATTCAAACTTAACATCTTTCTATAGCAACCTCGTTATTGTAGTTGCTATCATAGCGAATCCTTTCACAAATCTTTGGTAGTAACCGGCTAAGCCCAAAAAGCTTCTACCCTCAGTTACATTTTCAGGCGGTTTCCATTCAACAATAGCATAGATTTTACTTGGATCAACTCGGATGCCTTCACCCGAAACAATATGACCCAAAAATTTAACTTCCTAGAGCCAAAATTCACTCTTGCTAAACTTAGCAAATAGTTGTTATTCCCGTAAGGTCTGTAACACAGTTCTCAGGTGGTTCGTATTCTCTGCCTCATCTTTAAAATAAATCAGGATGTTGTCAATGAATACAATGACAAACTTATCCAAGTAGGGCCAAAAGATCCTATTCATTAGGTCCATGAATACGGCTAGTGCATTCGTCAATCCAACAAGAAATTCATAGTGGTCGTATCTTGTTTTAAAAGCTATCTTTGGCACATCCGATTCCTTAACACGTAACTAATAGTAGCCAGACCTTAAGTCTATCTTAGAAAACACAGTGGCTCGTCTCAACTAATCGAATAGATCATCGATCCTTGGTAAAGGATACTTATTCTTGATAGTTACCTTGTTCAGTTGTCGGTAATCTACACATAGTCTCATTGAACCATCTTTCTTCTTTACAAACAATACAGGGGCAGCCCAAGGTGAAAAGCTTGGCCTTGCAAAGCCTTTACCCGTCAGCTCTTGTAACTGTGTTTTTAATTCTCTCAGATCATTTGGTGCCATTCTGTACGGAGCAATGGAGATGGGAGCTGTTCCTTGCACCAATTCAATACTAAACACAATTTCTCTCTCAAGAGGTAATCCGAGTAATTCCTTCGAAAATACATCGGTTTCCCTCGTGTTCAACACAAAAGTAAGGTAGGCTTCGTACCCTTTTCTCATATATTTCTGAGCAACCATTGTCGTGATTACAGCTAGAGACATGCCCAAATCTCTTGAATAAACCCATAGAATCTTACCATCTGGGCATTTCAATTTAATATACTTGCTACCACAATTTACAATTACATCATGCAAAGCTAAACAATCCATACCAAGTATTACATCAAACTCGTCAAAAGGTAACAACATAAGGTTAGCCAGAAAACATTGACCATGAATCGTCAAAAGACAATTCTTATAGACTTTATTGACCAGAACTGATTTGCCTAGTGGGCTCGACACTTTAACAACAAATTTTGTAGGTTCAACGGGTATGTTCATACTAGACACCAATCTCGTGCAAATGCATGAATGTGTCGATCCCGGGTCAATCCGGGTCAATTAAGGCAATAACACATGTATTGAAAAGAGAAAAAGTACTCGTAATAACATCAAGAGCAGAGGCTTCCTCTCGAGCGTGTATTGCATAAATTCTTGCCGGGGCTCGAGCCTCTGATTTTGCAGTGTCCTTGGCCACAACTCGACTGCCACTAGCACTTTCAGGGTATCTCGAGGGTCCACCTCGTGCCAAGGGCACTCGACTTCAGAGTTACTTCCACTTCTTTTTCAATTCGTTCTGGATAGTCCCTGAGATAGTGGTCGAGAGAACCACATCTGAAACACGCACCGCTCTTTATTCGGCACTCTCCAAAGTGAAATTTGTTGCAACTCTTTAATTCGGCTTTTGGTCGTCTACACTCCCCACACTAGTCACCATCAAGGAGGGAGACTTCTGATCTTGTTGTTTGGAGCTTCTCGTTTTACCCGAATATCCAACAGATGAAGTGGAGCATTCATGTTGGCTCATTGATTTCTTTGTAGAAAATGAGAGCGTCCTACCACCGGATCTCTTGCTCGTAATTCGAGACTCTCTCTTTGCTTACTTTCTTTCATTATGAGTTCCTCGGCCTTCTTGGCCCGATCAGCTAATGCAGTGAACTCCCGTATTTCAAGGATCCCGATCAACAATTTGATTTCCTCATTCAAACCTCCCTCGAAGTGTTTACACATTTATGACTCAGTTTGAACCACTCAGTTGCATACTGACTTAACCTTACAAACTCCCTTTCGTATTCTGCCATAGTCTTATTCCCTTATTTGTGTTCCAGGAACTCCTTTCGCTTCAAGACTAAGAACCTTTGACTGATATACTTCTTCTTAAGCTCTGCTTAGAAGAATTCCCAAGTGATATTTTCCTTTGGCACCACCGAAGATACGGTCTTCCACCAGTGGTACGTAGTATCCTTCAAGAGAGACATGGCACACTTTAAACACTCCTCAGGTGTGCATGATAATTCATCTAATACCCTTATGGTATTTTCAAGCCAGAACTCAGCTCTCTCAGCATCATCCTCAATTTTAGCTCTAAATTCTTTGACCCCATACTTTCTAAGCTTATCAACGGGGGCCTTACCAATTCTTACAGGTGACATACCTCGTGGCAAATCCTCATCAGGTTGGTTAGGGGGTGGGGCAGTCGTGGTATGTTGGGGCAATTCTTCAAATAATCCCCAAACTATTTATCCATCATGTTAAAGAAGCCAGCTCGGGCTTCTTCCTGGCCTTCAGACATAACCTTTCTACTACTACTAGATACAGCTCGTTGTACGAAAGCTGGAGTATGGCTCTCGGCTCCCTCGGACTCATCTTGTGCATGATTGGAAGATATTTGCTATATTCAGAAACAATTTAAATAGTTAGGAGATATCACACTATCAACGTTCATACAATGGCATGTATAACAAACCTTAATGTTCTCTACGGTCGTCCTAGAACCGACTAAACCGTAGCTCTAATACCACTAAATGTAACACCCCTCACCCACATCCGACATCGGGATAGGGTTCGAGGCATTACCGGTATTTTATCTTTACAAACTTACTAAATCGGGTCATCAAACTTTGCCCAAATTTAAAACCTCTCAAACATATATACTTTGTCCTTTACACAGGCCTTCGAGGCCTAACACACGCCTAAGGGCAGTATGGGACAAAACCGAAAACATTCGATGAACTTTGAGTACCTTAGAAAATTTTCCCTTACTTTGAAGTGTGACACGCCCGTATGATGGGGCCATGTGGTCACACACGCCCATGTGGCTTGGGACACGTCCGTGCCTTCCGCTCGTGTGCAACACTGACTTCCAACCTCATCATTCTATTAAAAACACACGGCCAAGGTACACGCCCGAGCGCTTAGCCCGTGTTCTATACTGACTTACAAATTTAGGTGTAAGGGACGCACGGTAATACCACACACCCATGGGGGTGAGCCATGTGTCACACATGGCCCAGACACACGCCTGTGTGTCTACCCATGTGGACCTTAATAGGCCATTTTCTAAGCCTTAAGTCATCCTCTACCAAACAATTACACTTATAGATTACTATAGTGCACGTTTAGGCTAAATTATACCTTTATAAATATAAAACTTTGATTAACCTCATTGCATGTGAACCTCATGTCATTGGTTTCATACATGCTAAGTTAATTCTCATCTTGCATTTAAGGATTTCTATGTCTACTCAACATATTTAAGATTGGCTCGTTTTTATAACTCATTTCCAATTAAAGACCAATCCATCACGTATGAACATAAACATGCATAGATTTGCAAGTCATAAACTACTTCAAAATAAGCCAATTTCCATGGCCATATACAAAAAGATAAGTATAATTTCACATGCCTTCATTTTTGGCAAATCGAATGACACATATAACAAAATATTCAAAGCTCTATACATGCTATTGAACAAAACATAAGTATCTATCTACCAAAGCTGAAATAGTTGATAGTGTGTAGACTCTTCAACTGTCTTCCAATCTTTACGAGTCCTCGAGCTCTATAAGATAGGGGAAAGAGAGGGGTAAGCATTTACATGCTTAGTAAGCTTAAATAACTGGGAAGTGAACTTATTGATTATTTAGCATACATCCTTATTAGATAATAAAACCAACGGATATTAAAATGATTTCCCTATCAAATGCACTCAATCAATGAGTTAGTCACATAACAATACACCATGTAATTTATCTTAGATGAGCTCATCATTCAACAGGTCATTTGTACATATACCTCGTGTTAGTCTTGTTGAGTTTTTAGGAAATCTCGATGGATTATCCAGTCACTGTCAATTCATATGAATGATCATTTCAAGTATGCACACCCACGAACCTCACATCTTACGGCGGGATTACCTGTCCAGGCTAAATCCCCCGTAATATAAACTCATAAGGTGATGACGGGATTATCAGTCCAAGCTAAATCCCTTACACGAAAAACACCCTTAATGAGCTTGGATCTGAATTACCAGTCCAGGCTAAATTCAGACCCTAATCGGATTACCCGTCCATGCTAAATCCACAATGCACACATATTCTTCAAGAGGCTCGATTATTCAAGGAACACCTGTCTGGGCTGGATCCTTTTCATACTTGAGATCATCGGATTACCTGTCCGAGCTAAATTATTTCTGTAACACATGCAGGATCTCAATTCACATGTCAATCATGGTTTATCCATCTAATTCTCTTTTTAACCTCAACTGAGACATTATTCAACAAATTATTATCAAAGATACATTCCATGCATTTTCATGCCATCAACAATGCAATCATCATGCATTCATGAATCATATAATTATGCATGTCATGAGTTTACTTTAAGTTATCCGAACTTACCTGGTACTCGTTACAATGATGTGCTTCGATTATTTCGAAACCTTTCGTTTTCCTCAATTGACCTTCGGAGTTTGTTCCTCGGGGTCTAAAATAATAAAATTAAATCATTAACACTCTACATTATACTTTTTGAGCCTAAATTTCACCCCCAGTCCAAAAGACCATTTTGCCCCTAACTTTTCATATTTTTACGATTTAGTCCCTAGGCTCATATAATGAAACGCATGTAATTTATACCTTATCCAAGCCTAGCCAAACACTTTTCCCTCTTACGACAGCTCACATTTTTCATTATTTTCACATTTCTACCACATATTTATCAACTTTTGCAAAAATGTCCTTTTAGGGGTTTTTCAAGAAAATCACCTAAGAAAATATGTTTAACACATCTCCAACTTTCATATCCCTCCATAAATCATGAAAATACATGCAACTTATGCATGGTTAAATTTTTAAACATGAACCCTAGCATGAAATATGGGTAGAAATGGAGAGAGTAAGCTACCGGGATTTCAAAAATACAAAGAACATTAAAAACGGGGCTTGGAAGCACTTACTATTGAGTTGAAAAGCTTGGAAACCCTAGCTATGGAGAAACCTAGAGTTTCGGCAGCAACAAGATGGAAATTAGCTGATTTTGGCTTATTTTTTCCATTTTATTTCATTTAAATACCAAATGACCAAAATACCCTTAAGCCATTTCATTAAATTTCATCCATGCAAACCTATTTTTGTCCAAAAACTTAGAAATTGGGAAAATTGCTCTCTAAGACCTTCTAATTTATAATCTAAAGCAATTTCATACAAATTGCTTCTAGAGTCCAAGTTTTGCAATTTATTCAATTTAGTCCCTAATTTCCAATTGGACACTTTACTCAAAGAATTTCTTCATGAAATCTTAACAAATGCATATTATCATATTCTAGACCTCATAATAATCATAAAATAAATATGTTGATGTTGGATTTGTGGTCCCGAGACCACTATTCTGACTAGGCCCTAACTCGGAATGTTACACAAATGATGTGAACCGGCTTAGTGATGTTGAATCGAGTCACCTAAGTTGCCCTATCGTCATCGAGGAAGTATCGTTTGGCTTAAGAAAATGACGTATTAAGCTAAGTATGAGCGGAAGTTGACAAAGTGGTTAGAATGATAGGCTAGGTATGATTTTTGGTAGCTTCGGTTTATCTAAGAAATAAGGTAAATAGTTTATAGATAGGATGGAATGGAAAAAGTGAACTCAAGCTCCAAGAACGATTCAATATTATAAGGAGTATTTCCCCAGAACTTGTATCGCTTAAAGTGGTTAAGTGGATGATAGAAGATGGACCTTGACCCGTTACCTGAAGAGGTAAGAACCAAAGGTATAATTTGATGGATGAATGCCACACCAAGGTTGGTGATAAGTTCAAGAAGGAGTTCAGGTTGACGCCGCTAGCAAGCTAGATTAGTTAATGAGACTCAAATGAAATAGAGAGGAAGAAACCTCACAAGAATAATGTTCATTCAATAGTATGGCAAAATTCTGACATACATCAAATTAGCTAAATATTTATAGCTAGAAACAATGCTAGTCGAATAGGCACATTCATGACTTAATGGCTAAGTAATTCAGCTTAAATGAGCTAGAAAATTCTAGAATAAAACCAAATAAATTCCATATCTATATTCAGCTCTTTAGAATGCCATTGTATAGCTTCTAGATGAAGGAAAGTCAACCGAATGCATTTGGAAGAGTTAGGAGTTGATTGGCCATGTCTATGTTCGGTCAAGTGCTTAAATGAGCTTCATTAATCTTGCCTTGAGAAGCTGAATGTGCAGCAGCATTTTAATGGGAGTTTTGGAGCACGAACAGCCCAAATAGTGAGAATACTTGAACTCCAAAAGCCTCCAAGTGTGAAGGGATGAAATTGATCAGCCACCAGCTAAATGGACTCCATTTGAACAGTCTTGGCCATTGAGCTCTTCGAATAGCCACTTGGAGAAACTCAAAACACCAGCTGAATTAATTCCACTTAATGCTCCAGCCAAATACATGCTCCTCTTTAATTCCGTTCCATGCACTTGAGCTGGCTAAATTTAGCTTGTGTGAACACCTATTACATGAAATAAATTCGGTTAAGGCATGCTAATTAGCTCAATTACTTTGCCTAAACTTAAGACACTTTAATGAGCTATTTGAGCTAGGAAAAATTAAAATGAATCTAAGACAAATTAAATGGTTGTAGGATTCAGAACACATTTAATTACTTAGACGCATTAAAATCATGTACTAACTATGACATACTTAAAATATGCATTAAAATTAAACACATTTAACACTAAATTAATAAGACACATTTATGAACTGAGACTAAATTAACTAATTTATTTAAACAGCTAAGTTTATTCCAGCAACTTAAAATGCATGAAATTAAATAAAATAGAAACAAGCCCAATAAGCTAGCATTTAGCTGAATTGAACTCTATTGAGCTGGAACAAGCTAGATCAACTGGCAAAAGATTGCAAACGACTCTTGATGAGCTGAACAAAGGGCGTTCCCGGGGCATGGTCGTATTAGAACCCTTGTTGAATTGTAGAAGTTTATTTCAAATAGAAAAACAAAATTCTAGTTCAACTAGGATGAAGGGGGCGACAACCCTAGTTAATAATACTAGGATTTGTCGTCCCCCTTATTACATATGGGGCTTTGGAGCCTCTTCCATATCAGGTCCACTTACAAGTACTTTATGGGTTTTTAACCCAATACTTTATAATTTGATTGAACCAAATATTTGTTTTTCTATTTCCAAAAAATAAACTTTAATATATTTCCAATTAAATAATTTTCTCAATCCAATTCTAATTTCAATAAAATTATGACGACTTTATCATAAAAGAATCTATGAAAAATATATTTAATGTTTCAACATTCAACGGTTCACTATGACCAAATGATTTATTTTCATTTTCGAACTTCATTTAATTCTAAAAGCATATATTCATTTTTCATGTCATTTTTATTTTTCATTTTTCATTTTAGTTTTCATTTTGGAGAAAACCTTAATCATTTCCAAATTTTCCTATTTCTCCATTTCACCATTTCTGTTCATTTGATTCAACATGTAATTCATTTCTGGTTTCAACGAGCTAGCAGAGGGACCGATTGGAATATGCAATTGAAGCTCAAATGATTTATAATTAAGTTACAACTTTTCACCTATTAGTTATAAACTCATTTAGGCACGAAGTCATTCCACTAGAGTATCATGATTGAGTTCTTACCAACAACATACCATTACGAACGTAACTCGATTAGTGCTCATTCAATGACCTTGTCTTAAGTGTGTTTCTAATAGCCCAATTTTGACCCTAATCGGAATGGTAGTTTC
Source organism: Gossypium longicalyx (assembly GCA_025698465.1). Lineage (NCBI taxonomy): Eukaryota > Viridiplantae > Streptophyta > Magnoliopsida > Malvales > Malvaceae > Gossypium > Gossypium longicalyx. The sequence continues at coordinate 25,368,958 of CM046999.1, forward strand.
GGGACCACGAATTCGAGTCGAAAAAATATTTAAATATTATTTTCTGTGCATAAAATGTATGAATTTGCTTGTGTGAAAGTTTTATTTAAAAATTTTATCGTTTAGATGTCAATTTGATAAAAAAAAAAAGGGGTTTAATTGCGTAAAAAAAATGAAAAGTGATTGGTTAATTATTAAAGCGTCAAAATTGCTTTGTTCTTTAAACATGGAGTCTTTATGTTGCAATTTGTCCATGAATAATAATGATGGACGGTTTTAATGCTTATATTATAAGGTTTTATATTTTGTTAATAAGGTTAATTTAGTAAATGTTTAATAACATTATATTAAAGAAAGCATAAAATAAAATGTTATCATGCATTATTTTGTTCATCAAAGCCAAAACTAAGAAAAAGAAAAGGCAAAGAAAGACCAAGCATATTCGGCCATTGTTGAGTCAAAATTCAAGGTATGTTTGAGCTCGGTTTTTGATAATTTTTACATTTTTGAGATCGTTGCTTCGAATACCCTAAGACCCATGTAAGAATTTTTTTAATTGATGAGATTTTCATGAGTTTCCATTGTTGAGAGTTTGATAGATTTTGTGTTTAAAGATAGAAAATAAAAGATATGTGTTAGATTAACAAAAATTTTATTAGAAGTTTTGATGGAATTGAGTAATTAAGGCTAAATTGCAAAAATATTAAATTGAAGGGTTAGTTTGTATAATAGGTGAAATGTGAGGACTAATATAAGCTAGAGGAGTATTCGGCTAGAGCTTGTTGTTTTTAAATTGTGTATTTGATGTGTTATGAATTTTTTGACTATAATGTAAAAGTGTGAAAAATAAGGAACAAAAATATAAATTTGCTCATTTATGTGTTTTCGGGTTTAATTGAATTGAATTTTATTTGAATGAGCTTAATTTGAATTTGAATAGATCAAGAACAAAAAGGATCGGGTTTGGATCGGGGAAAATCAAAAATCATTGAATAGTCGATAATCTCTGTCTATCGATATCCGAGGTAAGTTATTAAGCATATATTTTGTATCGATTTAAACAACCATAATATCTATGTAATTATGCCGAATTGAATGGTATATATATATACATGTAGTGATGAAATTATCGAATGTAAAAAGAAGTGAGATGTATTGAGTTGTTGATTTTCGGCACTAAGTGTGCAAGTTTAATTATATAGCACTAAGTGTTCGAGTTTGATTATTAAGCACTAAGTGTGCGAGTTTGATTATTAAACACTAAGTGTGCGAACTTACTATATATTTTTTGAATAACTATTAGCACTAAGTGTGCGACCTTATCGATTAATCATGGACAGTGGAATGAGGAAATACTTGGAGTTCGTGAGGAATAGCCGTTATGTTTATGTTCGAAATTGAGCTTGGTAAGTCTTGAACCTATGTGGTGATTATATTTAAAATCAAATATATAAGATTAATTGGGGAATAGATGAAATGCTATTTAGATGTATAATTTAAATGAAAATAAAATTATATGTGGAAATGCATTAAATATCATATTGAATGTTATATGAAATGTTAATGGAGGCTTAGCTATTCGAGAGCATGTAATGATAAATGTGTGAATAACTTTGTGCTAAAATCATTTTGAATTTCAAATAAGATGGTGTTTGTGTTTGGAAGATATATGTTATATTGCATAATGAGATGAAGTATATTATGCATATATATTTTTTTATATATTACATAATGATGGAATGCCATAATGTATTCGGCATTGTATTTGGAATTGAAGAAATGCTTTATGGTTGAGTAATTATATATTGATTTTAGTTGAATCATAGTATTCGATTAATAAGTGCCTTATAATATGGTAAGCTAGTGATTATATGATTTAGTAGTATGAACTAGTTAAATGGTATTTGAGATATCAAGTTAAATTTTAGAGTTTAATTGCCTGTAACTTACTAAGCTAAATTAGCTTACACTGTGTTTGGATAATTATTTTTGATTTATAGGTTTTGGTAATCGTTACGTGCTCGGGGATCGTCAGTGAAGTTAGTCACACTATCGCCTATAATTTGGTACCCTTGAAGCCTTAAGTTTAAACTTATGGCATGTATAAGCTATTCTATCTTTTGAATCACTTATGAATATTTATATTAGTAGATTCAAGCCTATTATATATTTGACCAAGGTCTAAAATTATTTAAAGTTATGTTCGTGCTATAAATTGAATGAGGAATAGGTTTTAATGGTGGATTAATATTGGTTAAATTAAGATGTATGTCTAGTAGCAGGAGTTGGTAATAAAATGATAGATGATATGGGAATTGAATACATTAGTGGTTGGTATGTGATCTTAAAATTTATTATATTAAAATGGTCAAATGCGTATGGCTTTGTAATTAGCAAATAGGCATGTTTGGTCTTTAAATGATTTCCCAAGTATGTTTTATTTTTATAATAGCCAATTTTAATGTTGCACATGATTTGAATAATATGCTATGTGAAATGTTTTATTTGGTTAATTAATACATGTATATAATTATGAAGTCAAAGAATTAATATTGATTTGAACTCGTTTGAACTTATGAATTATAATTCGTGCATACAGTGTGATTAATAATTTAATATATTTATTTTACGAATATGATCTAGGGAATTATGTGATTGTATGAATACTATGTTTTCTTCGATAATACCTCATAACCCCTCCGACGACGGTTGCGGGTTAGGGGTGTTACAGTGTTACCCTTATAGGATATCGTTTATCTCTTTGGGATAATATTCGTTCTTCTAGTATGATATTATTTTATCTCATGGTAATCCATTACATCTTTCTTCATGAAAAGTTAATTACTATCAAATAGTAATCAAGTCATTCATCATAAAGACGAACGACCCGTGGAAACGTTTACTTTTCTTCAATCTTGTAGTGCTAATGATAGGATATCATTTACCTATGTCTCGGACTATGAATTCCTCTGTTGTAAATGACAATACATACTGTAGAAGTTGAACACCCAACGCACCAGATTTCGATTCCTTATCTATTCGAACTCATGCTTTTACTTACATCAAAGTGTACCTGTCACGCATACATAGCCTGTCATGCACTCAGTATTTAGTTATGCCACACTACTAACGTCACAAGTGAATAAATCCATAAACAAATTCAAGATCTATTCATCTTAGGTGCAGTGATGTGAGCGTGCCTTATGACTGTCGCAGCTCGAGCAAGGATCCCATGAGCTGCCTCAAGATCCTGTTACAAGAGCCCGAGCCAGGGCTTTTAAAGATTCTATTTCAGCTCTCGTAGCTCGTATCTCGGACGATATTCCACCTGGTCACTTCAAGGAAGATTGTTCCTCGAATTCACCTTGCATCTTTCTGCAAGTTCAGCTTAGTTTATTTAGTTCACCAACTAATTCAGCTCATTAAATTAGTTTTACTCTTAATTTAATAAGTTCCTTAATTAGTTAGTTAATATGATAAGTATTAAATTAAGTTTACATTAGTTGCTTTAATTATGTATTAATTTAATAAGTGATGCTCTTAATTAATCTAGTTCCTAGGACTATTTATTGATGCATGAGTTAAGTTTATTTAATGATGCTTCTTTAATTAACTAGTTGTTGGAATAATTGATGCATAGTTTAATTACCTAAGTTAAGTATTAATGTGTTTTATGTTTAATAAGTGTTTCCATGTGTTTAATAAGCTCATTTTAATGTGTTTATTGCAGAAGTCTTTTCAAGTCATAACCGTTACAATTCAAGGCTGTTACAAATTAAATAAAGTAGCTTTTCAAGTCATTTTCTATTACAAAGCAAGGGGGCTGTTATAAGAAGGGTTATACATCATTCAAATGAGGTTTAAGAAGCATTATATCATCCAAATTAATTTTGGCAGCAACCTTTTCCACTACCAGCCGTTTTTATCACTTCAAAGGTCATTTCAAGCATTCAAACACCAATTAAGAAGCTAGTTAAGAGTTGGTGTCCATTCGGCTGACCAAGGGCTAACTCAAGAGTCATTTTTCAAGCAATTAAAGTCATTAATTCAGGTGACTTGAAGTGAATTCTAGGATGGAGTTATTTGGCTCAAGAATGTGAAAAGACATAAGTTTAATTTCAGCTTTTAATTGGCACATTAAGTTGAATGTTTGTGACTATTCGGCTAGCCTATTCTAGCACTATAAATAGGTGAAATCAGCCTTTGTAAAAGGGGACTTCTGACTCTTTTTTAATGAAACTTTACCAAAATTGTGAGGCAAACTTTTCTCTGATTTTCGTTCAAAGATTCGTTGGCTACTAGTGTTCTAGTTGTGTCAATCGTTTTCTTTGTTGAAAACCGAATTTATCACTACTCGTAATGTGGCGTTCGAGCATACCGAGGTTCCTATCTTTCTAGATAGTGGGTCGAGGTCACTTTTAACCAAACCAAAACCGAACAAAAAGAACTTATAAACAACGGGTCGATACCATATCGGTATTGGTTCTTGTTTGCACTTTTGCTCAATTCCATTTTTTTTCCTTACCATTTCGTACCAAAACCATATTCAAACTACCATTTCTTACCATATCGATCATTATTATTTTTCTTTACCAAATTCACCAAGACACATCATTCCATCCAGTACACCTTATACCGAACCAAAACTTCCTCTTATCCTTACTTCTTCCAACCCCTTAATTTCTATTCCATCGAACCTTTCCATCTATTTAAACCGAATTAAAACCTTTTCAAATACAATTCTTCTAAAATTCCTTCTTCTAATTAAATTTCTAAACTAAATTATCGGTACTTTCTCGTCAACGATATACGACTCGACTTATCCAAGGTAGATCATATCATTTAGTACCAGAGCTGGTTAAACGAGGAGTACGAGCATTCGAAATTACTCCCGGCATAGTCCGTGACTCATCAAGTAAGTTAAAAAAATTCAAAAAAAAAAGTTTGAAAAAAAGTTTGAAAAAAAAGTTTGAAAAAAATTTATTTTGTGCTGAAATTTGAATATTTGCTTTATTTTCATTTAAATTAGATCCTGAAACTCTTCTATTTACCTTTTCTTCCATCCTTAACCATTCGCCACACTATAATCGAATCAACTTTTCTTCTTAGCCTACCCTGTCCTAAATCGAATAATCCTTTGTTACCCTCTTTGAAATCGATCATCTAGACAAAGGTTTTAAGCCTGAGCGAATCTGCTTATGAAATTACGAGAAAAGTAAAGAGAGGTAAAAGGCACGAACGATTATGAGCGCAATAAAAGTGAAGGTAAAAGCCTATTTTTTGAGTGTAAACATAAGTAAGAGTGAAATCTTCTTTTTCTTTCTGAGTGATTGCGAGGTTTTTGTAGTGAGGTTTATTTAATCAATACAATGTCACAAGAATCCGAACCAAATTTGGAAGAATGGCCAGCACGATAACTAGTTCGCAACATCCCCGATTTAAACATGCAAGATCTCTTACGAGAGATGGAAAGAATATTAGATATAAGGCTCAATCCTCTCGAAGACCGATTGTTCCAAGTCGAAGCAAGAGAGCCACATAAAAGAACTCTCGAAATTGTTCGCCATAGATGGGAGAGGCCAAACCAGCACCGAGGAAGATGAAGGGTTTAAGATGTTGAACCGAATCATCCCAGCGATATTAAAAACGGACAAGAATCTAATGCAAGTGATCGCCAGAGAGATCACCGATAAAGAGACCGAAGATGTGAAGATGACAATCTCAAGAACATCAAACTTTCCATACCACCATTCCAAGGTTGATCAGATCCGGAGGCCTACCTTGAGTGGGAGAAAAAGATCGAGTTGGTGTTCGATTGTCATAACTATTCTGAAAACAAAAAGGTGAAGCTGGCAGCAATCAAATTTTTGGACTATGCTATGATATGGTGGGATCAGTTAACCACTAGCTGAAGTCGTAATAAAGAGCGACCTATCTCCACGTGGGTCGAGATGAAGGCAGCGATGAGGTGACATTTCATTCCTTCGTATTACCACAGGAAGTTACATCAGAAACTCCAAAATCTCACGCAAAGGACTAAAAGTGTCGAGGATTACTATAAAGAGATGGAAATCGCGATGATTCGGGTGGATGTGCAAGAAGATCTTGAATCAAGAATGGCACGATTCCTTGTAACGCCCCAAAAATCTCGAAACCCAAAAAATTTGAAATCCCAAACTTTTTTTATTTTTTGTTTTGATAAAAATTGTGTTTAATATTCTTATCCAAGCGATAAATATAGTAGTTCTTAATTAAGGTTTGAGTTCGAATCAAGGGGTAGAAGAAATTATGATTTAATTATTAAAAGAATCAGGGCTGGAAAGAAGTTGGGCTTTTAAATAAAGTTAGGGGAAAGTAGCATCAAAAAGCCCTATGGAGGAGTGGCTAAGTGACGCCACTTAGGGTGTAGGGAGGTGGTGTTAATAGCTATCAAGGAGGTCCAAGGTTCGAATCCTAGCTTAGTATTTTCTGAAGTTTAATTTTTGCTTCTAGAAGGATGGAAGTGGCGTGAAAGTGGACTCCAAGGGAAGTATTCAAGAGAGAAAATTAAGGAAGGGATTAAGGGGTTATCAGGAAGAAAAACGAGGAGATAAGAAGGGAGAAGTGATGGAGCTGAATGGGGAATTGGGCATGAGAAAATTTGGCTATAAGGCTTATAAATAGGTGCCAAATGCTTGGGTATGAAGCTAATGCCGAATTTCCTCTACCCTGTTACCGGAAACTCTTTTCTCTAAAAGCAGAAAACTCTCTGCCTTCTTTTCTTTCTTCTTCCTTGTGCTGAATTCTATTTGTCCTCTACCTCATTGCTGACTTTTCTTTCTTTTTCCTTGGAGCTGAATAGCCCTCTTCTGTCATACAAAATCGTAAAGGGCCGAACCTCTTTGGCCGAATACCCTTGGTGCAATCACTACTCCTTCTACTTCGGTCAAATCTAGTGTAAGTGTTGTTCTTCCAATCGGTTTCTTTGCTAAGTTTCAAATATTGTCCCTTACCCTTTCTAATCAACTGTGGTAGGGAATTAGCATCGGATCCCGAATCTTAGCTCATTGCCGAATTGCTCCTTAGGTGTTGCGGTTTTGGTAAGTATTCCTCTTCCAATGGCTAAGGTTGGCCAAATAGCCATAGTCAAGGTAAGGGACTTGTGTTGGATAGAAGTCATCCACTATTTAGGTTTTAATAGTTAAGATTGGTGCAGATCTAGGGATACGTGATCAAGGAAAAGCGATTAAGGATTGGGCTCAAGGTAAGGTTAAGGTGAGGTTTCGATTTTTGAGTAAATAAGTATTAAACACGTGATTAATCTTTGAGTGATATCGATTGTAGGTTTGGGCTAAGGAGATCGCATCACGCTTGCTTACCAGGTGTATACATACACTGCACACACACTATGAATCGGCAAAAGCAGAAATGTCGAAAAGCTGAAAAGCTGAAATGTCGAAAAGCCAAAAGTTTGGCTACGGTAGTCTTGCGAGTACGCGAACCCTCGTAAGGGGGAGGCTGATAGGTTGCCTGAGGGCCACGGGAGATTCTGTGGACTTGGGTTGTGATTTGGCCATATGGGCCAGAATGGGCTAAATGGGCCCGATGGGTTGCCCATAGTAGGCAAAAACTGAATATTAATGCTATGTGATAGGAATTTGTATGTGAGCATGAATATGAATGTGACTGGGCCTAACGGGCCATATGAATGTGACTTGGGCTTAATGGGCCATATACAGGTGATTTGGGCCTAATAGGCCATATGAATATGATTGGGCTTAATGGGCCAGATACAGGTATGTGAATTTGTTTGGGCTTTAAAAGGGGTTTTGGGCCTAGTATATGATAACTACGTAAACTTAATTAATATATTGTGCCGTGGACAAGTCAAAGGGTTAAGGTGTGGCAATGGGTATATGCATGTCTAGGATTGGATCTAGGGAGAGCTTGGTACTTAAGCGGTCTTAATGACTCACCTCCTCTTCTCTAGAATCCTACCTGGTGCATAGTATTCGTTCATCTTAGCTCGCGGGACTTGTTAACGGGCCAAGGTAAGTGAAAACTATAATTAAGGGAAAATTACCAAAATGCCCCAAAGGGCAAAAATGACCAAAATACCCCTAGGTGTTGAATGTAGGTTTTATGGATGTGACATGCATACATATGATATTCTGCTTAGGTTGCATATGGGTTGGGAATTATGGAACGGAGGAAGTATATGAGGATCGCATGGTTGCTTGACAATCGTGGATCCACCGACGGCTTTTGAAGCCCAATATGTAAATAAAGGTAGTTCCGCAACTGGGCTACCATTGGTGTGTGGGTTGGGTGAGTCGATATTTATATCCCCACATGGTGTGACGGGGGACGGAGCTGGTGTGAAGCAGATGGATAATTTGAATGGGTTTGCATTGCATGTTTGATGAATGGTGTTTTTTTTTTTGAATGTTTGCTTTTGTCGAGGGCTGTACATACTGGGTTTGCGAAAACTCACCCCCTCTTTTATTTTATTTTCAGGAGATGCTCAATAGTAGGTTCGATGTTGGAGGGACTCTGGGTGGCCAACAAGCAAGACAGCATGGACTTATTTTTTTTCAATAAAGCTTACGAGACTCTATTTTACTAAGTACATTTTGGTTCAGATTGTAATAAGGCTTCCTTTTTATCATTATTTGGTTTTTTATTTTATTGCGATGTAATTATGAAAAGTTGAACATGGTTTCTTAATCTATAGTATGTTTTTCTACGCTTCCGCAACCGAGTATTAAAATGACATGTTTACATAAAATCACATGCTTTAAACAAGCGTTTGACGGGAATTTTTTTAATTAAAGTTTATTTTATTTTAAGAAGGGTTTTCAATGAAAACACGGTTTTCACTAAACACTTCAATGTAACACGCCAGATTCGGCCATAACGTATGGGTCGGGTTTATGGTGTTACATTTCTGGCCGGTTTAAACCGAGATATTGCAAACGTTGTCGAACTATAACACTATCTTGAAGTGGTTGATATGGTCCATATGGCCATCAAGGTTGAAAAGTAACTCAAGCGAAAAGGCTCAAGCCGAGGATTTTCCAGTTCCAACGCTTCAAAGTGGGGCCAAAGTTCAAGTAAAGGCCTTCCCATTTCTCGAGGAAAAGACTCTACAGCCCCTCCGAAGACCAACAAGCCAGTGACTGAAGCCAACAAAGGCAACGCTCCCGAGGCTTCTTTCAACCAAAATTTGGACATAAAATTTTTTAAATGTCTCGGAAGAGGTCACATAGCTAGCCAATGCCCTAATCGAAGGACCATGGTGTTGCGTGCGGATGGCAAAATCAAAACGGAGGATGAGGAAAAAAAAAGAGTCTGAATCGACTTCCGAAGTTGAGGAGGACTTAGAATATCCTGTGGAAGGTGAACTACTCGTTATCAAATGAAGTCTTAGTCTCCAAGGAACGGAGAATGAATTACAATGGGAGAACATATTCCATACGTGTTGTCAAGTTGGTGGCAAAGTTTGTAGTGTCATCATCGACGGTGGCAGTTGTACAAACGTAGCAAGTACGTTGATGGTTGAAAAGCTTGGTTTGCCAACTACCAAACATCAGAGTCCTTACAAACTTCAGTGGCTCAACGATGGTGGAGAATTCAAAGTGACAAAGTAAGTGCTCGTATCCTTCACCATTGGAAAATATTCGGATGAAGTACTTTGTGATATCGTACTGATGCATGTGAGGCACCTACTTCTTGGTCGTCCATGGCAGTTCAGTTGACGAGTAATCCACAACGGGTATACCAATCGGTATACATTTAAGTTCATGGGAAAGAATGTTACGTTGGTGCCTTTGACTCCCAAACAAGTATATGATGACCAGTTAAAGTTAAGGGTTTCTGTTGAACAAATGAGGGAAAAAGAAAAAGAAGACTATAAAAAAATAAAAGATGAAAAAAACAAGAAAAAGAAAACAAAAGAGAGTGAAAAGAAAATTAGCAACGAAAAATATGAAAAAGAGAAAAATTGAAAAAATGAGTGTCTTTGCAAAAGTGAGTGATATACGAAAAGCATTTGTAATGAATCAACCTGTTCTTGTACTTATGTACAAGCAAAATCTGTTTTCTACTAACGATTTGCCCGACACCCTTCCCCTTTCTGTTTTGACTTTGTTGTAGGATTTTAAATATGTTTTCCCGGAGGAAGTTCCGAGTGGTCTTCCACCACTTCATGGAATTGAACATCAGATAGATTTTGTGCCAAGTGTTGTAATCCCAAATCGTCCTGCTTACCGAGCCAATCCAGAAGAAACTAAAGAATTGCAATGACAAATCAATGAATTGATGGAAAATGGTTACATTCGTGAGAGCCTTAGTCCTTGTGCCATTCCTGTTCTATTAGCTCCAAAAAAGGATGGAACATGGCGAATGTGTGTAGATTGCCGAGCCATAAACAAAATTACAATTAAGTATCGTTATCCTATTCCACGTCTAGACGATATGCTTGATGAACTTAGTTGAGCCAAAGTTTTCTCGAAAATCGATTTAAAAAGTGGTTACCACCAAATTAGGATGCGAGAAGGAGACGAGTGGAAAACGGCATTCAAGACCAAGCATGGGCTGTACAAATGGTTGGTCATGCCATTTGGCCTAACCAACGCCCCCACCACTTTCATGAGGTTAATGAATTATGTGTTAAGGTCCTTTATTGGTAAGTTTTGTGTTGTTTATTTCGACGACATTTTGATATATAGTAAGTCAATTGAAGACCATGTGAGGCACCTTAAATCTATTTTGGAAGCTTTACGTAAAGAAACATTATATGCTAACCTTAAAAAGTGTTCTTTCTGTTTTGACAAAACTGCCTTTTTAGGGTTTGTAGTTAGTGCGGAAGGGCTTGAAGTAGACCAAGAAAAGATTAAGGCCATTGAAGATTGGCCAAGGCCTACGAGTATCACGCAAATTCGGAGCTTTCATGGCCTAGAAAGTTTCTACCGACGTTTTGTGCCAAATTTTAGCACCATTGCTGCTCCTTTTATGAGCGTCATTAAAAAGAATTCTGCTTTTAATTGGAACAAAGAGCAAGAAAAAACCGTTTATTAAAATTAAAGACTATCTCACTAATGCTCCTTTACTTGCTCTTCCAGATTTTTTAAAAATCTTCGAGATCGAGAGTGATGCTTCAGGCATTGGAATCGATGTTGTTTTAATGCAAGAAGGACGACCTGTGGCTTATTTCAGTGAGAAAATCAGTAGAGCCGTACTTAATTACCCGGTGTATGACAAAGAGATGTACACGCTCATTCGAGCCCTTGAGACATGGCAACATTATCTGTGGCCCAAGGAGTTCGTTATACACTCCGATCATGAAGCCTTAAAGTATATTAAAGGCCAACACAAATTGAATAGACGCCACACTAAATGGGTTGAGTTCCTCGAATCTTTTCCATATGTGATAAGATATAAAAAAGGTAAAGATAACATTGTGGCTGATGCTCTTTCGAGAAGGTATACTATATTGTCATATCTAATTCTAAAATTCTTGGTTTTGCCTTATTGAAAGATTTGTATGCTAATGATGAAGATTTTGGTAAAATCTTTGTTGCGTGTGAGAATGGTGCATTTGAAAATTTTTATAGGTACGAAGGTTTTCTTTTTAAAGAGGGAAAACTATGCATTCCTTGTGGCTCTGTTCGAGACTTATTAGTGCACGAGGCACATAACGGTGGACTTATGGGATATTTTGGAGTCAACAAGATGCTTGCCACACTCCAAGAACATTTTTACTGGCCGCGAATGCGAAAAGATGTGGAGCGAGTTTGCGAGAGGTGCATAGCTTGTAAAAAGGCTAAATCGAAGGTTCAACCTCACGGGTTATATACGCCATTACCCATTCCTGAAGCACCATGGGTAGACATTTCCATGGATTTCATTCTTGGACTTCCACGCACAAAAATGAGCAAGGATTCTATTTTTGTGGTTGTTGAGCGTTTTTCAAAAATGTCTTATTTTATTGCTTGCACTAAGACTGATGATGTTGTTTATATTGCAAATTTGTTTTTTCGAGACATTGTTCTATTACATGGTATTCCCTGTACCATTGTATCGGATCGTGATGTGGAGTTCTTAAGTTATTTTTGGAGGTCACTGTGGGGAAAATTAGGAACCAAACTGCTGTTTTCGACTACTTTCCACCCTCAAACCGATGGTCAAACAGAAGTTGTCAATCGAGTACTATCCACACTGCTCCGAGCTATCATTCGTAAGAACTTGAAGTCGTGAGAGGATTGTCTACCACATATTGAGTTCGCATACAACCGATCTGTTCATTCCACTACAAAATATTCACCTTTTGAGATTGTATACGGTTTTAACCCTTTGACACCCTTAGACTTATTGCCCTTGCCTACTGATCAGTTGGTTCATGCAGATGCAAGGAAAAAGGCTGATTTTGTCAAGGAATTACATCAAAAGGTGCAAGCTAATATTGAGGCTAGGACCAAGTCCTACGTTCGTAATGCGAACAAAGGACAAAAAAGTGTGGTTTTTGAACCCGGAGAGTGGGTCTGGGTTCACATGCGTAAGGAGTGCTTTTTGACCCAACAAAAGTCTAAATTACTACCACATAGAGACGAGCCTTTCCAAATTCTTAAGCGCATAAATGAGAATGCTTATAAACTCAATTTTCCAGGTGAATATAATGTTAGTGGTTCTTTTAACGTGTCTGGTTTAACCCCTTTTGACGCAGATTCCGACTTGAGGACAAGTCATTTCGAAGAAGGGGGAATGATGCAAGCGTGCCTTATGACTCTCATAGCTTGAGCAAGGATCCCATGGAGCTGCCTCAAAGTCCTGTTACAAGAGCCCGAGCCAAGGCTTTTAAAGATTCTATTTCAGCTCTCGTAGCTCGTATCTCGGACGATATTTCGCCTGGTCACCTCAAGGAAGATTGTTCCTCGAATTCACCTTGCATTTTTCTGCAAGTTCAGCTTAGTTTATTTAGTTCACCAACTATTTCAGCTCATTAAATTAGTTTTACTCTTAATTTAATAAGTTCCTTAATTAGTTAGTTAATATGATAAGTATTAAATTAAGTTCACATTAGTTGCTTTAATTATGTCATAATTTAATAAGTGATGCTCTTAATTAATCTAGTTCCTATGATTATTTATTGATGCATGAGTTAAGTTTATTTAATGATGCTTCTTTAATTAACTAGTTGCTAGAATAGTTGATTCATAGTTCAATTACCTAAGTTAAGTATTAATGTGTGTTATGATTAATAAGTGTTTCCATGTGTTTAATAAGCTCATTTTAATGTGTTTATTGTAGGAGTCTTTTCAAGTCATAACCCTTACAATTCAAGGATGTTACAAATTAAATAAAGTGGCTTTTCAAGTCATTTTCGGTTACAAAGCAAGGGGGCTGTTATAAGAAGGGTTATACATCATTTAAAGGAGGTTTAAGGAGCATTATATCATCCAAATTAATTTTGGCAGCAACCTTTTCCACTACCAGCCGTTTTTACCACTTCAAAGGTCATTTTAAGCATTCAAACACCAATTAAGAAGCTAGTTAAGAGTTGGTGTCCATTCGGCTGACCAAGGGCTAACTCAAGAGTCATTTTTCAAGCAATTAAAGTCATTCATTTAGGTGAATTGAAGTGAATTCAAGGATGGAGTTATTTGGCTCAAGAATGTGAAAAGACTTGAGTTTAATTTCAGCTTTTAATTGGCACATTAAGTTGAATGTTTGTGACTATTCAGCTAGCCTATTCTAGCACTATAAATAGGTGAAATCAGCCTTTGTAAAAGGGGACTTTTGACTCTTTGTTAATAAAACTTTGCCAAAATTGTAAGGCAAACTTTTCTCCGATTTTCTTTCCAAGATTCGTTAGCTACCTAGTGTTCTAGTTGTGTCAATCATTTTCTTTGTTGAAAACCAAACTTATCACTCCTCGTAGTGTGGCGTTCGAGCATACCGAGGTTTCTATCTTTCTAGATAGTAGGTCGAGGTCACTTTTAACCAAACCAAAACTGAACAAAAAAGGCATATAAACAACAAGTCGATACCATATCGGTATTGGTTCTTGTTTGCACTTTTTTTCAATTCCATTTTTTTCCTTACCATTTCGTACCAAAACCATATTCAAACTACCATTTCTTACCATATCGATCATTATTATTTTTCTTTACCAAATTCACCAAGACACATCATTACATCCAATACACCTTATACCGAACCAAAACTTCCTCTTATCCTTACTTCTTCCAACCCCTCAATTTCTATTCCATCGAACCTTTCCATCTATTTAAACCGAATTAAAACCTTATCAAATACAATTCTTCTGAAATTCCTTCTTCTAATTAAATTTCTAAACTAAATTATCGGTACTTTCTCGTCATCGATCAGGCACTTGACATACGACTCGACTTATCTGAGGCGGATCGTATCATCCAGTTTGATTTGTTGCCAGGCCAGTTAGTCACATATATGTTTCTATCTTCTAAGAATCATCCGCTCCGATGCCCAAGATAAAGCATCTCCCCAATTGGACTTGATAGACGGCATATTAGTCTTTTAATCAGTTTGCTTATTTTTTATTAGACTAAGGACATGTTTAGGTTCGTCTACTAACATAAGTTATCTTTCCGTATTACGATTCGACAACATAATATTGTTTAGTATTAGTTTAAACATTAGACAACCAATGACCAACATTTACTTCCATTTTGCTTTGCGTGCAAAAACCATATAAAGACAATTATAAAAAGTAATTAATGTAATCAATAAATTTATTTTATTAACCAATCTGTTCGAAGAATTACAATGTACATAGACGAAAATACTACACTTAGAGTACCAGATCAAACACTAAGTGTAGTGCATTTGTTATTTTATATTTATAATATTTTGAATAAATTGATTTAAATAAAATTTCATCATACATTAATATTATTTGTATTTGTCCTTAGTCGTTTTTGCATGTAAAGTAAAATGTAAGCAAATATTAATATTAATGTATTATATGGACGCATCATAATGCAAGAAGACAATTTATATTAGTAGATAATATAAATTGTTCATAATCTAATTGAATTTTAGCAAATCGATTGAAAAACTATTATGACATCTATCAAGTCCAATTGGGAAGATAACTTCTCTTGGGTATTGGAGCGGATGACTTACAGAAGATACATATTTAGATGTGATTGTTTGAACAAACAATAAAATGGACAGGATGCAGGTTGAATTTATCCTAAATTAGTTTATAGATTTATTCACTTGTGACATTCATTGTGTGACATACCTTAATCTTGAGTGGATGATGGAGTATGTAGGCATAATTCTTATACTCTGATGTATTCAAAGCCTAAATTCAAATAGATAAGGAATCGAAAGCTAGTATATTGGGTATATGACTTCTGCATTATGTAGCATTATTCCAATACAATGAAATCATGGCCCTATAAAGGTATATGGTATCCTATCATTGGCATCACATGATTGATAAAAAAAGGAACATGGTCACGAGTCGTTTGTTAAAAGATAAATTATTTAATTACTATGTGTTAGTAATTGACTTTTTCATATAAGAAGATATAATTGATACCATGAGATAAAATAGGATTATATTGGGACAACATATTCTATTTAAAAGAGATTAAGGGTATCTTATGAGGGTAACACACTTATTACAAGGTCACTGGATGAGCACTTAATGAGCAGCTTTCGTAATGATATACAATAAAATAAAGTTCAATTATGATACTATAGTGTAATGATTTTGTGATGAAATAATATTGTAATAAATAGGTGAAAAGTTGAAACTTAATTACAAATTATTTGAGCCCTAATTATATATGTCCAATCAGTCCCGCCACTATCTTGAGATAATCTGAAATGAATTGCATGTAGAACCAATAACTATGTAATGAATGAAAATGACAATTAAGAGAAATGGATTGCATGTATCACTATCCCTAGTGAATATATTTTCTCGCTAAGTACAAAAGATGATTTGAAAATTAATTTAATTTCTTCGAATTATTATTATAAATTATAATTAATAATTGAAGCTTGAAGTGAAAATTAAATTAATTAGTCATCGTAGATTTATTGAACGAGACAATTATATATATTTCCTCTTAGATTCTGAATGGTAAAATTGACATCACTTTAACGAAACTAAAATTGGGTTAAGATAATAATTTAATTGAGGAAATTAATTAATTAATTAATATTTTAGAAAATTAGAAAAATAGCTATTAGGTTTGATAAATTATAAGTATTGGATAAAAGTCTAAATAACACATATAATTATACCCAATACACGAGACAAGCCTAATAGCTATCTTTCTAATTTATGTTAGCTTTCTCTAGTTTTCTTTTAATGTTTTTCTGCTAAGTCCATGCTAACTTCCTGTTTCCAAAACTATTCCTTAATTTTTATATTAGTCATGCATATTGTAGAATAATTTGCCATTATTTAACCTCCGACATCGAAATAAAGCTTTTTAAGAATGAATTTACTTTTGTCGACAACTAACTATATATTGCCACATGCCTCAACAAACTTAATTAGAAGCAAAAACTTTGTACATTGTATATTATATCTTGTTGGTACATTTATATATAGATAATATTTATATATATAATAAGAAGGGGATTCATTTACATTACTAAGATTTTTTTTTTATAATAATTTTTATTCGATTATCATATTCCGTGTTCATATAAATTTTTTGAATTTTTATTAAATTAAAAATATTAAATATTTTTATTTTACTATTAAATATATTGATAAATATATTATTTTAAATCAGAATGATAGATATATCAAATTATTTTAAAATCTTATGTGCATTCTAATGACATGTATAATTATTTTAATAAATTTAACAATTAAATTATTAAGATATTAATAGTATAAAAATTATAAAAGTGTAGTGAACTCCACCCCTCTCTATATATGGATAGACATCCATGTATATAGATGCCTTACATACAAGCATAAGATGCCTAGTTACGTGCTTTTGCATGAATATATTTAATTCATTAAAGATTGCGAATCCATTATATTTTCCATGGAAATGTCATTTCACTAATTAAATCTCATATATACCCAAATTTATCTTTTAATTTCTTAATGATCTTTAGATGATTAATAAATTAAAACAACTTATCTAAAGTAGTAGTTAAATTATTTGTCTGATACAAGTTTATATTGTGATTCTCTTTTTTCTCGATGATAAATAATTGCTTATATATATATGGATAATAAATTCATACAATAACTTTCTCAATTTAATTTACACAATAAAACATCCCTTTTACCGATATAATATTCAAGAATTAAGATCAATTATAATCATTTGCTAAAATATAAACTGTTAATTAATCTCTAATAATATCTTATGAAAAAACTCCAATAATATTAATTAATGTGATATATATTAATAAAAAATAAAAATAATTAAATAATTCTTACATCAATTTACTTGATCTATAAATAGAAGTAAGTAATAATTAAGAAAATAATTAATACAATGTGGAAAATATAAAAAGTGAAGATAGGGGAAGCATGTGGATGAGCCGAGAGTTCAGCCTCTCACTAGGCTTGGGACCCACCTGGAAAACCAATGGATGCTATCTGCCACGTGATCAACCAGTGGGCCCCATAAGTCCCAAATAAAAAATTTGTTTAATTAATCTTAGATTATTATATAAGAAACTAATTAAATAATCCAATCAATAATTCCAATCATCTCAAGTTCCTGACTAATAATGGAGGCAAAGAAATAATATGTAGCATGTCAAAGGGATTTATTGGAATTAATTCCTTTTTTTGTGAGTTTTGGTCAGTCTAATTTATTTTAGTTCCAAAAAAAATTATATATCACTACAAATTTACCTGTTAGCTTGAATATTTAAATAAACCGGGGTGGTTTTATATTTTTATGAATTATTTTAATTTCTTTCTATAAAATTGATTGGTAATGTTTCCTTAAAAAAATTGTTGGTTAGTTAAAACACTAACAAGTTATACAATTTAATGTTTAGAAACTAAGAGGAGGGGTTATTTTGCAATTTAAACTCCTTTGTATTTTTTAGTTTTTACAAGTTCTCCTACTTTTTTATTAGGTAAACTACTTAATTAGTCACTAAACTTTCAGCGTGTTCAATGATTTGCCACTGTTAGCTACCACCACCAAGAGGTTTCTCTCTTCTCCCTCTTTGACTCTACTCGATTAAATTTCCAAGAAATGGTCCAAAATCGCGAAATCTAAGCCTCAACCTCTCAAACTTCCTTGACATCGATTTGAAGATATGTCCGTCAAAATGGCTCAATTTTGAACTATGGTCTTTGCCATCTATGCTACTACCTCTTGATTGTTCGGATCATTAAACCAAGGCTTGAAGCTCCGAACTCGAGCTCAATCCAAAATAAGTCTCTCCCTCTCTTTCTTTTTTCTTTTTCTTTTTAAGATTGTTGGGGATCAACTCGTATAAACAAACAAGTAAACTAGAGAAGAACAAACATACAAATATTTTATGTGGAAAACTCCTCCGAATAGAATAAAAATCACAAGCAAATGAGGCTTTAGCTTTTCACTAAATGAGTAAATAAATGAAAGTACAATATAGAGAAATAAACCAAAATGTATTAAACGTGCATTTCCCAAACCCCAAAAATAAGGCCCTAACTTGGGAACAAAATTCTCTCAATAGTTACCACAAAAACTTTCACCAAAACTCATTTGAGACTACATCTTGCCGCCCTCAAGAAAAGCCATTGCTAATTGGCGTGTCAAAATAGAGATACAATGGCTCCTTTAAATAGGCTTAGATTAGAGTTCTAATCATACTAAAATATCCCTAGAATAATCAGAGTCCAACTAAGAGAAGCAGTTCTACTTGAAGTCTAAAACACAGCTGCCAAATAGGAGAACACGTCGTGACATCATGACATCGTGACATCGTGACGTCATGATGTGCTAGCTCTCCTCGTCACGACATCGATGTTGCATTTGCTCGGGGTTTACATCGCATCCTCCCGACGAGCCCTACCTACTTGTCACGATGCCGAGCCTTTTTTTACCCCTCTTCGATTGTTGGTTGATTATTGTCTTAAGTGCCTGCAAACTTTCCAATAAATGTGAGGCAAACCTTCATAATTTTTTTTTCCTTTATATTTTTTTACTTCTCTCTTCTTCTAGTTTACTTTTCCATTGCAAGCTATTCAAAAGGCTCCTTTTCCTTTTTGCTTTACTTGTTGCTGTTGGGTTTTATTTTGTTTGGATTTTGGATGGATATACTTTTGTTTCAATTTTCGAGTAGTGTGGTGGTGGTGGGTGGCCAACAGTGGGGTGAGGAAGATTGAAAGGGGTCTAGAGTGGTGGACAGAAATGACTATGAACAACTGGGGTTTGAAGGAACAGAGGAGAAAAAATGTTTTTTTTTTTAAATTTATCTTATATTAATAAAAAAAACTAATAAATAAAAATGTAAATGATTAGCTGAAAATCAGGTTACATTAATAAAAGATTTTTAACTTCATGTTAGCAATTTTCAGTTCATGTCATCAATTTTTTAGTCCATGTCATTATCCCGTTTTATACTTAATTCCTTAATGACTAGAAAATTTGAATTTAGATACTTTAGTGGTTAATTGAAAATTTTCATAGTTAGGTGACTAAAATAGAAATATGCTAAAAATTCAATGACTAATTAAATAATTTACCTTTTCTTTTTACTGATTTAGTCCCTATAGTTTTAGAGTTATTCTTTATCCGGAAATTGTTTAACAATTTATCTTCATTAAATATTTTCAATTACATATGAAAATTGTCTATCTTTTAATTTATAAAATCTTACTTTTATGAAATTAACATAAACATTTTAATATCTATGATCTTATTACTTAACATATAACTTCAATTTCTATAAAAAAAATATAATTTCAATTAAACAGTTGACAAATCTTATTAAAATAGCCCTAAAAATTGACAAATTTTAATTCAAATAGCAATAAGGACATAATATTAAAATATTAAAGAAAGGGATCCACTTATACATGTGTAAAATTACAATAGTTTTACATATTTTTATATATTTGTATACTATTAATATTTAATGATTCACTTAACTGGTATAATATTAAAATATTAATCATACAAAAATATATGAAAGAATGTAAAACTACTTTAATTTTACACTGATGTTAGTGGATCCCTCTCCAAATATTAATATTTTATTAATTATTTTAAATATTTAATAATAAAAATTAATTACTAAAGTTATTTATATAGATATAATTATTAAAATATATTTTTTTACATTTTTAAAATAGAAATATTGAGATAAATATTAATAAATTAATTACTTAAAAGCTTTTATCATTAAACAATTAATATTTGAAATAGTTTTAGTTTATCAATAATATTTAAAGTATTATATTAATATTAGAAACTCAAAACAATAGTATTATTTTAATATTAATTTTACGTTAGGCATAAAATATTATAATAATTATTAATTTTTTTATTAATATGTGTAGTAATAAAATATTAATACTTTTGATTATAAACTTTTATTGTTAAATATTCATAACTTATAATTTATATATTTATTGTTAAAATTGTAATATAAAAATTTTCAATAAAATAATAAGAATACTATTTATTATTAAATAATAAAATTTTATTAAATAATAGATAGTATAAATTATATTAAAATTTACTAATTATTAAAATAATAATTGTCACACCCAGTTTCCTTTAAGTCTAGAGGTTAAAACTAAAAGGAGCTGTAAATTGACGACAACAATTGAAAAATAAGGAAAATTTCGTCACTGAATTGAATATGGTTGGGATCCAATTTTGGTTCAGTTGGATCAAAACCAGGACCCTTACTGGGGGATAAAATTATTGTCAATAAATGGTTTCCATACGGTTGAAGACCATGCGGGAAGACTTATAAATACCTGGGAAATGACTTCCCAGTGAGAATTATTCTCATTTCTATTTCATTTTCTTCACTTCTTCATCTTTTTCCTTGGGTTGTTTCGAAGAAAAAATAGTTATGGGAAGCTTTACATGAAGCGGTGATCACGAGGTTTGGAAAAAGTAGAGAACCCAACAAGCTAGTAAGATTCTTAGTCATTTTGTATACATAAGATTAAGAAAATGAAGTTAAGGATTTCCAAAAAAACCTTTTTAATGGACATGTTTCTGGAAAACTAAGTTTTAAGCTGAAATTTCTGAGCTTAACACATGATTTTTGTTAAAATGTTTAGCTACCAGAAGATTGGAAGCTCTGGCGGTTGGAAAAGCTAAGCTTGTGAGGCAAGAAACATCAGGTGAGTTTCTATACTCCTTTAGCACCCCTAACCTGTACCCGTCGCCGGAACAGGGTTTCGGAGCATTACCAGAACATTCAGAACATTTTTCAATTCATTCATACAAATCACTATTCATTAACCGAGATTATTCATAACGTCCCTTAATTGGACCCTCGAGGTCCAATACAAGTATTAGAATCGAGTTGGGACTTAATCGGGACCTCTAAGAATTTTTCGCGAAATTACAATTTTTTTTCAAGGTGCAGGGCTCACACGCCCGTGTGGTCCAAGGGACACCTCCGTGTGACCCTGGGACACTCTGGTGCTAGAGGCAGTGTTTGACCCCGTGTAACTCTCTAGCTTGCACACACGGCCATGCCACACGCCCGTGTGCTAGGCCGTGTGGTTAATTAATTTAATTCAAATTAGGTACAGGTTTCACATGGCCAGGACACACGCCCGTGTTCCAAGCCATGTGGCACACACAGCTAAGACATACGCCTATGTCTCTACCTATGTGCCCATTTCTGAGCATTCTGTTTCTCAAAATTTATGTGCAGGGGACACACGGCCTAACTACACGCCCGTGTTACCAGGTCGTGTGTCACACACGGTCTAGACACACGTCCCGTGTGTTTGCCTATGTGGACAAAATGAATCCATTTCCTGGCTTCATTTCTTACTCAAAATCACCCAAAATCCTGCACATAAAACACTCAACCAATTCATCACTTCTGAGACATACGGCGTATCACTAGTGGAAGACTTTGATATTGGTGGTTCCAAGAGAGCGAGTCACCTGGGATTTCTTCCAAGTTGAATTCCGAAAGAAATACATCAGCCAGAGATTTATCGATCAGAAACGTAAAGAGTTTTTTGAGCTTAAATAAGGCCGTATGTTTGTTACAGAATACGAGCGAGAATTTGTAAGACTAAATCAGTATGTTCGAGAATGTGTATCTATTAAGGGAAATAATGTGCAAGAGATTTGAGGATGGCTTGAACGAGGATATCCGTTTGTTAGTCGGGATTCTTGAGATCAAAGAATTCGTTGTGCTTGTTGAACGAGCATGTAAAGTTGAGAGCTCAAGAAAGAGAAAAGAAAAGCTGATTCAGAAGCTAGAGAAGCGCAAAAGAGATCATCAAGCAAGTCATTTCAGTCTGCATTAAAGAAGTTTAGAGATGATTATAGCCGTTCAAAGGCTAATATAGGGCATTCAAGTAGAGATCGTGCTAGATCGCATTCGAGTTTCAGAGCTCCAGCTACATCTATTGCCAGTGTTGGAAATGTTCGATCTAATCACCCTGAGTGCAAACACTATGGTAAAAGACATCCCGGCAATTGTAGATTATATGATCAAGCTTGCTTCAAATGTGGATCTTTAGACCATTTTATCCGTGATTGCCCCGAGTCTATTGAGCAAGATATTGTACAAAATTCGAGGCCAAGTGGCAATGCATCTCGTGGTAGAAGTCCCAAAAATCCAAAAAATGTGAGTGGTAGCCAAAGAGGGACTAAAGACACTACTGTTTGATCTGAGGCTAGAGCACCTACTAGAGCCTACACCATCTGAGCTCGTGAGGAAGCTTCGTCTCCTGATGTTATAATGGGTGCATTTACACTTTATGACACTTCTATTATAGCTTTGATAGATCCTAGATCAACACATTCGTATATATGCATGAATTTAGTATCCAGTAAGACTTTGCCTGTAGAGTCTACTAAATTTGTGATTAGAGTATTGAACCCCATAGGCAGATTTGTTTTGGTTGATAAAGTCTACAAAAAATGTCCATTAATGTTTCGAGACATTTGTTTTCCGGTCAATCTGATGTTATTACCTTTTGATGAATTTGATATAATTCTGGGTATAAACTGGTCAACTTTGCACGATGCAATTGTGAACTGCAAAAAGAAAACTATTGATTTGAGATGCAAGAATGATGAAATAGTCCGAATTGAATCTAGCGACTTGAATGGGTTATTGGCTGCGATTTTGTCAATGAAAGCTCTGAGTGAAAGGTTGTAAAGCTTACTTTGCCTATGTGATTGATTCGAAAGCGTCAGAAAAGAAATTTGAATCAGTGCCTGTTGTCTGTGAATTCCCTGATGTGTTTCCTGAAGAATTTTTGGGATTACCTCCGATTTGAGAAGTTGAATTTGGCATTGAATTAGTGCCTGGGACTACTCCGATTTCGATAGCTCCGTATAGAATGGCTCTGACTGAGTTAAAAGAATTAAAGTCTCAGTTGCAAGAGTTGACCGATAGAGGGTTTGCTAGACTGAGTTTCTCACCTTAGGGTGTACTAGTTCTATTTGTGAAAAAGAAAGATGGTACGATGAGAATGTGTATTAATTATCGTCAGTTGAATAAAGTGACTATCAAGAATAAATACCCTCTACCTCGAATATATGATTTGTTTGATCAATTGAAAGGAGCTACTATATTTTCGAAGATAGATTTGAGATCAGGCTATTATTAGTTACGAGTGAAAGACTCTGACATTCCGAAAAATGCATTCAAAACGAGGTATGACCACTATGAATTCTTAGTTATGCCTTTCGGATTAACAAATGCGCCTGCTATCTTTATGGATTTGATGAATAGAATTTTCAGATCGTATTTAGATCGATTTGTTGTCGTATTCATTGATGACATACTGATTTATTCGCACGATGAATCTGAACATGCCGAGCATCTGAGAGTAGTGCTACAAACTTTGCGTGATAAGAAATTGTATGCGAAATTTAGCAAATGTGTATTCTGGTTACGAGAAGTTAGTTTTCTAGGCCATATTATATCAGCATTAGGTATTTGAGTTGATCCGAGCAAAATTTCAGCTATTTTGGATTAGAAGCCTCTGAGAAATGTCTCTGAAGTCTGTAGTTTTCTGGGACTTGCTGGTTATTATAGAAGGTTCGTAAAAGGCTTTTCGATGATTGCAACTCCATTAACGAAATAGCTTCAAAAGGATGTGAAGTTTGAATGGTCCAAAAAGTGCCAAAAAAGCTTTGATCAATTGACAGCCCTATTGACTGAAGCTCCAGTGTTAGTACAACCCGAATCAGGTAAATAATTTGTGATTTATAGTGATGCTTCGTTGAACGGTCTGGGATGTGTTTTGATGCAGGAAGGTAAAGTCATTGCTTATGCTACGAGACAGTTAAAGTCACACAAAAAGAACTATCTGACGCAAAACCTTGAGTTAGTCATGATCGTATTTGCTTTAAAAATTTGGCGTCACTGTCTGTTTGGTGAGAAATGTCATGTATATCCTGACCATAAGAGTTTGAAATATTTGATGACTCAGAAATAATCTGCGACAGAAAAGATGGTTAGAATTGCTAAAAGACTATGCGTAATATCCCGAATTAGGGCCTAATCGGAATAGTGGTTTCGTGACCACAAATCCGAGATAGAAATAATTATTTTATAATTATTTTGAGGTTTATGATATGATTTCATGATTGTGTGAAAATTTCTTGACGAAATTCTATGCATAAAGTGCTTAAGTTGAAATTAGGGACTAAATCGAATAATTTGCAAAACTTGTATTCTAGAAGTTTTTAGTATGAAATTACTTTGGAATATTAATGAGGAGGTCTTAAATAACAATTTGACCAATTTCTAAAATTTTGGACAAAAATGGGCTTGTACATGAAAATTTTCAAAGAAAGGTATTAAGGGTATTTTGGTCATTTGGTAATTAAAAGATTAAAAAAGGAAAAATATGGAAAAATATGTCCATATTCTTCATTAGGACAAAAATTAAAGGGTTCTCCATAGCTAGGGTTTGTTTCAAGCTTCCAAGCTCCATAGTAAGTGATTCCAAGCCCCGTTTTTAATGTTCTTTACGTTTTTGGAGTCTCGGTAACTTGATTTAGCTTATGCTAGTAATAATTCAACCTAGGGTTCATATTTGGAAAAATACCCATTGGTGAAATTTGTGTATTTTGGTGTTTTATGATAGAATATGAGGTTTTAAATTATGCTAGACAACTTGTGCTACTCGGTTTTAAGTGAAAACGAGTAAAAGGGCTTAATCGGTAAAAATACCTAATGTTCATAAATATATGATAGAGTGTGAATTTGATGTTGCTATAGAAGGGGAAAATGATCAGCATGTCATAAAACATAAGAAAATATGATGAGGTTTAATTTACGAGCCTTGGGACAAAAGTGTAAATATGTGAAAGTTTAGGGGTAAAATGGTAATTTTGCCAAAGTTCGTACTAAGGGCTGTTTTGATGAACGTATGTATTAAATAAATTAATTTGGTATTATAGATCAATAGAAACAAGATTCAAGTCGTGATCGAGGGGAAAACAAAGTTTACGAGGAATAGGCTTGATTGTTAATATTTTGTATCGAGGAAGTTCATGTGTAAATAAGGTAACATAATTTTTATTTTAAGTGATTTAATGTTATTTATATGATATGATACTTATTATCATGAAATATTATGATTTGTGAATTATTATTTTGTAATACGCAAATTATGTGAACAACTTGATAAGTATGAGATGCTAGCAAGTATCGGTTTCTACATTTCGAAGAAGGCGATCAAAATGTGTAATTGAGAAGAATCTCGTTTGAACCTTGGGAATAGATTAGGGTAGAATTGACATGTCACTAGGATGGTTGAGTTCCGAACTGGTTGAGTTGAGTCCGAGTTCACTTATGGATGCGAACGCCCGAGCTCGTTGAGTTGAGTCCGAGTTCGTTTATGGGTCGGTTACATGGTAGCTTGGTTACATAGATTTCAAAAGCTATTGAGCTTGTTTCGCTATGAGTATAGCACTTATGTGCACACTATCTGCGTATCCGAAATTATATTCCGATGTATTCAACGGGAGAATCCTAAGAGAATAGGGAGAGTACTTAAAACGAAAGTGATTGACGATGAATGTGTTGAAGAGGTGAAAATGGACAGGTATGAGTTTAATCCTTGGTTGAGAATTTGGTAAGACAAAATTGTGGTAAAATAGTAAGTATTCTTATGACATGAGTGTCTTAATGATGCTTATGTTGGATTGCATGATCATGTTACTTGTTATTTGCATGTGAACTTACTAAGCATTTATGCTTACTCCCTCCTTTTCATTCATTGTAGTTTTGACAAGCCGGCTTGAGAATCGGGATAGGTCGAAGGCTTGCTCACACTATCCGAAGACTTAAATTGGTAAAATGGCTTGTATATTTTGAGTGTGGCATGTATAGCACTATACTCACTTTGTGTAAATAATCTTATGATATGGTTATGGTTTGGTAAGAAAAGGTTTGGAAATGATTAGCCATTGGAATGGCCAATCTAGATCATATTTGATGTCATGTATGGTTAATGTGTTACTTAGTCCATGGAAAACCATAAAATGGTGAAATTGGTTATAAAATAGAATCACACAGCAGCAATGACGTGAATTTGAAAAATCACTAAAAATATTATAAATAGAATTAGATGATAAATAAAATATGTAATTGAAGCATAATGAATCTATTTTCATGTGGAAGAAACAAAATGGGTAAAAGAGTTTTATTTTATAAGATATTTAAATTTTTGTGAAACAGGGCTAGAGCAATTTCTGAATCCCCTATTATGAATTTGGAAATTCACCAAAAATTTTACAAAAATAATTAGAAGTTATGATTTATATGTACATATTCCTTATTGAGTCTAGTTTTAAGAGATACAAACGGCATAGTCTTTTGAGTTCTGTACAAAGAGAAAAATGGTTCGTAGTGAACAGAGGTCAAAGCAGCCAAATGCTAAAATAGGGTAAACTTTAACTAATAAACTGTACTAATTGGATCAACCGAAAATTCTAGAAAAAAATTAGTAGATACATATATGAGTCTAGTTTCAAGGAAAATTTACAGATCTTAATTTTTAGTTTTGTAACTAGAGATATGAATTTTTAAGCGACTGTGACGTAGTTAGCCAGCTTGTCTGGAATTTCTAAAATAAATTGTTTGAGTTGTTTAATTAATGAATTAAGCCGTTAACACCTCGTACTCGACTCCGACGACGGTCTCGGGTATAGGGGCGTTACACTATGAGCTTGTGATTGGTTACCATCTGGGAAAAGCAAACGTTGTTGCTGATGCTTTAAGTCGAAAATCATTGTTTGCATTGCGTGCGATGAATACTTATTTAGCTTTGTCTGATGATATTTTGGTTTTAGCTGAATTAAAAGCGAGACCGTTGTTTTTACAATAGGTTGTTGATGCTCAGAAAGTTGATAATGAGATAATAGCAAAACAAGCCCAGTGTGACATAGATTCTGATTCTGAATTTCGAGTTGATAATGATGATTGTTTGAGATTCTGAGATTGAATTTGTGTTCCGAGAAATCTAGAATTGATTCAGATGATTTTGAATGAAGCTCACAACAGTCGTTTATCTGTGCATCTGGGTAGTAAAAAATGTATAATGATCTGAAACAACTTTATTGGTGGTCTGGTATGAAGTGTGACATCTCTGAATTTGTTTCGAAATGTTTGATCTGTCAGCAAGTTAAAGCTGAACATCAAGTGCCTTT
The DNA here is from genome assembly GCA_025698465.1 of Gossypium longicalyx. Lineage (NCBI taxonomy): Eukaryota > Viridiplantae > Streptophyta > Magnoliopsida > Malvales > Malvaceae > Gossypium > Gossypium longicalyx. Next base: position 25,396,776 of record CM046999.1, read on the forward strand.
TGGTTTGTTACAACCAATTATGATTCCGAAATGAAAATGGGATAGAGTGACAATGGACTTTGTTTCGGTTTTGTCCCTATCTCCGAGAAAGAAATATGCAATTTGGGTTGTAGTTGATCAATTGACGAAATCAGCCCATTTTATTCCAGTACGATCCGATTACTCACTTGATAAATTAGCTGAGTTATACATTTCTAATATTGTGAGATTGCACGGTGTACCATTATCTATTGTGTCAGACAGAGATCCGAGATTCACATCGCGATTTTGGAAGAAATTGCAAGATGCTTTGGGTACAAAATTGCATTTCAGTACTGCTTTTCACCCGTAAATGGATGGTCAATCCGAGCAGATTATTCAGATACTCGAGGATGTGTTGAGATGTTGCATTCTTGAGTTTAAAGGTACGTGGGAACAGTATTTACCTTTGATTGAATTCGTTCATAATAACAATTTTCAATCAAGCATCAAAATGGCACCGTACGAAGCCTTCTATGGTCGCAAATGTCGTGCACCTTTGTATTGGACTGAGCTCAACGAGAATAAGATTCACGGGGTTGACTTGATAAAAGAGACTAAATAGAAAGTAAAAGTGTTTCGAGATAGTCTGAAAGCAACTTTCGATCGTCAGAAATCATATGCAGACTTGAAATGAAAAGATATTGAATTTGAGATCAGTGACAAAGTGTTTTTGAAAGTATCTCCGCGGAAGAAAGTACTTCAATTCGGTAGAAAAGGAAAATTGAGTCTGAGGTTTATCGGGTCGTATGAGATTACCGAGTGTATCAGGCCAGTTGCTTATATATTGTTGTTGCCACCTGAACTAGAAAAGATTCAAAATGTATTTTACGTATCGATACTTCGATCATATAGATCTGATCCTTCACATCTAATTCCTCCGTCTGAGATTGAGATTCAGTCTGATATGACTTACGAAGAAGAACCGAATCATATTTTAGCTCACAAGGTTAAAGAACTGTGAAATAAGAAAATTTTGTTAGTAAATGTATTGTGGCATCGACACGGTGTTGAAGAGGTTACATGGGAGCCTGAAGATGCTATGAGATAACAATATCCAAATCTGTTCAGTGGTAAGATTTTTAGGGGCGAAAATCCCTTAGGGGGAGAATTGTAATAGTCCGGTTTAGACCCTAGTCAGAATAGTGGTTTTAGAACCACAAATCCAAATTAGAAAAATATTTTAATATTATTTTTTGTGCCTATAATATGTGAATTAGCATGTGCGAAAGGTTCGTATGAAAATTCGATTAATTGTGTGCTTAATTTGATAAAATGACGTAATCGCATAAAATGCAAAAGTTGCATGTTGTTTGTTAAAGTGCTTAATTAATTTGTCTTATTAAAGGACAAGTCCTTATGATGCAATTAGACCATTGAAAGCATGAGTGGACAATTATGGCCTTAATATAATGGTTTATTAAATGGTTTAATAAAAAGGCAAAATTGGTATTTAGTATATTATGTTCATATTAATAAAGCAAAACCAAATGCTCATATTATTTCATTCATCTTCCACCGAAAATAGAAAGAAAAGATAGGGTTTAAGTGTTTGAAGCATTCGACCACGGTCTAAGCTTGATTCAAGGTTCGTTTTTGATCCGTTTTTGATAATTTTTACGTTTTTGTAATCGTTGCACTGTATTCTATCAAGTCCATGTCTCAATTTCTGATTTTGTTAATGATTTTGAGTTATTCCATTGATGAAATTATGAGTTTTATGAAGTTTGATGATAGTATGTGAAAGCTTGATGTTGGGTTAACATGTTTTGTCTTTGAAATTTTGATGAATTTGAGTAATGTGAGCTAAATTGTAAAAATGAGATTTTAAGGGACTAAAATATGAAATAAATGAAATAAGTGGACTTATATGAACACTAGGAATATTCAGCTAAGCATATTTTTAAAGAAATTTGGTGTATTTTGTAATTTTATGAATTAGGGACTAAATTGTCAAAATGTGAAAATGTGAGGGGTAATTTGTAAAATGGCCTAAATATGTGTTTTTGGATTGAATTGAATGATTTAGTGAATAAAAAAAATTTAAATTTGAATTTATATAGATCAAGAACTAAAGAAAACTGAATTAGATCGGAGAAAGTCGAAAGTCATCGAGTAGCCGATTTCGTCTATCCGAATCCGTACAAGGTAAGTTTATATACAAATAAATGTGTTTTGAATTGAATTACTATTGAATATATGCTATTTTACTATTATGAATGAATATATGAGTTGAGAAGAATGAAACATCCGAGAAAGTATCGACAAAGTTCCGACGTCCGAAAAGCCCCGTACGAACCTTAGGAATAGTTAGGATACATATGTCATGACATAGGATCTAATATGTGCTATCGTGTAAAACCACATCTGGGACATTGGCATCGATTTATGTTTTACATGTAAGACCATGTCTGGAACATTGGCATCGTTTTTGATTTCGTGTAAGACCTTGTCTGGGACAGTGGCATCGGTATTTGATTACATATAAGACCACGTCTGGGACGTTGGCATTGTACGAGCTTTTCGATGCTATCTACGTATCCTTATGATTTCGAACGATTCAACGGGCATTCTGAGAAAATGAAAGGTTATGTGAACATGTATCCGATTCAAGTATGTTTGAAATGTATATCATATTTGATGTTGAAAGGTAAGTATATGTACCTTAGTGAACAAGTGATGATATGTGACAAATGTATGAGAAAATACGCCATATGTGCAAATGAATTGGAAATATGTGATATATATATATGAATCATATGGTTGATGATAGTATTTAGTTATGGATTATATGTAAATTGATGATGCTTATATGATTTAGATGATAAGTTTATTTGTATATGAATTACTAAGCTTTTGAAAGCTTACTATGTGTGTTTGCATTTTTTTTAGATATCGTAGCTATCGGGAGCTCGAGGATCGTCGAGGATTATCACCACACTATCGAACTCTATTTTGGTACCTTTTGAGAATGTATATATTGAAGTATGGCATGTATAGGCTAGAGGATTTGGTTATGTTTTGTGATGTGTATATCTAGCCATGTGATATGGCTTGGTTATGGATGAGATTATGAATGAATTTGTTATATGCTTGTGTTCATAAATGGTATGTCTTGATGTGTTTCAATGGCCTAGTGAAATGGTCAATTTGGTAAGGTTTTGGAATGTGAATGGATGAGGTAAATTGGAGTTATGAAACATATAGTTTAATATGACTTTGCCTTATAATTTGATATGATTGAGTATTGTTTATAAGCTTGAATTTGGTTGATAATAATATGGCATGAATGATGTATGTTTTGGTATTGAAATTGGCTGAAATTATAGTACAAATGTGCTTGGTTTGATGCTTGTAGGTTTGACCAAAATTGGGTGGCAAATTGGCTTTTCAAATGGCCTATTTTTGTCCACACGGACAGAGACACGGGCATGTGTCTCAGCCGTGTGCGACACACGGTCATGTTGCACAGCCGTGTGTCCACTAGGGTACCCTATGATTTTAAGTTAGTCTTGAGCACAGCCAAGGCACACGGGCGTGTGGCCAGCCATGTGACCCAAGTCAGTTTCGACCATGGCCAAGGCACACGAGCATGTCTTGTGGCCTTGTGATTAAGTCAGTATGTATGCCCTGTTTTGACACGGCCTAGACAAACAGGCGTGTCTAAAGCCGTGTGAGGCACAAGGTTTGTTCAGACTAGCGTGTGACCTGTACAACTTTGAAAAATGTTTAAGTTTTGAAAAGTTTTGTATGAGCTCAGTTTAGTTCCGACCCCTTTCTAAAGCATGTTTAAGGTCTCGATAACCTAAATAAGGGAAACTATATTGATGTTTGACCTTTGATGCTATGATGTTTGTGAAATGAATTCTAAATGTTCCAACTTGTCCGGTAACGCCTTTAACCCTAGTCCGACGACGGATACGGGTTAGGGGTGTTACAAACTTTAACCAAAAATTTAGTGAATTCAATAGGTAAATTTTTAATAGACACTAAGTTCGTACTTATATATGAGTGTGTGGAACTAGGGTTAATCAATGCAGTAATATCAGTATCAAGTAAAGAAAATGTACCAGTAATGACGTCTGGTACAGAGGCATTTCTCTAGCATGAATAGCATATGTTCTTGCAGATGCTCGTGCTTCAAATCTAGCTATCGTATCCTTGGTAGTACCTCGACTACCACTAGCATTACCAGGATGATGGGGTGGTCTACCTCTCGTAACAGGATTGCTCGGCTTTGGAGCTGGTTCTACCTCTTTTTCAATTCTTTCGGGACAATCCTTGAGAAAATGGTCAAGTGAACCGTATCCGAAACAAGCTCAACTTCTAGTCTGACATTCCCCATGGTGAAACTTGTTACAATGTTTACATATCAGTTTGGGATTACACTGGTCACAGATGGAGTTGAAGACCTCGGGTTAGATCGTTGAGAGCCCCACTCTCTTCCAGAGTATCCCGTAGAAGTGGTCACACGATCATAATACTTTTTTATTTCTTAAAAGCAAATGATTGTGACTTACTCATAGCTCTTTTCCAAGAAATCTGAGCCTTTCTTTCAGCTTGTTTCTTTTCTTTACTCAGTTCCTCGACTTTGTGTGCTCGACCGGCTAATGCTGTAAATTCTCTTATCTCGAGAATCCCAATCAAAAACTTGATATATTCATTTAGGCCCTCTTCAAAACGTTTACACATTTCAGCCTTGGTTATAACCTATTCCCTAGCATACTTACTCAGTTGAATAAATTCTCGTTCGTTTTCAGATACAGTCATGCTTCATTGCTTGAGTTCCAAAAATTCTTTCTTTTTCTAATCCATGAACCTCTGACTAACATATTTCTTCCTGAATCCAGTCTGGAAGAATTCCCATGTAATATTCTCTCTTGGTACAACTGATGTTATAGTATTCCACCAATAATAAGTTGTATCTTTCAATAGAGACACTGCACATTTCAAACACTCAGTAGGTGTGCAGGATAGTTCATCAAAAACCCGAATAATATTTTTAAGCCAGAACTTGGCCCTTTTCAAATCATCATCTCCAGTAGCATAAATTCATCCTCCCTATGTTCGTGGATTTTTTCTATCGGAGGCTTACTAATTCTAAAAGGTTTAGCACCCTATTGTACCTCGGGAACCTGTTGAGGAGCAAGTGGGGGACGTCGTTGTATAGCGGGGTTTGTTCTCAAGTACTGGGTAAACCATTCATTCATCATTTGAAAGAAGGCTTGCTTTGCCTCGTCACTTCGGCCCTCGGACATGGGCCTTTCACTACTAGATGCAGAGGCGACTCTTTGAACTGATGCTGAAGCATTACTTTTAGCGTCCTCAGATTCATCTCTAATTTGATTGAATGACATTACTATATGAAAAATACATTTAAAAATTATCAAGAGTCATCACACTACCACAATTTATATAATGGCATGTATAGTTAAACTCATGTTTACAATGTAAAATCTAAGAATCGGCTAAATTGTAGTTCTGCTACCACTAAATGTAACACCCCTAACCCGTACCCGCTGCCGGAACAGGGTTTCAGAGCATTACTAGAACATTCAGAATATTTTTTATTTTATTCATGCAAATCACTATTCATTAACCAAGATTATTCATAACGTCCCTTAATTGGACCCTCGAGGTCCAGTACGAGTAGTAGAATCAAGTAGGGACTTAATCGGGACCTCTAAGAATTTTTCGCGAAATTACAAATTCTTTTTCAAGGTGCAGGGCTCACACGCCCATGTGGTCCAAGGGACACGTCCATGTGACCCTGGGACATGCCCATACTAGAGGTCGTGTTCGACCCTGTGTAACTCTCTGACTTGCACACACGGCCATGTCACACACCCATGTGCTAGGTCGTGTGGTTAATTAATTTAAATTAAATTAGGTGCAGGTTTCACACGGCCAGGACACATGCTCGTGTTCCAAACGGTGTACGCCCATATCTCTGCCTGTGTGCCCAATTCTGAGCATTCTATTTCTCAAAATTTAGGTGCAGGGGACAAACAGCCTAATCACACGCCCGTGTTACTAGGTCGTGTGTCACACACGGTCTAGACACACGCCTATGTGTTTGCCCGTGTGGACAAAATGAAGCCATTTCCTAACTATATTTCTCACTCAAAATCACCCAAAATCTTGCACATAAAACACTCAACCAATTCCAACCAATTCAAGTATTTAAAGTAAGTAATTCCATCATTTAAACAAGGCATACCATTTCATGGATACATAGTTACCAACTCACCTTATCTTAAATTAGACATTCACAATATTGGGTCACATGAACTTAGCATAACACATGTGGATATATATATCATAATAGTTTACTAAATTATATCCCAAAATGAACCATCACTAGCCATTCCAATGGCTAGGTTACAAAATGACACTTCAAGCCACTACTGGCCAACTTTCCCTATACATGCCATTACATCAAAATGATTTCACTAAATATACCCAAAATGCTAGGTTGATAGTGTGACAATGCTCCAACGATCATCCAACCTTCACGAGCTTCCGAGCACTATAAAACAAGGGAAAAGTAAAAGGAGTAAGCATTACATGCTTAGTAGGTTCTTATAACAGAAACTAAACTTACCAATCTTGTTTATTAAAATCTAGGCATACAATGTTATGTTTCCATCCATTTGGCTAAATGGCCTAATCACATACATTTCATCAAACATGTTAGTCACCAAAATCTTCATATCAATCAAGTAACATATATGAGCTCATCAAGAAATGCTCTTTCAAGTCATTATCATTTTATCTCAAGATTTTCATGCCAAGTCAAGAGTTATATGTTCCATTGAATTATTGAAATCCCGATAAAGGCTTAAGTAGTACACTCGAGGTGTACGGTTCATTAATCCGTCAATTCTTATCGAGGGTACCCCTTAGGGTACTTAACCAAGGAACACACTCACAAGTCACATGTCGTATAACAGGATTACCAGTCCAGGCTAAATCCTTTATATAGCATATGCTCACAAGAGCTCAATTAGGGTTACTAGTCCAGGCTAAACTCTAATCATAACATGTGCTCGAGAAGTATTATATAGGGATTACTTGTCCGGGCTAAATCCTTTTTATAACAAGGTCATTGGGATTACTCGTCCGAGCTAGATCCCGTCCGCAACAAGTGCAGAACCTTATTAATTTTGTGAAAATGCATGCAATCATCGGAATTCAACATTCAATCTGGACTACCCTTTATCATTATTTCAAATGTGTATAAATTTCCATCATAACATACAAGTATGGAACATTAACATAAATCACATTACATACAATACAACTATCAATTTACATAATTACATATCCGATTAGGTTACACGAACTTACCTCGACACTTGTTCGCATAATAATCTACTAATCTGAAACCTTTTCCTTTCCTCGTTCTAACCACGAGTTTGTGTTTTCTGGATCTATATAAATGAATTTAATCATTAATTTCATACATTTCATACTTAAACAGACTCAATTTACGTACTAGGTAAAATTACCATTTTGCCCCTAACTTAAAATTACCATTTTGCCCCTAACTTTTGCAAAAATTTTAATTTTGTCCCTAGGCTCGGAAATTGAAACTTATGTAAATTACTTCCTATTCCAAGCCTAACCAAAGCCCCATTACAAATTTTCTAGGACATGTTTACATAAAACTTTAGAATTTTTCATCAAATTTTACAAGTTTACATTTTAGTCCTTAAATCAAGTTTTCATCAAAAATCACCTTGCAAAAGTTGTTTATCTATCAATAATCTTTCATTTTCTACCATAAATTTCTAATTTCCAACATAATACATCCATGACCCATTTTCATACCTTGATAACTTTTCAAATTAATCTCTTAAATAGAGAGATTAAGCTATTTCGGTTCTAAAAATACCAAAATTACTAAAACTGGACAAGAAAACTTACCCAATTAGGCCTTGAAAACTTCTTTTCTCTCTTCTAGGGTTTCCATGTGTTTTTAGGTTGAAGATGATATAATTTCTTTTTATCTTTTAATTAATCATGTATTTTGGTATTTTTAATTTAGTCCATTGTCTTTTCTTTATAATTCCATGGATGAGTCACCATAAAAATATACAAACTTTTATCAATGGTCTAATTACCACATAAGAACCTTAAGTTTTGAATTCCATAGCTATTTGACCTTTATAGCTACTAGAATTCAACTTTCACATTTTATGTGATTTAGTCCTTCTCGTAATTAGGCACTAAATCGATAAAATTTTCGTATCAAAATTTTCACGCATCATTTCTATCATATTACGAGCCATATGGTAAAATAAAAATAAAATATACTTTGATCAGATTTGTGGTCCCGAAACCACTGTTCCAATTTCACTAAAACATGGGCTGTTACAACTCCATCCCTAAAATGTTGTGTGGCTGGCATGATTCTGTAATGATGTATGAAATTTTTTTATTTTCAGTACCAAGCATGCATAAGATGAAATACCCCTAACCCCGTAACCGTCGCTGGAATAGGTTAAGAGATATTACCAGACTTGTAATTCAATTCATAACAATTATTTATCCAGAAACATCATAATTCAATCAACAACATTCATTCACAACCATTATGAACTTAAAACAAACATATTAAACTTTAATCATACATTCAGGACTAAATCGTAACATTTTACAAATTTTAGAAACTTAGAAAGTTTTCAACTTTTTAACTATCACACGCCCGTGTGAACAGGCCATGTGCTTCACACGGCATTAAACACTCCCGTGTGTTAGGCCATGGCAAAAAGGGCATACATACTGACTTATCTGCACGGCCACATGACACGCTCGTGTGCTAGGTCGTGTGAAAATTAGGGAGGTTACTGACTTGGCCACATGGCCAATCACACGCCCGTGTGTGTATGACCGTGTAGCCTGTTCAAACTCATTTCAAAGTGGCCTTCGAATAACATGGCTGAGACACACGTCCGTGTCCCTACCCGTGTGGGCAAAAATAAGCTATTTGCAAAGCCATATTGCCACACTAATATCACAAATATACATAACCACAATTGTTAATTATTTTACAACCATTTCATATGAAAAATATAACCAATTCATGTCTATTCCATCTTTATCAAATCATTCACAAAAAAACATGTCAATTTATCAACATTCAACACCATATATGCCAAATACCATTCATTAAATTTACCATATTAAAGACATATCATATAAGCTTTCATACTAAGCCAACTATTTCCAACTCAAGCCATATCACATAGCTTGATCAAATACCAAAATTCACATCACATTCATTAGTATAAGTAACCATATGATTCAACCTAAAAACTAACCTATACATGCAATATTTACATCATTTACATAAGTTTCAAAAGTACCAAAATTCGCCTGGATAGTGTGATAGTAATCTCCGACTTTAACCAAATCGAGTAAGCTTCGAATCTATAAAACACGGAAAAACAAACAGAGTAAGCATTAAGCTTAGTAAGCACATATAATATAGAATTAGATTTACCAAATGACAATAAGCATTTTAACAAATTAAAATCCAACCCTTTTGCTCATAATGCCTATTCACATCACTAATCACAAGTTAGTTATCTCATATTCATCTATTCATCAATTCATAAGAATGAAACCAACCATATATACATTCATATAACATCCAAAAAAACTCTCAATTCATGTAACTCAAGTATCATTGTATCCATACTAATCATAAATCTCATGTACTCTTATAACATATAATCCATGTAAACCTTATAATCCATGTAACATGTAATTCATGTAAGGTATATTATTCATGTAACATGTACTTTATGTTTCATATCAGTATAATGTCCGTTGAACCTTTGGAAATATCGAGGATACTCAAGTGATACACACTAAGTGTATAAATAAAAAATCTATCAATTCATCCTCATATACACTCTTTCGAGCCATTATCGGTACGCTCCTCCAGAGCCAATAAACGATAAGCTCAATTGAGCTGAACGGTAAACTCCGTAAAGCTGAAACGGTAGGTCCCTAAGGACTGGAACGGTAAGCTCCGAAGAGCTGAACGGTAAGCTCATAAGAGATGAAATGATAAGCTCATACAAGCTGTGGTGAGTTTGCAACAAATGCTAGAACTCAACCAAACGGTAACCCTAGTGACATGTCACTTGTATCCTACGACTTTCTACGGTTCAAACGGGACTTGGAAATAAATTTGAGCATATAACAATAGGCATTTCAATTCTATAATTCAATATATACATTCATATAATATTCAAGATAGAAATTTCAATTATAAAAATAATTTCGATTCTAATTATATGAACTTACCTCGAGTTACTCGGATATCAACTATCGGCTACTCGTTAATCTTTTCCTTCCCCCGATCTAAACCCGAACTTGGCTTATCTTGGTCTATATATTATCAAATTCAACATTTTTAGTAACCATTTAATTCAATTCACACATATTTGGAAAATTACACATTTGCCCCTATACTTTTGACTACTTTGTAATTTAGTCCTTTATACATAAAATAGCAAATTTCACATTTTTAACTACAATCCACCTTATTCGAAATCTATATGGTATTATACTAGCCCATATTTTCACTTTATTCACATTTCCAACCACAACATTTCTATCTTTCACAATTTAATCCCTAATTCTCATTTTTGTCAAAACTCACTTTATAAAACTTGTATATCTATTAACAAGCATCAATAATCTAACAAGAAACTTCAAAATACCCAAGTATTCAACAATGGCATATCTCAAAATCTTTAACAGTTTTAAAAACAAAGGTACGGGTCAGCTAGATTAAGCTGCAACGAGCTCAAAAACGTAAAAATCATTAAAAACGGGACAAAAATCATACCTTAATTGACAAGGAGAGCTTGGCCAAAAGGTTAGCCCTAAAATGGTTGATTTTCTTTCTCAAATTCAGCTTGGAGAAGATGAATAGCCAAAAATATGATTTTGGTTTTATTTATCTTATTTTGTTAACCAATTTACAATTATACCCTTAATAATAAAACATATATAACTTCCATTTAATGACCAAATATGTCCACTCAAGTTTCAAATGGTCAAATAACATAATAAGGACTTCCATATTAATAAACCATAGCTATTTAATACCTTTAAGCAATAGTACTCAACTTTTACGCGTTAAGCGATTTAGTCCCTTTTACCGAATTAAGCATCCATATTAATAAACCATAGCTATTTAATACCTTTAAGCAATAGTACTCAACTTTTACGCGTTAAGCGATTTAGTCCCTTTTACCGAATTAAGCATTTAAACGGTAAAATTTCTTAGCGAAACTTTACCAAATAATTCTATCATGCTGTAAACTTAATAAAATAATAAAATAAATATTTTGACTTCGGATTTGTGGTCCCAAAACCACTGTTCTGATTTAACCTAAAAATAGGTTGTTACATAAGATGTTTGATAAATGGTATTCGCCATGTAGTTCAATATACATTAGATAGTTAGAAATACAAATTTAAAGGGATAGCGTACTCCATGTTAGTATGTAAGCGAAATGCGTGTATTGCATGATTATAAATTATAAAGTACGAAAGGTAATTATCGACAGGTTAGATAAAGTTAGGATTGAGAAAGTGTAATTCTATTAGATACCGCCATACGGTGTTGCTGAGTGCAAACAGTGATGTGCAAAATTCCAGGCCTTGTGAAGGGGATACTGCAGTGTTCGAACATCAAGGTTAAGAATGGCGAAATGGAGGACTAGGCAGATGGATAGGGAAAAATGGAATTCTTGTTAAATACTGCCATATAGTATTGCTGAGTGCAAACCATGATGTACGAAGCTCCGAACCTTGTGGAGGGGGACACTTCAGTGTTTGAGCATTAAGGTAACTAAATGAATCTATATTGACAGTTATAAGGTTCCATAGAGCAACACTACGATAGTGGTAAAGTCCTTCGGGGTGACACCTCAAAGAGTTTTAAGGTGTAAAACCATAGCTCGACTATGGCAATCAATAGAGTCCATCGTGACAGTAAACACGAGGAAGTCTGCCATGACAATAAACATGAAGAATGATGAGTAAGACCATAGCTCTACTATGGCAGCATATAGAGTCTGTTGGGATATTAAACGCAGGTAGTCTACTGAGACATTAAACATAGGGTTAGGTTGTGAAGGATCACATCTCGGCTATGAAAAAGTATAGTAGTCCACCGGGACAATAAATATGTAGCTGTAGTTTGCGACTCTACGAGTTGTGTGCTTAAATTTTTTTTTTTAGGTTTTATCTATTCTCATTTTAGTCCTTCCATTGCTGAAGCTTTTGCCATTAGGGAGGCCTTGCCATGGTTAAAATATTTGGCCTTTGATAATGTTATAGTTGAGTCAGATTGCCTTCTTATAATTTTGGCTGTCACACCCATCATCTGATTTTTCTAAACTTGGTGTGCAATTATGTGATTGTTTATTGACGAAGAATGAGTTTCAACACTTATTCTTCTATTGGACTCATCGGTGTGCCAATAAGGCGGCTCATTCCTTAGCTCAAGCGCCTTTACTATATGCAAATCACATGGAATGGGATGGCTTTCCCATCGTTTCTTTTAATGAGAATGTTTTGTCTGTAATTGTAAATAGTGCGGTTGGGAAGTGTGGTTGATAGGTTCAGCTGTATGGGGTAAGCCTACTGACTTGGGTTTTAGTTTGTTCGTATCCTTAATTTACTTGTTGTCCTAATGCTTTTTCTCATTAATGAAATTCGCATTTTCCTAAAAAAATATTACATTGTTAAAAACATATATGCATGTTTAATAATTTTAAAAATTATAATTTTAAAATAATTTTATATTAATATTTAAAAAATTTATTAATAATATAATAATATTTCACTCATTACAAATTAAGTAATTTTCCTCTAAACAACACTATAAGAAAATGCTCATTTTCTTCTATAAGTAATTTTCTAATCATCAACACTACAAGAAAATGAGCATTATCACCAAATTTGACAATGACAATTCATGTAATTGTAAAATATTCAAAAAAAAAATGTTACGTAAAACTAAAATATTTGCAACAACTTTTAGTTATCATTGTTGAATAAAATTTTCAAGGTATTAATCACAAATTCAAACTTGATTGTTGCGATTTTTAAATGTTATAATATTAGAAAAAAATATATAAAATATCGTAATTTAATTTCTGTTTATTAATGATAACAACATTAAATGTGGTTGCATAAAGTTAAAACATTTGTAACCAATCCAACAAAAAAAATCTTTCATTGCAAAGTTTTTACTTTATATTCAATTGATGTATACTTATAATAATTGGTTATATTTAAGATTAAAAAAGAAAATAAGGAGAAAGGACAAATAAGAACAAGACTTGTTAATGTGGTAGCTATATTTAAAAATTAAGTTTTTAAATAGACAAACTTTAAAATTGAAAAAAAAATATATTTTTTTTAAATACACTAAAAAGGAGTAGTTTTTGAAATATATTTGTAAACTAGGTTGGATTTTCGTGCCATACAAACATTATTTGTGTGTTAATATTATATTATTTTTTACAAATTTAATTCTTGTTTAAATTAATTAATGATTTGAAAAAAGTAATGATATTTGAAAAAAAAATCTAAATTACTTTAATTAATATTACCAAAATGTGTTCTCTCGCTTAAAATATATTTTAAGTTTTTTTGGTGTAAAATAAAACTTAACTAAACTAAGTACCTAAAGTTTTAACAATAATTTACCTTACCATTCCAAGACTATCCTAATATATGGGGATCTTAATAGTGTTCATAAAATTTTAAGATATACCTTGAAACACAATGAAATTTTTATTTTTCTATATGAGTCATACTAGTAAACCAAAAAGAGTAGATTAATACACCCCATTCCCCAATGTCTAACCAGAATTTTCCAGATTTGTTCTGACCAAATCTGAAAGATTTTTTGAAAAAAACTATGGCTAATAATTCCTTGACACAAAGTACTTCCAAACATTTTTAGTATCAGGGCAATCTTTAAGGACATATAAAATATCCTCAAAATCGTGATGGCACATTGGGCAGGGCATACTTTGTCCAATATCCTTTCATACCCTTGCCTAGTTAGTAAGCAATCTTTATTTGTAAATGAGCCATAAGAAGAAGCGAACACGATGAAATTCTTGATACTTCAAGACGGCTTTCCACTTAATATCTTTTGCATACCATGTAATTGCTTTTAAAGTTTTAACAATTTAATGTAAAATAACTTTAATATTGTTAATATTAAAAGTTAAATTTAAAAATATTTTTTTATCAATTTTCTTTATAATTAGTATTTCCTATACTTAATTTAACTTAATTATATATAAAATTTATAATTAATTTTAAATTTTTTTATTTTTAGTGTATATTTAATGCATACATGCATCTTTCAATATATCAACTTCTAGAGCATATGTTATTTAAGCTAAATATCACACGGAAATATTAATGTAAAAAAAATTAATATATGCAGAATTTTGTATTCATATAAAAATAGTGGATTTTTATTCAAAAAAAATATAACGTATAATGGTTTTTCTGTATGCCCGTTTTGTGGCTTTTCTCTATATGCCCACCTTGTGGCTTTCTTTTTTGAAATTTTGTAAAAGTTTTGCTATTTAAACTTTGTTGTTGAATTATGGAGGACATCTTGGCAGATTTGAGTTGTTGGAAATTGAACCAGAAGAAATTTCAATGGAGCAATCCTCTACTTTCTGTTTAGTCGGTTGCTTTCTCACAACAACGACTATTAATTTTCAATCTATGCATTCGGTGATGGCCAATCTTTGGCATCCTATTGGAGGAGTCTCTATTACTGATATTAGAGACAAAAGAATTCTTTTTCGATTCTACTGTGAAGTTGATAGAGATAGGGTGATTAAAGGGTCACCATGGACTTTTAACAATCACTTGCTCATTATCTCCATGCTAAATGAGAGGGAAGATTCGTTAGAAGTGCCTCTCAATAACGCTAGTTTCTGGGTTCAGATCTATAATCTCCCTTCAGGTTTGTTTTCAGAAAATATTGCGAGACAGTTTGGTGATTTTATAGGTTCTTATATGGAGTACGACACAAAAGCTATTACTGCAGGTTTGCAAAACTTTATGAGAATTATAGTGCAAGTTGATATTCGAAAACCTTTGAAGAGACGGAAGTGATTGCTGATTGCTGAATTGAAAGAATGCTTTGTCAGTTTTAAATATGAGAAGTTAACGACCTTTTATTTTCTATGTCGCCGGTTACGATATGGAGAAAGTTTTTGTCCGATTCGTATGCACTAAGGGAGTAAAGATTTACCGATGGGATGGGATATTTCATTAAGAGCTCTTCCATGACAAGCGACAGTCGGTGGAAGTCCTTGGCTAAAAGAATTTGATTCTGATTGGAGAGTTATGTCAGGGGCATCAGAATCTAATAAAATGAGTGATTTTAGGAATCAACAGATTCCTAATTTGATGAGTAGTTATGGAGCCTTTTTGGGTTTAAACTTGATGGGCAAGTCTTTTTCTCCCCAAGACAATGGAATTAATGAGGCGGATATGATGGAAGATGGTGGAAGTAATGAAGGGGGACCCATCTAAATTAATGAAGGAAAAAAACGATTGAGGTCAAATTTTATTCAAGAAGTTTCCTTACACACGGATTCTACTGAAACGCAAAGGGGCTGGACGAATATTTGCCAAAATGATAAATCGGCTGAACCTGCGGAGCGGGTCAGCCGAGAATTATGAAAATAATTAGCTAGAACGTCCGTGGATTGAGGAATCCACGGTCCGTTCGACGCGTTCAGCATTTGCTGAAAGAACATCGTCCCCATATTTTTTTCTTTATAGAAACTAAAGTCGATATGTATAGAATGGAGAGATTAAGGAAAAATTTTGGGTTTCAAAATGGAATCAAAGTCTCGGCTAATGGCACTAGGGGTGGCCTTTCTCTTGGATGGAAAAATGAGGTGGATGTTAGACTTTTGGGTTATAATGATAACTGTATTGATGTTATGGTCACAAATGATGGAAATAGACCCGATTGGCGTATTACGGGTTTTTATGGAGCTTCTGATGTTAGAGACAGAGCTGTTTCTTGGAATCTATTAAGAAATCTCAGTCATAGTTCTTCTGATTCGTGGGTTGTTTTGGGTGATTTCAATGAAATTCTCTCAAATCAAGAGAAATGTGGAGGTAGATATAGAGAGGAAAAACAATAGGTGCTTTTAGAGAAGCTTTGGACTATTGTGGTCTCACGAACCTTGGCTATTAGGGACGCTGGTATACTTGGGAAAGAGGGAATTTTGAGTCAACTAACATTAGAGAAAGATTGGATAGAGGAGTAGCGAATCTCTAATGGTATAATTTTTTCTCAAATTATAAATTTCTTCATTTAGACAACTCGACTTCGGATCATTGTCCTATTTTCCTTGATACAGATTGTACTGAGAATGCTAAAAACACTATTGAAAATTGGGGCTTTCAGTTTGAGAGAACGTGGCTTTTGGAAGATTCATGTGATAATGAAGTTAAATCTTTGTGGGATTTGAATAAGCATTTAAAGGTTCCGGAGTGTCTCCATGCAATCGGAGAAGGCCTTCATAAATGGATTTTGAGGATTAGAAGGGAGAAAAATGGAAAGATTATTTCTCTAAAACGAAGACTGAATATTCTCTACAATGCCCCACTGAATGATGTGAATTTGGAAGAAATTATTGAAGCTAAGCTCGATCTTAATTTAGAAACTGATAAAATCGAGATTTATTAAGAGCAAAGGGCTAAGTCAAATTGGCTTAAGTATGGTGATTGTAATGCAAGGTTTTTCTATAGCCTCACCTCTAATAAATGTCGTATGAATAAGATCATGAGAATTAAGGGTGATGATGGTTCGATGATTACAAATAAGGGTGAAATGATGAAGACGGCGATCAGTTATTTTAGGGACCTATTTACTAGCTCTCAACAGAGGATTGATGATTCTGTGTATGAAGGAGTTCCATCTAGAATCTCGTCCTCAATGAATGAGCAGCTTTTGCGTGATTTCAAGGTTGAGGAAATAAGTGCGGCTCTTCAGGAGATAGGTCCGACGAAAGCGCCAGGATGTGACAGTTTCCATGCGGAGTTTTTTCAAAAGTTCTGGCACATAGTTGGGCAAGACGTGGTGAAGTATTGTCTTCAAGTCCTTAACAGGGAAATATCGCTTCAAGAGCTAAATTCTACCAACATTATTCTTATTCCCAAAGTAAGTGATGCGGATATGATGTCTTTATTCTGCCCTATTAGTCTATGCTCGGTTTTATATAAAATAATTTCTAAGACCATTGTTAATAGATTGAAAATGGTTCTGGATCAGTGTATTGACCATGCTTAAGGTGCGTTTGTGCTTGGTAGACTTATCGCAGATAACGTTCTTGTGGCATATGAGGTTTTACAAGCTTTGAAGAGGAGGAATAAAGGGAGAAAAGGCTCTTTTGCGCTTAAGCTCGATATAAGAAAAGCCTATGATTGAGTGGAGCGGGGTTTTTTAGAAGGCATGATGAAATATATGGGTTTTGCGATGGAGTGGATTAATTTGATTGTGCATTGTATTTCTTCAGTTTCCTACAGAGTTAGCTTTAATGGTTCTTCGAGTGAGAGGTTTTTCCCTCAGAGGGGACTACGTCAAGGTGATCCTTTAAGCCCCTACCTTTTCTTGATTTGTATCAAGGGTTTTTTTGCTTTACTCGACTCTGCTGTTCAGATGGGTAATTTAAGAGGGGTAAAGGTTTGTAGAGGAAGTCCTGTTGTCACTCATTTATTTTTTACCGATGATAGTATTGTTCTTGGTAAAGCTAATGAGAGAGGAGGACGAGTTTTGTTGGATATTTTGAGACGATATGAATCTTCTTCTGGGCAGAAGATAAATCTTGATAAGTCACGATTTTTCTTTAGCTCAAATGTTTCCGATAATTCTTGTAATCAGTTAGTGCAGATGTTAGGGGTTCGGCGTTCGTTATGTATGGAAAAATATTTGGGTCTTCCTACGATGGTTGGAAGGAGAAAGAAGGATGCTTTTCAACTTATTTGTGATAGAATGAGAATGAAAGTTCAGAGTTTGGGAGCTAGATTACTATCTCAAGGAGGAAAAGAAGTTTTCATTAAAGCGGTACTCCAAGAAATTTCTACTTATTCAATGTCCTGTTTTTTGCTTCCTAAGACGCTTTGTGTAAATCTTGAAAGTATTATGAGTCGGTTTTGGTGGCAAAAAATTTCTACTCATAAAGGAATGCATTGGTGTAATTGGGCTAGTCTAAGTATTCCTAAAAATTGGGGAGGAATGGGTTTTAAAGATCTTGGAAAGTTTAACATTGCGCTGTTAGCTAAACAAGGTTGGAGGCTAGTTAATAATCTAGATTCGTTATTGGGACATATTTATAAAGCTAAATACTACCCTCATACCTCGTTTTGGAAGGCCTCGCTTGGCAACAACCCGTCGTATGCTTATGGGCTGGAAAGTGGGATCGGGGTCCCAAATTTCAGTTTTACATGATTGTTGGTTGCCTCGTTGGGCGGGGGGGAAATTCAAGCTATTTCTGCAAACAGTGGAATGGATAAAATGTCAGAGCTTATTAATCAATCAATTAAGACCTGGAAAATGGATTTTATAAGCAGTCGTTTTACCCCAATGGAAGTTAAAGCAATCTATTGCATACCTCTTTCAGTTTACACGTCTGGAGACAAAATGGTGTGGTTCGCTGATAACTCTGGTATGTATACGGTTCGTAGTGGGTACCGTTGCCTTGTTAATTCGCATACTAATGACTCTATGGATACGGATTATATAGGTTTTTACAAGAAGATTTGGGGTTTAAACCTTTCCCCAAAAATCAGAATCGCCATTTGGCATTTTACAAATGAGTTTATTCCTACTATAGTTAATCTCTATAATAGAAGAATAAATTCATCCCCAATTTGCCCTAGCTATGGTGAGATCCTTGAGAATCTCATGCATACTCTTCTGATTTGTGGTCTTGCAAAAAATGTTTGGCAATCAATTGGTGTTGACTGGTCAAAGGTTAATGAAAATATGGATTTCTGTACCTAGTTTAAGTTGGTTTTTCAAGATAGCAGGCATGATTTTGGTAAGATTGCTGCAACCACGGCCTGGGCACTCTAGCAAGCCCATAATAAATGCACAATGGAAAGGAAGCGACAATTAGCCCAAGAAATTTGCTCTCGTATTTTCAGTATTATAAAAGAAATGAGAGAGTTGAATGATAAAATACCTGCTCGGGAGATTACAATGAACTCTATATTGAAACCCCCTCAAGAACCTTTCGTTAAGGTGAATTTTGATGCGGCTTTCAAAATTTTCCCCTGTCATTCATATTTTGGTTTTGTTATCAGAAATAGTAGAGGTTTGGTTATGGGAAGCGAAACTATTTTCAATAAATTTGTCTCCAAGATTTGGACTTTGAAGGGAAATGGGTTTTACTCATGTTCAAATGGAAGGCGATTCTAGGACTACGATTGTCAAAATAAACCAAGTGCTACCGGATTTTTCAGATATGGGTACTCACATTGAAGAAATAAAGATAAAGGCGAGCTCTTTTCAATGTATCTCTTTTCACCATGTTGACAGACAAGCAAATATGGTGGCTCACATGGTTGCAAAAGAAAGGATGTCGATTCAGGAAGATAGGTTTTGGGTGGAGGATTTACTGACGGTGGTAGAGGTTCACTTGACCAGATATCTCTCAGGAATGGTTTTTTAGTTTTTGAAGGACGGGATGTGTTGGGTTTTTTTGAGAAATGTCTGGTTTTTATTTTCTGCTGCTGGTTTATTGTTTTTGCTTAGATTGTGAGTTTCTTTTGTTGCTTCATTTTCCCACTAAAGTTGCTAAAAGTTATGGTCTGGCTTTTGTTTTTATCTTTGGTGTGTTACAGCTAAGGGTGTGTTATTGATTTACTTTTCTGCCATTATCATGTAATTGTTTATTTTATTTATCCAATAAAAACTCTCGATTTTTATTTCAAAAAAAATATAACGTATAATTGTATGTCAAAAATAAAATAAGTCTAAATGCATCAATATTTTGAACAATAAATATATATATTTTTAAATTAATTACTGAATTAAATATAGCAACATGCTCTTTTTTTTAAGTAAGCAATGTGTATAATATTATGTTATGTCATATTATTACTAAAAATTATCTAGTTTCTATTTTAGATTTTATTTAAAAAATTAAATTTTAAATTATAAATTTAAATTATTTTTTGCCGTAACTAATTTTTATATCAAATATAGTCTAATAGTTTTTTTTAATTCAATGAGGATGTTTAAGATATTAACAAAATATGTGTAATTTTTTTTCCAGATTTATCACTATAATTTTATAAAGAATTTATCTTAAAATATTTTTTAAATATAATTAACAATTACACTAAAGAATTATTATCATGAAAAATGATGGTTTATAAACTTTGCTAGTGTTCAAACTCCTTATGCCCTTTCCACTCAATTGTTCAATCTTGTGTAATTTTGGAAATTAGTGGTAATATTTTTCCATCAACAATTACCATTTCAATTGGCTTTAGATTTGCATATCCTTATTGCAATCTCTTTATCATGATAAAAGCATCTCTTTCAATCTACACTTTAGTGAAAACCATGTCTCGTGCTAACTCCTATTTTAAACTTGCAAGAGCTTCAATGGTAAAGTAATGTGCAACACTAATTAGATAAATGCTTGTGAACTTATAGTGTTTTGTTTATGTTTCAAGTGTGGTTGTATAAATGAGTTTTCCAGAAGAGACTAAGCCAGGATTATGACAGGGAAACGACAAGCTGGGATACTATGCATACAGAAAATATCAAAGAAGTAATACGTGTAGTTCTCTACGCCAAGAGAGTCTATTTTTAACAAAATTTTGTGATATAATGTCATATATTACCTTTAAGAGTCTGTTGTATTTTTTAATGCTTTTTCTTTATATCATTTTTAATTAAATAAAATAGCAAGAAGTATGTGGGAAAAAGAATTACTCATAGTTTGTTAAATATGGTGTTGTTGAGTGCAAACCATGATGTGCGAAGCTTCGAACCTTGTTGAGGGGACATTACGGTGTTTGAGCATCAGGGTTAGGAACGATGAAACAAAGGAATGGGTGGATGGATAGGGAAAAATTGAATTCCTGCTAGATACCTTCATATGGTGTTGCTGGCTGTAAATCGTGATGTGCAAAGCTCCGGGCCTTACGGGAGGCACACTTTGGTGTTTGAGCATCAAGGTAAATACGAGACTAATTGATATCAACAATTACAAGGTTCCATTGAACAACACCATAATGACGGTTAAAAGGCTCTATGGGGCGACATCGCGACGACGATAAGGTCCTTCGAGGTGACACCTCTAAGAGGTTGAAGGTGTAAGACCATAGCTCGATTATAGCAACTAATAGAGTCTACCGAGATAGTAAACACGGGGAAGTTCGCCAAGACAATAAACATGAAGCCTGATGAGTAAGACCATAGCTCTACTATGGTAACATATAGAGTCCACCGAGACATTAAACGCGATAGTTTGCCCGAATGTTAAATACGCGGTAGTCCACAAGGACGTTAAACATGGGGTTAGGTTGCAAAGGATCATGACTCGACTATGGTAGAGTATAGTAGTCCACTAGAATAGTAAACACGGGGTGGATCGTTGTGATAGACATCATTGGAAATCACAAAATCTTGGAAAAAGGGGTTGAAAGAAAAGTATAAGTGTTGGCAAAACCATATTTAACCAACAGATTTGTAATGAATCCATCTAACAAGGCAAAAAAATAGGTAAGGAAACTGTTCTCCAAAACAGTAAGCATGGAAGTCGATAAGGCATATTGATGGTAACCGACAGGAATCAGTCATGGGAACTAATGAGCCAATAATGCTTGGTGTATAGGTAAACGAAAGGAGAGTTAACTATGGATCGCAAAAAGGATCCACCATTAAGAATTTCTAGAAGGTGTTCAGTGAAACTGTTAGAAGGTATGACCATGAGTACCCCGTCAAGTGTACTTGGTATAGAAAGGCCAGTTGAGGATCATGGACATAAAGAGGTACTAAGAAGAATGGTATAAGTGATAGATGTGTCTATCAAGACTATTCCTCCTTGAGGAAAACCCATTGCGATTGTATCCTTTAGGGAGGTAGTTCCATAAAGAACTATCTTATAAGAAGAGATTGGAAGCTCGAATGAATTCTTGTAGTACCCTGAATAATTTATTTCTGTTTCTGTAAATTTTGACACAAAATGTGTATCTGCTTCAGTGGCTAAGTATTCTGGGTGTGTGTGTGAGGTCTTGAGTTCAAGTCTCATGTCTACAAATTTTGTTATTTTAGATTCAAGCCTTACCCTTGTTAAATGGGCTTATATAATGTTGTCTGTTAATTCGTATCAGAATAAGCCTGCTGGTTCGAGTGGTAAGGGGGTTGTTATGTTGGAGGTCCTGTGTTCGAATCTCTGTGTGAGCGAGGGAGTTTATTGCATGTGAGAGTTTTGGTGGAGTTGGGTTATTGAGAAGGTTGTTAGTGGATTAGTTGGGAGAAATTTGAGGGATTTGGGTAAAATTTATTTTCCCAAAAATCTCTCTCTTCTTGGAAAATCTGAAGTTTCTTTTTCTTCCTCTTCCGTTTTTTCCGCTTTTCTTTTCAACGAAATTTTTATCTTTTTCTTCCTTGTTTTAACAAAATTGCGCTTCCTTATTGTAGTATTTCATATCATTGTGTTTATACGTTTGCAGCGAATTGAAAAGATTGTGACTCTTCTCTTGCAAAATCGTAATCCAAAATCATTCAGGATGTTGGGATTCTAGAGGGTTCTTTTTTTTTCCTCGTTTTAACAAAATTGTGCTTCCTTATTGTGGTATTTCGTATCATTGTATTTATTCGTTTGCAGCGAATCGAGAAGATTGTGACTCCCCTCTTGCAAAATCGTAGGCCAAAATTATTCGGGATGTTAGGGTTCTGGAGGGTTCGTGTTTGTAGTAGCATCAAAATTGTACCAGGTGTGTACCCGAAACGCAAAAAATCAAACTTCGACAAAAGCCAAAAAAAACTATTCTGTTGACATCACACGGGCGTGTGGTAGCCATGTGGTTGGCTGTGAGTGAGACACAGTCATGTATCGACGAAGGCATGGTCGTGCGTAAGACACGACCGTGTAGTGGTGTGAGTGTGGCTGTGTGGGTCACACGGGCTAGGCCAAGTTGGGCATGTGGGCACACACGGGCATACCATATGGGCGTGTGGATTTTAGGCCAGACCGTGTGGGCCACACGGACAAGGCCAATCTGGGATTGTAAGCCGGGCATGTGGGACCATATTTCTAAATTTTTCCCTAGGATTACATGGGTCGTTTCGATCGACTATAGGCCTACTATAGGGTCAATAAGGGCTAACCAAACCCTATTTTGTATGTTATGATGTTATGATAGACTGATATGAGTAGAATACTAAATGTATGCCTGTTATCTGCATGTAAGCATGTTGAGCATGTCAAATCTGTTATTTATGTATCTGTTTTCTGTATTTGTTTGGGGGTGGGATTTGTATATGTGAAGGAAATGTTCTGTATGGCGATCACTGCATATATTCTAGCAGCATGGCTACATATTATCTGATATGTGTCGTAATGGCACGATATGGTGTGTAGGGATGGGTGGGTATTTTTAACCCCACATGGTGTGTTGGGATGGACGGAGTTGTTGTGTAGAGGATGGGGGTAGGATTCTGTATATTTGTTCTGTATATTTGTATCTGTTATCTATATCTAAAATGGACATAAGTCTGTATTTGTATCTGACTGAGCATGAGATTTTTTAATGTTTTGCCTACGTATTTTTGTTGGGTTATACACTGAGTTTACGAAAACTCACATCTGTTGCCTGCTCTGTATAGGTAATCCACAGACTGAGGCGGATCGGTGCAGCGGAGACTCAGCGGTGACTACTCGTGCGAGAACTAATTATACTCAGTAATTATGGTTTTTATTTAAATTTCGAACTTAATTGAGAGTTTGTAATGTATGGGACTCTCTGGACTGGACGGTTTTTAAACTTTTGGTTTTGGGTTTGTTTGCTTATTTATTTGCATGGTTTAACAAAACGTTTATGCAAACGACAGTTTTACTCAAACAAAAGGTTTTTCTAAAAATATGAATTGGATTTCTAAAATATAATAGTTTTATTAGTCTTCCGATGTAAAATATGTTTTGACAAATAAACCAATTAATTAATGTTTTCGACAATGAATGTGAGTTAATAAGCTAAGCTGATTTAATGTAACGACTCCGTTTTCAAAACTCATTCTTTGTGACACTTCTAAATTCGGCCATAACGTTTAGGCCGGGTTTGGGGTGTTACAATTCTCCGGTAACAATTTATTGGATGCCATAGATTAAAAATATAACGTATAATAGTATATTAAAGATAAAACAAGTCTAAATGCATCAATATTTTGAACAATAAATATAAATGTTTTTAAAATTAATTACTGAATTAAATATAGCAACATGTTTTTTTAAAGTAAGCAACGTGTATAATATTATGTTATGTCATATTATTATAATTATTAAAAATTATATAGTTTCTATTTTACATTTTATATAAAAAATTAAATTTTAAATTTAAATTTTTTTTTGCCTAACCAATTTTTATATCAAATATAGTCTAATAGTTTGCGTAACCAATTTTAAATTTTAATTTTAATTTTTTTTTGCGTAACCAATTTTTTATCAAATATAGTCTAATAGTTTTTTTTTTCAATGAGGATATTGAAGATATTAACAAAATATGTGTATTTTTTATTCCAAATTTATCACTATAATTTAATAAAGAATTTATCTTAAAATATTTTTAAATATAATTAACTACACGTGAGTGTTCAAACTCTTTATGCCCATTCCACTCAATTGTTAAATCTTGTGTAATTTTGGAAATTAGTGGTAATATTTTGCATCAACAATAACCATTTCAGTTGGCTTCAGATTGCATATCCTTGTTGCAGTCTGTTTATCATGATAAAAGCATGTCTTTCAGTCTACATTTTATTGAAAACCATATGTCTCGTGCTAACTCCTATTTTAAACTTGCAAGAGCTTCAATGGTAAAGTATATATTAATTGAGAGTAATTTATTATTTGAAAATTAAAGAGAAAAAGTTTAAGTATAAAAATGAAATGATGGCAAGAATTCATTTAATCTATAAAAAACAATTTGAACTTGTAAAGCAACTTTTAAAATATACACTAAACAAAATAAATTTAAGAATTAAAAGTAATTTTTTTTAACAATTAAAAATTTATTATCAAAATTAAATATGTTTATTATCATTTTCTATATCCAAATCCCATAGAAATAAATAAATAATAGTGAAGGATGAAATTTAATAATAATAATAATAATAATAATAATAGAAAACAAACTAACGAAATATGGAATAGATGGATGAGTTGTCCAACATACCAACCTGGCTAACAACATTTCTAAGTTCACTATTTGGCATCCAAAATCAAAGTTGAAACATTGGCTCACTCTTCCTTCCCTTCCCTTGCCTATGCTAATGCTAATGCATATTTATGATTTTAGTTATTCATACTAAACATATGGCTAAGATCGTACTTTGTATTCCTATAAACCCAAAATCATTTAAGACTTTCTATAAACATTAAACTTTAAAAATAGTGACAGATCATGGAATATCCTTAACTTGGATCAACGTTTCAACAATAACATGTCACGTTTAAGTTTACTATTTTCATAAGTTATGATGAGATGGGATGGGATGGGATGAGATAGAAAAAAATAATACTAATAATATCCCATCAAAATTAATACTAAATGAGAAGCAGGGTGTGATGCATGCACATGAAGTTGCCATCTGACTTTGACCCTACTATCTCTCCATTAAAAAAATACCAACAAACCATATATTATTTAAGCCTTAATTTTTATTTTTTTTGGAAACCACTTTCTGACAATGAGCCATTATTTTTTTTGGTGATATCTGACAATGAGCCATTAATTATTATTATTATTATAAGCTTTTAGAGAAAGGAGGAGGCAAAATGTAATGGGATGTTGGCTTTGAAAGGCGTAATGTTCTACGTTCTAATTAATGGATCAAAATTAAGAGAAAATAAAAATAAAAAAAAATTCGGAGAGAGTCCCACACAATTGGTTACAATGAACCTAAATGACTCCATTCATTTTACTTAACATTGAGATAACAATTATTTTTAAGTTTAATTTATTTTCTTTTGTATTATTCATTGTAACTATATCTAATCCAATTAAAATAAAATTTATTCAACTTAAATAAATTTAGGGTTAATATTTAGTATATTTATATTTATTTTAGCTTTATAAAATTTATCTGGCATATTTTTAAGTATTTATTTTACCATATTATTATAAGACACTTAAACTCCCCATCTTACTTGTAGGGGCGAAGTCATAAATTTTTATTAAGAAAGTTGAAATTAAATTATAATTTTCACGATAGTAAAAATATAATTTCACCATTTGAATATCCTATATTTTTATAAATTTTAAAAGGTTAAATAAAATTTTTATCATTTTTGGGGAGCCAAAGTAAAATTATATCTTTATTGATTTAAAATTTAAAAAATCTTAAATGAAAAAATTTCTATTTTAGACGGAACAGAAGCCCCTACCAACCTCCTGAATACGCCCCTACCTATTTGTGGAGTCTAAAAACTCTACTAATAATATATTAAATATTTCCCCATAAAAACAAACGTAAAAGACTATTATCTGAGATTTGATGTAAAATATACTTATCTCTCTACAAACACATTTATTTTAGGTTAGAACAAAATCATATTTAATCATTTAATATCTATTTATTAGGTAAATTTTAAATAAAAATTATAATTTTATTATTTATCATGTAATTTTTATTTATTTTTGAATTTGAATTATAAAATAATATTTTTTAATTAATTTAAGTACTATAAAATTAAGTTCTATTTAATTTATTATTTACTTCAAGTAAAACTAAGAGTGTGTTTGATAAATCATTAAAAATTTTCATTTCATTAAAAAATGAAAGTTTTTAATTTTTAATATTTTAGTTGTGTTTAATAATCATTTTACTTTTTTACTTAATATAAAATTTTCAATAAAAAAAGTGTTGAATAAGATAAGTAGGTATGTAACTACTTATAACTTAATGTAGAAAATATTAAGTTGATTTTATTTTATTAAAATTTTGAAATAAATAGTTTTTTTTCTAAAAAAATTGTGATATTTAAATTACCATATTTATATTTTATCCAAAACTATCTAAAATAATATAAAATATTATATTAATAAGATTAAAATTAAAAAAATATATTTTTAAAATCAATATTTTTTTTAAAAACACCATAATTATATTTCATACTTATATTTATTAATTTACCAAATAATTTTCTAATATAAATTCAGCTGTTATAAAATTTAACAGTAAAAATTTAATACTTATTTTTTTAACACTTAAATTTCCAGTTTATCAAATACACCTTAAATATTTTAAATTTATATATTAATCTTTAGATGGAACTAAGTTATTTTTATTTAAAATTAAACATTAACATTATTTAGGACGTTTTAATCGAAAACAAATTGATTAAAGTTCAAAAGCTATGAAATAAAAGAAAATTAGAATGAATGAATTAATCTCAAAGTTAATATATATTTGAATTAAAATAAAGTTTAAAATATTTAAGATATATTTACATTAAAATTATTAAAAAAAGAAAGGTTTATATGTTAATAAAACTCTTAAAAAATGCAAAAAAATCAATTAAGTCAATGTATTAAATTTGCATTTAATTAAGTTTCCTGTTAACAGTTTCTATCATTGACTTTTAAAATAAATTGACAGACCAATCAAATGGTGACATGTTACAACTTTTGGTTTAATCTAATATTTTTCCCATAAAAATTATTAAAAACCAGAAAAGTTATCAAAAATATATAAATATTATTAAATATTTAAAATACTTAAAAAGTGAAAATTGATATAAAATTATAAATAAATAAAAATATTATTAAATATTATAAAAATATAAAAATCTAATAAATTATAAAAAATATAAAATTAATAAAACATATTTAAAATTTTATAAAAACAAATTGAAATTCTATAAAAATCATAAAAAAAAGTATTAAAAGTATTAAAATTGACAAAAACTTATAAAAATTATAAAAAAAAAAATTTATAAACACTTGAATTGGACCAAATTAGTCAGTTGGACCTATTAGACCAAAATTGGCAAAGGTATCGATCCCGAGAAAGCCATTAGATCGATTGACTAGGGAACCAGACAATTGAATTGTAACACCCCAAAATTTTTTTATTTTTGTTTCTGTTAAAATGTGACATAGTTGTGTCTTTGCCTCAATGGTTAAGTGTTTTGGGTGTGTGTGTGTGAGGTCCCAAGTTTAAGCCCTGCTTTTGACAAATTTTGATAATTTTCCGACCTAAGCCTTGTGTTTGGGGAGTAGGCTTATATTTAATTATTGGTAGAATCATATTAGAATGGGTTTGTTGGTTTGGTGATTAAGTTGAGTGTTAGTTGGCTAGAGGTCTTGTGTTTGAATCCCTGCATGAGCATGGGTATTATTTTAGCTCGGTTATCAAATAGAATTTCGATTGAATTAAAAGTACTCAGAGGAGTGGATTAGTGAGAGAAAATAAAGGGATGTGATCATATTTTATTTAGATTTTTATTTTTATTATCTTTATGTTTTCAAAATTTTCTCTCACATCTTCCAAATTTTCAATCTGACATTCTCTTCAATTTTCTGGTTGGGTTCTGGCATTTTTCTCTTCCGGTAAAACTTCTTTTAGTTTTTCTTCCTTTTCGACTGTGCTGGTGGTGTTATCGTTGGATTGTGCCTGGTTCAGTGGGTTTTTAATTGGTTTGTAAGTGAATTTTACGCTACTGTGATTGTTGGTTTCGGCTTTTGAGAAATGGCAATTTATAGTAATTGATGAGTGTTAATTCCATTTAGGAGCAGATTGTGGAGTAGGGAATTGCACCTCTTCGGTTTAGTGCGCTTTTGACGGTTTATTATCAGGGGTAAGTCGGTTCTGTTTTGATTCGAATAGTGAAATCGTTAAAGTAAGTTACTAAATCGAGGTTGGATGCTCTGTTTATAGGTTTTGGAAGGCTTGGGAGTGGTTTCACATCGAATCGATACCAAGTGTGTACCCGAAACGAAGAAATCGAGCTTTCGGCAAAAGCTGAAAAAAGCCACTATCGACGCCACACGGGCGTGTGGTCACCCATGTGATAGGCCGTGTGCGACAACACAGCCGTGTGATCGACAAAAGCTAGGTCGTGTGTAAGATATGACCGTGTGATGGCCGGGGTGTGGCCATGTGGGCCACACAGGCTAAATCGAATTGGGCGTGTAGGCCACACGGGAGTGTACGCCCACACGAGTAGTCCATACGGACGTGTGGAATTTGGGCTAGGCCGTGTGATTCACACGGGCCAAGGCCAATCTAAGCGTGTGGGCTCGTACGGGCAAGCCACATGGGCATGTGGGCCCATTCAGCTAAAATGTTTCCTAGGGTTACACGGGTCACCCAAGTCGACTGTGAACCTACTGTAGGGTCGGTAAGCGTTACTTAGACCCTAAATCGTGTGATCTAAACTTACAATATATGTATTGAGCCTGTTAAATATATGCATGTTTACTGATCTGTATGTATGACTGATAACTGAATTCTAACATGTAAGCATGTATTTCTGTATATCTGCATTGAGCATGTTTAGTTGCATTTGCATTGGGGTGGGACGATTGATTATTGGAGGAAGTGTACTGAAAGGCTTTCATGCCTATTATCTGGCAGCTCATATGCAATATTACTAATATGTGCCGCATTTGGTACAACTTGGTGTGTAGGGTCGGGTGGGTGTTTTAAACCCGACATGGTATGTAGAGGCTGGTGGGTAGGATACTGATTTCTGTTACTGTATGCATACTATATCTGAGATGGGATAATGCCCTAATTTATATCTGAAACTGTATCTGAACGGGTTAAGGCCTAAACTATATCTAAATCTGTAATGGGCTTAGGCCCCAAACTGCATTTGACTACTATCTGTTGTTTAATTGTATGTATGTCTTCTGTGGGAATTACACACTGAGTTTACGTAACTCACCCCTTCCTATTTTATCTGTACAGGTAATCCCCAGACTTAGATGGATCGGTGCGGCGGAGGGCTCAACGGTGACCACATGATTATTGAACTATTTTAATTTTAGTTATGGTATTTATTTCTTATTATTTTTGGGTTTTTTTTAATGTAAATTGGGACTCTTGGACTGTTTGCCTTTGTTTTGGATTTTAACTGTTTCCACGAATTTTAGAACTGCAACGAAAACTTGGTTTTATTAAATACAACGTTTTTCCTAAACGTGAATTATTTTCTTTAAATATCACAGTTTTAAAAGCTTTCGCTACAGAATATGTTTTTTTCAAACGAAGCAAATTAATGAGAAAATAGTTTTGAAATAGACGAAAGATAAATAAAAGCTAATAAACGGAAACAGTTTTAACTTGATAACCTCGATTTCAAATTCCATTCCATGTGACATCGCCAAATTAGACCATAACGTCTAGGTTAGGTTTGGGGTGTTACATGAATCAATTTTTAATACATTTTTTTATTTTTTAATATTTTATTTAATTGAACTAGATGGATTTGTTGAACTGGCAAACTAGTAGCTTGATCGGTTTAACCACTAGTCCGGTTTTGAAAACATTGGCTTGAATATTTTATTCTCGAATAGTTAAATAATGAAATTTTGGTTTGATAAAATATATTAAAAAATTGGTTCAACTGTCTAGTTCTCAAGTCAATCAGTCTAATGGTTTTCTCCAGACTAATACCTTTTCTTATTTCAGGCTAACTAGCTCAATTCAAGTTTTTATGATTTTTTTTTGTATTTTTATGAATTTATATCAATTTTAATTTTTTAATATTCTTTTTACATTTTTTTCATTTTTTAGAATTCTAATACGTTTTTAAATTTTAAATATTTTAAATAAGACTTATTAATTTTATATATTTTTATAACTTATTATATCTTCATATTTTTATAATATTTATAAGTTTATATTAATTTTAATATTTTAATATTTTAATATTTTTATGATGTTTTAATATTTTTATGAGAAAATATTGGATTAAACTAGAAGCTGACACATGTTAGCTGATTGGTCCATCAATTTATTTTAGCGGTCAAAGTGGTGAATGACAAAAATTGTTAACGGATAGGTTTAATTGATTATTTTAGTTAACGATAAAGGTTTAATTAGGTACAAATTTAATATAGGAGCTTAATTTTTTTTTTCTTAAGGAATTTTTTGAAATATAAGCTAAAAAGAAATAAAAAGTAAGAGAGAGGACAAATAGAAAATATATTATCATTCATGACGATTTTTTTTAAAAAAATTTATATATATATATATATATTAAATGAAAAATATATATTATGTTGGGGATATGTTTGTATTAGAATATGATGTGATTTTTAATTTAATTTAATAATAATTAAAATAATTTATAATTAATTAGATTTTATTATTTTTAATTCAAAATTATTAAAATGATGAATATAAAAAATAAATAAAATAAGAAGTAAATAAGAAAGGATAAATTTATATTTTTATTAAAAAAATAGTTAATAAATTACACCTTGGGTTAGTGTACTTTTTTATCAAATATCAGTTGGATAAATGAGTCTTTTTCAGACCATATGCAGTAAATGGATTATTTATCAAATCTCAAGGAGTTTGACTATTTTTTTTTCCCAATAGCAAATAATTAACATCAAAATTGCTATAAGAAAATTTGTAATTAAAATTTAGAAATCAATAGAAAGAGAATCTAGCCAAAAACTAAATCTCGACTTTGAGTCATCGATTTCATCATGTAGAATTAGATTTTTATTTTCTTTGATAAATTTGTTATAGATAGCAAATTAGCTGTAACAACCAATTTTTTCCTGTCAAAACATTGGCTATTACAAAACTTGGTTCCATTCAGTGTTGCAACATGAGATTTTATAGAAAATTGCTACCGTCAATACATGTCTTGTTAGATTAAAAATTGATTTGCAGCTTTGTATTAAATAGTTGTATATTTTGAAAAAGGTAGCAGATGCAAGGTTTAATTATAAAAAAAAGGAACAAGATGAAATTCCACAAAGTCCTTGATAGGAAGACTATTTTTCTAGGTTTTGAATTTCACAAGGACTCTTCTATCCAAGGGGGGAAGTCATCTAGCCAACTAAGGGGGAGATTTAGAGAGCTTATCATGTTTTTAAATCAAGGATTATCATCTGATTGCTCAAAGACTGTTTAATATTCAAAATTCAAAGTGTTAGGATTAATGTTATCCTAGTTTAAACCGCATATGTCAAGCCTATATAAAGGCTATCAATTTGAATAGTTAAGGTGAGTTTTTGAAGCTTTCTTCAGTCCATTTTGGGACATTGTTCCATGGTAGTTTATCTTTGATTTCCTAGGTCTTATTGGAATGGTTTATTCACTTGAATGTGAGAAAATTTGGGGAGAGTAAGTGCAAATAATTGTATACTGGTGAGGCTGCTTTACCTCGTATTATTGGGTAGTTATGGCTTAAATCACAGGGTCCTTCAAATGAAATTTATACACAAGTCAATGGTGGATTTCAAAATTGAAAATTTTTACTCAAGATTTGAGCAAGAATCCAAAAAAGATTATTTGATCGAACAAATATTTATGTCGTTTATTACTACTACTACAGAATTTATGAGTTTTGATCATTAAATGAGGCATACTTACCAATCTTGGAAGAAAAGAAATGAGTGCTAACAATGATGTAATCAACAACCGATAGGAAAAATGAGTCGAACGGAGATTGATTTCGGATTCCGGATGCAAAAATAATTTCAACAATGGAGAGAAAATATTTTGCAAAGAAGAATATTAGAAAGAAAAGAGAGAAGAAATAGGGAAAAAGAGAGCAGAAATTTAGTTTAATTTGGAAAAGAAAGCTATAGTTCAATTGTTATTAGGAAAATGGATTAAATACCTAAGATTTTCAAACGTTTAGGGGGTTGATGGCAATTTACCCTTACTGCCGAAAATAAAACGGAATTAAAGGTAAATGATGTGGCCCAATCTTGAGAATGCAAGGGAGGAGTGCAAAGACTTAACCATTGGGCTACTACCCATTTCTTAATAAATTTTAAATTCCATTAATATTTGTTTTAGAGTAGTTTTCATCCTAGTTTGCTGAAATTAAAATGAAAGAAAATGATAGAGGAGTGGTTTGAATCTTAGACGTTTATGGAGTGCACTAACTACGTAACCATCAAGCCTAATTCAACATTTGATTAATTATTTTGATTAGTCCTATGTATTTTGGGGCGTAACATTTCTCTCTTCAATTTTTATTATTCCATCTCTAAAAAGTCAATATAAATAAATTTGTTATATTATAAATGAACTAAATAATAATATTATTTTAAATTCTAAAACAAATCATCCATATGTTGTAACCACTAAGTAATATTTTTACTTTGGTAGAGGTATATTTAAGTAACTTTCAATATGTTGTTTTAATTAATATTATTAATAAAAATTATAATTTTTAGTTTAAATATTATATTAATATTTTATCATATTTCGTTGGAAAATAATAGATATTTTGGAAATTTGAGGCATATTATGCTCAAAATTGTTGAGTGATGAATGATAAATTGATGCTAAAATTAAACAATAGTTCTGTCTCTTGATGAACAGTTGTATCTTTTGAACAGTTATATCTCTTGGTGAACAGATTCATTGCTTTTGGTTTAATATTGCATCTTTTCATTCATTGTGTCTATTCACTTATATCTATTAACTTTTCAACAAAACTCTTCATGAATCGGTCTAAATCTCTTCATTCATTTCCTCTCCTCTATATAAAGCTAAGTTAGGAGACTTCTAAAATACATCATCAAAAACCATTAATATAAAAAATTCCTTCTAAATTCATTCCTCCTGGTGATAGAGAAAGGCAAGATTATGTTCGATTTATCACTGTTATTTTGCTATTACTATGATCGTCTATTGTTATATTTGGGAGACAGACGTCCAATGTTACTCTAAGCACCGAGGAGAAGTCGAATCTATCTTAAGGAAACTATTCATACATGCATCAACAAAATTTTTCTTCTAATTTTCACCTTTGTCCGATTACAGGTATTCTGTTGTGTTACTGCTACTGCATTGTATTGCATTATTATTGCTACTAACATATTAATACTATATACGATATTATATTTTCTTACATTCTTAATACAAATTATTTATTGTTGTTTTAATCTAAGGCGTATAATTTACCATCGTAACTTATTTAGGTTGGTTTACACTTCTGTTTCAGATTTTAATTTATTTACGGATTCTGATTCTTCATTCAGAATACAAAAAAATGTCTCATAAGTCAACTAACTCATCCAAAGGCCAAGGCAATTGTTGCTGCTCAAGCTTAGGCTGCGACCCAAACGTTACCTATGGTTATGAGCCACAATGAAAAACCTGCGAAATTCACTGGAGAGAATTTTAAAACATGGCAACAGAAAATGTTGTTCTATTTGACCATGTTAAATATGACAAAATTTATGAAGAATGATCTTCTTATTTTTAGAGAGGATGGGGAATATGCTATTACCCCTTTCAACATTGCCCAAGCATGGAACAACTCTGATTTCCTATGTCGTAACTACTTGTTGAATGGTTTATCTGATGAACTTTATGAAGTATATAGTATCAACAAAACGACTAAGGAGTTATGTAAATCACTAGACTATAAATACAAAACTGAATATGCTGGTGCTAAGAAATTCTTAGGTGCCAAGTTCTTAAACTTTGTAATGGTTGATTCTAAAGCTGCTGTGAATCAAGTGTAGGGATTCCAACTAGTCATTCATGGTATTCTCGCAGAAAGGTTGGTTATAACTAATTCCTTTCAGGTGGCAGCCATTATTGAAAAACTTCTCCCTGCTTGGAATAACTTCAAGAACTATCTTAAGCATAAGAGAAAGGAAATGACAGTGGAAGATCTAATTGTCAGACTTCGAATTGAAGAAGAAAATCGAGGTGTGGCTAAAAGGATAAATAAAGCAACCAATCCTAACTTTTCCAAGGCAAATATAGTGGAAGTTAAGATAAACTCCAAGAAAAGAAAATATTCTCAGACTGGGTCTAAACTAGGAACAAAATGCGGTGTAAGCTAAAATTCTAAGGAAAATGCTTTAATTGCAATAAGATGGGACACAAATCATCCAATTGTAGGCTCCAAAGAGGGTTAGAACAAACGAGGCCAACGCTGCGAAAAATATTTCTAAGGAAGTATCTGATCTTGACCTCTACGCTGTGATTTTTGAAGTCAACTTGGTTGATTCAAATCTAAGAGAATGATGGCTTGATACTAGTGTCACACGTCATATTTACTATGACAAGGACTCTTTTTTTGAGTTGGTTCCTTGTACGAAAGGGGAGAAGCTCTATATGGGCAACAATACAACTTCCAAGATCAAAGGGAAAGGTACCGTGATTTTGAAGATGACTTTTGGCAAAAAGTTGAAACTTCAGAATGTGTTGTATGTGCCTGACATACGCAAGAACCTTATCTTTAAGACCCTCCTAAATATGCATAGCTTTAGGATGATATTTGAATCCCAAAAGTTACTTTTATCAAAAGGGGGAACGTTTGTGGGAAGAGGATATGTATTAAATGATATGTGGAAACTCAATACTATCTTTGTAAAAGCTAATACTATGAATAAGAATGATACTTCTTCTTCTATTTATATGTTTGATTCGTTTTATTTATGGTATGGTTAGCTCGGACATGTAAATTCTAATACTTTACGTAGATTAATTAACTTAGAGCACATTCCTTCATTTCATATTAATTATAATCATAAATGTAAAAAGTGTGCTGATGCAAAACTAACAAGATCTTCATTTCAACCTGTTGAAAGAAATATTGAACCACTTGATCTAATACATAGTGATATTTGTGACTTAAAGTTTATTCAAACTAGAGGACGAAATAAATATTTTATTACCTTCATTGATGATAGTACAAAATATTGCTATGTATATTTGTTTAAAAGCAAATATGAAGCTATAGAGAAATTTGTTCTTTATAAGTAGGAAGTTGAAACCCAACTTAATAAAATAATTAAGAGGGTGAGAAGTGATCATGGTGGTGAATATGTTGAACCATTTGGTAAATTTTGTGCACAACATGGTATTATTCATGAAGTGACACCACCATACTTTCCTCAATTCAATGGAGTAGCAAAGCGGAAAAATTAAACCCTAAAGGAAATGATGAACGCAATGCTAGGAAGTTATGGGTTGTCACAGAACATGTGGGGGGGAAGTTGTTTTATTAGTGAATTGCCTTTTGAATAAGGTGTCTCGCAAGAAAAATAACAATACACCATATGAGTTATGGAAGGGCAAGAAACCTTCCTACAACTACTTGAAAGTGTGGGGATGTCTTGCAAAGGTAATGGTTCCTTTACCGAAACAAATGAAAATAGGTCCTAAAATGGTAGATTGTAATTTCATTGGTTATGCACGCCATAGCAATGCATATCGGCTTCTTGTGCATGGATCAAAGAATCTTGAAATTCACAAGAATACAATATTGGAATCTAAAAATGCCTCATTCTTTGAAAATATATTCCCTTGTAAGACTAAGGAAGTTGGGTTAAATTTAACAAAACTAACTTCAGAAACTATTGATAGTCAAGACTTTCAACAAGAGGTAAAATCGAGGCAGAGCCAAAAAAAAAAGTAAAAGGGAAAGGGTAGAAAATTCCCTTGGATTGGATTTTCTAACCTATATACTAGAGATTGAACCTCAAACTTATAGTGAAGCTATACGCTCATCTGAAAGTACTTTTTGGAAAGATACTATCAAGAGTGAAATTGATTCCATCATGAAAAATCATACAGGGAATTAGTGGATCTACCTCAGGGAATTAAACCACTAAATTCTAAATGGATTTTCAAATGAAAAATGAAAGTAGATGGAACAATTGATAAGTACAAGGCTAGATTGGTTATAAAAGGTTATAGATAAAATGAAGACCTTGATTACTTTAATACATTTTCTCCTGTATCAAGAATAACTTCTATAAGGATAATACTTGCTATTGTCGCTTTGCGGAATCTAAAAGTTCATCAAATGGATGTTAAGACAACTTTTCTAAATGGAGATCTTGATGAGGAGATTTACATGGAACAACCTGAGGGTTATGTAGCTCTAGGGCAAGAAAGAAAAGTTTGTAGATTCATGAAGTAATTGTATAGACTTAAGTAAGAACCAAAACAGTGGCATGAAAATTTTAACAGTGTTATGATATCAAATAGATTTAAAATTAATGAGTGTGACAAATATGTGTATGTCAAAACCACTGTTGATGGATACGTAATTTTATGTTTATATGCTGACGACATACTATGTCAAAAGCATTATTGATGGATATGTAATTTTATGTTTATATGTTGACGACATACTCATTGTTGGAAGTAATAATGAAATGGTAAACCGTACCAAAGACTTGTTAAATTTAATATTTGACATGAAAGATATGAGACTTCCCGACATGATTTTGGGCATCCAAATCAAAAGGTCATCTAAAGGTCTTGTATTGACTCAATCACACTACGTAGACAAGATTTTTGAGAAATTTGGCAAGGATTATTTTGGCATAGCCAAAACTCTAATAGATATAAGTCAACATCTGTCCAAAAAAAAAAGGTGAAAATGTTGACTAAGTGGAATATGTAAGAGTCATAGGTAGTCTAATGTACCTTATGAGTTGCACTAAACTTGATATTGCTCTCACTATATGCAATTTAAGTAGATTTACAAGCAATCAAAGGGAGAATCACT
The DNA here is from genome assembly GCA_025698465.1 of Gossypium longicalyx. Classification (NCBI taxonomy): domain Eukaryota; kingdom Viridiplantae; phylum Streptophyta; class Magnoliopsida; order Malvales; family Malvaceae; genus Gossypium; species Gossypium longicalyx. The sequence goes on from CM046999.1 coordinate 25,434,809, forward strand.
AGAAATCTATTGTGAGAGTATTGAGATACCTCAGATATACTCAGAACTATGGATTACATTATTCCAGAGATCTTGTTGTGATAGAAGGATTTTTCGATGCCAGTTGGATATCTGATATTCAAGATACCAAAGGCACAAGTGGTTATATTTTCACATTAGAAGGAGGAGTTATGTCATGGAAATACTCAAGGCAAATAATTATAACCAGATCTACAAAGGAATCTGAGTTTGTAGCTCTAGACAAATCTAGAGAAGAGGCAAAATGACTATGAAAAATTTTAGAGGATATTCCTAAATGGCCAAAGCCTGTGCCCACAATATGTATATATTGTGATAACCAAGCAACAATTGGTAGAGCGAAGAACGTAATGTATAGTGGTAAGTCGAGACACATGTATCGTCGACACAATACCGTTAGACAACTAATCACAACTGGAGTTATCTTTATTGATTTTGTAAGATTAAAAGATAACACTGTGGATCTGCTAACCAAAGGGTTAAACCAAAATCAAGTTGATAAAACATTGAAAAGAATGAGACTAAAGCCCATGAATATTTAAGGCACTATGTGAAGGAAAATCCAACCTAGTTGATTGGAGATCCTAATATCTAAGTTCAATAGGACAACCTACTTGCATAAACCTTGTGAGGTCACTATGGGGGGTTTTATCCCAAGTTCATTCTTATGATGAAAACAGGGATTACAATGTGGAAAAGGTTAAATAATGCTTTTAATGATAATTGTGTATTTCGGTGAAACAAACAACATAAGTCACCTATGTAAGAGTGAAGTGGGGCCACTTCAATGAAACTATTAGGGCATAGTTCTCTAAGCTTTTGCAGAACCGGGAGGATATTCACGGCCATATAAACATATCCATTAGAACCAAAATCTTTCCAGGAAGGTATTAGTGTGAGGTATATCATCGTTTACACAAACGGCAGAATGGTTCAAGGACATCATGTCTACTGGTCAGCTAGTAAAGTAAATATACTTTCACAAGGGAATGTTTAAGGGTTGATGCTTACCTATCCTATACAAATATTGAACGTAGAATCTATCACCTCTTTGAGTCTTCGAGTCTCGTTGACCAATCAATTTCATTCATGTGGAGGATTATTGGAAAATAATGGATATTTTGGAACTTTGAGATATATTATTTTATTGATAAAATTGAAGGTTTGAATAATAAATTATGGATTTATATTCTATATAATATGCTCAAAATTGTTGAGTGATGAATAATAAATTGATGCTAAAATTAAACAATAGTTCTGTCTCTTGATGAACAATTGTATCTTTTGAACAATTGTATCTATTGGTGAACATATTCATTGTTCACTTATATCTATTAACTTTTCAACAAAACTCTTCATGAATCGGTTTAAGTCTCTTCATTCATTTCCTCTCCTATATAAAAAGCCAAGTTAGGAGACTTCCAAAATACATCATCAAAAACCATCAATATAAAAAATTCCTTCTAAATCCATTCCTCCTGGTGATAGAGAAAGGCAAGATTGTGTTCGATTGATCATTGTTATTGTGCTACTAATGTGATCATTTGTTGTAGTATCTTAGGAGACAGACATCCAACGTTACTCAAAGCAATAAGGAGAGGTCGAATCTGTCATAAGGAAGCTATTCATACAGGCCTCAACAAAATTTTTCTTCTAATTTTCAATTTTATCTGATTATAGGTATTCTGTTGGGTTACTGCTACTGCATTGTATTGCATTATTGTTGTTACTGACATATTAATACTACATACGATATTATATTTTCTTACATATTTATTGAAAAAAACATGAAGATAAAAGAATATACATGCATGATTAGATTATATGCGTTATACTTCTAATAACCATAATAATAAAATATTAAATGATTCATGAAAATATTTAGTGTATAAAGTTGTTGAGTCTCTTATTAAATATAAACTTTCATGAAGAAATGTTTTTTTTTGTTTATTTTAATGTTGCAAGTGGTTTAATTATATCTAAGTAATTTTAAATTAATTTCTTAATAAGATAATTATAATTATTATTTTAGTTTAGATATTATATTAATATTATTTAATTATATTTAATAGGAATAATGTTAACATGGGAAATTATATGCACGAGGTAATACTTCTAATATTTATAATAATAAAAACATTATATTGAGTTATCTATTGAAAATAAATCTTTTATTCAATCAACATTTAATTCATGAAGAATTATTTTTTTAAATGGTAAAAATATCTTGTAAAAATTCTAAAAATTAAAAAAATAAAATTTATAAAACTATAAAAAATTTATAAAACATGTCAGTTAAATAAAAAAAATTAACTACAGCTTATTTAATTGCAAATAATGTTTAAAAATTTCATTCAAAATTTGACGGTAATTATAATTTTTTCATTTTTTTATAATTTTATTATTTTTATATTTGTGTTTTGAAAACATATTTTGTTTTTTCAGCTTAGTTACATTCACTATTAAAAATTCTAAAAAAAAAAAAACGAAAAAAACTGAGAATTTTGAAAGTTTTGAAAATAATTGAAATTTTTCTAGAATATCAAGTTTTTTATATTATTTTTAAAGTTGAAAATATAAAATTGTTAAAAGGATACACTTTTAAAATGAATCTAGATAAATATATCTAGGTCGGGTTGAATCTAACCTATATTTATTTTAATTAATTTTAATTGTGATATAAAAAAATAAAAATTCTTAAAATTTTCAAAATTCTAAAATATGTCTTGTCATCAAGTTTTCACATCATCTTTCACATTAGCAATTATCATGTTAATTGCCATGGCATTAGTTTGCCACATCATCTGCCATTTTATTACTCATGTTAGTTGTCACATAATCATTTTAATGGAAAACATAATCTCAATAGCTTAATTAGTTGTTAGTTTTCAATTAAGATATCAATTGAGTGTTGTTTCATTTAAGAGTACAATTGATTATTCATTTATTTTATGATAATTTTTTTTACCATTTAAGCCTTAATTATATTTAATGTCATATGTGGTTGATTAATAATTTTTTTCCATTAAAATAAAATCTAAAGTATTTTTTATATGTTGTTTGAGTTAATGTTATTAATAAAATAAGGGTAAACTATTAAAATAGTTACTTTTTTTTTAGGTTACATTTTAGTCACTTATGTTTGAAATGTTACGTTTTAGTCACTTATGTTATCGTGTTGTAACATTTTAGTCACTGAGCCATTAATTGTCGCCAATGGTGTAACGGTAAGCTGACGTGGCACATTAAATTGTCATTTCAAACGAAAATTTTAGGTTAAATTCTACAATTGGTCCCTATATTTTTTTTTTATTTTGAGCAATTTAATTTTTTCTTTTATATTCTTTTAACTTTTCTTTTTTTTTTTCATTCTCTTTTGCTTCTCCCTCTATTTTCTCCCCTTTTTCATTTCTTTTAACATAGTTTTTCTATGTTTTTCATTTTTTAAAACTAGTCCACAAGCTCGCCTCACTCGAAAAATTTTAATTGTTCAAAAAATATAAGTATAGGGCCTAGTTTAACAAATGGAAAACATAAAAAAACTATGTTAAAAGAAATGGATAATGGAGGAAAATAAAGGGAGAAGCAGAAGAGAATGGAGAAAAAAAAAGAAAGTTAAAAAAACATAAAAGAAAAAATTTAAATTGCTCAAAACAAAAAAATATGGAGACCGATTATATAAATTAACCTAAAATTTTTATTCGAAATGATGATTTAACGTGCTAAATTAGCTTATTGTTACACCGTTAACGACAATTAATGGCTCAGTGACTAAAATTTTATAACGTGATAACATAAGTGGCTAAAACATAATATTTTAAATATAAATAACTAAAATGTAACCTGAAATAAATAAAAGTGATTATTTTAGTAGTTTACCTATAAAATAATTATAATTACTCTTTTAGTTTAAACAGTATATTAATGGTTTTATATCATATTTGTTGAAAAGAAAACGTAAAAGTAGAAAAAGATATATTAAGAAATTGGAATCAAATTATTGGTGGAATAGGTGGATGACACTTTTTGGAAACAAATATTGGAATTGAAATTTTATTATTTTAAAATTTATCAAATTATACATAATTTGTTACATATATTCAAGGGTTTTGTTTATTTAAAGTTTTTATTAGTCAATAACATGATAATATTATATTTTAAAGAGATGTAAGCTTCATATGATAAAAAAAAATAACTATTATATTCTATTAAAATAAATTATTGATTTTAATTATTCAATATATTGTAACCAACAACAATATAAATTATGAGCAAAGTTTGAGAATTGGTAAAAAAATTTAATCAAATTTAAACAATTATGGATAAAAACACCATAATTAAGTTTGAAAAGTTAAAAAAATTAATATGTAATGAATTAAGTAAAAAAAAATACAACTTCCTAAAATTTTTAAAATAAAATTGTATTTAAACAAATTAAAACATTCAAATTTCTAAAATAAAAATAAAAATAAATTCAATTTAAAGTTAAATACTATTTATATCAAAATATTTTAATATGCTCAGTCATGATCTTTATCTTGAATCTATCATCTTCATTGTCATCTTCAATTCATATGAATTCATATTTGTCAACTTGTTTAGTTTATAGAAAAAAGGATCTAGAAAGCCCTTGAACTATTCTAAAAAAATCTATTGTGCCTTTTGTAACTTATTACATTCAATTAAACCCTCGAACTAGTGAGTTCTATTAAAAAAAAAACCTCTTTGGCTGTTAGACTTAATGTTTGACTGCCGCTTTGTTAATATGATCGTTAAACCTGAGTGAGTCAATAGGTAAGTGACAAGTGAGAAAAAAAGATGACATGAATTTTCCTTTTAAATGTAGATTTTTTTAAAAATGCTAACATGGAATTTGTATTTTTCATAAAAATAGGATTAACAAAAATAAACTCATATCAACTTTTAAAAAAACTTACGTCATCTTTTTTTTTTCCACGTGTTACTACAACATGTCACTTACCTGCTGACTCATCTGAAGTTAATGACAATATTAACAATATCACTGGAAATTGACGGTCAATTGTTAAGTCTAATGATCAAAAGAATTTTTTAATGAGGTTCGCTAATTTAAAAACTTAATTGAGTGCAAAAAAAATTTACGAAAAGTTTGATCGATTTTTTTTTTGCAATAGTTGAAGAGCTATTTGGATTTTTTTTACTAATTTCTATTGCAATTAATTTCTTTTCTGAATCGAAAAAAATAGACCAAAAAATGTCTTCTCTCTGTGATAAATCTGGTTCTGAAAAATCTATTGCGGAAGAGTTGATACCTAAAAAAGTTCGATTTAGAGGAAAAGATGATGATACGAGTAGTGGCATGATGGTTGATCTGTCTTCGGAACAAACTATTTCATGGAAAGACAAACTCATTGGACAGTCTCCAAAGGACACTCTCAATAGATCGGAAGGAAAAGAAGATCTTGACATACTAGAAGAAGACATCCAGAAATCAATTGTGAATGGAGTGCTTGCCATAACTTTCTTGGATAGGATTCATCAAATCCTTATTCAAGGTATGGAGAATACTGTAATTTTAAAACTACTTGGTCGTAATATTGGATTTTCAGTCTTGCAGAACAAATTTATAACTTGTGGAGACCCGTTGAGCCTTTGCATATGATGGACATTGAAAATGGGTACTTCCTGGTCAAATTTCAAAATAAACTGGATTGTGAAAGAGCCGTTTCTGAAGGTCCCTGGACCATTTTTGGTCAGTATTTGACTGTCCAACCCTAGACGTTATCCTTTGACCCTACACAGGCTTTTCCAAGTGTTGTGATGGCATGGATCAGATTTCCTGGCCTACCTGGTTATTTGTATAATCATAAAATCATTACTGAGATAGGGGGGATGGTTGGAAAAGTAGTCAAGTTGTATATGAACACCGACAACAGGGTGAGGGGACGCTTTGCTAGAATAGCTGTTTACATAGACTTGGATAAACCTTTGGTTTCACAAATCCTGATTAATTGTCGAAAACAAAATGTGGAGTACGAATCTTTTCCTACAATCTGCTTCCACTGTGAGAGATATAGGCATGTGGAGAATTTTTGTAATTTTAGAAACCATATTCCACTGGTGAAAAGAATATTAACTCACCGGAAGTGCTATCGAAAAGTTGAAATAGGGCTGTGGACGGGTCAGAGAAGACGAACGAAATTTACGGGCCGTGGATGATTGTTGAAAGAAAATCAAGGCTGAAGTTTAGAGAGAATAGGCAAAACTCTTCAAGAAATTAGGAGAAGGATAAGGAAGGTTCCCGTTTTAGGATCCTTAACAATAGGGATTTGTCCAAAGAAAATGATGATGGTACGAACTCGCCTCGGTGATGATTTGAGTCATTTAGATTGCTCAATCGTAAAATTAAGTAAGACTTGAGTTGTTTCGGAATGGGCTGGAAAAGGTTGAAAGATAGGCTAAAAAAAAATAAAGGTTAAGGATAGTTGAAATGATAGATAGGTGAATTTAGCTAAGGCTAAGATTGAACCAACGATATAAGGAAGGTTGACCCAAATCTCAAATAACACTTAGGTGAAATCAGTTTGGAAAAGATAACGAACCTTGACCCACTATCTATGAAAGATAGGAGAGGTATAGGTGAACGCCACACTTGTGAAAGTGATAAGTTCAAAAGAAAGACGAGATTGACGTCACAAGAGTTGTCTTGATAAGTCAATTCAGTCCAAGGTGAACAATGAAAGTTGAAAACTCACAAAGTAATATAATTTCATAAAATAATGATCAAAAGTCCTTACAAAATGAATTGAGCTACATATTTATAATTTTTACATGGGATAGCCGAATAGGCAACTAAGGGTGCTGAATGGACAGCATATTAAAGCTAAATGAGCTAGAAATTTCCTTAAAGTTTTTTAGAATGTCCTTGGGAAGCTTCTTAGCTTGGAAGACACAAATGGACAGCTTCTAAATGATGATCATTCAGCTGGACATTAATTGAAATGGTGGAGAGCTAAATAGCTTTGTCTATGTTCAGCCAAGGAGACTAAATGCTCTTTAATTGAGCTGCTTTGTGGAGCTAAATGGTCTTGAGTTTAATGAGCAGCTTAAGGCATTTCAATTGTCCTTCTAGTGTGAAAATCGAATGTGATTAGTCTTTAGGTGTGAATGCACAAAACCAAAAAAGCCATTCCATGTGAAAAGGATCTCCAATAATGTGAAAGCTTAAATGCTGCTTTGAAGAGCTGGACGGTCAGCTTTGAAGAAAGTAACCATCAACTCTTTTGGCCCTTGGTGTCACCGAAGAGTTGCTGATTAATAGCAATCAAGGGTTGTCCATATCTATGCTGTCCCATACATGTACCTATACACATTTAATTGAACAAATTAATTAGTTTAGGACATCATAAACTCGCCTGGAACAAAGACAAACTAAATGACTTAGATTCGGCTAGACACAATAAATAACAGAAGCTAATAAATTTGTCTTAAACTTAACACATTAAAATTATCTATTAATTATGTATAAACTTGAGACACATTTAAACTTAATTAATATGTCTAGAATTTGACACATTTATTTGATCTTAACTATTTAAACTAGCTTAATTAAATGACTAAATTTATTTAAATAGCTTAGGAGTATGAAAAATAGAAATCAAGCTGAATGAGCTAGATGCAAGTCGATGTGAGCTCCATTGAGCTAAGTTGAGCTAAATCAGCTTGCAAGAGGTTGCAAACTAAGCTTGGTTAGCTGGTCCACGAATGATCCATGAATCCTGCCAACTCCTCTCTCCAAGTTCGATCAATGTAGTTGGATATAGCTTCTTGGAACTTCTTAGCTCGGGATCAGATGGTTGGTCCCAAAGGCATCTCCATAGGGTCGGCAACTAGCTCTTGGCTAAGCTCGCATCAGATGAAGGAAATTTTCCAGATTCCCAGAGACCTAGAGGGAAAGAAGTTGCAATTGAAAATTTTTGTAAGAAGGATTTTGACTTCTAGCATAACGGTCAAACTGTTTCAAATAAAAAAAATAGCTCTAAAGATAAACTCAAGAAAGTGGGCCTTAATATTAGCCTTCGTTCTTCTTCCAAAGAGAGCATGGGACCAAATGGGGGACCCAATTTGAAACTGGACGGGAATTGTAACAGCTTACACTTTTCTAAAGAATCGTCTAAGCACTTGGGCTTTGGGGCCTCTCTGAATTTACAAGCCCGTGATATGTTAGACAAGGTTGGCCCAAAGCCAATGGCCTAGCTTAACCCTAATGTGGCCGGCAATTGCAGTAGGCTTCTAGCGACAGTCGAATCGCAAAGAAATTCTCATTCTGAGGCAATTCTCCATATTAAAGGCGGGGATTTAACCGCTCGGGTTGAATCAACACCTGCTATATATGACCAAAATAAAATCCTAGTGGAAGTTGGAGGCCTCGACTCTAGCAAACACTCGGCTGTGGTGTTCCTTAAAAATAAAAATCTAAGCACTAACAGTAGTGACCATTCTCTTAAGACCACTGTGGGCCTGTCTATGACGGCTTTATCTGACACGGGAAAATGAATGAGAAACAAGGAAAGTGGAATTATAAAAAAAAAAAAAAAGCAGAACCTTTCATGGTAATAGTACCTGATTCAAAAACTTTGGCTCACACCAAGTGATGTTGAAGGAGTCTATGGTGCAATTGGCTGAGAGTCTTTCGAATTTATCCAGAGGATACCTTGATTCTGAAATAGCTTCGATTTCTGATGAACAGCAAGTGGGAGCTGGTCTCCCTGAACAGTAAAATTGGTTTTTGTTGATCTTTTAGGGATTTTGATTTTTTATGGTTATTTGGGATTTGTTTTATTTTAAAGTTTTGCTGTCTTAAATTAGTTTTTTTATGGTTTCATTTTTATCTTTTTATTTATTTTTTATGGGACTAAATTTAAACATTTTTACATGGAATTATCATGGATGTGCTAGCAAGAATTTTTTTGAGCTTTTCGGGAATACAATGTGGAACACTGGGCTGGTATTGTTTGATTGGTTGAACCAAGAGTGAGTGGTATTAAGGCTAACTCTATTATTAAGAAATTGAGTTTTAATTACTCACATCGAGTGGAAGCTATTGGTTTTTCAGGTTGTATCTAGGTCAGGTGGAAGGAGTTTATTCAAGTTCAAATCATTCAAAATCATCCTCAATTTATTTTTTTACGTATTGATAATTTTATCCCTAATAAGTTCCTATTTCTTTTGTTCATGGCAGCCCAGATAGATCGAAGTGTAAGCTTCTTTGGGAGAGGTTAAAATCTGTTATCCCTAACCATTCCATCCCTTGGCTTATTGTGGGGGACTTCAATGCCATCTTATCACATGTGGATAAGAAAATCCCATTCACCGTAGGTAAGCAATGTGATTTATTTGGACATTTTGTTGATTATTGTGAGTTATAGGATTTGAGGTATAGTGGTCCATCCTACACTTGGCAACGAGGTAGTACTTTTGTCAAACTCGATCGAGCCTTAACAAATGACGCTTGGATGACAACCTTCCCACAGTGCTTAGTTCATCATCTCACTCGGATTAATTCGGATCATCGGCCTCTCTTATTGTCTACTAGACCAGATTTTCGTATAAACAGAGGTAGACCCTTCAGATTTTTAGCAGGATGGACAAAGCACAATGATTTCCCTAATTTTGTCAGAGATAAGTGAAAATTTGCAGGTAATATGATTGATTCATTAACTAATTTTACTTATTCTGTCAAAGATTAGAATAGGAATGTGTATGACTTTTTGGGTACTCGCAAGCAGAACCTCATGAGATCGCTAAATAGTATTCAAAATGCCTTAGTCAACTCTACCTCTACCTGTTTAGCTAGAAAGGAGATGGAGATTCAGGATGAGTTGGAAAATGTTCTGGACTATGAAGATTTACTCTTGAGACAAAAAGCTCGGTGTGATTGGCTTCAATTGGGTGATTGCAATACTAAATTTTTCTATAGTCGTATGATGAGAAGAAGGAATTTTAGCTGAATCACATCCTTGCGTATTAATAATGGAGAATGGTGCTCTGATCAAGATACTCTGCAATCTAAGGCAGTGGAATTCTTTGAAAAACTTTATGGTGAGGTACCCCTTGTCTTGAGGGACATTCCTAATTTTGGGTTTCCTTGTCTTAATCCCTCAGAGACTTCTTTATTGGAAGCTAATATAACTAACGAGGAGATTAAAAGAGCATTATTCAACATGGCTCCTCTAAAAGCCCTTGGTAGTAATGGTTACCATGCTAATTTCTTCTAAAGCCAGTGGGATATCCTTGGAAATGATGTGTGTTAAAGGGTTAAGGATGTTTTTGCTGATAGGCCAATTGATCAGGGCTTGAATAATACGTTGATTGTTTTCATTCCTAAAAAAAAGAATCCTGAAGACTTCAACCAATTTATGCCCATTAGTTTGTGTTCTGTTCTATATAAGTTGGTGATGAAAGTGATTGAAAATAGGTTTAAGGTGGTGTTTCCTAAACTGGTATCCTAAGAGCAAGCTGGTTTTATAACTAAGCGCAACATTTCCGACAACATCATTTTGGCTCAAGAAGTCATCCATTCTATGAGATGTAATAGGAAATGGAAGAATTGGATGGCTATTAAGCTGGACTTGGAGAAAGCTTATGACAGAGTCCATTGGGAATTTATTAGTGTCTCCTTGGTTGCGACTGAAATACCTATTTTTTTATGAAACGTGATTATGTCAACTATCTCTTCTGCTTCTATGCAAATCCTTTGGAATGAGTTCCTACACAGAAGTTCAAACCGATTAGGGAAATTCGCCAGGGATGTCCTCTATCGCCCTATCTCTTTGTGCTATGTATGGAATGGTTGTGTCTTCTCATTCGGGCTAAAATGGATAACTGTAATTGGGACCAGATTCACTTATCTTATAATGGCCCTGCAGTATCTCATTTATTCTTTGCTGATGACTTGGCGATTTTTTGAAATGTTATAGCATCCTCTCTCAGTTTTGTGAGATCTCAGGTCATAGAGTCAATGTGGGGAAAAGTAATATTTTCTTTTCCAAGTCTACTAGAGTTGATATCCATATTCAAATTAGCCAACTTTTCGAATTCCAAGAGGTTCAGAATTTAGGCACTTACTTAGGAGTCCCTCTTCTCCATGATAGGGTGACCAAAAGTACCCTAAGTTTTGTTGTTGATAAGGTAAGGTGGAAATTGTAGAACTGGGATGCAAAGAAGCTTTCTATTGCAGGAAGATTAACCTTGGCTCAATCAGTACTCCTCTCCATTCCTAATTATTTTATGCAGTCTCTGATGATCTCGAAAGGTGTTTGCGATGAGATTGAAAGACTGGTTAGACAGTTCATTTGGGGATATGCTGATGGTCACCCGAAAATGTCCCTAGTGGGTTGGGATTCTGTATGTTAGCCAATGACTCGAGGTGGTCTTGGATTTAGAGATCTGAGCGACCAAAATTAGTCCTTTCTTATGAAGATTGGTTTTAACTTTGTTTCTAAATGTAATGCACTTTGGGTTCATGTCCTTCATGCTAAGTATGGCTGGAAAGAGCAGTTTCTTGATTCCATTGGTAGGAATCAGTGCTCTCATTTATGGTGATCTCTTTCTAGGATTTGGCCACTTCTTCATGAAAATTTAATTTGGTCTATCGGAGATGGTGCCATCGTCCGATTTTGGAAAGATCCTTGGATTCCAGGTATAGGCCCTTTGATCTCTAAAATTTCTTCTTATACTAACCTTGATTTGGATTGTTGTTTTAGGGAGATGGTTAATTCAGATGGGAGCTGAAACTTGGAAATGTTTCGTATTTGGCTTCCTGATGATGCCATTAATAGGATTACTAGTATTCCCCCTCCACACCCCGACTTCGGTTCAGATAGAGTGATTTAAGCTCGTTCAGCATCAGGAGTCTTTTCAGTTCGCAGTGCTTATTGGACTCTAAAAAAGGATTTTTAGAATCCTCAAGAGGGGTTTTGGAAGACTACTTGGAAATATTCGAGTCCATAAAGAGTTAGAGTTTTTATTTGGTTAGCTTTTAAACAAAGACTTCTCACTAACTCGAACGAACTAGATGAGGTATTGGCCACAGCAGCTCGTGTACCTTATGTGGGCATGATTTGCTTATGTTCTTAGAGATTGTCCTACAGCGAAAGACGTGTGGATGCTTGTGATCCCAGAGCAACTAAAACAAAGGTTTTTCTCTGTCTCTTTTAAAGATTGGCTTTTACTTAACCTTTGTTTTCATGAAAGATTGTAGGACAGTGGACTCACTTGGTCATGTCTCTTTAGATTAATCGCTTGGCGCTTATGGAAGAATAGGAATTTGTTCATAGTTCAGAACATTTCTTGGGAAGCAACAGAAGTGGTTAAAGTCTGTAGCTATTGGGCTCGCCAATACGAAGCTTATCTTGGTGGACAAAAAAGCAACATTCCCAGTTTCAATCCCACTATTAACCCAGATGAAACCTAGGTGTTTTTATCCATTGATGGGGTTGTAACCGAAGGTTCTGGTTTTGCGACAACTGGAGGAGTAGTTCAGGACCATGATGGAGAGTGGATTGTGGGATTCACTCGGTTCTTAAGTGTGTGTGTTCCCCGTTTGAGGCTGAAGTTTGGGGCATCGTTGATGGGATCCTTATTTTGCTCAATAAGGGATATAGATGGGGCATTATCATGACTGACAACCTTGAAGTTGCTCAGAATTTGGAGGACCTGGATTTGGAAGATTCTGGAATTACAGTGCTATGCAGAACTCAATACCTCTTGCGGTCGGAAGGGGAATGGAAGATTAAGCATGTCCCAAGAGACCAAAATTTGGTAGCTGATCGTCTTGCTAAACTTGGTTTGAGCTAGAAATCGAGCTTACAAGTCATTAATGAAGCTCCTATGGAAATAATAGATTTACTTCAAGTAGATAGAGTAAATAGTTGTCTTATGAAGTTGATGTAATTCAGTATATTTCTTTTTCACCAAATTTTTTTTTCTTTTCTAACTTCTGTTTATTTATTCAAGTTTATAAAAAATATTATTAATTTCAAATAACAAAAATTAAACCTATCAAATAATAAAATCAAACCCTTTTATGATTACAATAACTTGGCTGCAATTTCATTTCTTTGTAATATTTACTTCAAACAAGAGACTATTGTTTTTAAAGATGAAACCCAAAGTTAATGGATTTTGCTCCATCAAAGGAACAGGGAAGTCAATTTATTTTTTATTTATTTGAAGTTTATGGTATTATCATAATTAAACTTGATTATATGTTGACCATTTTCTATCTAACTTGGTTCATTCCACTGGGTTTCGGTATATATATTTTGCCCCACATTAAGTTAAATAATTTTATTTAAATTAATTTAATTATAAAAATATATAATTATTAACATACAGTTATATATCTTAAATATTTTATTATTTTTAAATAGTGAATTAAATTATATGAGCAGGTAAGTTGAGTGTAATTTTTTAAAAATATTGAGTCACGAACTTGACTCATAAAAACTTCTATATCATACTAAGACAAGTAGAATAAAATTATTAAAGTTCATTTCTTGCATTTAAGGATTGATTGTAAAATTAGACATGAATTTTAATTCAATGTGCAATTTGGTATAAAAACTTTGATTTAGTGCAATTATACACATAAAATTTTGATTGTGGTTCAAATTTAAATATGAAATTTGAAATTTTGATTGTGATTCAACTATATATATTTAAAGGAATAAATATATCATTTTTTTTTCATATTAGAAAATTATAATTATTTTTGTACGTAAGATGGTATTGTATCAAAAATTATTTTAATGACTTGCGAAAATTGAATCAAATCAAATTTTCAAATAAAAAATTACACAAAATAATAGTTGATAGGTCTCAATTCAAATTTTAACATTTATAAACTTTTTTTTTTATCACGAAACTAGGATTTCATTATAAAAGAATAACATGAAGAACCCAAATGTGTCATGATTGTTTGTTGCAAGCAAATGACAAAAATAACAAAGGCCTAACATCCAACCTCCATCTTTCTCTAGTAGGTACAATGTATCCGTCCATTCCTCAAACTATACTTCATAATTTGTTTTTAAGCTAAACACTTAATCCAATAATAATGCCTTACCTTTGTCTTTTTTGGTTTATTATTATTATTATTATTATTATTATTATATTTCTTCTGGGTATAGAAGGCTTTTCTAGTGGCTCACATTTTCATATTGTCGCATGCAAATCAACTTCCAAAAGTTTAGCATCCTTCTAATCATTAACTTAGATCCCATAAATTATAAATAATTAGAGGGAACCACAATGCAAATACACGGTTTTCACTGAAATAATTAACAATAAGTTTCAAAATTCAACTATATAATATGCCAACTTTAATTTCAAGGTTTTGTTATATCACTATCCAATTTTTATGAAAGCATTTAAAAAATTGTAAAATTTATTGTTAAAATAAAGGTTAATATAATTTAATTTTTTTATTTAAATTAATCTTTAAATTTGACAAATTTTTTTGTCCAAATTTTTTTTTTATATTACCTTAAAAAAATAAATCATAAACTATCAACACCCAATATAAAAAAAATTACATTATAGACTACCTTAAAAAAATCAAACTTCAAATAATTCATTAACCCTTAGGAACTAAAAACACCTAACTTTATTATTACATAAAAGAAAAAACCAACAACAATACAGTTGATGTGGTATGAGTTCAGTTGTATTTTGTGTCAGGTCCCACCAAATTGATCAAATGTTTTATAAGGGAGCAATAAGTGGACAGAAGTGGATGGCGCAACTTGGTTAATTAAAAATTATTACTTATTTTCATTTGCAGCAGAAAGCTGTATTAGAATAAATAAGTGGTTAAAGATGACCTCCCTATCAGCTGTAATATTCTTCTTTCTTTCAAATGCTGCAGTTTGAATAATGAAATCGTTATAATCTTATAATTTCAACTAGTCCAGGTGATTGGTTTTTTTTTTTTTTCTTTTTAATAATTTCTTGAAATAATTAATGAATCAATCAAATTAATCATTATTATTTAGTTTTTCACGGCTTCAAAAATAAATCATGGTAGTAGGTAGGATCTTTTGATTCCAGTCCCATTAAAACACATTTACCTACACTGAATTATTAATATAATGTTTGAGAATTGCCTATTTTATTATATAAAAAATCCATAAAAGTATTTATTTTACAACTTAAATTGCTTTTTATTTTTATTGCCTAAAAAATGAGTAAATTAGTGTTTATAGGTTACATCAAATAACAAATGGACTATTATCTTAAAAATTCCATCCACTTCTACTGTTTAGTGTTAATGTAGCTAACGGAACAACCGGGCAATGATACATGGCATGCCATATGTATATGTAAGGTTGACATGGCAATATTTAAATTTTTTTTAAATTCCTTAAAAGGTAAATAAACTTTTTTTATAATCATTTAAATCCCACACCTAAGATCAACTTGAATATGGTTTTTCAAATAAATATAAATAATAAAAAATTATTTAAAAATTATTAAGAATTTATAAAATTTATTTAAATTTATTAAAAATAACATTGAGAATGAAATTTTTTGTCTAAATTCAAATGAGTCTGAACAATCATTTGTCTAGATTCATTCAGGATTAGTTTATTAAATAATTATAAAAATTATAAAAAAAATTATTTAAAATTGATTAAGAATTCTAAATAAAATTTAAATTATTAAAATTTATAAAAAAACTATATACACACATATAACATGTTTAAAGAATTCAAATATACAAGTATATATAGAAACACATATGTATATTCTTACTCAAGTTGATATTTTTAGTTAATCAAGTTAATAAATCTTATTTTATTAATTTATTATAATTCTTAATTTTTTTATAATTTATTATAATTCAAGCACACATATATATACATTAGTAACCTTTCATAATAATATTTTTTACTAATTTTTAAATAATTAATAATCTTTTATAATTTTTTATAATTTTTAAATAAATTTTATAATTTTTAAGAAATCACTCCACAATGAATTTAGACAATCATATGTTTAAGTTTATTCTGGACGTTGTTTTAATAATTATTTCACTATCAAAGAACTCAACGACTTTAGAAGAAGGAAAGCTCAGATTTAATGAAATAAAGTTGCATGGAAGAAGGAAAGTTCAACTTCTTTAAGCCCTACTAAGACAAGAAAAGAGAATGTACGATCTAGTCTCCTTAATATAATGAATAAGATTTGGAAATTTAGGATAAAAATTTCAAAGAATTGGATTTTTAATGATTTTTTTATTTTTAAAACTCTTTTAAATTCTTAATAAAATCAAATAACTCAGTTAAGTGAAAAAAAAAAAAGTCAACAAAGTATTCTATTAGGGATGAAAAATTAAATGCTGAAAACTTAAGCTTTGATATCAAATGATGTAAAACCTTACAATGGAGTTTGAATTTTTATTTTTTTTTAAATGAATAGTTAAGCTGTGGAAACACCATCATAGAAGTAAAAAACAAAATCCGAAGAACCCGCAACATGGACCTACGTGTGAGGAAAGGAATTCAAGAAAAGAAATGTTCAAAATATACCTTCAGATGACCTAAGTAGACAAGAAAGCGTTTATTGGAAAGTTTTGAGGCAATGTCAAATCGCAAACCACAACTCTTTCTCTCGACTCTAACCTCTATTCTATCCACCCAAAGACAATGAACCTTTAAAGAGTCTTTTAAAATTTTCTTATATGCTAGACTGAGAGTTTTGAGGTAAGGATGAAAGATGGGATATAAAAATTCTTTTCTATTCAAACCACTTTTGAATAACCTTTAACTACGTAGAGGATATTAAGAGATTTTAGTCAAACATGACATTTCACTTGATATAAACATCATATCATGTTTTATTATAAGTCTAACATAATCCCCTTTAACCGAAATTTATTAAATATCATATTTATTCAATAAAATAGATTTATCCAATTAAAATGTGAAACATATTCAATATCATCTTAATTGACCATGCACATATTTTTTCTCAAATTTTAACAAATATAATTAATTTTATTTGTGTGGTAGATTAAATATTATCCCATTTTTCTTCAAGTTCAAATTGTTTCTACTATAGGTATGACCCTATAAGATCCTATAACATTGACAATAATACTAAAACATTTTTAATATTATAAACAATGGGTGACATAATTGCTACTCAAATTGTAGGAACTCATGATATGACATAATCTTTATGTAATAATGTTAGCGTGCAGTATTTCCCTTTGTTCATGATATTAAAATTGAACAAAAGTCATGAAATAACCACACATGTATAGTCTAATCTTTTATTTCTTGTATCCCGAGTTGACTAAGATAAACAAATGAGTTTGATATCCCATATCAACTCATTTGTGAACTCATTTGAGTAAGACCATGCATTCTAGTTTTACTTGATCAAAGGGTCCAAGATATCCCTCCCATCATGTAGGAGGGACAAATTCTATCTTGATCATTTATATCCCACTACATAATTTGTGATACATCCAACAACAATCTTATAGCACTACCAGTTATGAAATACGTTTGATATTGTGTCAAAGAATACAACTCCCAATATTAGAACTATGATGGCCTCAAAATTAAGGATCATATGCACCGTTATAACTATGTGAATTGTTATGAAAATTACATTATAATCCAATAAAAATTCTCATGACGGTTAGTCCTGTATACTATTCCCTTTATGATAACTTGATATCCCATATTCGTGTCAACATCTTGTTAACTTTCACACTGATGGACTGCCATTAGATTATTCCTAGTCAAACCCTAAAGGCTAAGCCATATAAATTTAATAATATACGCTCAATGTAAGTTTTACTAAGACACATATAAATTTCGCAAATAACTTGTCTTGAGCACATGAAATCAATATTTATCTCCCATCAACTCTCAATAATATTGATATAATGTGAGCATTTTTTATAAAATGATGTGTTATTATGCTTTTATATATAGGTAGAGTGAGACTCGCCTTAACAGAAAAGTGTAAAATTTGAATCATGGATTACACTCACCTTGAAGGTAGAGTGAGGATCACCTTAAAGAAAGGGTTGGTTGATTACAAGTTTACGTGGATGTAATAAGAATAGATACTTATGTATAACAATTCTCTTGGCTTTTCTCATCATTATCCTATCGAAAACTTGGTCAATATTTTTATCTTTCCAAGATTTTAACAAAGCAAGAAAAGTTCCAGCTTTCTTAATTATTTTAGTTTGCTATACGTTTGTCTATGGATGTCATGTGTCAAGTCACAACTTGTAACAAATTTCATATTAATTATAAATTGAAACTCGAAGATTGATCGAGCTTCACGTATTTATTGCTATTAAATTTATGTCAAAATCATTCTTGTTTAATTTCCTATTAGAAATATAATTTAAAATAAATTACATTATAAATTCTTAAATTATACTTAAATTTTTTATTTTTCACTCAACTACAAAAATATCATCGGATTATATTATGCTTTTCAACGCCTATACATTACATCAATTTGATCATGATTCTAAAATAATATCTCAAACATTTACTATTTTTCATTTTCATCCTAATTTTATAAAATTATAATTTTCTTTTCTTTTCTCCCTTAACTTCTTCCCTTTTTTCTTTTCTATATTTCTTTCTTCTTACTCACCCAAACTTCTCTCATGTAAAATCTCCTTTTAGTTGATTGATTATTGGCTAGAGATTTAGTTTCCGGATCCAAAATTTTTAAAATCCATTAAAATTTTAATACCAAAGTTTTAAATTATGGACAAATTATGGAATCCCGGAAAGAAAAGAACACGAGGAAAAGGAGATTAGAAGCTGTAATAAAAAAAGAGAGTGAAAAGAGAATTTGAGGGTTTTGGCAAATAACAGTGTCCCTAGCATTTCATTCCATGCTCCTTTTTATATCTCAGTCTTCATTTTAGGAAAACATAACTTGAAAATAGTAGATAACTAAATATTACTTATGCCAGGCCTAACCCACTAAAAAGCTCATGCAAGCTCTATTAGCTACCGAGTGTTGTCTATAACATTGAAGCTTTAGGTCTACCCACTTTCCTACCTGAAACTTTCTTTCGGATTGTTTCTTGTCAGACAATGATTTCATGCGATTTTGAGCCTTACTTAAGTAGAATTTCAGCATTTTTGTAGCAGCTTCTCGGGCTTGCAAGCTATGGTCAACTACATGGAGCTTAGATTCTCCAGGAAGATAAGGCAAATAAATGGAAGGTGGTTGACCATAAGCAGCTTCATAAGTAGTGATTTGAATGGTCGAGTGGTGGGAGGTGTTGTACCACCATTCAACCAAAGAAAGCAAGCAATTCCATTCCCTGGGTCTCTCCCTTGTCATGCAATGCAAATAATTTCCACGATTTACCACTTCGGTTTGACCGTCTGTTCGTGGATGATAGCTTGTCAAGAATTTCAAGGTGGTACCAATCCTTTTGAAGAGTACTTACCGAAAGGAACTCGTAAAAATTCTGTCCCTGTAAGATACAATACTATTGTGAATTCCATGCAACTTCACAATTTGGTCCATAAAAGATTATGCCACTGTGATAGCATTGAATTGATGTTTGGGGAGCAACAAAGTGAGCATATTTAAATAACCTATCCACGACGACTAGTATCACATCATATCCATAAAGTCAGCAATGAAGCTAGCTCCTTATACCATCCATGAGACATCTTTGCAAACCCCGAAACTGTGAAGTTATCCGCCATCTGCTACAGTTACACTTAACTTACATCCAGGCCGGATGTTCAAATTAAGTTTCTTAGCTAATCCCTTGTCCAAAAAATTATGAGCACTTCTTGAGTCGATAAAGGCACTAAGGCAATGTTTTCCCACTAGATATTGCACTCTTACAGTTTGGAACTCAATGGTTCCTATCATAGCATCAAGGGATAGCAGTGGTTGTTTAGTAGCGGCCTCTTCATTCACCAATAAATCAGGATTGTCAATGCAAAACCTTTGGCACTCCATCATCTTCAATCTATTCTGCAAGAATCTGGTAAAGCTGGGATTTTACACAACGGTGCCCCACTATGTACTTGTTACCACACCAATAACACAACCCACCCTTCCTCCTATCCTCCATCTCCGTATTAGTAAGACCCTTGGGTAATGTTCTAGGATTAGCACGTAATGGATGCTTAGAATTTGGTGAAGGAAGGGAAAGGTTAGCATTAAATTTGGCAGGTTGGACATTAGGGATTTGCTTTCGGTGTAGGCAACAAGGGTGGCAAAGTATGGTTCATTTGACCAGTGTTTAGAGGGGTCCAATGAGGGCTCTATGTCGTGGTTGATTTGATGGTTGTCGTAGCAGTAGATTTTGGTAAGTTGGGAGATGTAATAGATTCAATGGTTTTGGTTAGATGCAATGCTCCGTTCAAGTTTTTAGGGTGGAATAATTTTAGTGGTTTTGATATTTCGTCCTTAAGATTACTAGCAAAAATGCTCAAGGCATAAGAATCGGATAACTGCAACTGGTTAAGAGCACTAAAATGATTTCATATATTGTTCTACAGTACCTAATTGCTTCAGTGTGACCAAATTTGGCATGGAATCTTCGAAATCACCAGGTGCAAACCTATTTCGCATTTCCTCGATGTAAGTAACCAAAACCATATTATGAAGTCCCCCTTCTGGATGCAACATAGCCAGTTTAACTTGGGCATTTTTTGCTACCCTCTCAACTTCAAAATACTATTCAACCTTCCTCAACCATCATTTGAAGTCTTCCCTACTGAACTTTGGGCATTTCAACTTGTACGGACAATGATATGGGTACTCTGAGTACCATTGTAAACGTAGATCCATCAACAACCAAACGTTCCTTTTCATTATCGATTTGTGTAGAGCCATCAAGAGTCAATGGGAAGCTCGAAAAACTTTTTGGAACTTTGCTTTCATCTCCACTCTGAGGTTATCGATCTTTTCATCCATTAACTTAAATACGTCTGAGTGCGTGAAAGATATCTTATTACGTTTGGTGGAGGTCCTTTTGCAAATAGGTGGTTATGCCATCAGTCATGAAGTTAAGAATGAGACTCTAATACCAATTTGATGTAGGATAAATGATGAAGTCCCAGAAAGAAAAGAACGCTAACAGAAAAGAAAGTGAAGAGAATATGAGGTTTTGGACAAATATAGTATCCCTGGCATTTCATTCAATTCCATACTCATTTCTATATCTCAGTCTTCATTTTAGGAAAACATAACATGAAAATAACAAATAACTAAATATAACTTATGCCAGGCTTAACCCACTAACAAGCCTGTTAAAAATAACTTAAGGGTCTGTTTAGTAACCTGTAAAAGCTTTTCTCTAAAAGTTTTTCAAGCTTTTCTGATGTTTGGTTGGATGAAAATGATTTTCCAGGATAAAATATTTTACAAAACACTGGAAAAAGAAGGTTTTGTTTAAGGAAAATGTCTTACCCTTTTGAAATCGGTAAGACATTTTCCGGAAATTGATGCTTCTTCTCCCCTTTCCCTTTCCCCTTCCTCTTCGCCTTGGATTAACTTATTTTCCTCCCCATTGAAACCAAAAAGGAGATGGACAAAGCTCCATCGAGTCGATATGATAGCCGCTCCGGCGATCCCACCTCCTACCCTGGCCTTAGAAGGTAACTACTAAAACTTTTGCATTTACTCTTTAAATTTCAACTCTTTTTTTTCAGTTTTTTATGTTTAAGCTCATTTTTCATTCTGGGTTTTATTGTTTATGTATATAGTTAGAGTTATTTGTTCATTCGTTATGCTCTTTTCCTCAAAATTAGTGTTTTTTTTTCAGAATTTTATGTATTTTTTTCCATCTGGGTTTTGTGTTTCTTTAATTTTTATGTTGAATCTCTTTCTGTGGCAGCAATGTCTGAGATGGAGGTGGAGGAATATCTGCAGAAGAGGGAAATTACGGTTGAAGGTCGTGATGTTCCCAAGCCTGTGAAGAGTTTTGCTAATGTGGGATTTCCAGGTAATTTTTGTTGTTCCTGTTAATAAGTTTAGCTTTTATGTCATTTAAATTATCCATTTTATCTTATTTTGTTTGCATTTCTTTTACTGGCCAAGCTTTCTATTTTTCTGTCTAATAGAAGTGGTTGTATCTGTGACTTATTGCTTTTATGACCGTGATCTTCTTCTTCTTTTTTTTTTTTTTAAGAGAAAGAGTATATGATAGTAGGGGTTATCTGTGTGAGATTCAATTCATAATTTGATGATTTTTTCACATTATTGCAGTAAATGCATGTAGAATTCTCTTGAATTGTCAGTTACATGAACCGCATAGTTAGTGAAAATGTATTGCAATTATTTTTTCTCTTCAGTTATTAAAATTAGTTATTTCATTATTAGAGAAGCCAATAATTTTATTAGTTGCAGTATTACAGTTTGGTCGAGGGAGAACCGAAGCCATTTTCAATGTTGAAGAAGCCATTACATGAACCTCTCCCTGTTTTAAATCCTTATCTCGAAGTTTCCGCCATGAAAGCTACTTCCTTCAATACTCCCCATTTTCCGTCCATCATCACAAAGACACATTCGGCTTTGGACTTTGTTATTTACGCTGGTTGGGAAACTGTAGAAAGGCGTGTAGAATAATCACAAATAATTATACCCCTCCACCATTGCATTATTTAGCAGATTGAATGGGAAGTTTAGGAACACGTAGAATAGTCAAAAATCTCGTGAAGTAGGAGTAGGAGCCATTGCCAACAAGTACAAACTAGTAACTTTGGTTACTTAAGTAGTTGGGACTAGTAGAGCCTCTTGATTGCATAGACTAATAGAGGAATTCTTGAATAATTAGCCTGAATATTTGACGTGGTTTTATAATGTTTTAGTTACATCTTTTTTTAGGATGATTCTTGAGATAAGTTGATGTTTATAATGTTTTATAATGTGTAAGGATAATGTGAAATATGCACTGACTATTGTTATTTTGAATTTCTAATGACTAAATAGTTAATTGCTTGATTCATTAGTTTTATTTTTATTAAATTATGATAGCCGAAGAGTGCTTCTAGGATACCATGTTTCTTTTGATGTAACAAATCAATGTTATTGTCTTAAGTACAATTCTTAAGGTTGTCTTAAGTACAATTCTTAAGGTTGTCTAAGGATCCATGTGGCTAACCAATTTCCAAAGTACATGATCAAAATGAAAGAGTGCACAAATATTTGTATCATTGCTGTTGTGCTTTGTCTTCCTAAGTGGTCAATGTTTTTATGATCATAACGTTTACCATTTCTTTGTATTATTTTCTATTGTCAGAGACTGTTCACTGATGAATCCCCGCGGCTAAGGAATGCTTTGCGTTATACAATATACGGGAAATCAGGTGTTTTTTATGTTGAAAGATTTATTAATGTGATGCAAGCCTTTGAGAATTTCATAACTGCAGCAAAAAGTGGAAGTGGGGATAATTTGAATGGGGATATGGATGAACTAGGTCTTCTACAAAGGCAAGCAAATATTTTCTTCCCTAGATTTCTACCAAGTGAATCTCAATCAAAGCAACTTGTTCAAACAAGAGCAGCCTTAGGATTTCTACTGCCTGAGAAGGGAAATTTTTTCCAAGAATTTCTTCTTGATGAGGTAATTTCTGATCTAATATTCAGAAGGGGAAAAAATATTTGGTTATAATCATTTTCTTTGAGAAAGTTGCACGCTTGTGTTACTTTACTTAGATCCTTCTTGTTTCTTTTTTGGTTTTCCGTTATATAATTGCTTTACCTTTTGAGCATCAATTCTTTATGACATTTTGGTGTGAGGTTGCTTAAATATCGAACTAATGTTTCTGGGTTTGCTAAGCAGATTGTGAAGGGCATTGATGAACTTAGCAGGGAACAGTTGGTTCAAATAATGTCAGTGTTGGGAGTAAGAAATGCTGCCCCAGTGTTTAGCTTGGTTCCAACAGTTGGACCCTTCAAACCAGCAGGACTTTTGCGTTCAATAACCGAGGAAGACAGAGTTATACTGAATAATATCCAAAAAATTCTCGAATTCTCAACAACAGGAAGTTCAATATCAACGTCGTCAAGTCAGGTACTCCAAAGTTTGCAGTTTTAACAAATCGAAACCATTTACGAACAAACTTATCTCTCTTTTAGCGATTATTATACATTCTTCATGTCTCATTAATTGCTTTTCATTTTGTTAAACATCAACAGGGTGTAAATGTTGCTCAGGTTATCCAGGAATTACTTCCAGTGTTGCCAGGCATATCTGCCAGGGTTCTTCCTGAGTTGATTTTTGTAGGCACTTTTGTAGGCATACAGGAATTGCTTTTCATTTTGTAGGCATTTTTAACGTAACTACCCTCTTCAATTGTGTATATGCTTGTATAGCAGATCTTGATATTATATAAAATGCAATATATAACAATTTATATGTCTTTGACATTTAGATATAGAATACAGCAACATATATACCTAAAATTTTGTTGTATGGATATTTGTATGAGACCCTGGTTCACCTTAATGTCAAATACAAATCCTATTTCCAGTTTCATATTTTTGGTTTCATCTTTTCTTAATAAGACATGGTTCATCAACCGTATAACTCCTATTAATTGTGATTTGGGAGTTAATTTATAATTACTCAGTCCTTGTTTTTTTATTTTTTATAACACAATTACAAAGAATTTATTTGACTTATTACAATTAATTCAGTATTATTATATATTTAATTTGATTTATTTATAAATAAATCATTGCAATACATGTAAAAATAATTTAAAATATAAATTTATTAATATATGTAAAAACAATTTTTCCAGAAAATATTTTTAGGAAATCTGCCAAACAATAGAAAATATTTTACACAGATTCATCCAAACACCGGAAAAGTAAATCATTTCTAGAAAAGTAAATCATTTTTCAAAAATTATTTTACGGAAAAGCTTTTACAGGTTACCAAACGGACCCTAAATTTTAGTTTATAAGATAAATTAGGTAAAAGTATCAAGTAACACCTTTTACACCGTGGATTCCATTTCACTCCCTCAATTGAGAAAAATGGTAAATAAGTTATTATACATTTTTAAACCTGCAAAATAGTCTTTTTCATAAATTTTATGCTGGAAATTATTTTTTACGGGTAAACTATAAAAATGGTTACTAAATTATGCCTTTCGCTTAATTTTGGTGACCCAAGTATTAATTTTTTTTGATTTAATTACTAAGTTTTTCGAAATTAAATATTTTTGTCACTTTGAGTTAATGTGGGATTTTTTTTATTGGTTTTGTAACAAAATTAGCCCTCTAATGTTTACACATTCCATCATTTTGATCTTAAATATAAAAAATTCATCAAATTTAGCTCTCAATGTTTACAAAAATTTTCATTTTAGTTCTAATTCTAAAAATTCATTAAATTTGGCCCTCAAAATTTATAAAATCTATCAATTTAGTCCTAACTCTAAAAATTTTAAAAATAATTTAAAAAATAATTTATTTTTAGCCTTTTATAACCCATCGACAAATCCATGTGAGATATTAAAATAAGAAAAAGAGTACCCTATTTCAACTCACTTGCAAAAGTACTCTAAAATATTGAGATAAAACACAATAATTTAATATCCAAAAGAAAATAAAGGCATTAAAAACATTATATGTTCGGGATTATTGAAGATAAATTCCAAATAATTAGTTTGGTCTAGTGTGAAGCCTAAATTATAGTAAAAGAAATTGTTGCAAGTGATTTGAAAGAGTGTATTATTTTTCTTATTTTAATATCTCATATAGGTTAGCTGATTATAAAGGGATAAAAATGACTTTTTTAAATATATATATATATTTTTTAATTTTTCAGAGTTAGGACTAAATTGAAAGATTTTGTAAATATTGAGAGTCAGTTGTTTTTTTTTTTAGAATTAGAACTAAAATGACAAATTTTTAAACATTGATGGCTAAATTTGTTGAATATTTTATATTTAGGATCAAATTAAAAATAAAATGTGTAACTATTATAGGGCTAATTTTGTTACTAGACCAATAAAAAAAGATCACATAAGTTTAGAGTAACTAAAATATTTAATTCGAATAGTTTAGTGACTAAATCGAAATTAATAGTTGTGTCACGAAATATAATAAAAGGTGTAATTAGGTGACAATTTTTATAGTTTACCTATAAATAAAATAATTTTCAGCATGGATTTAACGTTTCATATCATTATTTAACAGATAAAATTTAGTAGAGGGGTTAACTTACACGTTTCGAAATGTATGATGATTAATTTACTTTTTTTTTTTCTAGTAAAAAGGTCGAAATGTAGTCCGTATTAAATTTCAGGAGCTTCCATGGTACTTTTACAAATAAATTATCAACTCATACACCAATAGAATATAACATGGTGCATCAAATTGTTTAGGAAGTATCCAGATTTAAAAGTTTAAATGGAACGTAATGGTTGAAGAAAATCTTCTCCATTGTTTTCAGCAGTACATACCACTGAATTTCAAAAAGAATTTGGAAGGGGCAACAACAAAACTGATTCAAGTTCTGGAAATTCAATACCCATTTAAAGAAAACAGTGGAAAAGAAAGGGTTTGGGAGATTTTCTTTTAAATACACAACATTAATTCAAGTAAATGTTGAAAACCCAAAAAAACTGAAATTATATCAAGACCTTCAATGATGGATAAGAATGAAAGGCCCTGCTTTTCAATGATGGAGAATTAAAAAAAAAAAAAAAACTAAATATTGTATGTTTTAAGCTTGTTCCATAGCAAATTATGGGGGAAAGTTTGGGTGAGTAAGAAGGAAGGAGATTAGAAGAGAAAAGGGAAGAACACATGGAATAAATAAATAAATAAATAAATATATATATATATATATCCTGAAATCATGATAAAATGTAATTTTTAATATTAAATTTATTATTATATCAATTTTTTATTACAATAACAAGACAATATCCAAAACAATAAATGCAATTAATACAATTTGAATCTAGACCACGATAAATATATTGACCATCAAATTATCATATAAGATTTATTATTATATCAATTTTTAAATTATGATGTCATCTTTCTGTCATAAATATCTAAAAATAATAAATATTTCGAGGGTAAAATAAAGCGTAGGTCTCCTAAATTTGAGGGTCAAATAATTGATAAGTAAGAAAATAAATTTAAGAAAAAATATGGGATTAAAGATGAGTAAGCATGCTCTTAATTAGCCTTTTATATATTCCTATAAATTCATATAAATACCAGATTCAATTTGTCATTATTTAGGGAAAAAAGTGATTACTTTTTGTTAATTCACTAGCGCTACGTTGGAATACAAATAATTAATTAACAAGTATAATTTTTATTATATTAAATAAATGCGATATTATATTTTGTATTTTATGTAAGTGATTTAAAATTAAACTTTGAATAATCGATATTATTTACAAAATCCTTCATTGATTTAGTATTACTAATCAATTAGGCATTAACTCGATTAGGAAAATTATAAAAAATAATTTTTCTCATTTAAAATAAGTGATATTATTCGAGAGTACTTTAATTTTTTTAATTTTAAAAAATTAAAATATGTATATTGTGAGATTTAAACTCATGTGAATTACATTGGAAAAATATTAAATTCACCATTTAATTAAAAGATTATTTTGATTTAAATATATTTTAATTTTATTATACACACTATATTTTAATTAATTTCAAACCATATATATAATTATTTATCATATATTAATATTCTATATTTGTGGTTTCACATTTCTAATAATGAATTAAACAAATATAAACTAAACACAATGAAGTTAAAACATGACACAAATTTCAATTTATAGACCAATCCATTTTATTAACAATTTAAGCACAACATTAAATAATTAAGTGATAAGGCAACATTTAATCTCTAAACTTCATAATTTCCAACTTGATTATTAAATTCTTTTTGTTAACATTAATCTCAAATTTTGACTTTTTTTTTTCAATTTGATTCTTAGAATTAAGTTTCTTTTAAAATGTAATAACTTAATACTCTAAAATTTACGATGTTAGTACTTGAAAAAATAAAATATACATATACATATAAATTATTAAAAATATATAAATTAAAACAATTAAATGAGATGTGACAATTTAATAAAATCTAAATTCAAGGATGAAAATAGGAAAGAAAAACCAAGGCTAATGGAGATAAAGAAGTTCAAAGACCAAGTTAATCATTTTAAATATATTATTTCACATTTAAATAAAAGTAATTTCTATTATCATATAAATATTTTAAATACATGAAAAAAATACAAAATAACAAAAATACATTTTTTTTCCCTTTCTCTCCTTTTCTTTTTCTCTCTTTTTCTTTCTTTTCTCATTTCCTGCTCCCATGGCATCACCACCCAAACGATTAAAAGAAAATAAAATACAAAGGCTTTAACGTGTCAACATTAGAAGCCATAACTTCTACAGTACCCCGTCGTATGTTTTTCTATAAAATGTTATAGATATGTATGAGTCATCATTCAGTCTCTAAAATGCTTCTTTCCCATTTAAATGCCCCCGAGTTGTCTACATCTTGCAGTGATAAAGCCTGAAAATCTAAAGACTTCTTCCGAAGCACATTTGAGATAATCAATAATAGCGATTGGCAGGCGTGAAGCTCATCAATCCTCTCCAAATCATTAAGTTGAGATGACTGATCCTCCCATGGATGCTCAAATGACCTAACACCACCACAGGGCCTTTTAGTTTCTCATAAATGAACTTCATCAGGGATACATGGCATAAATAATAAAACTAAACAAAACTTCATTCAAACCCCACTCCCTCCTATGTTGTAAATTATTTGTAGGCAATATGCAATTTACTAATCTGATTCTAAACTCAAATGCAGTTATCAAGTATACCATCACATAGAATTAATCGTAAAGGAGAAGAAAATGGTGATGGTGGGGACTATATTTACCATCTCCAAGCAGGATTAAGTTCAGGAGGACAGCGTATCTTCGAACATAGGGTCACCATTGAAGTCCTACAGTCATGCATGAAGTCTGATCCTGATTCAGTAGAAACCACACAAAGGTTAAAAATGAATCAAAAGATAATTAAATAAAAGCGTTTTTGCATACAGAAAACTGTTTCTCCAATTGACATACTCCCCAGCGAAATTTTTAATAAACATATTGCTTCAAATAGTATACCTTTACCCCCGGGAAAGAAAATTAGACAGTTAAGAAACAGTATAGCAGCTCTGTAAAGTTCAATACTAGGAAACAAGTCAGACACTGCACAGAGTATATGTTTCCAAGTAAACAAGAGCAGCACCTTAGACTAATTCAGAAACCATATTGTCAAAAAGGAATGACTAGTACATGCTTTTTCAAATTGTATAAACATTTTTTCTCCTCAACAGAGTATATGTTTCCAAGTAAAAAAGAGCAGCACCTTAGACTAATTCAGAAACCATACTGTCAAAAATGTTCAACATCCAACCACCCATCACAAAGTTCACAAATAACTAGCACTGATTAGAAGAGTGACCTGTTTGGTTGGCACAAACTGATGAATCAATTCTTTTCATAAGCCTAATCCAAATCTCTATTCCCACCTCAATCAATATAGATAAGACTATCAATTTTAGCATACCTGTGAACTTGGAATGATCACAAAGTAGGAGACAAAGTGCAGAGACAACTGATGGAAGAGCACTACAATTTATGCCAAGAGACTGCTGAAGATAAAAGATTTGGGCTGCTAACATCTCCTCCAAGTCAAAGCTACTTTTGTTGCCTTCTTTATCCCCCTCTGCGACATATTCCAACAAAGACTGAAGAGTTTTCAAGTTAGATCGGTCTGACAACTTGGCAGTCGAATTGTTAGAATTCAAAGAAAGCTTCCAATGAATTATAGAAGCAGTAAGCCAGCGTAAAAACTTTGATGTGAAGGACTCCTTGTGTAATGCCTCCTTTGAGACTATTGGGACATGGAGACCAGATTCTTGGCACTGAAATAATTTTCTAGAATAGGACTTCAAGGCAGTAGAAGCAGCCCACATAAGAAAACTTGAGATGTTCTCTCGATTCTGCAAAATACATCCAAATATAATCTATTGTTTAGTGCAGGGAACAAGGTTATTTCAGCATAATAGTGGACATACAACAGAAATAACATAAGACTAGATTGAAAGAACTCTCTTTTTCTTTCTTTCTTTCTTCTGAGCAGGGTATCAATTTAAAAAGCTAAAAAAACCACGTTAATCCAACTCAAAAATGTTGAGGTATTAGACAGACTGCTACATATTTTATCTAACATATATGAGGAACCTAAAACGAGGCATAAGGTACAAATAGATAAGCAGCAATGTCACAAAACAATGCATCCACTAATCTATTATTCTTGGAGTCACTTGGGAATTATTTAACAAAACTATTAATAAAAATATTTTTCCTGTCTTCCACTACAAAAAATATATATAAAGGAAATTTAATCAGCATAGTTGATTTATGCTACATGACTTGTTCTCTGTCACTATAAACATATAGATAAATTTACGTGCATCCTCATCCAAAATTGAACACACACAGAGAAAGAGAGAAAGGAAAGAACCATGCAGAAAATGTCAAAAGGAGGTCCGCTCAAAAGTATAGCCTCAAGTGCACACTTGGCATTTGCACTAGATCCTCCAATGTCATCCTCACTAACAGCAAGATAGATTTGAAATAAAACCTCATGCGATAGGGTAAAATGAGGCTGGTACATTTGCCTGTTCTGGGACATCTTTAAAGTTGCTATGATAATTTGTAAAGTTGGATTGATGAAAGCAGCACATTCATTTATCAACTTCATGCCACCAACTAGAACTTTATATAGATGAGATGTAAGTTCCATCAGCTGTTCAAGGGCACAGCTTTGCAACCATTTGGCTATTTCGTTCGATGAAATGACTACACTGACAATCTAGAAAGAAAAAAAAAGGTTAGTCAATAAAGCATTTAAGTTGACGTTTTACATATCCAGAGAGCACATGTAGCATTAAAGGGTCATATAACTACGAACAGCATTTAAGTAATTGGACCATCTTTAAGTTGTGGTAAGACTTTAGACAGTAAAATTCAAGCAGCATTCATACTATGTCCTACCATAACAATGGAAAATTGTTATAATCTTAATAAGTATTTTCTAATATTGAGAGACTAATAATCTTAATAAGTATTTTCTAATATTGAGAGACTAAGGTAGTTCACAACATTGATGGCAATGATGGCAACACAAACTCAATTTAAATCATGAAGACAACCTTGAAGATTTGCTAAGCCAGAAATTGGTTTTATATGGAGTCTGAAATAGAGAAACTAAATTCACCTTCAAATACGTGGATTGCACATTCATTTATTAGGATACTATTCCAAAGTAAAAAAATCACATGAAAAAATGCAAGTCTTGAAAGAAATGTAAGGTCCACTTTAGGAGGACTGACAACTGCAATTAAAACTTTTTTTACAACCTTACAAATACATTTAGACCATAAAGACTGACACAGCTACTATATCTGATCTGTGTCACTCACTTGGGATAACGATTAGGTACGTTATATAAGGGCATAATCACATATTGGAGAAGGGAATTTAAATGACCACAATCACCTATAAGAAAATATAAATTGTGTATCCAATAAATTACTAAATACTAGCATCAGTAAAAGAAGTAAAAGTTCTTTTTTTAAGAGAATGGAGTCAAAAATTAAATTAAAATAATCACTCTAACAATTCAAGTAGATACTTTTATTTCGATTATAGGTCAGTAAAAGAGTTTGGCGTATTACCTGTTGAAAGTCTTTCCCTTCAAAATTTGGCAATCCATTTTTTTTATTTTTCCTAGCAAAGGACATTTTATTTCTCATATTTGAAATTCTTGCTACAAATGAAATCTCTCTGAATCCTAAAAGTCCCAAACCAAACCCAAACCCAAACCCAAAACAAACTCAACTCTAACCTAACCTGACAACCAGGAAAGAGCCATTACAAGCTAGAAAGTAGAATTGGAAATAAACGCAAAAAAAGAAAAAAAAAGAAAAAGAAGATAAATACATCAGCAAATAGGACACTGTTAAGAAATTGTAGAATGAGATAGAAGGTAACTACCTCTATAACCACAGCCAGCTCAGGTAAGAAAAGTTTCTTTTCATCTCCAAGTAGCACCCTGCTATAAGTTGATAAAATAGATGACAACCATGGAAACAAACTGCAGTGTTCGACCAGATAATGAGCCATTTCATGCAACTGGACAGACTTTTTCAGAACCTGCAAAGCAAACAAAATGGAATGCCTGGCATTATAAGGCAGCTCATCGCCAACAGTATAGATCTGGGTCGCATCCACATTTTTCAAGCATAGAATTTATTCCATTAACATTGGCCGTAATTGTTGAACTTAAATGATATTGAACAAAAAACTATTCAAGATTATGGGATGTTTCAAAAATTATATATTTCCCTTTGTACGATGTTTCAAAAAATTGTGGAGTTAGCACTAACTCCACCTTGGACTCTCAATACCATGTCAACAATTTTGACTTGCAAGTGATTCTATTGGTGAACCTAAAGACCTCCACCCTAATCATATAGTTATCTGACTAATGTAAATACTTACATCTTCATTTGAGTAATACTTTAGCTCATTTTCACCTCACTTCTTCCGTTTCCAATGCCTTCAAAGCCCTAACTCTAACACTTGAATACTCATTTTCCAATTAAATATTTATCCCATATTCAGGATATTCAAACCACTACTATACCAATACAAAACCTAATTCTTCCTCATCTGTCATCACTCACCACACTGAGTCCTTCAAGGACTGCCCAACAATGTATTCATTTCCTTAGATATACCTAATGCGCAGCTTTAAAGAACCCTAAACATAATTATCAAACTTACAAAACACACTTCATTACCATAACTGTTTATTAACTTGGTATAGAATGATTGATTTTACTCAATTTATTATAGTGTAAAATGTAGGAATATTCTGTAAATATTTTAGGAATATTTTGTAGATATTTTCTTTTATTAAAATCCCTTATTTTAAGGGATCATATCTCCTATTTAGTATCTTTCCTAAACTTAGAGTTTCCTAAAGTAGTGTCATAGGTTGTATATAAAAAGTTGTAATATGTTCTATTCAGATTTGAACTTTGATTCCTACAAATACTCTGAATTCTACATGGTATCAGCTTAGGTTACGATTTTTTTTCAACCTAGACCATGTCCGAAACTCCTTCTCCTACTTCGGAGATTACTTCAAATCCAGAAAATTTTTCTGGTTACGATGCTCCATCGATTAAATGCTGTCTCGACTATCACCGCCATCGATTGAATGGCAACAATTTTCTTGAATGGTCCCAATCGGTTAAGATTTTTCTCTTGGGCGAGAAAGATTGGACTACGTTCTTGGTGAAATCAAGAAGCTCACCGTGGATCGATGCTGGTTTTGCTAAGTGGATGCGTGACAATGGTCGATTATGACTTGGCTCCTTAATTCCATGACCCCAAGTATAAGCGAAAACTTTCTTCTTTACACCACACCGTTGAAATTTGGAGTGCAATCCGCGAAACCTACTCTAGCAAGGATAACATTGCTGAATTATATCATGTTGAAGATCAAGCAGCCACCCTTAAACAAGGAACCATGCCTGTTACTCTCTACTACAATACCCTTACCGCTTTTTTTGCAAAGAATTAGATTTGTATGCACATTATGATTGGGTAGATCCAAGAGATGCTGCTCTTTATCAAAAATTGTTACTCAACGAAGACTTTTTCAATTTCTACAAGGCTTAAATAAGGACTGGACGAGGTTCGCGGCAGGGTCCTGGCTATTTCTCCTCTTCCCTCCCTTCGAGAGGCTTTCTCTATGGTCAAGAAGGAAGAAAGCCGAAGGTGTGTGATGCTGTCTGATGAACCTTATTCCACTTCTGAAAGATCTGCCTTACTAACCCATCAATCATCTCCCTCTTCCAAACGGGAGAGACCTTGATGTGATCATTGCAAAAAGCCCGGCCACTCTAAGGAGAAGTGTTGGAAGCTTCATGGTAAGCCTCAGGACTGGAAGTCTAAGCACTCTCGAGATAATAAATCAAGCCTTGTCGCTGCCACCTCTGTCACTAGTTTCACTAAAGAAACAGATTGCTGAACTTCAAAACCATTTGGAAAGTTTCAAGGGTCTTGTGAGAGGGTAATCTGGTCATAAAAGATCCGTAAGGTAACCTTTCTTCTCTGCATTTTTCTCCTCCCGCTTGACTCCTAATTGGATCCTCGATTACGTGCTACTGGATCATATGATCGTAACAAGGCATTGTTTCACAATTTTTTCCATACCTTTGGTAAAGTCACAAAAAGCAGGTGATGGTACCTTGTGCAAAATAGAGGACATGGCAATCGTTATTCTCAATGAACAGGTTGCACTTAAAAATGTTCTCTTTGTACCAAATCATGCGTGCAATCTCATCTCTGTTAGTAAATTGTCCACGACTTGCAATTTGCTCTGTAATTTTTAATGATCGTGATTGTACTTTGCGTGCACCGAACTCGAAGAAGATGATTGGTAAGGCCACTTTGCAAAATGGTCTCTACATCCTCCCTACCTCTCCTAAAATCGAGATCTCCAAATCATTTACCGCTTTAGGAAAAGTTGATACTGTTATGTTATGGCACTTTCGTTTAGGCCATCCTAGTTTCCAATACCTGGCAAAATTGTTTCTTGCTCTATTCATTAATAAAAGGCCTAATTCTTTTTCTTGCAAAGTTTGCTCTCTTGCCAAACATACAAAATCATCTTATTTTCCTTCTACATACAAGCCTTCTTACCTTTTTGCTTTGATCCATAGTGATATTTGGGGCCCTTCTCGGGTGAAGAATGCTGATAATTGTAAGTGGTTTATCACTTTTATTGATAATCACAGTAGGATAACTTGGACTTATTTGCTGAAAGATAAATCTGAAACTGCTAGTGTTTTTGTGCAATTTTATAACATGGTTCTTACTCAATTTGGGTCTAAAATACAACTCTTTAAATCTGACAATGGCAGTGAATTTTTTGCTAGGTCTTTAGGTGATTTTTTTAAGGAAAAGGGCATAGTTCAGATTAGTTCTTGTGTTGGAACCCCACAAAGAAAACGGCATTGCCGAAAGAAAAAATAGGCACCTTCTTGAAGTTACTCGTTCTCTTCTATTTACCACTAATGTTCCTAAATATTTGTGGGGGGAAGCCTTATTAACTGCCACATATTTAATCAACCGGATGCCTAGTAAAGTTTTAAAATTTCAAACGCCTCAATCTATATTTTTGCAGCACTTTCCTCATTTTAAGCCTATCTCCTCCATTCTGCCACTTAAAATTTTTGGCTGCACTGTTTTTATCCAAAATATTGCTCCTAATAAGTCCAAGTTAGATCCTAAATCTTTAAAATGTGTATTGGTTGGGTATTCTTCACTTAAGAAGGGTTATAAATGCTATCATCCTCCTTCTAAACGATTTTTCACCACTATGGATATAACATTTTATGAGCAGGATTCCTATTTCACTCAGGCTGAAATTCAGGGGGAAACATGGAGTGATTTTCAGCCACAACAGGTATCTCCTCCTAATCTTCATTCTCAACCTTCGAATTGACATCTTGTTCGCCATTACTGCGCAGATCATCACACCGTGAATGCTCCCATTGATTCTCCCCTGTAGTACCTATGACTAATTCATCTACACCCACTTTAAACACTCTTCCCGAAAATACACCTACTCCAATTGTGAGTCTTCAAAAACACCACCACCCAAACAGCTTCGTGTCTATACAAGAAAAAAAGACATATCCCTGAGACTGTTTTGCAATCTGATTCTTGCCGAGAATTGGATTTGGGTCCAGCTGCCGAAATGGAAGAAGAAATCAGTAAGTCCACTACTCTAGATGACTTTCCTATTGCTATTAGAAAAGGGGTTAGACAGTGCACCAAGCATCCTATTGAAAAATTTACTGGTTATAATTCTTTGATGCCGTCTTTTCAAGCATTTACAGCAACTTTGGATAAAGAATGAGTTCCCACAAGCATAGCTGAAGCTCTAAAGGATCCAAAATGGAGAAGGGCTGTTGAAGAGGAAATTTGTGCACTAGAAAAAAATGCTACTTGGACCATTACAGACCTTCCTCAAGGAAAAAAGGCTGTCGGCTGTAAATGGATCTTTGCTGTAAAGTATAACTCCAATGGCAGTATCCAACGATACAAAGCTAGACTAGTGGCCAGAGGTTTCACGCAAACATATGGGATAGACTTCACAGAAACTTTTGCACCTGTGGCAAAGCTTAACACTATTCGAGTACTCCTAAGTTTGGCTGTAAATTGCGATTGGAAATTACACCAACTTGATGTAAAAAACGCATTTCTTAATGGCAAGCTTGAGGAAGAAGTCTATATGCAATTGCCACTGCTCTCAAAGTCTATTGAAGGTAGCAACAAGGTTTGCAAGCTCAACAAGTCTCTATACGGGTTAAAACAATCACCCGAGCTTGGTTCGAGAGGTTCACTAAAGTCATTCTTCAAAACGGCTACAAGCGGTCCTTGCCGATCATACGCTTTTCATCAAGGTAACTTCTACAAATAAGAAAGCTATCCTAATTGTGTATTTGGATGACATCATTCTTACTGGAGATGATGAGGAAGAGATTAGCAATTTGAAGAAGTTGTTAAACAGGGAATTCGAAACCAAGGACTTGGGAAAGCTAAGGTATTTCCTAGGAATGGAGGTGGCAAGATCAAAAGGACTTGTGATCAACCAGAGAAAGTATGTACTTGATTTACTCAAAGAAACTGGTTTTCTTGGCTGTAAGCCGGCTGATACACCAATGGAGGCAAACTTGAGATTCAATAAAGAAGATGGGTCCTTAGTAGACAGAGAGAAATTTCAAAGGTTAGTTGGGAAATTAATCTACTTATCCTTGACAAGGCCAGATATAGCTTTTCCCGTAAATGTGATAAGTCAACACATGACTAATCCTACTGAAGAGCATATGGCAGCAGCAAATAGAATTCTCAAGTACTTGAAGAAAACTCGGGACACGGATTAATGTTTAAGAAGACACAAGACAGAATCATAAGATTTTTACAGACTCTAGTTGGGCTGGAGATCTCACTCGAAAGAAGATCCACTAGTGGGTACTGCACTTTTGTTTGGGGTAACCTTACAACTTGGAGAAGTAAGAAACAATCTGTTGTTTCAAGAAGTAATGCTGAAGCTGAATTTAGAGCACTAGCTTTGGGGATATGCGAAGGAATTTGGCTACTTAAATTACTAAAAGAACTTGGCACAAATCAGAGGATCACTTTGAAGTTTTGTGTGATAATCAATCGCCATTCAGATTGCCAGAACCCAGTTCAACATGACCGAACAAAGCATGTTGAAATTGATAGGCATTTTATAGCTGATCAAGTCAACAAAAAGACAGCCACTCTTTCTTACATTCCTTCAGAAGGACAGATTGCTGACATTCTTACCAAGGCTTTGCCAAAACCTGTGTTCAATAAATTCCTATTCAAGCTGGGATTATACAATGTATATTCTCCAGCTTGAGGGGGAGTGTAAGAATATTCTGTAAATATTTTAGGAATATTTTGTAGATATTTTCTTTTATTAAAATCCCTTATTTTAAGGGATCATATCTCCTATTTAGTATCTTTCCTAAACTTAAAGTTTCCTAAAGTAGTGTCATAGGTTATATATAAAAAGTTGTAATATGTTCTATTCAGATTTGAACTTTGATTCCTACAAATACTCTGAATTCTACATAAAACTTTAATACACTCCAATCATAGTGTGTATTATTTAATATTTTTCTTAATCATCAAGCTCTTTCAAAGAGGATATATACATAGGTTATGGAGTCACAATAAAATAAGATTATACCATGTATTAGTGATACGAAGATAATGAGTGAACTAAATTTGCACAAAACACATATGAAGCTGCACACCCAAATATTACCTGAAGAATCAATTTCTTTGACTCAACATCTGAAAGAGGGGAAACATAAAAGCTCATCAAAGTCTCTGGAATAGAGCTCCTGATATATAACCAAGCATCATCCTCTAAATTAAGCCCAGCATAGGCTAGCCGAAGTATCCAGAGCCGCTTTGCCTTGTAGTTAACAGCACTGCTATGGAAAAAATCATGGAACAGGGGTATTTGCTGCAAACACAAATGAACCATACAAAGAGTTGACTAGCCTATATAGAAAATTGGAAAAGAGAGTAGTTTAAAGAAGCATATTTTACAAAAAGATTTTAGCATTTTATAGAACTTATTTAGGTGATGAACAAGTACCTTTATATTCACCCTAGAAGAGTCCATCAACAGCTTATTTAAGGTTGAATAATGCTCATGCAAAGTGTCCAACAAAATCAATGATGCCTCCGAGGCAAAAAGGGCTATAACAGAAGGGATTCTTTGCCATGGCTCTTCTATTCCATTTTGCATATACATCAACAACAGGTGAAGTCGAATAACATCTTTTTTCTTCTGACACCCCTGATATGATTAATTAGAACTTTAGATAAACAGTACTTTACCAAACATTCCATGCAATTTAGCACAAAGATGCAAAATATTTAATCAGTAAAACATAATATCATATTGATACTATCTAGGCCAATTAACAGCTTCAGTTCTAGTCTACATTCAATTACCAATGTTTAGCAAATCCACTTCCAGAAAGAATTAGTTAATAGGGGGAAATCTCATCATTTCCAATCTTCATGCACTGGGGAAGCATCATCAAACAGGCAAATTTTGAGCCTCAGAGGAACTTATAGTACAAACTACCCAGGAGCAGTTTAATTATTAGAAGATAGGTTTATCAGTTGAACTTGTGTTCGTTATTTTTCGAAGTAATTCTGGTTCTTTTTGTTGTTGATAAGCAAGATATTTGAATTATGTGAACTTCATCAGACCAACCATACAACCAGAAAATAAAGATATGAGAATAAAATTTGCTTTCTGCAACAGTAATTGATACTGATACCAAAACATTAAAAATCCAGTACCTCCAGTGAAATCTTGAATCTTGCAAGAACTTCATATGCCAATTTTCTCATCCCAACATCAAGAGAAGACATACCAACAAATGCAACAGCAAGCAAGCCTAAACCAGCGAACTCCACTGGTTCAATATAGCCAGCTGACAAGCTATGAATTGAAAAGTGCATAATAAAAACAGGATCATACCGCAGAATTTTTCCTGTACCAGGAGAACGTAGCTGCAAACATTGAAATAATAAAAATTGTATTATAGAATAACCATACGATATAACACAAATGGTAGAGCTACAGAACAAAATTCAAAACATAGAACCCAATAACTAAAGATGTACCTCAATCACGTCCATAAGACTATCAGTTTGAAACTCGTTCAAGGATATATGCTCTTCAGTGGCAGTTCTATCATAAGGGAAATGCAACACTGTTGCAGCAGATACGTTTGGGTCAACTGGAAGATTCTCCCTATACTTAATTTTTCGACCTTCTTGAACTGCTTCAGTATCAGTCATGGTATCAGTAGAAGCACCATGCTCCAGCAGGTGTTCTTTTTTTACTTTTGTAGCAGCACTGCCCCAAAGGTAATCCGTTTCTGTAATATATTCAGATCCAGATGAATGAAATGACTCAATCACATTCATCAGATTGTATATCTCCAAGTCAATGTCACCAAGTGTAGCACCATAAGAAGACAACAGCAACAAATGCAATTCTTTAAGGTTTATGCCATTATCATTTCCAGAATCAAAACCGGACTGGAGAAGTATTCTCAGTATCTTAAGAATTTCTAACTGCTTCATACACATTTCAGCTGTCTCCTGGTCATCCTTGCCATCCATCATATCTGAAGGGATAGGAGGGGTAACAAGCAACCTCAGAATACTGGACAAAGGCCTAAAAAATGTACCAGTCTCCGACAGAGATGATTTAGAGATAGAGTGAATCATAGGGCCAAACTGAGAGTGACCAAGCAACATTTGAAGGCATAGAACACGTGAAAATTTTCCCTCTGACAGCAATAAAAGGATGCTTCTTAGAATTCTCAGTGTTTTGGAATCTTCAAATCTGTGGAGGAGAGTGGATCTCATTAATTGTTCTACAAAAGGAATAGATTGCAACTGAATTAGATAGCTATGCATTTTGCTGGTCAGTTGAAGAATACTTCTCAAGATGAAAACTTCGAAACATCTGTACAAGCATAGGCAATCCCCACCACTTGCTATTATTGATGTTGAATACTGAGGAACTAAAGGTAATTTCTTAACCATCCATTGCCATGCACCCACTAAAGCATTTAGAAAATGCTTTCTTGATGAGTCCACTTTATTAGACCCTGATATTAATGAGGCTTCCTTGAAGCCTTCATCTGCTTCTTCAGGCATAAACAAAAGTTTATCATCTTCTGGAAACAACAGCATCCTGCAGAACGATATTTTGGCTATAACTTTATTAATATGATTCAATGACTTGTTAACTGAATTAAAATCCATTTCAGTTGCATCACACTCAATCAGTTCTTCAGGTGTAACAGAACATGCAAAAATGGAATTAAAGAGCTCCAATCGCTTTTTCAGTTTCAAGGAATCTCCACTTAAGAGAAAGTGATATCTCAACATGTGAATTGATTTCCTGAGAAGACTTCCATCAACCAGATTAAATAGTTCTTCAGCAGAAGATGGCAAGGTCTTGCTGTAATCCTCCTCAAATATATCTCTAGACACAAAGCTCTTCCAATGCATGAAACCGTTCAACAGAATCCTCGAATAAAAAGATGGTATACTTTTAAAATGCTGATAAAAATGCTTCTCAAATTTCACAAAAGCAGCATTTACCAATGACAAAGCAGCAGGAAGAAGCACCATATAATCCTGATCTGAGAGGGCATAGATAGAGACTTCTTCCATCAAAATACCATTGGAAAGAAAATTTTTGTTTAAGATGCTTAAAAATAATTGCCCAAAGATTGACAGATGCAGGGGACTCATCTCAATAACAAGATGCAACAGTTTAGCTTTTACAGTGCTGGTCCTACAAATACAATGAGAAACCATTTCTACAGGAGTGCTGATTATAGCCCTTGACATTGCTATGCTTGATGGATGAAGTTCACCATGATGCATGGTTTTTTGCCTATACACAGCACTAACAGCTCTTAGTAAGCACGAATCAGCAAAATCTAATTTGAAATTACAGGCAATTTTACAAGCTTTAACATAAATATCCTCCAAAAGGTTTACATCAAAAGTCTTCTCTTCCACTTCCCATAAGAAATCATATGGTATACTCTTTATTAGAGGCTGCTGCAAATACGTGGACAGAACTTCAAAAGCACCAACAGCAATTGAAAAACTAACAGACAGAGCCAACTTTACATGAAATTTTTCAACTGTCAGTTCATTCACATCAATTCTGCTAAACATCCAATGCCCCAAATCAAGAAGCTCAAAAGGGGATAAAGATTCAATCAAAGCATGTACAGCACAAAATGATGAGAGAAGTGGCTGCAAATTTCCGCTAGCAATGCACAAATCAAACCTGTCCCTGATGTCTAGAAAGAGCCTTTGTACCAGGGAACTGAAAGCCCTTCGAAATGTCCTTTTTGCTCCATCATCAATGACAGAATAATGTCTTCTGGAAACAGTTAAGTAGTAGTCCAATGCTGCAGTCAACAGATCGAGGACTTGACGATCTAATTTAGGAAGTCTTTGCCTAGATAAACTCAGAAAATTATCCAAAGCATTCCCTAAGAGTCCTGTTGCCATTTGACTCTCCTCCTTATTCCAGCTCAATGGGCAAGTCAGAGATGACATCACTTCAGGATGACATAAGATGGTTTCTGCCACTTCTCTTATTGTTTCTACTGACAAATGAACCTCACTATCCGTTGAACATTCAAACTCAGGCTTTAAAGCCAACAGTTGCGAAAACATGTTCTTAACAAGAATCAAACATGTATCAGAAAGTTGTTCCAGTTCAGTTAGTTGTTTGTTTCTATAAAAAGGACGTACATGATAAAGCCAAAATAATACAAGGCGCAGACAGGAAATGAGATAATCACTAGTCCATTCTGACCTTTTAGCCAAAAGCAAGTCCTGTATTTTGGAGTGCTCAGATAAATAAAGGGCATGAATGCTTATAAGTGAAGAAAATAAAATGTGAAATGGAACCTGCTTCAAAAGCAAACCAAATGCTGTGGCAGCTGATTCTATCGTATCAAAATCAATGTTAGAGGACATTCCTTCAGCATCATCATTGCCTTTTTGATGGATCATCATCAAAGCCAATTCCAGACCAGGAAAAAACACTTCAGGCCATAAATTAGAAATGCTAACGAGAAAATTTTGCTCACTAAATATTACTGATGACAATAGAGGGACAGCTACTCCAAGCTTCAGAGAAATAGTCATTACCAAAGGGAAATTCATTAATAGATCCTCCAGTGTTGCACATAGCATTGCAGAATAAAAGGCTTTAACTATTCCAGTTACTTCACCACCATGCTCATTTGTAATAATTTTTTTCACTTCGCCAAGTGTATTTGCAAAAGAACTATCATTAGCGATGGCAGTTTTGTCAACTGAAAGGAAGTATTGAGGTTGTTGATGCAATGCATTTTGAGAAAAATATAATAAGCTCTTCAATGGCCTCCACTCACATAAGAAATCCCCAGAATCGTAAACCATGGAATGCTGATCACCAAGTCCCTTGGATAAAACTGACTGAATTAAATCAGACAATAATCCCGCATCTACCTATCAAATTTCAGAGGTCTTAATAAATAAAAGTTAGAAGTATTCAAGCATTAATTAAAGCGTAAAATCTGTACCTGTATCTGCAAGACATACTTCAATGTATTGCATACATACAAGGATATCATGGACTTCTCAGATAATGAAAAGGTTCCAGATGAGGAATTGAGCAATCTTAGACACTTATTGAGGGCACATATAGTGAGAGGGCTAAAGTTAGGTGATATACCTGCACCTGCACAACATAAGTAGTGGGTTCAGTAAATAATACTACCGCTTATCATGAACTTTGAGGAAAAGAAATATCTTGAACCACAATCAAAATCTTTTACCAACTTATTCCAGATTAAAAAAACAGATTTATTTTCAAACTTATTAGCAAAGTTGCCATAATTTTAAAATTTTATCAGTGGCACAAAATCTGACAGTCTCAAAACATCTAATATGTCAAACCCTTAAATAATTCTTCACTATCTGTTAAGTATATGATATTTTAACTATCAATATTGCTGCTTGCAGAATCCAAAGAGCGGATGCTCTTACAATAAATGTAACAGCTTTTTCAACCTCAGATAAGCTGTTACTGCCCAAAATAAAGAAGATAAAAGGCAGCAATGCTAATCTAGCCATTCAAGCTTATCCTTGTTTCAAAGAAGTTTTCAATAAACTGAACAGGAAGAACGACTACTTTGCATGAGCTAAATATTAAAAATAACAAGAACAAGGAGAGCAATAACAAAACTAAGCAAAGAATGAGTCCAGAATACACTAGTTCATTATCTATTCTGTTTGTAATGCCATAAAGTTACCAAACTGTTTAACTTGGCATAAGTAATTGTAAAAGAAAAAAAACAATAAGCTCATGGTGTCTCTCACAAATATTTGAAATAGTTAAAACATGGACCAATTTTGTTCACATAAAATTCCTTAAATATTGGAAGAGACAGGAAAACATAAAGTCCCAATTTCATTTCATCAATCAACACTTCAACAAGCAATTTCAATGTCAAACAGCTTAAAGCAATATAGAGATTGAAATTTAATGAGCTATCAGTAGAAGCATAAAATATACAACATTCCCCATATCTCTTTTTGTTTGTTTCCACTTTGTCTTTCATGGAGATTGTCAGGAAAAAGAAACACTTGAATTTAGTGCATATTGTATTAGAGTTATAAAAACTTCAATAACATTCATTTTCAATGCCATTCAATACAAAAAGGTGAAAAACATAAAAATAAAAGTTGCGAAAAACAAATTAGGAATAAAGAGTCTCGAGTGTTCAAAAATGGAAAGGAATACAATTCTGGGACATCCCACAAGGAAAGCTAAACAAGAAAATCAATTAATTGCTATTAGTAGCTACAAATTTGATTTACAAAACTCTGCACACAACCGAAACAATATAAGGTCAACAAAAGCAAATAAAATACTAGTTACCTTTAAAGCCTTTTAAGCAGGATATATGTTGCCTAACAATATCCCAATGTTTGAACAGATTATTCCCAATGGTAGAAATTGCATCACCTAAGAATGAGATAACAACTCCAGACAGACTCTGAAGCACTTCTACTGCTTGCATCTGAATAGGTGATTTAGTTCTAAGATAACCTGGCAAAAATAAGAACCATGCATCAATCTCACACAGGTTTCTGTCAAAGGCACCAGTACTCAACATAGCAGCTCTTGCCAGAATATATGCTTGATTCTTTATCTCACTATTTGGTGAGAGTATTAGCAAGT
The DNA here is from genome assembly GCA_025698465.1 of Gossypium longicalyx. NCBI lineage: Eukaryota > Viridiplantae > Streptophyta > Magnoliopsida > Malvales > Malvaceae > Gossypium > Gossypium longicalyx. Next base: position 25,479,383 of record CM046999.1, read on the forward strand.
TAATGAACGTCTGTAGATGCCTGTACATCAGTAACGGGATACTATTAGATTTTCCATTCCCTGGAGACCATCCTATGTATTCAATTAGCAAAGAAAGAAGAGAACACTGCAGATTTATGGGTAATGCTGATGGATTGCTCAGAAGATTCATGAAGAAATCAAATGATCCCTCTAATATGGTTGGTACAGCCCGCTGCATTAAAAAAAAAAAACACTATTTCAGAATTTATGGTATGGATCAATCACTTAGAATACAGAATTTAAAAAAAAAAATTCTTAATCTTCCATTTTTCCTCAACACTAATACTCTAATATTATGGCATGGAGCTAATCCATGGCACTCATTTGGTGCCTAGATTAGAAATTTCATCATGCAAAAGAATCCTTCTAAGCAAAATTAAACATACATTAGAATATATGCTCCGCCAGTTGAACAAGTGTATCGTGTTAATAGATCTCGCAAACAAGGTTCTATGAATAGAAACATAGAAGATACATATTCTAAAACCGGAAACTTACGAGATATATCTTGAGAGTGTCAATGAGCTTAGAGTAGAAGTACATCTCCACATCTTTTAATTCCATAAAAGGGCTGGAGTTGAGGCATAAACCCCAAATTTCTGAAATGACATTCAAAAATTCCTTTTCTGTGTCCAACTCATCTGTCATATGATCATCTGCAACCATGTCATGATCTTCAGGCATGGAAATGTCAGGAACTGAACTTATTCCACCTACAATAATGTCTGAATCCTCCTTTGGAGCACCACCTTTCAATTTCTTTGAACTGCTATTTTCTGGAAATTTTTCTAAACCAGGTTTCCTCTTCAAAGAAGACTTAGGAGTTCTACCATGACTACCCAGAGAAGAAAGTAGTGTCAACAAGACCTGTGTATCAGGGAGCAAAGTTCGGACCTCATTCTGAACAGCTTGCTTCAGCGATACCCAACTTTCCATCATCTGATTTCTCACACAAGAAATGTGGTTCAAAGAACTGACAAAGGAATCCAACAACTTCAGCGCCTCCAAAAGGAGCCTTAAGGCTCCATGCTTCACAAAAAAATCAGAGTGAAGCAAACCCTTGGTGACTACAGATCTGCTGAGTGGACGAGGACATATGCAATTAACAATGTCCTGCACGTCTGCACTATCAAACGAAGGTGGATCAGATTTTCCATCAAGGAAACCAAATGGATTTCCCATGGCCACTGATGAGATCAAGCTTGCCGCCAGAGAAATAGTAGAAAACCTGCAAGTGCCTTGCTTATCATGTATAAATGAAGTAATATTAACAAAGATGAAAGGCAGGATATTATGAAAGTGTTGAGGAAAACTGACCAAGTAGGTGATGCATGATCTTCAACACTATATGGGAACTCATTCATATAAGCTGCAGCCAAGGATGGTCTCCCCTTAAGAGTAAAAAGAAGTAAGTCCTTATGGTAGCTGACCTCTGTTGCTTTTAGCTTTTTCATGACACCTAATAGTCTCGTTGGATTACCCTTTAATGGGTTAGGTTTTCTATCTAAATCAGGCATCAACCCATTACTAGGATCAGTGCAAACCATGAGAAGAACACTGTAGGCCAGTTCTGCAGCAGCCCCACCATTCTCCCTCCCAGAAATGTTCACCAGTTGCTCCAAAGTAACACTGCCAAAGAGCACGCTCCTAAGACCAGGCGGCACTAATGACTCTTTTATGAGTACCCTATCACGCAATGTAGCCAAAATATACATAATAGTTTCATCATCATCATTCCCAAGGCATCTCAATACACCAGAATACATATCCCTTTGTTGCAAGACCCACCTCAATAACCCTGGCTTCCCCATCTCCAAAAATGACATAGCAAACCCAACAAATGACCTTCTAGTCGAATGCTTTTTCTTATCAATCTGCTTTCTTCTTTTATACTCAGAAAGCTTGTGAAAACCCTGGAGTTTGAAGTCAAATTTCTTTGCAACCTCAGAAGCCAACCAGGAACCACGCCTGACAACTGAACCCATCAACAAAAGTGCAGCATTTTGACGTTTCCCATCTTTACTATTCAATTCCTTATAAACATCCTCCAACTTTTCATCAACAATCAATCTAGCAAACTTATCAAGCACCCTACTCACACCCAATTTATCATTATATCTTCTCCCATCAGGATGACACAAAATAGCCGAAATCAATGAAAAAACATAGGACATTCCAGGTTTTCCCTGTCGGAGCTTCCAAGCTTCTAGAAGCTCCGACAAGGACGGAGAAGTTTGGACATAGTAACGAAGCAATTCAGCTCCAGCATCACTTTTGAGAAACTTAACAAACTCTTTGGTAGCATCTGAAAACAATTTGATTTCAATAGATTTAATCTTATGCAACAATTCATTCAGTTTAGCTTGAAGGGGCAACTGAAGAACAGCTGTTTTAGTAACCCCTTCCTCTTGCTCTCCCTCAAACTCACTTTCAGTATCATTATCACCTCCCATTACTGCAACTAAAGAATACCGAAATAAATAAACAATGGAAATTATTCTAAATAAAATGTCATTATTAGAAAAAAAAAAGTCCAGTTTTTACATATATTAATTAGTCAATTTAACAAAAATCCAAAGTCCAAACATCGAAGAAATCTCAAAAAGAAAAAAAAAATTATATACCTTGCTTGCTAGAGGCAGAAATCGCTTCCTCCATTAAAGGGTCAAACGAAAAAAAATACTAGAAATAAACGGTCATTAGGGTTTAACAGAGAAGGGTTTTAGGTTTTTTTTTTTTTTTTTCTTTCGACAATAAGGGGGTTATTTTTTAATTGTTATTATTTGTTGGGTTGGGAATGCGTGTACTTTTTATGGGCCAAAGTAAATTGTTATGTTTCAAAGGTTTACGGTTTATACTTAAATTTTAAGACTTTATATTTTTTTATTTAAAAATTTTAATCTTTTAATTTAATTTCTCTCTTAAAATTAATGATACGACTGTTATAAAAAAATTTTATCATCAACATTAATAGTTTTTGTCATTATAATCTTTACCCTTTAAAAGAATTTAAAATTAATTTTTGTTTCATATTTTACATAAAAATTATAATTTTTAAAAAATAAAAAATTATGAAAAATAAAAAATTATGAAAAATAAAAATTCAAAAAATAAAAATATAAAAAAAATCAATTTTTAATGTTATCTAAATTGGACCAAATTAGCCAGTTGAACAAATTGGACCAGGAACCGACTAAAGTATCGATCTAGCTAGAGGTAAAAAATTAGTTGACTCACGAACTAGTACGAAATGGTTGAACTGGGCTAAAAAACTCAGTTGAATTATTAGTTGAGCCGATTTTCGAACTAGTTTGACCAATTAGTTCTCAGAATTACTAGTCCAATTGGGTCAAAGCAAATAAAATATTAAAATATAAAAATAAATATTAAAAATTATAAAAATCGGTTCAACTATTAATTCAATTAATTTTTTAGGCCGATTCAATCAATTCGTACTGGTTCAAGGGTCAATTAATTTTTTACCTCTCACTGGACCAAAACCCCAATTGGTTCATAATCCAGCCAATTCGACTAGTTTATCTAGTTTAAAAAACATTAAATTTTGAAAATAATTATAATTATAATTTTTTTTATTTTGTTAAAAGAGTTTTTATTCTTTTTTCCCAATTTTTTTTATTTTTAAAAAAAATCATATTTTTATGTTTGTTGTTTAAATATGAAAATAATAAGTTTTTAAATTTTTTTAAAAAAATTTACGTATTTTTAAAGATTATGGATTAAATTGATAAAATTGTAGAGTTGAGAGCTAAAAAGTTAATTTACCTTCTTATAACAGACACATCATTAACTTTAACAGCAAAATTAGATAGAGAAATCAAAATTTTTAAATGAAAAAAGAACTAAAGACTTATCCTAATAAATAAAATTAAATTATCAAAAGTATAACTCTATATTTAGATTCAAGTCAGTAAAAAAAAAAAAAGAAGAAAGGAAAGGAAATTACATTCTTTTGTTTGGATATCTAAAATGATAGGGGAAGAGAAAGGAAAAGATTAATCACGACCTTCATTTGGTAAAATCAAGTGATATATATATATATATATATATATATATATATATATATTATATTATATTTTTCAGTTATACCCTTTCTAACTAAAATTGAAATTGTTATGTATCATGAATAATTTTAAAATTGATTGTATTAAACAATTTTTAAAGTTAAAGAAAACATTTTAGTTAAAAATATTGTAAAAGTTTAATTGCTATTAAATTTTAATTTAGAAAATATTTTGAGGACCTAATTAATAATTATCTAAAAGACTAAAATAGTTATTTAACTAATTTTAAATATGATATAGGTGAGGATGATGATAATAGCCATTAAATTGTTATAATTTTAATTAAAGAATATAAATGTTAAATTGAGTAAGGAAACCATGATTAATTAAGCCTAATTAACTAACTAATCCTAGAATATATATTAGATGATAGTGGAAAAAATCACCAAAACCCATCATCTTCTTCTTTGGTGGTTGAAAAAGAAAAGAAGAAAACTTTCTTTTTATTTTCTTGGCAATTTGATCCAAAATTCATAAGGTAAGCATGTTTTTTTCTTGAATAATTATATGGCTTTTGAATTATAGGAGTTTGATTTAGCTAGCTCATATGTTAATTTCTTCAATTATTAATATATGTTTAGCAAGTTGTCATTATAGAGAAATTGATGAATTCAAGCTTGAATTTGATGAGATTATAGTTAGTAAGTTTGGATTATGATAAGGACCAAGTTAGAAATTAGTAAGTTTGGATTATGATAAAGACCAAGTTAGAAATTAAGTTAAGTTTGTTAGAAGATTTTGTGACATTTGAGACTAAATTGAATAAATATAAAGTTTTCATGAAATTATACTATAGAAAAACGGTTCCTAATGAAAGGATGTGAAATCGGATTTTGATCCAATGTTAAATATCGAAACATATGGGTATTTCGGTTATAAAGACTAAAATGAATGCAAAATATGTTGATTATGTGTTTTAATGTGATTTGGATGTGAAGTGATATTGTTTTTATAATTAAATAATCGAACGTAGCTAAAGACAACATTGAGCAGTCTAGAGAGAAAGGAAAGGCGAGAGTCATAAACGAGTAACGAAATTATAGTTTGTACTTCTATTATTCGAATTCAATATATATACATACATGTTTCGTTGAAAACTGGCTACTGAGGCAAGAATCCTTCTTGTCTTATAATTAGGAAAGTATATAGTGTGATACAAAACGTATGAATTATTTGAGACATGTATGGTATACATCGATAGAATATGAAAATATGATATGTGAACATGTATATGATGTGTAATTGGAACATTGGTTACTCTATTAATTGTCTTGGGTAGAGGAGTTGGGTATAGTTGGCATGTCACATGATTGGATTTGTGTACAGGTGTAACACCCCTTACCTGTATCCGACACCGGAATAGGGTTCGAGGCGTTACCAGACTTAAACATAAACATTCATATAAAACTGAGTCATAAAATTTCGTGCCAATTTAAAACTTTTCAATCACATGCAAATTTTCCCTTATAAGGGTCTATAAGACTCGAAACATACATCAGAAGCAGTTCGGGACAAAACCGAGAACCTTTGGAACCTTTAAAACACTTAGAAAATTTTCTTGTTTTGGAGAGTCACACGCCCGTGTGAGTAAGCTGTGTGGTCACACACGCCCGTGTGGCTTGGGACACGCCCGTGTGCTTAGACCGTGTGGCGAATTAAAAATAAATGAATTTTCATAAAATGGTGCAGACTTCACACGGCTAGAATACACGTCCATATGGGTAGGTCGTGTCTCTCACACAGCGAAGACACATGTCCGTGTCTTAGCCCGTGTGTTTACTACTAGGCATACTGACTTGCAAAACTAAGGTACAAGGGACACACGGCCAAGCAACACTCCTATGGGGCTGACCGTGTGTAACACACGGCCTAGACACATGCCCGTGTGTCTACTCGTGTGGGCATTTTAGAGGTTAATTTCCAAGCTAATTGCCACCCTCAAACACTCATTTACTTAAACATGTTTCATAGCATGCAACACAACCTATTTAAACACTCAAATATTCAATATCATGGCACTATCATGTCTTCTTAGTGTCATCTTATTTACACTTTCTATTAGCCATACAATTTAAAAATATTCCACACCAATTTCATGCATAAACAAGATTAGTCATTTTAATTCCAAGTTACAAACTCTTTACTATGATCGTCTCAAGTCATTAAGTCATCCCTTAATTTCAAGCATCTAATTCACATCTCACCATATACCCATCAAACAATCACATAACACATCGTCAAGGCATTAACACATGCATGCATGAACAATTAGATTTCACAACCCAATAATCAAATATAAGCCATATCTCATGGCTATTACAAAATGAATCATCAATATTATAGGCCTTTACAATTCGACCAAAATAACATGACACATATCACAAAAAAAAAAACAAGTCCCCTATACATGCCATATTCAAAATATCAAATTCACTATACCCAAATGTTCTTTTGATAGTGTGATCGAATACTCCGATTGCTTCTGATCCCTGAGTTAGCTTGGCGGAACTGCAAAGGATGGAAAGGAAATGGGGTAAGCAGTAAAGCTTAGTAAGTCCATAAGCAAATAATATGTAATGAGAACAAGCAGATATTATACAACATCATGATAGCATAAATATAAAGATTGTTCATCATTCAAACCTTTTTGGACTTATTCATTATGTATATATTTCCTTATCACGAATCATCATTTACCAAGGTATTACTCATAAGTGTAGCGTACATACCTGTACCATTTCGTAGTATAGCATACAACCATACCTTCTTTAATATGCCATCCTTGGGACTTTCATTACATCATCCATTGCATTACCCGTTGAACACTCGGAATAATATTGGATACGCGAAAAACCTTGCACCTGAGTGCCACATACACATACGTAGCCAAAGCTACCTCAAAACATGTAACGCTCGTAATAGAGCAACTCACGGGCATGTTCACATAAGTTGTTGGTCAAGGCGTAACTACACGGGCTGGTCACACAAGCTGTCAGGTATCCGACACACTCAGGACTACCTACCACCAGTAGGACACCCAAGACCAGCGCCTGGAACCAAATTACATGTGCCATAAACATCATGAACTCAGACCAACTCAATGAGCTCAAATGTCACATATATCATGAACTCAGACCAACTCAATGAGTTTAGATCATATACTTTTCTAGTGACATCTCACTTGTATCCTAAACTATTCCTAAGGTTCAAACGGGATTCTTCCTCCCATGTACATAACATCTTAACCGCACTTGCTCGTAATGTCGTGGATAATGAACATAATATCATTCATACTTTCATAACCACCATTAGGCACAACATCCATAATGAAAATAAAATATTTACCATACAATATCAATACATCAAAATATGCTATATTGTCACATTATTTACACATGTACTTACCTTGGTACAAAACGATGAGAAACGAGCCTATTCGTCGTAAACTTTATTATTTCCTCGATCAAGACCCGAATCACGTTTTTCTTAATCTATAATGCCAAATTTAACTTGTTTAATAATCACATTGTTCAAATAAATCCATAATTCATACTTCAGTAAAATTACCTTTTTACCCTTAACTTTTCACTTATTTACAATTTAGTCCCTAGGCTCGTAAAATGAAATGCATGCATTTTCTTTGTTACCCAAGCCTAGCCGAACTTTCCTTGTACTCATAACATCCCATACTTTTCATCAAAATTGGATTTTTATCACTTATTTTACACCTTTTACAAAATAGTCATTTTTAGTGGTTTTCATGAAAAATCACTTTGTGAAATATGTTTATCTTACACCAAACTTTCATTTTCCTCTATCAAACATCAAAATACATGTATGCCATACATGGGTAAATTTTTAAACATAAACCCTACTTCAAAATAAGGGTTGAAATAGGTAAATCAAGCAACGAGGACTTCAAAAATGTAAAAAAATTAAAAACGGGCTAGGGAACACTTACTATTGAGCTTGAAAATGTCAAAAACCCTAACTATGGAGTGCTTAGAATTTTCGGCAGCCACATGAAGGAGATAAGCACATTTTTGCTTTGATTTTCCCATTTTATTCTTTTATTTACCAAATGACTAAAATGCCCTTAAGGTATTCCTTTCAAATTTTTCCTATGCATGTCCATTTTTGTCCAAAATTATAAAAATTGGTCAAATTGCTAATTAGGATACTTTAATTTATAATCTAAAGCAATTTCATGCTTAACGCTTCTAGAATACAAGTTTTGCATATTATTCAATTTGGTCCCTAAGGTTCAATTGGACATTTTATGCATAGAATTTCTTCATGAAGTTTTCACACAAGAATGCATACATATCATGGACCTCATAATAATCATTAATTAATTATTTCTATCTGATATTTGTGGTCTCAAAACCACTATTCTAACTAGCCCCTAATTCGGGATGTTACAACAGGATTATACTATAACAGCCCGATTTAGACCCTATTCAGAATAGTGGTTTCAGGCCCATGAATCTGAGTCAAAAAATATTTAAAAATTATTTTCTGTGTTTATTATGTGTGAATTTATATGTGTTAATTTTTCGTGTTTTAATTTTATCGTTTGAGTGCCCGATTTAATAAAGGGCTTAATCACGTAAAATGAAAATTTAATGGTTGAATGTGAAAGTGCCTAATTGTTGTTGTATTTATAATATGAAGTATTTATGTTGCAATTAGGCCATTTAATTATAGCGTGGACGGTTGAGGACAACCATTATAAAGTTTCATATTAATTTATAAAGGTTAAAAATGTAAATGATGTATTAATATGTTATTATAATAAAACATAAAAATTAAAATAAGCATGCATAATGTTTTGTTCTTGCCGAATAATAAAAAGAAAGAAAAGAAACAAAACTTTCAAGGGTTCGGCCATAATCAAGCTTGATTCAAGGTAAGTTCTAGCTTAGTTTTTTATAATTTTTACGTTTTTGAGATCGTTGTAGTGTAATGTACAAAGCCCATGCTTGAATTTCTGATTTTGATGAATATTTTGAGTTATACCATTGATGAATAATTGAGCTTTGTGATGTTAGTTGATGAATTATGAAAGATATGTTTTGGATTAATATGTTTTGTATTGGAAGTTTTGATGATTTTAAGTAATTAGGACTAAATTGAAAAAAATAATAAATTGAGGGACTAAAATGTGAAATAAATAAAATGTATGGACTTGTATGAACATGGGTAGCATTCGGCCTAAGTATAGTTTGTGCAAATTTTGCATGTTTTGTGTTTTGTGCAATTTGGACTAAATTGTAAAAAGTGTGAAATGTCAAGGGTAAAATGGTAATTTGCCCATTTATATGTTTTTGGACTAAATTGAATGAAATTATGTTTGAATGAGTTTAATTTGAATATGTTTAGATCAAGAACCAAAGAAATCAGATTTGAATCGAGGGGAAACCAAAGTTGTTGATTAGTCGTTCTGTTTCGATTATCATTGTCTGAGGTAAGTTTATAAGCAAATAGATGTTGTTTATTTTAAATAAATATGAGTTTATTATGCTAAAATGAATTATGTGAAGTATATATGTTGTTAGCCAAATGTGTATATGCTGGGGAGCTATATTTACAAATTCGTTTCGACCGAGTTATGACGTCTGAAATCCCCATATGAACCTTAGGAATATCTAGGATACATATGTCATGATATAGGATTCCGATATGTGATGTACGAGTAAGACCATGGCATCAATATATGTGTGCGAGTAAGACCAAGTTTAATACGTTGGCATCGATATATGATTCTGATATATGTGTGCGAGTAAGACCACGTTTAATACGTTAGAATCGATATGTGATTCTGATATATGTATCGATTCTGATATATGTGTGTGAGTAAGACCACGTTTAATACGTTGGCATCGATATGTGATTCTAATATATGTGTGCGAGTAAGACCATGTTTAATACGTTGGCATCTATATGTGATTCCAATTTATGTGTGCGAGTAAGACCCTGTCTAGGGCAATGACATCGATATGTGATTACATGTAAGACCACGTCTGGGACGTTGGTATTGTACGATATGTGTGATTATCTGAGTATCCTATTCAATTTCGAATGGTTCAACGAGCAATGATAAGTTGTGATCAAATGTGTAAAACGAGCTAAAGTGACCAGGTATGTGATAGTTGATTACCTATTTGGAGATAAGGTAAGTTGATTATTTGAGATAGGATGCAAATTATACACAATGCTAATGTAAATATATGTGTATTTGTATGGTATATTCGGCCATATGTTATGCATAAATATGTGATACTAAAGTTTGATTCAAGAGTATATGCTTATGAGTGTATATATATATTCGGTTATATAATGTTACTATGGTTTTGAAATTGAATGTTACTTTGATAATAGATATATGTATATTCGGCCAAGGTAAAATTTATATATGAAAGTATATGTTGTATATGAAATTATAAGCTTGAAATTAAATGTGATTATGATATCATAAATTGGTTTGGTTAAATTAAGTTGATATCGTCATTGAATTATTTATTTGCTTATGACTTACTAAGCTATGATAGCTTACTGTATGTGTATGTTTGTCTCTGTTTTATAGATTTTGAAGTCAAGTTATGAGCTCAAGGATCGTCAGCCAAGTTTATCACACTATAGACTATTTTCGGTACCTTATAAGTTTGAAATTAGACCTATGGCATGTATAGGTTAGATTAGATTTGGATATATTTGATTTTAGTATGTGCATATATATAAGCCATGCGAAAATGGCTTGTTTATTTTGTTAAGTTCAGTTTCAAGGTTTAGACAAATTATGGTTATGTTTGGTTGTAGTTTTGATGTTTCGTCCATTACATATTTATATGTGAATCATGGTTGATATGCTTGCTAATGGTGATGAAGTTATGTCAAAGTGTATGTGTATGGTATATTTGGTATGATATGAAATTGAGGTAGGATATTTTTGTTGAATGATATGCAAGTTATATTAGTGATATGTATTAGGTAAATGATTATAATTTGAAGTATTAGTATTTGGTTATGTGATGAAGTTGATATGAATAATAATTATATGTTCTTGATCATTGGTTGTAAATGAGATTTTATGTATAATGAATAGATTGTGAAATGACCATGTCTTGATTCGACAAACAAGATGAATTAGCATTCAGTTAATGTTAGATAATTGGAGTAACATGTATTTGTAATTTGAAAGTGAGTTGTCTTGGCTTATAAGATTAAATCATCATACATATATGTTTATGTGTATTCAGTTTTGAAATGAAATATATAAGTGATGTTTTAAAGTTATTTATAATTTGGCTATAGTGTTTAAATCTTGTCATCAAGTGTTTAGTTATATGTTGAAGTTGGATTTGTGATATTGGACATACGTGAACTATGTTAGGCTATGAAAAATTTGGATTTTGAAATGTGGTTTTTATGACGATTTAAAATGGCATGCTTAAATGGGTAATTTGGTTTAGAAATGATAATGTAAGTGTATATGTATATATGGTTAAGGCATTGGAACTATAGTGATAAGCATGAGATTTGGTTTATAGCATATTTATATAAATATATTATATGTTGAATGTTATATAGAATGACCGAATATGAAATAATTTAGTTTGATTGTGTGTATGAAATTTTGGCATGAATAAGAGCATATAAAATTAGCATATGAATTATGTGTATTTTTAGTTGTTATTTGTGTTTAAAATGGCTTAAGATAATAAGGTTCTATGGGCCTGGTTTCGTGATTAGGAAAGAAGTACGTTTATTCTTAAGTCATGTTAGTTTAAACATAACTAATGTCGCATAAGTAAGTGATACTTAAGTTGTATTATGGTTCACATTGTTTGGGTATAAATGCACACTATGTTTGCTAATAATCAATAATAAATATTAGGTCATAATGTATAATAATCAAGGTTGCATTTTTGTGTGGATGTTAATTAGTTTTTAACATGTGAAAATGCTTAGATTATGAAATGTTATGTTTGATATTCAGCTATATGTCTGGTATATGTTGTGTAATGATTTAAACATATATTTGAATGAATTTTAAATATGCTAATGATAGTAATATAATAGTTTTTAAATTCAAAATTGAATAGGATAAGTGTTCTGATGAGTTTAAATTACGAAGCAAGAAATGTAGTAAATGTTTATTCTGAACCGTGCTATGTTCGGTAATGCCTCGTAACCCTAATTCAGTGACGAATATGGGTTAGGGTGTTACATATACTTTGATTTATACAAATGACGCATAAAGTGCATATTACACTTTGGACATTCGGTGATGTGCAAAGCATAATTTACTTTGGTTATACCAATGAGGCGTAGGGTGCAATTTTTACTTCAGATGTTCCAATGAAGCATTAGGTGTCAGATTGGCATGATGGTTGGATGATCCGTGTATCCGTCTTGAGTTTATGTCCGGTTAATAGGGATTATAAAATATGAACTTGTTATACGATATTTGATATAAAATGTAGGTTAAAATGATATATCATGTATATATATGAAAAGTGAAAAACCATGCGAATTGGTTTATACGAGCTTGAGGGTCGAAATGGTTATGAACAAATCAATAGATTCGATAAAGAATTGAGATAATGAAATGACTAAGTATGTTATGAAATGAAAGTGAATGTGACTTGTTGTTAGAAAGCATGATATGTTGTGTTCATATGAAATTGTCAAATGAGATAGTGCATAAATTTGGTACATGAGACATGAATAGGTAAATTGAAATGGTTGAAATTAAATCATGTATTGATTATGCCCTTGATATGTTATGTTTTTGTTTTATTGACTTGAATCATGAAAGTACCATTGAGTTTTATCGTTCAGCGTACGATTTGTTTATTTTGTACATAGGTGTTAGTAGATCTCAAGGTCCCAAAAAGTGAGGCAGCATCCAGATCACAACTCTTAGCTCAACAATGTTTTTTTATAGTTTCTTTATGTTTTCAATAAATGGCATGTACCTATTGTAACACTCTATACCTAGTCTGGTCACCCGACCTGAGCTATAAGGTATTACAACTGTAAAACATTAACATTGTTCACTATTACAACTGTAAAACATTAACATTGTTCACTATCCTGTCATAAATATCCAAACAATTCATTTCATAATTAATGTGACACCCCAAACTCGACCAGGACGGACCGACCCGAATTTGAAGCGTTACATTAGCCATTTAAGTTACTCTCTGGCTAACGACCACCTAAGACACACCCCAACCTTATAACACCTCAATCTTATCTAATTATTAGTTATTTATTAATGCGGAAGCAAATTATGAGGCAATTTTAAACTTTTCCTAGGTAATTTAACATAAGGGCATATTTGTCATTTTACCACCTATGGTAAAACTAACTTGATCTTAGATCTAAATGTTTACCAACCTTCTTTTAGTCATCATTATGCAAGCCTAAAAATTTCAGCTTAAATTGAGTTCGTTTGTTATGTCTAATTCAAGTTTTACTATTAGGGACTAAATTGTAACAAATACAAACTATCAGGACCTATTATGAATTAAAAATTAAGTGTGTTTCTATCAAATTTTACCCATTACGAGACTAATCCTAAAATTTTACCAAGTTTCCTTATCATCTAGGGCTCTAAGTAGACTAATAAAATTTTATGACTAAATTGTAACTTAAACAAATTAGAATACCAATATAAAAAAAGACAAAAAATAAACCCCCAAAAACGCATACAGTCGTGTCCCCTAGACTATGTGTCATTAAATGATCGTGTTCATGTTGCGAAAAACTTTTTGGCAGATCGCACACGCCCATGTATGATAGCTCTAGTTTCCACAAGCCAGTGTCACTTACCCACACGCTCATGTCACTTACCCGCACGCCCGTATGCAACCCCTCACACGCCTGTGTGAAAATCACTGTACCTATTTTTATGAAAAACTTGTTTTAAAACCCGATTTTGCCTATTTTAATGGCCAATTAAACACGATTTAACTACGATCAATTGAATTTATTGAAATTAATTAAGCCTCAATTATATAGAATTAGGCAATCAATTTCATGCACATCAAACACTGAATAAATCATACAAGTGGCATACCTTAGTCGATAGTAAACCACTCCATGGAAGCTTTAATTAAACAATCGTTAGTATAAGTTTCATGCTTCACACACCGTGTTATCAAGCAACAATACACCGTAAATCATTCAATAATTAAACTCAAACATGCTTCAAAATTATTATAAAATCATCCAAATTAAATGTCCAGTGTCCAAAGTCCAATTACAACCAAAATCAAAATAATTCCTAGGAGTTCCACAATGCCCGATTACAATCTCTAAAATGTGTAATAAAGTCTCTACCAAGCCTAAATCTCTTGGAACTCTCTCGCTCGGCTCCTCAACTCCTCAAGCCCGACAATTATCTATACAAATTATGAGGGTGTGAGCTTTAAAAAACTCAGTAAATGTTAATAGAAAACAACTAGTAAATTAACATCCAATTCATGCTTAATTCACAACCAATCATTCACCAATTGTTAGCCAAAATAATTAAGCATGTCAATTTAATTTCTATAAGAATTTTCAATGGCTTTCAATCATCAATTGATATAGTAACAATCACACATAAATATACTGGCATACACATCTATGGCTTCATCGGGTGATCATACATTGGATAAATGGATCTTTGAACTCTCACAAATATCAAATACAGTCCATCGAGTTGAACGAGTCGAAGCACACCCTCCTTTATAGTGCCTCAAATAACCCATTGAGTAGAGACTCATGCTCAACACTTCCTTATCTACTCCAAACAAATCAGTCCACCTGGAGCCATATGCTAACAATGTTACAAATAAAGGTGAGTACCCACAAATCCTACGGCATGCCAACTATATCTAATGGATCCAACATGCATGGTGCCTGCAACGCCCCCTTACCCGAGACCGTCGCCGGAGTCGAGTATGAGGAGTTACTAGACTTAATTTAACATTTTAAGAACTTTGAATCATTTGTTTCTACATTCACAGCTTTCTAGCTACTTGCGTCACAGTTACAAGAAAAATTATATCTCGAGTTACGAAACTCGAAATCAAGATCCATAAATTTTCCCTGAATCTGGACTCATATACCTATTTACTAATTTTTTATAGAATTTTTGGTTGGGCCAATTAGTACAGTTTATTAGTTAAAGTTACCCCTATTTCAGGACTGGACTAGACTGACCTCTGTTTACTACGAACCACATTTCTCTCTGTACAAAATTCATATGACTATGAGGTTTGTTTCTCCTAAAACTAAACTCAATAAGGATTCCGATAATATAAAATAGAACACCTAATTATATCTGTACAATTTATGGTGAATTTCTAAAGTTGGAATAGGGGATCCAGAAATCGCTCTGGCCCTGTTTCACTAAAATTCAAATATCTTCTAACATATAATTCCTTTACCTGTTTAGTTTGTTTTATGTGAAACTAGACATAATAGGCTTCAATTTAATATTTAATCCATCACCTAATTCGATTTCTATGATTTTTAGTAAATTTTAAAACTCACGTCAGTGTTGCTGCAATGTTCTGTTTATAGCAAATTTCATCCATTTTATGAGTTTTCATGAACTAAGTATCCTATTAACCTTCCATGACATCAAACATAATCTAAACTAACCATTTCCATAACTTATCATTATCAAGCATTTTCTCAACCATTCCATCACCATATCATAAAATCATTTACACAAAATAGGTATATTGCTATACATGCCATACTTAAATTTTACAAGCCATTTACCAAAAAGTCCTCCAGATAGTGTGATCGAGCCTTTGACCTATCCCGATTCCTGAGCTGGCTTGTCCAAAACTACAATGAATAAGAAGGAGGGAGTAAGCATAAATGCTTAGTAAGTTCACATGCAAATAATAAGTAACATAACAAAGTAATCATACCAAACAACATTAGTATGGTATCACCAAAACATATATCACATTTCTAATCATTTTTCATCATCTTATTACCTTATCGTTTTTGTGTCAATACTCAACCCGAGAGTTAAATACATACCTGTCCAAAGTATCCATTTCACATCACTTACCAATACGTCTCTTTTCATCTCGAGTATTCCTCCATTTGAGTAAAACTTTACCCGTTGAACACATCGGAATATAATTCGGATACATGGATAACTTGCACATAAGTGCCACATATGCAATCAAGCAATCATGTAACCCGCCCATAAGTGAACTCGGACTCAACTCAACGAGCTCGGGCGTTCGCATCCATAAGTGAACTCGGACTCAACTCAACGAGTTCGGATGCCTAGTTACATCTCACGAACTCGGACTCAACTCAACGAGTTCGGACATTCGCATCCATAAGTGAACTCGTACTCAACTCAACGAGTTCGGATGCTCATCCTAGTGACATGTCACTTGTATCCTAATCTATTCCTAAGGTTCAAACGGGATTTTCCTCGAACACATATCCTTGCTGTCTTCCGTAGAATGCCAAAACCAATACTCGGTAACAATTTAAATTTAACAAGTAGCTCACATAGTTTACATTTTATTCGAAAATAACCACAAAGCATATATTTCATAATAAAAATCAGCATATCATATAATTGACATCAATAACTTAAAAATAACAATTATGCTACATTATTTACACATGAACTTACCTTAGTACCAAAATACAAAGATTTTGCAATTTAGTCCACAATCTTTTCTTTTCCTCGATTAGGGTCGATTCCACGTCTTTCTTGATCTAAAATAACATATTTAGCTTATTTAATACTCACATTATCAAATTAATCCTTAATTCAAATTTTAGAAAAATTACAATTTTACCCCTAAACTTTTGCATATTTACACTTTTGCCCCTAGGCTCGGGATTAAAATTTATTCCTTATTCTTATGTTTTATAACATGCTGATCATTTTTCCCTTCTATGGCAACATCAAATTCTCACTCTAACATGTACTTGTGACTATTAGGTATTTTTGCCGATTAAGTCATTTTAATCGTTTTCACTCAAAACCGAGTAGCACAAGTTGTCTAACATAATTTAAAATCTCATATTCTATCATAAAACATCAAAATACACAAATTTCACCTATGGGTATTTTTCCAAATATGAACCCTAGGTTAAATTATTGCTAGCATAAGCTAAATCGAGCTACCGGGATCTCAAAAACGTAAAAATCATTAAAAACGGGGCTTGGAATCACTTAATATGAAGCTTGAAAGTTGAAGAAACCCTAGCTATAGTGAGATGGAGCATTTGGCAGCAACTATGAAGATGATAACTAATTTTGTGTTATTTTTCCCTTTTAATTTCATTTAATACCCAAATGACCAAAATGCCCCTCCTTACTAAACTTTCAAAAATTCCTTCCATGTCCTAATTTTGCCCATGAACTTTAAATTGGTAAAATTGCTATTTAAGACCTCCTAATTAATATTTCAAAGCAATTTCATACTAAAAACTTCTAGAATGCAAATTTTGCAACTTATTCGATTTAGTCCCTAACTTCAAATTAAGCATTTTATGCATAGAATTTCTTCACAAAATTTTCACACAATCATGCAATCATATCATAAACCTCAAAATAATTATAAAATAATTATTTCTATCTCGGATTTGTGGTCACGAAACCACTATTCCGATTAAGCCCTAATTCGGGATATTACAGTGCCAAAATATTTTCAACATAGCATATAAATCAGTCATTATTGTGCTTAATTTAATGTGACAAGATGCTTATGTATAACTTATAACATTGCCATTTAACATCCAATTAATCAAGCAATTCATTTACCAATTTCCCAAATTCAATTACCAATTGCAACACCAACATATCATGATAAAAAATTTCAGTATACATGCTTTAAATCATCCCTAAAATTAATTTAATTAAATAGTACAAACACCACCCAAAGCTTACTTACCATTTTTTCAATACAAATTCAAGTTTTGCACATTTAATACCAATCTTGCAGAACCAGCCATTCAATCATAATTAATTAATTGAAATCATTAACTAAGCTACTAATTAAATATAATTGAGGGTCAATTTACTAAATCACTCTTAGAAACACTCACCACACAATTTTATTCTATCACAACAAGTGATCAACTAAGCAATTTCAAGCTTCAATTCCAGTTATCTCAGTCCTCTTCAAGACTCGAAGCTTAAACAGAGATAAAGTAGACATTACCACCTTTCCAATGCTATAATAAATATAAATTTTAATTAACTATATTAATCGAAATTCTCTCACAAAGATATTTTATCGGATTTGTAACATCAAGTCGAAAACTCGATTCCTCACAAAATCGATCTCTCCAGCCCTCCTAATCACTTCCAAACATCAATATTAAACTAAATACACATAACTAAACTTCAATTTCACATTTAAATCAATTTCACAAAAATCCGGGAAATCGGTTCGTGAAGATGATGATATTCGAATTTCTTCAAACTACCTCAAAAATCATGTTTAATCTTCATAAATAAGACCAAAAGCCTTTTAATATATCCATTTTTAGTTGGAATATCCGTTGATTTGTGGATTTCCTCTCAAAATTTAGGATCCACCATTAAAGCACCTTAAGCTTTTGAAGAAGATGACATTGATAAAAATCATGTAATTGATTCTCAAATCATGTAAAAATATTTCTAATCATCATAAAAATAAGTTTAGAAATAATAATTACATTTGATTCATTCTAAATCCTTCGATTGAAAATCTTGATTCAAGAATAATGAGAAATTTCAGAATATTTTTGGCTACTTTTGAGAATAATTTCGGATGAACTAAGAGAGTATTTTGAGAAGAAAATTGGTTGGATCTTTTCCTTAATGATAGATATTTAAAACCATGCAAAGAAATTGAAATTTATAGCTCTCTAATATGATGTAAATGGTGTGAAAAGTAGGCTAGATGCATTTCTTTTAAAACTGAAACAACCCACTAGAAATTTAAAAATTAGGGAATTTGCCTAATGGCCACTCCCACATTTCTCTTACTTTACCAATTAATCCTTTCCCTCCAAAGTTACGAAATTTAAGGTTTATTTTCCAAATAAATACTCTAAAATTTCCCTTGTCTTACAATTAAATCCAATTTAATTAATATTTAAATTTAACTCAAATTAACCCCCAATGAAAATTATTTTAAAACTCTTTTTCGACCTAAATTAATTATTTTCACTAATAATTATTTAATTACTTTAAAATTAATTTTCCAAAAATATTTTTTTATTTTTTTGGATTATTTTTTAATCTATTTTAGATGAAATTAACCTCTTAAATTAAATTAAAAAATTACTAGAAACCCTATAAATTCCTAGTTTCACACTCAAAACCCCGGATATTACAATTAAGTTACAATCATTTCCATGTTATTTGATCGTATCTAAGCCTAAATCGAGCATATGAAACATTTAAAACAAACCGGGAACAATTCTGGACTAAATTGAAACTTTTACAAAACCTTAGGTAAAAAGTGAAAACAGGGGTCACATAGCCGTGTGACCAGGCCATGTGACAAAGCTCAAACCGTGTGGCTCAAAGACAAGGTCATGTGGTCAGACTGTGTAACTCTCTCTTACTATGTCGACAATCCAATACCAAAATCAAATAGGCCACATGGCTGTGTCATGCAACCGTGTGTGACACACGACTGTGTAGCAGGCCATGTGCACCTAAAAGTGTATTCAAAATCAAGCCATTTCACCTACAATTCCTTAGGTCCCAAGCCATACAATTAACATCACTTAAACCTATTCAAAATGCACCAAATCATGTCAAAATATACCAAACAACATTCAACCTAAGTGTTAACCAATATGCCTTCATTGGCACCACAAATCAACATAAACATAAACCATTTAAGCACAACTACTTAACTTTTCATTTTAACTTTTCATGCTTAATTAACCATCACTTATACCTCATTTTAACGTGATCACATCATCAACCCAAGTTCTTCAACCAACCGCATCTTAAGGTACAATTCATAGCAACCAAATACATGTTCAATATCAAATAAGTTCATACTTCCACAAAGCATTAAAATTACCATTTTAGCTAATAAACTTATACATTGATTCACATATCGAATGACACAAAACATAACCAAATGATCATAAACATACATGTATCAGAATTCCTATTTACATGCCACTTATAACCTGACCAAAATAAATGAATAGCTATCGAAAAAGCTGAAGGATAGTGTGATCTCCAATGATGATCCAATCGACAGCAAGAGTCCAATAATCTACAAGGAAAAAAACCAAATAGGGTAAGCTTACATAAAGCTTAGTATGTTCGTAAAATAAAATGTCACATACCTGTCAACTTAAGTTTACAAATCATACATAACATAGAATTAACATTCCTTTGCTTTGTTTCATAAATCCTACCATATCAAATGGTTAAGCATAAATAAATCATATCATAACATACTAAAATTCACATACCAAGTTATAACCATCATAACATAGTACAAATTACCTGGAACTATAAACACTCACACAGAGTGCCTGGAACTGAAACACCAATACATAGTACCTTGAACTGTAATCACCAACATAGAGTGCTTCAAATTCCCTAATGACATGTAATTTGTATCATAGGTATTCACTAATTTCACACAAGCTTTAGCCTATATTCTGTATTCATTACATGTTCATAACTTTAAACCATGATCACATTGATCACATACATTCCCTAGATTAGCATATATCTATTCAACCATGTACAATGCCATACTTTACATTCTAATCTCTTTTCTTTCCACTTTCAAAACTATCTCAATTAATCACATTAACTATGTAGATATATATAATCACATACTTAATTTAATTCAACTATCATACACTATATTAAACATAGTACGAACTTACCAAAACACAGTAGCTACCTACACCTCGACGACAACTATTCGATGACTTTTCCTTTCTCGCGATTATCAACTAATTGATCCATTTATTGATCTAAATATAATAATTTAATTCGATCAACCAATTCAAATATCTTAAAAATATTTAATTTCATGTATTTAACCATTAAACAACATTTTACATTTTTACCCTAAACTTTTACCTTTATTCAATTTAGTCCCTAAATCCAAAACATTCAAATTGATCACAATTAAACCCAACCAATGCTATCTAAATTCTCTATGGTCCTTATACAACTCATATTTATCAAATTTTCATAATAATTTCATGCTAACTTTACTATTTTAACAATTTAGTCATTAAACTTAAAATCAACCAAAACCACTTTACAAAATAGTCTATTTAACTATTCAGCTTATAAATCTGTCATCAAACTTCAAAAACATAAAGAATACATTAATGGTATAAATAAAAAATTTAACAATTTTATGAATTAGTCCCTGGGTTAGCTAGATTAAGCTACAACGATCTTAAAAACATAAAAATCTTGAAAAACAAACCTGAAACACATACCATGCAAGTGAATTAAAGCTTGGCCGAAAGCTTCCTTACTCAACCATGGAGTTTCGGTGACAATAGGTTGAGGAAAGTGAAATAAAATAGCTATGTTTTTTGTTTTATGTTTTTAATTCATGTTTAAATTATTAAAAAATATTTTATTAACATAATTTTACACCAAATGTACATAGTAACCGACCATAATAATCCAACATGATCAAATTTCCTCATAAAACCCTCAAATCATGGTTTCATAACCATTTAGCACAAATAAACTAATAGCGATTAATTTTTATAGCTTTTACAATTTAGTCATTTTTGTTAAATTAATTATCTAAATGTTAAAATTTTTGGACCAAATTTAAATATAGCTATATAAATATTTATGGGTTCAATTTACAGAAACAAGGTCGTGATACCTTATTTTCAAAAATCTCTTGACTTTAGGGACAAACCACTTGTACTTAATTATTCGTTCAATTTGCAAAAATTATTAAATCAAAATTCAATATAATATTATATTTGACTCATAAATATTAAATAATATTTATGGACTCACTCATTGAAATTTGTGATCCTGAAACTACTATTTTTGACATCATTGAAAAATAGGCTATTACACTTATGGTTGAGTTAGTTTTATATTTTGAGTTGTCATTTTGGTATCTTGAATAGAAAATGTTGACTTAAACATGAATTGGAGCTAAATATGTCTAAAGAATAGAAGTTTAAAATGTTATTTGCTTACCAAGTTAATGAAGGAATGTTTAATCATGAACAGATGTATATAAAAACTTGGTCTATGAACCAGGTTGATTAAAGGTGTGGTAATTCCAAAAAGAGATATCGCGACAATAGACCCCCTGTCGCCGTGAGGTAAATTTTCCGATAAGTGGTGTTGTGACCACAATCCTCTGATATCATGACGTGAGTTCTCCAGAATGTAATGTCGTGACATCCTCTATTCCATGGTCACAATGATACCAATTGTTTTCTCAAAGTCACGACATCCCCTTTGAAGTCGTGATGACAAGCCCTGTTTTCAATGTCACCACATGATACCTTTGACGTTGCGACACCAACTTGGAAAATTTCAAAACTTTATGTTTTAGTCCTAAATCAACCTTGATTCATCATAAGAGATTCCGTAAGCCAGTTTATAACATGGTTTTAATCTAATATCATTTTATAATTAGGAATAGATCTTAAGTACTTGTATAAATAACTTATTCAATATGAAAATGTAGTTGTAGTTACTCCGGCAACGAATGTGACATCTCGCATCTTAGATTCAGTGATTGGGTCAGGTATAGGGTGTTATATTTAATGGTATCACAGCTACAATTTTAGCCAATTCTCAGACTAAATCGAGCCAGAATTGAGTCTAGGGGTACATTTCAGGGCCAAGTCGAGATTTAGATGCTGATTATGCAACACCCTATACCTAGCCCGGCCGTCGAGCCCGAATATCAAGATGCCACACCATCGTCTCATATCATACACAGTACAAATGAGTTCATTATTGAAGAAACGTCTTCCATTTTAGCATTTACATGAGTTTTAAGTCAAATATACTCTTAATTTTCATTAAGACTTACTACACACACTTTAATTGATCATATAATAACAATTGTATATATATGAGGGCCACTTAGAAAAATTTCAAAACAGACTACATAGGTATCGATACTGGAACATGGGTATTGATACTAATTGAAAAATTGACACCAAAGCAGCATTATGTTTCTCGCCTAAAAATAAAATGCCAGAAGTTATTAGTACCTTTCAATACGTATCGGTAATTTTACCCCGAGTATTAATACTCGTGATATGGTATCGATACCAAATTATGATTTTGACTTCTTGCAAATTTGAAAATCATATAGGTATCATTTTTAAAACTCAAATATCAATACCTCTGCTTTAAATAGTAAAAATTCAGCATATAAAAGCATACAAACCATTCCCACACAAGTTTATTCAACATGCATCTTTTACCATATCAAATAAACGTCAAAATGATTATAACAACAGTTTCAAACATTGAAAATATGTCCGAGCATTAATCAACATATATCTTTAAATCCTAAGAACAAATAAGCTATGGAAACATCCAAAATATCATGGAGATTACTAGTAAAAAGTCTACCACATTGCCTTAATTTTTTCAAAACATAAATCGATAATAAATCACCTACGAAGAATTACTAGAGTCTAGCTTGGATCAATCCATTGGAACCACATCGCTCACACTAAAACGCTACTAATCTACAATGATTTGAAAGGAGTGGATGAGCTTAACAAGCTCAGTGAATACCCAGAATAACTACCACGCAAATAAGTCATCATGCAATAACGAAACGTCTATATAGCATAATTACAACAATACCAACTTTAATGTTATATTACACTTACTCATGCATTATTTAATGGTTCATTTACTTAGTAATCACATACACTTTTAAGCATATATCACATTACATATATAATCACATTTAAAGATAAATTGGCACTTTAGCTATGAAACATATCTATCACCACACATCAGATACATGGATCTCCAACACACCAATTGACTCATAGAGTCGAACATATCCCAAAAAGTGAAGCATAAAGCTAGCACTCTCCAACACACCAAACATTTCCCGTTGAATGAAGCTTAGCTTACATTCTTTTATCTCTCCAACCTGTCCCAGGGCCTCAATGCCCAAAAACACAATATATGTTGATGAATACTTACAATCCTATGGCATGCTAACTATATCCAATGGTCTCAAAGATCATAAGGCCAAAATATCTGTTATTGACACACACATTTACTTATCATTCACTACACTTATTCACTACAAATATTGCATTATAAACACAACACTATCTCTGTCATTTAGCATGTATAACATGCCTATCTTTACACTTTAACAACGGTAATCATGAACACATAACACATGCTATAGCATCTCGTTTCAGTTCACATTTTCACAATCACACTAGCACATACTTCACAAATTAAATTAAGAGTATGAGAAAGATTACACTAGGAATTTAGAGTTGGGGTTTAGGCTATTTCTAAATTCCCAAATAACACAATGAATCATGTCCACAAATAGTGATTCTAAACACTTACCAATTATGCTTTCATCGAAATGCCGAAAGCTCAAACTAACATTTCTTTAACTCGTGGAAGGTCCTACCGAATCTGAGGATTCAACAATATAAATCATCCAACAACACAATCACAATCAGCTAAGGACTCACCTCAAGCAATCAAAAACATAAGCCTAACATAAGTTCTCAAGTAACTGAAATCTTCGACAAAGCAAACTTAAATTTCAAATATCTCGATTTATACTCAATCATTTTGCCTAAAACGAATTCCATTAATCTAATTATTCACTATGACAGATTCTCAACCTTTAAACTACGTAAGACTTCTCAATTCATGGTATCAAATTTTTTGATATGTTTATGGTAATTTTGATGAAAATTCTTTAAAACCTTAGAAATCTTTAACGAAACTTCAAAGTAAGTTTAAAAGCCTTTTAATCTCATCAAAACTAATTGAAAAACATTTAAAAAACCATATTTTTACCCAAAATCCCAAAATTCACCATTAACAATCCAATTTTTTACTTTTATTGAAAACATGCGATTTAATAGCTAAACACTCAGTTTTATAACTAACATTAAAAACTAATGGGTAGAAGAATGGTTACCCTCGAAGGAAGAAAAACGAGCTTTAGATTTAAAACCTAGAAAACCCATAGACTTAACAATCGAGAAATCTACGGTGTTTTGGGTGTTTTTCTTGAAATTTTATAAAGGTTTATGGCTTGGGTGTTGATAGAAATCAAAGGAATATAGTTTTGGAAATCAAAGTTTCATTAAATAAGGTTTGTTAGGCAAAGGACGACATAAGAATAAGGGGAGAAGAAACTAACGTGATATGCTGAAGGTGGGGAATGATATTAGGTTGTATTTTTAAAACTTGGCTTAACTGCTTTATAAACACACAAAATTTTGCCCCTTTTACAAATTTGTCCCTATTTTAAAACTGAAAGCCTTTTGAACATTATTTTCAAAATTTGATTGGATCTTCTAAATACCATAAATGAGAACATATTCGATTACCATGCTTACGAAATTCCCAAGCTCGCTAGAGCTAACATTCCTAAAATACCCCAAAACTCCTAGGCCCAATTTTGAGGTGTGACAGATTATGTTGGACCTAGTGCCTTAAATGTAGTATATTTGTTTATATACTTACATTTCTATCAAATACATATTATTTGTATTATACTAATTCAATAAGGATTCTTTTATCACTCCCTATAAATAGATGACACTAATAGGGCAAATGTAATACCTGAAACCTGGCCTAGACGTTACGACTAGATCCAGAGAAGTTACCTTGATTCGCTTTGAAAATTCAAAAATATTTTGGGCTTATAGAAATAAAACAAGCTTTTGATAAAAATAATTCCAGTTTATTTTAAATGAAAACATCTTCCTTACTTAATTCATCAATTCTGTCAGTTAAATTATATTTATAAAATGTTTATTATTGTAGCAGAAGTCTTAGTTAAATTCAGTTTGGAAAACACAATTTGAATTTTTGAAAATCCAACATTTTGCTGATAGTGTAGTTATGATTTTAAAATGATTAAGCGGTGTAAGATAGAAAATAAAAGTCCAAAATAAAAATAATCTCGAATGTATGAAGTAGTCCAACAGTACCAAAACAGTATAAACCAAATTTTTAAATAGCACAAATTAAAAGTGTTTAATTGAGCTCCCGTTGCACCGACCCGTCCTATGTCTAGGGGTTACCTGAAAGTAAATAGATAGAGGTGATGTAATGCCCCAAAATTTTAATTTCGGCTTTTGATAAAATTGACATAAAATATGTATCTGCTTTAATGGTTAAGTGTTTTGGGTGTGTGTGAGAGGTCCCAAGTTCAAGCCATGCCTTTGGCAAATTTTGAAAATTTTCTGAATAAAGCCCTAACCCTGCTCAGTAGGCTTAAGTTTAATTGTTGGCAAAAATATATTAGAATGGGCCTGTTGGTCTGGTGGTTAAGTGGAGTGTTAATATGCTGATGGTCTTGAGTTTGAATCCCTATGCATGCAAATGAGTTATTTTTGCTATTGGTGTCATGTAGGACTTTGAACTGAACTAAAATGCCGAGTAGTGGATGTGTAGTGGGAAGTGTGGGGGCGAATTAAGGGATTTTAGTGGGTTATCGAATTATCTTGATATTATTTTTTTCTTCCAAATTTGAGGTTTCTCCTTCTTGCAAAAAAAAAATTGGCGTTTGCTTTTCTTTTCCCTCTGTTGCCGAATTTTTACTCTTTCTTCACCTTCTCTTCTCATTTCCTTTTGTTTTCTTTTGTTTAATGATCATTCGTTTTTTTCAAACGCCTCTTCTATGTAATATTATGTCCATGTTCGGTAAGTTTTCGTCCCTGTTAAATCTTAATGTTTCTGGCTAAGTGGTTAAAAAGGGGTTTTACGCTTGGTGTTTAGGAGTTAATAAAGGGGTTATTGATCGTCCATCGACATCTTAAGCGTGCGGAGTTCCTATTCTCGATCAAGGGTAAGATTTCTGACGACTAAAGGTTATATAACTCGTTGTACCTTCATTTTAGTTTCGTTTAGCATGGTGATATTTAGGTCTTGGAACGCTCAGAGGTGTTTTTACAGCAAATAAGTAACAAGTGTGTACCCGAAACGTAGAAAATGGGATTCGATGAAGAGTCAAAATTGTTTACTGTCAAGAAATAAGAGAAATAAGAGAAAATGATGTGAAAAATTGTAAAGAAAGGAAATAAGGGTGTTATAAACTTGGAAATCAACATTTTGCACTAAAATAATTTTAGACAGCAACAATAGTCTAAATTTAAAAAAATCAACAAAAATAGTATAAATTTAGTTAGAGGTTGAATAAAATATGAAATTAAATTTTATTGAGTTTAGTTTTTCATGGAAGAAACAGTGTAAACAATGGAATTGTAAATTATGAGATAAGATAAATTTCGTGAGATAAGGTGAGAATGATTTTGGGTTCCCCTATTCTGACTTTGGAAATTCATCAAAAATTGTAAACAAATAATTAGGGGCTTAAATTTATATTTTTAAATCCTTAATAAGTCTATTTTCAAGAGAAACAAACAGAAACATCATCCAAATTCTGTACTAAGAGATAAACAATTTTTAGTAAGGAAAGGTTGAAGTTGTCAAATAGTAGAATAGGGATAAATTTGAAGATTTTACTATACTTATTTGATAAACTATAAATTCTAAAAATTTTATGGTAGAAATTTATTTGAGTCTAGTTTGAAAAAATCAAGCGGATATTAATTTGGAATTCTATAACTCAAGATATAAATAATTTAGTAACAATGACTCAAGTAGATAGCTTTGAATGAACATATAAGTAAAGTGTGAAAATATATTTTTATTAAGAATGTGGAATGAAGAGGAGGAGGAGGAAAAACATATATGAATATTTAGCTAGCATGGGTTACATTAAAAATGGATCACACGGCCAAGGACAAATTGGCCATGTGGGCTACACAGGCGTGTGGGGCCGTATGAGCCTATTTTACTGAAATGTGTTTTAAGGTTGCACAGGCCGCCCAAGACGACTGTGAACCTATTGTAGGGTCGGTAAGCACTACTTAGACCCCTAAATGTGTGAACTGAATGTATAATGTATTCTTGTTTATTGATATATTTATGTATAACTATTGTTAATTGCATATAAGTATGTCATTTACTGTATGTTGCATTGCATCGGGTTGGGATATGGATATCTGGAGGAAGTGTACTGAAAGGCTTGTAAGCCTAATATCTGGTAACTCGGCTGCAAACTACTGCTTATGTGCTGCATTTAGTGCTATTTAGAGTGTAGGGATGGGTGGGTGTTTTGGACCCCACATGGAGTGTAGGGATGGACGGAGATGGTGTGTAGAGGCTGGTTGGGTAGGACTTTGATTTTGTATACTGTATATCTGTTACTGATACTGTGATAGGCTAAGGCCCTTATGCATTACTGATACTGATACTAAATTGGGCTAAGGCCAATTGCTACTGATACTGAAAGGGGCTTAGGCCCAGACTGCTTTTAACTGTGCACTGTATTTACTGTTGTTTGTTTTTTGTGGGATTACACACTGAGTTTACGTAAACTCACCCCCTCTACTTAATGTGCTTAGGTAATCCCCAGACCTAGAAGGATCGGAGCGGCAGAGGACTTGGCGCTGACCACGGTTTTGGACTTTCATGGTTTTAATCTATGAGTATTGGTTTTATTTATTTTTTATTTATTTATTTTATTTTATTTTATTTGGTTAAGTTTTTTGTTGTAATTTGGTCTTACGAACTTTTGGATTTGTTTTGGTTTTTATTTTCCTTACTTCATGGATTAGTAACTGCTAGTCGTAGGAAATCTCAGTTTTCAAAAGAACAAATGGTTTCTCTAAAACGCACGATTACTTAAACTATTTTTTTTAAAAGCTTCCGTAACGAGTTACGTTTTGTTTCAACTGATTAAATAAGTAAAAAGGTTTTTGGAACTAATAAGAGGTAAAGAATAGTAAACAAATGGAAATGGTTTTATCGCGACAACACGATTTTTCAAACACCCTATCATGTGACATCGCCAGATTCAGCCATAACATCTAGGCTAGGTTTAGGGTGCTACAGGTGAGCTTTCAAGCTCAGTGTGTAACTTATAAAAATAAAAATAAAAATAATAGATACGATTTCAAACATGCGTTTAAATACCAATCAGACATATTTCATAAACAGTAACAGAATCAGTGGATATCATATACAGATTAAAATCCTACCATCTGCTACACACCATCTTCGACCATCTCTACACACCATTTAGGGTATTAAATACCCATCTAGCCCTACACACCACTGAGTGATTATATGTCACTTTTCAGAATATTTGCAACCTAGCTGCCAGATTATTAGGCGATAATCTGCCAGAAACAAATATATATATATATATATATATATGGTTGAGCCACTAAATACGACAAATAAATTAAACTGCCCACACTTCCTCCATAATCATAACTCCCACCCTAATGCATGTGCAGAACTAAACAGACATCAGATACGTGTATGGCATATGTGCTTTTCACAACATAATAAGATAATATTAGCATCTAACAGATCATGCTATCACTAACAACAAATTATTCATGCATACATAAATCTTATTTAACTTTAACTGAGCATCAGAAATTAGGATTCATAGATCAATTTGTACCATATGGACCCTACGGAAGGGCTACATTTGATTCGTACAACAAACACAACCTTAGGAAAAAAATTCAAAATCTAGGCCAACACGCACGTGTGACCTACGCGACTTACTTGGCCAGTTTATGTGGCCCACACCACCTGACACATGGTCTCACACACGCCCGTGTGGCCCATACGACCTAATTGGCCCAAACCATGTGGCTCACATAGTCTAGCACATGGCTTGTCACATAGTCTTGTGTCACACACGTTCGTGTGATGTTGATAGTCCCAATTTTGACTTTCAGCTATTCGCTAATTTCTCAAGTTTTCATTACACACCTAATCTGATTTTGATGCGGAACCATCCACGATACTTAGAGAACCTAAAAATGTTAATTGTATCATCAATTAAAAATGATTTCCCACATCCGATTCATGAATCACTATTACCAGCAACAAGTTTTAACGAAGAAATTCAACCTTAAACCTCAAATTGAATTCTTACCCTCAAGCAAACAGTAGCCCACCAACGATTCTAGGTCACCGAAGGATTAAATACCTCACCAACTTCACCTACAAACTCAAACAATTAACAACGAAATTATACACCGATAAAACAACACTCATGCACGAGGAATAAACAAACTTAAACAACGAAAACTAATCAAGCACACCAAGATTAACCACGAACAAAACCCCTTTTCAAAAATCCCGCTATTGATCAGAACAAGTTTGGTGAAACAATAACAACCACAAATCCGAAGAAAACAAAGGGAAAGAAGATGAAACTAACTGAAGAACAAATCAAAAAGAAAAGAAATGGCTGAAAGTGGAAAGGAACAAAAAAGAACGTGAGAGAAAAAAACGTAAAAGAAATGGGGGCAAATTTGGGGGAAAAATAAAATAAAAATCTTTTAATTAAACCCATTTCTTAATTATCTTATTTAAAAAAAAATAAAATATTCATGATAACAACTCATCAGGTTCTGTAACTACTCAGATTTTCAAGATTTGGAACTTAATCTAAACTTATCCACATAGATGACACAGAGCATGAAAATAAAAATATTTCTATTTACTCGCATGAGACCTCGAACACAAGACCAAAGGGTAAGCTGAAGCTTGACTACTGAACCAGTAAGTTTATTCTTGTCATAGGTTGAGCTAAAATAATACTTAAGCCTACCGAACAAAGATAGGGATATGAACAAAAATAACAAAATTTTCTAAGAGTGAGATTTGAACCCACGACCTCAAGCACACAATCAATGCCCCTAATGACGGAAGTAGATACTTAATTATGCCAGAATTTAACAAATTAGAAATTCAAAATTTTAGGGCATTACAACTCAGTCCCCTAACAGAAATTTTGGCCTCAAAATTTTACCTGATTCAAACAAATACGGGTATTGATGTTGAATCGAGTCCTCAGGTTCCCAAGTTGTAACATCTTGAAATAGGGCCTAAATGGAACAGTGGTTGCGAAACCACAAATCCGAGGTAGAAAAATTTATTTTATTATCATTTTAAGGTCTATGGCATGATTGCATGATTGTGTGAAAATTTCGTTTAGAAATTTTATCGATAGAGGGTCCAATTTGATATTTAGGGACTAAATCGAATAATTTGCAAAACTTGCATTCTGGAAGTTTTTAGTATGAAATTACTTTGGAATATTAACGAGGAGGTCTTAAATAGCAATTTGACCAATTTCTAAAATTTTGGACAAAAATAGGCTTGTACATGAAAATTTTCAAAGAAAGGTATTAAGGGTATTTTGGTCATTTGGTAATTAAAAGATTTAAAAAAAGAAAAAGATGGCAAAATATGTCCATCTTCTTCGTTAGGACGAAAATTAAAGGGTTCTCCATAGCTAGGGTTTGTTTCAAGCTTCCAAGCTCCATAGTAAGTGATTCCAAGCCCCGTTTTTAATGTTCTTTTTTTTTTTAAATCCCGGTAGCTCGATTTAGCTTATGCAAGCAATAACTCAACCTAGGGTTCATATTTGGAAAAATACCCATAGGTGAAATTTGTGTATTTTGGTGTTTTATGATAGAATATGAGGTTTTAAATTATGTTAGACAACTTGTGCTACTCGGTTTTAAGTGAAAACGAGTAAAAGGGCTTAATTGGTAAAAATACCTAATAGTCATAAGTACATGTTAGAGTGAGAATTTGATGTTGTCATAGAAGGGAAAAATGATCAGCATGTCATAAAACATAAGAAAATAGGATGAAGTTTAATTTCCGAGCCTTGGGGAAAAGTGTAAATATGTAAAAGTTTAGGGGTAAAAATGTAATTTTGCCAAAGTTTGGGTCAAGGACTGTTTTAATAAATGTGAGTATTAAATAAGCTAAATTTTTTTATTATAGATCAAGAAGAACAAAATTCGGAGTTAGACCGGGGAAAGAAAAAGATAGTGGACTAAATCGATATAGTTGATTGTATTTTGTTTCGAGGTAAGTTTGCGGTAAATAAATGCAATATTCTATTATTTTATGTTAATGTTGTTAATTTCCAACATGTGTATATTTATTTTATGAAATTATTCAAAGAAGACTTAAGCATGAATTGACGGAGAAGTAATTTCAGAAAGACCCGATTGAACCTTAGGAATGTGTGGGATACAAATGTCATGACATTAGGGTTTAAAGATACCATGTAAGACCATGCCAAGGCATGACAATTGGTAAGGTTTCTAAGGCAAGGAAATCATGTAAGACCATGTCAAGACATGGCATTGATATTACTATAAGGCAAAGGTCCCATGTAATACCATGCCAAGGCATGGCATTGGTGAGTTCATAAGGCAAGGCTACCATGTAAGACAATGTCAAGACATGGCAATGGTAAGTTTCAAAAGGATACCACGTAAGACCATGAAAATTCATGGCAATGGTAAGGTACCCATGTATCCTTAGTATTCCAAGTGGTTCAACGGGAAAATTTAGAGAGAATATCAAGGTAAGGTAAGGTAAGACGAGTTATATTAAAAAGGTAAGACAAGTTCATGCTAGAAGAGCAAAGGTAAGTACATAATGTTCATGTATGCTTGATAAGGAAAAAGGTAAGTAAAATGTATTAATAAATTTGATTAACTAAGTAAGTATTTAAGTAAGTGAGTAAGTGAAGAAGTTTAAAATATGTCCATGATAATTAATGAAGTTGCATTAAGTAGTATTATGCCAAGTAGTAAGATAATTCTTATGAATGTTATTATTTATTTGCATGCAAACTTACTAAGCTTAATGCTTACCCCCTTTATTTTCCTTCTTTTATAGTTTTGTCAAGCTAACTCGGGGATCGTAAAGTACGTCGGAGGTCCGGGCACACTATCACGAGGATTATTTTGGTATAGCTAGACGTTTCATTTTGAGTATGGCATGTATAGCATCGTAGCCATTTTGTGTGTATGATCTTATGATATGGTTGATGAATGGTATGTAAATGCTTGATAATGGTTAGCTGTTGGAATGGCTAAGCAAGGACATGTTTGGTGTTATGTATGCCTAAATGCTAGTTATTCCATGGAAATCATGAAAAAGGTGAAATTAGCTTTAAAATAGTATCGGACAGCAATAATGACGTGAATTTGGAAAATCACTAAAAATAGTAGAAATGGATTTAGATAGTGAATGAGATATATAATTAAAGCTTGATGAGTCTATTTTCATATGAATGGAACAAAACAGGTATATGAGTTATATTTTATGAGATATTTAAATTTTTGTGAAACAAGGCCAGAGCAATTTCTGGATCCCCTATTCTGACTTTGGAAATTCTCAAAAAATTGTACAAAGATAATTAGAAGTCATACTTTATATGTACAGATTACTTATTGAGTCTAGTTTTATGAGAAACAAATGGAATAATAATTGAAACTCTGTAAAGGGAGATATTTGATTCGTAATACACAGGGGTCAGAGTAGTCAAACCCTGAAACAGGGGAGACTTTAACTTATAAACTGTACTAGTTGGCTTGACCAAAAATTATATAAAAAAATTAGTTGATAGATATATGAGTCTAGTTTCAGGGAAAATTTATAGAATTGGATTTCGAGTTTTGTAACTCGAGATATGAATTTTTAAGCGACTGTGACGTAGTTAGCCAGCTTGTCTGGAAGTTCTAAAATAAATTATTTGAGCTGTTTAATTAATGAATTAAGCCCGTTAACACCTCGTGCTCGACTCTGGCGACGGTCTCGGGTTTGGGGCGTTACACAAGTGGCTTCCTTAATGCCATGATTCCTCCATAGAACTTTAACCAAAGAATGGTCTTCCACCTCAAGACCTTAACCTCTCTATCTAGAATCTGAACTGACTCTTCCTCAAAGGTCAAATCCGGTCTTACCTCAATCTCTTCAATAGATACAATATGAGATGGGTCAAACCAATACCTTTTCAACATAATGACGTGAAACACATCGTGAATATGATCTAACTTCAGAGGTAACTCTAACGTATTTACGACCAGCTCAACACATTTTAAAATTTGATAAGGCCCAATAAACCTAGGGTTCAACTTGTCCTTACGTTCAAACCGAAGAACTTTCTTCCTCAAAGGTACCTTAAGAAAAACTTGGTCACTCACAGAAAACTTGATACCACTCCTCCTTAGATCCAAATAAGACTTTTGTTTATCAAAAGCTACCTTAAGATGATCTCGAATCAATCTAACTTTGTCCTCAATCTAAGAAACCAACTCAAGATCCAAATCCACCTCTCACCCAACTCAGTCTAACACAAAGGGGGACGACACTTACGACAATACAAAGCCTCGTAAGGTGCCATTTTAATACTAGAATGAAAGGTGTTATTATAAGTGAACTCAGCCAGTGGTAGAAACTCCTCCCAACTACTACGAAAGTTGATTACACAACTCCGTAACATATCCTCTAGAATCTGAATCACTTTCTTAGATTGTCCATCAGTCTAAGGATGGAACACAATACTAAAGTCAAACCAAGTACCCAGAGTCTTATGAAGTTTCTTCTAAAACCAATAAGTGAAACGAGGGTCCCTATTAGAGATAATCGAGACCGGAACCCCATAAAGTCTAATGATCTCGGAAATGTACAGTTTAGCAAACTTCTGTAGAGAATAGTCTGTCCTGATCGAAATAAAATGGGCAGTCTTGGTCAAATGATCCATGATGACCCACACAAAATCCTTCTTAGCAGGTGTTAAGGGCAACCCAATAACAAAGTCCATAGTCACATGTTTCCATTTCCAAAAGGGAATCTTAATGAGTTGAAGTAAATTTGAAGGTAGCTAGTCTTCAGCCTTAACTTTCTGGCACGTTAAACGATGAGAGATGAAATCAGTTACCTCCCATTTTAAATCGGTAACTAGTATAACTCTCGAAGATACCGATACATATTATTTCCACCTAGATGCATAGCTTATGGGCTACTATGCGCTTCCCATAGAATAGGCTGCCTCAACTCAGCATCGTTAGGCACATGAAATTGACCTTTGAAACATAAAACCCCATCACTATTCAGCCTAAAATCAGAAGTCCTACCTTTTTCAACCTATCAAAATCGTAAAATCAGAGAATCATCCACTAACTATTTAACTCGAATCTGATTAATCCAAATCGACTTAACTTGCAACTTGTCTAACAGACTACCATCATCGAACAAACTTAGGTGAGCAAACGTTGCCATCAAATCAAACATCAACCTATAACTAAGAGCATCAGCCACAACATTGGCATTACTAGGATAATACTCAATGGTGCAATCGTAGTCCTTATGCAGTGCAATCTTCTACATTGCCTAAGATTTAACTCCTTCTCAATAAAGAGATACTTAGGGCTTTTGCAATCAGTGTAGATGATACACATCTCACCATACAAATAGTGCCTCTAGATTTTTAAAGTGAAGACAAATGCAGTAAATTCAAGATCATGCATAGGATAATTGTCTTCATGTGACTTAAGCTATCAGGATACGTAAGCCACTACCTTACCATCTTGTATCAGAACACAACCTAACTCGACGTGAGAAGCATAACAATAAACCATGAACTCTACCAGATTAAAAGACGGTATAAAAATAGGTACTTATGTTAAAACAGACTTGAGCTTCTCAAAGCTCGATTATTGTTCATCGGTCTACACAAATGATCCATTTTTACACAATAATTTAGTCAAAGGAGCTGCGATAAGTGAGAACCCCTCAACAAATATTTGATAATACCCCACTAATATAACAGACCAATTTTGGGCCTAGTCAGAATAGTGGTTTTGAAACCACTATTTCAGGGCCAGAGAAATCATTTTTAATGATATTTTATGTGTTATAGCATGATTATATGAGTGCATGAAAGTTTTGGTGAAATAATTTTAGCGATTTCATGCTTAATTGCAAAAAAGGACTAAATCACATAAAGGGAAAAGGTTTTGTTTTGCTAGCTAAATATGTTAAAGCTAGAGAACCAAAATTTGGGGAGTTTAAAGTGAAAATAGACCCTAAATAAGGTGCTTGGCCGGACATAGAGAGCAATATTTTGAAAAGTCAAAGTTGTAGGTATTAGGTAGCTTATTTGGCATTAAAATAAAACAAAAAAGAAAAAGATGTCATCTTTTCATCTTTTTTCCATCCCCCACTGAAAATACCAGCAAAAGAAGGGTTTTGAAAGCTCAAAATTTCAGCAACTTCCATCCCTTGCAAGTAAGTGATTTTGATGATCATTTTTGTTGATTTTTGTGTTTTTGGGACCCTTGTAGCATGAACTACCTAATGGGGGGACTATTTTTTGAAACGGTAGTTAGTCTAGGGATTTGCCACGAAAGGATTTATGTTATTTGCTGAATTTTTATGGAAGAAAATGAGTATTGGTTGTGTAATAAACAACTTTTGTGAAAGGATTTTCATGGAAAACACCTAAAATGGCCATTTTGTAAAAGTTATAAAATAGGTTGTAATTGTGTGAAATAATGGAAATTTGGGGTTGTCATAAGAGTGATAATTGGTCGGTTAGGCTTGGATAATAGGGAAATTTGATAAAAATTGATTTCTGGGCCTAAGGGTAAAATGGTCATTTTGTGAAAGTCTAGGGGTAAAATGGTCATTTTGCCAAAAAAGTGAATTTTGATTGTCCAAATTTATTTAGTGATTAAATGAGTGAATTTCATCATGTTAGATTAAGAAAATCGAGATTTGGGCTTAAATCGAGAAAGTGCGTGGTTAAAGACAAAAAGAGAATAAAAAGCCAAAATTGCATTAGAGGTATGTCCTTATGATTACATAAGCATGATATTTATGCCATTGTTATTATACTTGAAAATCTATCTTGCCATGATTGTATTAAAGTTTAGGTTGATGATATTGTATATGAGAAAGTGATGTCGAATGTAAATAGCATTTATCTGCTAATTGAATGCTTGGAGATTTGATGGAATATGATATTCCATTGAAACGAGTAAGTTGTATGTAAATAATACAACTACATCGTTATTATATGTATTTAAATTGATATAGCACGAATTGCTTGGTGGTGGAAATGATTATGTTTGATGAATATTGAGATAGTAGAATTCCCGTTTGAACCTTAAGAAATAATTCAGATATTCATGCCATGACATTCGAGTTATTTGTATGCCAGTGTAAGACATGTCTGGGACATGCATCGGCCTCGAGATGTAAGCCAGTATAAGACATGTCAGGGACATGGCATCGGCACAGATATGTGAGAGCTAGTGTAAGACCATGTTTGGGACATGGCGTCGGCCTCGATTTCGATAGTCAGTGTAAGACCATGTCTGGGACATGGCATCGACTTGATGGATGAGCCAGTATAAGACCATGTTTGGGACATGGCATCAGCGTTATACCCTATGTTTGAGGCTTAGTGAATATCCGATAGCTTTTCGAATGGTTCAATAGTGAGAGTTGCGGTTTAAGCTAAATGAGAAAGGTTATGACCATATTGTGAGTGGTACAAGTACTTACAAGAAATTGATAAGATGTGAATTCAATTCATGTTATATGATTAGTAAGGAATAAATATGAGCATGTTGAGTAACACAGGTATGTATAACAAGCTCATGAGAAATGATTTCAGTTTATATGTATAACAAGCTCATGAGAAATGATTTCAGTTTATGATGCACATTTGGTGAAGATGTAAATAGGCAATTCATTCCTATGAGAATGATTTTGTGATGACCTTGTGATTATAGGTCTATACTTATGATGTATGAATATGTAACCTTACCAATATGGTGAAAATGAATTAATATGGTGTGATAAACTTAGTATCGTTAATTTACACGAAAATAGTTTTCGACAGTAACCATAGTCTGACTTTGGAAATCCACCAAAAATTGTGAAAATTGAGTTAGAGGCTGAATAAAATATGAAATTAAATCCTAATGAGTCTAGTTTCACATAGAAGAAACGGTGCAAGCAAAAGAGTTTCATATTATGAAATATTTTAAATTGTTGTGAGACAGAGTCAGAATGACTTCAAGATCCCTTGTTTTGATTTGAGAAAATCATTAAAAATTGTGAAAAATAGTTATGGGTTATAATTTATATTCTTAGAACTCTTAATGAGTCTATTTTCAAGAGAAATAGACAGGAACAACATTCGAGTCCCGTATTATGAGATAATTAATTTTTAGTGAAGCGGGATCTGAATTACCAGATTGTGAAAAAGGGGTAAATTTAAGGAATAAACTGTACTAATTGGATGAACCAAAAATTATGAATATTTTATGGTAAGAAGATATGTGAGTCTAGTTGTAGGGAAAATTAGCATAACTTTATTTGGAGTTTCGTAGCTCCAGATATAAATAATTTAGTGATCAGACTCAAAGAAAACAAAATTGATTTACCGAACATGAGTCAAAATGTAAATAGGGTTGTATTACCATGAGAAGCAAGTTGATAAATTGCTTATTATTTTCATACGGTCTTACTAAGCTATAAAGATTACTCCCTTTCTTTCCTTTCCTTTAGTGTTTTCAGGTTAGCTCGGGGTCAGAGATCGTCAGAGGCAGCTTCACACTATCAAGTCGCTACCTTTGGAATAATGAAGTATATATTAGAAATTTCAAGTGAGTGACATGTATAGGGATCTAGTTGATTAACATGTATTATTTTGCTTTGGCCAAATGTGTTGGCTTATATTGAGTTATATGTATATGGCCATGAGATATGGCTCATATTGATTATGGCTTGTAAGCCTAGCTATTCATGTCATGTCTAATGTTTATAGTGTGATTATGTTTGTTTGCCATGCATGGTTAGTAATATGACATGTGTGTTGGATGTATGCTCTATGACCAATTGAGGTGGTCATAGTCATGTAGTAATTGCACGTTATAAACACAATGTGATAATGATTTGAACATGAGTGCTTGATGGATAAGTTGGTAACCATAGTATAATGGTAAAAGTGGTCACCAAAATGACAAGTCTTATGAATGTGAAATAAGGAATCTAGACTTGGTATTGCATGAGTAGATGCGTTACTTGTAAGGGGACATGTTAATGTTAATAATATGTCTTAATAAAGAGTGTTTAATCACTAAAATGATGTCATGATTTGCGATTTTGATGTGTGTATGGCTGTATGAGATTATAGGTAACATGAAGGCTTGGAAAATAGCCTAAGTGTTAGCCACACGGGCTGAGACACGATTGTGTGTCTCAATCGTGTGAGGGACACGACCTGGAGACATGGACGTGTGATCTGGTCGTGTGGTTCTATGTGCATTCTAACATCATAAATAGAGAGTTACATGGCCTGAGGACACGGACGTGCCAGAGGCATACGGGCGTGTCCCTATGTCCACATGGGCGTGTGACCCTGTTTCATGGGAAAATTTTCTAAGTTTTCCTGAAACTTTTCAAAGTTCTCAGTTTATTCCCGAATCAATTCCAATGAATATTTTGGGCTTCGTAGACCCAAATAAGGGACGACATGTATGTGTCTGAAAGGTTTGAATTAAAAGAGATTTTATGGCCCGATTTTTGCATGAATGTGTATGTTTAAGTCCGCTAATGCCTCATACCTTGTTCCGGCGTCGGACAGTGGTAAGGGGTGTTACATTTAGTGGTATCAGAGCATGGTTTACTCGGTTCTCGAACTAACCTAGCACGTGTAAGAGTCTAGCTATACATGCCACAAGTGTGTGATAGTGTGATGTCTTCCGGCGCGAATGAGAACTATCTTGTGTGGGTAAGGTACTCTCCAACCGAGCTACACCCGATCACGTAGATAATGATGCTAAAGTATTGAATAAAGTGCAGTTATGAAGAGTTGAAACTCGAAAAGGTACGAACAAGAATTCGTGAAATGTATATGTACATATTTGTGATATGAGAAACATGAAATAAAATGTGTACATGGTATAATGAGCTTATCTATAATTGATTGATAATCCCATGGTGTACATGATTTGTTCGAGTGAATACATGTGTTTAGATTACTTACTAAAAATACAGGTAGAAAGAATGTTCATGTATACTTATTTGAATGAATATGGTTGGCAAATTCACATAGTCTGAGTTTAAGTGTTGAATTACTTGGATTGATTTACATGTTTGTAAAAATATGCATACGATGATGTGCAAAATGAAAGTACAGATTGGAATATACTTATCCATGTTTGTTGGCTCTCGTATGATGTTTTGTACATGACTGGTTTGATTAAATGAATGGGATAAGTAACGTTACTCAGAATTCACAGAGTGCATATATGAGTATACTTGTCTAAATGAGATAATTGGAAAGTTGGCGTAAAACGAATATGAATATCGATCTGTCTGAAATGAATGATATGATTTTGATAATGTTGCTATAATGATGAAAGTTGTGTTACATGTGTATGCATATGAGAGTCGAGTCAGAGGCCCTACGACCTCACCCCCTTACTAGATTGGTGGATTGTAATGGAATTTCATAAGAATTGCACTGAATAAATTCACAAGTATGAAACCAAAGAGTTCAATAGAGAACTATCTATAAATATGATTAGAGATTGAAAATGAGTTGATAAGTAAGCCAGAGCTACAAAAGTATTAGGTTGACATAAATATTATGTGAATTATGCATTGTCACAGTTAGAGAAGAAATGTACTTTGGTAAATCGAATTACTTAGGTACGAGGTTGAGAAAGTGTAATAATATGGGATTTGTGATGAC
This sequence comes from Gossypium longicalyx, assembly GCA_025698465.1. Classification (NCBI taxonomy): domain Eukaryota; kingdom Viridiplantae; phylum Streptophyta; class Magnoliopsida; order Malvales; family Malvaceae; genus Gossypium; species Gossypium longicalyx. Next base: position 25,520,370 of record CM046999.1, read on the forward strand.
AGAAATAGTTAGAGGAACAATATTTGAAACATGAAATGTCTGAGTGTGGAAATCATAGTGAGTAGATGATGACTGTCTATTTTGGTATATTTTAAGAGATCGTTGTTCTCGAAAGTATTATAGTGGCTATCTATCTTCTAATGAAATTCTTGTTATATGAGAATGTTATCTAATCTTAATGTCAGATGAAGACAATGGTCTGACTGGTTTATAATTTGCTTTGCTCTACTTCTCTCTGGTATTCTGTTATATTCAGTCTGATGGGAACTTATGAGAAATTGCACATGATGCTATGATTCTGTTTCTCTAAATTATCGTATTTGATTCTTGGGGATTAAATGATACTTTCTTCTAGACTTTTTCCCCCTGAGGAATTATCGAAGTCTTTCATATTTTCTTAAGAGGTTGTTTTCGGTCTTCTGATATAGTCTCATATCTTATAATTTCTCTATCTTGGATTTATTTACTTGATTTTCTTGTTATCTTTGTTCCATGATTTGTCAATTATGACTCATGTTCAAAGTGTGTTCTTTAGCTTGTGATAATCATGTCAAGTGTGACTATGCTCCTGATTTGATCATGGTAATGCGATGATTTTAGTATTTGGAATTTCTCAAATTTACATATAAGGATTTGACATCGGCAAAGGCCTAAGTGGTGAAATTTCGAATTTCAATTGGTATAACGGATCTCTTTTCTCAAGTTAATTGAAATTAATGCCTTCAATTGAGATATCTGTGTTATTTGGGATAATGCAATCGTATGATCTTTGAGAAAGCAAATTGTGGCTATGGGTACTTGGACAGAAAATTCCAAAACTTATACAGAAACTTCGCGAGGAAATCCTCGGGAATAGTGTATTAGTGATCGAATTTGGAACTCAACATTTTTTATTTTTGTGCATGAATTTTAGAAATGTTGAAAAGTTTAAGGATGTATATCAAGTGTCATCAGAATTATTTCTGCCTATGTTAGCACTAGAATGGAGATGAGAAAAAGTTGATATGGATTTCATGTCTGGATTATTCCTGTCTCTGAAAGAGAAAAATGTTATGAGACTTATTGATAAATGTTTGACGAGATATGTAAATCATGCCGGTATATATTGAATTTTTGCTCATCAAATTCATGGAATTTTGTGTCTTTATGATTATTGGATTTCTTGGAATTCTAGTCTCTACTAATCGAATTGAGATCCAGGTTTTATTTCATGATTTCTTGGGAAAGCTAAAAGAGGCTTTGAAATTTATAAGCAACTGAGAGTTGAATTGGTAAACAATTGGACTGTGTGAAATTATAGAAAGCATAAGACCAAGATGAATTGACTAGTTTCACTTTTCGAATTCGAAAAGGTTGAAGTAAGAGTGTATATGTAGCATGATAGTATGGATCAGACTTTTGAGTGCATGAATTCACTGATAGAGGTTAAGCTTTCGTGAAAGCATCGTATAACGAAAAATCGCTCATGCTTCGAATATGAGAAATTATTGAGATAAGTGTTACAGTTACAGAAGAGTAAAAGTTCTTTAGTAATGATTGTGAGAAAGAGAAGTTTGTGTGAGAAACCAAACCACTTTCCTGGTAAGACTTTCGGGGACGAAAGTCCCTAAGAGGGAGATAATCGTAATAGCCCGATTTTGGGCCTAGTCAGAACAGTGGTTTTGGAACCACTATTTCGGGGCCAGAGAAATTATTTTTAATGATATTTTATGTGTTATAGTATGATTATATGAGTGCATGAAAGTTTCGGTGAAATAATTTTAGCGATTTCATGCTTAATTGCGAAAAAGGACTAAATCGCATAAAGGGAAAAAGTTTTGTTTTGCTAGCTAAATATGTTAAATAGCTAGAGAACCAAAATTTGAGGTGTTTAAAGAGAAAATAGACCCTAAATAGGGTGCTTGGTCGAGAGAAAGAGTTTGAAAAGTCAAAGTTGTGGGTATTAGGTAGCTTATTTGGCATTAAAATAAAACAAAAAGAAAAAAAATGTCATCTTTTCATCTTTCTTCCTTCCCCCACCGAAAATACTAGAAAAATAGGGGTTTTGAGAGCTCAAAATTTTAGCAACTTCCATCCCTTGCAAGTAAGTGATTTTGATGATCATTTTTGTTGATTTTTGTGTTTTTGGGACCCTTGTAGAATGAACTAGCTAATGGGGGGACTACTTTGTGAAATGGTTGATAGTATAGGGATTTGAAATGAAAGGATTTATGTTTTTTGCTGAATTTTTATGAAAGAAAATGAGTCTTGGTTGTGTAATAAACAACTTTTGTGAAAGGATTTTCATGGAAAACACCTAAAAGGGTCATTTTGTAAAAGTTATAAAATAGGTTTTAATTGTGTGAAATAGTGGAAATTTGGGGTTTTCATAAGAGTGATAATTGTTCAGTTAGGCTTGGATAATAGGGAAATTCGATAAAATTAATTTCCGGGCCTAAGGGCAAAATGGTCATTTTGTGAAAGTCTAGGGGCAAAATGGTCATTTTTCCAAAAATGTGAATTTTGATTGTCCAAATTTATTTAGTTATTAAATGAGTGAATTTCATCATGTTAGATCAATAAAATCGAGATTTGGGCTTAAATCGAGAAAGTGTGTGGTTAAAGACAAAAAGAGAATAATTAGTTGAAAATGCATTTGAGGTAAGTCCGTGTGATTAAATGAGCATGATATTTATGCCATTGTTATTACTTGAAAATCTATCTTTCTATGATTGTATTAAAGTTTAGGTTGATGATATTGTATATGAGAAAGTGATTTCAAATGTAAATAGCATTTATGTGTTGATTGAATGCTTGGAGATTTGATGGAATATGATATTCCATTGAAACGAGTAAGTTGTATGTAAATAATACAACAACATTGTTATTATATGTGTTTAAATTGATAGAGCATGAATTGCTTAGTTGTGGAAATGATTATGTTTGATGAATATTGAGATAGAAGAATTCTCGTTTGAACCTTAAGAAACAACTTGGATATTCATGCCATGACATTCGGGTTATTTGTGTGCCAGTGTAAGACATGTTTGGGACATACATCGGCCTCGAGATGTAAGCCAGTGTAAGACATGCCTGGGACATGCATCGTCTACGAGATGTGTCAGTGTAAGACCATGTCTGGGACATGGCATCGGCACAGATATGTGAGAGCTAGTGTAAGACCATGTTTGGGACATGGCGTCGACCTCGATTTCAATATTCAGTGTAAGACCATATCAGGGACATGGCATCGACTTGATGGATGAGCCAGTGTAAGACCATGTCTGGGACATGGCATCGGCGTTATACCCTATGTTTGAGGCTCAGTGAATATCCGATAGCTTTCCGAATAGTTCAACGGTGAGAGTTACGGTTTAAGCTAAATGAGAAAGGTTATGACCATATTGTGAGTGGTACAAGTACTTAAATGAAATTGATGAGATGTGAATTCAATTCATGTTATATGATTAGTAAGGAATGAATATGAGCATGTTGAGTAACACAGGTATGTATGCCAAGCTCATGAGAAATGATTTCAGTTTATGATACATATTTGGTGAAGATGTAAATAGGTAATTCATGCCTATGAGAATGATTTTGTGATGACCTTGTGATTATAGGTCTATACTTATGATGTATGAATATGTAACCTTACCAATGTGGTGAAAATGAATTCATATGGTGTGATAAACTTAGTATCGTTAATTTACACTAAAATAGTTTTAGATAGCAGCCATAGTCCAACTTTTAAAATCCACCAAAAATTGTGAAAATTGATTTGGAGGCTGAATAAAAAATGAAATTAAAGCCTAACGAGTCTAGTTTCACATAGAAGAAACGGTGCAAGCAAAAGAGTTTCATATTATGAAATATTTTAAATTGTTGTGAGATAGAGTCAGAATGACTTCAAGATCCCCTGTTCTGATTTGAGAAAATCATTGAAAATTGTGCAAAGATAGTTATGGATTATAATTTATATGCTTAGAACTATTAATGAGTATATTTTCAAGAGAAATAGACAGGAACATCATCCGAGTCCCTTATTATGAGATAATTAATTTTTAGTGAAGAGAGGTCAAAACTGTCAGACAGCAAAAAAGGGGTAAATTTAAGGAATAAACTGTACTAATTGGCTGAACGAAAAATTTTCAAAATTTTATGGTGAGTAGATGTGTGAGTCTAGTTATAGGAAAAATTAGCATAACTTTATTTGGAGTTCTATATCTCCAGATATAAATAATTTAGTGACTATGACTCAAGAAAATAGCTTGACTGGAACATGAGTCAAAATGTAAATAGGGTTGTATTACCATGAGAAGCAAGTTGATAAATTGCTTATTATTTTCATACGGTCTTACTAAGCTATAAAGCTTACTCCCTTCCTTTCTTTTCCTTTAGTGTTTTCAGGTTAGCTCGGGGTTGGAGATCGTCGGAGGCAACTTCACACTATCAAGTCACTACCTTTGGAATAATGAAGTATATATTAGAAATTTCAAGTGAGTGGCATGTATAAGGATCTAGTTGATTGACATGTATTATTTTTCTTTGGCCAAATGTGTTGGCTTATATTGAGTTATATGTATATGGCCATGAGATGTGGCTAATATTGATTATGGCTTGTAAGCCTAGCTATTCATGTCATGTCTAATGTTTATAATGTGATTATGTTTGTTTGCCATGCATGGTTAGTAATATGACATGTGTGTTGGATGTATGCTCTATGACCAATTGAGGTTGTCATAGTCATGTAGTAATTGCAGGTTATAAACACAATGTGATAATGATTTGAACATGAGTGCTTGATAGATAAGTTGATAACTATAATATAATGGCAAAAGTGGTCACCAAAATGACAAGTCCTATGAATGTGAAATAAGGAATCTAGACTTGGTATTGCATGAGTAGATGTGTTACTTGTAAGGGGACATGTTAATGTTATGAATATGTCTTAATAAAGAGTGTTTAATCACTAAAATGATGCCATGATTTGCAATTTTGATGTGCATAAGGCTGTATGAGATTATGGGTAACATGAAGGCTTGGAAAATAGCCTAAATGTTGGCCACACGGGCTGAGACACGGCCGTGTGTCTCAACCGTGTGAGGGACATAGCCTGGGGACACGGGCGTGTGGTCCAGTCATGTGGTTCTATGTGCATGCTGATGTCATAAACAGAGAGTTACAGGCCTGAGGACACGGGCGTGCTGAAGGCACACGGACGTGTCCTTATGTCCACATGGGAGTGTGACCCTGTTTCATGGGAAAATTTTCTAAGTTTTCCTAAAACTTTTCAAAGTTCTCAGTTTAGTCCCGAATCAATTCCGATGAATGTTTTGGGCTTCGTAGACCCAAATAAGGGACGTCATGCATGTGTTTGAAAGGTTTGAATTAAAAGAGATTTTATGGCCCGATTTTTGCATGAATGTGTATGTTTAAGTCCGGTAATGCCTCGTACCCTGTTCCAGCGTCAGACATGGGTAAGGGGTGTTACAGCTAAACCAAGAAAGCTTAGGATCTCAGGCACATTCCTAGATTGTTTCCATCAAGCACTGCCTTGATCTTTTTAGGGTCGGATCGAATTCCCTCGGAAGAAACCATATGTCCTAGAAAAGTAACCTCCATTAACCAAAACTCACATTTGTTCAACTTAGCATAGATTTTTTCCTTACAGAGTATCTGCAGAACTACTATAAGATGTTCATCATGATCATCTTCTTCCTTAGAGTTTAACAAAATAACGTTGCTAAAAACCGCGATGAACTGATCCAAATGCGGCTGGAAAACTCGATTCATAAGATCCATGGATGTAGCTAGAGCATTCGTCAAACTGAATGGTATTACTAAGAACTCATAGTACCCATAACAAGTTCTAAAGGCAGTCTTATCTACATCAAACTCTTCAACCTTTAGTTGATGGTACCTAGAACAAAAAGCAATCTTCTAGAATACAGATGGCTCACAAAACTAATCGAACAAGTCGTCAATCCTTGGAAGTGGGTATTTATTCTTTACCTTCAATTTGTTTAACTGGTGGTAATCCACACACATCTTAATGGTTCCATCTTTCTTCTTTACAAAAAGAACTGATGCTCCATATAGGGACACTGGAGTAGTGGACACTGAATCTGTATTAGGCAAAATCTCATTACCAAACTCAACCTCCCTATCCGAAGGCAACCCCGACAATTCCTTAAGAAAGACATTTGAAAATTCTTTAACTATTCGAATATCCCCAACAGAAGATTCCATGGAACTTTAGTCATGTACATAAACCAAAAATGTCTCACACCCTTTTCGAACTAACTTTTCAGCTACTAGAGCGGAGATCACATTGGAGAGATAATCTCGACGCTCACTGATAATGATAATCTCCATATCATCCTCAGATCTCAGAGTTACCCTCTTAGTAGCATGGTCTAAGTTAACTGGATGCTCCACAAGCCAGTTCAATCCCAGTATCAAATCAAACTCCCCGAATGGTAACTCTATCAAATTAGACGGAAACATAACATCTTGTATCTCCAGTAGGCACTTCCTATAAATCTTATTAACTTGTACCGACTGACCCAGTGAACTAATTATAGAAACCTCACCAGAAGTACTCTCAACAGGAATTCCCAGATTTATAGAAATAATACTAGCTATATATGAGTGAGTTGAGCCAATATCTATTAATGCAAAATATGGAATAGAATTGATATAAAACGTACCATCTACAATGTCAGCGGCATCCCTATCCTCACGGCTCCTTGTGACATATACCAAAGTAGGTTTCCTAGCCTCAGTCTGAATAGTACCTCTACCTTATGCTCTGTGTCCTCTACTCATACCATTACAACTTCTAGCCTGCCTATGGCTCCTAAGTGTGTAACAGCCCGATTTTGGGCCTAGTCAGAATAGTGGTTTCGAAACCTCTATTCCAAGGCTAGAGAAATTTTTTTAATGTTATTTTATGTGTCATAGCATGATTATATGAGTGCATGAAAATTTTGGTGAAATAATTTTAGCGATTGCTAGCTTAATTGAGAAAAAGAACTAAATAGCATAAAGGAAAAAAGTTTTGTTTTGCAAGCTAAATGTGTTAAATAGCTAGAGAACCATAGTTGGGGGTCTTTAAAGAGCAAATAGACCCTTAGAAAAGACTTGGCCGGCCATAGAGAGAAAGAAAGTAGAAAAGTCAAAATTGGTGGGTATTAGGTGACTTATTTGGTATTAAAATAAAACAAAAAAAGAGAAAAAGTTGTCATATTTTCATCTTTCTTCTTCCTCACCGAAAATACCAGCAAAGAGGAGGTTTTGAAAGCTCAAAACTATCAGCCACTCTTCACCCTTACAAGTAAGTGATTCAGATAGCCTTTCTTGATGATTTTTGCATTTTTAGAACCCTTGTAACATGAGCTTTCTAATAAGGGGTCTATTTTGCAAAATGGATGAAAGTCTAGGGTTTAGCATCTATGATATTTGATAAAATTTTATGGAAGAAAGTGAATCTTAGTTGTTTAATAAACAACTTTTGTGAAGTAGTGTTCATGAAAAACATCTAAAAAGGACTAATTTGTAGTAATTATAAAATAGATGGTAATGTGGTGAAATCATGGAAATTTTGGGTTGCTATAAGAGTAAAAAGGGTTTGGCTAGGCTTAAGGCATGAATAAATTCGATAAAAATTGATTTTCGAGCCTAGGGGTAAAATAGTCATTTTGTGAAAGTTTAGGGGCAAAATGGTCATTTTGCCAAAAATATGATTTTTTTATTGTCTAAATTTATTTAGTGATTAAATGAGTGAATTTCATCATTTTAGATCAAGGAACCGAGATTCGGGCTTCAGTCGAAAAGTACGTGGTTATGGACTAAAATGACATAATTAGCCGAAATTACATTCGAGGTAAGTCCGTGTGATTAAATAAGCATGATATCCATGCTATTGTTAATATATTTGAAAATCTATCTTTCTATGATTGTATTAAATTTTATGTTGATAATATTGTATATGAGAAAGTGATGCCAAATGTTAATAACATTTATGTGTTGATTGAATGCTTGGAAATTTGATGGAATATGATATTGCATTGAAACGAGTAAGTTGTACGTAAATAATGCAAATCAAATGTTATCATGTATTATATCATTAGTTTGGCATGAATTGTTGAGTTGTGATGAGAACGTGAATTATGAGAATTAATGTAACAAAGACTTCGGTTGAACATTAGGAATAGACTTGATTATTCATACCATGACATTGGGTGATATGTGTGCTAGTGTAAGACATGTCTGGTACATGCATCGGCCCCGAGATATACAAGCTAGTGTAAGACCTGTCTGGGACATGGCGTCAGCTTGTTGTGTGTCAGTGTAAGACCTGTCTAGGACATGGCATCGACACTGATAGATGAGAGCCAGTGTAAGACCTGTTTGGGACACGGCATCAACCTCGATATATGAAGGTCAGTGTAAGACATGTCTGGGACATGGCATCGAAACTGATAGATGAGAGCCAGTGTAAGACCTGTCTAGGACACGGCATCAGCCTCGATATATGAAAGTCAGTGTAAGACTAGTCTGGGACACAGCATCGGCCTCGATATATGAAAGTCAGTGTAAGACCTTTCTGGGACATGGCATCGACTTTGATGTGTTAGCCAGTGTAAGACCATGTCTGGGACATGGTGTTGGCATCTTATCCCATGTTTGGGGCTAATGAATATCATGTAGTATTCCAAATGGTTCAACGGAAGATTTATGATTTATAACGAAATGAGAGAACTTATGACCATGTGGTGAGTGATACAGGTACTTATATGAAATTGATGAGATGTGAATTCAATTCATATTGTATATTAGTAAGGAATGAATACGAGCATGTAGAGTGACACAGGTATGTATACCAAGCTCTTGAGAAATAATTTCGGTTTATGAGGCACATTTGGTGAAGATGTAAATAGGTAATTTATGCCTATGAGAATGATTTTGTGATGGCCTTGTGATTATTGGTCTATACTTATTATGTATAAATATGCATCTTTACCAATGTGGTGAAAATGAATTAATAATGTGTGATAAACTTAGTATCATTAATTTACACTAAAACAGTTTTGGACAGCAGCCGTAGTCCGACTTTGAAAATCCACCAAAAACTTTGAAAATTGAGTTAGAGGCTGAATAAAATATCAAATTAAATCTTAATGAGTCTAGTTTCACATAGAAGAAACAATGTAAGCAAAAGAGTTTCATATTATGAAATATTTAAATTGTTGTGAGACATAGTCAGAATGATTTTGAAATCCCCTATCCTGAATTGGGAAAATAATTAAAAATTTTTAAAAAATCATTATGGGTTAAAATTTATATGATTAGAATATATAATGACTCTATTTTCAAAGGAAACAAACAGGAACCTCATTTGAATCCCGTATAAGGAGTTAATTAACTTTTAGTAAGGAAAGGTTGAAGCTGTCAAACAGCAGAAAAAGGGTGACTTTGAAGAATAAAATGTACTAATTGGCTAAACAAAAAATTCTAAAAATTTTATGGTAATAATATATATGAGTCTAGTTTCTGGAAAAATTTACAGATCTTAATTTGGAGTTCCGTAACTCAAGATATAAGTAATTTAGTTACTATGACTTGAGAAAACAGCTTGACCAGAACATAGGTAAAAAGGCAATTATGATAGTATTACCTTGAGATCATGTTGTAAGAATTGGTGGAAGTATATTGATAAATTGCTTATTATTTTCATACGGTCTTACTAAGCTATAACGCTTACCCTCTCCTTTCCAGTTCTTTAATGTTTTTTAGGTTAGGTCGGGGTTGGAGATCGTCAGAGGTAGCATCACACTATCAAGCTATTACCTTTGGAGTTTTGATACATATGTTAGCGTTTCCAAGTGAGTGGCATGTATAGGGATCTAGTCATATGGCATGTGTTATTATGATTTTGGCCAAATGTATTGGCTTATATTAAGTTATATGTATATGGCCATGAGATGTGGCTCATATTGATTACGGTTTGTAAATCTAGCTATTCATGTTATGTCTAATGTTTATGATGTGATTATGTTTGGTTGCCATGCACGGTTGGTAATACGACATGTGTGTTGGATGTATGCTCTATGACCAATTATGGTGGTCGTAGCCATGTAGTAATTGCATGTTATGAAAACAACGTGATAATGGTTGAACATGGTGCTTGATGGATAAGTTGGTAACCATAGTATAATGGTAAAAGTGGTCATCAAAATGAAAAGTCTTATGAATGTGAATTAAGGAATCTAGACTTGATATTGCATGAGTAGATTCATTGCTTGTAAGAGGACATGTTAATATTATGAATATGTCTTAATAAAGAATGTTTAATCACTAAAATGATGCCATGATTTGTGGTTTTAATATGTATAAGGTTGTAAGGGTTTATGGGTAACATGAAGGCTTGGAAAATAGCCTAAGTGTTGACTACACGGGCCGAGACACGGTCGTGTGTCTCAACCGTGTGAGGGACATGGCCTGGAGACATGGGCGTGTGGCCCGACCGTGCGGTTCAATTTGCATGCTGACATAAAAAACAGAGAGTTACATGGCCTGAGGACACGGGCGTGTCCCTATGTCCACACGGGCGTGTGACCCTATTTCATGGGAAAATTTTCTAAGTTTTCCTAAAACTTCTCAAAGTTCTCGATTTAGTCCCTAACTACTTCCAATGCATGTTTAGGGCTTTGTAGGCCCGTGTATGGAACATTATGCATGTGTATGAAAATTTTTGAATTAAAAGAAATTTTGTAGTCTGGATTTTGCATGTATGTGTATGTTTAAGTATGGTAATGCCTCATACCCTATTTCGGTGTTAGACACGGGTAAGAGGTGTTACAAGGTAGTTGCTGAACTACCCTCTGAGGTTGAACCAAACCTAGAGTTGAAGCTTGCATCTGATCAGAATAGAGTGGACAATCTTTATTACGGTGCTCTAAAGACCCGCATCATAGAAAAGCTCCCGATCTCCTCCAACACTTAACCAGCTGGCGCCTACCATAATCCCCACACAAGAAGTAACAACCGGTGCCTCAATTCGTAGAGGCCCATAAAACTTGGCTTATTTCTTAGGCCAATAAACAAAGCTAAAAGGACCCAAATCCCTCTTATTTTTATTCTGGCCCATCTTTTTCTCTCTCTTTTCATGCTCCATGCGCTTAATATCTTGGTGATATTAGCCTTCTCCACCAAAGTTTCGAAGACTCGTTCCCTCTATAGAGCCAACAATAAATTTATATCATATCTCAACACCTCCTAAAAATATATGCTCTTATCCTAGATAGTCGCTACTAAACCATGAGCGTATTGGCTCAAACTAAAAAATTTGGCCTCATACTCGGCCACAGTCCTATCTCCCTAAGTTAGCCTCAAAAACTCGTGTCTACAAGCCTCTACATAACTCACCCCCACATACTTGTTCTGGAAGGCATTTCGAAAATAATCCCAAGTTATCCACTGGGGCTAAGTACCCTCATCAATGGTGAGCCAGCACTAATAGGCTTTATTGCGAAGTAAGGACATTACACCATTTAGTTTCAGCTCAGGAGTGCAGTCTAAGTCATTCATAATCCTTTCCATGGCAACTGATCAATACTCAGTCATAGTCGGGACGACCTAGTGATGCCCCTAAATAACTCCACTCCATTGGACCGAAGTTATTTAGTGATCAAACCTTGGCTCTTTGATTCAGAATGGGTCCCAGAGACACTATCAAGAACTCTTAACATGACTTGGGACAATGCGTTGTCCCCAACCATTTGAATCTAATACCCTGTCTCAAAGTAGGTGTACCGATAATCTTGCTTGTATCCAGATTGGAATACTGCCATCGAGGATGGCTCAGCTTGAGCCCTTCTTCGACGACCACCGCATCCATAGTTACCTTGTCCACGAGTTCCACACGTACTCATTGTAAATTATATACATTTTCAAAATTTTATGTATCAGTTTTGGAGTTTGTTATCAAATAGTTTATGTCTAGAATTTTATTAGAAGACTTTACATAGTTGTTATTGTCTTTAACTACAACAGAGTAGTTTTTCTAAACTAAAAGTTTAGCAAAGGTAGAAGTACTTATAGGATCGGTGCTAAAGACTCAATATTCTTTAAGCCTATTTTCATATTTAATTAGAAATAATATTTTGTTCAAAAACACTTGTCACAAAAATTTGAACCCAAAAATCACAACTCGAGTTTTGAACCTAGACTCTAATACTACTAAATGTAACACCCCAAACCTGGCCTAGACGCTACGGCCAAATCTAGAGAAGTTACCTTGATTCGCTTTGAAAATTCAAAAATCTTTTAGGCTTGTAGAAAAAATGTAAGCTTTTGATAAAAACAATTCTAGTTTATCTTAAATGAAAACATCTTCCTTACTTAATTCGTTATTTTTGTCGATTAAATTATATTTATAAAACACTTATGTTTGCAGTGGAAGTCTTAGTTAAATTTAGTTTGGAAAAAAGGAGTTTGAATTTTTGAAAATCCAACTTTTTGCTGATAGTGTAGTTATGATTTTAAAACGATTAAGCAGTTTAAAATATAAAATAAAAGTCCAAAACAAAAACAACCTCGAATGTCTGAAACAGTCCAACAATACCATAATAGTATAAACCAGATTTTTAAATAACACAAATTAAAAGTTTTTAACTGAGCTCCCATTGTACCGGCCCGTCTTATGCCTAGGGGTCACCTAAAAGTAAATAGACAGAGGTGAACTTTTGAGCTCAGTGTGTTACTTATAATAATAAAAACAACAGATACAATTTCAGACATGATAAGACCAATCACACATATTTCATGAACAGTAATAGAATCAATACATATCCTATACAAATTAAAATCCTACCCCTATCCACTACAAACCATTTCTGACCATCCCTACACACCATTTAGGGTATTAAATATCCATCCAGCGTTACACATCGTTAAGTGACTATATGTTACTTTTCAGAATATTTGTAGCCTAGCTGCCAGATCATTAGGCCATAATTTGCCAGAAACAGATATATATATGTGGCTAAGCCACCAAATACAGAAAATAAGTTAAACTGCCCATATTTCCTCCATAATCATAACTCCCACCCTAATGTACATGCAGAACAAAACAGATATATGTATGGCATACATGCTTTTCACAACAGAATCAGATAATATTAGCATATAACATATTATGCTATCACAAACAACAGATTATTCATGCGCACATAAATATTAATTAACTCTAACAGAGTATTAGAAATCATAATTCATAGACTAATTTGTACCATATAGACCCTACGAAAGGGCTATATTTGATTCATACAACAAACACAGCCTTAGGGAAAAAATTCATAATCTGGGCCCACACGCTCGTATGACTTGCACGGCCTACTTGTCCAGCTCGTGTGGCCCAAATGGTTTGACACATGATCTCATACGACCCAATTGGTCTAGACCATGTGGCGTCGACAATCCTAATTTTGAATTTCAGACATTCATTGATTTCTTGAGTTTTTGTTACACACCTGATCTAATTTTGATGTGGAACCAACCACAATACTTCGAGAACCTAAAAATATTAATTAAATCATCAATTGAAAATGATATCCCACACCCGATTCACTAATCACTATTAACAACAGCAAGTTTTAACAAATAAATTCAACCTTAAACCTCAAATTGAATCTTACCCTTAAGCAAACAGTAGCCCACCAACAATTCTAGGTCATTGGAGGATTAAATGCCTCGTTAACTTCACCTGGAAGCTCAAACAATTAACAATGAAATTCATATACTGATAAAACAACACTCGTGCATGAGGAATAATAAAACTTAAACAACAAAAACTAATTACTTATGCCAAGACTAACCACGAACAAAACCCCTTTTCAAAAATCCCTCTATTGATCAGAACAAGATTGGTAAAATAGCAATGACCTCAAATATGAATTGAACATGAAAGAAACAACAAGAAAATGAGAAAGAAAAGGGAAAGAAGATAAAACTAACATGAGAACAAAGGAAAAAGAAAAGAAACGAAAACTAACATGAGAACAAAGGAAAAAGAAAAGAAACGACTGAAAGTAGGAAGGAACAAAGAACATGAGAGAAAAAAAATGTAAAAGAAATGGGAGCAAATTTGGGGAAATAATAAAATAAAAATCTTTTAATTAATCCCCCTTTTTTAACTATCCTATTTAAAATAAATAAATAAAATATTCATTATAACTACTCAGATTTTCAAGAGTTAGAACTTAATCTAAACTTATTACATGGACGGCTCAAAGCATGAAAATAAAAATATTTACACTTGCTCACGCAGGAACTTGAGCACAAGACCAAAGGGCAAGTTGAAACCTTACCACTAAACTAATTAGCTTATTTTTATCATAGGTTGAGTGAAAATAATACTTAAGACTAACAAAGAGATAGGGATAGGAACAAAAATAACAAAATTTTCCAATAGTGAGATTTGAACCCATTACCTCAGACACATAATCAAAGCCTTAACTACTGAAGCAGATACTTAATTATAACAAAATTTAGCAAATCAAAAATTCAAATTTTTGGGGCGCTACAGCTAAAAAATAATTGAACTGTAACGTAAGTTGTCAATATTGTTATTCTGCCAGAAAATAGTCAAAGTTTATTTCCAAGTATAAATTCTATATTCTGGGAATAACAATTCCACCGGTTTCTATTGAGAAAAAGTTTTACTTTCCTACTAAAAGTTGGGCTAAAAATACACAAGTTATACACAACTTTAAGATATTGTTATTTTGCTCAAAAATAGTGAGAATTTATTTTCTAAGTATAAATTTTATTTCCTGGGAATAACAATTCTATTGGTTTTTATTAAGAGAGAATTGCTTTCCTACTAAAAGTAATAAATTGTTAATGATTTTGTGTTTGATTCGTGATTATTCAAGCCCACACTCAAAAGCGATTCATGGTATGAGAATAGCGATGAAGGTTGTTTGGTTGAAAGTCGAGAATGTCAAGGATCCATCTCGCATAAAGCATAGATACTTTCAAGAAAAGTTTCTTGATATAAATATCACAAACCGACACGACTTTCAAAAAAATTAATTTTCTGTTATGACAGAAAACTGTTTTTAAATCAATTTTTTTTCCAACAATTGATATCAGGTTAGGTTATGCCATGTTTATAGTATAAATTGATACCAAAATTTTTACTCTTTATCATATTTGGTTAATTTTTAAAAAGATGTGAGATTCTTAAAATTATTAGCATGTTTTGGGTTATGTATGTGAATGAATGTATTATATTACTTTTATTATTTATATGATAAAGTAATTTTGCCAACATTGTGATTCTTAGAAATTAAAATGGTTGTAATTCTATGTTTTAATAATTTTTGAGATATGTAATTAGACCGTAGACTGACATTTCCACGTAGGTTTTATTTATTTATTTTTATAATGATTCAAGTGAGTCAAAAGCGGACATAAATTTTATGGAACATAAAGTTTTTAGCAAATCTCGTAAAACTGAAATGCATCCAGGACTGATCGAGATGTTGCAAACCAACCCAGGCAATCACTAAAAGATCAATGGTGGTCAAGTGGTGGAGGTTGTTGGAAGTCCGATGATGGTGGCCAACGACAATGGCTGAGGGTGGTGGCCAGTGATGACTGACGATGGCTGATGGCGGTAGTTTAATAGTGGTCGACGACCCAGCGGTGGCAAAAATGGTGGCCCAATGATGATGACTGTGGTGGCAACAAAATTATGTGGTGGTGACATCGATTCGGAAGTAGATCCCTTCGGTGTGTTCCAATCATTTGGATATCTATCACTAAAAAGACCCAATGTATGATTTGGGGTAATAATTGTAATTTGTATTATCTATTTTTCTGGGGTGGAACATGGAAACTTTGGCTGGTTAAGAGTCTTTTTAATTTTTTGTTTTTCTATAATAACATGATATTTAAATTGACTGCAAAATATATCCATGCATATGTATGATAAGCATGTTATATAGTTTAGGAAGAGAATGCTACATGTACTTTTCATTCATTCATTAATCATTCATGATTGAAACCGAAAATAAAAACCTTGTATGTTTTTAAAATATTGAGTAGAAGAAGGTCCCTAACCCATGTAACTCTCTGACTTGCAAAACATTAAGGTGCAGTTTTCACACGGCCAAGACACACGTTCGTGTTCTAAGTCGTGTAGCACATACGAAATACCATGGTCTTATGTACACTGTGCCATAATTCAATTGCGGACTTTTCACTGAAATGCCATAGCCCAGCTATGGCCTTACATTCCATACTTTGCCATGGTTATACCATGATTTTACCCGTTAATTCATCACTTGTCACTTCACTAGTCACTAAACGATTGTACTCAATCCAGCGTTCTACTCAATTTGAACATTCAATTCATTATTCATATTCTTTCAACAATCATAATTCAATGACAACATATAAAATAATACATTATCATTTCTACATTAACAAATAATCATATAGTTCAACCTTATGAACTTACCTGGGCCAATTTGTAGAAGTTGTAGGGAATTAGGGACTAATTGGTAATTTTCTCTTTTCCATGTTTATCTTCTTATTCTTGATCTATAATGTAAAATTTTCCATTCATTAGCATCTAAATTAATTCTAATTCACTTCACAATTTATGCCCTTCAATTTTTGAAATTACACTTTTATCCCAAATTTTATTATTTTTACAATTTAGTCCCTAATCAATTAACCCATCAATTGAGTTTATTTTTCTAAATTAACACTTTATTATATCATTATAAACTACTATATACCCTTTAGTATTCATAATTTCAACATCAAACCCTAATTCTAAACTTTTTCACAATTAGGTCCTAAAATCAATTTCTATTAAAATCACTTAATAAATTCATCATATAATGGATTTAAAGCTTCAAATCCATAATAATTTATCATAAACAGACAGCACTCATCCATGAAAACTTTCAATATCACCCATAAAATCAAAAACTAATGAATTCAATAGGTAGACCTAATTGTAAAAGTAAAAATTGAACTCACATGGTGCAAAAATATGAAAAAATAGCTTAGGAGGTCTGCTATGGCATTTTTAGCTGAAGAAAAATGATGAAATCTCTAGATTTTTCAATTAAATCCTTTTTAACTAATAAATTTTAGGTTATTTCCAATTTTGCCCCTTGTTCATATTGTTTTCTTACTTATTTCATGCCCCAAACCATCTAGCCCATTTAATTTGGGTCTAATTGCCTTTTAAATCCTTTCTTATTAGAAATTTAAGCTATTTAATCACTTTAACAAGTTTTACACCTTTTTCAATTTAGTCTTTTTTAATTAATTAACTATCAAAACGTTAAAATTTTCTAACGAAACTTTAATACTAACTCAATAACACTCCATAAATATTTCTAAAAATATTTATGGCTCGGTTAATGAATTTGAGATCTCGATACCTTGTTTTTGACTCATTTGACCTAATAAATTATTTTAATTCACAAAATTCACTAATTTAAGAATATTTCTAATGTCACACTTGACTCATAAATATTAATTTACTAAATTTTCAAACTTACTCGTCGGAGTTAGTGATCTCGAATCACTGTTTTCGACACCACTAAAAATTAGACTATAACATTGAGGAAGAAAAATATTCCTTTGGTTAAGGTTTTGTGGCAAAATCACGGGACTGAAGACGCCACTTGGGAATCTGAAGATTCAATTCGACAACAATATTAGTATCTTTTTTAGTCAGGTAAGTTTCGAGGCCGAAATTTCTTTTAGGTGGAGAGAGTTGTAACGCCCTAAAATTTTAAGGTTTGACTGTTAGATTCCATCGTAATTGAGTCTCTATATCTGTGGTTTTGTGCTCTGTTTATGTGATCAAGGTCAAGTGTTCGAGTCGTATCTTTAAGAATTTGTTATTTTAATTTAAGGTAATTGCTATCCTTGAATGACACATTTAAGTTTAAGTATAAATCTGTGTCAAGAATGAGCCTGTTGGTTCAATGGCTAAGCATCTGTCCACCCTCTGATTATGTGTTCAAGTCTCAGTGTTAGCATTATTAAATTTTTGTTAAATGCTAGAATTGTGCTGGTAGTTAGTTAACAATTAAAGTTACATTAATTCCCTTTCCCTTCCCTTTTCTTTCTTTTTATTTTTCTTTCTTTCTTTCTTTCTTTTTACTCATTTGGATTTTCCTTTTTGATTACGTTTGACAAGTGAGTATCAAAATAATTAAGACTCTTAAGTTGTTCGGAGTATTGTTAGAAGATTTCTATGTAAATTCTGTCGGAAAACCTTATGTCTCTGCGAAGTTTCATTAGTTTCCATTTGTGTTTTTAAATTGAGAATTTTCTGACTATTTTGCATAAACTCTCTGATAATTGGTCGTTAATATGTTCCTTAGGGGTGAATACGGAGGGAAGTGGTCATTCGCGTGCTATTTCAAATTAGCGTTGTCGAATTGTCGGTAAGCATTCATCGTCGAAAGTTTAACGTCGAGGTTTCAACATTTTTGCTTAAGTGTTAATGTATATGATGATTCGTTGTTTTAGTTGTTTGATTGGTTGTTGAATGGTTAAATTAGGTTCCACAATTTCTCCATGTTGTTTGTACTTCAAAATCTCTTCAGGTGCGTACCGAAAACCTTAAATTCTATAAATTTCGGATGCAAAAAAATGTGGCTGTCGACGCCACACGACCAGTCACATGGGCGTGTCCCCAAGCAGTGTGGTTGGCCATGTAACTCACTGTTCATTGATTTGGAGCCACAAAGACATGTGTCCAAGCTGTGTGTGGCCATGTTAGTGCAGGGTTCACACAGGCAAAGGACACAGACGTGTGTCTAGGCCGTGTAACTCACTGTTTGTGACTTGGGACCATAAGTCTAGGGACATGGACATGTGCCTAGGCCGTGTGAGGCACACGGGCAAGGACATGGGCATGTGCCCAAACCGTGTAACTTACTATTTACTTTTTAGAACCACACGAGCAGAGGACAAGGGCGTGTGCCCAGGCCGTGTGAGTCACACGGGCAAGGACATAGGCATGTGTCCAGACCGTGTGAGCCACACGGGCAAGGACATGGGCGTGTGTCTAGGCCGTGTGAGCCACACGGGCAAGGACATAGGCGTGTGTCTAGGCCGTGTGGCATATAAATAGGGTCTAAATCTTATTTTTGAGGCCGTGAGGGTCGTCCAACATTAACACAAACCTCCCCAATGTATGAATAATCTGAATTTGATTGTATGAGAACTCTCTAATACTCTATGATTGACATATGGATAACATAACTGTATGTGTACCGTAATGACTATTTCTAACACTAAATTGTATTATCTATTGCGAAATGAATATGAATGACTGAACACATATTGTGGATACTTACACTCTGCATTTGCATGGGTTGGGATATTATGAAGAATGAAGTAATATGTTCTAAATTAGTGGCTAAGCCACGATGCGTATAAACATGAATCTGGCGCTTTGTCGCATTCTCAATCTAGCAGCTAAGTTACGTCTCTGTAAACGTGTCAGACAGACATTCTATGGTGTGTAGGGTTGGTTGGGCATCTAATGCCATTAATAGTGTGTTGGGATGGCCGAATATGGTGTGTAACGGATGGGGGTAGGAATATCTGCATATGAAATTGAAATTGCTTCTGCTTATGTAACTGATCTGTTCCATATCCGAACTAAAATTGCTATTGTCACTTAATCAAATCTTGGGATTCAAGAATTATCTTATAAATGTGTTTCAATTGAATGAACGCCTTTTTACGCACTAATTTCACACTCATTTTGCTACTGATTGATTTCAGGTGGTTCTCAAACTTGAACGTGTCGTGGCTGTGGGAGCTCAGTCAAGCTTTTATCTTTCCTTTAAATACTACTATTAGGAATTTTGGTATTCTATGATATTATGATGTTTGGGAAGATTCTATACTTAGTTAATCGTTGTGTTTGATATCATGAGTTGAATGATTTATTATGACTAAGCTATAAATGTGGTATTTTTAATATCGATGGTGTAACTCTCTAGACTTGGTCTGGATGTCTAGGCTGAGTTTAGGGTGTTACACGTGCCTTTATTTGTACTTTGTTGCCCCTGATTGCACATACGTGCTCTTATTCGTACCTTGATACCCCTAACATACATTCGTACTCTAAATGCACTTTAGTGCTTCAGTATGGCAACATTGATGCCCCTGAAAATGGAGTATTGATCTATTGAATAATTTGAGTGCAATTACTTTAAAGTTACTAAGCTATGTAAGCTTACGGTATTCTTTTATGTTGTTTTGTAGACAATCGTTACTGACCGTTTGGAAGGATCTACCACAAAACTCACATTAGCACATTTATCTTGGTAGCTTTTGCATCTTACTTTGGGTAGTGGCATGTATATAAGTCTTGTTGAAAGAATGTTGGTGTCAATAACTATGGATGATAGTAGGCTAAATAAATCTTTTGAATGTGTCATGTAATGTTGAAATAAGATATATATATATATATACATATTGATGAATATCATAGTGTGTATTTGGATTAGAAATGTTTATATCTGTGTTTAATATGGTTGAGTTAGATATGGTTGATTTTATGAAAGAAAATCTTAGATAGAGTGCGGTAGTGAATTGCTTATAAATTGAGGTGCCTTGAGTGGCATATTGGTTAGAATTTATAGGCTGTTATTTGGTATATGGGTGAGTGTTTAAGGTGTGCTTTGAGTCATTGAATGAATTGGCAAATGAAGTGTCTTATTGAGCAAGAATGAGTGATGATATGATTTGTTGTAGGGGTAAATTTTGGTACACACGGCCTAGGGCACGAGCTATCACACTGTCGTTTGCCTCACACGGCCTGACCACATGGTCGTGTGTAATTTATAAAAATAGGTGCAGGTTTCACACGATTTGGAACACGGGTTGAGACACGACCACGTGTCTTAAGTCTGTTAGTGGGTTACACGGGCTAGCACATAGCTTGCGACACGACTGTGTGAGTCAAGTCAGTGAGTTACACGGTCTATGAGATGGACTGGTGCACGACCGTGTGCCCCTAATTCGAATGCTCACACGATCTGAGCTGTGTCACATGGCTGTGTGACCCCTATTTTCCATATTTTCCAAGTTTTTCCTAAATTTTATGTTTTGATTCAATTTAATCCCTGATGACTTCCAAATAAATTTTAGGGCCTGTAAACTTGAAATAAGGCTCATGTGAATAATTATTCTATGAATTACTATATGTTTATAATTTAATTGAATATTTGTTCTGAATTAAGATAAATTGTTCCGTTTATTTCTGTAACATTTCGATCCTTTATCTAGCAACTGGGCCAGAATTTGGGTGTTACAGGGATATTATAATCATGTAATAATAATTACCTTGATTCTAAAAGGACGTGAAAAACATGAAGACATTTACAAACACCTCGAACTCGACACCCACGAATGTTAAAATCTCCCCAAAATACGTATTTTAAAAAAATAACCCCTATATATAGATTAATAAAATATAAAAAATTTATAAACTATATATAAAAGGGCCTTCCTTACATGTGTTTTGCTCCCTACCTTTGTTTTGTCACTATAAAATTATGGTAATTTTTAGTTTTGATCCCTTTATTATTATCAGATTTGGGATTTAATCTTTTCATTTTATTTTGATATAATTTGGACATCTAGTTTTACAATGACATTAGTTCATTCAAATAGTTACTGTCTCCAACTATTTTGGTTAAAATGTTGACATAAATTATTTTTAAAAACTCATTTCTAACACAAAAAAGGGTCTAGGCAAGATAAGTGAAATTGTATAGTAATGGTCAATTTTCAATTATGGTCTTTATACTACACTCATAATTTAATCTATATACTTTAACTTTTTTTATATAATTTAGTATCTCAACTTTTATAATGTTAGGCTTTTCTTACATGACACACCTATAAGTCTTTTTGTTTTTATACATTATAAGATAGTGGTTAAATTTAACTTTTGATCCTTTTTTTTAATATTGTATATCAAAGGTCAAATTTCAATTTTGGTCCCTATACTACACTAAAATTTGAGATTTAACCTTTATATTTTAATTTTTGACATAATATGATGCCTCAACCTTTACAATGTTATTAGTTAATCTAAATATTTTATTCTAATTAAAGTGCTTACATGAATTTTAAGAATCGTTAACATTATTAAAATCTTTGTTAAATATAGGTCTATTACAATATTATTTTTTGTCAAATGGCTTCTAAGTGTTTTTCTTTTTTTTAAAAAATTAAAATGTTATGCTAACGAATTTAACAAAAGAATTTAAATGATAACAACTAAACCTAAATTTTTAACTTAAAAAATAGAATATAGAATGATTAAATTCTTTAAAATAAAATATGAGAATTAAATTCTAAATATATAAAAAAATACTTTTAATTTTTTATTTTAAAATTTAGCAAAAAAAAAATTTTTGACTCATGCGAATCCTAGGTGGAATCATGCTAATTATAATATAAAAATCAAAATTCCGATATAAATAAAAAATTAATAAAAATTGCGATCTATAATAGGTAAAAATATAAAAGAAAGAAGAAAGAAAGTGTAATAAAAAAATGCGAATTAAATATAAGTGTACCTACAAAGTACTCCTAGGCCTACCTGTACACTCCTCTCTCTCTCATCATTAGCATTTTATTCTCTGTTTCCACGTCTTCCTCTTGTTTATATATCCCCTCTCACTCTGCCTTCTTACCTCCTACATTTCCTCTATTTTCCATACAAACGAACACACAATTTCAGATCAAAATCTAACCACGAAAATACCCTTCCAAAATGAAGCGATTCATCCGCCGTCTCTCCCGCGTCGCTGACGCTTCCTCCCATTACTGCCTTCTCCGTTCCGACTCCACCGCTCGACATCGCACTACCTCCAACCGCCGACCCGAACCGTTCCACGTCGCAGTCTCTTTGTTGAAAAAGCAAGCACGCCGGTCGGTCCCCGAGGGTCACGTGCCCATTTACGTAGGGGAAGAGATGGAGTTGTTCGTTGTGAACGCCGAGTTGCTGAACCACCCTGTTTTCATTGCATTGCTTAACAAGTCGGCTCAGGAGTATGGGTACGAGCAAAAAGGGGTGCTTCATATACCGTGTCACGTGCTGGTTTTTGAGCGCGTTATGGAAGCCTTGAGACTCGGGGTTGATTCACGTGACCTCAAGGATCTCCTTGCTTCGTTCTCCGACGACTGTTTTTTGGGTTACTAGGAGGAAGCAAAAATCAACAGAAAGAAGTCTTTTTTCTTTTTTTTCTTTTTTTTTGTAAATACAGAAGGGAGACATGAGAAAATTTGAGATTCTGACAGATGTCATTCACGTGTAAAGCGGTTTTAAAGTGCTGCAATTTTTCTGTTTGGTTTGAAGGAAACTGAAAAGGGAAAGACTGAAAAATACAATCAAGCCATTATTTTGTCTTTTAACTGGCTAATTTTAAACCAAATTCGGTTCTTTATGAGTTTTTTCTAACGGTTCTTTTTCGGAGTTCAATTGCATGAATTTCAGGTGTCAAAATTAGATAAATTTTAGTAATCTACAATATAAAATATTACTTTTCTGATTCGTTCTAATTGTATTTTCCTGACATCCAAACAAGGGCGCTGAAATATAGAGAGTGGGAGTGTGCGGTGAGGGAGATCTGTAATTGGACGAACATTCGGTCGTTGTTTTCTTCTCCGACGTAATAGGTGGGTGATGTTAGCGGTATTTCGGCTTATGAAAGAGATTTGGGATTGGAATCATTAATGACGTTGTTTAAGCCTTGGGGGGGCCAATGGGATGCTGCTAATGACTATAATATTCTTCAATTGATATTTTATTTATTTTTTAAAATTATAAAAATATTTTATACATTCAATTTTTAATATTTTACAAATATGGATTAAAAAGTAATTAGGGTATAATAAAAGTGATTAACCATAAATTTATTTTTTTAATATTTATTCATTTTGACTTTTAATTTTTAATTAATTTGTTTTATTTTGATTTTGTAATGATATTGGCATTTAATATTCAATAAATTTCAAAAAAAAAAAAGTTAAATTTTTTTTAAAAAATTATACATATTAATAATGAAGTACATATAAATTATCATATAAATTATCATCTCAACGCCATTAAATTAAAATTTTATAATATTTAAAAAGATGCAATGCATTTTTTAGTAAGGATACAATTGCTAATCACAAAAGTTCACAGAGACATATACATTTCTTTGAAAAAAATCAATTACTAAATATGGGTATAAAACTAGTTATACTAATATTTGCATTAAGAAGCATAGAGAGAGTGAAGGTGAGTGAGAACTTGATCCTCTGGCAAGGAGATATCCTGACCAAACAACATTCAAATGAAGATCAGATTCAGTGTAATTTAGGCACCAAAAATATCATTAACGTGATTATACTAAAAAGTTAAATTATGTTTTATCTTTTTTATTAAAAAATTGAGTAAATTAATTCATATACATTTGTTCTAAGAGTAAACCGGTCATTTTATTAAAAAATCTATATATAACTGTCTAATTATTCCGTTAGACACACTAGTTTTTAATAGTAAAAATGGATGAAAATTTTAAGTGTATGACTAGTTTGCTGTTTAATTTAAAGTACATGGACTAATTTGCTTATGTTTTTTTTAATAGAGAGAACAAAATGCAATCTAACTTTCAATATAAAGGTCTTTATAGTACTTTCATTGTCCTTGATTTATATAAAATTAAAAATTAAGAAATCTATCTAAAAATATAAATAATAGTGAGAATAGGATTGGTATTATTTTCATCAAATGGGATATTTATTGTTACGGTAATTTTAATTTAAATTATTTCGATTTAATATTAGTTGAATTTAATTACTCAAAATTGTAAACACTCTTTAAAAGAAATCCGGTTGGACGTTTTTATTTGTTCCTATTGAGAAATGAGGTGAAATGATTAAGAACAAATTAATTTATTAAAATCAAGCTAAAATATGGGGAACCAAATAAATTATTGTAGGTTTGATAAGTGAGATTACATGAATGGTTGTGTTTGGTGAGGAACAAAAGTGACTAGTAATTTTGATACATGATCATGACCACCATTTGTAAGGGAAAATAGGATTCTGCATATAGGGAAAGAGTGCGTAACAGAGTGATTTTATGAAATGACAGAATGGTGGAGTCTATCTTATCAATTATTTATTCTAAATTTAGAATTCCATAATATATATATATATATATTAATTTAGGAGAGAACTAATTGTTTTACATACGAAACATATTTAGTTTGAAATTTTAGGTATAATTTATAATAAAATTCCTAAGACTTCAACTATAGCTTACAAAGAATCTCATAGTAGTTATCTTACATTAAAAAAGAAAAAGAAGAAGTTGGGTTCACACGTAATTGCTTTGACAATCCCAAGTTCTTCGAATATATGTATATGTATTTTCTTGGCTGAGAAGTTTAGAAACACAATCGCCCATCACATATTCCAACAATAACTTAAATATTTAAATAGTGATTTACACTTGCACCGAAATTATTAAAATTTCTAAATGAATAATTTCGAGGATGAGATAAAGAATTTATGAGTTCACACATATAAATTGGTAATTGGTAATTGGTAATTGGTAATTTGTAATTTGTAATTTTATTTAAAATCCCAATTATCTACCCTTAATATAAAAGCTATCCCAAACCCTAATAGGAGATTTAAGGTCATTGTGTAGTTTGACAGCCAAGCAATGCAATTTAATTAAGTATACAATCAAGTATCATATATCATATGAATGAATTGAGACATATAAATTATTTTTTTAATTTGAGTTACTACAACACCGAAAATGTCAATTTTTATATATTTTTAAATAAAAATAAAACTTTGTATCAATATAATAGAAATTTTTAATTAATTTATTTAAAATTTACAGGATAAATAAAATTATATTAATAATTTTAATGATTGGATTGTAAAAATACTAACCTTGTAAAAAAATAATAAAATATGTTACACTAATGTAAGTAAATCATTTTAAAATTGATAAATATTGAAATAGGTTAAAGCAAAATAAAAAATTAAAAGATCTAAAATATGATAATATTTACTTACACTTTTTTTCTTTTTTATAATTGAAACTTTTAAAATTGATAAGTAAACAAATATCATGTTATAAAATACCTTAATTATTTTATATTACATGAAATAGAAATATATTATTAAATAAATAAAAATAACTAATTGTATATCTTTGAATAATAATTATTTATATTAATTAAATACAATAAAAATATATAATTAATTAAATTAAAGTAATTATATGTTTAAATAAGCATGCAAAGTAGGCCTGTCTAAGTTGTCGAGTCAGGCTTGGACAAGAATTTTCGCACCTTGATCAGCCTAGCCCGGCTTAACTTGAATTTAATTTAAATAATAAAAAAATATTTTTTTTAAAAAATTAAATTAAATTATAAATACATATATAAAATATCAATTAAAAATATTATTTTTATTATTTTTATTATTTTTAAATAGTGAAATCAATTTTTTAAATGAACCAGGTCAACCTAAAAATGAGCCGAGACTTAAATTTTTTAAAACGGACTTCGACTCAAACTCATCAGCACATTTATACATATATGAGAAATTAATTTAACAAACTTATCAACCAAACTATTGATTCTAAAATAAAATACTTCCGTTGATTTAAATTATTTGTAGATGTTAAGTCTAGAAGTCAAATTTCAAACTTAATCTCCCCTTTTATAAGAAAAATTGATTGAATTTTTGTTAATTAAAATAGAATTCCATTAATATCAAATCTTGGGTTGAATCTTTCTACATCTCATACCCTTCTCCTTTTCCAAAATGAAATCAAACTTTAAATTGGACACTTGCTTTAGCATTTCAATTATCTTATATTTTTTTCTAAATATATAGATGAGTATTTCATAGGTAGCATAATTATTGGAAATATTCAACGTTTATAGTTTTTTTTCTTTTTTTTGAGCTCTTAAATTTTTTTTTTAGATTCACATCTTTAGCATTACAATTTTTTTAAAAATCAACTTAATTTTAATGGGAAATATTAATTGACCATCAGTCAAATGACAGATCAATAAAATAACTTATATGACAAGCTATATAAGCACGATGTCATAAATGACGTCGTTTATAACAATTTTTTTTCATCTTTTTTTCTTCTTTCTTTCTCCCTTCCCCTCTAGTTGTTGTTATAGAAAAAAAAACCCAGAAACAAACATCAAAAAACATGCAGGTGGAGGAAACAGGTTCATTAATGGAGGCTTCCGGGTCCAATCATTACTTGTTTTCAGCTAAAGCTCCAAGGTCTTCAAGCAGGTGGAGGGAACTACCGGGTTTCAAAAAATGTTCTCTAAGCATCATTAATCCATCATCAAACCTCAATCTCAAAGCAGTAAAGTCTCATTATTATCCAATAATAACTCAAAATCTCTTAAGCATTTCCTTCATAGAAACTCCAAATCTTCCTCAGATTCTTCATTGAATCTCCCATTGTTGAAACGCTTAGATTTCAAATTGGTTTCCATATCTTCATTATGTTTATCACTTTCTTCATCATCTTCAGGCCATGAACACGACGATCTCCTATGGCTATCACTAGATTCCGATAAGCCAAGCACCAACCCTTTTGCACCATGTAGAAACATAAACCCTAACCCAAACCCACCAAGAATGAGGATGGTTAAGCCAAGACCAGGGTCTTAGTCCGATCAAACATCCACCGATGGAGCTAAAATGGGTCGGAGTTCGATCCAGAGAGAACCAACGACAAGCTGGTCGAAGAATGAACTCTTCAGGGAAAATCATTTTTCAAAGCTTGGAAAGAAGTTCAAGCAGTCCAAGCAACTTTAATGGCGGTCCAAGGTTTAAACAAAAGGGAATGGAAAGATCATATTCAACAAGCGTTTAGAAATGGGTTTTTTTTTTTTTTTTTTACTATAATTGAAATGGGTAATCGAGAGAATGAAATGAAAGTGTGAGCTCTGATGAAAATGGTGGTAGGTTATTGTGTGTTTTTTTTTCCCTATAATAGTAGCTAGAGGGCAAGACAGAAAGAAATGGAAACAAAATGAAAAAAAATATCGTGCTTATGTGGCATCTATGACATTGTACTTCTGTAGCACTTGTAATTTGACTCATGGTCAACTAATGTTTCCGGTTAAGATTAAGCTAATTTATAACAGTCCGTTTTTTCAGTAGTACTGAAAATAGTGGTTTTGAGGCCGCCAAATCTGATGAGTAAGTTAGTAAATATTATTATTTAATATTTACGAGTCAAATGTGATTTTTAAAAAAGTTTTTGATTTGATAATTTATGTTATATAAGTGATTTATTAAGTTCAAGTGGTTTTAGAAAATATGGTACCAGGACCTTATTTTTATAAATTGAGCCGTAAATATTTTTATAAATATTTACGGAGTGTCATTAAGATGGTATTAAAGTTTCGTTAAGAAATTTTAACGTTTCGATATTTAATTAATTAAAAAAGAACAATTTTAAAAAATGCATTCTTGGGACTCCGTTCCCGTAAATCGGACTCATAAATATTTATTATAAATATTTACAAAGCTAGTTGTGTAGTTAATTAGGTGAATTTGCATAAATTAAGAGTAATTAGGTATAATGACTAAATTGCATAAAGGGTGAAAGTTAAATTATAGATTAAAGAAAAAATTAAAAGGACTAAAGAAGTAATTATGCCATTGCTCATAGATGAGACGGCATAAGTGTTTATTATTAAAAAATTTAAAATTTAAAATTTAAAAATATATATTATAATTTATAATATTATATCTTAATGTTTAAGTATATATATTTTAAGTAAAAAAAGTATATATATTATATATACTATATTATATAATAATAAAAAGAAATAAAGGAAAAAGAAATAGAGAAAGAAACAGAGAAGCAAAAACGAAGCAGGAGAAAAAGAAAGAAAGGAGAGAATTAGGGTTTTAAAGTTCCAAGCTCAATTGCTTAGTTAATTTAGTCCATTTTCTTGTAATTTTTATGTTTTTGCAATCCCTGTGTTAAATACTACCCGACCCATGTCAAAATTTTAGAAATCATTGAGTTTTTAGGTGTTGCTAATGTTGAATAATTTTAGTATTATGGACTAAATTGATAGATTTTCAAGTTAGAAATGAAAAAGGATTGAATTGTAGAATAAATTGTAAATTTTGAGTAATAGGGACTAAATTGTGAAATTTTCAAAATTTAAGGATTTAAGTGAAATTAGAGAGTTAAATCTAGTTTAAAGTGGAAATTGAATAAAAATAAATAATTAAATTGTGAAAAAATGAAAATAGTCTCAGTTTAGGGACTAAATTGAAAATTAGACAAATATTGAGTAAAAACTGAAATTTTTAATATGAAATTAAATTATGTTGTATTGATGAATTTTAATTGTTTTTGTAACAGTCCGGTTTAGACCCTAGTCAGAATAGTAACTTTGGGACCACAAATCTGAATAAAAAAATATTTTAATATTATTTTCAGTGCTTATAATATGTGAAATGACATGTGTGAAAGTTTCGTATGAAAATTTAATCGTTTGTGTGTTTAATTTGATAAAAGGACTTAATCGCATAAAATGTAAAAGTGGCCTTCTAATTGTTAAAGTGCCTATTTGATGTGAGGTCCTTATGATGTAATTAGACCATTAACATGGTTAATGGACATTAATGGCCTTGATATTAATGTTTTAAATATTTACAATGCAAGGGTAAAATGACAATTGATGTATTATTAAGTATTAAATAAAACAAAACATGAAATAAGGTCATTATCATCTTATTGTTGCCAAAATTGAAGAAATAAAAGTTAGGGTTCTTGTGTTTTAACATTTGGCTAAGAGATTTGGTGATTAAGGTATGTGTTTTGATCTGTTTTTGATAATTTCTATGTTTTTGTGATCGTTGCTTGATATTCTATAAAGCCCATGTTTAAATTTTTGATTTTGATGATGATTTTGAAATATGTCATTGATGAAACTATGAGTTCTGTGAAGTTAGTTGTTAATAAATAGAAGATATGTTTTGGGTTAACATGTTTTGTCTTTGAATTTTTTATGAATTTGAGTAATTTGGGT
The DNA here is from genome assembly GCA_025698465.1 of Gossypium longicalyx. Taxonomy (NCBI): domain Eukaryota; kingdom Viridiplantae; phylum Streptophyta; class Magnoliopsida; order Malvales; family Malvaceae; genus Gossypium; species Gossypium longicalyx. Next base: position 25,550,531 of record CM046999.1, read on the forward strand.
TAAATTGTAAAAATAAAATTTTGAGAGACTAAAATGTGAAATAAATGAAATATATGGGTTTTTATGAATACTATGTATATTCAGCTAAGCTTGTGTAAAAAGAAATTATGTGTATTTTGTAATTTTGTGAAATAGGGACTAAAGTGTCAAAATGTGAAAAAGTGAGTGCTAGTTTGTAAAGTGCCCTAAATATGTGTTTTTGGATTGATTTGAATAAATGTGAAAGTGAATAAGTTAAATTTGAAATGATATAGATCAAGAACCAAAGAAAATAGAATTAGATCGAGAGAAAATGAAAGTCGTTGAATAGTCGCTCGTTTCTGTTCATTTTCGTACCAGGTAAGTCGATATACAAATAAATGTATTTTGAATTGAATTATTATTGATTATATGATTTTGGACAATGTTGAATGAATATATGTGTTGAGAATGAGATATCGGAGAAAGTATCAACAAAGTTTCGACGTTTGAAAAGCCCCGTACAAACCCTAAGAATAGTTAGGATACATATGTCATGACATAGGATCCGATATGTGTTATCGTGTAAGACCATGTTTGGGACGTTGGCATCGACTTATGATTTACATGTAAGACCACATCTGGGACGTTGGCATCGTATTTCATTTCGTGTAAGACCCTATCTGGGATAGTGGTATCGATATTTGATTAGATGTAAGACCACATCTGGGACGTTGGCATTGTACGAGATTTCTGAGCTATCCGCTTATCCTTATGATTCCGAATGGTTCAACGGGCATTTCGAGAAAATGAATTATTATGTGAACATGTATCCGATTTAGGTACGTTTGAATTGAATATCATATTTGATTATGAAAGGTAAATATATGTACCTTTGTGAACATATGGTATAATTATGAGAAAATATGTTATTTTTGCAAATGGATTGGAAATATGTGAATTGTATGTGAACTATGAGGTATATGTTGGTATCTTGGACATGAAATATATGTATTTTATGATGTGTATATGCTTAAGTTGATAAGTTTATTTGTATATGACTTACTAAGCTTTTGAAAGCTTACTTTGTGTGTTTCTCAACTGTTTTATAGATATCGTAGTTACCGGGAGCTCGGGGATCGTCGAGGATCGTCACCACACTATCCAACTCTATTTTGGTACATCTTGAAAGTGTATATATGAGTATGACATGTATAGGCTAGAAGTAATTAGATTATTTTTTGTGATATGTAAATATTTAGCCATGTGATATGGCTTGGTTTTGGTGGTGTATATGTATGAGTTTTGGTATATGATATGTGATACAATTGTGGTATGTTTGATGTGTTCATAAATGGCCAAGAGAAATGGTAAGTTTGGTGAGTTTTAGTATGTAATTAATTGTGGAATTGGTAAAAATGTGGTGTGAAATTGAGTGTGAATATCAAGGTTATAAATCATATAATTTGGTATGTTTTTGGCTTATGGAATAATATGATTTGATATGTGATTCAAGCATGAAATATGATGATAATGATTTGGTATAAATGATGTATGTTTTGGTTGTGAAATGGTTAGGAATTTGGTATAAATTGTCTTTGGTTTTATGCTTGTATGAAGGACCCTTAATGGGTGGCAAATTGGCCTTGTAAATGGCCTATTTTTGCCCACACGGGTAGAGACACGGGCGTGTGTCTCAACTATGTTGCTCGAGGGTTATTTCGAAATGAGCCTGGGCAGACCACACGATCGCACACACGAGCGTGTGCTAGGCCGTATGGCCAAGTCAGTTTCAACCACGGGCTAGATACACGGGCGTGTGACTAACCGTGTAATCCAAGTCAGTAGCCTCCCTAATTTTCACACGGCCTGGCACATAGGCGTGTCATGTGGCCATGTGGACAAGTCAGTATGTATGCCCTGTTTTGACATGGCCTAGACATACGGGCGTGTCTAAAGCCGTGTGAGGCACACAGCCTATTCACATGGGCGTGTGACCTGTGAAACTTTGAAAAATTGTTTGAGTTTCAAAAAAAATTGTATGAGCTCGGTTTAGTTCCGACCCTTTTCTAATGCATGTTTAAGGTCTCGATGATCTATATAAGGGACTCTATAATGATGTTTGACTATGTTTGTGGATGATGTTATTGAATTATTTGTAAAATATTCTGTTTCGTTCGGTATGCCTTTAACCCTAGTCAGGCGACAGATACAGGTTTGAGGTGTTATATTTGGTTGGTATCAGAGCTACGGTTTAGTCGATTCTAGAATTAACATAGCGTATGTGAGTCTAGTTATACATGTCATATTATGAACTGCGATAGTTTGATGAATCCTGACAATAAAAATGTGTTTTTATATAGTAAATGGATCCCAAACGAGCCATAGCTGACGATGTTGAGAGCAATGCGCCTGTTCCCACACAAGAGACAGCGCCATCTTATTCTAGACTGACTACAAGTAGCCATGATGGAGAGGCTAGACAAGCCTTCTATCAAATGATGAATGATTGGTTCAGTCAATACATTAGAACTAATCCGGCTGTTCAACAACCCCCAACCCCGGTCAATCCTCCGCAAGTTCCTGCTATGTCACAAGTTAATCCAAATCAGTTGATTAAGCCTCCGGTTGATAAGATTAGAAAATATAGAGCTGAAGAATTCCGTGCTACAATAAATTATGATGCTGAAAGAGCTGAGTTCTGATTAGAAAATACGATAAGAGTATTTGATGAATTGTTTTTGACACCGGATGAATGCATAAAATGTGTTGTTTCACTTCTAAGAGATACAACGTATCACTGGTGGAAGACTTGGATATCAGTGGTTCCGAGAGAGCGAGTCACTTGGGATTTTTTTCAAACTGAATTTCGAAAGAAATACATCAGTCAGAGATTTATTGATCAGAAACACAAAGAGTTTCTTGAGTTTAAACAAGGTCGTATGTCTATTATAGAATACAAGCAAGAATTTGTAAGACTGAGTCAATGTGCTAAAGAATGTGTTTCAACTGAAGCAATAATATGCAAAATATTTGAAGACGATCTAAATGAATATATTCGTTTGTTAGTAGGGATTCTAGAGATAAAAAAATTCGTTGTGCTTGCTGAACAGGCCTGTAAAGCTGAAGAACTCGGGAAAGAGAAAAGAAAAGCTGATTCTGAAGCTAGAGACATGAGAAAGAGATCTACAAGCAAATCATTTCAGTCTGAGTCAAAGAAATTCTGAGATGATTATAGCCGTTCAAAGGCTAATGTGGGATATTCGAGTAGAGATCGTGCTAGATCGCATTCGAGCTTAAGAGCTCCAGCTACATTTGTTGCTAGTGTTGGAAATATTCAATCTGGTCGACCCGAGTGCAAACATTGTGGTAAAAGACATTCCGGTAATTGTAGATTATATGATCGAACTTGCTTCAAATGTGGATCTTTAGATCATTTCATCTGTGATTGCCCTGAGTCTGTCGAGCAAGAGATTGTGCAAAATCTGAGGCCAAGTGGCAATGTATTTCGTGGTAGACCTCCCAGAAATACGGGTAATATGAGTGGCAGTTAGAGGGGAACAAAAGACATCGCTATTCGATCCGAGGCTAGAGCATCTGCTAGAGCCTATGCCATTCGAGCTCGTGAGGAAGCTTTGTCCCCTGATGTGATAACTAGTACTTTTACTCTTTACAATACTTTCGTGATTGCTTTAATAGATCCTGGATCAATGCATTCGTATATATGCATGAATTTAGTATCCAGTAAGACTTTGCTTGTAGAGTCTACTGAATTCGTGATTAAAGTATCGAACCCCCTAGGTAAAAGTGTCTTAATTGACAAGGTGTGTAAGAATTGTCCGTTGATGTTTCGAGACATTTGTTTTTCGACTGATTTGATGTTATTACCTTTTGATGAGTTTGATATAATTTTGGGTATGGATTGGTTAACTTTGCACGATGCTATTGTGAATTGCAAATGGAAAACTATTGATTTGAGACGTAAGAATGATGAAATAGTCCGAATTGAATCTAGTGATTTAAATGGGTTACCGACTATGATATCTTCAAAGAAAGCTCTAAGTATTGTGAGAAAAGGTTGTGAAGCTTACTTTGCCTATGTGATTGATTCGAAAGTGTTAGAAAAGAAAGTTGAATCAGTGCTTGTTGTCTGTGAATTCCCTGATGTGTTTTCTTAAGAACTTTCGAGATTACCTCTAATACGAGAAGTTGAATTTTGCATTGAGTTAGTACCGGAAACTACTCCGATTTTGATAGCTCCGTATAGAATGGCTCCAACCAAACTAAAAGAATTAAAGTCTCAGTTGCAAGAGTTGACCGATAGAGGGTTTGCTAGACCGAGTTTCTCACCTTGGGGTGCTCCTAATCAGTTTGGAAAAAAAAGACGGTACGATGAGAATGTGCATAGATTATCGTCAGTTGAATAAAGTGACTATTAAGAATAAGTATCATCTGCCTTGAATTGATGATTTATTTGATCAATTAAAAGGAGCTACTGTGTTTTTGAAGATAGATTTGAGATCAGGCTATTATCAGTTGTAAGTAAAAGACTCAGACATTCCGAAAACTGCATTCAGAACGAGGTAAGTCCACTATGAATTCTTAGTTATGCCTTTCGTATTAAAAAATGCACCTGCTATCTTTATGGATTTGATTAATAGAATTTTCAGATCGTATTTAGATCGATTTGTCGTCGTGTTCATTGATGACACATTGATTTATTTGGGTGATGAATCTGAGTATGCCGAACATTTGAGAATAGTGCTACAGACTCTACGAGATAAGCAATTGTATGCGAAGTTCAGTAAATGTGAATTTTAGTTACGAGAAGTCAGTTTTCTAGGCCATATTGTATCAGCATCAGGTATACGAGTTGATCCGAGAAAAAATTCGGCTATTCTGGATTGGAAGCCTTTGAGAAATGTTTCTAAAGTCCACAGCTTTCTGGGACTTGCTAGTTATTACTGAAGATTTGTAAAAGGCTTTTCTATGATTGCAACTTCGTTAACGAAACTACTTCAGAAAGATGTGAAGTTTGAATGGTCCGATAAGTGTCAGAAAAGCTTTGATCAGTTGAAAGCTCTATTGACTGAAGCTCCAGTGTTAGTACAACCCGAATCAGGTAAAGAATTTGTGATCTATAGTGATGCTTCGTTGAACAGTCTAAGATGTGTTTTGATGCAGGAAGGTAAAGTCATTGCTTATGCTTCGAGACAGTTAAAACCACACGAAAAGAACTATCCGACACATGACCTTGAGTTAGCTGCGATTGTATTTGTTTTGAAAATATGGCGTCACTATTTGTTTGGTGAGAAATGTCACGTATTTTCTGATCATAAGAGTTTGAAATATCTGATGACACAGAAAGATTTGAATCTTCAACAGAGAATATGGCTAGAACTGTTAAAAGACTACGAGCTTATTATTGACTATCATCCGGGAAAAACAAATGTTGTTGCTGATGCTTTGAGTCGAAAATCATTTTTGCATTGCATGCGATGAATGCTAATTTGGTTCTGTCGGATGATGATTTGATTTTAGACGAGTTAAAAACAAGACTATTATTTATTCAACAGATTATCGAAGCTCAAAAGGTTGATAATTGGATTTTAGCAAAACGAGCTTAGTGCGGTTTGAATTCTGATTCTGAATTTCAAGTTGATAATGATGATTGTTTGAGATTTCGAGATTGAATTTGTGTTCTGAGAAATTCAGAATTGATCCAGCTGATTTTGAATGAAGCTCACAACAATCGTTTACCTGTTCATCCAGGTAGTACGAAAATGTATAATGATTTGAAACAGCATTATTGGTGGACTGGAATGAAAAGAGATATCTCTGAATTTGTTGCAAAATGTTTAATCTGTTAGCAAGTTAAAGCTGAATATCAAGTGCCATCTGGTTTGTTACAACTGATTATGATTCTGGAATAGAAATGGAATAGAGTGACAATGGACTTTGTTTCGGGTTTGCCCCTATCTCCGAGAAAGAAAGATGTGATCTGGGTTGTAGTTGATCGATTGATGAAATCAACCCATTTTATTCCGGTACAATCCGATTACTCACTTGATAAGTTAGCTGAATTATACATTTTCAATATTGTGAGATTGCATGGTGTGCCATTATCTACTGTGTCAGACAGAGATCTGAAATTCACATCACGATTCTGGAAGAAATTGTAAGATGCTCTGGGTATGAAATTGCATTTCAGTACTGCTTTCCACTAGCAAACGGATGGTCAATCCGAGCGGATTATTCAGATTCTCGAGGATATGTTGAGATGTTGCATTCTTGAGTTTGAAGGTACGTGGGAACATTATTTGCCTTTGATTGAATTTGCCTACAATAATAGTTTTCAATCGAGCATTAAAATGACACCATACAAAGCTTTATATGGTTACAAATGTTGTACACCTTTGTATTGGACTGAGCTCAGTGAAAATAAGATACACGAGGTTGATTTGATAAAAAAGATTGAACAGAGAGTAAAAGTGATTCGAGATGGTCTGAAAGCAGCTTCCAATCGTCATAAATCTTATGCAGATTTGAAACAAAAAGACATTGAATTTGAGATCAGAGACAAAGTGTTTCTGAAAGTCTCATCGTGGAAGAAAGTACTTCGATTTGGCAGAAAAGGCAAATTGAGTCCGAGGTTCATCAGGCCGTATGAGATTATTGAGCGTATCGGGCCAGTTGCTTATAGATTGTTATTGCCACTTGAGCTAGAAAAGATTCACAATGTATTTCATGTATCGATGCTTCGACGATAAAAATCCGATCCTTCGTATGTAATTCCTTCGTCTGAAATTGAGATTCAGTCTGATATGACCTATAAAGAAGAACTAATTCGTATTTTAGCTTGCGAGGTCAAAGTACTACGAAATAAGAAAATTTCGTTAGTAAAAGTGATTTGGCATCGACATGGTGTTGAAGATGCTACCTGGGAGCCTAAAAATGTTATGAGACAGCAATATTCGAACCTATTCGACGGTAAGATTTTCGGGGATAAAAATCTCTAAGGGGAAGAATTGTAACAGTCCAGTTTAGACCCTAGTCAGAATAGTGGATTTGGGACCACAAATCTGAATAAAAAAATATTTTAATATTATTTTCAGTGCTTATAATATGTGAAATGACATGTGTGAAAGTTTCATATGAAAATTTAATCGTTTGTGTGTTTAATTTGATAAAAGGACTTAATCGCGTAAAATGTAAAAGTGGCCTTCTAATTGTAAAAGTGCCTATTTGGTGTGTCTCTTTAAATGTGAGGTCCTTATGATGCAATTGGACCATTAACATGGTTAATGGACATTAATGGCCTTGATATTAATGTTTTAAATATTTATAATGCAAGGGTAAAATGGTAATTCATGTATTATTAAGTATTAAATAAAAAAAACATGAAATAAGGCCATTATCATCTTATTGTTGCCGAAATTGAAGAAATAAAAGTTAGGGTTCTTGTGTTTTAACATTCGGCTAAGAGATTTGGTGATTAAGGTTTGTGTTTTGATCCGTTTTCAATAATTTCTACGTTTTTGTGATCATTGCTTGATATTCTATAAAGCCCATGCTTAAATTTCTGATTTTGATGATGATTTTGAAATATTCCATTGATGAAGATATGAGTTTTGTGAAGTTAGTTGTTAATAAATGAAAGATATGTTTTGGGTTAACATGTTTTGTCTTTGAATTTTTGATGAATTTGAGTAATTTAGGCTAAATTGTAAAAATGAAATTTTGAAGGACTAAAATGTGAAATAATTGAAATATGTCGATTTGTATGAATACTATGTATATTCAACAAGCTTGTGTAAAAGAAATTATGTGTATTTTGTGATTTTTTGAAATAGGGACTAAAGTGTCAAAATGTGAAAATGTGAGTGCTAGTTTGTAAAGTGCCCTAAATATGTGTTTTTGGATTGATTTGAATAAATGTGAAAGTGAATAAGTTAAATTTGAAATGATATAGATCAAGAACCAAAGAAAACAGAATTAGATCGAGAGAAAATAAAAGTCGTTGAATAATCGCTCGTTTCCGTTCATTTTCGTACAAGGTAAGTCGATATACAAATAAATGCATTTTGAATTGAATTATTATTAATTATATGATTTTGAACAATGTTGAATGAATATATGTGTTGAGAATGAGATATTCGAGAAAGTATCGACAAAGTTCCGACGTCCGAAAAGCCCCGTACGAACCCTAAGAATAGTTAGGATACATATGTCATGACATAGGATCCGATATGTGTTATCGTGTAAGACTACATCTGGGATGTTGGCATCGACTTATGATTTATGTGTAAGACCACGTCTGGGACGTTGGCACCGTATTTGATTTCGTGTAAGACCTTGACCTTGTCTGGGATAGTGGCATCGATATTTGATTACATGTAAGACCACGTCTTGGACGTTGGCATTGTACGAGATTTCTAAGCTATCCGGTTATCCTTATGATTTCGAACGGTTCAACGGGCATGCTGAGAAAATGAATTATTATGTGAACATGTATCCGATTCAGGTACGTTTGAATTGAGTATCATATTTGATGAGGAAATGTAAGTATATGTACCTTTGTGAACATATGGTATAATTATGAGAAAATATGTTATTTGAGCAAATGGATTGGAAATATGTGAATTGTATGTGAACTATGAGGTATATGTTGGTATCTTGGCCGTGAAATATATGTATTTTATGATGTGTATATGCTTAAGTTGATAAGTTTATTTGTATATGACTTACTAAGCTTTTAAAAGCTTACTTTGTGTGTTTCTCAACTGTTTTATAGATATTGTAACTACCGAGAGCTCAGGGATCGTCGAGGATCATCACCACACTATCCAACTCTATTTTGGTACATTTTGAAAGTATATATATGGGAGTATGGCATGTATAGGCTAGAAGTAATTAGATTATGTTTTGTGATATGTAAATATTTAGCCATGTGATATGGCTTAGTTTTGGTGGTGTATATGTATGAGTTTTGGTATATGATATGTGATACAATTACGGTATGTTTGATGTGTTCATAAATGGCCAAGAGAAATGGTAAGTTTGGCAAGTTTTGGTATGTACTTAATGTGGAATTGGTAAAAATGTGGTGTGAAATTGAATGTGAATATCAAGGTTATAAATCATATAATTTGTTATGTTTTTGGCTTATGGGATAATATGATTTGGTATGTGTTTCAAGCATGAAATATGATGATAATGATTTGGTATAAACGATGTCTGTTTTGGTTGTGAAATGGTTTGGAATTTGGTATAAATTGTCTTTGGTTTTATGCTTGTAGGAAGGACCTTAATGGGTGGCAAATTGGCCTTGTAAATGGCCTATTTTTGCCCACACGGGTAGAGACACGGGCTTGTGTCTCAACCTTATTGCTCGAGGCCCATTTCGAAATGAGCTTTTGTAAATTTCCAGATTATCTCCGGTAGCTTTTGTAAATTTCCTTTTTGATTTATATGGCATGTATAAGGTTTGATGAATATATAAATGCTAAGACTTGTTTAATGAATATACATTAAAGTAAAAAAAATGATAAATATGTTAAATAGTATGATTATAATAGAAGTATAATTTGGTATCAAATTGATTGAAATGAATTGGTTGGTTGGATTGGTCTCGGTTTTAAAATTTGCAGGGAAGGTTAGATATTTACAAAAGGGTTATAATGAAAAAAAAACTTTGGGATTTTGCGAAAAATTTCCTATGGTTTCGATTTAATTCTGGTTTGGTCTCGAAGTATGTTTTGGGCTTTGGAGGCCCATCTAAAGGACGTCATGACATGTTTTAGTAAACGAATAGTATTTAACTTGTATTAACGAAAAATTAATTTGGTAAACTCTGGTAATACCTCGTACCCTATTCTGGCGATGAATACAGGTTAGGGGTGATACATTTAGTGGTATCAGAGCCCGTTTTAGCCGGTTCTCGGAGCATGTGTTATGTGTAAAGTGTTTAGAAATACATGCCATATAAATCTGTGATAGTGTGATGTGTATGATCCGATCTAGTCTTTGTCATTTTTATAGATACTCTTCGATTATAAAGATGTCAAATAGACCTGAACGTACTGAACAGGAGGAAGCTAACAGTAGAGTGCAGACAACTGAACAAGGAACAAGTAGTGATATTCTAATTTCTATGATGCGAGAGTGAGAACTTAAAAATATGATTTATGGAGTTATGAATCAGTGGTATAAGGAGATGATACAAGAAAGAAGTCAGGCTCAACCACCTCCTCCCCCTACTGCACCACCTGTGGTACCTCCGGTTGCTCCTCCACCTCCTTCAATAATTGAAACTAGTAAACGTTCTCCGATTGAAAAGCTAAGGAAGTTTGGTAAGAATTTTTAAACAGATGGCTTGTTCTCTGGAGGATTATCTACGATGTGCTGTCTCACTGTTAAAAGAAGAAGCATATAACTGGTGGGAAACTGTGGAAGCTGTAGTACCTGCAGAGAAGCTTACTTGGGAATTTTTCCAGAACGAGTTTAAAAAGAAATATGTGGGGAAAAGATATCTAGACAAGAAAAAGAGAGAATTTCTTGATCTACGACAGGGAAATAAGTTAGTGGCTGAATACGAAAGAGAGTTTGTCTACCTCAGCAAATATGCTCGAGACATTGTACCTACTGAAAAAGAAATGTGTATCAAATTTGAAGAGGGGTTAAATGATGAGATTAGAATGATGATTGGGGGTAATGAAATACGGGAGTTCGTTGTTCTGTCAGACCGTGCTCAAAAGCTCGAAGAAGTATATAACAAAAAAATGCAGCGAGATCGGAAAAATAAAGAGTCATTTAAAAGAGGTGCTTCTAAGTCATTTTCAGATTTGCCAGTGAAGAAATCTAGAGAAGAAATTAGTCGAGCTACATCAGTGCCAGGAAGATTGGGTAGAGGTAGATCAAGACAATCTGATTTCAGGGTATTTGATAGACCTGCAGCAAGTGTGAGCAGTGTTCAGAATACTCCCTGGCCTAAGTGTCAATATTGTGGAAGACATTATTTCGGTGAATGCAGGACTAAGATGAGGGCTTATTATAAATGTGGTGCTACTGATCATCTTATTTGAGATTGTCCCCAGCTGCAAAAAGATGAAGTGGATCAGAAAGAGATACAGAGAACCACTCCCCAAAGAAGTAGACGTTCGGGCCAGAGCAGTGCTATAGGGGCTACTCGTTCGAGTATGAGAGAACCAGTTAGTCAATCAGAGAATAGAGCACCAGCACGTACCTATGCCATTCGAGCAAGGGAAGAGGCTACGGCTCCTGATGTAATTGTTGGTATTTTCTATCTTTATGATGTTACTGTTTATGCATTAATAGACCCTGGATCTACTCATTCATATATTTGCACTATGCTAGCATCTGAAAAGAAATTATCTGTTGAGTCCACAAATTATGATATACAAGTCACTAATCCATTAGGTCAAAGTGTGATGGTTAATTTAATATGTCGTAATTGTCCACTAAAAGTGAAAGGCTGTGAATTCCCTGCTGATTTAATGTTGTTACCCTTTCGGAAATTTAATATTATTATGGGGATGGATTGGTTAACAAAACATGATGCTGTAGTGAACTGTCGAGAGAAACAGATTGATTTGAAAAATCAGACAGGAGAAATGATTTCGGCTGTGTTTGGAAATATGAAAGATAATGTCCGAATTATTTCAGCCTTTTCAGCTCAGAAGCTAGTACGAAAGGGTAATGAATCATATTTAGCTTATATTCTTGATACTCGGAATTCTGAATCAAAGTTGAAACAGTTGCAAGTTTTTAATGAATTTTCTGATGTGTTTCTTGAGGAATTGCCGGGTTTACCGCCAGATCGTGAAGTTGAGTTTGTGATTGATGTGATCCCGGGAACAGCTCTAATATCCATAACACCATACAGAATGGCACCGACGGAATTAAAAGAGTTGAAGACTCAGTTGCAAGAATTATTAGATAAGGGGTTTATTAGACCGAGTACATCTCCTTGGGGTGCACCTGTTTTGTTTGTGAAAAAGAAAGATGGCTCGTTGAGATTGTGTATAGATTACAGACAGTTAAATAAGGTTACAATCAAGAACAAATATCCTTTGCCCCGCATTGATGATTTGTTCGATCAGTTGAAAGGTGCTACTGTCTTTTCGAAAATAGATCTTCGATCTGGGTATTATCAGCTGAAAGTTAAAGAATGTGACGTACCAAAAACTGCCTTCAAAACTCGGTATGGTCATTACGAGTTTCTAGTAATGCCATTTGGTTTAACTAATGCTCCTGCTGCATTTATGGACTTGATGAATCGAATTTTTCAACCTTATTTGGATAGATTCGTGGTTGTATTTATTGATGATATACTGATCTATTCGAAGACCGAGTTTGATCATGCACAACACTTGAGAAGTGTGTTACAGACCTTGAGAGAGAAGCAGTTGTATGCAAAGTTCAGCAAGTGTGAATTTTGGCTACATGAGGTTGGATTTCTGGGTCATATTGTTTCAGCTGAAGGAATTCGAGTAGATCCAAGTAAAGTGTCAGCAGTGGTGAATTGGAAAACTCCAAAGAACGTAACAGAAGTGCGAAGTTTTCTGGGATTAGCGGGATACTACCGCTGATTTGTTAAAAAATTTTCAATGATTGATTTGTCGATGACTCGACTACTTCAGAAGAATGTTGAATTTGTATGGTCTGAAGAGTGCCAACAAAGTTTTGATCAGTTGAAGAAGATGTTGACAGCAGCTCCAGTGTTAACTCAGCCAAAATCAGGTATACCATATGTTGTGTATAGTGATGCATCTTTAAATGGTTTGGGTTGTGTTTAAATGGAGTCAGGGAAAGTAGTGGCATATGCTTCTCTGCAATTAAAACCGCACGAGAAAAATTACCCTACCCATGATATGGAGTTGGCTGCGATTGTGGTTGCTTTAAAAATCTGGAGACATTATTTATATGGGGAAAAATGTTATGTGTATACCGATCACAAAAGTCTAAAATATTTGATGACACAGAAAGAGTTGAACTTGAGACAGAGACGGTGGCTCGAACCATTGAAAGATTATGATCTTGTTATTGATTATCACCCGGGGAAAGCTAATGTGGTCGCTGATGCACTTAGCCAAAAATCATCATTGTTTGCACTTCAAGCAATGAATGTTCATTTGTTTGTTAATGAAGATGGTTCAGTATTAGCAGAATTGAAAGAAAAATCTACATTCCTTCAACGGATCCGTGAATTACAGAGTGATGATCCGAAACTAGTGCTGAAACGACAAACGGTTCAGGATAATTTGAGTTCAGAATATAGCATTGATGATGGTGGTATGTTGCGTTATCATCATAGAATTTGTGTTCCGAATAATTCAGAATTGGAAAATGATATTCTTGCTGAAGCTCATAATAGTAAGTATTCTATTCATCCGGGTAGTACAAAAATGTATTGCGATTTAAAAAGAATGTACTGGTGGCTTGGTATGAAGCAAGAGATTTGTGAATTTGTTGCAAAATGTCTAATCTGTCAGCAGGTGAAAGCAAAGCATCAAGTACCAACAGGTTTATTACAACCTATTATGATTCCTGAATGGAAGTGGGAACACATTACGATGGATTTCGTATCAGGATTGCTTGTGACTCCGAAAAAGAAAGATTCAATCTGGGTTATCGTTGATAGATTGACAAAGTCTGCACATTTTATTCCAGTCAGATCAAATTTTTCATTGGAGAAGTTAGCGGAATTGTATATTTCTGAGATTGTGAAATTACATGGACTTCAAAGATCTATTATTTCGGATCGGGATCCGAGATTTACTTCAGATTTTGGAGTAAATTACAGGAGGCTTTGGGTACTAAATTAAATTTCAAAGACACTTTTTCATCCTCGAATGGCACGGGCAATGAGCGAGTGATTCAGATTTTAGAAGATATGTTAAGGTGTTGTGTACTTGAGTTTGACGGCACTGGGAAAGGTATTTACCTTTAGTCGAATTTGCTTATAATAATAGTTATCAAACTAGTATTAAAATGGCACCATTTGAAGCTCAGTATGGAAGAAAGTGTAGAACTCCATTATATTGGTCTGAATTAAGTGAACCAAAACTAACGGGAGTGGACTTGATTCGGAAATTGAAGAAAAAGTTCGTATTATTCGAGATTGTTTAAAAGTCACTCGATCGATCGACAAAAATCATATGTAGACTTAAAGAGAAGAGATATAGAGTTTAATGTGGGTGATCGTGTATTTTTGAAAGTGTCACCATGGAAAAAAGTTTTGCGGTTCGGTAGAAAGGAAAAACTCAAATTTACGATTTATCGGGCCGTATAAAATCATTAAAAGAATCGGTCCGGTAGCTTATAGATTGGCTTTGCCCCCGAAGCTTGAAAAGATTCATAACGTGTTTCATGTGTCAATGTTGAGATGGTACAGATCAGATCCATTACATGTAATTCCTCATACAGAAATAGAGCTCCAACCCGACATAACTTATTCAGAAGAACCGGTGAAAATTCTAGCTTGGGAAATCAAAGAGTTAAGGAACAAACGGGTACCATTAGTAAAAGTGTTGTGGCATCGACATGGTGTGGAGGAGGCAACCTGGGAAACAGAGGAATCAATGAGATCACAATATCTGAACCTATTTTCAGGTAACAAATTTCGAGGACGAAATTTCTTAAGAGGGGGAGAATTGTAATAGCCTAAATTTTCAGTGGTATTGGAACAGTGATTCGAGATCACTAAATTCGACAAATGAGTAGAAAATATTAATAATTTAGTGAATATAAATTAAATGTGAAGTTAGGAAAATTTTTGAAATAGCGAATAGTGTACTAGAAAAAAAATATAAAAAAATTAGAATCGAAAACGAGATATCGAGAGTTTGAAAATTTTAAAACGAGCCATAAATATTTTTATAAATATTTATGGAGTGTTAATAAGTTAGTATTAAAATTTCGTCAAGAAATTTTAAAGTTTCGATAATTAATTGAATAAAAAGAACCAAATTGTAACAAATGTAAAATTATGGAAAATGATTAAATAGCTTAAATAATAAAAGAAAGAGGGTTTAAAAGGGAAATAGACCCAAGGCCTATTTGGGCTGGACAGCAAGGGCATGAAATCAGCAGGAAAATTGATGAATTAAGGGTAAAATTGGAATATTGCAAAATTTACTTAATAAAGCTAGGACTAAAGTGGAATTATCTAGATTTCTCTTTATTTTTCTGCATTCTCATCAGCAAAAACACCATAGAAGAGTTCTCTTAAGCTGGTTTTTCATATTTTTACTTCAAGTAAGTTCAATTCTTGATTATTTCTTGAATTTTTTGTGTTTTTGTGACTTTTACAACTAGGTCCACTTGTTGAATTCATTAGTTTTTGATTTTATGAAAGAAATTGGAAGTTGCTATGAATATGTACTGGAAGTATATGATGATTTAGCATGGAATTAGAGCTTTAAATTGTTTATATGCTGATTTTATTGAAAGAATTGAATAGAAAGTGAATGTTTGGGACCTAATGGTGAAAGAGTTTGAAGTTAGGGTTTTATGTGGAAATTCTGAATTTAAATAATTGTAAAATAACTTATAATGTCTAGATAAAGCATTAATTGGGAAAAATTATCTTCATTTAGGGGTTAATTGAGCAAGGACTGAATTGTATGAACTGTGAAATTTGGGGCAAAAATCGAAACCAACATTTGCACTAAAACAGTTTTGGACAGCAGCAGTAGTCTAACTTTAAAAAATCACAAAAAATTGTAGAAATCGAATTATAGAATGAATAAAATATTAAACTAAAGATTATTGAGTCTAGTTTCTTATAGAAGAAACGGTGTAAGAAATGAAACTGTAAATCATGAGATATAATAAATTTTGTAAGATAATGTCAGAATGAATTCGGGTTCCCCTGTTCTAACTTTGAAAAATCATAAAAAATTGAATAAAAATAATTAGGGGCTTAAATTTATATGTTTATAATCCTGAATAAGTTTATTTTCAAGAGAAACAAACGGAAAAATCATTTGAATCCTGTACAAGAAGATAATTAATTTTTAGTGAAGAAGGGTCGGAACTGTGAGACAGCAGAACAGGGGAGACTTCAATGAATAAACTATATTAATTGGCCCAACAAAAAATTATGAAATTTTTATGGTAAGAAGATATGTGAGTCTAGTTTCAGGGAAAATTAGCAGATCTTAATTTTCAGTTTTGTAGCTAAAGATAAAAATAATTTAGTGACTATGACACGGATGGACAGCATTGGAATATACATAAGTAAATAATGAAATTATAGATAATATTACTTATAAGCGGGTTGAAGATGAAGTCAATACTGATAAGTGAATGATTTTAGAATGATTGATCGAGAACCCGAAACAAGTCGAGGAAAAGAAAAACTAGCTGATTAGTCCTTGAACTTTCACAAATTTTGCAAATCGACCCAGGTAAGTTCATATGGTTGAAGTTTACTGATTATATGATAATTTTATGAATTATATAATGTATGATGAAACATATTTATTGATGAATAGAGAATAAAATAAAAACCCGAAAATCAAATAAATGATCAAATTGAGCGGAACGTCGGATTTAAGTACTTCTGATCAGTGATAAGTGACAAGTGACAAGTGGTAGCTTTAGCTACACTTATCTGATCAGTGACAAGTGATAAGTGATAAGTGGTAGCTTTAGCTACACTTATCTGATCGGTGACAAGTGATAAGTGGTAGTTTTAGCTACACTTATCTGATCAGTGATAAGTGATAAATGTGATCAGTGTAAGACCGTGGCAGGACTATGACTTCAAAAAGTGATAAGTGATCATACGCAAGACCATAGTTATACTATGATAAAGTGAAAGTGAAGTACTCAATTTTCCGTAACCGTTCCCTAATTTGGTTAAAGAATGATATGTGACAAATGGGCCCAAAAGAATTAAAGGAAATGGATAAGTGGTAGTAAGTTTATACAAGGGAACTCACCAATGACTGTGGTTGACAGGTGAACTTAATAATTGTGTATATTGTATAAGTGTATAAATATTTGGTAAGATTTATGTTTTATGCCTATGAACTTACTGAGCTTCTATAAGCTTACTTGAGTGTATTCAATGTCTCTTGTAGATTGACGTAGAAGTATACGGAGGATCGGATCAACACAGAGGATCACACTATCCAGATTATCTCTGTTAGCTTTTGTAAATTTCCTTTTTGATTTATATGGCATGTATAAGGTTTGATGATTATATAAATGCTAAGACTTGTTTAATGAATATACATTAAAGTAAAAAAAATGATAAATATGTTAAATAGTATGATTATAATAGAGGTATAATTTGGTATCAAATTGATTGAAATGAATTGGTTGGTTGGATTGGTCTCGGTTTTAAAATTTGCAGGGAAGGTTAGATATTTATAAAGGGGTTATATTGAACGAAAAAAAAAAAACTTTGGGATTTTGCGTAAAATTTCCTATGGTTTCGATTTAATTCTGGTTTGGTCTCGAAGTATGTTTTGGGCTTTGGAGGCCCATGTAAAGAACGTCATGACATGTTTTAGTAAATGAATAGTATTTAACTTGTATTAACGAAAAATTAATTTGGTAAACTCTGGTAATGCCTCGTACCCTATTTCGGCGACGAATACAGGTAAGGGGTTACAGTGTGGACAAGTTAGTATGTATGCCCTGTTTTGGCACGGCCTAGACACACTGACATATCTAAAGCCGTGTGAGGCACATGGCCTGTTCACATGAGCGTGTGACCTGTGAAACTTTGAAAAATTGTTTAAGTTTCGAAAAATTTTGTATGCGCTCGGTTTAGTCCCGTCCCTTATCTAATGCATGTTTAAGGTCTCGATGATCTTTATAAGGGATTCTATAATGATGTTTTACTATGTTTTTGAATGATGTTGTGAATTGTTCGTAAAATATTCTGTTTCATTCGGTAATGCCTTTAACCCTAGTCAGGCGACGGATACGGGTTTGGGGTGTTATAGTTTTAATTCCGTAGCTAACATCATACCGGAATCCTCGACTAAAAAGGGGAAAGATAAAATTGATGAGGAATAGCTCAGAATTTCTAGTTTGTATTTCTATAATTCGAATTTAGTTGTTAATTGTTATAATTTAATTTAATGTACATGGTAAGTGTTGAGGTGAGAATTATTGCGTTTTGCAATTGAAAGGGATTGATTTAGTATGTGATGAATTTATTGAATTTATATTGATTGAATTGGTATATATATATATATATTGAATATATTGATTATTTGAATTGAAATGAATATTGGTTGTATTTGAAAAGTGAAATTAAACCCTATTAACTATATCGGGCTGAGTCGGATATAGATGACATGCCAGAGGATTGGAAGAGTTTAGGGATTTCTTCAACTTCAAGTTGATGAGACACTAGGTGTCAATTTACTACTTCGAATTAATTCGATGAGGCACTGGGTGCCAATTTACTTCTGTTAGCCGATGAGACACTAAGTGTCAAATTATTACTTCAAATTATCCGATGAGACATTGAGTGCTAAACTGGTGTGTTTTGGTTGGATCCGTGTATCCGTCCGAGTCCAAGATGTGTTAATAGGGGTAAATGAATAATAAAGTTTTATAATTGATATTGAAATGGCATGGTATGGGAAATGGAAGTGAAATAGTGAATTGAAAATAGAATGTGAAATATGTTGCAAATATATGGAATACATGAGTTATATACTCATGAAATGAATATGGAATGGATAATGCAATTGTATAATGAAATGTGAAATAAATTGTGAAAAGCTATTTATATAGCAAGTATGAGAATTGAGATATTTGTGAAACAAATGAAATATGATATGGTTGTTGTAATATTTAAATATTAATATGTGTTTATATTTCAATTGTATATTTGTAATTTCTTATCTTTAAATATTCGGATTATAGAAATACCACTGAGTTTTACTCAGCATACGGTTTTGTTTTCCATGCACAGGTTAGGTACTTAATTTTGATCGCTGATTCAGCATCTAACAACGATCTTGAACTCAAATGTGGTGATGTTATTTTTTGTGTCGGCATGTACCTAGGGTGTCTAAATAATAGTTATTTTGTGGTTTGATTGTAAAGGAGGTTATAAGTTTAATTTTGGTTGGTTTTATACATATAAATATGTGTTTGTTTTGAAGCCATATTATGACATGGTAAATTAAACTAAATCTAGATAGGTGCATGTGAATTTAATTCTATGTTTAAGTGCTCATGAACTGGGCAAATTGATTTAGATTATGTATGTTTATAATTTGGATTAAAATGATGTTTTGATGATTTGTTTTGATAATATGAAATGTTTGAAATTTTTGTCTGTTTAATCTGTAAATTTCGGTAATGCTCCGTAACCCGATTCCGAGGAGAGATACTGGTTGAGGGTGTTACATTTCTAAAAAAATCAAAATGTTGAGAGTGTCAATTAAAAAAAGAATAAAATTAAAGGCTCACATCTAAAAACCTATAAACGTTGAGGATATTTTCGATAATCATACCTCCGTAATTTTGGTTTAATTTAAAAAAAAAAACCGACGGAATAAAGAAATCCTTAAAAGAAACAATGGAAGAAGGGAAAGATGTGGAGGCATTTTGAGAGTTGGTCATGGCTCCTGAGAGGGAAGAAAAAAGTGGAAAGATATTTTTTATTAAGAAAAAGTTGAAAGTTGGAAAATTCTGTTGATGCGGATTTCAAAGACTTTATAGTATGAACAGGGTCATTTGTCATTAATGCATGTAATGTTCTTGGAAAGAGAAGCATCAATATTTGTACATATTTTAGCAGTGAAGAATTAATATATTATTATAAGCTGTTTACAGATTATCATAAGTTGCTAGTTGAAACCATATACAATTATAATCTCAGTATCGTACGGACAACTGATCAAACTATATATATATATATATACACGCAATACATGGTGCTCTCTATTTTTTTTATTTTTTAAATAAAACTAATTTAAAGGTAACGTGTTAAACCTCAATTTTTAAATATTTTTAATAACAATAAATTTAATTTTGATTTTAATTTTAATTAAAAATAATTCAAATAATTTTTATTAATCATATATATAATACAATTAATACATACTTTATTATACTTTATATATATAATAATGTTGATTGGGACAATAATCATACACCGTCATTTGTCTTGGGTTAAATAAAAATATTTAAAACTATTTAGATATTAGCTATTAATAAAATTAAATAGTTTAAAATACAATTAATCCGTAATTTAATTTTTATTGGATTTTATCATTATTTTTAAATAATTTTAAAAATTTATATATTTGTATTATCTTAAATATTTAATTAGATAATTAGAATTTTTAAAATTTAGATAAATATTTAATTAAATAAAAAATTAATTAATTAATTTATCTATTTAATTTAACTTAAATATTTATTTATATATTATCTATACTATATCTATTTAAAATTTTGATTTTAACATAAAAATAATTATCACATTTAAAAAAAGTATATTTTAAAGTACATAATTTATCTATTCAAAAATTTCAAAATTTATATTTTAAAGTACATAATTTATCTATTCAAAAATTTCAAAATTATGTAATTTAATTACATTAGATTATATTTTTAAATTAAAAGAAATATTTTTTTAAAAATTAGTAATTTAATTAAATTAAATAATCATCACATTATGAGTAGCACCACTGCGCATAATTAAAACACAAAACATTATAAGGTTAGATTAGTCATAGTGATAGTAAGTTCTAATTTTCTCACAACTTTTTTATTGTTTGTTAGTACCATCGCCTATTTAAATTGTTATGTTTATTAAGTTTTACATACAGGTGAAAAAATTTTAGGCTTATTTTATGGGTCCAAGTTCGGGCTTGACCCAAAAAGTGAATTTAAAATTTGTTCAAATTTGATTTAGATAAAAAATTAAAATCTGAATCTGGTCTAGTTTGCTCGTACTAAATTTTTTTATATAAAAATAAATTAAAAAATATAATATTCAAATACACTAAAACATTAAAATAAATGTTTCTTAACAAATTGAAAATAAATTAAAAATAGTCTTTATACTTAAATAACACTAAAATAAGTGCAACTCAATAAGCAAATGCCTCTAAAATAATAGCAAATATAGCACCCCAAATTTTTAGATTTTTGAATGAGTTTGTTTGTTAGATAAATTGACTTAGTTTGATGGTTAAGTGTCTTGGGAGTTTACTTTGGGTCCTGTATTTGAGTCTCGTTAAGTGTGAACAATGAAATATTTTTCTTTTGTGTGGCACTAGTTCAGAATTAGAGTTTTGCTTAAATTCTAGAAGTTTTCAGCATGTGGGGATTTGGATGGGTCAAGATTATTATCAGATTTAATTAAATTTTAATTAAATCAAAATACTCTTGTTTTTATTCCTTTTTGTAACCACCTTAAACTTTTTTTTTGGGTGTCACGTTCTTTTCCTTTTCGTTGCCAATTTGCCACTCGAAATCCTTTCTTGATTCCTCTTTTGCTCATCTTTGCTCTCTTGAGAATTAGAAAAGTGGTGCTTGTTCTTCGCGTGGATTAAACTTTGGCTGTAGAGTAAGTGCTATTTTGATTGTCTCATTTTTCTGTTGTAAATTTTATTTTGGTTTTGAATCAAGTGGTTGATTTGGTTTCGAAGTAATTGATTAGTAATTCTTTGTGGTGTTCGATTAGGCGGAAAGGGTGAGAATCCAACTCCTCCATCAAAGTAGACTTTGAGTTAATCGTTGTTCTTCAAGTGGTAAGTGTGCCAAAGTCTTTTTGGAAGGCTGAGATTTTAAGATGTTAGGAGTGTTAATTGGTTGGGTTTTGATGAATTGATTGGTCTGTTTTGTTGGAAATTGTAGGCTCGTGGGTTCCCGATAGTGGAGTGGAGTAAATTCGTAAGCAGGTGGGTGAACACAACCCAAAAATTTGTTAAAAACTCGTCTGAAATCGCAAAACTGTGGATGTTGCGAAACTGGCCAATTTCCACACAGCCATGTGTGGTGGCCATGTGCCGCACACGACCATGTGGGATTTATGCAGACCGTGTGTAGTGGCTGTGTATAGTACACGAATGTGTGAGTTTGGGTAGCCTGTGTGGCTAGGCCATATGAGACACACGGCCGTGTGAATCTTTATAGACCGTGTGGGTCTGCACGGGCTGGGCTTTTAGGCAGTGTGAGCCTTTTTGGCAAATTTTAGAGCCCATTTAAGGTCGGTTAGGGAAAATAACATTTGGGTCCAATGATGTCCTGAGGATAAAAAAACTGTAAGTTTTGTACTTAAGTCCGTGTGAATGACTCTAAAAGCATGGATGTAGGTTATAATATAAATATGTTAAATTAGAATATAACTAATGGTTTTGATATATGTTAAATAAGTTATGTTTATGAGCATGTCATGCAGCATTTTGGATGGGTTTGGGCAGCCCGATTTCTTGTTGGATCAGTCTTTCGTATTAGCACAATTGGGCCTTCTTTCCATAATATAATCAATAATACTTATTTAACCCAAAATAAATTAGATTAAAATTTAAATTAATTATATTATGTATTAATATTCATAATTTGGATCGTCTTAAGCTGAAAATTTAATTCACCTTAATGCTTCAGAAATTGCTTTACGGTTTTGAACTTTTAGCAGTGTCTGCCGAGCCTGTAACAACCCAATTTCGGTGAAATCGAAATAGTGGTTTCGGGACCACAAATTCGAGCTGAAAATAAAATTTATTTTTATTTTATTGTATGGACCGTATTATGTTAGAAATGTCATGTGAAAATTTTGAAAAGAAAATTTTATCGATTATGTGCTTAATTACGAGAAGGACCAAATCGCATAAAATGTAAAAGTTGGATTCTAGTAGCTAGAAGGATCAAATAGCTATGGAATTCAAAACTTGAGGTCCTTATATGATAGTTAGACCATTAATGAAAGTACGTAGATATTTTGAGATGACTCATCCATGAAAAATTTTAAAAACTGTAGGGATTAAATTGGAATTCAACTAAATTAATTAATTAAAAGATGATAAAAAGAAATATCATCTTATTTTTCTCATCTTCTTCCCCAAAAAATATATGGAAACCCTAGGAGAGAGAAGAAACTTTCATGGCTAAATTGGGCAAGTTTCCTTGGCCTGTTTTTAGTAATTTTGATATTTTTGAAACCAGGATAACTTAATCTATCCATTTGGGGGATCAATTTGTAAAGTTATCAAAGTATGGAAAATGGGTTATGTATGTATATGTTGGAAATTTGAAATTTATGGTAGAAAATGAAAGGTCGTTGATAGATAAACAACTTTTACAAAGTGATTTTTAATGAAAACATGATTTAGGGACTAAAATGAAAAATGATGAAAACCCATGGAAAATTCTAAAATTTGTGAAATGTATGTGCTGTAAAAGTTGTATGTATATTTCATCTAGGCTTGGGTAGAGTTCAAATTTCATGAATTTCATTTTTCGAGCCTTGGGATGAAATTGAAATTTATGAAAAAGTTAGGGGTAAAATGGTAATTTTGCCTAGGACGTAAATTGAGTCCAAATAAATATGAAATGTGATAAATTGATGTTAAATTTACTCTTATAGATCCGGATAGACCAAATTCGGAGTTAGAACGAGGAAAATTTTGAATTAGTAGATATTTGTACACGAACACTTGTCGAAGTAAGTTCGTGTAACTAAATTATGTTTATTTAGATGCTTGTTTGATTGTGATTATGTAAATTGTATAAATGTCATATATATATGTGAAATGATTACATATCTGATCAAGTCCGATAAATAAAAATGTTCAAATTAAATGATAATGCCCGACAAATGATAAAGGATAAACGATGAAAATGTTACCTTTGTGCTTGGAATGGATGTGGATTGTGATCATTTGAATTATATGGATGTTATAGATGTATGAAATAATTACATACAGGAAAATGCTTGAAAATGTTAAATCCCGTTTGAATAAATGAAAATCGATGGATAAAAATGTAATTGCTGAAATGAATGAGGTCCTGCATTAGTTGCAGCATGGATTTGGCTCGAACGAGTAATCCTAATGTAACACTCCTAACCCGTATCCGTCGTAGGAACAGGGTTACAGAGCATTACAAGAACATTCAGAAACATTTACAAATAACTTATGTAAATTACTATTCATTTACCAAGATCATTCATAATGTCCCTTAATTGGGCCTTCGAGGCCTAACACAAGCCTTAGAATCGAGTCGGGACTTAATTGGGAACTTAAAGAATTTTTCGCGACTTTTCAAAATTTTTCCAAGGTGCAGGGCTCACACGCCTATGTGGTTTAAGGTACACGACCGTGTGAGCCTAGGACATGCCCGTGCTAGAGGCTGTGTTCGACCCCGTGTAACTCTCTGACTTGCACACATGGCCATGCCACACGCCTGTGTGCTATACCGTGTGGTCAATTAATTCAAATCGAAATTAGGTACAGGTTTCACACGGCCAAGACACACGCCAGTGTTCTAGGCCATGTGGCACACACGGCTAAAACACACACTCGTGTCTCTACCCGTGTGCCTAATTCTGAGCATTCTTTTTCTCAAAATTAAGGTGCAGAGGACACACGGCCTAACCACATGCCCATGTTACCAGGCCGTGTGTCACACACGGTCTAGACACACGCCCGTGTGGACAAAATGAATATATTTCTAGCTTCATTTCTCACCCAAAATTTCAGCCAAGACATGCACTTGAAACACACATGCAATGCCAACCAATCCAAGCATTCAATTTAAGCAAATTTCATCATTTACAAGGCATATCACTACAAGCATACATGATCACAACCTTACTTTAGTCTAACTTAGGCATTCACAACATTTGATCACATATCCTTAACATAACACATGTATATATATATATATATATATCATAATAATCTACTTAGTCATACCAAAATAAACCATTACTAGCCATTCCAATGGCTAGATTACAAAATAACATTTTCAAGCCACTATTGGCCAAGTTGTCTTGTACATGCCATTATACCAAAATGATTTCACTATATATACCAAAAATAGCTAGTCGATAGTGTGATGATGCTCTAGTGATCTCCAACCTTCACGAGCTTCCGAGCACTATAAAACAGGGGAAAAATAAACGGAGTAAGCATTACATGCTTAGTAAGTTCGTATAACGGAAATTAAACTTACCAATCCTGTTTATTACATCTAAGCATACATTATCATGTTTTCCATCCATTTGACTAAATTGCCTAGACACATACATTCAATCAAATATGTTAGTCACCAAAAATCTTCATATCAATCAAGTAACATAGATGAACTCATCAAGTAATATTCTTTCAAGTCATTATCATTTTATCTCAAGGTTCTCATGCTATGTCAAGAGTTTTATGTCCATTGAATCATTGAAATTTTGATGAAGGCTCAAGTAGTACACTCAAGGTGTACGATTCATTAATCCGTTAATTTTTATCGAGGGTACCCCTTAGGGCACTTAACCAAGGAACACACTCTCGAGCCACATATCATATAACAGGATTACCAGTCCAGGCTAAATTTTTTATATAGCCTATGTTCAAAAGAGCTCGATTAGGATTACCAGTCCAGGCTAAACCCTAATAGTAATGTATACTCAAGAGGTATATATTAGGATTACCCATCCGGGTTAAATCCTTTCTATAACAGGGTCAATAGGATTACTCATCCGAGCTAAATCCCGTCCACAACAAATGCAAGACCTTATTCATTTTGGGAAAGTACATCTACTCATCGAAACTTAATATTCAATCGGGACTTAACCTTTTTTCACCATTTCAATCATGTATTCAATTTTCCATCAAAGCATACAAGTAATGCACATCAATTTAAATCACATTACATACAAACACAACATTCAATTAACATAATTACATGTCGATTAAGTTACACGAACTTACCTCGACACTTGTTCTCGTTAAAAATCTACTAATCCAAAACCTTTTCTTTTCCTCGATCTAACCTTGAATTTGAGTTGTTCGGGTCTATTTAAATAATTTAAATCATCAATTTCATACATTTAATACTCATTGGGACTCAATTTACATCCTAGGCAAAATTACCATTTTGCCCCTAACTTTTCCCATAAATTTCAATTGTCCCTAGGGTCGGAAAATGAAACTTGTGCAAATTACTCCCTATTCCAAACCTAACCAAAGCCCCATTACAAATTTTACAGCACATGTATTCATAAAATTTTAGAACTTTTCATCAAATTTTACAACTTTTTATTTTAGTCCCTGAATCATGTTTTCATAAAAAATCACTTTGTAAAAGTTGTTTATCTATCAATAATCTTTCATTTTCTACCATAAATTTCTAATTTCCAGCATATACATCCATGACCCATTTTTCATACCTTGATAACTTTTCAAATTAATCCCTCAAATAGAGAGATTAAGCTATCCCGATTCTAAAAATATCAAAATTACTAAAAACGGGACAAGGAAACTTACCCAATTAGACCTTGAAAGTTTCTTCTCTCTCTCCTAGGGTTTCCATGTGTTTTTAAGTTCAAGATGATGAAAATAAGATGGTATATTTTCTTTTCATCTTTTAATTAATTAAGTATTTTGCTATTTCCAATTTAGTATTTGCCTTTTTTTTATATTTCCATGGATGAGTCACCAAGAAAAATCTACATACTTTTCTTAATGGTCTAATTACCATATAAAGACCTCTAGTTTTGAATTCCATAGCTATTTGATCCTTATAACTACTAGAATTTAACTTTTGCATTTTATGCGATTTAGTCCTTCTCGTAATTAAGCACTAAATCGATAAAATTTTCGTATCAAAATTTTCACATGTCATATCTATCATAATATGGACCATATAATAAAACAAAAATAAATTATGTTTTTGGGTCATATTTGTAGTCTCGAAACCACTGTTCCGATTTCACTAAAAAATGGGCTGTTACACCTAATGACTTCATTATAGAAAGGATTTAGCCTGGACGGGCAATCCTAATATAAGTCCTCTCGAGCATATGTTATGGATTAGATTTAGCCCAGACGGGTAATCCAGATCAAACTCTTTAGAGCATATGTCATAAAAAGGATTTAGCCTGAACTGGTAATCTTGTTGTATACATGTGTGGCTCGAGAGTGTACTCTCTGAAATTGTACCTTAAGGGTACTATTGGACATGAATTGACGGATTCTGATTTGTACACTTTGGGTGTACTACCTGTGTATCCATCGATATTCTAAATATATTCAACGAGTAAAAATCTTGACATGAAAGAACATGAATGAGAAATGAGTTATTATAGTAGTTGTCTGAAATCCATGAAAATGAGGATATATGACAATTGACATATGAGAACATGTGCTGATGATATTTGAATATGGAATTCATTAGATGAAATTGTTCATCCTTGGTTATAGACTTGTACACTTCGAGTGTACCACTACTCATGTAACATTAATATTACGAGTATTATGAGTAAAGTTCTGATATGAAATAATTTGAACTTGAGATAACTTATACGAAAATATACATGAGCTATAAATGTAACACCCCAAACCTGGCTTGAACGTTATGGCTGAATCTAGCGTTGTCATATTGAAGTGTTTTTCGCAAAGCGTGATATCATTGTAAAAAACCCTTTCCATATTTATCTTTGATGTGTTAACTTAATGATGATTTATAAAACGAGTCGTGCATTTAAAACTTGCGACCCAATCAAAAGGTATTTACTTTAAAACTTTTGAATTGTCAAGTTATTGTTTTATAACGGAAGCTTTCTAAAACATCTGCGTTTGCTTTGTGAAAACATTGTTTCTTTTTAAAAAGAACTCGAGTTCTTAGTACTAACAGTTATAACCAAAGCAAATTAAAATCCCAAATTGAAAATAAAATCCAAAAAGGCCATATTACATTAAAATACCCAAAGATAAAATTACTTATAATTTATAAATTAAGTACATAAGTTCGTGCGATTGTGTGGCCACCTTTGAGTCCCTGGCAGCACCAATCTGGCTAAGCCTGGGGATTACCTGTATAGATAAACAAAAGGGTGAATTTATGAAAACTCAATGTGCAATCCCTTAATAACAATCAGTCAATCATACAGTGAGCAAATACAGTTTGGACCTAAGTCCGTTTCAGTAATAGTTCAGTTCAGTTAGGGCCTTAGCCTATTACAAGATGCTCGATGTCGGTGTGGGGGCTTGAGCCCATCTCGATGTGAACAAAGATGCAGATATGCAATCAATAGATCCTACCTGGTTAGCCTCTACACTCCATCTCTGTCCAACCCTACACACCATATGAGGATATAATCAACCCATCCATCCCTACACTTCAAATAGCATTAGTTGCGGCACTAGATAGTATTTGTAGCAGAGCTGCCAGTACAGTACACTTCCTCCAATCACAATAAAACCCATCCCTATAGAACATATTATGCATCATGTCATGTCATGTCATAATATCATTCGATATGTGTAAAGTGGCATGCTCACATACAATCATACATTTCATAAGAGCATAATAGTCATTTTAGTACACAGGGGCAATACAGTCATTTTACCATAAAAAGAAAAGGGGTCTAAATACTCTTACTGACCCAACAGTAGGTCCACAATCGTCTCGGGCGACCCGTGCAACCTTAACAGTCAAACAGTAAAAATGGGCCCAAGGCCCATAATGCGACCCATGGCGGCCCACGGCGACCCACACACCCACAAAGCCAGAAATGACCTTTGCCGTATGAATACACATCCCGGCCCAATATTCTCCATACGTTCGTGTGATTTACCCGTGTGAGGCCCACATGCTGGTGGGGCCTATTCGACCTATTTTAGCCCACTATAGCCTAACTCGGCCTCAGCCCATGAAATCGCTCATGGCCGGCCTTAAAGATTATACGCCCATGTTTAGGCGTACCGGTTACCACACGAGCGAGCGCACGCCCATGTAGCGTCGACGGTCACTTATTTTGGCTTTTGTCAATTACATTTAGGGGTAGTGTTTTACACACCCACACACACTTAGTTTCGATTCGTCACGCACAGTCGCTCGAGCCCTCACGATCCTTTAATCGAACCACTATGATTCCCTTGAATTTAATCCTTGGCGATTGATTAAGATTTTTATATACCTTCCTCAGCTGCCATAACAATATCTATTAGTCACCACTTAAGAGCAGAAGAAGAAAGGAAATCAAGATCTCGTCTATAGAACTTACCGAAAAGATCAAGAGACCCAACTAATGGAAGCATAAACGTGATGGCCAAGGAGTGAAATGAAAATAGTGAGATTAGTGAGAAAGCAAAATCGGCACTAGCACAGCCCCTCACCCTCGATTTACAACTGTCAAAAACCATTAAACAAAAACCCCAATTTAACAACTTAAAATCTGAAACTTCGAGTATTATACTGCTTACCAAAAGAAATACGATTAACCCTTGCACACAGTGAAGGCTCGAAACGTATAAGAAGAAGGAGCAGTATCAATTCGGTAGAGGAAGAGGAATGGATTTTCAAACAAAGGAGAAAGGAAAAAGGACTTTCGGTAGCGACAAGAAAATGATAGTCGACAGTGAAGAAGAAAGAAATGATTGTTGAGCAAAAGCAAACAAAACTGACAAGAACAAGACTCTAGCCGAAACACACCTCCTAAAATTTAACAGAAAGAAGAAGAAAAGAGGGGAACCGATAGACTTGAGAGTAGAGATCACCGAAAACAAAACTCAATTTGCCAAAAAAGAGAAAAAAGAGAGGAAGCAGTAGAAGCAATTTCGACCAAAGGAGGATAATTGACCGAATGTTGAGAGAACAAAAGCCAAGCCGAATTATTTTGAGAAAGAATTCAATTTTGGCACACTACTCCCCTTCCATTGATCCTTTCCTTGAAAATCTCCTTACATCACTCCACCAACTAATTTGAACTCCACACAACCTCTTCTATCCACATTTTTCTCCCAAAACACTCCCCAAATCCCCTTAACAATCGAAATTCCTCAATAATCTCCTAAAATTCAGCCACAACCCCCAATCCCCTCAAACACTCCAATTTTGGTCAGACTAAACACCTTCACGACCTTGCAATAAAATAAATTATGTGCTTGCGTCAGTACTCGAACTCCGAACCTCCTACTCATTTGCTCTCCACTTAACCACCACACCAATAGGCTTATTCTGTCATGTTTTACCCGCATTTATTTATAAACCTATTGACTAGAGATAGGGGTTATTCCATTTAAAACAAAACTTTTGCACAAGCCAAGGCTTGAACCCAAGACTTTTCAGACACTTCCCAGAAAACTTAACCATTGAAGCAGACAGTCAATTATGTCACTTTCTTGCACAACTAAACATTTATGTCCAGCCTCCTAACTGTTCCCATGCTCAAGACCTAATACTTCTAGGCCCAAAATTCGGGGCGTTACAGTAATAATGTGATTTGTAAATGTTGTGGAAAGCATATGTGCCTGGAAACTTGATTGTTGTTGAGCTCATACATGTTTTTGATGTTATTATGGAATATATGACTAACAAGGGCAATAAGGATATGTGTAGGGCTTGAGGTCAAATTGAGTGAATATGCCTTATATAGTTACCTCAAAATAAATTGAATGGTAAGTTAAGTACCATGTTATACGAACTTACTAATCATTTTATCCTTACTCCATTTTATTTCCCCTGTTTTAGAGTAAATCAGAATCTTGTTGGATTGGAAGCTTGGCAGAGATCACTCATACTATCCATCGACCCATGTCAGTACAATTTGGTAAATCAATTATGGTTACAATGGCATGTATAGGTTATGTTGGCCATATTGGCGTGAAAATGTAAATGATTCTTGTAATCTAGCCATTGGAATGGCTAGTGATGATTATGTTTTGGTACATGTATATATGTATTTAAGTTCATGTCATGGTGATAACATAAGTGCTATATATTGTTTAATTAAGAGAGGGTAAACAAGTATGCTTATAAAAGAGTAAGATTGTAAACATGAATGCTTATGATGATATATCATGTTAAATGATAGAATTAACTTAATTAAAATGCTTGGATTGGTTAGGTTTTGAATGCAAGATGTGGTGTAGGTTTATGGTAAAGTTTGGGGTGAGAAATGAAGCTAGGAATGACTTTATTTTGTCCACACAGACAGACACAAAGCCATGCGCACGGGCGTGTGGTACAGTCGTGTGTCCCCTGTATCTTAAAAATTTAGAAATAGAATGCTTCGAATTGAGCACATGGGCAGGGACACAGACGTGTGTCTCAGTCGTGTGGTATGTGTCTTGGCCGTATGAAACCTGCACCTAATTTTGAATTGAATTAAATAACCACACGGCCTAGCACACAGCCGTGTGGCACGACCGTGTGCACAAGTCAGAGAGTTACACAGGGTCAAACACGACCTGTGGCACGGGCGTGTCCCAGGGTCACATGGGCGTGTCCCTTAGACCACATGGGCATGTGAGCCCTGCACCTTGGAAAAATTTTGAAAAGTCGCGAAAATTTTTTAAAGTTCCCGATTAAGTCCAGACTCAATTCTAATGCTCGTATTGGGCCTCGAGGGCCCAGTCAAGGGACGTTATGAATGATTTTGGAATTTGAATAGTAACTTGCATGAATTATCTATAAATGTTTTTGAATGTTTTGGTAATGCTCTGTAACCCTGTTCCTGTGACGGATACTGGTTAGGGGTGTTACAGAGCCAATTTTCACCATTTGTGCAAATCAATCGAAAATAAATCAAAATTTATGAAAATTTATTATAAAATTAATTAAAATTCAATATGTTAATAAAGTAAAATTTAATTATTTTATAATTATATTATATTTTTCGACAATAATTACTACGAAACTACATGAATTTGAGTTAAAAAGGGCATGAAAAAGTCTATATATTTTTGTGTTTCCATACACTCCACTCTGATGAGGTTATTCCCTATTTTCTCGGGGTACAAGAAATAAAAACAAGGCAGAAGAAAGGAAAGAAAAGAACCCCTGTTACAACAACCGTACCGTTATTTATAGCCCACACAACTCTCACAATAACCCTACACATGGCCAACCATGCAAAGCTAACTCAACACCTTTTTGTGGCTGACGTAATAATTTTTAGACAAATCCTACCTTAAACATCCTTCAAATCTAGTTAATTTCGAACTAGATCTTAACAAAAAACTAACTAAAACTGTACAACATAACCACGTGCTCATAAAGAAAATTATTGGGTCCATGACCTAACAATTTGCCATTGGTGGATACTAATAGAAGGGTCCGTCAACATAAGGCTTTCCTAGATAATCTGTTGATTGGCGGGTTCTCCACAACGACCATGCCAATAAGTAAAGATCAGTAACCTATACTTCGCCAAAAGATGAACCTTCAACCAAGTCTTTATAGACTTACTTGATTATGGTGCAACAACTAGCACTAACTTAACCTAGCGGATAGGGCATAAATCAGCCTTTCTTGACTTATACTTTATCCAACAATCGGCCCATATAAACCACCAATTGGGACTACACCGAGCGGAATGTGTTACAGTGCTCCAATAGCAACAATATTGTAAAAAAGGCTTTAAAATGTATTTGAAAACAATCTCATGCCTTCTAGTGAAAAAGGTTCCATTTCCTAAAGTGAATGTAATAATACATAACAAGAAAATCGCGGTTGTCGTTGTAATTGAAGATGTGGTTGGAGACATATTAATAATTGTTTTCATGGTGGTTATAATAGTGGTACTTCTAACCACTAGAGAAATAATAATAAGGAAAAACAAGAAAATGGTGGTCAAAATATTCAAAGGTTATTGAAAATTCAAGCTATCAATGTGGTATAAAAATGCATTAGTTGCATACCTGTTATATGTTTAAACATCTAGTAAAACTTTATCAAAGCATCCATTAAAAAAAGGGGAAACAATATTGAGATAAATTTCGTTATCCCGAAATGATGAAATAGAGGATAATTTTTCGAAAAAAGATTAAAATTTTTACTATTATGCTAAAGCTGACCATGCATACATGGATGGTTAATATGTTCTTAGTTTGTGTCAAAATTTTGTTGGGATCCAAGCATTGAAATTTACTTTTTTTTGGCTTAAGAATCATTAGAATCAATGGCTACTTGATATTTGCTTGGGGATGATTTTTTTCTCTTTATTACAAAGGATGCTTAGAATCACAACTTCTCATCTATGGTAACCTAAGTCCGTCTAATCGAATTCCTTTGAAATTTGATTTGATTTCTATTAAGAAGTTTAATTTATATAATTCTCTATCCATAACTTTATGAATTTATAAAATCTTCATGCATTTAGTTATTGGGATTTTTATGTGGAGATAAATGTTTTTAATAAAATTGATTGGTTTAATTTTAATTTTGATTAAGATTATGATTATTGCAAAATGAGAGTAAAAATACTTGTTATGAACTTAGGGATATTTACCCAGTCTGAATAATTTCATGATTGAGGTAGAGGTTAGAAAATGTTTATGTTTAAACTTTTATAGTTGTAAAGTTACTTTAATCTGATACATATACTAGCTGATACATATACTAGCTAAAATGCTCCAAATAATTATATGTCCCAAAAGGACAATGTGATAAAAATAAGTCTTGAGCATGTTAGAAACATGGTAAACCAACCGATTCCATAAAACGAAAAGTTCTTGAAAGAAAGGAGAAAGAAACAAAGATGGTTACATACTAAGGAGGCGGGTATTCATGAAGAGACCCAAGGCATAACTTTTGATAAAACCCTAGAAGAGGTTCAGGTACCTAAATTTATGAATAAAATGAGATATCTCAGCTAATTATGTCATAACCAAAGATGATGGAGCTGACAAAAGGAAATATTATGGAAAAGTGAAGATTTTGAATGAGAATATACTTGATTGCATTGAGATGAGAACAAGTAATCAAAATAAATAAATGCTTTTATTATAACTTATGAAATTTATCTCGGACATGAAGTCCAAACTCCTAGAAGGTGTAAAGTCAAGGAAAGTATGTGTTAGCACAATATCGAAAAAATACAAGTCATAATATATAGAATTGACTTGTAACACAAACTTTTACAAGACACTTGCCTTTGGTTATGAAAAATGATTAATTTATTGTGGATGCAATGGTCTAGCATTAAATAAAATTATTTATTTAGGTCTAGTGAATTTGTATTCAACTAATATAAATTATTTTATAATATTAATGCCTGAAGTATAAAACTCGAGTTTCATGAGAACATCATTAAATGTGAATATGATTTTGTTCAGGATTTTTTATTAATTAATGGATTTATACATACATGTTATTATCATCATTGTTGATATTAATGTATCAAATATCATTGGAGTTCTTGAAGAATTTTCAAAAGCAATAATTATCCGGTAGAGAAACTTTATAATGAAAGTATATCTAAAAGTAAAATTTTTCCTTGACGTAAAGATCGAGTGTTCAATAAGAACAAATTGTTACACAATGACATTATAAAGAATTGCTATTGAAATAGTGTTTACATAATCAAAATTATTCAAGCTAATTTTTCATGTAGATTGTATAGATTGAAAAGGATTACAAATGGTCAAACAATAATGTTATAAAATGATGGTCTTGAAGTACCATTTCTTTATGTGCCCAATGCACTCATTGTATTGGTAATAGTGAATGATACAATACATCATGCTTAATAAAGTTGTTGGCGACATCTAGAGGATGAGAATGCAATTGAATTTTATTGATATATTGATACACGTTAACAAAATTTGTTGTATATGTTGATGATTTATTATTGAAAAATAATATTCAATGACTCATAATTGAGTTATAAAATGATATTCAAATAAGGGAGGCGAAATATACACTGTTGTAACACCCCTCACCCAATGCAAAGAATAATAAAGAATTCAATTAGGCACTCCCTACCACTACATTTGAGAAGTTAATTTTCAGAATTGTATTGCGTTGTTTCAAAGATCTTAAGTGATACTTACATTAGGGGGAGTAAATTCGGACTATATTTTTCTTTTAAGGTTGTGACATAATGTGTATTAAAGGATAATGTGCTCGTCTTTCCTTCACTAGGTTTTTGTCCCATAGGGTTTTTCCTAGTAAAGTTTTTAATGAGGCATATCCTTTATACAATGATATCCAAGGGGGAGTGTTATGAATACTATTAAGTGGATGTTCATTATAATCAACCTTTCACCTTTCACCTTCCTTACCTCTACACCTTTAATCTTCTTGTAACCTGTTTCCTATTTATGTATTAGAAAACAAAGAGTCTAATCTCCCTATATATATAGGAGCATACTATGTAACGCCCTAAAATTCTTGTGATAGCCCTAATTTGGCCCTAGTCGAAAAGTGGTTTCGGGACCACAAAATCGAGTCACAAAAATAATCAGATGCTATATTCTGTGCTTATTATATGTGAAAGTGCATGTGTGAAAATTTCATGCTTTGATTTTGTCAATTGTGAGTGAAATTATGAAATAGGACTTATGAGAAAATTTTTGAAAATGTGATAGGTTAATTTGTAGTGGCAAAATAAATTGTAGTGCAAAATAGGAGGATTTGCATGTCAAACTTCCCACTTTAGTTGTAGTGGCCGGCCATGATGGGAATGATAAGCAATATGTGCATTTTATATTATAACTTAAGTATGGTGCAAATAATATATGCATTTTATTTTAGCAATATAATAGTTAGTGGATGATGGGCATTTCATGTCTTTTATATTAAAGAATTAAATGTTTAATAGATTAATAGGATGAAATATGAATTTTTATAATAGAAAATGGTGATAAAAATAAAGTTACACCCATCTTTTCTCCCATTTTTGCCGAAAACCATAAAGAAAAGAAGAGAAAATGAAGCTAAGGCATTCGGCTATGGAGAATGTATACATTAAGCTCAAGAGCATAAGGAGCTAATTTTGGATAAAGGGAAAGCGAAACTAGTCGATTAGTCAATCCGTAGTTATTCGATAAAATCCAAGGTAAGTTCTTAAGTGTTTGTGTTTGATCATGTTATATGCTTAAGAGTTGAATAATCATAATTAAGAAATGTTTGATTGTATATATGTATATATATATGTTCTTTGTGTTGAATGAATATTAAATTAAAGTTATGAGCCGTATGTGACTAGCATATCTAGTCGACTTTGATACTATTAAATGATGTACTAAGATATGTGTTCCAATGTGGAAATTAAACCCTATGTGGTTGAAAGAATGAAAATCTTTGTTCATAGATATGTGTTTCAGTTATACGTAATTGAAGTATAAGTTATGAAAGTGTGAAAGAACAGGTGAATAGTTTATCGAAATGTGATATACGAGCTTTGGGCCTAGCAGGCTATAATGCCGGTGAAATGATATCGGCTTCGGGCCTAGCAGGCTATAATACCGGTGAGATAATATTGGGCCTCGGGCCTAGCAGGCTATAATGCCGGTGAAATGATATCGGGCTTCAAGCCTAGCAAGCGAAATGCCGGTGAAAGAATTCAGACTTAAAGGTCTAGCAGGCTATAATGCCGGTGAAATGATATCAGGCTTCAAGCCTAGCAGGCGAAATGCCAGTGAAAGAATTCAGACTTAAAAAGTCTAGCAGGCTTATGGCCGGTGATGAAATCAGGTTATTACCTAACAGGCAAATTGCCAGTGAACTATTAAAAGTGTGGTGCTATAAGACTATGGGCTAATACGATATGTGGATTCATTCTGTAAAGTAAATTATTCAGGTACGAACAACCTAATTATGTACATGTGAATTAAATGAATTTGATGATTGATGTGAATCGAACATATGAGAAATGGTTTCATGTTTATGTTCAACTATGAGACCTTGTGTTAAATCGACAATTGAATTCGTTCAATACATTAAGTTGGCCAGGTACACGATATGTACTTATGCATGTTAGATCGATTGAAATTGAATCACGAATGTGAATTGAGAAGCATAGGTGAAAATGCCTATGTCATATATGTGAGTAAGGGTAAAACCATCGTAAATTATCGATAAGGGTGGGGTATGTACGGAACCATCTTATAATTGCTAATTTGAATGGTTGTGTGTGAATCATTGAGCATGATGTATTGCATTGAGATTATGCTTAAGTAAAAGTATAGATATGTGATGAAATTGATTGGTGATATACATGTTTAAATAATATGAATGCAAAGAATGTGTGAAAGAGTAAATTTGTAATAAATCTGCTTGAGACAGCAACAGTAATGTGATTTTGGAAAATCACCATAAATAGTGGGAGTTGAGTTAGAAGCTGAATAAATTATGTAATTAAATCTTAATGAGTCTAGTTTCTTATAAAAGAAACCGTGTAAGCAAAATAATTTCTGATAATGAGATATTTGAAGTGGCGTGGGATAGAATCAAATGACTTTGGGGTCTCCTGTTCTATTTTTAGAAAATCATTATAATTTGTACAAAATTGGTTATAAGATAAAGTTTATATGCTTATACTCCTTAATGAGTCTAGTTTCAAATGAAATCAACAAGAACATATTTTGAACTCTGTACAATGAGAAATTGGACTCATAGTGAAGAGTGGTCAGATTAGTCAAATAGTGAAACAGGGGAAAACTTTAAGAAAAATATGGTACTGATTGGCCCAGCCAAAAATTCTAAAAATTTTATGGATAGAAAATATATGAGTCTATTTTCAGGGAAAATTAACAGAAATTGATTTGGAGTTTCGTAGCTTCAGTTATAAATAATTTAGTGACTGTTGCTCAGGAAGACAGCTTATCGTGAACTTGAGTATATGTTGTAAACATTGATAAAACATGTAAATGAGCTGCTAATTGTTTTCTTAAGAACTTACTAAGCGTAAAGCTTACCCCCCTTCTTTCCCATGTTCTCTAGGGTTGCCAGGTTTGCTCGGGTTGGAGGCCATCAGAGATATTATCACACTGTCGAGTTCATGTTATTGGTGTAAGTAAATCCTAGTGTTTCGAGTCTATGGCATGTATAGGGTTTTAATCTTGAGTATGTGATATTATAATTTAGCCAAAGGTGTTGGCTTGTATTGATAAAGTGTTTTGGCCATGTGAATTAGCCTATGTTGGCTAATGATGTTGTGGACCTAAATGTTTATTCATATATATGTATGATACTATCTCTTGTGATGTGAGTAAACTCTATGGTATTTATTGCATAATAAAATAACTTGAGCATAACATTTGTAGATGTTTAAGAGCTCATTT
Source organism: Gossypium longicalyx (assembly GCA_025698465.1). Classification (NCBI taxonomy): domain Eukaryota; kingdom Viridiplantae; phylum Streptophyta; class Magnoliopsida; order Malvales; family Malvaceae; genus Gossypium; species Gossypium longicalyx. The sequence goes on from CM046999.1 coordinate 25,588,726, forward strand.
ATGCCATGTTGTATGTTATCGGATAAGTATATGTGCAAATGTTACGAGGGTGACAAATGGCTTGGAAAATGGCCTTGTAATTGTCCACACGGGTAGACACATGGGCGTGTGTCTAGACCGTGTGTGGCATACGGTCTGCCCCCATGGGCGTGTTGTCCAACCGTGTGTCCCATGCACCTAAGTTTTTCAAGTTTGTATGCATGGTAGTAGCACACGGACGTGTGCTCTATACCCACACTGGCGTGTGAAGCTTTGATGCAAGAGATTTTTTAAGTTTTTTATGAGTTTCGGTTGGGTCCCGAACCACCCCAGATGTATGTTTTGGGCCTCGTAAGCCCATATATGGGACAGATTGCATGTGAAAAGAAAAGTTTTGAATTGGTTGAAATTTTACGGCACGGTTTTTGTGTGATTGATTGAGTTTAAGTCGGGTAACACCTTGAACCCTATTCCGGCGAGGGATACGGGCGAAGGGTGTTACATTTAGTGGTATCAGAGCATGGTTTAGTCGATTCTCCGACTAACCTAGCTTAAGAGAGTCTAGCTATACATGCCATAGTATTACTCGTGATAGTGTGATATCTCCCGGCCCTAACAAAATTATTGGCTAAGACAGGAATGAGTTCCAACCAAGCAAATCTTGATAGAGATAAGAGTAAAATTGAGATTAATAAATCTTGCTTGTGATATGCTAAAAATGGGCAAGGTATGAAAAGAAATTTATGATTCTTTTTATATGAACTAGTACTCATTTTGTGATACTAATGAGTTAAAGAATAGGAAAACGTGGAATGAAATGAAAGTTAAGTTGTGATAAGCTCTTTCATACATGTCAGTATTCACATGATGATACGTACCTAACTCACTTGACTTAGTAATTATGAGGAGAAAATTTGTTTGAAATGACAGAATGTATGAATAAATGCTTTTATTGCCTGGTTAATAATCAGTATATGCATGAGATTGACATTTATGTCTAAACTAATGAAGTCAAGATGTCGTAATGTTATGCTTTATAATCTCAGTTACAAATTCATAAATATCATAATAGCATGAAAATTGTAATGAAAGATCAAATTGGATGGAACGCAGGGAATAAGTACGATTGTTTTCTAATAAATTGACGAAAAAGACCATGGTTGGACCATGGCAATACATGAAATATGAAAGCCAGTGTAAGACATGTCCGGGACATGCATCGGCCTCGTAGGTGCAAGTGTAAGACCTGTCTGGGACAGGCATCGTCATCGAGACAGAGGAGCTAGTGTAAGACCCGTTTGGGACGTGGCATCGACTCAACTTGTGCTAAGCGTAAGACCTATCTGGGATAGGCATCGGCACGACAATAGCAGAGCTAGTATAAGACCATAGTTGGACTATGGCATCAAGTAGGCGATGTACTCAAAACCATAAGACGTTCTCTAATTTGATAAATAGTGACAAGTGATCAAGATTAGACGTGGAAACTTGATAAGAAATTTTTGGGTAATTTGGGTAAAAGAAATGAAAGTTTGAATTGTGATAAATTCACTTATGTTTTGCTGACATTCACAGGAAATAAAGTTGCATGTATTACTAAGATGTATGAAAACGTGTTCATAATAAGTTGGAAATTTGAAATGTTTGAATCAATGTGCGTAATGCTATGTTGTTGTTGAATGTGCACTTGCTTGAAAGTCAAAAGTTTAAAGGTTTTACAATTTTCGCCCCTTACCAGAATAGAGTTATACAGTGAGATTCTCGAGAGATACATTGTAGGAGTTTGTAAAAGTGAAATTAAAGAGTACAATAGTGTAATAGTATGGGATTAGTTGAGTCATGATTGAATTATATTGATGATTGGGTGCAGTAGTTATAGTCAAGCAGTTATTATGACTTTTTCAGGGCATTCTATGCGTACATTTATCTTCAGAAGTATATGTGACGGTTTAATTCCAGAAGGAATTTTTGTCATATGAGAACATTAGTTCAACATACTAATAAACGAAAGCATCGTTGGTTTGTTTGGGTTATGTTCGACATTGCTATGTCTTTCTTTGGTATTTATTCCCATATGTGAATATAAAAATCAACAGAAAAATATGTGTGATGCTAATACTCTGTTTCTACTGATTATTGTTCGGTTGAATATTCGCGAAGAGTATATTGTCTCTGTTATTATGGATTTCAGTAGTTATGAGTGACATTGTTCTTTCTGGACATTTTCTGGGATATCATCGGAATTGATATCATTCTATATGGGTGGTAATTTACTAATATTCTGTGTAGCTACAGACATTGAAATTTTGCTATATTGGTTTCTTATGATTTCATGTGATTATCTGTAAGAAATATTTATTTGACAGAGTTGATTATGTTTATTATGATTATAATTTCTGGCTTGAAATGTGAGAGTATAGTGGTACCGTCACCAGAATTATAGAAGTTGTGATTCTGCATTGGTTGCTGTTTAAACCATATTTGATTCTCTTCTGTGTTCAAATGTTTCATTAAAAATCGGGATAATATTTATTATAGGGTTGAGACAATTTTATTATAAACTTTTTCCTAGTTATTGTGAAAGGTTCGACATCATTAAAAGTGAAAATGATAGAAGATCAAGATTAAATCTGTATAGTGATATTTCGGAGGTTATCTTTCAAATAAGAAGAAAGATGTGATTTGAGGGATAGTGTAAAAGAAGAATCTGAATTCGTGAAGATTTGGTAAAAAAAAAAATTATCTATCGAAGCAATTCTATGAGAAAAGTTAAAGTTAGTTCGATTGTTGAAGCTTCTTTTTGCACGAAGATATTATCAACCGAAATGTCAGTTCTGGTTCAGCTTGAGTTGAATAATGAGTTTATGATCTTCAACCATATGTTAATGAACAGTTTGAATTGTGTTCTAATGAAAGAACGATACCCTAATTTATTCGTTGGTAAGATTTTCGGGGACGAAAATTCCTTTAGGGGGGAGAGTTGTGACAGCCCTAATTTGGCCCTAGTCGGAAAGTGGTTTCGGGACCACAAAACTGAGTCACAAAAATAATTAGATGCTATATTCTATGCTTATTATATGTGAAAGTGCATGTGTGAAAATTTCATGCTTTGATTTTGTCAATTGTGAGTGAAATTATGAAATAGGACTTATGAGAAAATTTTTGAAAATGTGATAGGTTAATTTGTAGTGGCCAAATAAATTGTAGTGAAAAATAGGAGGATTTGCATGTCAAACTTCCCACTTTAGTTGTAGTGGCCGGCCATGATGGGAATGATAAGCAATATGTGCATTTTATATTATAACTTAAGTATGGTGCAAATAATATATGCATTTTATTTTAGCAATATAATAGTTAGTGGATGATGGGCATTTCATGTCTTTTATATTAAAGAATTAAATGTTTAATAGATTAATAGGATGAAATATGAATTTTTATAATAGAAAATGGTGATAAAAACAAAGTTACACCCATCCTTTCTCCCATTTTTGCCGAAAACCATAAAGAAAAGAAGAGAAAATGAAGCTAAGGCATTCGGCTATGGGGAATGTATAGATTAAGCTCAAGAGCATAAGGAGCCAATTTTGGATAAAGGGAAAGCGAAACTAGTCGATTAGTCAATCCGTAGTTATTCAATAAAATCCAAGGTAAGTTCTTAAGTGTTTGTGTTTGATCATGTTATATGCTTAAGAGTTGAATAATCATAATTAAGAAATGTTTGATTGTATATATGTATATATATATGTTCTTTGTGTTGAATGAATATTAAATTAAAGTTATGAGTCGTATGTGACTAGCATATCTAGTCGACTTTGATACTATTAAATGATGTACTAAGATATGTGTTCCAATGTGGAAATTAAACCCTATGTGGTTGAAAGGATGAAAATCTTTGTTCATAGATATGTGTTTCAGTTATACGTAATTGAAGTATAAGTTATGAAAGTGTGAAAGAACAGGTGAATTGTTTACCGAAATGTGATATACGGGCTTCGGGCCTAGCAGGCTATAATGCCGGTGAAATGATATCGGGCTTCGAGCCTAGCAGGCTATAATGCCGGTGAGATAATATTGGGCCTCGGGCCTAGCAGGCTATAATGCCGGTGAAATGATATCGGGCTTCAAGCCTAGCAAGCGAAATGCCGGTGAAAGAATTCAAACTTAAAGGTCTAGCAGGCTATAATGCCGGTGAAATGATATCGGGCTTCGAGCCTAGCAGGCTATAATGCCGGTGAGATAATATTGGGCCTCGGGCCTAGCAGGCTATAATGCCGGTGAAATGATATCGGGCTTCAAGCCTAGCAAGCGAAATGCCGGTGAAATGCCGGTGAAAGAATTCAGACTTAAAAGGTCTAGCAGGCTTATGGCCGGTGATGAAATCAGGTTATTACCTAACAGGCAAATTGCCAGTGAACTATTAAAAGTGTGGTGCTATAAGACTATGGGCTAATACGATATGTGGATTCATTCTGTAAAGTAAATTATTCAGGTACGAACAACCTAATTATGTACATGTGAATTAAATGAATTTGATGATTGATGTGAATCGAACATATGAGAAATGGTTTCATGTTTATGTTCAACTATGAGACCTTGTGTTAAATCGACAATTGAATTCGTTCAACACATTAAGTTGACCAGGTATACGATATGTACTTATGCATGTTAGATCGATTGAAATTGAATCACGAATGTGAATTGAGAAGCATAGGTGAAAATGCCTATGTCATATATGTAAGTAAGGGTAAAACTATCGTAAATTATCGATAAGGGTGGGCTATGTGCGAAACCATCTTATAATTGCTAATTTGAATGGTTGTGTGCAAATCATTGAGCATGATGTATTGCATTGAGATTATGCTTAAGTAAAAGTATTGATATGTGATAAAATTGATTGGTGATATAAATGTTTAAATAATATGAATGCAAAGAATGTGTGAAAGAGTAAATTTGTAATAAATCTGCTTGGGACAGCAGCAGTAACGTGATTTTGAAAAATCACCATAAATTGTGGGAGTTGAGTTAGAAGCTAAATAAATTATGTAATTAAAGCTTAATGAGTCTAGTTTCTTATAAAAGAAACTGTGTAAGCAAAAGAATTGCTGATAATTAGATATTTGAACTGGCGTGGGACAGAATCAAATGACTTCAGGGTCCCCTGTTCTGTTTTTAGAAAATCATTATAATTTGTACAAAATTGGTTATAAGATAAAATTTATATGCTTAGACTCTTTAATGAGTCTAGTTTCAAATGAAATCAACTAGAACATATTTTGAATTCTGTACAATGAGAAATTGGACTCGTAGTTAAGAGTGGTCAGATTAGCCAAATAGTGAAATAGGGGAAATATTTAAGAAAAATCTGGTATTGATTGGCCAAACCAAAAATTCTGAAAATTTTATGAATAGAAGATATATGAGTCTATTTTTAGGGAAAATTAATAGCAATTGATTTGGAGTTTTGTAGCTCTAGTTATAAATAATTTAGTGACAGTTGCTCAGGAAGATAGCTTGTCGTGAACTTGAGTATATGTTGTAAACATTGATAAAACATGTAAATGAGCTGCTAATTGTTTTCTTAAGAACTTACTAAGCGTAAAGCTTACCCCCCCTTCTTTCCTGTGTTCTCTAGGGTTGCCAGGTTTGCTCGGGTTAGAGGCCATCAGAGATATTATCACACTGTCGAGTTCACGCTATTGGTGTAAGTAAATCCTAGTGTTTCGAGTCTATGGCATGTATAGGGTTTTAATGTTGAGTATGTGATATTATTGTCGAAACCATTTTTTAAAGGATTGTTCAAAAAACGGGGATCGACTTTTGAAAAACGAAAATGGGAGTCGCCACCAACCTTTTTTAGGTGTGATTGGATCACCTTATAAAACGTTTTGGTCTACGAAAATTAAGAAAACAGGTTCGGGAGTTGATTACGTACGAGGAAGGATTAGCACCCTCGCAACGCCCAAAATTGGTACCAAATTGAATAGTTTTCTTTCTTAATGTCAAAAAAATTTGAAAGGATTTAAAAATAGGATCTCTTTTAAAAACCGGAATAATTCGAGTTTAAAACCAAGATTCCTTCGTTCCAAAAGAATACGAATATCACATCCAGCATGATAGGACACGATATTCTAAAACTCTTGTAACTGAAATCACCTCGTAATTTTTAAAATTGTTTAGAAGGGTATTTTAGGCATTTAGACGAACAAGAAATCGCATCCAGCATGTTAGGGCACTATTTCCCGAATTCCTAAATACGAAAAACATTGCCTTTTAAAAAAAAAACATTTCTTTGATTATATATTTTTTAAAATCATGATGCAATCAAGATACAATATTAACATATATCAATATCAAACTATGTAATCATTAATATTTCAGGAAAATATGACATAAATAATATAATACATATTATATACATTTATGTATTATGCAAGCAACCATAAAAATAATAAGTATAAAACCTACATTATATGGCATATACAACATCATTTCATACAAATATAATCTAAGATAATAAACTAAATAATCCACAATTCATGCAATTAAGTATAAAAATATCAAATATTTTAAGAGATAAATTGATGTACTATGATAATGCTAAGTAAGTGCATGATAAACTATCAAGTTTTAAAAAAATATAAACAAAGATAAAGATAGATACAATTAACAATGAATGGGATATTAAGGAATATTTAAACGACACATGAAATATCAATGAGAAATAGTGATGAAAATATAAAAAAAAACTTACTAATAAAATATACTATATAATAACCTAAAATATATATACATACATAATAATATTAAGTAGGAACAAAACTTCACAAAAAAAATTTCAAAATATAATGCATATTAATAAAGTATAATATTTAACTATCGATCTACAAATTTATAAATTATACATAATAATAAATATATATATAAAATATAAAATAATAGAATATATAATATAAAGAATAAAGTAATAATATAGATTATAAAATGAAGTTTAAATATTTAAATAAAAATATAATATTTAATAATAATTTATAAATTTCAAAATTACATATAATAATATGTAATAAAATATAAATATATGATAAAATATAAAATAAAATAATATATAATATATATTAAAACATAAAATAATATAATATATAACATTTAATAAAGTATAAAATAATATATGTTAATATAATATAAAAATAATATAAATATACTTGGAAGTAATAAAAATAATATACAATGAATTTTTATACATGTAAATAAATAATATATAGTATTTAAAATAAATAAATTTAAAAATATATAAAAGGATTAAAATTAAAACTTTGGGGATAATTAGAAAAAAAAAATTGGATCAATCTAGAACACGCATTAGAACCGAGGGACTCACTGGGTAATTAGCCCTAATCCCAAAACGACGTCACTCTCCAGAGTACTATTTTAAAATCACTGTTTGGACTAAATTGAGACAAAGGTAAACTGTTAGGGCCAAATTAAAATAAAAATAAAATGATATTAAAAATTTAAAAACACGGGAGGATTAATTGGGCAATTTGCCCATTTTCCAAAAACACGCGGATCCTCCCCGGGTAATCGGGTCAACACGCGGATCCTTTACCAAAACGGTGCCGTTTTAATGCTTATTGAATTAAGCAAAACGACACCGTTTTTGTAGGGCTATATAAGCCCTGATTTTAGTTTTAAAATCATTTTAATCTGGTTCTGAAAAAAAAAAAGAAAGAAATCCTCTGATAGAGGATCTGGGACCGGCATCGGAGCTCCGTCGAGCCACCGTTCTCTGGCGTTCACGCCCCCACGCGCCACCGCGAACGCCGCCACATGTGGCAGTCTGAAACTGGAAAATTTTCCCGTTTCATCGTGGATTAGAAAAGGTTCGTCTTCCTTTTTCTTTTTTATTACCAGTATGTATTAAAAGATAGATAAAGTATTCACCTTTATATTCTCTGATCACTGCTGATTACTTTGTGTATAAAATACTTTATTTTTTTATTGAATCTTTTTGTGTATTCAAAAAAAAAAAAACCCCTTTTACAAATCGGAAGAAAGGCTTTATAGCCTTTAGACTATACATGTTTAGGAAAGAAATCTTTGATTTCTTTCCTTATTGGTTTCAGTTTATCTGCTGCTATTTGGTTTCCTTTTCAGCTTCGTGTCTGTTGGTTTCTTTTGTTCTATCTTGCAGGTATTCGCAAGAACATCACGGTGGTTTCGATTCACGCGTTGATCCTGGCGTGGTACGAGGCCAAAGTCACGGCGCCCATGGAGCCCACTGGAACAGCACGAGACGAACGGTCATGACGCTTGGGTTGCTTGCGGCGCCTAGGGTTTCTGAAACTTTAGGTCTCTCTGTTTTCTGTTAACAAATTGGGCCACTTGAGCCTCGTTTGTTTTTGGATCCAGTGTAACGTAGTGCTTTGGGTAGTGGTATTCGGTTGGGCTAAAATGTAATCGGGTCTTTATTGGGATGTAATTGGGCTGTTGGGTTATGTATTTAATTTTGGGCTCTGTATGTGGACTGTTTAAAATAAATAAACATTTATTTTATTTTATTTTAAGGCCCGGGTAAAATATAGTTCATACAGCTGCCTCTCTTTGCTCATTGCTGTGTAACAGGAATAGAGCTAAGATATAAAAGAACAAATTTTTCTCGGGCTCGCCGAGTCTTGAGTTCCTCGATCTACTCCCCGTTGAATACAGAAATGCCCAAATCATCTTAGATCTGCCTCGACAAAAGTCAGATCTGCTGTATTTGATTTGCTCCCCGTCAAATATAGAAATGCCCAAATCACTATCTTCGATCTGCTCTCTGACAATACAGAGACGCCAAATCTGCTATCTTCGATTTGTTCTCTAACAATACAGAGATGCCAAATCATGTTATCTTTGATTTGCTCCATGTCTAATACAAAGATGCCAAATCTGTCATCTTGGATCTGCTTCGATGTAAACACATGAAGGTCAGATCTGTTATGTCTTCGATCTGCTCCCCGTCTAATATAGAGATGCCAAATCTGTCATCTTGGATCTGCTTCGATGTAAACACATGAAGGTCAGATCTGCTATATTTTCGATCTGCTCCCCGTCTGATACAGAGATGCCAAATCATCTTGGATCTGCTTCAATGAAGGTCAGATCTGCTGTGTTTTCAATCTGCTCCTCGTCTAATACAGAGATGCCAAATCATCTTGGATCTACTTCGATGTAAACACATGAAGGTCAGATCTGCTATATTTTCGATCTGCTCCCTGTCTAATACAGAGATGCCAAAATCATCTTGGATTTGCTTCAATGAAGGTCAGATCTGCTGTATTTTCGATCTGCTCCCCATCTAATACAAAGATGCCAAATCATCTTGGATCTACTTCAATAAAGGTCAGAACTGCTATGTCTTCGATCTGCTCTCCGTCGAATATGGAGATACCAAATCTATCATCTTGGATCTGCTTCGATGTAAACACATGAAGGTCAGATCTGCTATATTTTCAATCTGCTCCCCGTCTAATACAGAGATGCCAAATCATCTTAGACCTACTTCAATGAAGGTTCGATCTGCTCCCCGTCTAATACAGAGATGCCAAATCATCCTAGACCTGCTTCAATGAAGGTTCGATTTGCTCCCCGTCTAATACAGAGATGCCAAATTATCTTGGATCTGCTTCAATAAAGGTCAGATCTGCTATGTCTTTGATCTGCTCTCCGTCGAATATGAAGATGCTAAATCTGTTTCTTCGATTTGTTCTCTGACAGTACAGAGATGCCAAATCATCTTAGATCTGCTTCAACATAAACACGTGAAAGCCAAATCTGCTATGTCTTCGATCTGCTCCTTGTAAACGCAAGGATGCCAAATCATCTTGGATCTACTTCAATGTGAAAACATCCGAAGGTTAGATCTGCTATGTCTTCGATCTGCTCTCCGTCGAATATGGAGATGCCAAATCTGTTACTTTGATTTGTTCTCTGACAATACCGAGATGTTAAATCATCTTGGATCTACTTCAGCATAAACACCTGAAGGTCAAATCTGCTATGCTTTAGCCTGTTACCCTACTGCTTAGGGGGTTAAGGCGCATCAATCTTCATTGTCCCTTGAAAGACATAGCTTGTATAATGTGTATGAGTTTATGCCTAATGATTAGGATGCTATGATCGAAGTGAATCAAATGCTCCTAATTAAACCTGTTTATAATGCAAAATGTTTATGAACATGACCCCTATTCCAGACGTCACCACTCATTCTTTCGTCGAAGTTTATCCTTATTTCTCTCGAAGTATCATTCCTACTCAGCCTGTGGGTTTGTACCATTCTTCAAATGCTATGACCCACCAAAAATGTTTATAAGATGATCCTCTCTTAGGATCGAATCGTTTGATTTTTCCAATCATCATTTTGGACCAAAAAAAGAATTCCCTCGAGTTCTTTCGAACCTCGCTTACGTGAATTCCTTGAACAATTATTCTGATTTAGTTTCTTGTATTCTCTAGAAACTTACAGAGTAATGAGCAAAACTTCATTTGTGAAAATTATTTAGTTCATCTATTATCATTTAATGCAACACACTTTAAGAATAATGGAAGATGAATTTAATCTTGAGAATAATTAGATTTGAATAAATTTGTCAAAAATACAAAGGAAATTAATCTGAAAGCCTATCTTTAAGAAGAAAAAGAATCTAAAGATAGCAAACAGGACAAAAGTTTGATGCCCTAGACATTGCCGCTTGAGTGTTTATATGCTAGCTCCATGAAGACTTTCTTGAGTTCAACATGTGTTTAAAAGATCCAAAGTACTTTGTTGATGGCCCGATATGCAACGCGCTTCGCTCTTCACTAAATAGCAAGATTACGTGTGCTCTTCAAAATTTGAGTTGCCTTTTCGGGTTTTCAACTCAAAACCCCTTTGGTCACAAGGCGCCCTTTGCGGGTTTTCACCTTGGCCTCTCCATTTTATTTTTTCTTTTTATTTTTCTTTTTCTTTTTCTTTTTTTTTCGAAAACTCAAGGCGCCCTTTGCGGGTTTTCACCTTGGGTTTTCCTCTCCCTTAGACAAAGTACTTTTTGACTGAGTCTAAATTCACTGGGTTGGGTAAACTCTTCCCATCCATTTCTGTCAAGATCAATGCACCCCCAGAGAAAGCTTTTTTCACGACATACGACCCTTCCCAATTTGGCATCCATTTTCCTCTAAAGTCCTTCTAAATGGGAAGGATCTTTTTCAACACAAGATCCCCCTCATGGAATTATCTTGGTCGTACTTTCCTGTCACAAGCCTGCATCATTCGCTTCTGGTACATCTGACCATGACGAATAGCCCTTAGCCTCTTTTCCTCAATCAAGTTCAACTGATCATATCGCGATTGTATCCATTCAGCCTCATCCAACTTTATTTCTGACAAGACCCGGAGAGACGGTATCTCTACTTCAATGGGTAACACTGCTTCCATCCCATAAACTAATGTAAAAGGGGTTGCCCCTATAGAAATTCTGACAGACGTTCGATAAGCTAAGAGTGCAAACGGTAATTTCTCATGCCAATCTCTGTAGGTTTCAGTCATTTTTCCCACTATTTTCTTGATGTTTTTGTTGGCTGCTTCTACTGCCCCATTCATTTTTGGGCGATACGGAGAAGAGTTATGATGCTTAATCTTGAAATGAATACCAACTTCTGCTATCGTTCTGTTGTTCAAGTTCAATGCATTGTCTGATATGATCCTTTCAGGCATCCTATACGACAAATAATCTCTTTCTTCAAGAATCAGCTTACAGCCGACTTAGTAACATTCGCATAAGAAGCAGCCTCTACCCACTTCATGAAGTAATCAATGACCACAAAAATAAAGCGATGTCCATTTGAAGCTTTTGGTGATATTGGCCCGATGACATCCATGCTCCACATGGAAAAAGGCCATGGAGAAATCATAACATGTAGAGGTGAAGGTGGTACATGAATCTTGTCTCTATAAATCTGACATTTATGGCATTTCTTGGCGTAGTTGATACAATCCCCTTCCATGGTAGACCAATAATATCCAAACCTCATGATTTGTCTAGCCATCATGAAACCATTAGCGTGCGTCCCACAAACACCCTCGTGAACTTCTTCCAAGATTAACGTAGCTTCCACGGCGTCAACATATCTCAACAGTACTTGGTCCTTTCTTCTTTTGCACAAGATGTCTCCATCTAAAATGTAATTGCAGGCTAATCTCCTTAAAGTTCGTTTATCATTTTCAGTTGCTTGTTCTAGGTATTTACGATCTCTCACATATCGCAATATATCCTGATACCAAGGGTTATCATCCTTTTCTTCTTCCTCAATGTTACAACAGTGAGCTGGAGCCTTAAAGATACTCATCTGAATGGGTCTCATCTCTTCTTCTTTATTCACTTTAATCATTGAAGCCAAGGTTGCTAGATCATTTGCCATTTGGTTTTTGTCTTGCGGGATATAGTTGAAAGTGATGTCATCGAACTCCTCAAGTAACCCCAAAACTATCTTTCGATAAGTGATCAATTTAGGATCTCTTGTCTCCCATTCATCTCTAAGCTGATAAATTACCAACACAGAGTCTCTATATACCTCCAGGGTTCTTATTCCTCGCTCTATGGCCGCTCGGAGTCCCATGATGCATGCTTCATACTCAGCCATATTGTTTGTGCAATCAAAATCCAACTTGCATGTGAACGGATAATAATCACCATTTGGAGATATGAAGACTGCCCCAATTCCATTTCCCACTACATTGGATGCCCCATCAAAGCTCAACTTCCAAGGACAATCCTCTGTAGTTGCTACACACATTAACTCCTCATTTGGGAAATCAAAATTCAACGGTTCATAGTCCTCTAGAGCTCTACTAGCCAGAAATTCCGCTATCGCACTTCCTTTTATAGCCTTCTGGCTCACATAGACTATGTCGAACTCTAAAAGAAAAATTTGCCATCTCGCCATTCTCCCATTCAAAGCTGTTGACTCCATCATATACTTCAAAGGATCAAGTTTTGAAATAAGCCAAGTAGAATGATATAGCATGTACTGTCTTAACCTTCGAGTCGTCTAGATTAAAGCACAACACAATTTCTCAATTGGCAAATATCTCATCTCACACTCTGTAAATTTCTTACTGAGGTAGTATATCGCCTTCTCCTTTCTTCCTGACTCGTCATGTTGACCAAGCACACACCCCATGGAATTACTAAACACTGACAAGTACAGAATTAATGGCTTATCTGGACAAGGTGGAGATAGTACTGGAGCGTTTAACAAGTATTGCTTGACTTTATCAAAGGCATTCTGGCATTCTTCATTCCAAGTACCTTGGTTGTGTTCTCTAAGGAGGCGAAATATAGGGTCACATTTCTCATTTAATTGTGAAATAAACCGAGCAATATAATTTAACCTTCCAAGAAAACCTCGAACTTCTTTCTGAGTACGCGGCGGAGGCAAATCTCGTATGGCTTTAACTTTGTCTGAGTCAACTTCTATTCCTTTTTCACTGACCACAAAGCCTAGTAATTTCCCCTACCTAGCTCCAAAGGTGCATTTTGCCGGATTAAGTTTTAACTGAAACTTCCTTAATATCAAGAACAGTTTCCTTAAAACTTCAATATGTTCCTCCTCCGTTCGAGACTTGGCATTCATGTCAACGACATACACCTCAATTTCTTTGTGCATCATATCGTGAAACAAGGTTACCATAGCCCTCTGGTATGTTGCCCCTGCGTTCTTCAACCCAAAAGGCATTACCTTGTAACAGAAGGTACCCTACAATGTTATGAAGGTGGTTTTGTCCATGTCTTCAGGATGCATCTTTATCTGATTATACCCCGAGAAACTATCCATAAAGGAGAACAACGAATATCCCGCTGTATTGTCTACCAAAGTGTCTATGTGTGGTAGAGGGAAATTATCTTTTGGGCTAGCTTTGTTCATATCTCTGTAACCAACGCACATTGGTACCTTTCCATCCTTCTTAGGAACTGGTACAATGTTAGCTACCCATTCAAAGTACTTCACCTCTTGTAAGAATCCTGTATCGAACTGCTTCTTGACTTCGTCCTTTATTTTCAGTACGATATCTGGCCTCATTCTTCGTAACTTCTATTATACTGGCTTACATTCCTATCTTATCGGAAGACGATGCACCACAATATCGGTACTTAAACCTGGCATATCTTGATAGGACCATGTAAAGAGATCCTTGAACTCAAGTAGCAACTCAATCAATCCTTGCCTTGTGTCTTCGGCAATATGCGTGCCAATTTTCACTTCTTTCCCCTCCTCTAGGGCTACATTTTCTATTCCCTCTTTCTCATGAGGCATGATTTGTTTCTCCTCTTGTTTTACCATCCTCAAAAGATCTAGAAACACATCACAGTCCTGGACATCTTCAAAATCTTGAGATTCCTCCAAACACATGTCTTGCTCACGAGAGAAATCAGGATTTGTAATATCAGTGCTCATGTCATTGATATCTAGAGATCTGTGAAGTATAAAGAATATACAAAGAATGAATGAATTTAAGAGTGATTATTTATGTACTATGAATGAAAGAATAAGAATTGTCAAAATTTTAACAGAATATTGGTTGATAAAAAATGAAACAATACTCGTTGAATTGATAAGAGTTATGTTTTATTAAAAAGATAATAAATGATCATAAGCCTATTTCATAAATGTAATTCTATTACTTCTAAGCTCCAGAATAACAAGAATGTTTCGAGAATTACTCTGAAAAATTCCTAAAGACTACAGGAAGTTCCTCCGCAGTCCAATTGTTGAGAGAGCTTCCCGATTCATAAGGGCGAATGCCCTCAAGGTTTCCTTGCTTTGATCCTTCCTCTTGTATAGCATTAACTTGATGACTTACTTCAATGAGTAACCCTCTCAATATGAAGGTTTGGGATATTGGAGGGAATGTCATCGGCTTCCACTCCACTTCTCTTCTATTAAGGCGTGCCCTTCTTCCCTCTTGGCGCTTCTCAATTTCCTTCCTCCTTTGCTTATAATCTAATTTGAAACCTAGACCAAAGCGATCCCTTTTCTCTTTAAGTTCTGGGATTTGAGTCCCTCCTTGTAGGTATTTCCCTAATCCTTTTCCTGGTAAGGCTCCCTTTCCCGCCATCATTTGTAGTGCCATCGTCGTAGCTCTTGCTATCTTGGGCACCAGTAGCTCGCTCCCTTCTAAAATGAAGGTTGCATTTACGAATTCTAAAGAGTGAAAGGAACACTCAATAGATTCTTCGTTTGTCTCGACATAAGGGGCCTTGCTAGTAACTGCGGCTATAATATCCTCCTCCGCATTGATAGTTACTAACCGTCCATCCGTCACTAACTTCAGTTTCTGGTGCAACAATGAGGGTACCACTCCTGCTGAATGTATCCATGGCCTGCCCAATAAGCAATTGTAGGAAGGTTTGATGTCCATCACCAAGAAATCTACTTCGTATATATTCAGCCTGATTTCCAAAGGGATGTCAATCCTCCCCATCACCTTCCTTTTTGTGCCGTCAAAGGCTCTTACCACATTCTGACATGCCTTCATATGAGAATCGTCAATGGGTAATCTATTCAGTGTGGACAACGGTAGAACATTCAAGGCTGATCCATTGTCGACAAGCACACTTGGAAGTGTGTACCCCCTGCATCGAGTAGTTATGTGCAAGGCCTTGGTTAACCCCCTGCCCCCCGGTGGAATTTCATCATCATTAAAGTAGATGAAATTATCAACACTTATGTTATTCACCAACCGGTCCAGCTTATTAACAGATATGTCGTGAGTGACATATGTTTCGTTAAGCACCTTCATCAATGCCTCCCTATGCGCCTCAGAACTCAAAAGTAGAGCCAACACTGATATGCGAGCCGGCTGCTTATGCAACTGATCGACCACGCTATACTCGCTATGCTTAAGGAACTTTAGAAATTCCTTAGCCTCTTCTTCCCTTATTGGCTCCTTGACAGGTATTTCAACTCCTTTCTCCTTCTTCGTACTAACATCCTTTGCTTTTGTGGGCTCATCTCTGACGCCCACCGTATCATACCGCTTCCCACTCCGTGTATGGGAACCCTCAACTTGTACATCCTTAGACGTACTGGCTATGTCCTCCTTCTCCGGAATTGACACTTGACAGTTATAACTCCATGGTACCCTCTTGTTATCCTTATAAGGAAAGGACACGGGTTTATGGATTATGACCATAGGCACCATTTGTGCCCCTACTTCATTATTCCCCTGCAAGGAAATAATAATCCTTGGTCGATCGATTCTTTCTTTGTTCATCCTTCAAAGACACATACTTGTTTTTCACTAGAGCTACCTTCAAAAATTTGTAGTTCTTTATTGTCTATAAAGCCTTGTACTAAGGCCTTGAATTCTTCACAGTTTTGGGTCTCATGACCCTCTCTTCATGGAACTCACAGTAGTTCTTCGTTCTTTCTCTTTCACCCTTAGAGGTTATTATCCCTCTCTTCATCATCTCCTCCCAAATCGCCTTCATAGGCATCCTCACCTTAGCAACATTTCCTTTCATTCTTCTCTCACTAACTTCACCAATGGCATTCACTCATTGATCGCCGTGATTTGGCAAGGGGATTTCAGTATTTGGGGAACTATCCAATTTCACAACCCCTATCTTGATCAACCTCTCCACGACCTTCTTGAATCCGGTACAATTTTCAATCGAATGCCCCGATATTCCAGTGTGGTACTGACATCTGGCGTTTGCATCATACCATTTAGGATATGGAGGCTGTAGTGGTTTCAAGTGGAAAGGAGCAATAACATGCGCATCGTATAAGCTTTGATAAAGCTCACAATACGTCACAAGGATAGGTGTGAATTGCATCCTTTCAGAATTCTGCCTTGCATTCGACTCCTTCCTTTGAGAACTCTGTTGTTCGACCATAGCTGTTTTTGGTTGACCAACTGTGATTACCCTTGTATTGAAAGTGCTTGTGTTATTCACTTCATTATCCTTTCTCCTTGGGGCCGATCTTTTGGTCATTTTACCTTCGATTTTACAACCTCTTATGGCATTCTCAATCATCTCTCCTGCCATGACTATATCCGCAAAACTTTTAGTAGTACTCCCAATCATGTGAGTGATGAATGGAGCTTTTAGAGTGTTGATGAACAACATGGTAGTCTCCTTCTCCAACAATGGTGGTTGAACTTACATTACCACTTCTCTCTATCGCTGTGCATATTGCCTAAAATTTTCATTAGGCTTTTTGTCCATGTTTTGCAGCGTGATCCTATCTGGAGTCATGTTAGTCATATGATTGTACTGCTGCATGAAGGCATGCGCAAGATCACTCCATGATTTTATTCTAGCCTGGCTCAACTGATTGTACCATCTGGCTGCCGCTCCCACTAAACTGTCTTGGAAACAATGGATCAACAGCTGATCATTGTTTATGTACCACCCTGTCATCCTTCTACAGAACATCGTGATGTGGGCCTCTGGGCAAGTAGTACCATTGTACCTCTCGAACTCCGGCATCTTGAATTTGTGAGGAAGCACCAAGTTTGGGACTAAGCTTAGATCTTTGGCATCAACTCCATGATGCCTATCAGTACTCTCTAAAGCTTTAAATTTCTCCTCCAACCATCGGCAACGTTCCTCCAACTGCTTTTGCGGCTTTTCTGGTTCTCAAATCTTCTTTTTCAGCTATATCTAAGTCAGGAATGAGAGGATTGGTAGGGTTATCACCCAAATTGAATCCCGAACCAGTTGGGTAATTCATATGAATCCCAGCATCAACCGGCCCATATTGAGGCCTTATATTGACAGATGGTCCTTTAGGAGGTGCCTCGGTTTGTGTAAGCCCGCGGGATAGAGTAAAGCCTGGAAGATGATCCTCTTCCTCTTCACCAGTGATTGCCATAGGGGCTTTTCCTTTATCAGTGGCCCTTAGCAACTGAGCCATCTCAGTCATCATATTCTTCTGAGCCTCTAGCATTTGCTCCCTCATGTCATTTTGCATCTTGGCCAATTGCTCTTGCAATTGGTCCTGCATGTCCTTTTGTAGTTGTTCCAATCTTTGGTCCATACTCTTCGACTTAGCGCGTGTACCGTAAGGATGTGTTGCTTCCGGATTTTCTTTCTCCTACTCTCTTTCTCCCTAATAATTTTAACTAATTAGGGTCTTTCTATAAACTTGAATGCATATGATATGATGAAATGCAAATGCATGAATGCAAAAAATATGTCAGTTCTAGTTCAGTTTCATTTTAGAAAACGTTATTTAAGGAACAAAAATCTTTTCATAAAACGGATTACAAATATACTTTCGCCCGTAGGCCTAGAGTCTTAACCCTATCCAATAATAATGCTAACTCTCGTCCTTTGTCTGACGATGACTCATACATTGTGCTTAGCGTTCTAGCTTGTATCGCCAAATCCTGCAAGTGTTCAGCAACCTCTCGAATCTGAACTAGGGCTTGTTCCATGACATGATATCTACCTCTCAACTGATCTCGAAGATGGTGAAGTTCTCCCTTCCACTGTTCTTCTCTTGCCTCGAACTGCTCAATCCATAGCTCATAGTCCTGTAGTGCTGCTTCTAACCCTCCAATATTGTGCTTCATTTCATCGATCTTGTTTAAACTTGCTTTTAACTCAGCTGCGGAATTACAGCTTCTATAATGATGAAGAGATCGTCCAAGCTCTGTCACCTTAACCTTTAACTCTTGATTTTCCTTTTCTATGTCCTGATTACGCGACTGCATCTCTTGGAACCTTTTCTCCCAATACTCGGTTTTGGCTCTTTCCTCTTGAATCTAATGCTGCCACTACCCTGAAGATCTCCCTAATCCGACCCTTTTCAAGGTTACTTGAGCCTTCTTATAGTGCGTCTTTAAATCATCTCGATCTTCTTCAATCTTTCTCTTTTCCTTTTTAACCTTTTCGACTTCTATTTTTTGAACATCGATGTCGAGACTTAAGCACATTTTTTCCTCTTCGAGATTCTCTATCCTCTTTTCAAGCTCTGAATTCTTTCTTTCAAGCTCTGAATTCTTTCTTTCAAACTCTTGCTTCATAACTTCCACCTCTGATGGAATCACTTGTAAGCTCTCCTCTAATGATCGAGCTGCTCCCAAGATTGGCCTAGGGACATTATCATTGACTCTCCTACTAAACCATCCTTTATACTCAGGGGTTGACGTTGACCTTTCAGTCAAGATCTTCATACAGAAAGGCTTCTTCCAAGCCTCGAAAATTTCTCACATCCTCTTCTTGTAGTGATCTCCTTTATAAGAGAAATCACTCTGAGCTAGACCTTGCGTAGCCGGTATAAACTACCTTGCTCGATATTGCCTTAGAACAAGCAATAGTGTATATCCGATAAGTCCCCAAATTCCTGGCAAATGGACCCAATCAAAACTGCCACATCGATAAAGGACTTCATTAGGAACCAACCAAGGAGCCTTCCACATAACATCCTCATCTCGAAGATTCTGAAGAATGTCTATCCATCTCTCCTCTGAAATGTAATCTCTCCAAGGCATGTCCACTGCTTCCTTTAAGGGAGAATAACCCTCAAAGAATACTCGGCAAGGAACTCTATCAAGCTTCCAGAAGTGGTTATGAAACCAAACCAACAGCGACTGTGCACATCCAATGAACCTTCCTTCACCAGCTCTTCGACATGCGTTCAAGGATCTCATCGTCTCAGCTAGGATTGCGGGCACAGGTGTGTTCTTACCTAGTCGATCGAATAAATCTGCAACTGCCTCATCTATGTGACCCAACGCCTTTGGGAAGATCACAATGCCATAAATACTCAAAGCCAGGACGTCGACCCTTTTCTTTACGTCTGGATGCGCCGATATCAAATCCCTCAGAATAGCCCATGGAATGCACTTACTATCACCTTTTTGCTGCACATGAGCTACAGCCCACTGCTCACTCATCCCAGTAATCATTACCAACTTCTTCGTAAAAATTGGAAGGCTAGCAGGCCTAACATAAGCCTTGTTACCTTGAATCCTCGGGCAACATAGTAAAGTCGTATACTCCTCTAATGTGGGTACAAGATCAACATTACCAAATGTAAAGCAACTATAAGCAGGGTTCCAGAATTGTACCATGGCTCGAAACAAGTGCCTATCTACCTTGATGTCTATCAAATAGGGAAGGTCTCTGTAATTCTGATAAAAGAGCTGCTTAGCCTCGTCATCCTACCGGGCCCAAATATCTCTCAACTCCTGCAACTCATTCTGCATCAAATTAACACGGGTGAAGTCCCATAACTCTAATGTATTCCCCTCGGTGACACTATCTCCTTTCTCTAGCTAGGTTTTCTCGACCAGTGCATGCATGTAAGCATTGTCCTCTACTTTATTAAGGTATTCGTTCCTCATTACAAAACTTTCTAATCTAGAAATCGAGCCTTGAATCGATGACTTTAAATGCCAAATGATATGCAATGACAAAGAAAATTAAAAAGGTCGAGATCATATAAGAAAATGATAAACAAATACTTACGGGGTAATTTTTTAAAGATTATCGCTATTTCCCTAGGATAAACACTTAAAGGTTCACTATATGAGTTTCAGTTCTAAAATGAGGGTACCTGAACCAGCAGATTCCTCGGTCCTCACCCATTATAGGCTCATATAGACCAAGTTCAGTTCAGGAGGACACATTTCCCTATGGCCATGCGGAGATGAAAATCTCACGAAGACATAGGTACAGTATCCCGGAAGCAATCCACTAGCTCATACGAAGGTGAAAACCTCACGAAAGCGTAGCTTCTCACTCCCACTTAAGGGTGCAACCACAACGGTCATGCAAATGCAATGTGTGCGAGAAAAATAACAAACATATGCAGCAAACACATAAAAAGGGATCTTTATCTTTGAATATTTTCAAATTTTTAGCATTAAGATAGATAGTTATCAAATTTTTTTGGCTTGACTCTCTTAACGTCCCAGTGGAGTCACCAAGCTGTCGAAACCATTTTTTAAAGGAATTATTCAAAAAACGGGGATCGACTTTTGAAAAACGAAAATGGGAGTCGCCACCAACCTTTTTTAGGTGTGATTGGATCACCTTATAAAACGTTTTGGTCTACGAAAATTAAGAAAACAGGTTCGGGAGTCGGTTACGTACGAGGAAGGATTAGCACCCTCGCAACGCCCAAAATTGGTACCAAATTGAATAGTTTTCTTTCTTAATGTCAAAAAAATTTGAAAGGATTTAAAAATAGGATCCCTTTTTAAAACCGGAATAATTCGAGTTTAAAACCAAGATTCTTTCGTTCCAAAAGAATACGAATATCACATCCAGCATGATAGGACACGATATTCTAAAACTCTTGTAACTGAAATCACCTCGTAATTTTTAAATTTGTTTAGAAGGGTATTTTAGGCATTTAGACGAACGAGAAATCGCATCCAGCATGTTAGGGCACTATTTCTCGAATTCCTAAATACGAAAAATATTGCCTTTTTAAAAAAAAAACATTTCTTTGATTATATATTTTTTAAAATCATGATGCAATCAAGATACAATATTAACATATATCAATATCAAACTATGTAACTTCATTAATATTTCAGGCAAATATGACATAAATAATATAATACATATTATATACATTTATGTATTATGCAAACAACCATAAAAATAATAAGTATAAAACCTACATTGTATGGCATATACAACATCATTTCATACAAATATAATCTAAGATAATAAACTAAATAATCCACAATTCATGCAATTAAGTATAAAAGTATCAAATATTTTAAGAGATAAATTGATGTACTATGATAATGCTAAGTAAGTGCATGATAAACTATCAAGTTTAAAAAAAAATAAAAATAAAGATAAAGATAGATACAATTAACAATGAATGGGATATTAAGGAATATTTAAACGACACATGAAATATCAAGGAGAAATAGTGATGAAAATATAAAAAAAAAACTTACTAATAAAATATACTATATAATAACCTAAAATATACATGCATACATAATAATATTAAGTAGGAACAAAACTTCACAAAATTTTTTTTCAAAATATAATGCATATTAATAAAGTATAATATTTAACTATCGATCTACAAATTTACAAATTATACATAATAATAAATATATATATATAAAATATAAAATAATAGAATATATAATATAAAGAATAAAGTAATAATATAGATTATAAAATGAAGTTTAAATATTTAAAAAAATATAATATTTAATAATAATTTATAAATTTCAAAATTACATATAATAATATATAGTAAAATATAAATATATGATAAAATATAAAATAAAATAAAATAAAATATATATATTAAAACATAAAATAATATAATATATAACATTTAATAAAGTATAAAATAATATATGTTAATATAATATAAAAATAATATAAATATACTTGGAAGTAATAAAAATAATATACAATGAATTTTTATACATGTAAATAAATAATATATAGTATTTAAAATAAATAAATTTAAAAATATATAAAAGGATTAAAATTAAAACTTTGGGGCTAATTAGAAAAAAAAAATTGAATCAATCTAGAACACGCATTAGAACCGAGGGACTCACTGGGCAATTAGCCCTAATCCCAAAACGACGTCGTTCTCCAGAGTACTACTTTAAAATCACTGTTTGGACTAAATTGAGACAAAGGTAAACTGTTAGGGCCAAATTAAAATAAAAATAAAATGAAATTAAAAAATTTAAAAACACGGGAGGATTAATTGGGCAATTTGCCCATTTTCCAAAAACACGCGGATCCTCCCTGGGTAATCGGGTCAACACGCGGATCCTTTACCAAAACGGTGCCGTTTTAATGCTTATTGAATTAAGCAAAACGACACCATTTTTTTAGGGTTATATAAGCCCTGATTTTAGTTTTAAAATCATTTTAATCCGGTTCTGAAAAAAAAAAAGAAATCCTCTGAAAGAGGATCTGGGGCCGGCATCGGAGCTGCGTCGAGCCACCGTTCTCTGGCGTTCACGCGCCCATGCGCCACCGTAAACGTTGCCACATGTGGCGGTCAGAAACTGGAAAATTTTCCCGTTTCATCGTAGATTAGAAAAGGTTCGTCTTCCTTTTCCTTTTTTATTACCAGTATGTATTAAAAGATAGATAAAGTATTCACCTTTATATTCTCTGATCACTGCTGATTACTTTGTGTATAAAATACTCTATTTTTTTTATTGAATCTCTTTGTGTATTCCAAAAAAAAACCCCCCTTTTACAAATCGGAAGAAAGGCTTTATAACCTTTAGACTATACATGTTTAGGAAAGAAATCTTTGATTTCTTTCCTTATTGGTTTCAGTTTATCTGCTGCTATTTGGTTTCCTTTTCTGCTTCGTGTCTGTTGGTTTCTTTTGTTCTGTCTTGCAGGTATTCGCGAGAACATCACGGTGGTTTCGATTCATGCATTGATCGCAGCGTGGTACGAGGCCAAAGTCACGGCGCCCATGGAGCCAATTGGAACGGCACGAGACGAACGGTCATGACACTTGGGATGCTTGCGGCGCCTAGGGTTTCTGAAACCCTAGGTCTCTCTGTTTTCTGTTAACAAATTGGGCCACTTGGGCCTCGTTTGTTTTTGGGTGCAGGTGTAGCAGTGCTGGGGTAGTGGTATTCGGTTGGGCTAAAATGTAATCGGGTCTTTATTGGGTTGTAATTGGGCTGTTGGGTTATGTATTTAATTTTGGGCTCTGTATATGGACTGTTTAAAATAAATAAACATTTATTTTATTTTATTTTATTTTAAGGCTCGGGCAAAATATAGTTCATACAATTATAATTTAGCCAAAGGTGTTGGCTTGTATTGATAAAGTATTTTGGCCATGTGAATTGGCCTATGTTGGCTAATGATGTTGTTGACCTAAATGTTTATTCATATATATGTATGATACTATCTCTTGTGTTGTGAGTAAACTCTATGGTATTTATTGCATAATAAAATGACTTGAGCATAACGTTTGTAGATGTTTAAGAGCTCATTTATGCCATGTTGTATGTTATTGGATAAGTATATGTGCAAATGTTGCGAGGGTGACAAATGGCTTGGAAAATAGCCTTGTAATTGTCCACACGGGTAGACACATGGGCGTGTGTCTAGACCGTGTGTGGCATACGGTCTGCCCCCATGGGCGTGTTGTCCAACCGTGTGTCCCCTGCACCTAAGTTTTCAAGTTTGTATGCATGGTAGTAGCACACGGACGTGTGCTCTATACCCACACTGGCGTGTGAAGCTTTGATGCAAGAGATTTTTTAAGTTTTTCATGAGTTTCGGTTGGGTCCCGAACCACCCCAGATGTATATTTTGGGCCTCGTAAGCCCATATATGGGACAGATTACATGTGAAAAGAAAAGTTTTAAATTGGTTAAAATTTTACGGCACGATTTTTGTGTGATTGATTGAGTTTAAGTCGGGTAACACCTCG
Source organism: Gossypium longicalyx (assembly GCA_025698465.1). NCBI lineage: Eukaryota > Viridiplantae > Streptophyta > Magnoliopsida > Malvales > Malvaceae > Gossypium > Gossypium longicalyx. Next base: position 25,613,143 of record CM046999.1, read on the forward strand.
AACCCTGTTCCGGCGAGGGATACGGGAGAAGGGTGTTACATTTGTTTCAGCTTTTGTGAAAATTTGACATAACTGTGTATCTACTTCAGTGGTTAAGTGTTCTGGGTCTAGTGAGAGGTCCCAAGTTCAAGCCTTACCTTTGGTAAATATTGGGTATTTTTCTGACTTAAGCTTTATACCTGAGCGGTAGGCTTATATTTAATTATTTGTAGGAATATATTAGAATGGGCCTACTGGTCTGGTGGTCAAGTTGAGTGTTAGGTTGCTAAAGGTTTTGTGTTCGAATCCCTGCGTGAGTATGGGAGTTTATTTTTGTTTGGTTGTGCACAAGTGTTTCAGTGCAGTTGGAATTCGGATAAGTGGGTTAGTAGGAGAGTGAAATTAGGGATTTGGGAGTTATCAAATTTATTTTATTTTATCTTTATTTTCTCTCTCCTTCCAAAACCTTTTGACGTCAATTTTCCCCAAAATTCATCCATCTTTTGGCATTTTATTTCCCTTTCTTCTCTACTGAAATTTTACTTCTTCTCCTTCTTTCGATTTTTCAAATCTGCCTCGTTCTTGTGCAAACGTTTGACTATAATCGTTGGGTAAGTTTTGCGCTATTGCAATCTTGTTGTTTCGTGGTTAGTATTCTAAAAGAGGTTTTCTTTGTGGTTACCTTTGACTAGGGGAAGGTCAAGAAACAATTGCTACTCCTTCAGCGTTTGATCTTTAAGGGTCTCTGTTCGTTGGTGGTAAGTTTTTGAACTTGTTGGTTGACGGTTTAAGGCTGCGTATGTGGATTAGTTCCAAATGGAGTTTCGTAATTGGACACTGAATTAGGGTTTTTGAATGCTACTTCTTAGGTTTGGTGGTCTCGGGATAGTTTCTATATCAAATCAATACTAGATGTGTATCCAAAAATGCCAAAAATAGGGTTTCAAAAAAAGTCAAAAACCCTACTGTCAACGCCACATAAGCGTGTGGTCGTCCATATGGTAGGCCGTATGCCATAACACGGGCGTGTGGTCGATGAGGCTAGGCCGTGCGCGTAAGACATGGTTGTGTAATGGCTAGGTAGGCCATGTGCTGCACACGAGCTAGACTGATTTGGGCCGTATGGGCTATACGGGCGTGTAGGTCCACACAGGTAGTCCACCCGAGCGTGTGAGAATTTGGGCCACCACCAAAGCCAAATTGGGCCGTTGGGCCACACGGGCTTGTGAGCCCATTTAACTGAAATGTGTTCTAAAGTTGCACAGGTCACCCAAGTCGACTGTGAACCTATTATAGGGTCGGTAAGCACTACTTAGACCCTTAAATGTGTGAACTGTATGTATGATGTGTAACAGTCCGGTTTTGACCCTAGTCAGAATAGTGGTTTCGGGACCACAAATTTGAGTCTAAAAAATATTTTTATATTATTTTCTGTGTCTGTGATATGTGAATTTACATCTGTGAAATCTTTGTGATTTAATTTGTCCGTTTCTGTGCTTAATTATGAAAAAGGATTAAATCGCGTAAGGTGTAAAAGTTGAGTGCTAAATGTTAAAGTACTTATTTGGCTTGGCTTTTAAAATAAAGGTCCTTGCATGTCAATTTGACCATTGTATTAATGCATGGACAAGTATGGACACTAGTGGATGGAATTTTTATTTGTTAATTAAAGGGCAAAATTGGAAAATGCATATTAATGTATATTAAATGAAAATAAATATGAAAATGAAGCCATTTTCATGCATGTATTGCCGAAAATCAAAGAAAAAGAAAAAGGAGAAAGCCATTTTAGGTTTCGACACTTTGATTTATTGATTAAGGTACGATTTTAACTCAGTTTTTGATAATTTCTGTGTTTCTGTGATCGTTGCTTCATGTTCTTCAAAACCCATGTCTGAATTTCTGAAATTGTTGAGGATTTCATAAGATGCCATTGTTGATTTTATGAGCTTTGTGATGATAAATGGTGAAATATGAAAGCTTGATGATAGATAGATATACTTTGTAGTGGGACTTTTGAAGAATTTGAATATTTTGGGCTAAATTGTAAAATGTTATTTTTGAGGGACTAAAATGTAAAATAAATGAATTGTGTGGACTAGTATGAGTACTAACAGAATTCGACTAAACTTGTGTGTATGCAATTTATGTGTATATTGTGATTTTGTGAAATAGGGACTAAAGTGTCGAAATGTGAAAATGTAAAGGCTAGTTTGCAAATTGCCCTAAGTAAATGTTTATGGATTAAATTGAATTAATTGGCGAATAAAAGGGTTAATTTTGAAAACATATAGATCAAGAAAGGAGGAATTCAGACTTAGATCGAGGAAAGTCGAAGGTTATCGAGTAGATAGTCTAAGTCGACAAATTCCGTGTACGAGGTAAGTTCGTACTTAAAATATGATGTTAAGTAAGCTTTGATGCCTTTATTATACATGGCTTTTGTATAATTAAACTGGACGATATGAGGATGAATCGGAAGTTTTGGCACTAAGTGTGCGATTTAAACTATCTTGGCACTAAGTGTGCGATTTAAATTAGCTTTGGCTATTTGAGACACTAAGTGTGCCATACTGACTTAGTCTCAGTTATTTGAGATGGCACTAAGTGTGCGAAAATATATATTTTGGGCTAACCATATAGCACTAAGTGTGCAGATGTCTAAAATACGAATAAGTTATGGGAAGTCTTATAACATTCATAAGAGGTGAGTATGAAAGTGTATAAGTACGAGAAGAATCAGGTATGTATAATACCTAAGTGGTAAATGATGTTAACTATATGAATTTTATTGAGTTGATATAGATTTATGGATTGAAATTGTGCAAATAGTTATATGTTGTTATTTTATGTTTCATATATTATGAATGACTTGAGTACGAGCTTACTAAGCTTTTGAAAGCTTACTTTGTGTGTATTTGCATTGTTTTATAGATATCAAAGCTACTGAAAGCTCGGGGATCATCAAGGATCGTCATCACACTATCGATCTCATTTTGGTACTTTTAGAAAGTGTAAATATATTAAAGTTTGGCATGTATAGGCTAGAAGGTCTACGTATATAAGTTTTGTGGAGTATATAATATGCCATGGGAGTTGGCTAACAAACGATAAGTTTATGTATAGTTTTGGTGTATGTTTGTAATGTGTTAAGTTCTAAAGTGTTTTGGTTATTCTTAGGCATAGAACTGGCTAGAAATTTTGGTATGAATGTTGTATATTACTGCTGGTAGGATTGGACCCAAAAAGGGGTGGCAAATTTTGGCTTAAACCAAGTCTGCTTGGTGCCACACGGTCAGGGGACACGGGCGTGCCTTGTGGCCGTGTAACAAAAGCAGTATTCTCCTAAGAATCACACAGTCTTGACATACGAGCGTGTCATATGGCCGTGGGCTAAAGTTAGTAGCTAGCTAAGTATCACACGGCCATAGTACAAGGGCATGCGTATTGGCCGTGTGAAAAAGTTAGTATGCATGCTTTGTTTTGGCACGGTTGGTTCATATGGGTGTGTCTGATGCCCATGTGAGGCACACGGCCTGGACACACGGGTGTGTGACCTCAACAGAATTGAAAAAATTTTCTATGTTTTAAATTTTATGAATGTGTTCGGTTTAGCTTTAACCGGTCTTAAACGTATGTTTTAGGTCTCGTAGACCTTCTTAAGAAATAATTGCTTATGAAATGATATTAAATAATATATTTGATTCTAAATTGGTTTGAAATGTTCTGTTTGTCTGGTAATGCCTCTTACCTATTCCGGTAATAGATACGGGATAGGAGTGTTACATGATGTATGTATTGAGCATGATGATTATATGATTGGACACTGAAATGTATGTATAATTGATATTCATGTATTAGCATGTCATCTACTGTATATTGCATTTCATTGGGTTGGGATGTTGATATTTGGAGGAAGTGTATTGAAAGGCTCTTAAGCCTATTATCCGGCAGCTCAGCTGTAATTTACTGATTATGTGCCGTATTCGGTACTACTTGGAGTGTAGAGATGGGTGGGTCTTTTAAACCCCACATGGAGTGTAAGGATGGACAGAGATGGTGTGTAGAGGCTGGTTAGGTAGGACTCTGTTTAGTAATTAATGTATATCTAATATTGTTACTGTGATGGGCTTAGGCTCTAATACATATCTGATACTAAAACTGAGATGGACTAAGGCCCGAACTGCTACTAAAATTGAGATGGGCTAAGGCCCGAACTGTTACTGAAACTGAAATGGGCTTAGGCCCAGACTGCATTTGACTGATGACTGTTGTTTGACTGTATGCATGTCTTCTGTGCAGATTACACACTGAGTTTATGTAAACTCACCCTTTTCTATTTTAACTGTATAGGTAATCCCTAGACTTAGACGGATCGATGCGGTAGAGGACTCAACGGTGACCACAAGTCTAATAAACGGTTTTAAATTCATTTATGGTTTTTTTCTATTTATCTTCTGGGTTAGTTTTGATGTAAATTGGACTTTTGGACTGGGCATTGAGTGCCAAAACAGAGACCGTGAGAGGGGTAAGAACAGGAGGAATTCGGAGCCCTCGAGTTAGGTGTAGAGGCCTAAGAAAAAGGCCAAGACTGTTGGGCTGGATAGAGTTGGGCCCCTTATTGCTCTTACTGGACAACTCCTGTGTGGAGATTGTGATAGACGCCATCAGGGCGAATGTTGGAGGAGGACTGGGGCGTGTTTGAGGTGTGGGTCATTAGAGCATCGCATTCGGGAGTGTCCGCTGAGGGCCGATCAGATGCAAACTCTGGGTTCTAGTATTGCGCAGCCACAGAGGGTAGTTCAGCAGCCACCGAGGGGCTGTGGTCAAGCTAGGGGTGGTAATGGTATGGGCTGTGGACAGAGAACACCAGGTAGACGTGCTGGATAGACTGAGGCGAGGCAGCCTGCTCTTGTTTATGCTGCTCATCACCGAAAGGACAGAGATGCTCCAAATTTTATTACCGGTACGTTTTTAATTTATGATGTACCTTACTTTGCTTTGATAGACATAGGTTCCACACATTCTTATGTAGCTAGCACTCTGTCGGAAACTTGAGGATTTTGGTTGAGAGTACTTCTAGTGAGGTGACTATACTGAGTCCATTGGGGCAACTGGTTCGGGTTAGCAAATTGTATAGAGATGTTCCACTAGAGGTTCAGGGGTTGGTATTTCTAGCTAATCTGATGGAGCTTCCGTTTGGGGAGTTCGACTTGATTCTGGGTATGGACTGGTTGGTCAAGCACCGTGTCAGTCTGGATTGTGCGACTAAAAGGGTCGTCTTGAGAACTGTGGAGGACAATAAGGTAGTCATGATTGGAGAATGTCAAAATTATTTGGCTAACGTGATCTCTGCACTAGTGGCTGAGAAACTGGTTCGTAAGGGATGTGGGGCGTTCTTGGCCTATATTTGTGTTTCCGTTTCTGGGAACACTACTGTGAAGGACATCAGAACTGTAAGGGATTTTTCGGACGTCTTTCCTGAGGAGTTATCGAGTTTACCTCCGAATCGGGAAGTGGAATTTGGGATTGAGCTTCTTTTTAGTACAGCTCCGGTGTTTATCGCCCCTATCGCATGGCACCGAAGGAGCTTGCAGAGCTTAAGGCTCAACTACAAGAACTAATGAACATATAATCCCCAGACTTAGACGGATCAGTGCAGCGGAGGACTCAGCGGTGACCACAAGTCTAATGAACGGTTTTAAATTCATTTATGGTTTATTTCCTATTTATCTTCTGGGTTAGTTTTGATGTAAATTAGACTTTTGGACTGTTACTTTTACTTTGGATTTTCACTGTTTTCATGGATATTTAAACTGCAAACTCAACAAAAGCTCGGTTTAATTCAAAACGATGTTTTCCTAAAACATGAACAATTTTTTTTAAATATCATGATTTTAAAAGCTTCCGCTACAAAATATGTTTTAAACGAATCAATTAATTAGAAAGTAGTTTTGAGATGGAGGAAAGATAAATAAAAGCTAATAAATAGAAACGGTTTTAACTTGATACATTTGATTTCAAATTTAATTCATGTGACATCACCAGATTCAACCATCACGTCTAGGCCGGGTTTGGGGTGTTACATACTACTTGTAACGATGATGGAAAAGAAGAGAAATGCAATAGAATTTTCTCTTTGTTCTCTTATATTATTATTGTGTTCTCTGCATTATTATTATTATTATTATTATTTTATAATATAATTTTCATTATATGAGGAAAAAAATTAAATTTATTTTAAAAGGAGTAAACTTGAGGTTTTAAGTGTAAAAAATCCAGTTCTAAATTTGCAGACACAAATAATTTTACAAATTAAAATTGTAGTAATATGTCATAATTAAATTCATAATCATTCTAATAGTATGTGAAATAAATATATAATATAGAGCGAATATGTAGTATAATAAATAATATGAATTACATAAAGCAGAGGCTAAGAAAAGCAAAATTAGTAGGTTGAAGAAGAATGTTGGAGCAACTATTTGACGCGTGCTAGCTAGCTAGCACCAGGAAGAATGCATGGCCTTAATTTAGGGTTAAGGCTGCCACATGCGTCGTCATGCATGATTCATATTTACTTTCTTTCATCACAATCTTTTATTAATATTATCAAAATAATAATTTCTCATATCATTTTCGAAAGTTCAGTGATATTAAAATAAAATCTAAAATATTTGAAAAGACATTTCGTTAGATTATATAAAAATCAAAATCAAAATCAAACAAAAATTAAAATATTATATATCATTTTGGAGAATCAAAGGCAACCAAATTAGTGAAAGGAAAACATGTGAGTGCAAGATATGATCCATATGGGTTTGGCTAACTGTCAAACTGCTACTGATCTTAATTATAAGCTTATTGTTTTTCTTTTCCTTCTTCTTCCACCGACTCAAAATTACTTTTTGTTAATTAAAATAATATGGATAGCCGATAGCCCATAAGCTTTTTGGATTCCGCGTGATTTAGGTGTCCACATTTAACTATTTATAACGCATTTTTTATTTTTGATACAAGGTGTCATTCATGACTTTGTTCTAGCTTAATTTTAAGATTTGTATTTGAATTTTTTTATTAGAAATAAAATAAGCTTTATTATTGTACAAAATATTTTTATTTTTATTAAATTGATAAAAGTATTATGAAGTTTCGAATTATATTTTATTTTTTATTAAAAAATAAGTAAATTAATTTATATAATTTGATTAAAGAATAAATTAACCTTTTTGTTAAAAATTTTATTAAATTACATATTTAAAAATTGGTTTATATACGTTAGTATTAGGTATACATTTGATTATTTTGTTAATCATATCTATTTTTAACTGTAGACATAAATGAAAATTTTAATAGAAAAGATCAATTTTCTTTTTAAATTAACGTATAAGGATTAATTCATACATTTATTTTATTAAAGACGATAAAATATAATTTGACTCATAATATAGAGATCTCTATAATATTTTTTTAATTAAATTTTATTTGTATTTATTAATAATTAATACGTTTATGTACAATCATTACGTATATATATTCATATTTTTAAATAATTCTGTATTATGAAATTATTGAAGGAAGAATTATTTAAGTTTTAAGCGATGGAAGTAATCAACCCTAGGCTGAGTCCTGCCCCCCTACCCCACAAAGGAAAGAAAGACCGGTGAAGAGTTAAAGCTGACTGACATTAGTCAATTACTCTGGCTTGCTTAGTTTCGGCAATTGCATAAATCCAGTTGTAGTTGTATTTATACAATGTTGTAATTGATATGGAAATAATAGTGTTAGTCTCAGTGGATAAGATTTTTATTAAGAGGGATGAATTATGTTATAATAGTATTATTCTCAATGGATCAGAGATGAATTGGTAATTAAAAAAATAATTCCCTAAGGTGAGATGCACAATTAACTTATATAATTTGGTCTCAATTCCCCACTTTTATTACCTTATTCTCACTTGTTAAGAATTTCCCTAATTTACTAATTTGAAATGGCATCTCTTGATAATAACATATAATTTTTACAACTCTCTATCTTTTAATGTTTAGATAGAAACTTTTCCCTTCTTTCACTACAGCTAAGATAGTACCACTCTAGTGTTAAAGGTGTAACATTCCAAAAATTTTGGTGTTGTTAATGATACTATTCTGTGAATACAAATAGTAAATGCTTGCGAGAATAGAAAATATTATTTTAATAATATTAGTAAAATTAAATTAGACACTCTGTTGGTATTGATATTATTACCAATACAGAAGGATGTGGGTTCGAACGCGTTGAAGCATGTTTATTCTCATATTTAAGGGTTTGGGAGGGGTTATAGACAGTTCTCGGTATTGTATAAAAATGCTTAGAAAGATCATTAGAATAGAGAAGAAAATGAATTTGAAATTCGAGTATTGACCCAAGGGGTATTTTTCAAAAATATGAAATGTGTACATATGTGGAATAAAAAATAAAAGAAATGATCATTTTACCCTTATGTTTATATTGATGAGAGATACTTCTGAGGACACAATGGTCACTTTAAATATTCATGGCTAAATTGATTTGCAAATGCCTATCACACATGTAGGTCATGCATCCACCTCCAACCTTAGTCTTGTGGACACCTATTGTGTTCTTACCTTAGCTTTTAACCTTATTTCTATTGGATAGCTTTGTGATATTAATCTTAAAATTATTTTTTTTTCTTCGTTTGGTTGTCAGGTGCAGACCTGAATACGGGAATGTAACACCCCTAACCCTTATCCGTTACCGAAACAGGGTTATGGAGTATTATCAAACTTTTCAGAACGATTACAATGTTAAACAATTCAATAAGCATACACATCATAAATTAATCATATTCTCCCTTTTATAGGCCCTTGAAACCCTAAATACGAATTAAAAACAAATAGGGACTAATTTGGGTTCTCTAAGAATTTTTTGCAAAATTTTAAAATTTTTCCTAAGTGCAGGGCACACACGCCCGTGTGGCCAAGGGACACGCCCGTGTGACCCTATGACATGCCCGTGCTTTAGGCCGTGTTCTACCTCATGTAACTCCCTAACTTACCTCACACGACCAAGTCACACACCCGTGTGCTAGGCCGTGTGGTCAATTTATTTTTCGAAATTTAAGTGTAGTTTTCAGACGGCCAGGGCACATGCCTCTGTACTAGGTCGTGTTTCTCACACGGCTGAGACACATGTCCGTGTCTCTGCCTGTGTGGTAATACCTGAGCATTCTGTTTTGAAAATTTTAAGTTAAAGGGGACACATGGCCAAATCACATGCCCATGTGTTAGCCGTGTGTCTCAGACGGTCTGGTCACATGCCCATGTGCCAGGCCGTGTGGACTCAAAATGAGTCTTATACACCAAGTTTACCCACCCTGCAAATCTTGAACACCAAGAAATTCAAAAACCATTTATTCAACCACTTTAAAACACAATCAAATACACTGAATCATATCAAAATAGACAATCTAAGTGTCTAACCAATGTGCCTATATAAATGCTTCACATATTTCTATCAAAACAATTCAATTATACTTCATTTAAGTAAATCTAATATCAAGCCATTTCAACCCAAATATTTGCCTATTTCAAATTCATTTACACATTCATTTAAACATACCACATTGTAAACTCAATATAACATATATATTTATATATATAACCAACCAAATATCATTTTATAATATCATTTACAAACATTTTTCCAAAATGACCAACATAAACATCCTAGGTACATGCCATTACCAAAAAGAAATTTACTTCACCACTTTGAGTTCGGGATCGACTTTGGATGCTGATTCGGCAATTTGACTTTAACTTAACCTGTGCACGAAAAACAAACCGTACGCTGAGTATAAACTCAGTGGTATTTCTATAATCCGAAAACTTTAAATAAATGATAAAGCATAAACATTTTAGTCATCTAAAATCCTTAATCATTCAATTAATCAATTCATAGATAAATCATTATCATATATTCAATCTTCATCAATAGTTATCTCACTAACTTTTTTCAACTTAATTCTCACAATTATCTATCAATATCAATAATCTTTCCATGAATCCATGATTCATATATTCCATTTGAACAATTCAATTCAATATATATTCCAATTTCATTATCAAAATCATTCATATTACCAATTTATTTATTCACCCCTATTAACAAGACTCGGACTTTGGCGGATATGCGGATCCAACCAAGACAGACCAGTATTGCACCCAGTGCCTCATCGAATAATTCGAAGTAATAGATTGACACCCAGTGTCTCCTCGGTCACGCCAGAGTAAGTTGGTACCCAGTACCTCATCGAATTTATCCGAAGTAATAGTTTGACATCCAGTGTCTCATCGACTTGTAGTCGAAGTATCCCAGAACACTTCCAATCCTACGACATGCTAACTATATCTGGCTCAGCTTGATACAGTTAATAGAGTTTCACAGCACTTTTCAATTTCAACCAATATACATTTCAATTCAAATAATCACATATACACAACTTTTACCTAAATTCCAATTTAATCCTTAATAAAATCTAACCTTATTTTCTTCAAAATTTTATTCTTTATTTTCATTCAATTACCACTTAAATCTAAATTTAACTCTCTAATTTCACTATAAATCCCTAAATTTTGAAATTTCCTAATTTAGTCCCTATTACTTCAAAACTTATAATTTGTTTTACAATTCAATCCTTTTCTCAATTCTAACTTGAAATTCTATCAATTTAACTCTTAATACTTCAATTTATTCAACATGAACAATATCTAAAAATCCACTAATCTCTAAAATTTCAACATAATTCAAGTAGTATTTTGTTCTAGGATTCTAAAAACATCAAAATTACAAGAAAATGGACTAAATTGGCTTACCAATTTGAATTTGAACCTCAAAACCCTAATTTCTCCCTTTCTTTTTCTTTCCTATTTTGTTTGCTTCTCTGTTTCTTTTCTATTATTTTATTTCTTTTATTTCTTTTATTATTAAACTAATATAATATAATATAATATAATATAATATATTCTTAAATAATAAGTAAGTATATATATGTATTACAAATTTATGTATGTATTTATTACACATGTATATTACCATTATCATACAATTGTCACAATTTGGTTTATTTATTTATTTAGCCCCTTAATATAATATATATAATATAATACAATATAATATAATATAATATAATATATTCTTAAATAATAAGTAAGTATATATATGTATTACAAATTTATGTATGTATTTATTACACATGTATATTACCATTACCATACAATTGTCACAATTTGGTTTATTTATTTATTTAGCCCCTTAACTTTTCTTTATTCTATAATTCAACTTTTACTCTATATGCAATCTAGTCCTTATACCTAATTATTCACAATTTAAGCTAATTCACCTAGCCAAAACCTAATTAACCACACAACTAACTTCGTAAATAGTTTTAATAAATATTTACGAATCTATTTTCATAAAACAGAGACCCGAAAATACACTTTCCGATTACCCGACTATTAGGTCATTATAGGGGATGATTCTTAGAATAGGTCAGAAAGTGGGAAGATTATTTGAGCTTGTTATGCTGCATCTACATGAGAAAACTATCTATGATGTCACTACCTTGCAGTATTCTTTTGTAAAACCCTTTACCCGTGTTCAACGCCGGGACAGGATACGAGGCATTACTGGACTTAAACATGCACATACATGTAAAACTAGCCTATAAAATTTCAATCATATCAGAATCATTCGATCACATGCAAAATGTCCCATACACGAGCCTTCGAGGCTCTAAACATGCATTAAAAGCAGTTTGAGACTAAACCGAGAACTCACAAACATTTTTACAACACTTAGAAAATTTTCATGTTTGGAGAGTCACACGCCCGTGTGGGTAGGCCGGGTGGTCTCACACGCCCGTGTCCTCAGCCCGTGTAACTCTCTGTTTATGACGTCAGCAAACGTTTAGGGTCACATGGCCAAGTCACACGTCCGTGTGCTAAGGCCATGTCCTCCACACGACTGAGACACACGGCCGTGCCTCTGCCCGTGTGGTCAACACTTATGCTATTTTCCAAGCCTTTTTGTTGCCTTAATCTTTCACATACTTAAATAATTTAAAGACACATATCGTAGCATCATTTTAATGATTATGCCTCACTAAAGCACATTTTTAACAATCAACCATAACATATTACCCAATAATTAATCTCTACTTATTCAACAAATGTCCATGTTCAATCATTATCAACTTAATGCCAATTTATGCGTTTATTCCATAGCCATGACCACCCCGAATAGTCCTAGGGCATTCTCGTGCACATATATTATTTACTATTCATTCATGGCAGACAATTATAATCATATCACAAAGCATCAACACATGGCAAGGATAATTAGGCTTACAAGCCAAAACATTATAAGCCATATCTCATGGCTATATAGAATGAGTTAATATAAGCCAATACATTTGGATAAATCATAAGAACACATATCAATAACTAAGCTCCTATACATGCCACTCACTTGAAGATGCTTAAGACTTATCGATATCCCCTATTGATAGCTCGATGGTGTGATGCTGCCTCCGACGATCTCCAACCCCGAGCTAACCTGACAACACTAAAGAAATGAAAATGAGGGGGTAAGCTATATAGCTTAGTAAGTTCATACGAAAATAATAAGCAATTTATCAACATGATTCCATCAATTCTTACAACATGATTCCAAGGTAAAATAATCATAATTGCACTTTTACTTATGTTCAAGTTAAGCTGTTTACTCGAGTCATAGTCACTCAGTTACTTATAACTTGAGCTAAGGAACTCCAAATCAAGATCTGCTAATTTTCCCTGAAACTAGAGTCATATATATGCTTATCATAAAATTTTTAGAATTTTTGGATTAGCCAATAAGTACAGTTTATTCTTTAAAGTCTCCCCTATTTCGCTGTCCGACAGTTCCGACCCCTCTACACTAAAAATTAATTATCTCTTCGTACAAGATTTGGATAATGTTCCCTTTTTTTGTCGAAAATAGACTCATTAAGGATTTTAAGCATGTAAATTATAACCTATAATTTTATTTGTACAATTTTTAATGATTTTTCCAAGTCAGAACAGGGGATTCCAAAATCATTCTGACCCTGTCTCACAAAAATTCAAATATCACAGAATACAAAATTCTTTTGCTTTCACCATTTCTTTTATGTGAAAATAGACTCAATAAGCTTTATTTCATATCTTATTCAACTTCTAATTCAATTTCCACCATTTTTGGTGATTTTCAAAGTCACACAACTGCTGCTGTCCAAAACTGTTTTATTACAAACTTCACTGTTACATAATCTCACTTACTCCATTCCATCTTACCGAACGTTCGCTCAACTATTGAGCACACTGCTCATAAATTTTCACACACATATACCTGCACTTATTCATAACATAGTCATATTCAATTACACTAGTCATTACATGATCACATGTAGTTTCACTTAGTCAATTTCCCGTTGAACTCATTGGAATAATAATAGATACATGGTGGCCTGCACATATTACCACGCTTATAACCGAAGCTATTTGGTGTACATAGTAGCCTGCACTTAGTACTACATCTGTGACCAAAACTATCTCTTACACATAGTGGTCTGCACTTAGTACCACACACATGATGAAAGCTATCAGGTACACATAGTAGCCTGCACTTAGTACTACACATGCGACCTAACCATCTGGTACAAGTAGTAGCCTGGACTTAGTACTACACACGTGACCTAAAACCATCTTAAACACATAGTAGCCTACACATAGTACTACACATGTGTTCTCATAACGGATCATTCATATCTTTTCTATTCCGAAGGTCCAACCGGGAAATTCTTCACTTTTCAACATTTTACCAATTCATCCATAATCAACTTCAATTCATAATTTACATCAAGTGATCATTCAATATACAACCACATCTCATATAATAACAAAATATTATAACATAAGTAAAAACGATATATTATTTACATACAAACGTACTCGTTTCAAAGAAATATCATGTTCCATCAAATTTCCATTATATTCAATCATCCCATCACATGTTATCGACATTTGAGCTATCGATTACTTCCTGGATACATCACGTTACCATACACAATATCATTAACATATAAATCAATACAACCATAGAAAAATAGATTTCAAGTGTAACAACAATAACATGAATATCATGCTCATTTAATCACATGAACTTACCTTAAATGCAATTACGACCAACTATTCCAATTTAGTCCATAATCTCGAACATTCTCGATTTAGGCCCGAATCTCGGTTTTTTTGATCTAACATTTCAAATATAGCTCATTTATTATTCACATTATTCAAATTGATCCAAAAATCATACTTTTACAAATTTGCATTTTACCCCTAAACTTTGTCATATTTACACTTTTTCCCTTAGGCTCGTAAAATGATTTTTATTCAATTTTTTTGCACTTTAATCCTAGACGAATCATTTTCACAACTATAGCAGCCCAAAATTTCCACTAAATCACACTTTTATGACAAATTTTATAACTTTTACAATTAAGTCCTTTTTAGCTTTTCACCAAAAACTACTCAGTAAAAGTCGTTTCTCCAACCATAAACATGCATAATCTACCATTACACATCAAAATGCACAAATTTATAACATGGTTCAAACCCTATACCTTCATCATAACTCAAATAAATGGTAAAAATAGGTAGATCTTGTTATGAGGATTTTAAAAACGTAAAAATCATTAAAAATTGGGATAGAATGGACTTACAATCGAGCTTGGAAGCTTGAAAAACCCTAGATATGTCTTCTCCATGCAAGTTTCAGCCATGGGGTTGAAGATGGACAAAAATTGGCTTTTAATTTTGTTTTTAATTCATTTTAATTACTAAATGACCAAAATGCCCCTAACTTAAAAATATTCTATTTCACCCATTTCATGTCTATTTTTGTCCAACAAATTAACCAATGGTCTAATCACAATTTAAGGGCCTCCAACTTAAAATTTCATAACAATTGGACACCTCTAGCATATAGAACTCAACTTTTGCACTTTTTACGATTTAGTCCTTTTGACTAAATTAAGTGCCCAAACGTCAAAATTTTCGGACGAGATTTTCACAAAACAATTCCATAGAATTGTAGACCATAAAAATATAATAAAAATGAATTTTCTTACGTCGGATTCGTGGTCTCGAAACCACTATTTTGACTAGGTCCTAATTCGAGATGTTACATCTTTACTTCAGTGGCATCTTCAACTTAGTCATGCCTCTGAAGGTAAACTTCGTCCATTAGCGTCTCATGGATTATTAGGATCTACCAAATTTGAGTCGTTTAAATGTCTTGAGTGTCAAGTTGTTAAAAACCACATTTGTCTTTTACTAGTAGCCATTCTATTACTACATCTCCTTTCAAACATATTCACTCTAACATTTGGGGTCCTTCCCTTGTTTCTACTGTTAGTGGTTCTTAGTGTTTCATTATTATTATTGATGATTACTCTCGTTTCACCTGGATTTACTTTATGAAAAATTATTTCAAACTATCTGCTATTTCTATTAATTTTTTTAATATGATCAAAACTCAATTTTCTTCTACTATAAAAAATTTTTTGTACTAATAATGCTATAGAATACAAAGAATCATCTCTTTTCCAATTCTTTTCTTAACAAGGAACTAAAGTTCAACATTCTTTAACAAGGAACTTAAGTTCAACATTCTTGTCCCAATACTTCCCAACAAAATGGCTGAGCTGAGCATAAACATAGACACATCCTGGATTCCATTAGGGCCATCATTCTTTCAGCCAAATGTCCTAAAAATTCAGGGGGGGAGGGAAGCAGCTTTAACCATTGTCCATAAAATCAACCATATACCCACTAAAGTTCTTAATGATCTCTCTCCACATGAATGCCTTTTTCACAAATTTCCAGATTATTTGGTTCTCAAAACCTTTGGATGTGCTTGCTTTGTACTCATCCAACCTCATGAGCATACTATACTTGAACCTCGTACTCATCTTTGTTGTTTTCTTACGTATGGAATTGAGCATAAAGGCTATCATTGTTGGGATCTAAAATCCAATAAATTGTGTATCTCTCGGCATGTTACCTTATAGGAAATGTTAAGTATAACACCCCGAACCTGACCCGGACGTTATGGCCAGATCCAACGTGTCACATTAAAGTGTTTTATCGAAAACCTTGTTTTCATTGAAAACCCTTCACGAGAAAATTGAGTAACATTCAGTTTGTATTTAGTTTCCAAAGTGTAGTACTAACAATGAAACAATATCTAGCGAATAGGCCTTACTACAATCCGAACTGAAATAACTTTAAATACTAGAAATGATATGCTAAGAAAAAAAAAACAAGTCCAAGTCGTCTTGCTAGTTTGCCACCTCAGAGTCCCGCCAACCGTCGAACCACCTACTGAGGATCACCTGAGAAAAATAAAAGAGAGGGGTGTCAGTGTGTACAACCCTCAAAGAGTGTTAAGCAATCATCAATCACTATAATATCATGCATGCAAAGCTATGCAACCCACCCCAATAATCCAACCGATACACATCAACTCCGTCCCTCGGTACACATCATGTAGGGATATAAATATCGACCCACCCATCCAATACACATCAATGGTAGCCCGATTGCGGTACTACCTTCATTGCAACAAGCTACTGATCAAATACTGGGCTTAATAGCCATCGGTGGATCCACGGTCGTCAAGCAACCATGCGATCCTCATATACTTCCTCTGTTCCATAATTCCCAACCCATATACAATCTAAACAGAATATCATATGAATGCAACAGGTATACATGTAACATCCATAAGTCTTACATTCAACACATAAGGGTATTTTAGTCATTTTTTACCTTTAAAGGCATTTCGGTAATTTCTTTTTATTATGGGTTTATTACTTACCTTGGCCCGTTAACAAGTCATCGTTGGCTAAAGTGAACAGATTCTATGCACCAGGTAGGATTCCAGAGAAGAGGAGGTGAGTCATTAAGACCGCTTAAGTACCAAGCTCTCCCTAGATCCAATCCTAGACATGCATATACCAATTGCCACACCTTAACCTTATGACTCGTCCACGGTCGTAATTAATTAATTATTTAAGTTTTATGCCTGATTGAGTAGTTACCAAAAACTAGGTCCACAACCCCTTACTAAACACTAACAGATCCTCACTTATTCATTTGGCCCCTTTAGGCCCAATCTCATTCATATGGCCTATCAGGCCCAATCACATTCATATGGCCCATTAGGCCTAATCTCATTCATATGGCCCATTAGGCCCAATCACATTCATATGGCCCATCAGGCCCAATCACATTCATAAGGCCCATCAGGCCCAATCACATCCACAGTCATGCAATCATATGATTTTTCATCACTTAGTATCAAATTGCCAATTTTGTCTATTATGGCCCTATAACCCATCGGGCCCATTTAGCCCATCCTGGCCTAGTTGGCCAAAACACGGCCCAAGACCATGAGATCGCTCATAGAGCCTCTGATAACCTATCGATTTCCCCCTTACGAGTGTTCGCGCACTCGCACGACTATTGTAGCCAAACTTCTAGCTTTTCGGCATTTCGGGATTTGCCGATCTACTCTGTGTGTGTAGTGTATGTACACACCTGGTACTAAGACGTGCTGCAATCTCCTTAGCCACAAACCTACAAACGATTTCACTCAACAATTAATCACCCACCTATCAAATACGATCACCAAAAATAAAAAATCTCACCTTTGCATTACCTTGAACGACAAGCCTGAATAGCCCTTCCTTGATCACTAATCATGAGTATTTCTTAAATCTGCATCCATCTTAATCATTAAGAACTAAACAACAAGTGACTCTCATTCATCTTAAGTCACTCTTAAATCACCCAAGACTATTCGGCCAATGTTAACCATTAAAAGAGGAATACTTACTCAAAACCCCAAAATGCTTAAGGAACAATTCGACAGAGATCTGAACTCTGAGATTCGATACTAATCCCCTACCAAAACTGATTTAGAAAGATGAGGGAAAGAAGAAATTGATACTAGGAAGACCAACTAAAAGAAAGTAAAACACTTACACAAGAATCAACCGGCCAACGTTGAAGAAAAAGTGGCGGCACAATAGGATTTTGGCCAAAAGATATTCGGTTTTAGAGAAAACAACTAGGAGCAAGAAAGAAAAGAGTTTGATGTGAAGGGTTTAAAAGAAATCGACACAAAATAAAAGAGAAGAACAAGGGATTTCAACTTTTAGATCTTTGGAGAGAGAAGTGTTTTCGATAACATAGAGAGGAAGAATTCGACATTAGCCTAGAATCCCCAAAATCGACAACTATATATACTATAGCCGAATTTACCTATCCCCAAATTCCCAATTCGGTTCCACCTCTCTACACCCCTCATCTCCTAATTTTTCTCCCTGATAACTCCTTAATCCCTTCCTTAAATTTCGCTTCTGATCACTTCTTTCAGAGTTCATATCCAACGCCACTACTGGCCATTTATTGAGCAAAAATGAATCCTTCTTTTGAGCAAGGAGGGATTCGAACCCCAAACCTCCTTGCCATGCATGTGACGCAACCTCTAAGCCCCACATGTGATGCTACTTGCCACTCCAACACAAGTCTCCTTGTGTCCAATTCCTTCTTCATTAGTTTAAAAGCCAACCTACTTGCCATCAAGGTTCTTTTAATTATTCAACTATAATCTCCTTCACCCTAAAATTTGAACTCAAAACTTAACCAATGCCTATTATCACATAAATAACACTTGACTAGGGACATTAAGCACACCTTTTATCAAAACTGAGATAAAAAAGAAAGTTCGAGATTTTTAGGGCGTTACAACTCTACCCCCTAAAAGAAATTTTGTCGTCAAAATTTTACCTTATCCAAACAGTTGAGGATATTGGTGTCGTATCACTTCCTCAGGTTCCCAAATAGGCTCCTCAGCTTTGTGATTTTGCCAAAGCACTTTAACTAATGAGACGGACTTCCTTCTCAGTACCTTAACATCATGTCTAATTATTTGTATGGGCTCTTCCTTGAAAGTTAAGTCTGGCCTAACCTCGATCTCCTTAACCAACACGACATGTGAAGGATCCGAGCGATACCATCTTAGCATGGACACATGAAATAAGTTGTGGATTTGGCTTAGTTCAGAAGGTAATTCCAGCTGATAAGCGACAGGCCCAATCCGCCTCACAACCCGATATGGCCCAATGAACCTTAGGCTTAGCTTCCCCTTCCGTCCAAACCTTAATACCTTTCTTCCACAAAGAGACGTTAAGAAAAACTAAGTCTCCCACTGCATACTCTATCTCTCGACGCTTTAGGTCAGCATACGACTTCTGCCTATCCAAGGCCTCCTTCAACTGATCCCGAATCAATTTTACCTTACCCTCAGTATCTGCTACAAACTCAGGGCCCAAAACTCTCCCTTCGCCCAATTTTGTCCAGCATATTGGAGTTCGACACCTTCGCCCATACAATGCTTCATACAGAGCCATCCCAATACTTGCTTGATAACTATTATTGTATGCAAATTCGGCTAACGACAAATAGTCTTCCCAGCTACCTCGGAACTCAATTACACATCCCCTCAACATATCTTCCAAAACTTGGATCACCCTTTCTGACTTTCCATCAATTTGAGGGTGGAATGCCGTACTGAAGTTCAACCTAGTACCCAACGCCTCGTGCAGCTTCTTCCAAAATCGCGAAGTGAAACGTGGGTCCCTATCAGATATTATGGACAGTGGCACTCTATGCAATCTTACAATCTCCGCCATATACAACCTAGCCAGCTTTTGTAACGAGTAATTAGTGCGGACCGGTACAAAATGGTCAAATGATTAGCCGATCCACTATAACCCATATCTAGTCTTTCTTAGTAGGCGTCAAGGGTAGCCCACTAACAAAGTCTATAGTAATCTTTTCCCACTTCTAAAGTGGAATCTTTACTGGCTGAAGCAATCCTGAAGGCAACTCATGTTCCGCCTTCACCTTTTGACAAATCAAGCATTTACCAATGAACTCCATAACCTCGCGCTTAAGTCCAGGCCACCAGTAAACTCACGCAAATTCTGATACATCTTGTTTCCGCCAGGATGCATAGCATAGAGACCACTATGTGCTTCCCGCAGAATAGACTGCCTTAGATCATTGTCCTTTGGTATACACATCCTCCCACGGAAACACAACACTCCTTCATTATTTATCCCAAAGTTTGATGTCTCCCTATTTTCTACTTGTCTAAAACGAGCACCCAAAGTCTCATCCACTAACTGCTTACACTTTATCTGCTCGACCCACACCGGCTTTACTTGAAGCTCAGCTAACAAGCTACCATCATCCAACAAGCTTAAACGGGCGAGCATAGCCTTCAAGTCTGACTTAACCCTACGACTCAACCCGTCGGCTACCACATTTGCTTTGCCAGGGTGGTATTCAATCGTACAATCATAATCCTTCAATAATTCCACCTACCTACGCTGCCTAAGGTTTAACTCCTTTTGGGGAATGAGGTACTTCAAACTCTTATGGTCCAAATAAATTATGCACTTCTCTCTGGATAAACAATGCCTCTATATTTTTAGCTCGAAAACCACCATAGCTAATTCCAAGTCATGGGTTGGGTAATTCACCTCGTGGGTTTTAAGTTGACGCGACGCATACGCAATTACCTTTCCTTCCTGCATCAATACACAGCCCAAGCCCACATACGACGCGTCACTATAAACCGTAAACTCCTTTCCAAGCTCTGGCTGTATCAACATAGGGGCCTCAGTTAAAACCTTTTTAAGCTTTCCAAAACTCTCTTGCTGCTTGTCCATCCACTCAAACGGTACCCCCTTCTTCAACAACTTTGTTAAAGGTGCAGCAATTAATGAAAAGCTCTCAATAAATCGCCTATAGTACCCTGCCAAGCCCAGAAAATTTTGGATTTCCGATGTTGACTTAGGTGTTTTCCAATCTAACACTACTTCAATTTTTTGGGGATCCACCTTAATCTCCTTAGCTGACACCACATGTCCTAGAAAAGTAACTTCCCTTAGCCAAAATTCGCACTTACTGAATTTGACATACAGCCGCTTCTCCCTCAAAATCTGCAACACAATCCTTAAGTTGCATCATGCTCATCCATATTTCTTGAGTACACTAAGATGTCATCTATAAAAACTACCATGAACCGATCCAGGTAGGGTTGGAAGACTCGATTCATGAGATTTATGAAAGCGGCAGGAGCGTTTGTCAGCCCGAATGGCATCACCAAGAACTTGTAGTGCCCATATCAAGTTCTAAAAGTTGTCTTATAAACATCCGCCTCCTTAACCCTCAATTAGTGATACCCCAAACGTAGATCAATCTTTGAGAAAACAGAAGCTCCCCTAAACTGATCAAAAAAATCATCGATTCTCGGCAAAGGGTACTTGTTTTTAATAGTTAACTTGTTCAACTGCCGGTAGTCGATGCACATTCGCAACGTCCCATCTTTCTTCTTTACGAATAACACCGGTGCTCCTCACGGAGACACACTTGGTCGGATGAACCCTCAATCCAACAATTCCTGAATCTTTACCTTAAATTCTACCAACTCCTTCGGTGCATTTCGATAAGGGGCGATGGACACCGGAACCGTACCAGGTAACAACTCGATTCCAAATTCTACTCCTCTGTTGGGCGGCAACCCTGGCAACTCCTCGGGAAAAAATTAGGAAATTCCATAACTTTTCTCAACTCCTTAACAGTAGAGCTCTTAGCCTCTAAATCGCTAATATAAGCCAAATGGGCTTCACATCTCTTTCGTACCAACTTCTCAGCCCTTAATGCTGAAATCACATTCGACAGAAAATTCTGACATTCACCAATCACCACCACCTCTTTATCCTCTGCCGTTCTTAACACCATTCGCTTTGCAGCACAATCCAAGGTTGCTCGGTGATTCACCAGCCAATCCATATCCAAGATTAAATCGAACTCACTAAACGACAGTTCCATCAAATCCGCTAAAAAGGTAACCCCTTGGACTACTAAGGGTACCTCCCTAAACAACTTATTCACTCCCACTGACTGACCTAACGGACTTATCATAGTAATTTCATTTACAATAATATCAAACATATCACCCAAAGGTTCAGTCATATTGCATGCAACATATGAATGCATCGATCTGATATCAATCAATGCAGTGTAAGGTAACTCATGTATAAAGAATGTACCCATTATCACATCTGGGGCATCCCCTCTTTTCGGCGACGAGCAGCATAAACCAAAGCTGGCTGCCTCGCCTCAGCATGGCTTGCATTTTTGCCTGGTGCTCCATGTTTACGTCCATTACCGTTATCGCCTCTGGCCTACCCACGGCCCCTTGGCGGCAGCTAACCACCCCTTGGTGGCTGAGCACCACCTTGGCCCATGACTGGCACCTACCCCGGCACTCTAGGGCAACTCTTGATCTTATGCTCCATAGATCCATAAGCTAGACAGGCTCTCATCCTCTTCCAACACTCGCCTACATGACCTTTCCCACAATCAGCACAAGGTGGTACCCCTGGATTAATAGCAGGGGGCCCTACTCTAACTGGCCCATTAACTCTAGCCCTAGCCCTAGGTCTCTATCCAGCACCAGAAGTCTCAGCCTCCCTTTTATTCTTACCCCTTTCTTTTTCCCGATTTAGGCGCTCAGTGCGCTTCACCTCCTCTGTTATCTTTACTTTCTCTACCAATTCCGAGAAAACTCGCTCCCTTTGTGGAGCTATCAATACTCTGAGGCTATTCCTAAGACCATCCTC
Source organism: Gossypium longicalyx (assembly GCA_025698465.1). NCBI lineage: Eukaryota > Viridiplantae > Streptophyta > Magnoliopsida > Malvales > Malvaceae > Gossypium > Gossypium longicalyx. Next base: position 25,635,965 of record CM046999.1, read on the forward strand.
ATACCGAACGCAATGATCATAGTCCATTGCCACCATAACTCTTGCATACCTACTAAGGCATAGAAGTTCCGCTTTATACTCCGGCAAAGACTTTTGTTTCCCTGGGTCAAGTTCAGGAACTCCTTCCTTATAGGATCCACATAACTCGCACCCACATACTTCCCTTAAAACATAGTTTTTAAAAACTCCCAAGTGACCTACTCAGGTTGGGTGCCCACTTTCACTGTCAGCCACCACTGGTAAGCTTATTCCCTAAGCAGTGACACTGCCCCTTTCAACTTTTGTTCAGGTGAATAGTCCAAGTCCTCCATTATCCTTTCAGTGGCCTCCAACTAGTATTCAGCCACGTTAGGAGCCACACTAGCTTCACCCTTAAAGATCTCAGCCCCATTTTATCAAAGTCACTCCGGAATTGACCCTCGATTTCTCGTGCCATTATTGGGCCCTGCGACCCTTTCCAAAATCCTCAACATTGCGTGCAACAATGCATCATCCCTCGCCACCCGACCATACGGTCCAGTCTCAGCCACGGGTGAGGCCGGAGCCTCTTCTACTCCAATATTGGGCATATGGCCCGATGCTGGTGATTTAGCGCTAACGCTTTTGCTGCCTCGGCCACGGCCTCTTACACCTCTTCTAGCACTCATCGTTGATTCACGTATTAACTGGATTAGAAGTTTTATGAAGTTTTAGTTAGTTCCACTAATTAAGCTGATGTTTTCTGAAAGTATTAAAAAGAAAGTTGTTTTCGTAAATCCTCTACAGTTTCAAGATCTTACGGGCTTCAATTTCACTCCAAGTAAAACCTCAGTATAATCATCTAAAGTAGCCCATTAACTATCTATAGTATATCAAATTAAACAAGCTTAATAATAAAAGAATTTAATTGGTTCAACGTTAGAGACTCGGTGTGCCGTACAACAAGATTTTTTTTTAAAATATTGTGATCAAAATTTTTTAAAAAAAACCCCAAATAATAAGGCCCACTTCACAGCTTAAGTTTTGTAACTTGGCTCTGATACCACTAAATGTAACACCTCAAACTTGTCCCGGACGTTATGGCCAGATCCAACGTGCCACATTGAAGTGTTTTATTGAAAACCTTATTTTCATTGAAAACCCTTCAAGAGAAAATTGAGTAACATTCAGTTTGTATTTAGTTTCCAAAGCATCGTAATGACAATGAAACAATATCTAGCGAATAGGATTTATTACAATCCGAACTGAAATAACTTTAAATACTAGAAATGATATGCTAAGAAAAAAACAAGTCCAAGTCGTCTTGCTAGTTGGCCACCTCGGAGTCCCGCCAACTGTCGAGCCACCTACTGAGGATCACTTGAGAAAAATAAAAGAGGGGATGAGTTTTCGAAAACTCAGTGTGTACAACCCTCAAAAAGTGTTAAGCAATCATCAATCATTATAATATCATGCATGCAATGCTATGCAACCCACCCCAATAATCCAACAGATACACATAAACTCTATCCCCTGGTGCACATTATGTGGGGATATAAATATCGACCCACCCATTCGATACACATCAATGGTAGCCTGGTTGCGATACTACCTTCATTGCAGCAAGCTGCTGATCAAATACTGGGATTAATAGCCATCGATGGATCCACGATCGTCCAGCAACAATGCGATCCTCATATACTTCCTCCGTTTCATAATTTCCAACCCGTATGCAACCTAAACAGAATATCATATGAATGCAACAGGTATACATGTAACATCCATAAGTCTTACATTCAACACATAGGGGTATTTTAGTCATTTTTCGCCTTTAGGGGCATTTTAATAATTTCTTTTTATTATGGGTTTATTACTTACCTTGGCCCGTTAACAAGTTCTCGTTGGCTAAACTGAATAGATACTATGCACCAAGTAGGATTCCAGAGAAGAGGAGGTGAGTCATTAAGACCGCTTAAGTACCAAGCTCTCCTTAGATCCAATCCTAGACATGCATATACCCATTGCCACACCTTAACCTTATGACTCGTCTACGGTCATAATTAATTAATTATTTAAGTTTTATGCCTGATTGAGTAGTTACCAAAAACTAGGTCCACAACCTCTTACTAAACACTAATAGATCCTCACTTATTCATTTGGCCCCTTTAGGCCCAATCTCATTCATATTGCCCATCAGGCCCAATCACATCCACAGTCATGCAATCATATGATTTTTCATCACTTAGTACCAAATTGCCAATTTTGTCTATTATGGCCCTATAGCCCATCGGGCCCATTTAGCCCATCCTGGCCCAGTTGGCTAAAACATGGCCCAAGACCATGAGATCACTCATGGAGCCTCTGATAACCTATCAGTTTCCCCTTTACGAGTGTTCTCGTACTCACAAGACTATTGTAGCCAAACTTTTGGCTTTTCGGCATTTCAAGATTTGTCGATCTACTGTGTGTGTGCAGTGTATGTACACATCTGGTACTAAGACGTGCTCCGATCTCCTTATCCACGAACCTACAAACGATGTCACTCAATGATTAATCACCCACCTATCAAATACGATCACCAAAAATCGAAAATCTCACCTTTGCCTTACTTTGAACGACAAGCCTTAACAACTTTTCCTTGATCACTAATCACGAGTATTTCTTAAATCTGCATCCATCTTAATCATTAAGAACTAAACAACAAGTGACTCAAAATCATCTTAAGTCACTCTTAAATCATCCAAGACCATTTGGCCAATCTTAACCATTAAAAGAGGAATACTTACCCAAAACCCCAAAACGCTTAAGGAGCAATTCGACAGAGATCTGAACTCCGAGATTTGATACTAATTCCCTACCAAAACCAATTTAAAAAGATTAGGGAGATAAGAAATCGGTACTAGGAAAACCAACTAAAAGAAAGTAAAGCACTTACATAGGAATCGATCGGCCAACATTGTAGCATCCCGAAATAGGGCCTAAACGGAACAGTGGTTACGAAACCACAAATCTGAGGTAGAAAAATTTATTTTATTATTATTTTGAGGTTCATGATATGATTACACGATTCTGCAAAAATTTCGTGATGAAATTCTATGCATAAAGTGCTTAAGTTGAGGTTAGGGATTCAATCGAATAATTTACAAGCTTGCATTCTAGAAGTTTTTAGTATGAAATTGTTTTGGAATATTAATGAGGAGGTCTTAAATAGAAATTTAACCAATTTTAAGTTCATGGACAAAAATTAGGACATGGAAGGAATTTTTGAAAGTTTAGTAAGGAGGGGCATTTTGGTCATTTGTATATTAAATGAAATAAAATGGGAAAAATAACACAAAATGGTCATCTTTCTCATATGGTTGCTGCCGAATTTTTCTCTCTCCATATCTAGGGTTTCTTCAATTTTCAAGCTCCATAGTAAGTGAGTCCAAGCCCCGTTTTTAATGTTCTTTACTTTTTCGGAGTCCCGGTAGCTCGATAAAGGTTATGCTAGCAATAATTTAAGTTAGGGTTCATATTTGGAAAAATACCCATAGGTGAAAAGTGTTTATTTTGATTTTTATGATAGAATATGAGGTCTTAGATTATGTTAGACAACTTGTGCTACTCGGTTTTAGGTAAAAACGAGTAAAATTGCTTAATTGGTAAAATACCTAATAGCCATAAGTGCATGTTAGAGTATGAATTTGATGCTGCCATAGAAGGGAAAAATGATCAACATGTCATAAAACATAAGAAAATAGGTTGAAATTTAATTTATGAGATTTGGGGTAAAAGTGTAAATATGCAAAAGTTTAGGGGTAAAAATGTAATTTTTCCAAAGTTTGAGTAAATGACTGTTTTGATAAATTTGAATATTAAATAAGTTAAATTTGCTATTATAGATCAAGAAGAATGAAATTCAGGAGTAGATCGGGGAAAAGAAAAAGTAAAGGACTAAATTGTAAAGTTTAGTCACATTTTGTATCGAAGTAAGTTTACAGTAAATAAATGCAATATTCTTATATTTTACATTATTATTGTTAATTTCCAGAATTTATATACTTATTTTTTTGAGAATATTTAAAGTCGAATTAAAGGCGAAGTAGTAGAGAAAAAGCATTAGGAAGCCCCGTTTGAACGTTAGGAATATTAGGATATTGGGGTTGACAGGACAGGATAGAAATGAGCCATGTAAGTCCATATTAGATATATGGCTTTGGAGACAGGAATGAGTCATGTAAGCCCATATTATATATATAAATATGGCATTGGAGATAGGAATAATTCATGTAAGTCCATGTCGAAGACATGGTATTGGCAGGACATTGATAGACAGGAACGACCCTAGTATCCTTAGTATTCTGAGTGGTTCATCGGGTCATTGTTTATGTTAAATCATAGTGAATTATCAGTAAAAAGGGAAGGTAGATTATATTTATGAATAGTGAAAGGTCAGGTAAGAAAGAAGGTAAGTGAGTAAAGAAGAAGGTAGAAAATGAGAAGTAAAGAAAGTTTATGAGGCTAGGTGACTTGATGTATATTTATTCATTATGTTGAATGTTGTAATTTATTTACTTGTAAGCTTACTAAGCCTAGTGCTTACTCTCTTATTTTCTTTTTCTTATAGTTTTTATCAAGCCACTCGGGGATCGAAGGAAACGTCGGAGACCCGATCACACTATCGAAGAAATTACATTGGTATAGTTAGACGTTTCGTTTTGTGTATGACATGTATAGGAACTTGGTTTCTTTTGATATGATACGATCAATGAATGATGTGTAAATATTTGCTAGTGATTAGCTAATAGAATGACTGATGATATACATGTTTAATAGTATGTATGATTAAGTGGTAACTATCATATGAAAATTATGAAAAATGTGAAAGTAACTTAAAAACGGATTCAAGTATTAGAAATAACGTGATTTTGAAAAATCACAAAAATTTTTAGGGACATGGTTTGATAGTGAATAATATATGAAATTAAATCTTATTGTATCTATTTTCATATGGAATAAGCAAAGCAGGTAAAGGTTTTGTATTTTACAAGATATTTGAGTTTTAGTGAAATAGGGCCAGAGCGATTTCTGGATCCCCTGTTTCAACTTTAGAAATTCACAATAAATTTTATAAAAAATAATTAGGTGGTATACTTTATATGGTTAGAATCTTTACTGAATCTATTTTTAATAGAAACAAACGGTATTTTCATATGAAATTTTTACAGGGAGAGAAGTGGTTTGTAGTAAGTAGAGGTCAGTGCAGTCAAATTCTGAAACAGGAGTAACTTTAACTAATAAACTGTACTAATTGGCTCAACCAAAAATTCTAGAAAAAAATTAGTAAATATATATATGAGTCTGTTTTCAATAAAATTTTATGGAATTGGATTTCAAGTTTCGTAACTCGAGATATGAATTTTTAAGCAACCATGACGCAGAAAAACAATTTATTCCAAAAATTAATATAAGTAGTTTGAATTGTTTAAAAAGGTAAAATAAGATTAGTAACACCTCAAGCTTAACTCCGATGATGGTTTTGGGCGTAGGGGCATTACATTTATTGGTATCAGAGCAGGTTTAGTCGGTTCTCAGAACAGTTAGTGTGAGTAAAAGCCTAGCTATACATGCCATACCTGTATTTTGATAGTGTGACGACTCCTGACGATTTTTAAATATTTTATTTTATAGTAATGGATCCCGAGTGAGCTGGTGATGATGATGTAGAAAGTAATGCACCTACTCCCGCAGAAAGGGCAGTGCCATCTAAGAATAGGCCAGTAACAGTTAATTAGGGAGGAGTGACTCGAGAAGCTCTCTTCCAAGCTCTAAATGATTTGTTTGCCGAGTTCGTTTGTACGAATCCGGTAGTTAGACCTCCACCCCCTCATGATTCTCAGGCTACCCATGCAGCTCAAGCTTCCCAATCATTGGTACAATGATAAAAGAAAAGCCACCAGTTGATAGAATCAGGAAACAAGGGGCAGAAGAGTTCCGAGCAACAAAGGATGATGATGGAGAAAGAGCAAAATTTTGGTTAGAAAATACTATCAGAGTCTTTGACGAATTATCTTGTACACCCGAGGAATGTATGAAATGTGTAGTATCACTTCTTAGAGACTCAGCCTACCACTGGTGGCAAACACTTGTATCAATTGTACCAAAGGAGAGGGTCACTTGGGATTTCTTTCAGGAGGAATTTCGTAAAAAGTACATCAGTCAGAGGTTTATTGATCAGAAGAGAAAGGAATTCTGAATTGAAACAAGGTAATATAACAAAGGACCGATTATGAGCGCGAATTTGTCGAGCTTAGTAGTAAATATGCTAGAGAATATGTGTCCACAGAGGCTACCATGTGTAAAAGGTTTGAGGATGGGTTAAATGATGATATCCGACTGTCAGTGGGTGTCCTAGAAATAAAAGAGTTCGTTATTTTAGTTGAGAAAGCCTGTAAGGCAAAGCAGCTATTAAAAAGAAAAGGCAAAGTTGAGATAGAGACACAAGATACAAAGAAGAGACAGATGAGCAGGTCATTCCAAGCTACGTCCAAAAGGCCAAAGGAGTTTTCTACCAGATCTAGTTTCTCAGCCAAGTATTCTAGTCAGAATAGAGGTAGCAGATTTAAGGATTCGAAGGCTCAGACCACCTCGACTGCGAGTGTAGGTAATGTTGGACAGGGTAGATCAGGGTGTCCACGGTGTGGTAGACTTCATTATGGTCCTTGTTGGGCAGGCGAAAATGTTTGTTATAAATGCGGTGCTCCAGATCATTTTGTACGAGAATGTCCAGAGGTAGCTAATCGAGAGATAACACAGAGTGCTAGATCCGAAAATGCTCCTACTAGAGGCAGATTACCGAGGCAACCGGGAGTAGGAGCAAGTAACAGATGTACCTCAAGAGATTCAACTGTGAGACCAAATGCTAGAGCCCCTGCAATGACTTATGCTATTCGTACACGCGAAGAGGCAACCTTCCCCGATGTGATTACGGGTACATTTTCTCTACATAATATTAATGTCATTGCTTTGATTGATCCGAGTTCAACTCATTCATATGTTTGCAAGAAATTGATGCCTAGTATAAGTATGCCTATAGAATCTACAGAATTTGTGATTAAAGTATCGAATCCATTAGGCAAGCATGTATTAGTAGATAAAGTATGTAGAAATTGTCCTTTGATGATTAGAGGTTACTGCTTTCCGGCCGATCTCATGCTATTGCCATTTGATGAGTTTGATGTGATTATTGGTATGGATTGGTTGACTACACATGATGTGATAGTGAATTGTGGGAAGAAATTCATTGAGTTGAAGTGTGAAAATGGTGAAATTATTCAGGTTAATTCAGAAGAGTCAGATAGTTCATTTTCCATAATTCCTGTTATGTCTGCTCAAAAATGTTTGAGAAAAGGGTATGAAGCTTATCTTGCTTTTGTGTTGAACACTAAAGATTCAGAATTGAAAATTGAATCAATTACTGTGGTATGTGAGTTTCCGATGTGTTTCCTAAGAACTACCAGTTTGCCTCTGTTAGAGAAGTTGAGTTTGGTATTGAGTTGATTCCAGTGTACACGCCCATTTCTATTGATCCTTATAGAATGGCTCCGTTGGAATTGAAAGAATTGAAAGCTCGATTGTTGTAGGAATTAATGTATAAAGGCTTTGTAAGACCCAGTAGTTCACCATGGGGTGCACCATTGTGCTATTTGTGAAAAGAAAGACGGATCGATGAGATTGTGCATAGATTATCGACAACTTAACAAGACAACGATAAAGAACAAGTATCCATTGCCTAGAATTGATGATCTGCTTTGATCAATTGAAGGGATCTCATGTGTTTTCCAAGATAGATTTGAGATCCGGATACTATCGATTCTGCGAGTTAAAGAGTCGATGTCCCAAGACCGCTTTCGGACTAGGTATGGTCATTATGAGTTCCTTGTGATGCCATTTGGCTTGACTAATGCTCCTGCCATTTTCATGGACTTAATGAACCGAATTTTCAGATCGTACCTGGATAAGTTTGTAGTTGTCTTCATTGATGATATTTTGATTTATTCTCATGATGAGACTGAGCATGCAGAGCATTTGAGAACAGTTTTACAGATTCTGAGAGATAATCAGTTGTATGCCAAGTTCAAAGAAAAGTGAGTTCTGTTACGAGAAGTTGGTTTTCTTGGACATATTGTCTCAGTGAAGGTATTAAGGTTGATTCGAGCAAGATTTCAGCTATTGTTGATTGGAAGCCTCCTAGAAATGTATCAGAAGTTAGAAGTTTTCTTGGTCTTGCCGGATATAATAGACGATTTGTAGAGGGATTTTCTATGATAGCTACCCCGCTGACAAGATTGCTGCGAAAGGATGTCAAGTTTGAATGGACTGAGCAGTGTCAACAGAGTTTTGATAAGTTAAAATCATTGTTGACTAAAGCTCCTATTTTAGTACAACCAGAACCAGGTAAGGAGTTTGTGATTTACAGTAATGCGTCCATGGATGGACTTGGTTGTGTACTTATGCAGGAAGGGAAGGTAATTGCTTATGCCTCTAGACAGCTAAAGCCACATGAGAAGAACTATCCGACACATGATTTAGAGCTAGCTGCCATTGTTTTTACGCTAAAAATTTGGAGAAATCATTTGTACGGTGAGAAGTGCCACATATTTACTGATAAAAAAGTTTGACATATTTGATGACTCAAAAAGATTTGAATTTGAGGCAAATAAGATGGTTAGAGTTGATTAAAGATTATGAGCTAGTGATCGATTATCACCCAGGTAAGGCAAACGTTGTTGCTGATGCTTTGAGTAGGAAATCTTTGTTTGCATTAAGAGCTTTGAACACTAGTCTAGCTGTAACGCCCCCACGCCCAAAACCATCATTGGAGTTAAGCTTGAGGTGTTACTAATCTTATTTTACCTTTTTAAACAATTCTAACTACTTATATTAATTTTCAGAATAAACTGTTTTTCTGCGTCATGGTTGCTTAAAAATTCATATCTCGAGTTCCAAAACTCAAAATAAAATTCTGTAAATTTTCCCCAAAAATATACTCATATATCTATTTACTAATTTTTTTTCTAGAATTTTTGGCTGGTCCAATTAGTACAGTTTATTAGTTAAAATCTCCCCTATTTCAGGGTTCGACTGCTCTGACCTCTGTGTATTACAAATCAGATATCCCTCCATAAAGAATTTCAATGACTATGAAGTTTGTTTCTATTAAAACTAGACTCAATAAGAAATCTGTACATATAAAGTATGACTTCTAATTATTTTTATAAAATTTATGGTGAATTTCTAAAGTTGAAACAGGGGATCCAGAAATTGCTCTAGCTCTATTTCACTAAAACTCAGATATCTTATAAAATACAAAACCTTTACCTGCTTTGCTTATTCCATATGAAAATAGACACAATGAGATTTAATTTCATATATTAATCACTATCAAACCATGTCTCTACAAATTTTTGTGATTTTTCAAAATCACGTTATTTCTGATACTTGAATCTGTTTTTAAGTTACTTTCACATTTTTCATAATTTTCATGTGATAGTTACTACTTAATCATACATACTATTAAACATGTATATTATCAGCCATTCTATTAGCTAATAAATAGAAAATATTTACACATCATTCATTGATCATATCATATCAAAAGAAACCAAGTTCCTACACATGCCATACACAAAACGAAACGTCTAACTATACCAATGTAATTTCTTCGATAGTGTGATCGGGTCTCCGACGTTTCCTTCGATCCCCGAGTGGCTTGATAAAAACTATAAGAAAAATAAAATAAGAGAGTAAGCACTAGGCTTAGTCAGCTTACAATATTCAACATAATGAATAAATATACATCAAGTCACCTAGCCTCATAAACTTTCTTTACTTCTCATTTTCTACCTTCTTCTTTACTCACTTACCTTCTTTCTTACCTGACCTTTTACTATTCATAAATACAATCTACCTTCCCTTTTTGCTGATAATTCACTATGATTTAACATATACAATGACCCGATGAACCACTCGGAATACTAAGGATACTAGGGTCGTTCTGTCTATCAATGTCTCACCAATGCCATGTCTTCGACATGGACTTACATGAATTATTCCTATCTCCAATGCCATATTTATATATATAATATGGGCTTACATGGCTCATTCCTGTCTCCAAAGCCATATATCTGATATGGACTTACATGGCTCATTTCTATCCTGTCCTGTCAACCCCAATATCCTAATATTCTAAGGTTCAAACAGGGCTTCCTAATGCTTTTTCTCTGCTGCTACTTAGCCTTTAATTCGACTTTAAATATTCTAAAAAAATAAGTATATAAATGCTGAAATTAACAATAATAATGTAAAATATAAGAATATTGCATTTATTTACTGTAAACTTACCTCGATACAAAATGTGACTAACTTTACAATTTAGTCCTTTACTTTTTCTTTTCCCCGATCTACTCCTGAATTTCGTTCTTCTTGATCTATAATAGAAAATTTAAATTTTTTAATATTCACATTTATCAAAACAGTCCTTTACTCAAACTTTGGAAAATTACATTTTTACCCCTAAACTTTTGCATATTTACACTTTTACCCCAAATCTCGTAAATTAAATTTCAACCTATTTTCTTATGTTTTATGACATGCTGATCATTTTCCCTTCTATGGTAGCATCAAATTCATACTCTAACATGCACTTATGACTATTAGGTATTTTACCGATTAAGCTCTTTTACTCGTTTTTACCTAAAACCGAGTAGCACAAGTTGTCTAACATAATCTAAGACCTCATATTCTATCATAAAACATCAAAATAAACACTTTTCACCTAGGGGTATTTTTCAAAATATGAACCCTAACTTAAATTATTGCTAGCATAAGCTTTATCGAGCTACCAGGATCTCAAAAACGTAAAAATCATTAAAAACGGGGCTTGGAATCACTTACTATGAAGCTTGAAAGTTGAAGAAACCCTAGCTATGGAGAGATGGAGCATTCGGCAGCAACTATGAAGATGATAACTAATTTTTGTGTTATTTTCCCTTTTAATTTCATTTAATATCCAAATGACCAAAATACCCCTTCTTACTAAACTTTTAAAAATTCCTTCCATGTCCTAATTTTTTCCATGAACTTAAAATTGGTCAAATTGCTATTTAAGACCTCTTAATTAATATTTCAAAGCAATTTCATACTAGAAACTTCTAGAATGCAAGTTTTGCAACTTATTCGATTTAGTCCCTAACTTTAAATTAAGCATTTTATGCATAGAATTTCATCACGAAATTTTCGCACAATCATGTAATCATATCATGAACCTCAAAATAATAATAAAATAAATTTTCTACCTCGAATTTGTGGTTTCGTAACCACTGTTCCGTTTAGGCCCTATTTTGGGATGTTACACTAGCCTTATCAGATGATGGTTTTATCTTAGCTGAGTTGAGAGCCAAACCGATGTTTCTTGAAGAAATTTGTGAAGCTTAGAAAAATGATAGTGAGTTGTTAGCCAAAAGAGATCGGTGTGAGTCGGATATAGAGTCAGATTTTTAGATCAGTTCTGACGGTTGTTTGATGTTCAGAGACAGGGTATGCGTACCGAAGAATGATGAGTTTATTCGAAAGATCTTACAGGAAGCACATAGTAGTTCTTTGTCTATTCATCCAGGTAGTACAAAGATGTATAATGATTTGAAGAAAATGTATTGGTGGGTAGGAATGAAAAGGGACATTTCAGAGTTTGTTTCTAGATGCTTGATCTGTCAGCGGGTAAAGGCCGAACATCAGGTACTTTCAGGTTTATTGCAGCCCGTGCTAGTCCCTGAGTGGAAATGGGATCGAATTACTATGGATTTTGTGACAGGATTGCCATTTACACCGAGAAAAAAAGATGCGATATGGGTTGTGATTGATAAATTAACGGTCGGCTCATTTTATCCCGGTTCAGTATGGATTATTCACTTGATAAGTTGGCCGAGTTGTATATTTCGAGATAGTCGACTACACGGTACCATTATCGATCATTTCGACAGAGATCCAAGATTTACTTCACGGTTTTGGAAGAAATTACGAAGGCTTTGGGCACAAAGTTGAGTTTTAGTACTGACTTTCCATCCTCAAACCGACGGTCGATCGAGAGAGTTATTCAGTACTTGAAGATATGCTTAGATGTCAGTGTAATCGGAATTTTAAGGCGCTTGGGAAAAATATTTACCATTAGTAGAGTTTGCCTATAATAATAGTTATCAGTCGAGTTTGAAGATGGCACCTTATGAAGCTTTGTATGGACGTAAATGTCGCACACCTTTGTATTGGACAGAGCTTAAGGAAGATCAGATTTACGGGGTTGATCTAGTTAAGGAAACAAAAGAGAAAGTAAAAATCATCAGAGATTGCTTGAAAGCAGCCTCAGACAGACAAAAGTCGTATGCAGATTTGAAGAGAAAAGAGATTGAATATCAAGTTGGTGACAAATTTTTTTTTGAAAGTATCCCCGTGGAAGAAAATTCTTAGATTTGGCAAGAAAGGCAAACTAAGTCCACGTTTTATTGGACCGTTTGAAGTGATTGAGAGGGTTGGACCATTAGCATATCGGTTAGCTTTGCTGATTGAGTTAGAGAAGGTTCATAATGTATTTCATGTGTCTATGCTACGTCGTTATCGTTCAGATCCGTCACATGTGATTTCTCAGAGAGAGGTTGAGATTCAGCCAGACATGACTTATGGTGAAGAACCAGTAAAGATTCTAGCTCGAGAGGTAAAGCAATTAAGGAACAAAAGTATTGCACTTGTGAAAGTACTATGGAATAGACATGGGGTAGACGAGGCTACATGGGAACCCAAGAGGCTATGCGAAAAACAAAGACCCAAATCTCTTCACAAGTAAGATTTTCTGGGACGAAAATCCCTAAAGGGGGGAGAAATGTAACATCCCGAAATAGGGCCTAAACGAAATAGTGGTTACGAAACCACAAATCCGAGGTAGAAAAATTTATTTTATTATTATTTTGAGGTTCATGATATGATTACATGATTGTGCGAAAATTTCGTGATGAAATTCTATGCATAAAGTGCTTAAGTTGAGGTTAGGGATTAAATCGAATAATTTGCAAACTTGCATTCTAGAAGTTTTTAGTATGAAATTGTTTTGGAATATTAATGAGGAGGTCTTAAATAGAAATTTAACCAATTTTAAGTTCATGGACAAAAATTAGGACATGGAAGGAATTTTTGAAAGTTTAGTAAGGAGGGGCATTTTGGTCATTTGTATATTAAATGAAATAAAATGGGAAAAATAACACAAAATGGTCATCTTTCTCATATGGTTGCTGCCGAATTTTGCTCTCTCCATAGCTAGGGTTTCTTCAATTTTCAAGCTCCATAGTAAGTGAGTCCAAGCCCCGCTTTTAATGTTCTTTACGCTTTGAGTCCCGGTAGCTTGATAAAGCTTATGCTAGCAATAATTTAAGTTAGGGTTCATATTTGGAAAAATACCCATAGGTGAAAAGTTTTTATTTTGATGTTTTATGATAGAATATGAGGTCTTAGATTATGTTAGACAACTTGTGCTACTCGGTTTTAGGTAAAAACAAGTAAAATGGCTTAATCGGTAAAATACCTAATTGTCATAAGTGCATGTTAAAGTATGAATTTGATGCTGCCATAGAAGGGAAAAATGATCAGCATGTCATAAAACATAAGAAAATAGGTTGAAATTTAATTTATGAGATTTGGGGTAAAAGTGTAAATATGCAAAAGTTTAGGGATAAAAATGTAAATTTTCCAAAGTTTGAGTAAAGGACTATTTTGATAAATGCGAATATTAAATAAGTTAAATTTGCTATTATAGATCAAGAAGAATGAAATTCAAGAGTAGATCGGGGAAAAGAAAAAGTAAAGGACTAAATTGTAAAGTTTAGTCACATTTTGTATCGAGGTAAGTTTACAGTAAATAAATGCAATATTATTATATTTTACATTATTATTGTTAATTTCCAGCATTTATATACTTATTTTTTTGAGAATATTTAAAGTCGAATTAAATGCGAAGTAGCAGAGAAAAAGCATTAGGAAGCCCCGTTTGAACCTTAGGAATATTAGGATATTGGGGTTGACAGGACAGGATAGATATGAGCCATGTAAGTCCATATCAGATATATGGCTTTGGAGACAAGAATGAGCCATGTGAGCCCATATTATATATAAATATGGCATTGGAGATAGGAATAATTCATGTAAGTCCATGTCCAAGACATGGCGTTGGCAAGATATTGATAGACAGGAACGACCCTAGTATCCTTAGTATTCCGAGTGGTTCATCGGGTCATTGTATATGTTAAATCATAGTGAATTATCAGCAAAAAGGGAAGGTAGATTATATTTATGAATAGTGAAAGGTCAGGTAAGAAAGAAGGTAAGTGAGTAAAGAAGAAGGTAGAAAATGAGAAGTAAAGAAAGTTTATGAGGCTAGGTGACTTGATGTATATTTATTCATTATGTTGAATGTTGTAATTTATTTGCTTGTAAGCTTACTAAGCCTAATGCTTACTCTCTTATTTTATTTTTCTTATAGTTTTTATCAAGCCACTCGGGGATCGAAGGAAACGTCGGAGACCACACTATCGAAGAAATTACATTGGTATAGTTAGACGTTTCGTTTTGTGTATGGCATGTATAGGAACTTGGTTTCTTTTGATATGATATGATCAATGAATGATGTGTAAATATTTGCTAGTCATTAGCTAATAGAATGGCTGATGATATACATGTTTAATAGTATGTATGATTAAGTAGTAACTATCATATAAAAATTATGAAAAATGTGAAAGTAACTTAAAAACGGATTCAAGTATCAGAAATAACGTGATTTTAAAAAATCACAAAAATTTTTAGAGACATGGTTTGATAGTGAATAATATATGAAATTAAAGCTTATTGTGTCTATTTTCATATGGAATAAGTAAAGTAGGTAAAGGTTTTGTATTTTACAAGATATCTGAGTTTTAGTGAAATAGGGCCAGAGCGATTTCTGGATCCCCTGTTTCAACTTTAGAAATTCACCATAAATTTTATAAAAATAATTAGGTGGTGTACTTTATATGGTTAGAATTATTATTGAATCTAGTTTTAATATTGTCATTTGAAATTTTTACAGGGAGAGAAGTGGTTTGAAGTAAGTAGAGGTTAGTGCAGTCCAATTCTGAAACAGGAGTAACTTTAACTAATAAACTGTACTAATTGGCTTAACCAAAAATTCTAGAAAAAAATTAGTAAATAGATATATGTGTCTATTTTCAGGAAAAATTTACGGAATTGGATTTCGAGTTTCGTAACTCGAGATATGAATTTTTAAGCAACCATGAAGCAGAAAAATAGTTTATTCCGAAAATTAATATAAGTAGTTAGAATTGTTTAAAAAGGTAAAATAAGATTAGTAACACCTCAAGCTTAACTCCGATGACGGTTTTGGGCGTGGGGGCGTTACAAACATTGAAAAAAAAGTGGCAGTACAACAGGATTTTGGCCAAAAGATATTCGGCTTTAGAGAAAGCAACTAGGAGCAAGAAAGAAAAGAGTTTGATGTGAAGGGAAGAGATGAAATCGACACAAAATAAAATAGAAGAACAAGGGATTTTGGCTTTTAGATCTTTGGAGAGAAAAGTGTTTTCGTTAACATAGAGAGAGGAAGAATTCGGTATTAGCCTAGAATCCCCAAAATCAGCACCTATATATACTATAGCCGAATTTACCTATCCCCAAATTCCCAATTCGGCTCCACCTCTCTACACCCCTCATCTCTTAATTTTTCTTCCTGATAACTCCTTAATCCCTTCCTTAAATTTCTCCTCTGATCACTCCTTTCAGAGTTCACATCCAACGCCACTACTGGCCATTTATTGAGCAAAAATAAATCATTCTTTTGAGCAAGGAGGGATTCGAACCCCAAACCTCCTTGCCATGCATGTGACGCCATCTCTAGGCTCCACATGTGACGCTACTTGCCACTACAACACAAGGCTCCTTGTGTCCAATTCCTCCTTCATTTGTTTAAAAACCAACCTACTTGCCATCAAGGTTCTTTTAATTATTCAACTATAATCTCCTTCACCCAAAGTTCGAACTCAAAACTTAACCAAGGCCTATTATCACATAAATAACACTTGACTAGGGATATTAAGCACAGCTTTTATCAAAACCAAAAAAAAAAAGAAAGTTCGGGATTTTTGGGGCGTTACATTAAGTTTTCTTCTTTGTCCTCATTTCATTCTTTATTTTCTTCTTCTCTATCTTCTTGTATAGATGCTTCTGTTGAGTTGTTCCCCTGTTCTAATGCATTTTATGAGCTCAGTTCTCTTCCATCTTTCACTTCTAAATCCACTGAATTTGAACCAGTTGAAGACCTTGTTGTTACTTTTGTTATTCATCGGTCTAATTGGGTAAGAGAACCACCTTCTCACTTAAAATATTATCATTGTTTTGCTACCATTGTCACCCTCGATGAGTCCCAATCCAATCATAAGGTTAGTACTAATCCTTCTTGGTTGCAAGTAATGTTTGTCAAACTTCAGGCACTAGAGAAAGCTCATACTTGAGATTTAGTTGATCTTCCTCCTGGCAAGATACCAATTGGTTGTAAATTGGTGTACAAAATCAAGACCTGTTTTGATGGACCTGTTGAGTGCTATTGTAATGCCCCCTTATCCGAGACCATCGCCGGAGTCCAGTATGAGACATTACTAAACTTATTTTAGCATTTAAACAAGTTCAAATAAGTCTCATAGTAAACTGTCCATCTGCATTACAGTCGCTAAAAAAATCATATCTCGAGTTACAAAATTCGAAATCCAATTTTTTAAATTTTCCTTGAAACTAGACTCATATATATACTTACTAATTTTTTTCTAGAATTTTTGGCTGGGCCAATTAGTACAGTTTATTAGTTAAAATCTCCCCTATTTCAGAGTTCAGCTACTCTAACCCCTGTGCACTACGAATCAAATTTATTCCTGTAAAGAAATCCAATGACTATACCGTTTGTTTCACTTAAAAATAGACTCAATAAGAAATCCATAAATATAAATTTTGAGTCCTAATTATTTTTACACAATTTATGGTGAATTTGTAAAGTCAGAACAGGGGATTCAGAAATCGCTCTGACCTTGTTTTACCAAAACATAAATATCTCATAAAATACAACTCTTTTACTTATTTTGTTTCTTCCACATGAAAATAGATTCATTAATATTAAATTCCATATTTTATTCAATATCAAATTCTATCTATACTATTTTTAGTGATTTTTCAAACTCACATCACTGCTGCTGACTGATTTTCTTTTATGGCCAATTTTACCTTTCCAAGGATTTTCATGGTTTAATTAAGACATAAAGCATACATGTTATCATATATAAACTTGATTAGCCATTCTAATAGCTAATAATTATAAAACATTTGCAATCCATCCATGGCCATATCTTAAGATTATACACACAAAATGATTGGAATGCTATACATGCCATATTTCCAAAAATTACAAGTCATTATATCGCAATTGTCCAGTGATAGTGTGAGCGTGCCTCCGACCGTCTCGATCTCCAAATTGACTTGTCAAAACTACAAAGAATGAAAAGAAAGGAGTAAGCATAGATGCTTAGTAAGTCCTTATGCAAATAACAAATAACTTAACAAAGCAACTATACCAACCAACATTAGCATAATATCACCAAAACATATATCACATTTCTATTCATCATTCATCATCTTATCATATTATTCTTGTCGTATCAAGTCTCAACCCGAGAGTTAAGTACATACCTGTCCAAAGTTCCCATTCCACAGCACTTACCAATACGTCACTTGCATCTTGAGTATTCTTTCATTTTACTAGAATTTTACCCGTTGAACACATCGGAATATAATTCGGATACATGGAAAGTTTGCACATAAGTGCCATATATGTAGCCAAGCTACCATGTAACCCACCCATAAGCGAACTCGGACTCAACTCAATGAGCTCGGGCGTTCGCATCCATAAGTGAACTCGGACTCAACTCAACGAGCTCGGATGCCTAGTTACATCTCATGAACTGGGACTCAACTCAACGAGTTCGAACATTTGCATCCATAAGTGAACTTGGACTCGACTCAACGAGCTTGGATGCCCAAGTATCCTAATTTATTCCTAAGGTTCAACGGCACTTTCCTCGTTCGTACTCCTTTACCATTCTCCTTGGAATACTAGTGACGATACTTCGGTAGTCTTTCACATTTTTCACATAATTCATAAAATTTTTGCATGTTGTCCAACAATTACCACAAAGCATAGAATCGTATAATAACAATCATAATATCGTATAAATAGCATTAAATGATTTAAAATAACGGTTATATTACAATATTTTCATATGAACTTACCTCAGTACAATATGTTAGAAATCAAGCCTATTCCTCGGAAACTTTATTTTTCCCTCGATCACGACTTGAATCTCGTTTCTCCTGATTATGGAGCTTGGAAGCTTGAAAAAAACCCTAGCTATGGAGAACCCTTGAAATTTCGTCCTAATGAAGAAGATGGACATATTTTGCCATCTTTTTCCTTTTTTTAATCTTTTAATTACCAAATGACTAAAATACCCTTCATTACTAAACTTTCAAAATTTCCATCCATGTCCAATTTTTGTCCAAAACTTAGAAATTGGTCAAATTGCTATTTAAGACCTCCTAATTAATATTCCAAAGCAATTTCATACTAAAAACTTCTAGAATGCAAGTTTTGTAACTTATTCAATTTAGTCCCTAATTTCAAATTAATCACTTTATGTATAGAATTTCTTCACGAAATTTTCACACAAGCATGCAATCATATCATAGAACTCAAAATAATTATAAAATAATTATTTCTATCTCAGATTTGTGGTCCCGAAACCACTATTCTGATTAGGCCCTAATTCGAGATATCACAACTCTCCCCCTCTTTAAGGATTTTCGTCCTCGAAAATCTTACCAGTAAACAGGTGTAGGTATTGATTCCTCATAGTTTCCTCAGGCTCCCATGTAGCCTCTTCTACGCCGTGCTTTTGCCACAATACTTTCACGAGAGCGATACTTTTGTTTCTTAGTTGTTTGACCTCCCGAGCTAAAATTTTAACCGGGTCTTCATTGTAAGTCATATCCAGTTGCAACTCGATTTCCGTTGGTGAAATCACATGTGAAGGATCTGAACGATACCGACGTAACATAGATACATGGAACACATCATGAATCTTCTCTAGTTCCGGTGGTAGTGCTAACCGATATGCTACCGGTCCAATTCTTTCAATTATCTCATATGATCCAATGAAACGTGGATTCAATTTACATTTTCGACTGAATCTGAGAACCTTCTTCCACGAAGACACTTTTAAAAACACTTTATTGCCAATTTGGAACTCAATCTCTTTTCGTTTCAAATCCGCGTAGGATTTCTGTTTGTCCGAAGCAGCTTTCAAACAATCATGAATCACTTTAACTTTTTTTTCGGTTTCCTTAATTAGATCAACTCCGTAGATTTGATTTTCTTTAAGTTCGGTCTAATATAGTGGCGTACGACACTTACGATCGTACAATGCTTCATAAGGTTCCATTTTCAAACTCGTCTGATAACTGTTATTGTAAGCAAATTCCACCAAAGGTAAGTACCTTTCCCAACTACCTTGAAATTCTAATATACAACATTTGAGCATGTCTTCAAGAATCTGAATTACTCTCTCTGATTGTCCATCAGTCTGTGGATGGAAAGCAGTGCTGAAATTTAACTTCGTACCTAATATCTCTTGCAAATTTTGCCAAAATCGCTAGGTAAACCTCGGATCTCTATCTGAAATAATCGACAAAGGTACTCCGTGAAGTCTAACAATCTCATTGACATAAAATTCAGCCAATTTATCAAAAGAATAATCAGTGCGTACCAGAATAAAATGGGCTGATTTAGTCAATCTGTCGACTATTACCCAGATGGCATCTTTCTTTTTTGGTGTTAATGGCAATCTGACACAAAGTCCATGGTAATTCGATCCCACTTCCATTCGGGAATCATGATAGGCTGAAGTAAATCCGAAGGCACCTGATGTTCAGCTTTTACTTGCTGACAAATCATACATTTCGATACAAACTCGAAAATATCTCTTTTCATTCCTTTTCACCAATACATTTTCTTTAAATCATTGTACATTTTTGTACTGCCTGGATGCATTGAAAAACAACCACTGTGTGCTTCGTGCAAGATCTTCCAAATCAACTTATCATTCTTCGGTACACAAATCCTATCTTTAAACATCAAGCAACCATCAGAACTGATTCTGAAATCTGATCCTGTATCATCCTCACATTGCTTTCTCTTGGCTTGCAAATCTTGATCATTTTTCTGAGTTTCACAAATCTCTTGTAAAAACATCAGTCTTGTTCTCAACTCTGTTAGAATCGAACCATCATCAGATACTATCAACTGAGTATTCATAGCTCTCAAAGTAAATAACGACTTTCTACTCAAGGCATCGGCAACCACATTAGCTTTCCCCGGATGATAGTCAATCACAAGCTCGTAATCTTTCAATAATTCTAACCATCTCTGCTGTCTCAAATTCAAATCTTTTTGTGACATCAAGTACTTGAGACTTTTGTGGTCGGTATATACTCGGTACTTTTCACCATACAGATAATGTCGCCAAATCTTCAAAGCAAACACTATAGCAGCCAGTTCCAAATCATGAGTCGGATAATTCCTTTCATGAGGTTTTAACTGCCTTGAAGCATAAGCCACAACCTTTCCCTCTTGCATAAGTACATATCCCAAGCCGTTTAAAGAGGCATCACTATACACCACAAATTCTTTACCTGACTCAGGTTGTACCAACACTGGTGCTTCAGTCAGTAACTTTTTCAATTTCTCAAAACTCTGTTGGCATTCTTTCGTCCACTCGAATTTAACATCCTTTTGGAGCAGTCTAGTCATAGGAGTAGCAATCATAGAAAATCCATTCACAAACCGTCGATAATAACCAGCTAGACCTAAGAAACTTCTAACCTTAATCAGATTCTTCGGTGGTTTCCAATCAACAATAGCCGAAATTTTACTAGGATCAACCCGTATACCATCACTCGAAACAATATGACCCAAGAATCTGACTTCTCGAAGCCAAAACTCACTTTTACTAAACTTGGCATACAACTGTTTATCTCGCAAAGTTTGCAAAACTATTCTCAAGCGCTCAGCATGCTCTGTCTCATCCTTCGAATAGATCAAGATATCATCAATAAATACCACAACAAACTTGTCCAAGTATGGCCTAAATATGTGGTTCATTAAATCCATAAACACAGCAAGAGTATTCGTCAAACCAAATGGCATAACTAAAAATTCATAATGGCCGTGCATTGTTCTAAAAGCAGTTTTAGGCACATCTGATTCTTTCACCCGCAACTGGTAGTACCTAGACCTCAAATCGATCTTTGAAAACCATGTCGCTCCTTTCAACTAATCGAACAAGTCGTAAATTCTTGGCAACAGATACTTGTTCTTGACTGTCACCTTATTCAACTATCGATAGTCTACACACAATCTCATTGAACCATCATTCTTCTTCACAAATAATACGAGAGCACCCCAAGGTGAAAAACTCGGTCTCACAAAACCTTTGTCAGTTAATTCTTGCAACTGTGACTTCAATTGTTTCAACTCTGTTGGTGCCATTCTATACGGAGCAATTGAGATCGGTGTTGTTCCTGGTATCAACTTAATACCAAATTCTACTTCTCTGACAGGAGGCAAACCCGACAACTCTTCTGGAAATACATCCGCGAATTCACACACAATCGGCACTGATTCCATTTTTTTCTCAGATTCTTTTGTATTCAACACATACGCTAAATAAGCTTCATAACTCTTTTTCAAATATCTCTGAGCTGACATGTGACAGCCCTAATTTGACCCTAGTCGGCAAGTGGTTTCGGGACCACAAAATCGAGTCATAAAAATAATTAACCGTTATATTCTATGCTTATTGTATGTGTATATGCATGTGTGAAAATTTCATGCTTTAATTTTGTCATTTGTATGTGAAATTTATTAAATAGGACTCATGTGAGACAATTGTGAAATGTGATGGGTAAATTTGAAAGTGGTCTATTAATGCATGTTATAAAAGGTTGGATTTGCATGTCAAATATCCCTTTTTGTTATTAGTGGCCGGCCATGATGATGCTTTATACAAAAATATATATTAATTATCACTTAAAATGACTTTATATTTTATATTATTAATGAATAAACAAAAGGAAAAAAAATGGGTGATGAAAACAAAGCTTTATCTTTGTTTTTCTCTTCTTCTTGGCCGATTAGAAAGAAAGAATTGGGGGAAGACTTTCGGTCATTTTGAAGCATAAGCAAGGTTAGTGAATTGTGTTAGATTTTTGAAATTTTAGCTTGTTTTAGGTTAATCATCTTGATTCTTACTTAGCCCATGCCAAAACTTTGAATTTTGATGGATGAATTTGCACATTTGGTTATGGTTAATAAGGAAATAAGTTTATTATAGCCTTTAAGTTTTGAAGAAGAATTTGTTGATGAAAGAAGTTAATTTTGTTAAAAGTATGAATTGTTATTGATCATATGTGTAATAGTCGAACATGTAGTTGCTTAATGTCTTGAACAAATGTAGTTTAAGTGTTTTGAATTGAGTAAATTATATGTTTGATCATCTAAGGGTTCGGCATTGTGCATTATTTTGAGAGTTTGATTTTTGTTTATAATAAGATTTTTATGACTTGTGTTTAATGGCATTCGGCCAAGGTCTACAGGTGTTTGCTAATTCGGTTTAAGTGTATAGGTGTTAAATACTTTGTAATTGAAATTTTGATGAATAAGTAGAATTAATTAAGATGATGATGGATAATTTTTTTTCTCTAGCTTAATTATGTTTAAGCATTCGGCAATACTTATAATAATGGATATGAGAGTGTGACAGATTAGAAGTTACTTTAAGTGAATTATGACCTTAATATGAGCAAGATAGATTCAGCTATATAGGTGATTGAGTGATTCGGTCATTGTTTGGCATAGGTGATACTAATACGAAATTGCTACATTGGTCATGAAATGGAATTTTAAATGGAGGCAAAATTTGTTTAGTTAGGGCCGAATGGGGTTTACATGATATCAAGGCATGCACTATATATATATGTATATTTATGCCTTATGTATACACCTTATATATATAGAGACATTTGAATATATATATATAAATATAGTTAAATTCATGTATAAGGTAGCATAATAAGTTATGTAAATTTTTGCTGTGCATGCGAATTAGATAGGAAATAAATAAGTATGAAATTGAGTCATGGCATATTTTATAAAATATAAATATGTATTGGAGTGATGTATGATTGTTATATGTGACTACTAAGAAGTATAG
Source organism: Gossypium longicalyx (assembly GCA_025698465.1). NCBI lineage: Eukaryota > Viridiplantae > Streptophyta > Magnoliopsida > Malvales > Malvaceae > Gossypium > Gossypium longicalyx. The sequence goes on from CM046999.1 coordinate 25,659,364, forward strand.
TTGAATAAGTAATTAAATAAATTCATTTTGTTTAAAATTAAGCTCAAGAACAGAGAGGAGCTAGATCAGATAAGGAAAAGGGGAAAGCAATCGAATAGCCTATCCGCAACTATTCAAAAATATCCGAGGTAAGTTTTGAGTAGTCTCCTTTATAATATAATCGATGATGCCTCTATATAAGTATATTAGGAGAATTGCGACCTTTTGGTTTTTACTTGAATTAGGTTGTGGAATAAATAATTCGTGTATATGATTTATAGTCTAATGGTCACTTTGGGTTTAAGCTTGAATGGTGAAATGAATATGTGATATTAGGTATGACTCTTGAGCCGAATTGTATATGATGATGTACATATTGAGTTTATATCTGAATGTATTAAATGGCTACTAAAGTGATAAGTTAAATGAGATGTGTTCAAATATGACTAAGTATGCATGATATTTGGAAATATATCCAGACTTGAGGTCCGTAGGCTACGTGCTGGAAAAAAAACATTTCCGGACTTGAGGTCCGCAGGCTACGTGCTGGAAAAACATATCCGGACTTGAGATCCGCAGGCTTTGTGCTAGAAATTGGACTCGGGTTTTAAAACCTAGTGGGCTTAATGCCGGTGATTTGAGTAAGATTGTGAATTCGAATATTCGAGGAAACCACTATTGATTATGTATGATACATTAAGATGGCCAGGTACGTATTACGTACTCATATGTAAATTGATTTTTAAAGCAAACTATTATTATCAAAGAATGATATATATAGATATATATCAATATATATATATATATGTGTGTGGATGATTACCGTATCTACGAATAAGAGAATGGCCTATTCGGTTGATGTCTATTATTATATGGAAGTATATGTCTAAATTTAATTGTATGAGCTAAATAGTATAGTAAAATATGTGCTAAAAGTCTTTTGAGTTTTCATATATGTATTTGGCCAATAAGTCTTATAACTAGTGTGCTTGTGTATAATCGGCCAAATGATTTACAAATTGAATATGAACTTTGTGTTACTTATTGCTTGATTTTAATGACAAGCTTTAATTGTTTGAAATGCTTAAAACTTACTAAGCATAGTAATGCTTACTTTGTTACCTTAATTCTCTGTTTTGTAGATTTTGTTCGACGTGACTACGGTCTCGGGGATCTCAAAGTCGAAGTCGTCCACACTATCTAAGCTTTTTGGTACTCTAGTAATTAAATTTCGATAATGGCATGTATAGGCTTGACTTTTTGTTATTAAATAATTATCTTTTTGGTGATGTATATATGTGTAGCCATGCGAATATGGCTTGATAAGTTACTAATTGCATTCCAAATGGTTAATGTGAATGTGTGGTTGAGATTTGATTAATGTTTTCAATGTCTGATGTGAATTGAACTTAAGAATGAATCACTATACTTAATTATCTTGATATGACTCTTTTGTATATGGTAATACTCTTTAACCCTCCGGCGACGGGTACGGGTTAGGGGTGTTATATTTTATTGGTATCAGAGCTATGGTTTAGTCGATTCTAGGACTAACGTAGCGCGTATGAGTCTAGCTTTACATGCCATATAGTGTTAAACGATAGTGTGACGATTTTTTACGGTTAAAAATGTGTTTTCGTATAGTATTGGATTCCGATCCCAATCGAGCGGTAGCTGATGATGTTGAGAGTGTAGCGCCTACTCCCGTGCATGGGACAGCGCCGATGGACTCTCAACCTATTGCAAGCAATCATAACGACGAGGCTAGACAGGCTTTTTATAGTGTGATGAATGATTGGTTCAACCAATACATTCGAACTAATACAGCTGTTCCACAACCCCCACTCCCGAAGAATACGCCCCCTGTACCTACAATACCTCCTGTAATTGATCCGACATGGTTAAATAAGCCTCCAGTTGACAGAATCAGAAAGCATGGGGCTACTGAATTTAAAGGTACAGATAGTAATGATGCCGAGCAAGCTAAATTTTGGTTGGACAACACTATTCGTGTACTTGATGAACTATCTTGCACACCCAATGAATGCCTAAAATGTGCTATATCCTTGCTACGTGATTCTGCTTACTATTGGTGGAACACATTGGTTTCTGTTATACCCAGAGAACAGGTGACGTGGGAGTTCTTCCAAACTGAATTCCAAAAAAATTATATCAGTCAGAGGTTCATTGATCAGAAACGAAAAGAATTTCTTGAGCTTAAACAGGGTTCCATGTCAGTTACTGATTATGAATGGAAGTTTGTCAGACTTAGTAGATATGCTCGGGAATGTGTATCATCTAAGGCTATTATGTGTAAATGTTTTGAAGACGGGTTGAATGAAGATATAAAAATGTTTGCTGGCATTCCTGAAATACGAGAGTTCGTAGTACTTGTTGAGCGAGCTTGCAAAGCCGAAGAACTTAGTAAAGAGAAAAGAAAAGCTAATGTCAAAGCTGGAGAATTTCGTAAAAGATCTTCAGGAAAGTCTTTTCAGCAATCATCGAAGAAATTTCGAGATGATTCAGGCCGATCAAAGAACACTTTGGGTTTTTTCAGACGAGACCCCGGTCGACCCCCTGTGAGTACACGAGCCACTTCAGTTGCCAGTGTTGGAAATGATCGTCGGGACAGGACAGAGTGCAAGTATTGTGGTAAATGGCATTCGGGGAGTTGTAGATTTCATGACCACTCCTGTTATAAATACGGATCAGCCGACCACTTTATTAAGGATTGCCCGAGATTGTCTGAACAGAAAATGAATCAGAGTGGGAAACCGAGTACTACAGCACGAGGTAGACCACATAGGAATATAGCGAATGCTAGTGGCAGTCAGAGACTGTATAGAAATGCTACAACTAGATCTGAGGCTCGTGCTCCTACTAGAGCTTATGTTATACGCACACGCGAGGATGCTTCTTCACCTGATGTTATTACCGGTACTTTCACTCTCTTTGATACTGATGTGATTGCTTTGATTGACCCTGGTTCTACTCATTCATATGTATGTGAGACGTTAGCATCCAGTAAGACTCTACCTGTTGAGTCTACTGAGTTCGTAATCCGAGTGTCAAATCCCTTGGGTCGATATGTGTTAGTCGACAAAGTGTGCAGGAAATGTTCCTTGATAATCCGAGGCTTCTGTTTTCCAGCCGATTTGATGGTTTTACCGTTTAATGAATTTGATGTTATTCTCAGTATGGATTGGTTGACCGTTCATGATGCAGTTGTGAATTGCAAAAGAAAGACTATTGATTTGAGATGTGCAAATGATGAGATAATCTGAATTGGGTCTACTGATAAGAACGGGTTACCAGCGTATCCTCGATGTTGGCTCAGAAATATGTCAAAAAGGGGTGTGAAGCGTATCTTGCATACGTACTTGACAGTAAAGAATCAGAAAAGAAGCTTGAATCGGTACCAGTAGTTTGTGAGTATCCCGATGTTTTTCCCGAGTAATTACCGGGACTACCATCTGTTTGGAAGGTAGAGTTTGGTATCAAACTTGTACCTGAGACGACACCAATTTTGATAGCTCCGTACCGTATGGCACCAACAGAATTGAAAGAATTGAAAACTCAGTTGCAAGAGTTGACGAATATAGGTTTCGCTCGACCGAGTTTCTCACCTTGGGGTGCACCAGTATTGTTTGTGAAAAAGAAAGACGGAACCATGAGAATGTGTATCGACTATCGTCAATTAAATAAAGTGACAATAAATAACAAATATCTGTTACCACGTATTGATGATTTGTTTGATCAGTTGAAGGGAGCATCTGTGTTCTCAAAGATAGATTTGAGATCGGGTTATTATCAGTTGTGAGTTCGAGATTCAGATATACCTAAAACTGCTTTTAGAATGAGATACGGTCACTACAAGTTCTTAGTGATGTCGTTTGGGCTCACTAATGCCCCTGCGGTATTTATGGATTTGATGAACTAAATTTTCAGACAGTAATTGGACCGGTTTGTAGTTGTGTTTATAGATGACATCTTGATTTATTCACGCGATGAAGCTGAACATGCTGAGCATCTGAGATTAGTGTTGCAGGTTTTACGGAATAAACACTTATATGCTAAATTCAGTAAATGTGAATTCTGGTTGAGAGAAGTTAGTTTTTTGGGACATGTAGTATCCGCATCGGTATTTGAGTTGATCCGAGCAAAATTTCAGCCATACTCGATTGGAAGTCCCCGAGAAATATTACTGAAGTTTGGAGCTTTTTGGGACTTGCCGATTATTACAGACGATTTGTAAAAGGTTTCTCAATGATAACCACACCAATGACGAAACTACTTCAGAAAGATGTTAAGTTTGAATGGTCAGAAAAATGTCAGAAAAGTTTCGACCAATTGAAAACTTATTTGACTGAAGCTCCAGTGCTAGTGCAGCCCGAATCCGGTAAAGAGTTTGTCATTTACAGTGATGCATCCTTACTTGGGTTGGGTTGTGTGTTGATGCAAGAAGGTCGAGTTGTAGCTTACGCGTCGAGGCAATTGATGTCGCATGAGAGAAACTATCCGACTCATGATCTCGAATTAGCTGCCATAGTTTTTGCTTTGAAGATATGGCGGCACTACTTGTTTGGAGAAAGGTGTCATGTATATTTGGATCATAAAAGCCTTAAATATTTGATGACTCAAAGAGATTTGAATTTGCGACAAAGGCGTTGGCTTGAATTGTTGAAAGATTATGAGCTTGTTATTGACTATCATCCGGGAAAGGCTAATGTAGTTGCTGATGCTTTGAGTCGCAAATCACTGTTTACTTTGTGAGCGATGAATGTTCACTTGTCCGTTTCATCCGATAATGTGTTAGTAGAAGAATTAAAAACCAAACCATTATTGATTCATCAAATATGTGAAACTCAGAAAGTTGATGATGAATTGGTGGCTAAACGAGCTGAATGTGTTTCGAATGTGGATTCAGAGTTTCAAATTGACGACAACGATTGTTTGAGGTTCAGAAGTCGATTGTGTGTTCCAAGAAATTCAGAACTTATTTCGATAATTTTGAACGAAGCTCATAATAGCCGAATGTCGGTTCATCCTGGTGGCACGAAAATGTACAACGATCTAAAACGTTAGTTTTGGTGGCCTGGTATGAAACGAGACATTTCTGACTTTGTTTCAAGGTGTTTGGTATGTCAACAAGTGAAAGCGGAACATCAAGTGCCTTCAGGATTACTTCAGCCGATCATGATACCCGAATGGAAATGGGATCGAGTCACGATGGATTTTGTATCCGGGTTGCCATTATCGTCAAGCAAGAAAGATACGATCTGGGTTGTTGTTGATAGATTGACAAAGTCAGCTCATTTTATTCCCGTACGTACAGATTATTCACTTGACAAGCTAGCCGGGTTGTATGTTTCTCAGATTGTAAGGTTATACGGGGTACCTATTTCTATTGTGTCGGATAGAGATCCGAGGTTCACATCGCGATTCTGGAAGGGGTACCAAGTTGCATTTTAGCACCGCTTTTCATCCCCAGACTGATGGTCAATCCGAGCGGATCGTTCAGATACTCGAGGATATGTTGAGATGTTGCATCCTTAAGTTTAGTGGTTCATGGGAACGGTATTTGCCTTTGATTGAATTCGCTTACAACAATAGTTTTCAATCAAGCATTAAGATGGCACCTTATGAGGCTTTGTACGGTCGTAAATGCCGTACACCGTTGTTTTGGACCGAGCTTAGTGAAAATAAAATCTTCGGGGTTGATTTGATTAAAGATGCTGAGCAGAAAGTAAAAGTAATCCATGAAAGTCTGAAAGCAGCTTCAGATTGTCAGAAGTCGTATGCAGATTTAAAGCGAAAAGACATTGAATATCAGGTCGGAGACAAAGTGTTTCTTAAAGTTTCACCTTGGAAAAAGGTGCTCAGATTTGGCCGTAAGGGCAAATTGAGTCCGAGGTTCATCGGGCCGTATGAAATATCTGAACGAGTTGGACCGGTCGCATATAGATTAATTTTACCCCCTGAGCTTGAAAAGATTCACAATGTTTTTCATGTTTCGATGCTTCGACGTTACAGATCGGATCCATCGCATATAATTAATCCATCTGAGGTTGAGATTCAATCTGATTTGAGCTATGAAGAAGAACCGGTTCGTATTTTGGCTCGTGAAGTAAAAGAATTACGAAACAAGAAAATCTCATTAGTGAAAGTACTGTGGCTTAAGCATGGGGTTGAAGAAGCTACATGGGAACCTGAAGACTCTATGAAAGATTGTTATCCTAACTTATTCACTGGTAAGATTTTCGGGGATGAAAATTCCTTTTGTGGGGGAGAGTTGTGACAGCCCTAATTTGACCCTAGTCGGAAAGTGGTTTCGGGACCACAAAACCGAGTCATAAAAATAATTAACCGTTATATTCTATGCTTATTGTATGTGTATATGCATGTGTGAAAATTTCATGCTTTAATTTTTTCATTTGTATGTGAAATTTATTAAATAGGACTCATGTGAGACAATTGTGAAATGTGATGGGTAAATTTGAAGGTGGTCTATTAATGTATGTTATAAAAGGTTGGATTTGCATGTCAAATATCCCTTTTTGTTATTAGTAGCCGGCCATGATGATGCTTTATACAAAAATATATATTAATTATCACTTAAAATGGCTTTATATTTTATATTATTAATGAATAAACAAAAGGAAAAAAAAATGGGTGATGAAAACAAAGCTTTATCTTTGTTTTTTTTTCTTCTTGGCCGATTAGAAAGAAAGAATTGGGGGAAGACTTTCGGTCATTTTGAAGCATAAGCAAGGTTAGTGAATTGTGTTAGATTTTTGAAATTTTAGCTTGTTTTAGGTTAATCATCTTGAATCTTACTTAGCCCATGCCAAAACTTTGAATTTTGATGGATGAATTTGCACATTTGGTTATGGTTAATAAGGAAATAAGTTGATTATAGCCTTTAAGTTTTGAAGAAGAATTTGTTGATGAAAGAAGTTAATCTTGTTAAAAGTATGAATTGTTATTGATCATATGTGTAATAGCCGAACATGTAGTTGCTTAATGTCTTGAACAAATGTAGTTTAAGCGTTCTGAATTGAGTAAATTAGATGTTTGATCATCTAAGGGTTCGGCATTGTGCATTATTTTGAGAGTTTGATTTTTGTTTATAATAAGATTTTTATGACTTGTGTTTAATGGCATTCGGCCAATGTCTACAGGTGTTTGCTAATTCGGTTTAAGTGTATAGGTGTTAAATACTTTGTAATTGAAATTTTGATGAATAAGTAGAATTAATTAAGATGATGTTGGATAATTTTTTTCTCTAGCTTAATTATGTTTAAGCATTCGGCAATACTTATAATAATGGATATGAGAGTGTGACAGATTAGAAGTTACTTTAAGTGAATTATGACCTTAATATGAGCAAGATAGATTCAGCTATACAGGTGATTGAGTGATTCAGTCATTGTTTGGCATAGGTGATACTAATACGAAATTGCTACATTGGTCATGAAATGGAATTTTAAATGGAGGCAAAATTTGTTTAGTTAGAGCCGAATGGGGTTTACATGATATCAAGGCATGCACTATATATATATATATGTATATTTATGCCTAATGTATACACCTTGCGTCATAGAGACATTTGAATATATATATATAAATATAGTTAAATTCATGTATAAGGTAGCATAATAAGTTATGTAAATTTTTGCTGTGCATGCGAATTAGATAGGGAATAAATAAGTATGAAATTGAGTCATGGCATATTTTATAAAATATAAATATGTATTGGAGTGATGTATGATTGTTATATGTGACTACTAAGAAGTATAGTTGAATAAGTAATTAAATAAATTCATTTTGTTTAAAATTAAGCTCAAGAGCGAGAGAGAGCTAGATCGGATAAGGAAAAGGGAAAGCAATCGAATAGCCTATCCATAACTTTGTTCAAAAATATCCGAGGTAAGTTTTGAGTAGTCTCCTTTATAATATAATCGATGATGCCTCTATATAAGTATATTAGGAGAATTGCGACCTTTTGGTTTTTACTTGAATTAGGTTGTGGAATAAATAATTCGTGTATATGATTTATAGTCTAGTAGTCACTTTGGGTTTAAGCTTGAATGGTGAAATGAATATGTGATATTAGGTATGACTCTTGAGCCGAATTGTATATGATGATGTACATATTGAGTTCATATCTGAATGTATTAAATGACTACTAAAGTGATAAGTTAAATGAGATGTGTTCAAATATGACTAAGTATGCATGATATTTGGAAATATATCCGGACTTGAGGTCCGCAGGCTACATGCTGGAAAAAAAACATATCCGGACTTGAGGTCCGCAGGCTACGTGCTGAAAAAACATATCCGGACTTGAGATCCGCAGGCTATGTACTGGAAATATATCCGGGTTTAAAGTCCCGCAGGCTTTGTGCTAGAAATTGGACTCGGGTTTTAAAACCTAGCAGGCTTAATGCCGGTGATTTGAGTAAGATTGTGAATTCGAATATTCGAGGAAACCACTATTGATTATGTATGATACATTAAGATGGCCAGGTACGTATTACGTACTCATATGTAAATTGATTTTTAAAGCAAACTATTATTATCAAAGAATGATATATATATAGATATATATCAATATATATATGTGTGGATGATTACCGTATCTACGAATAAGAGAATGGCCTATTCAGTTGATGTCTATTATTATATGGAAGTATATGTCTAAATTTAATTGTATGAGCTAAATAGTATAGTAAAATATGTGCTAAAAGTCTTTTGAGTTTTCATATATGTATTTGGCCAATAAGTCTTATAACTAGTGTGCTTGTGTATAATCGGCCAAATGATTTACAAATTGAATATGAACTTTGTGTTACTTAATGCTTGATTTTAATGACAAGCTTTAATTGTTTGAAATGCTTAAAACTTACTAAGCATAGTAATGCTTACTTTGTTACCTTAGTTCTCTGTTTTGTAGATTTTGTTCGACAGCTACGGTCTCGGGGATCTCAAAGTCGAAGTCGTCCACACTATCTAAGCTTTTTGGTACTCTAGTAATTAAATTTCGATAATGGCATGTATAGGCTTGACTTTTTGTTATTAAATAATTATCTTTTTGGTGATGTATATATGTGTAGCCATGCAAATATGGCTTGATAAGTTACTAATTGCGTTCCAAATGGTTAATGTGAATGTGTGGTTGAGATTTGATTAATGTTTTCAATGTCTGATGTGAATTGAACTTAAGAATGAATCACTATACCTAATTATCTTGATATGACTCTTTTGTATATGGTAATACTCTTTAACCCTCTGGCGACGGGTACGGGTTAGGGGTGTTATATGACATCGAAGTAATCACACTAGGCAATGCCTCTGATTCGTCCAGTTCAACTTGCAAAATTTCACCATTTTCACATTTCAATTCAATAACTTTCTGTCTACAATTCACTATAGCATCATGCAGTGTTAACCAATCCATACCCAAAATAACATCAAATTCATCAAATGGCAACAACATCAAGTCGGCCGGAAAATAATGACCTCTAATCATCAAAGGAAATTTCTTGCATACTTTATCAACTATGACACATTTGCCTAAAGGGTTCGACATTTTAACCATAAATTCCGTAGACTTAATAGGTATGTTCATATTAGACACCAATTTCATGCACACATACGAATGAGTAGAACCAGGGTTGATTAAAGCAATAACATTAATATCATAAAGAGAGAAAGTACCGGTAATCACATCGGGAGACGAAGCATCTTCACACACCCTTATGGCATAAGCTCTAGCCGAAACTCTAGTTTCAGATTTAATCGCTGAATCTCTGACTATATTCTTGCTGCTTGCCTCATTCCCAGCTCTTCTTGAAGATCTTCCTCTCGAACCTGGACTATTAGGTTTTGCACTCTGAAATTTTTCTTTCTCATTCATCTCCGGACAATCTTTAATGAAATGATCTGGAGAACCGCACTGGTAACAGGATCTATCATTAATTCTACATCAACCAAAATGACTTCTACCACATCTTTGGCACTCGAGTCCAACAAGTCTAGAATTTCCCAAGTCACTTTCTCTTTCGGCACCACTGAAATCAATGTCTTCCACCAATAATAAGCCGAATCTCTCAACAAGGATATGACACATTTCAAACACTCTTCAAGTGTACAAGATAACTCATCAAATACCCGAATAGAATTCTCTAGCCAAAATTATGCTTTCTTAACATCATCATCAACATTTGCCCTGAATTCTTCAGCCCCTTGCTTGTGAATTCTGTCAACTGGGTTTCTATGAAATTTCATCAGATCCATACATTGAGGCATCGGGGGTACAGGTTGAGGAATCGAGGGTGGTGGGGGAGGTTGAGCATTCAGGTTCGTACGAACGAACTCTGTATACCAAGTATTCATCATTTGGAGAAAGGCTTTCCGAGCCCTATCTCCTCCTCCTTGACCAACAGTAGGAGGTTGACTTTCAGTTGGCACCGCCCCTTCAGTAGGAGCTGGCGCATTGCTCACTACATCATCAGCCACAGTTGGATCGGGATCCATTTACTATATAAAAAATTATTTAAAAAGGTCAGGAGTTGTCACACTATTACAAAATATATATATATGACATATATAGCAAAATCCTTACTTACACCACATTAGTCCGAGAACTGAATAAACCTGCTCTGATACCACCAAATGTAACGCCCTCTTACCCGAGACCATCGCCGGAGTCGAGTATGAGACATTACTAAACTTATTTTAGCATTTAAACAAGTTCAAACAATTCACATAGTAAACTGTCCATCTGCGTTACAGTCGCTAAAAAAATCATATCTCGAGTTACAAAACTTGAAATCCAATTTTTTAAATTTTCCCTGAAACTAGACTCATATATATATTTACTAATTTTTTTCTAGAGTTTTTTTTCTGGGCCAATTAGTACAATTTATTAGTTAAAGTCTCCCCTGTTTCAGAGTTCGGCTATTCTGACTCCTGTGCACTACAAATCAAATTTATTTCTGTACAGAAATCCAATGACTATGCCGTTTATTTCACTTAACAATAGACTCAATAAGAAATCCATACATATAAAGTTTGAGTCCTAATTATTTTTACACAATTTATGGTGAATTTATAAAGTCAGAAAAGGGGATTCAGAAATCGCTCTGACCCTGTTTTACCAAAACATAAATATCTCATAAAATACAACTCTTTTACTTATTTTGTTTCTTTCACATGAAAATAGATTCATTAATATTAAATTACATATTTTATTCAATATCAAATTATATCTATACTATTTTTAGTGATTTTTCAAACTCACGTCACTGCTGCTGACTGATTTTATTTTGTGGCCAATTTTACCTTTCCAAGGATTTTCATGGTTTAATTAAGACATAAAGCATACATGTTATCATATATAAACTTGATTAGCCATTCCAATAGCTAATCATTATCAAACATTTCCAATCCATCCATGGCCATATCTTAAGATTATACACACAAAATGATTGGAATGCTATACATGCCATATTTCCAAAAATTACAAGTCATTATATCGCAATTGTCCAGTGATAGTGTGAGCGTGCCTCCGACCGTCTCGATCTCCAAATTGACTTGTCAAAACTACAAAGAATGAAAAGAAAGGAGTAAGCATAGATGCTTAGTAAGTCCTTATGCAAATAACAAATAACTTAACAAAGCAACTATACCAACCAACATTAGCATAATATCACCAAAACATATATCACATTTCTATTCATCATTCATCATCTTATCATATTATTCTTGTCGTATCAAGTCTCAACCCGAGAGTTAAGTACATACCTGTCCAAAGTTCCCATTCCACAACACTTACCAATACGTCACTTGCATCTTGAGTATTCTTCCATTTTACTAGAATTTTACCCGTTGAACACATCGGAATATAATTCGGATACATGGAAAGTTTGCACATAAGTGCCACATATGTAGCCAAGCTACCATGTAACCCGCCCATAAGCGAACTCGGACTCAACTCAACGAGCTCAGATGCCTAGTTACATCTCACGAACTCGGACTCAACTCAACGAGTTCGAACATTTGCATCCATAAGTGAACCCGGACTCGACTCAACGAGCTCGGATGCCCAATTATCCTAATTTATTCCTAAGGTTCAACGGGACTTTCCTCGTTCGTACTCCTTTACCATTCTCCTTGGAATACCAGTGACGATACTTCGGTAGTCTTTCACATTTTTCACATAATTCATAATTTTTTTGCATGTTGTCCAACAATTACCACAAAGCATAGAATCGCATAATAACAATCTTAATATCGTATAAATAGCATTAAATGATTTAAAATAACGGTTATATTACAATATTTACATATGAACTTACCTCAGTACAATATGTTAGAAATCAAGCGTATTCCTCGGAAACTTTATTTTTCCCTCGATCACGACTTGAATCTCGTTTCTCTTGATTATGGAGCTTGGAAGCTTGAAACAAACCCTAGCTATGGAGAACCCCTGAAATTTCGTCCTAATGAAGAAGATGGACATATTTTGCCATCTTTTTCCTTTTTTTAATCTTTGAATTACCAAATGACTAAAATACCCTTCATTACTAAACTTTCAAAATTTCCATCCATGTCCAATTTTTGTCCAAAACTTAGAAATTGGTCAAATTGCTATTTAAGACCTCCTAATTAATATTCCAAAGCAATTTCGTACTAAAAACTTCTAGAATGCATGTTTTGCAACTTATTCAATTTAGTCCCTAATTTCAAATTAATCACTTTATGCATAGAATTTCTTCACGAAATTTTCACACAACCATGCAATCATATCATAGAACTCAAAATAGTTATAAAATAATTATTTTTATCTCGGATTTGTGGTCCCAAAACCACTATTCCAATTAGGCCCTAATTCGGGATATCACAGCTACAAAGCTCAATTTCTAGCCAAAGGATATACCTAGATGTATGGTATGGACTATGAGGAAACGTTTGCTCCTCTGGCTTGTGTCACTTCTGTTCATAGTCTGTTTGCCATATCTGTAGTTAAATGCTAGAAATTGCATCAAATGGATGTCAAGAATGCCTTTCTCAATGGTGATTTATAAGAGGAAATCTACATGCTATTGGAAAAAAATTGATTTGAAAATGGTTTTCTTGCACAGTGGAAAATAAAAATTTTGAAAATTATCCCGGTTTTGTGATATTTATAGCAATAAACCCTAAACCAAAATCGTACCTTTATTTTTAAATAAATAAACCCTTATCGTTCCTACTTTCAACCAAACAATCTTCTCACCTATTCTTGTACTATGAATTTGTAACGCCCCGAATTTGGGCCTAGAAGTCTTGGGCTTTAAGTATGGGTCCGTAAGGAGGTTGTATATAAGTATTTAATTGTGCAAGGAAATGACACAATTAAATGACTACTTTGGTGGGTTAATGGCCCTGAGAAGTGTTGGAGGAATCTTGGGTTCAAACCTGCGCTTTAGCAAAAATTTTGGTATTAAGTGAATAAAACCCTGGATGCTTGGATGATGGCCTTTTAAATTATTGTGTTAAATAAATGACACAAGGAGCAATGTGGTCTAGTGGTTGTGGCATCATTAAGGTTGCAAGGGAGCCTGGGTTCAAGTCTTAGCTCTTACAATTCATTTTGGTTTTTCTCTTAAATGAATCTTGACGCTGGCACATATGTCTTAAAGTTAATTATGGACGTTTTTGACACAGAAAGAGCCTATAGTGGAGTGGCAAGGTGGCGTGTTGTGTAACTGTGAGGTCTGAGGTTCAAGTCTTAGGATGCGCAATGGAGTATTTACTTTGCTATTTGAGCTGTGTAGGAGGTGGAGTTGGACTGGAACTTTGTGGTTGAAGTGGTCATAAAAATGAGGCATTTTCATAATGGTAGAAAGTAATCCCACATCGGGAAGCTAACATGAGAATTGGTGAGAAGTTGACTTTAAATAGAGCGAACCAGATGAGTTGGGAAGGGAGACTGAATGTAGGATGTGCCAAGGTTAGTGATCATGGACTTCGGCACGTTCTCATAAATAGGTGTGTATTTGCGCCCTCCGTTGTTGGAAGTCGGCAAAAGCTGAAAAGTTGAAACTTTGGCATTTGAGGCCCTCACGAGCGTGCGATCGCTCATATGATAACCGAGCCCACAAATCATGGGCGATAGACTGTAGAGGCCGCCACGAGCGTTCTCGTGTGCTGGGGCTGTTCTACGCCTCGATGGGCCGAAATGGGCCATTGGGCCCGCTTGTGTAAATTTAACTATTAGGTGAGAAGTAGTTGGGCCACATAGTCGTAACTAAATTTAGGCAAAATGGGCCACACGAGCGTGTGGGCCCACTTGGGCTGAGTAATGGGCCTTAGGCCCATTTGCATCGTTAGGTCTGTTTAGGTTACTTAAGTCGCTCGAGGCGACGGTGGACCTTCTGTTGGGTCGTTAAGACCCTTAGTTTGTAAAATTACCAAAATACCCTTAATTTGTAAAATTACTAAAATACCCTTAATTTTTAAAATTACCGAAATACCCTCAGTTTATAAAATTATCAAAATAACCCCAGTTTGTAAAATTATCGAAATACCCTCGATTTGTAAAATTACCGAAATAACCCCAATTTCTAAAATTATCGAATTACCCCCGATTGGTAAAATTAACGAAATACCCCCGATTTGTAAAATTACCGGATTACCCTTGTAGTGTAAAATTATTGAAATACCCCTATAGGGTAAAATGACTGTTTTGCCCTTGTGGGTAAATGACTGACTTGGACTATGAATTTCACTGATTGACTGTGATTGTATGATTGTGTTTTAAATGACTTGACTGTGGTTGTAAAACTGATATGCTTTTAATATACTTTTAAATGATTGTTACTGAGCATGGCCATTCTGCATAAACGTGTGATGATTGGGCATGACATACACGACATATTGCATGGGGTTGGGACATTGATATGGAGGAAGTATTGTTCTGATAGGATCACACGGGTCGCTAAGACGACTGTGGATCCCCCAAAGGCTTTAAGCAGAACATTCATTTTGATCTGTTAAGGTGCACGGGTCACACGAGACGACTGTGGATGGATGGACGGCTTAGTGCTGCTTAGTCTAATTATGGCTCTGTGCCAACCTAAAAATGGCTCTGTGCCATCTTGACTATGGCTTTGTGCCAAACGTATTTACCTGTGGCTATGTGCCTAACATACTTATTGATGACTCGGTGTCGATCATATTTATCGAAGGCTATTTGCCGATTATATTACTATCGCTAATGGCTTTGTGCTGAACTTATTACAGTTACCGATGGCTTTGTGCCAATTATAATACTACTACAGAAGGCTTAAAGCCGTATATATGAGTAGCAGCTTGCTACAACGTTAGGTAGTACCGCAACCGGGCTATCATTGAAGTGTATCGGATGGGTGGATCGATATTTATATCCCCACATGATGTGTACCAGGGGACGGAGTTGGTGTGTAGCGGTTGGATTATTGGGATGGGTTGCACGGCATTGCATGTATGATATTATAGTGATATTATTGCGATGTGGGCTTCGGCCCAACTGAGGCTGATATGGGCTAAGGACCACCTGACACTGTTTATTGGGTTGGGCTAGGCCCAATTGATTCCATTATGGGCTGTGACCCAAATGTTAATGAATTAGGCTTTGGCCCACATATGCTCTGAATCGACTATCTTCGTTCTTTGTCAAGAATCTAGATCCGCCCGCATTTCTTTTTATTTCAGATACTTGATCATTACTCTAGTAAGGGGATTACACACCGAGTTTTCGTAAACTCACCCCATTTTTTTAATCAGCGTAATCCCCAACGATAGGTGGATCGGTCTTTGCGAAGGACTCGGAGATGGCCACACACTGCTTATGTTTTCAGATTTGTTTATTTACTGTTGCATATTTCTTTTTAATTGGGTTGTAATAAGGTCTCTCTTAATTCTGGTTTTTATTTTACTTTTTAATTTTATTTACTATGTTTTATAATGGTTAGAAGTAGATCGCAGTTTTCCAAAACAACAATCATTTTTCAAAACAAGATGCGTTTTATAACTTAACTTTTAAACATCATGTTTTCGTAAATTGGTTACTTTTAGAATTAGCTTTCGCAAAGTAAAAAGGAATTTTGGAAATAAAATTAAGAAGTTTTCAATGTACTATATTTTAAATAAGAAGGTTTTTTAATTAAAACATGGTTTTCGCAAAACACTTCAATGTGACACGCCAGATTCAGGTCTAACTTCTGGGTCAGGTTTAGAGTGTTACATTTAGTGGTATCAGAGCCAGGTTACAAAACTCGACTGTGGAATGGATTTTAAAATTGGATTTCTGAAAGAATTGTTTCAAAAAGGTTCAAAAAGATTTGAAGTATTTGAAATGTTTTTCTGAATATTTTCCTGAAAGTGTGGTTCTTGAGTCTCCGGCGTCGAATCCGTAAGTTTTCTGTTAGACTGTACTTAAAGTTAGATTTTGTATTTATTTAGTGTATGTTCTGGAAATCAAATTTTGTTTAAGTTAGCAACAGTACTATGATGGATTCCGAAGATAAGCAAGGTCGCAAGGAGTTGCCCGTCTCCCCGGAACATGAGATGGTTCAAGAAACTGTAGTCAAGGTAAGTCCACCAACTTCGAGTAACAATAACCTGGAGCTTGGTATGGAGGCACTGACCCGGTTGGTAAGGGAAGTGTTAGAAGAAGTGTTCGAGTCAAGAGTTAAGGCGTATGGTGAAAACTTCAGGCTAGGCACTTGGTGTGCAGCAGGAAGAGGGATCACATGTAACACCCCTTACCCGTGTTCAACACTGAAACAGGGTACGAGGTATTACCGGAACATAACACATATCATTAAACGAAACTGAGATAGAAATATGTCATCCAATTAGATAATGCATCGTTATAACATATGCCTTGAACAAAATTAGCCAACTTCAATGGCTTTGTACAAAATGATTGATCAAATACTGTAACCAATATTTTAAACGTAGGCAATTATGACACGTAACAAAATAACTAAGCCTATTATACATGCCATAATTCAAAATGTTTAGTTCAAATACCCTAAAGTATTGATAGTGTGGATAGATCTTCACGATCTTCAACTCCTGAGCAAGCTGGATGACACTATAAGACAAAAGAGAGAAAAGAAAGTAAGCTTATAGCTTAGTAAGTAAGTATATAAATAATAATTAAAGAATCTAATATATATACAATAACTCAAGTATATCTACTTAATTTTTTCTATTCACACCACTTTGATTAAGCTGTCTCTCCTGCGTCATGATCACTAAATAAATCATAACTTGAGTTACAAAACTCGAAATTAAAATCCGTAAATTTTTCCTGAAACTAGACTCATATTAGTTTTTACTAATTTTTTTCTGGAATTTTTGGTCCAGTCAATTAGTACAGTTTATTAGTTAAAGTTTTCCTATTACACATTTCATTGATCGACCTCTTTTCACTACGAATTGATTTTCTCCCAGTACAAAAGTCAAATAGCCACAAAATTTGTTTCATTTAAAAATACACTCAGCAAGGAATCTATGTTTGTTTACAATTTTTAATGATTTTTCAAAGTTAGAACAGGGGATCACATAGTCATTCTGAACAAGTCACAGACAAAGATAAATATCTCAAAATATAGAGTTCCTTTACTTTCTCTATTTCTCTTACATGAGAATAGACTCACTAAGCTTTAATTTAATATCTCATTCAGTCTCTAATTAAATTTCTACTATTTTTGGTGATTTTTCAAATTCACGTCACTGCGACTGTCCAAAAATAGTATTATTGTAAATTCACTCTTTTCCACTTTCTTTGTATTAACCTCATTTTAACGTACATATTACAATTCATTTTCACCACATTTCATACATCACAAGTATAGGTCCATGATTAAAATGTCACTATAAAATCATCCCGTTGAACACTTCGGATCAATTCTCGATATTTGGTGGTTTCAAAGACACACTCCACCCATCATCATTCATATATATTCGGCTCTCTTGTACACATGGTGAACACTTAGTACCACCTCTGTGACCTAGCCAATTTATCTCGTAGCTCTCTTGTCTACATGGTGTCCTTCACTTGGAATCACCCATGCGACCTAGCTACATTTACCTCTCCCGTAGCTCTCTTGTCTACATGGGATACATCCCGTATCACACATGTGACCTAGCTACTACATAGTATCTCGTAGCTCTCTTGTACACATGATGTGCACTCAGCACCATACATGTGACCTAGCTACGTTCCATCTATATTATTAAATCTTTCCGAATGTTCAACCAGGATTTCTCTCTCTATTACTTATTTCCATTCTTCCAATAGTCGATTTATGCTTCAAAATCAGCTAAAATATATATAATAGGCTGAAATATAAAAATGTAAATGAAGTTAAGGTATTATTTACATACAAACTTACCTCGGTGCAAAATATGGAAATTTTGTAATTTAGTCCAAAATCTTTTCCTTCCCCCGTTCGAGGTCGATTCCACACCTTTCTTGATCTATAACAACACATTTAGGTCATTTAACATTCATACTATTTATTTCAATCCAAAAATCACATTATGGAAAAATTACATTTTTGCCCCCTAACTTTTACAAAATTATGATTTTACCCCTAGGCTCGAAAATTTAATTTCAGCCCTTATTCTTATGTTTTATGACATGCTGATCATTTTTCCCTTATATGGCAACATCAAATTCTCACTCTAACACATAGTTATGAACAATAGGTATTTTTACCGATTATGTCGTTTTGCTCGTTTTCGCTAAAAATCGCTTAGAAAAGATCGTTCTCCTAACTTCAAACATTCATATTCTACCATCAAACATCAAAATACATGCATATCATTCATGGGTAAATTTTTAAACATAAACCCTAACTCGAAATAATGGTAGAAATAGGTAGACCAAGCTACGAGGATTTCAAAATGAAAGAACATTAAAAGCAGGGCTTGAATGCACTTACTATTGAGCTTGAAAGCTTGGGAAAAACCCTAGCTATGGAGAACATGCAAGTTTCGGCCAAGCTTAATGAAGATGAACCCATTTTTGTGTTATTTTTCCCATTTTATTTCATTTAATACACAAATGACCAAAATGCCTTTACTACTAAACTTTCTAAAAATTCCATCCATGTCCAAATTTTGTCCATATAAGGTATAATGGTCTAATTTCCATTTAAGGACCTCTACTTAAAACCCCCATTTCAATCAAGTACTTATGAACTAGAACACACACATTTTTCACCTATTTCAATTTAGTCCTAAACGTCAAATTCAACACCCAATCGATAAAATTTCGCAACGAAATTTTCACACAATTATGCAATCATAATATAAACACTAAAACTTAATCAAAATATTATTATTATTTATTTTTTTAACCTCAAATTCGTGGTTTCGAAACCACTATTCCATTTTGGCCCTAAATCGGGCTGTTACATCACAGTCCTCTGAAGCAGAAGCCACGTTCTGTGAAACGCGTTAAGACGAGTCTAAACTTTTCAGCTTGCGAGCGTTGCAAAAGGCACCATCCGGGCAATGCTGGAGGAAGTCAAGAGCGTGTCTCAGATGCAAGTCTAAGGAGCATCAGGTTCGAGATTGCACGGTTCCTTTTAAGTCAGGTTTGTTTTGTTTGGATGTGACGTTTGAATATAGAAACTGTATGCATGTGTGGTAAATATCTGTTTGCTTCTGTGGTTAGATGTTTGGTTGGGTGTGAGAGGTTTTGAGATTAAGTTAAAAGTGTATTAGTGTAGTTTGAAACTAGAGTGCGTAGCGGGAGCGTAGTGGTGTAGGTTGAGCTAAGCGCTTGTTCAGATAGTTGGAAATTTCGAAGAGGAAATTTCTTTAAGGGGTTAGAATTGTAACGCCCCGAATTTAGGCCTAGAAGTCTTGGGCTTTGAGTATGGGTCTATAAGGAGGTTGTATATAAGTATTTAATTGTGCAAGGAAATGACACAATTAAATGTCTACTTTGGTGGGTTAATGACCCTGAGAAGTGTTGCAGGAATCTTGGGTTCAAACCGGAGCTTTAACAAAAATTTTGGTATTAAGTGAATAAAAACCTGGATGCTTGGATGATGGCCTTTTAAATTATTGTGTTAAATAAATGACACAAGGAGTAATGTGGTCTAGTGGTTGTGGCGTCATTAAGGTTGCAAGGGAGCCTGGGTTCAAGTCTTGGCTCTTACAATTCATTTTGGTTTTTCTGTTAAGTGAATCTGGACGCTGGCACATATGTCTTAAAGTTAATTATGGACGTTTTTAACACAGAAAGAGCCTGTGGTGGAGTGGCAAGGTGGCGTGTTGTGTAACTGTGAAGTCTGAGGTTCAAGTCTTGGGGTGTGCAGTGGAGTATTTATTTTGCTATTTGAGCTGTGTAGGAGGTGGAGTTGGACTGGAACTCTGTGGTTGAAGTGGTCATAAGAGTGAGGAATTTTTCTAATGGTTGAAAGTAATCCCACATCGGGAAGCTAACATGAGAATTGGTGAGAAGCTGGCTTTAAATAGAGCAAACCAGATGAGTTGGGGAGGGAGACTGAATGCAGAATGTGCCAAGGTTGGTGATCGTGGACTTCGGCGCGTTCTCACAAACAGGTGTGTGTTCGCGCCCTTCTTTGTTGGAAGTTGGCAAGAGCCGAAAAGCTGAAACTTTGGCATTTGAGGCCTCACGAGCGTGCGATCACTCGTGTGATAATCGAGCCCACAAATCATGGGCGATAGACTGTAGAAGCCGCCATAAGCGTTCTCGTGTGGTGAGGCTGTTCTGGGCCTCGATGGGCCGAAGGGGCCCAATAGGCCTGTAGGCCTGCTTGTATAATTCTAACTGTTAGGTGGGAAGTAGTTGAGCCACATTGCCGTAACTAAATTTGGGCTAAATGGGCCGCACGAGCGTGTGGGCCCACTTGGGCTAAGTAATGGGCCTTAGGCTCATTTGTCCCGTTAGGTCTGTTTAGGTTACTTAAGTCGCTTAAGGCGACGGTGGACCTTCTATTGGGTCATTAAGACCGCCGGTTTATAAAATTACCAAAATACCCTTGATTTGTAAAATAACCAGAATACCCTTGTCTATAAAATTACCAAAATACCTTCAGCTTGTAAAATTATCGAAATAACCCCAATTTGTAAAATTACCGAAATACCCCCAGTTTGTAAAATTACCGAAATACCCCCTATTTGTAAAATTACTGGATTACCCTTGTAGTGTAAAATTACTGAAATACCCCTATAGGGTAAAATGACTGTTTTGCCCTTGTGGGTAAATGACTGACTTGGACTATGAATTTGACTGATTGACTGTGATTGTATGACTGTGTTTTAACTAACTTGACTGTGGTTGTAAAACTAATATGCTTTTAATATACGTTTAAATGATTGTTACTGAGCATGGCCATTCTACATACACGTGTGATGATTGGGCATGACATACACGACATATTGCATGGGGTTGAGACATTGACATAGAGGAAGTATTGTTCTGATAGAATTGCACGGGTCACTGAGACGACTGTGGATCCACCGAAGGCTTTATGCTGAACATTCGTATTGATCTGTTAAGGTCGCACGGGTCACACGAGATGACTATGGACTGATGGACGGCTTAGTGCTGCTTAATCTGATTATGGCTCTGTGCCAACCTAAAAATGGCTCTATGCCATCTTGGCCATGGCTTTGTACCAAAAGTATTTACCTCTGGCTATGTGCCTAACATACTTATTGATGACTCCGTGTTGATCATATTTACCGAAAGCTGTGTGCCGATTATATTACTATCGCTGATGGCTATGTGCCGAACTTATTACAGTTACCGATGGCTTTGTGCCAATTATAATACCGCTACTGAAGGCTTAAAGCCGTATATATAAGTAGCTGCTTGCTACAACGTTAGGTAGTACCGCAACCGGGCTATTATTGAAGTGTATCGGATGGGTGGGTCAATATTTATATCCCCACATGATGTGTACCGGGGGACAGAGTTGGTGTGTAGCGGTTGGATTATTGGGGTGGGTTGCACGGCATTGCATGTATCATATTATAGTGATATTATTGCAATGTGGGCTTCAGCCCAACTGAGGCTGATATGGGCTAAGGCCCACCTAACACTATTTATTGGGTTGGGCTAGGCCCAATTGATTCCGTTATGGGCTGTGACCCAAATGTTAATGAATTATGCTTTGGCCCACATATGCTCTGGACTGGACTGTACTATTACTGTTAACGGGCTCTGGCCCATACTATTTATGTTTCTGTTTCTGTATACTGACTGTTACTCTAGTAAGGGGATTACACACTGAGTTTTCATAAACTCACCCCATTTTTTAACTGTGCAGGTAATCCCAAACAATAGGTGGATCGATGCTACGAGGGACTCGGAGATGGCCACACGCTGCTTATGTTTTTAGATTTGTTTATTTACTGTTGCGTATTTCTTTTTAATTAGGTTGTAATAAGGTCTCTCTTAATTCTGGTTTTTATTTTACTTTAGAATTTTATTTACTATATTTTATAAAGGTTAGAAGTAGATCGCGATTTTCCAAAACAACAATTGTTTTCAAAACATTACGTTTTCACAACTTAACTTTTAAACATCATGTTTTCGTAAATCGGTTACTTTTAGATTTAGCTTCTGCAATGTAAAAAGGAATTCTGGAAATAAAATTAGAAAGTTTTCAATGTACTACGTTTTCAATAAGAAGGATTTCTAATGAAAACATGGTTTTTGAAAAACACTTCAATGTGACACACCAGATTCGGGTCTAACTTCTGGGTCGGGTTTGGGATGTTACAGAATTGCTTCGAGTGTGGCTCGAACAAAATAGATCAAACACAGAGACGAGAAATTATTTTCTTTTCTTTTTGGTGAAAATGAAAATTCTCTTTTCAAATAGAAATTGGCAGAGTTGTTATTCTATAAAATATATTTAATTCTTAGAGAATAAAAGCCTCAATATTTTTGGGCAGAATAGCGATACCTGAAAGCTGTTTTATAGCCTTACTGGTGCCATCTATTTATTGGTAGAGATGGTAGAACCCTTGTTGAATTGTCAAAGTTTATTTTAACTAGAAAAACGAAATTGTAGTTTTACTAGGATGTAAAGGCAGCAACCCTAGTTAATAATACTAGGTTTTGTCATCTCCCTTTATTACTTAATGGACTTTTGGGCCTCTTCCATTTCGGGTCCAATTACAAGTACTTCTCGGGATTTTAACCCAATACTTTATAATTTGATCCAACCCAATATTTGTTTCTCTATTTTCCAAAAATAAACTTCAATATATTTCTAATTAAATAGTTTTCTCAACCTAATTCTAATTTTGTTTAAATCAAGGCGATATTGCTGTAAAAGAATCTATGAGAAAATATATTTAATATTTTCACATTCAACGGTTCATTATGACTAAATGATTCATTTCGATTTTTGAACTTCATTTAATTTGGAAAACATAAATTCATTTTCAGGTCATTTTTATTTTCATTTTGGAACAACTATATTTGCTTCTACTTTTCAGACTGGTTGATCGTCATTCAACATCAACTCATATGATTGTAACTTCTTCATAATTTGTGTAAGCGTTAGGTTTTTATTGCTAAGGTTATATACGGCCTGAAATCCAACAAAATTCTTGGACAAGCTCTTGAACACCATTTCTATCTGAGTGTTCTGCTCCAAATTGGCCTTATTGTCTGCTTCATTGGCGAAGTATCCCATAAGAGTTATCATATGGCTTTTGACTAAAGTATCGGCCTTTTGCTGGGCATTCATCAAGCTAGTCATAATAGACTGTCAAGCCAAGGCAGCTTGGCCTCCGAACATGTCTTTTAGCTTATCCAAAAAAAAATTTTCCTGTCTTACAACTCTTCAGTTGCTTATATAGGATGCTAGTCATGCTTGCCGGCATATAGCAATGAGCTATCTCATCAGACTCCTCCTAAAGTTTTCTAGCCTTAGCTTGAGAGGTCGTATGACACTTATTATCAAGAAGTAATTTAAGTTTCTTATAACTCATGACAATTATCAGGTTCCTTTTCCATTTCTTGTAGTTATTTCCATTCAGTTTGTTTTCAGTGAGTATGTTTAATAAGGGAGTTTTTGTCATTTTCAAATTGAAAATAAAACATTCATATATTAAGATATTTGTATTAAGAAAATATTTGGAAATGTTTCGCAACATTGCGATATACATTAAGAAGATACATGCATTTTACATTAAACCTTGAAAATATTTGTAAGCCGTTGTAATGATAATTCCTACACCCATTCAATCAAGCCACCTTGGGTTGATCATAATCAACTAATAAGAACATGGATTTCCATCCAATTAGTACATGAACCTAATTCCTTAGGCATTCACACGTACTAATAATCGTGTAACGTGTGGTCATCACTCTAACTTAAGCATAGCTCCTTGGAAAGTTACTTAATTAGATGTTGAGTGTATAACCATCAACTCAACACCTATCACATCATGCATCACAAATAAGTCATCTTGGGACAATATCAATGAGTATCATATTGTGACTAGTGTCCTATTTGAAGATAGAATTTCTTGATATATTGCATGATAATACCTACCATAGAGGAAGGTCCAACCATCATATGATTATAAGAAAGTTCTGCTGACTTTCAGGAAGTCTTCCTAATGAAATCCACATGACAAGATCTACCTTGGGGTAGGTCTATTTCATGTCATCATAAAAGACCATTGATGGATGTCGTAAGTCTTGCTATCCTAGTTGCAAGAGTTAATGGATAGAGGTTTTGCTCGACCTAGTTTTTCGCCCTGAGGTGCGCCAGTGTTGTTTGTAAAGAAGAAAGATGGGTCAATGAGAATGTGTATTGACTACCGACAACTCAACAAGGTTACAATAAAGAATAAGCATCTGTTGCCGAGAATAGATGATTTGTTAGATCAGTTGAAATGGGCAATAGTATTTTCAAAGATTGATTTGAGATCTGGTTATTATTAGTTGCGAGTTAAAGACTCAGATGTGCCAAAAACTGCATTTAGAATGAGGTACAGACATTATGAATTTCTTGTTATGCCTTTTGGATTGACTAATGCTCTTGCAGTCTTTATGGATTTGACGAACTGGATTTTTAGACTTCATTTAGACAGATTCGTTGTTGTGTTCATTGATGACATTCTGATCTATTCATGAGATGAGTCTGAGCATTCCGAGCATTTGAGAATTGTGTTGCTAACCTTGAGAGATAAGCAACTGTATGCTAAATTCAGTAAATGTGAGTTTTGGCTCTGAGTAGTTTTGGGTATATTTTTCGGGTTCCAGCATGAATTTATGAATTTATCGGGTTAATAGTAATTTTTAATTTAATTTAGAAGGTCAATTTCATCTGAAATCGATTAAACAATAATCCAGAAAAATAAAAAAAATATTTTTGGAAAATTAATTTTAAAGTAATTAAATAATTATTAGTGAAAATAATTAATTTGGGTCGAAAAAGAATTTTAAAATAATTTTTATTAGGAGTTAATTTGAGTTAAATTTAAATATTAATTAAATTGGATTTAATTGTAAAATAAGGGAAATTTTGGAGTAATTATTTGGTAAATAAATCTTTAAATTTGGAACTTTGGAGGGAAAGGATCAACTGGTAAAGTAAGGGAAATTTCCCAATTTTTAAATTTCTGGTGGGTTGTTTCAGTTTTAAACGCAATGCATCTAGCCTACTTTTCACACCATTTACATCTGATTAGAGAGTTATAAAATTCATTTTCTTTGCATGGTTTTAAAGATTTATCATCAGAGAATAAAGTCAGCAAATTTCCTTCTTAAAATACTCTCTATTTTCACCCGAAATTATTCACAAAAGTAGCAAAAATATTCTAAAATTTCTCAAGATTCTTAAATCAAGATTTTCAATCAAAGGATTTAGAACGAATCAAATATAATTATTATTTCTAAACTTATTTTTATGATGATTAGAAGCATATTTACACAATTTGAGTGATTATTACATGATTTTTTTTATCAATGTCATCTTCTTCAAAAGATTAAGCTGCTTTAATGGTGGATCTTGAATTTTGAGAGGAAATCAACAAATCAATGGATATTCCAACTCAATATGGATCTATTAGAAGGTTTTTTATCTTATTTATCAAGATTAAACATGTTTTGTAAGGTAATTTAAAGAAATTTGAATTTTATTATCTTCATGAGCCGATTTTCCAGATTCTTGTGAAATTGATTTAAAAGTGAAATTGATACTTAATATATGTTTATTTGGTCTAGTATTGATATTTAGAAGTGATTAGGAGGGCTGGAATGATCGATTTTGTAAGGAATTGAATTTTCGACTTGATGATACATATTTGGTAAGGCAACTTTGAGTGAGAATTTTGTGTAGCCTAGTTGATGAAAATTTGTGTTTATTATCTTTTGAAATGTGGTAATATCTATTTTATCTCTGTTCAAGCTCCGAATCTTGAAGAGGATCAAGCTATTCAAAATTGAAGCTTGGATTTACTTGGTTGATCACTTGGTTGTGGTTGAATTAGTTGTGTGGTTAGTCTTATTAAAGGGTGATTTCATAAATTGACCCTCACTTATGCTTAATTGGATGATCATTTACTGATTGCAAATATTTAATTGAGTTTTGGTTGGTTAATTTTGCAAGATTATTGATATATGTTTAAGTGATGAATTTTTTCTTAAGTGTTAGTAAATTATCATCTAGTGATTTTATGTGCTTGATTTGATTGATTATAATGGTGAACTAAGCAAGTATGCCGGAGTTTTTGGTTCATGGTATGTTGATATTTCAATTGATAAATGAACAATGATAATAGGTAATTGGTATGCTAGATTTAATTTGAAGTTAAAATGGCTATGTTACATGATTCACATATGCATTTTGGCACTTTAAATTGAACACATTATTGATTAAAATTATGTTATGATTGATTGATTATATTGGCATTATAGCATGGTGGATTCATTGGATATAGTTGGCATGCCATAGGATTTGTGAGTACTCACCATATTGATATGTTATTTGTGAGCAATGAGGCTCTAGGTGGACTGATTTGGAGTAGATAAGGGAGTGTTGAGCTTGTATCTCCACTCAACGGGACTGATTTGAGGTGATATAAGGAAGTGTGTGGCCTCGACCCACTCAATTCGGGACTAATTCTAATTCTAATTGGGAGTAAGGGTATTCGTGTATGACCACTCGATTAAGCCATGATTGTACATGCCAATATAAATGTCTAAAATGTTATATGCTAAATTGATGATTATATGTCATGATTAATTATGATTTTGACACAACCAACATTGAACTGTTATGGAGACTAAAAATTTGTATTTGATTGGTTTCAATTTAAGCATGATTTGGGTGCAAATTTACTCGTCGTTTTATTAACATTCACTGAGCTTTTTAAGCTTACACTCTCACATTCGTACAATTAACTAATGGGATTAAGGAGACAAGGAGCCGAGAAAGAGAGTTCCAAGAGATTAAGGCTCAGTAGAGATTTAGTTACATGTTTTAGAGATGTTAATCGGCCATTGTGGAACTTCCGGGACTTAGTTTAATTTTGGTTGTAATTGGACTTGGACATTTGACATTTTTTATTTTGGATGATTTTATAATATCATATATGGATGTTTGAGTTCGATTATTGAATAATTTATGGTTTATTGTTGCTTGATAACACAGTGATTGATAACATGGTGTGTGAGGCATGGTGTTTACATTAACCATTGTTTAAATGAAGCTTCTATGGAGTGGTTTACTAGCGACTAAGGTCTGCCATTTGTTTGAATTAACCGGTGGGTGATATTCATGAAATTGAATGTTTAATTCTATTTAATTGAGGCTTAATTTGTGTTAATAAATTCAATTGAAGGTGTATGAATATGTATAATATTTAATTGTAGCTAAATCGAGTTTAATTGGCCATTAGAATACTCAAATCGGGTTTAAAATCAATTTTTTCACATCAAAAAATGCAGTGGACTGTTGGGGGTTTGAATTTTGGTCTTTTTAAATTGGTTCTCTAGTCCGTTTAAATAACAAATTAGTCCGAAACTTGATAAGTCTAATTAGAGCCTTATACGATAAGGAAACTTGATAAGATTTTAGGATTAGGCTTTTAATTGATAATTTTTTTAAGAAACACACTCAATTTAATATTCGGGTATAGTACTAATAGTTTGAAATTGTTATGGTTTAGTCATTAATGATAAAACTTGAATTAGACATAGAAAATAAACTCGGATTAAGCTAAAATTTTTAGGGCATACATAAATTGACTAAAAGAGGATTGGTAAATTTATAGATCTAAATTCAGGTTAGTTTAATCGTAGGTGGTAAAATGACAAAAATGCCCTTAGGTTAAATTATTGATAAAAAGTTCAAAATTGGTTCACAAATTGCTTCCCCATTAATGGATAACTAATAAATGGATAAGATTGATGTGTTATAAGGTCGGGGTGTGTCTTGGGAGGTCGTTAGCTGGAGAGTCACTTAGGTGGCTAATGTAATGCTTCAAATTCGGGTCGGTCCGTCCCGATTGGGTTTGGGGTGTGACAAAACCTTAGTTGTATCTAAATTCAGGTTAGTTTAATCGTAGGTGGTAAAATGACAAAAATGCCCTTAGGTTAAATTATTGATAAAAAGTTCAAAATTGGTTCACAAATTGCTTCCCCATTAATGGATAACTAATAAATGGATAAGATTGATGTGTTATAAGGTCGGGGTGTGTCTTGAGAGGTCGTTAGCTGGAGAGTCACTTAGGTGGCTAATGTAATGCTTCAAATTCAGGTCGGTCCATCCCGGTCAGGTTTGGGGTGTGACAAAACTTTAGTTGTACTTTGAGTTAGCTTAAAAGTATTCATTCATTAGGTCGTGTATGCTTAGGATTCATTTTATTGTTGATAGTGTTGTTTTAGAAAAATCATTTGCTTGTCACTCTTCTTTAAAAAGAACTCGACGTTAAACTAATGCAGCAAAAAACCATTTTTCAAGTCATTTTGGAAACTTAGTTGCCTTATTGATTTGTTTTTTTAGAAACGGTTCGTTTGCAATGTAGCGGAACTAGGGAACAATATCAAATTTTACTTAAGCCCGATATCATGCATTATCTGGTTATTATGCTTGAGTAATCCATGCATGCAAAAGTCCTAGAAGAAAAGTTACTAAGCCACAGACTAGAAGTCATTAAAAATTACAAACCAAAACAAATAGAGACCGATTAATACGAATTAAAAAATAATTCGAGGTCCCAGGTGATTCTCCAAATGCCGAAAAGTTTTATCTAAAAAGTTAAACATTATTGGGGGTGAGCTTATGAAAATGTAACTCCCCGATTTTTGGGCCTAAAAGTATTGGGCTTTGAGTCTGGGTTCGGGTAGAAGACGACCCAAATAAATGGGATGATTTAATTTTTATCATTATTTAGTATGTTTAGTTAGTAATTAAATAAATTACGAAGGGTTTATGGTGTGGGGAAAAGTCCGGGGCTCGGCCCATAGCTTTAGCAAAATTTTTAAATTTTGCCTCTTAAGGAAATCTGGGCATAAGGCCTTAAAAATAAGTTGGGCAGAAACTGGGCATAAAGGAACGCTTGGCCCAGTGGTTAGGCACGATGGACAGCAAGAAGGAAGGCTGGGGTTCGATTCCCAGCGTGCGCAAACATGTCTTTAAGTTAAGGGCTGTCGCAGGCAGGTCTTAAGAGTTGTTGGGGCTAACTCATGTCACAATAAGGAACTCACCCTAGTGGCAAGGGGCGTTAGAAGGCTGAAGGGGACCCCAGTTCGAGGCACGGGGCGCGCGAGACGTTTATTTTTTTAAGTAAACGGGTTGCACTAAAATAGGCTTTAAAAGAATTCGCGAACGGAGTATGCCACAAGGAGCGCCTATGGTGCAGTGGCAGCAGCGTATGTGTGTGTTTAGAAGGCCACAGGTTCGAGATGTATATCAGGCGAAATTTCCTTTTTATTTCGCAAGTAACCGAGGCTTCAGCAGGAATAGATTAAGATTAATTGTGACCCTATTATGGTGTAAAGGAAAGCATGGTCCAGTGGCCAGCAGCATGGGCGAAGGCGCAAGGGTGGACGGAGTTCTGGAGTTCAAGTTGCTGTGCGCGCGAAGGACCAATTTTGCTGCTCACGTGGGGGAGAGTTAGAGTTTGACCGAATCTCTCCTAGCAGTGGCTTGAGTCGGTCAAGCGGTGGACTACTGCTGATGGTGCAAGGAATTTGGATGGGATTTAAATTGGCGGTGGCTGAAATTAAGGAGCAAAACATGGAGTTTAAGTCAGGAAGGAATTGCGCCGAAATTGTTCTTTTAATTTTGGGTGTTTTGTTTCCTTCTTGTTCATCTCTTCTTCATCAAGAACCGAACCTATCTTCTTCTTCTCTTCTCTTTTTACTCATCTTTTCTCTCGATTAAAGATAGCCTATTACCCTTAAAAGCTGAAACACGAATTTCCTTAAAAGCCAAAACCTTCATAAGTCATAGTGATTCGGGAATTAATATCTAGTTCTATTCTCTACTCGCATTTTAAGATTGGATTCACTGTAGATCTGAGATTTGGGAAGTGTTGGAAACGCTCTTGACAAGTACATCGTTGGTGTTAAGTACTCAGAATCTTATTTCCATTCTTTATTTTGGGATTTAAAGAAAAGCCGAAAATCCCTATATACAAAGGGTGCCTGTCGACTAAATTAAAAGGGTTTAGTGGTGTTATTTGATTTGTTTTGCTCTAGTATGGATTAAAGGCTACTGATCGAGGGCTTGGATCATTGGAACGACTAGATTTAAATCTAGTCCATATTCCGGCAAAGGTAAGAACTTTAGTGCCTAAGGTGTTAATGGCCGATTATTGGTAAGGGGATTTGTATATAAGTTGTTATGAATTCATAGTTTAACGTGTTAGTAACTGATTGTAAGCAACTCATGTGTGGAACTCGTCAGCGTTTCGTCGTAAAATAGGTGCGTAAACGACACCCACTAGTAGACTAGATCGGTAAAAGCCGAAAAGCCGAAATGCCGAAAAGCCAGCATTTCGAGAACTTGCGAGCGTGCAAGCGCTCGTGGGATTGTTTGTATTGATAACTTTGGTAACTTCAATGGTAATATTGCAAAGTGCGTAATTTTGTGCAGCTCGGTGAATTTGGGCTTCGGTGGTCCGAAATTGGGTACTAGGCTAACGGGCCCATTTCGGTAAAAACGTCCGGTAAGTATTCTGAAGACACTTTAATAACTGTAATGAGCATGAAACCCTAAAAAGACTGATAAAATTACTGAAATACCTCTGTAAGGTAGAATTATCGTAATACCTCTAAAGGGGTAAGTTTATGATTACACCCCTCAAGGGTAAATAACTGTTCTTACGCTATAATCTGACTGCCTTTCTGAAGCATGCCTTGTTAGTTATATATATTCTGCATACATGTCTTACTGCATGGGGTTGGGTTTTGTTATGGAGGAAGAACCTATTCTGGTGGCTCTGCCACAAATATCTGTTTCTGGTGGCTATGCCACAAATATCTGTTCTGGTGGCTGTGCCACATATTTTGATATAAGCAGCTTTGCTGTGGATTATAGTTAGTGCCGCAACCGGTGCTAACACTGTAAGTGTAGGGATGGCGTGGGTGATTTATTCCCCACAGGAAGTGTAGGGATGGACGGAGGCAAGTGCAGGGTTGGATGGGGTTAACATGCATTAATCATATGAGACTGTTTTGTTATGGGCTAACTGTATTAAAATGGGCCCAACTGTGTTGATATGGGCAAGGCCCAATATATCTCGACTTGTAATAGGGCTACGGCCCAGATTGATACTAATATGGGCTAGGCCCAGTATACTCTGATACTGTAAGGGGCTATGGCCTAGATTAATATTGATATGGGCTAAGGCCCAGTTAACTCTGATTTCTGAATAGGCCTTAGGCCCAGTAAAGCTTGAACTGATTTGGGCTCTGGTTGGGATACTTTATACACTGAGTTTTCCAAACTCACCCTTTAATTTCATCCATGCAGGAAATCCCCAACCATAGTGGACTTGAAGCTGTGAGGGATTCGGAGTGGCCACATGTTTTTCAAATTTGCTTTTCTTCATGTGTTTTGATCGCACTTACTTACTTTAATTGTTCTGGGTTTTTAAGTTGTAACAAGGCCGCTTTATTTATTTTTAATTGTTCTTAGTATGTTTTGTAAGCTTGGATATGATATTGTTTTGATTGTTTGAAATTGAATAGCTCTAGGGTGTGTTTTAAAAAGGTTACTTGATTTCAAAATATCGCGTTAACAAAGCAAAGCTTCCGCAACGAAAACATTTTCAAAATTAATAACCTTTTCAAATGGTTTTAAACGAATTGGTTTTCCCTGAACAATCACTCAGTTAAAGTGTGGCAATGGTTGTGTGCATGTTTAGGATTGGATCTGTGGAGAGCCGGGTACTTAAGCAGTCTAATTGACTCACCTCCTCTTTTCTGGCATCCTACCTGGTGCACAGCTTCCATTCACTTTAATCTATAACGAAGATATTCTTTAAACACTAAGAAATACTTTAGATAAAACGTGACTTTTCTAGTAATGCTACAATGTGACACGTCAGATTCAGTCATAACGTCTGGGCCGGGTTTGGGGGTGTTACAGAAAAGCTCAGTGTGAGTTAAACAATTATTTAAACAGACATAAATATCGAATATGGTGAAACATATTAGCTTTAATAGAAGAACACAAAACCATCATTGAAATTTCATATCATTACATAGCCATTATCAATATTGATGTCAAACGGTGTATGAGCATGGGTCATCATTCACTCGAGTAACAATCATTAATTTCGATATCATTCAATACAACAAAATACAATACATAGCATAAATCAATAACATTTGAATATGTCGTGCACATGATGCAATGCAAAAAGGTTCCTACCCATACCATCCGCTACACACCATGACTTCCCTAGTACCCGTCATTCGAACACCAAAACATTATGGGCTTAAAGCCCGTTGTGGTTAAAATCACCGACAACAATATGCAAATAATTCTTCCAGTAAAAATGCAGACAAACTACCAGTAAAAATGCGATAAATCGTCATTCCCCTTTGTACTCCAGGTGTAGTGCACTGACTACGAATAATGTGAACTTAACATGCTGTCGCTACTCCATAGAACTCCTCTATCTACCACAAAATCTCAACCCAATGCATATGCAATATGTCACACAATCTCATACATGATCATATCTCAATACTTTTCACATTCATTTGACATGCTCAGCACGTCCTCAATAATCACATACTTTTAGTAAATGGAAACAGTGTTCCAATTTTTCAAATTACCATTGTGTTGGTATCAATCAATAACATTCAATTTCACTTTCTTTAAGGAATTTCATTGTGCATAAATAGCACCCTTTTCAGTACACAATATAACAAATATCTCATGCGTTTAAATCATACATAAGCTTAATATCTCAACACATTATATCATTCAGTCAAACATTCTCATATCTCATAACTCAAATATGCAATTACAAACTCAATCAAACATTCATACTATCAAACTAGCAATTTTGCCAACATGTCAATCTTTTAAGGCTCGAAACATTCCTGGTTCAGCCACTCACAAAATCAATAATTTGGCTATTAAGCCAATCCAATCAGCAAGCTAATTTATCATATATAACATGATATTTAACATTTTCAAATAATTATGAGTTTAGGACCTACACCTTATTTTTCACTTCCTCGTAGTACACTAGCGAATCTTCCAATTTTCCTTAATAATTCGTTAAACGAACCTAAACAAAAATTCAATATAAATTTAATCAATTTGCCATTAAATCATCCCCCAAATACCCACTTATGAGTTCAAACCAATCATTTATTAATTCAATAAGATACTAGAAAATAAGTATCTAATTAATGATTAAATTCCTTCATTTAATCAATTCATGACCTTTACCCAACAACTACGTCGAAATAACAAACTAGTTATCCTTAACTGCACTTACGCTTCACGATTTGTGGGATCCGATTGGCTAATTG
The DNA here is from genome assembly GCA_025698465.1 of Gossypium longicalyx. Classification (NCBI taxonomy): domain Eukaryota; kingdom Viridiplantae; phylum Streptophyta; class Magnoliopsida; order Malvales; family Malvaceae; genus Gossypium; species Gossypium longicalyx. Next base: position 25,693,397 of record CM046999.1, read on the forward strand.
ATCAAGAATGTCTCTCCATAATTAATATGTGATTAAAGGTTGATTATGAGGATCCAAGAACTCAAATTAATGCTGGAAATAGATGGGAAAGAACCAAGAAAAAAAAAACCCGCTTTCTTGCACATAGGCGCACGCACCACCACCCATGGTGGCCAAAATTGGGGCTGAATTTTAAAATAGTTTGAGATCTCATTAAAATCTGGAAAAATACATTTGAAATAATTTAAAATCTTCCAAATTACATATATGAAAATTTTGGTTTTTGATTGACAAGATTAATCAAGAAATTGACGAGAAAAGAGATTTTACCCAAGCTAGTTGAGAGAAACAACAATGACACTTTCTTGGCAATGTTCGGGATCGATCTTGGGGTTCAAAATTTTAGATTTGGGGCTGATTTATATGAGGATGAGTGGAAATAATATGGTAAAGGAGATGGTGCACAATCTTGATGCAAAAAGAAGAAGAAAGAGATGGTAAAATGGGAGGTGTAGGAGACAACAACTATGGGAGAAAGAAAGAAAATTGAAGAGAAAAGAGGAAAGGAAGAGGGTGAACAGCTTGGGTAGGGAAAATTGAATTAAAGGCTGAAAAATAAAATAAACATTTTTATTTATACTTAGGGTTCAAGGGTATGGATGACACACACATTAAAAAAAATGAGGAATTTTGCAGAATTTAATTATTTTGCAAGGGAAAGGATTCAAACTTAAGACCTCATTTAATCTCCATACTTTCTCATATTTCTCTAAACCATTAGGATTTTTCCTCATTCTTGAAATAATGTTGCAATATTTATTTTAAAAATAAGGCATGTCACATACTAGGGTTTAAGGTAAAATTAGCAAAATAATAAAAATGGAGAGAGAGAAGGGATTTGAACTTGAGTTTCAAGGAATGTTTCACTAAAACTTAACAAAAAAATCCAATACCTCATTTATTTTTAAAAACGCATAGATAATCTCAAAAATTAGGGCATAACCACTCTCTCTCGATTCCCAAATTTGATTCTACTAACCCTCAACTTTTGGGATGTTACACAATACCTTATAATTTGATCCAACCCAATATTTGTTTCTCTATTTACCAAAAATAAACTTCAATATATTTCCAATTAAATAATTTTCTCAACCCAATTCTAATTTTGTTAAAATCATGACAACTTTACTGTAAAAGAATCTACAATAAAATATATTTAATATTTTCACATTCAACGGTTCACTATAACCAAATGATTCATTTTCATTTTTGAGCTGCATTCAATTAGAAAATATAAATTTATTTTCAGGTCATTTTCATTTTGAGAAAACCACTTTCATTTCCAAATGATTCCATTTCTCCATTTTCATTTTCATTTTCATTTTGGAGATAGCCATAATCATTACCAAAAGTTTCCTATTTCTCCATTCAACCATTTATGTTCATTTGATTCATCATGCAATTCATTTCTGGTTTCGATGACATAGAAACTGATTGGACATATGCAATTGAGGCTCAAATGATTTATAGTTAAGTTATAGTTTTTCACCTATTAATTATAAACTCATTTAATTACGAATTCATTCCACTATAGTATCGTGATTGAGTTCTTCCCAATGTCATACCATTACAAAAGCAATTCGATCAGTGCTCGTCCAACGACCTTGCTATAAGTGTGTTACCCTCGTAAGATATCCTTAATCTCTTTGGGATAATATCCGTTCTCCCAGTATCATCCTATTTTATCTCATGGTAACCAAATAGTAATCAAGTTGTTCATCACAAATACAAATGACTCATGGCTACGTTCACTTTTCATCAACCATGTAATTCCAATGAGAGAATATAATTTACCCATGTCTAGGGCTATGAATTCCACTGTTGTGAATGACACTACATACTACAAAATTTGTACACCCAACACACTAGCTTTCAACTATTTATCTATTTGAATTTGGGTACTTACATCAAAGTGTACGAGTTATGCATACATAGTCCGTCATCCACTCAGGATTTAGTATGCCACACTATGAATGTCACAAGTGAATAAATCCATAAATGGATTCATGATCTATTCTTCTTGGGTCCAATCTGATGTATTGTGAGTCCAGTCAGTCACATCTATATATTTATCTTCTGAGAGTCATTCATTCCGATGCCCAAGAAAAAACATCTCCCCAATTGGACTTAATAGACGACATATTAGTCTTTCAATTGGTTTACTCATTTTTTATTAGACTAAGAACATATTTAGGTTCATCTACTAATACAAGTAGTCTTTCTTTATTATAATTCAACCACGTGTACAGCTTAGTACTAGTTTAAACATTACATTAGAAAACCAATGAGCAACATTTGCTTCTATTTTCTTTGCGTGCAAAACCTTTATGAGGACAATCATACAAAGTATATTAATGTAATCAATGATTTTTTTTTTGTATTAACCAATCTATTCGAAAAAATTACAAGTGTACATTGACAAAAATATTATACTTAGGGCATCAAATCCAACACATGCATCCTCCACCAAGGTATTTTCATTCTCCTAATCAAGTGTGCAAACTTCAACGTGCTATGTATGATTTGAAACAGGCCCATCGAGCTTGGTTTTCCAAATTCAACTTTACTGAATCTACTTTTTATTTTGTATCAAGTCCTCATGATTTTGCATTATTTACTCGATACTCTGATCAGAGTATGATCTTCTTCCTTCTCTATGTGGATGATATGATTATCATAGGGATGACACAAATGGCATTATCAAACTGCAACAGTACTTAGTCAACATTTTGAGATGAAGGATCTTGGGTCTTTTAGTTATTTTTTGGTTCCTAAGATTTCCTCTAGCGATGATGGCTACTATCTTTCTCAAGCAAAATATGCTTCCAATTTACTTTCTCATGCCAATATTACTAATAGTAAGACTATTCCTACTCTCTTAGAACCAAATGTCAAACTGATTGCATTTTATGTCACTCATCTTTCTAACCCTACTTTGTACCAACAGCTTGTTGACAGTCTAGTCTATCTTACGGTGACTCGATTTGATATCGCTTATGCAGTTCATATGGTTAATCAGTTATTGACATCTCCCAGATAATCTCATTTTCATCAGTTCTTAATATTTTTCGATATGTCAAGGGTACAGTTTCTTATGATCTTCGTTTCTCTGCTCATTCCTCCTTGGTTCTTGTTGGATATTCTAATGCTAACTGGGCAAGAGATCCTATGACCGACACTCACAACCACTGGTTATTGTTTCTTTCCAAGTGATTCAGTCATTTCTTGGCAAAGTAAGAAATAGACTGTTGTTGCTCACTCTAATACTGAATCTGAATATCATGCTCTTACTAATGCCATTTTGGAGTTACCTTGGCTACGCCAACTAATTGAAGACTTGGGACTCTCGTCTCCTACTGCTACTGTCTTGCATTGTAATAAATTCAAATAGCTCATAATGATATGTTTCATGAACATACAAAACACATAGATATTGACTATCATTTTGTACGATAGCATGTTACTTAGGGTATTCTACACCTTGATTTTGTCTCCTCATCAGCTCAAATTGCAAATATTTTCACAAAGACGCATCTTCCAATCAGATTTTGTGACTTAGTTTCCAAACTCAAGCTACGGTCCACAACACCACCTTGAGTTTAAGGGGGGATGTTAATGTAAATTTGTATTTTAGCATGCAAATTAGGTTATAACTCAAGATTTTGACTAGTTAGTTTCCATGTATATTTCCTAGGTACTAGTTTAAAGACCTAGCACTTGTAAAGCAATAGATATATTGAAATTCATTCTTCTTTCTTTTCCTAAGTTTCATAACAATAAAAATCATTTTGAGTATTTAGAAACTTGCAAAGACATTTATAATTCATAAAACGAGTGATTAAAGCTTCTCAACTTAAAAATAAGGTTTTACGGATTAAGATAAGTAGAAGTTTTACTATAATTTAAACTTTAAACACAATTTAAACAAAATCTTAGAAACCATTTATAGGCGTTTTGAAGGCTTTAAAATCAACTTAAAACCATTTAGAAACCTTTTTCAGGTGATAGAAGGTGTCCAAGGGTCATATACGAGCCTTGGAGGGCTCAAACGGCCTAAACAGTGCAGGAGCTCTATTCAGAAGCCTAGGTATGAAACTTAAGCCCATGTACTATAGGTTTTGGCATTCTACTAATTAGAGTATCGATACCCAAGGCAAAGGTTTTGAACCCTTGGCCCCTGAAGCTGAAAATTAGTCTAAAAACACTTAAAATCATGCATAAACATGTACATATCCTTCCCATATGTTCCAAAACATAAAAAAATCAATTTCAAAACTCATTTAAACTCAAAAAACAAAGCATAAACAATTCTAGTCAAATAACAAAATAAAGCTTGAATAATTACATTAAAATAACTTGAATTTCAAATTAAATTTTACTAATACCATATTCAAGTTAAGCCCTTATGTGCATCATAGTTTCTAATATCTAAAGCATCTGAATTAATTAAGTACAACCTCAGGTGATTAATGATGCGAAGCTCCCAAGCCCGAACCTTATATATATATATATCTTTGAATCCAAACCTACACATTTTAAACTATTAACATGTGAACTTAAATAACACAACAAGTAGTTAAAGGTAATCTAACTTATCCTATTCCCTTATTAATAATGAGCCCTTTAAACAAAATTCATTACAAGATTCAATCATTTCTACCTTTAGCAACTCGAACAAATTCATTTCTTATTTCCCAACTATAAGGGCTCAACTTACTCATTTCATGGCTTATTAATCTATCATAATAAAGAAATTTTTATTCAATTTTCCTATTTATGGTTAAAATGAAATTAGATTCAAAGTTTACTCCCTTAATTCAGAGCCTCTCAATATTCTTTCATAAAAGCACAACTTATGGTCCTTAGTTCCTTATGTAAAATCGTACTCCTTATCATCCCTTCTTTAGTAGGAGCATAGGGATTTATAAATTTTGCTCTCCAATTAAATCATATGGTTATAGTTAAAATTATATGGTTTATAGTTGAATATTAATACTTTATTACATTCTTTTATCTCATATTCATTAATCCACTTTCTTTTAACTTACAAGTTTTTAAATCTTGATTCATGCCATTTTGGCCCATATAAAAATTCATATTTAAGTGTGAATTTCATTATTAGGATTTTAAATTCATTTCAACCTTAGTAAACTCTAGTAAAGAATGATTCAAATACTCAAGACCCATCCCAAACAACTGAGAAGTAGATAAGTGCTAGGTACTATGTCACATCCTTACAATACAAGCAAATTGCACACAAGTGCATCTATCCCACAACCAAATTGCACATAAATTCATCCATTCATCATAACCAGAGAGCATCGAAGTGCTAAACCTAAAGGCATGAAGATCTACATGTAAATGCAAGTTCTAAAGGCTAATAGAAAGTGCATGTAATATGTGCAAAGCCCGAGGGCACAAATCTTCAAATACAGAACTTTAGGTACAAAACTCCAAGTACACAACTATTTCCATTGGCATGTTAGTTGTATACTAACTATTTCACTAAATTTATTAGAACAATTAAATTACAAGATAATCAAACATGTGATATTATACTAGAATCGTTCAAAGGAACATTCATATGCATACTTCTACATTTAATCAATTCACATAATTCATTTTGAGTCACTTGTTGATACTCATTAATTGAGGTCACACATCAAAAAGCTTATAGAGCCATGGATTATTACTTTATTCATTTTTCACTCATCACTTTAGTAATATACCTCACCAATTCACTTTCATGCACATTTAATATTCACTCATTATGTTTTATGTTCAATCTTTAAATTCAGGCTTTCATTTATATAAATCCTACACATATTATCACATACCAATTTCTTTTATTGAAAAAGATGATGATATTGATATATTAATCATTAATATCATAATTATTTTTATTGACATTATAACTTGTACATATTCAAATATATTCAATCATTTGATTAATTAAATCGTGACAACTAAATTTTTCCCTAACACATTCTTATTTAATATAACATTTTAAAGTTAAGACATGACAATATTTTAAATCGATATGATAAAGATATTAGACCAATTAAAAATTTTACATGCATGACAATTAGAAACCTATTAATAAATTTAATAATTAAATTATTAAAATATTTATCATGTAAAAAATTAGTAAAATTATACTAATGAATCCTTTCCATAGAAGAGAAAACATATATCCATTACAAGCTAACAGAAACACGCATGTCTTATGGTTAAATCCATAAGGTTCTGGCGATTAAAATATATAATATCTATTTTTTCAAATGTTAAACATAAAAACTTAAAAAAAAAAAATCTAATCGCGAATTTTTAAAATTTAAGGATTTTTTTGTCTAGTAAACAAAATCATATTCAGAAATCGAGATACTGGAATCATTTGTGACATGAAATCTTAAATTCAATCCTTAGAAATCCCACTTTTATCACATTAAATTGAATAAAAAAATCCTAAACAAACAAACAAGACAATGTTTGCATTTCATATATCAATACGAGTTTTTAGTAAGATCTGACGATTCCAACACCAAAAAAAAAAAAAAAAAAAAACAAAAACAAAATACCTCAGTGTTTATACCATATTGAATACTAAATAAAAAATGCTGATTTGAAGAGATAATTGTTTCTTCTCTTTAAATGATTTTAGGACAGAGGTAAAACTTCGAATCTCTGAAAAACCTTACAATTGTCTCAGCTTTGTCTGCAGAAAGGTCTGTAGTTTCTAAAATGTATTCTTTTGATGCTTTAGCAATCCCTTCAATTGAACCAATTGCTTGATTTAGCTGCAAAGATAATCGAGCTATTTAACCATGAACATGAAAGATTTAAACTTTCTTTTGCCATGGATAAAATTTTAGTAAAATATTGCTACCATTTTAGAACGGTAATCACAGCATAGGAAAGTAAAAATAGCAGAATGCTAATTGCTCTAATTTCATATCAATTTTGTCAAGGGCATATATATTTGTGGGTATATATATGAATAGGATAACAACTCTAAAAGAAGAAAGTAAACTGAACAAGCTCGACAAGGACAACATAAATACCGCATTTGCATCGTGGTTATCAATCCCTGGTATGGATGTTACCACTCTAATGAAATTTTCCAACTCCTGCACTGATTGGTTCCTCTTCACATGCAAGAAAATGAAAAGGAAACAAAATTTCCACATAAGAGATCTTAATATGAAGAATGAAGACAAGTTATGATCTTCCAACGAACCTCAGCTTTCAATTTTGATTTAACCTCTTGCTGTTTGCTAACTGTAGTTACATAGCAGTTTATCAGTTACTATAAAGCTTAAAATTCCACGAAGGTAGAATCAATTAATATACATTTTTTTATATTTAAACACTAAGTTTAATGTTAAATATATATTAGATATAATTGATAGTTATAAAAAACTGCCGTGAGTTAATGGTATGTTTTTTTACCGATTCAATTTGATTTATACTAGTTGGATTAATAGCCAGTTTTTGTTACTAATCTGCGGTTTTTGGTACAAGCGGCTCGACACATAGATCCAGTTTTTTAATCATTGCATTGGGTTAAAGTGTTCATACGTAGATAGGATCTTCTTACCTCCACAAGAGTGAGCTATCTTCACAATCTTTTCGAAACCCATCTCAATGTCTTGAACTGGCACAAATGTAGGTCTACCAAGCTGCATTTCATACCTTTCCACCAAAATCATAAAATCTATGAACTAGTTATTTGAAAATTATTATACAGTCAAAACGCAAAAACCATAAAAGTAGTTTGGTTGGTATAAGAATTACTTGAAGTAAGAGCACAGAAAAGAATCATTTTGGTCCCTAGTTGGAAGGTTAAGGGTGACGTAGAGATGAGCAAACTGAGCCTTGAGCTTTTTTGCCCTGTAAATGTCAGATCAAATGATTCAGAAGATGATACTAGAAGATGGATCAAATAAGAGCAATTATTAATATAATATTTCACCTGCTGAATATTGTTTCGACATTGCCGCAATCCCATTTTGTTACAAAAATAAATGCTACAGACAATCCTCCACAATTGAAAATCAAGTCCTACAAATAATAAAAGCAGCTGAGTTAGGAACCAATCATCCGTACTTCGGATGACAGAAATAAGGAGGAAAAGAAAAGAGAAAAAAGGAAAACGAAGGAAATACAGGGGAAATTGGAACAAAGTTAAGGCGGAAAGAATTTGCAGCGAGGAAGGAGGAGATGAAATTGATGAAAGATGGGTGTTGTTGGTCCCTCCAGGTAGTGTTCATCATGCAAACCCCAGCAGAAACTGCTTTTATAAAACAAATTAATTGATACATACAAGCGAAAATTCCTACAAAATACGATTGTGTTTGATTAAGCACTTGTTGAGCAAAGAAAAAGCAGCTAATTTCTCCTCACAATCAAACATCTTTAATCACAAACAGCAGCTGCCTGATTCTATATGAAATATTATTCCTCAAAACCAATATAGCAGCAACGCATAATTGATTATATACCGGATGTTGTTCAGGAAAACAAAAATCGAATCGTCCTTTGCTTTCTCGAGAAACAAACAGAAACAGAAGTACAGAGAGTTTCTTTCTACCTGAACTCTTCGTCACCTTGGAACATGGATTTTCAAGCACTGGATCCGCGTAGCCTGATTTGAAATTCGCCATTTCGAGCTAAGATCTAGATCTTCCAACTGACACCAAATGAACCGTGGAAAACTTGGGCGGGAAATTCAAATAGCTACCTTCCCAATAAATTTTTTTTTTCTTTTACGTAAACTAAATTAGTTTAACGTAATTTAATCAAATCTGACGTGTTTTTTTTAATCCCTACCAGCAAGTAATATAAATATCAATGTGGGTAAAATATACACTTAAGTCACCCTGTTGTTAGTGTATTTTGGTAATCTAATTATAAATTTTTTTATTTTCGTTACCAGTGTTATCTTTTAATTCTATTTTAGTCATTTTTCATTAAATTTTTAAAGCAAATAATGACATTGCCTTTTTTTAATTAGTATAATAACACTAGTCCTCAATACTTATATATTATATCAATTTAATCTTAATTTTAAATAATTTAACAAATTTAACTTTTTATATTTACAAATTCTATCAATTTATTCCTTAGAACTTTTCATCAATCAAATTTTATTTTATTTTTACCACTAATTTCTTCTTCCTTTCATCTTTAGCCACTAGTCGCCCTAATTCCACCCTTGTACCCTCTATCATCGACCGAAGCCTTTTCTCGCAATCTTGCCTTACGCCTCTATCAAACTCTTCACAACACCCATTTCCCCATGCCTTCAACCAACAATAACATTGTATCACCAAGCACAAAACTTAGCACCCATAATTGATATAAGGCAGCGAAATAGGATTGAGATCAAGTTGTTTAGATGGCAAGCTTATTATTGAAAGACACCTTAAATAACAAAAGAATGATCAGCAAACAAAACTTTAAACATGGTACATAACTGAAGCAAAGATAAGAAGATAAGGATGAGAAATGATAAGTTTTGATAGATTGGATAAGAGTTTTTTGGCACCTAAGAATAAGGTGTTAGGTGATATGAACATCACATATAAAATAAAAATAATTACACGCTATTATTTACTAAAAGGTTAGCCCAAATTAAAAGTGATCTAATTTGGTTAAGATTTATTAGGCTTTAGTTATTAAATGAAGTTGTTGGATTGGTGCCCTAAGTGTAGTATTTTCATCTATGTACACTTGAATGTTTCGAACAAAATGGTCTAATAATAATATTCATTAAATACATTAATACTCTTTGTATTGTCCTCAATGTTTTTGCATGCAAAGCAAAATGGAAGCAAATATTAACTCATTTGTTATCTAATGTTTAACTAATACCAAGTGATTGAAAATTAGCTTGTAGTAGTAGATTAACCTAAACATGCCCTTTGCCTAATCGAAAATTAGCAAAGCAGTTGAAAGACTAATATGTTGTCTATCATGTAACACCCCTTACCTGTACCCGAGACCGGGACCGGATACGAGGCGTCACCAAACATGAACTTGAACATTTTCAGGAAATACGGGTTATAAAATTTCATTCCAATATGAAATAGATCAAATTGCATCATAATGTCCCTATTATGGGCCTACGAGGTCCTAAACATACATTGAGAATGATCCGGGACTAAACCGAGAACTTACGAAAGTTCATAAAAATTTTCCTAGGTAAAGCCTCAGACGCCCGTGTGGAGGCAATGCACACGCCCGTGTGCTTTGGGACACGCCCGTGTTGTAACACCCCTATCCCGTAACCGTCACCCGAAATAGGTAAGGGGCATTACCGGACAGATAGAACATTTCAGACCGATTTAGAATCACAGATATCATATAACATTAATACATAAGCAATCCTCAACAATTCGTCCCTTATGATGGTCTACGAGACCTAAAACATACTTTTAGAAAAGGTCGAGACTAAACCGAACACATTCATGAATTTCAGAACTCAGAAAATATTTCAACTCTGTTGAGGTCACACGCCCGTGTGACCAGGCCGTGTGCCTCACATGGGCACCAGACACGCCCATGTGATCCAATCGTGCCAAATCAGAGTATATATACTGACTTTCACCCACGACCAATAGACACGCCCATGTGCTATGGCGGTGTGATACTTAGCTAGCTACTGACTTGAGCCTACGGCCTTATGACACGCCCTTGTGTCATAACCGTGTGACCTTAAGAGGTTACTGCTTTACCTACACGACCACAAGGCACGCCCGTAGTCCCTGACCGTGTGGCACAATACAGGCTTGGTTTAAGCCAACTTGCCACTCCTTTTTGGGTCATTCCTACAAGCAATATAAAACAACATTCATACCAACATTTTTAGCCAATTCCAAGCTTAAAATGACCAAATCATATTAGACATAAAACATTTCAAACATACACCTTTTAGCATCACCAACCAAATACCAAAACTATGCACAAACATATCATTTGCTAGCTAACTCTCACGGCATAACATATATACATGTCAAATCTTACTTACATGGACATTCTAGCCTATACATGCCATACTTAATAAAAAATACACTTTCAAAAGTACCAAAATGGGTTCAATAGTCTGGTGAGAATCCTCGACTATCCCCGACCCTTCAGTAATTACAATAACTGTAAAACAGACAGAAACCACACAGAGTAAGCTAAAAAAAGCTTAGTAAGCCAAATACAATTGGTCTAACCATTAAAGCATAGAAAATAAAAGTCAATAGCAAGAATTCATAACCATTTCACAAAGTATTTCATGAGCCTAACCATGCTCATTTGCTTGTATACATGTCATGTTTCATTTCCATGATTTCATATTCAGAAGTTTAGTATGATACAAACGTACCTATATAGATTATACAATTCATCTATTCATTACCATATCTCGTACTTTATCATCTGACGGTTCAGAAAAGATACAGATACTCATAAATGGGTACAATGCCGACGTCCCGGACGTGGTCTTACATGTAATTCAATGTCGATGCCTCTGTCCCTGACAGGGTCTTACATGAAATCAAATACGATGCTGATGTCCCAGACATGGTCTTACACGTAAATCTCAAATCGAGGCCTGTGTCCCGGACACAGTCTTACACGATATCCCAGATCAATGTCAATGTTTTTCCAGAAACGTACAGAGCTTTTCAGATACTAGCATATTATCGGAGTTTACTCTAAATTTATTCATCAAGCTCTCAAGGTCGTCCAATATAGGTTACAGTATATATATGAGCAGAATTTAGTAAATTTAACACGTAATTGTAATTTGACTTACCTTGTACGGATTTCGGACAAAAACGAGTCGACTATTAAACTATTTTGGACTTCCCTCGATCTAAATCTGATTTTCTTTGTTCTTGATCTAATACAATTCAAATTCAACCATTCAATCATTCATTTAATTCAAAATAGTCCATGAACACATATTTAAGGCACTTTGCATTTTAGCCGTTACATTTTCACACTTTGACAATTTAGTCCTTAAATCACAAAATCATAAAATACACATAATTTGCTTGGACACAAGCTTAACCGAAATTTCATAGCTCTCATACAAGTCCATACATTTTATTTATTTCAAATTTTAGTCCCTCAAAACTTCATTTTCACAAATTAGTCCAAATAGCTCTATTCCATCAAAAATTCAAGAACAAAGCATGATAATCTCACATATATCTTTCAAAGTCCATATAAAAACATTAAAAAGCTCATATAATCATCAATGACACATTTCATATTCTTCAACAGAAACAGAAATTCAGACATGGGTTTTGAAAAACACGAAGCAACGATCACAAAAACGTAGAAATTATCAAAAACGGAGCAAAACACAAACCCAAATCAAACTTACAAAGTGCCGAAAATTCAAAAACTCAAAACCCCTATTTCTTTCTTAAATTTCGGCTGAACAAGGTGATAATAAGGCCACCTTTTGTTTTGTTTTTATTTATTTAAGCTTTAATTCACCAATTACCAAAAATAACCTTTATTATAAAACATTAAATTCACCTAACACATGTCCAATATTGTCCACTTACTTTATCAATGGTATAATTACCATGCAAGGACCCTTATTTTAAAAGCCAAGGCCAATTAACCCTATTAACATATAACATGCAACTTTTGCATTTTACGCGATTTAGTCCTTTATCATAATTAAACAAAAAAACAAACAAATTTAAATCACAGAAATTTCACAGTTATAAATTCACAGATCACAGACACAGAAAATAATATTAAAATATTTTTCAGACTCGAATTTGTGGTCTCGAACCCATTATTCTGACTAGGGTCAAAATTGGACTGTTACAATTCTCCCCCTTAGGGATTTTCATCCCCAAAAATCTTACCATTAAACAGATTCAGATATTGTTGTCTCATTGAATCTTCAGGCTCCCACGTGGCCTCTTCAATACCATGTCGATGCCACATCACTTTGACTAACGAAATTTTCTTATTTCTTAATTCTTTAACCTCGTGAGCTAAGATATGGATCAGTTTTTCTTCATAAGTCATATTAGATTGGATATTGATATCAGACGGAGAAATTTTATGCGAAGGATCGGATCTGTATCGCCTAAGCATCGATACATGAAACACATTATGTATCTTTTCTAACACAGATGGTAGCCTCAATCTATAAGCAACCGGCCCAACTCGCTCGATGATTTCATACGGTCCGATGAACCTCGGACTCAACTTACCCTTTTTACCAAATCAGAACAATTTCTTCCACGGAGATACTTTCAGAAACACTTTATCACCAATCTTAAATTTGATATCTTTTCGTTTTAAATCCGCATAAGATTTCTGACGATTAGAGGCAGCTTTTAGACTATCTTGGATTACTTTCACTTTCTGTTATGTTTCTTTTATCAAATCAATATAGTAAATCTTATTCTCACTGAGCTCAGTCCAGTATAACGGAGTTCTACACTTTCTACAGTATAAGGCTTCGTACGGTGCCCTTTTAATGCTCGATTGAAAACTATTATTATAAGCAAATTCAATCAAAGGTAGATATTGTTCCCACGTACCTTCAAACTCAAGAATGCAACATCTCAACATATCCTCAAGTATCTGAATAATCGGCTCAGATTGACCATCTGTTTGCGGATGAAAAGCAGTGCTAAAATGCAATTTAGTACCCAGAGCATCTTGTAATTTCTTCTAGAATTGCGATGTAAATCTTGGGTCTCTATCTGACACTATCGACAATGGCACACCATGCAGTCTCACGATATCAGAAATATATAACTCAGCTAATTTATAGAGTGAGTAATCAAATTGAATCAGAATAAAATGAGCTGATTTCGTCAAACGATCAACTACAACTCAAGTTGCTTCTTTCTTTCTTGGAGACAAGGGCAAACCCGAAACAAAATCCATGGTCACTCGATCTCATTTCAACTCCGGAATCATAATCAGTTGTAATAACCCAGATGGCACTTGATGTTCAGCTTTAACTTGCTGACAGATTAAACATTTAGAAACAAAATCAGAGATATCTCTTTTCATTCCAAACCACTAATAATGCTACTTCAGATCATTATACATTTTAGTACTACCTGGATGTACAGATAAACAACTACTGTAAGCTTCACTCAAAATTTTCCAAATCAACTCCGGATTTCTCGGAACACAAAGTCTATTTCTGTATTTCAAACAGTCATCAACATCAACTCGGAATTCAGAATCACATTGAGCTCGTTTTTCTATTAATTTATTATCAACCTTCTGAGCTTCGATAATCTGTTATAAGAACAAAGGTCTCGCTTTTAATTAAGCTAAAACTGAACCATCATCAGACAGAACCAAATGAGCATTTATTGCACGTAAAGTAAATAACGATTTTCGACTTAAAGCATCAGTAACAACATTTGCTTTTCCCGGGTGATAGTCAATCACAAGTTCATAGCCTTTTAGCAGTTCTAACCATCTTCTTTGTCGTAGATTCAACTCTTTTTGCGTCATTAAATACTTCAGACTTTTATGATCAGAAAACACGTGACATTTCTCACTAAAAAGATAGTGACGCCAGATCTTCAAGGCAAACACAATAGTAGCTAACTTGAGGTCATGAGTCAGATAGTTCTTTTCATGCGGCTTTAGTTGTCTCGAGGCATAAGTTATAACTTTGCCTTCTTGCATCAGAACACAAACTAGTCCGTTCAACGCAGCATCACTGTGAACAACGAATTCTTTACCTGATTTAGGTTGCACAAGTACCGGAGCTTCAGTTAACAAAGCTTTTAATCGATCAAAACTGTTCTGACACTTTTTAACCACTCAAACTTCACATCTTTCTAGAGCAATTTTGTCAACGGAGTCAAAATCATCGAGAAACCTTTTACGAATCTTCTATAATAACCAGCAAGTCCTAGAAAACTACGGACTTCAGATACATTCCTCGGAGGCTTCAAATCCAGAATAATAGAAATTTTGTTCGGATGAACTCGAATACCCAATGCTGACATAATGTGGCCCAGAAAACCAACTTCTCGCAACCAGAACTCATATTTACTGAACTTTGCATACAACTGTTTATCTCGCAGAGTCTGTAGTACTATTCTTAGATGTTTAGCATGCTCAGATTCATCACGTGAATAAATCAATATATCATCAATGAATACCACAACAAATTGTCTAACACCCCAGACCCGACCCATATGTTATGGCCAGATCTGACGTGTCACATGGACTTACAACTTAGTATGCATTCGTTGGTTTAAGTGATTAAGGTGGTCTTTGTAAAAACAGCAATTGAATGAAAAAGCTGATTTATCAATTTAGGCTATCCATTTGTCGTACTTGTTGAGTCTTGAAAACATTCATTAATTTTGAAAACTCGCGCAGCCTAACACTAGCAGTTTCGACATAGTATAACTATAATCAAAAAATAAAAACCATAGCGGAAAGAGAAATTTATATAGCGGCCTTATTACAACTTAAAACCCAAAATTAAATCAGAATATAAAAATAATAAAAAAATAAACTAACTTAGAAAAACCAACTTTGCGGATGATGATGTGGCCACTCAAGATCCCTCACGACTCTAAGCCCACTATGGTTGGGGATTTCTGCAGAGATGAAAATAAAGGGTGAGTTTGGTAAGCTCAGTGTGTAACATAAGCCAACCATAGCCCAAAACAGATCAAACCTCAGAGTCAGACTTATTTGGGCCTTGGCCTAGTACAGAAATCAGAATGAAACTCATAGGCCCATAGCGAATCTGAGAACAAATATATCATGAATGCAGAAATCCCAACCTAGAGCCATCCATAACACCCCGTACCAGCCTTACACCATGTGGGAGACTACTCGACCCACCCAACCGCTACACACCACGAAAAATGCGCAATGAGGTGCGCGGATATTGTGACGAAGTCACCAGATACAAATATTGTGGCGAGGCCACCAGAACAGATATATATGTTTATATATGTGGCGAAGCCACCAGATTGCAGTGAGGCTGCCAGATATTGTGACGAGGCCACCAAATTGCAGCGAGGCTGCCAGAACGCTTCCTCCATCAAAATAAACCCATGTCTCATGCAACAGAATAATATGTCATGGCATACGTACACAGAAACAGAACATCATGCTTTTCAGATAAAATAAAATATCCCTAGGGTAAAATTCGTAATTTTCATGTATAAGGGTATTTCAGTAATTATTACCTATTGCTAGGGTTTTATGCTCATTCTAACGTTTACCAAGTAATCAGAAGTACTTACCTCATCTTTTTACCAAAGTGGGCCTGTTGGCCTATTGGCCCGTTTTCGTCCCATTAAGCCCAAATATACCGTTGTGCATGAAAATGCACACTCTGCACTCTAATCATCCAAATGCACCATATTCATTAACAAATGTCTCGCGAGCGCTCGCATGCTCGTGAGTTCACAAAATACTAACGTTTCGATGTTTCGGCTTTTACCGATTCAGTCTAAGGGAGAGTGTCATTTACACACCTGATTGATGACGATTGATGACGATATCTCCCACGCGATAATCCTACGATCGATCACTAACACATTAGACTTACGAATTAACGATAACTACCATAAATCCACGTCAACTAATCCAATCATCACACAAGTTAGTCATTTACGCACGAGGGGCAAAATAGTCATTTTACCCTCCAGGGGTAAATCGGTAGTCCTACCCTACAGGGGTATTTTAGTAATTCTACAACTTATCCACTTGGGCCTACAGACCCATTGGGACTACATGGCCCATTTCAGCCCATCGCGGCCTGAAATAGTCGTTCTACTGCTAGAGTAATGAGAAATACACACCTGTTAGGAGACTGCAGTTAATCCGCGCTCCTACACTCTTAGTTGACGCCCAACCCAAACGAGCACGCCACCAAGCGAAAGGGATCAGCCCAGAAGGGTATGCCAACTCTCCTCATGGTTTGCTCTATTTAGAGCCAGCTCTCCATCTACTCTTATGTTAGCTTCCCGATGTGGAATCCCTCCAACATTAGAGTTTAAAACGAACACCAACTTTTGCCGTCCCAACATAGCAAAATAATCAACCTTTACGTGCCAAGGGATTCGAACCAAAGTCCTCTCACATGCCAAATCACGCCACCACCACTAGGCCATCAACTCATTTGTGACATAAGTCCAACACATTAAACTTTAAAGTGCCCCTACTTGCTTCCAGATTTATTGAAAAGAAAAACCAAAATAAATTGCAAGAGCCAAGACTTGAACCTTGGACCCCTTGCTTCCTCTATGGCGTCACTTCCTTGTCCCCTAAGTGGCGCTACCTTGCCACTACACCACACTCCTTTTTGTGTCATCTTTTACCCCTTTACTCTTAAAAGCCCAAACGCCAATTGCATCACTTGTTCTTAAAATCAAAATTTCGAAGACTACTACGGATTTAACTTAAGTTTGGGCCTTCCAAAGGCCCACTAACCTACTAAAATATATATTTTAACCAACCAGAACACACCCAAATTTTAAAAAAACACAGAAACACAGAAAACCCGAAAATTGGGCGTTACAAATTGATCTAAATATGATCTAAAAATTCTATTCATCAAATCCATAAAGATAGCAGGCGCATTTGTTAATCCAAAAGGCATAACTAAAAATTCATAATGCTCGTACCTCATTCTAAAAGCAGTTTTCGGAATGTCAGAGTCCTTTACTCGCACCTGATAGTAACCCGATCTCAAATCTATCTTTGAAAACACAGTAGCACCTTTCAACTGATCGAATAAATCATCAATACTGGGCAGAGGATATTTATTCTTTATAGTCACATTGTTAAGCTGACGGTAATCAATACACATTCTCATTGTGCCATCTTTCTTTTTCACAAACAAAACAGGGGCACCCCATGGTAAAAAGCTCAGTTTAGCAAATCCTCGATCAGTCAACTCTTGCAACTGAGATTTTAATTCCTTTAACTCGGTCGGAGCCATTCTATACGGAGCTATTGAAATCGGAGTAGTACCAGGTACTAATTCAATACCAAACTCGACTTCTCGAATTAGAGGCAAACCTGGTAGTTCTTCAGGAAACACATCAGAGAATTCATAGACAACAGGCACAGATTTAACTTTCTTTTCATTCACTTTCGAGTCTAACACATAAGCTAAGTAGGCTTCATAGCCTTTCTTCACATATTTCTGTGCTTTTATTGCAGATATCACAGCTGGTAGTCCATTCAGATCACTAGACTCAATTTGAATTATCTCATCACTCTTACACCTTAAATCAATGACTTTTCGTTTGCAATTCACAATAGCATCGTGCAAAGTTAACCAGTCCATTCCCAGAATTATATCAAATTCATCGAAAGGCAAAAGCATCAGATTAGCAGGAAAACAGATATCTCGAATCAATAATGGACAATTCTTGCAAACTTTATCAACCAAGACACTTTTGCCTAAGGGATTCGATACTCTAATTACGAATTTAGTAGACTCTACATGCAAAGTCTTACTGTGTACTAATTCATACAGATATAAGAATGCGTTGATCCAGGGTCTATCAATGCAATCACAGAAGTATCATAAAGAGTAAAAGTACCGAAGAATCACGTGCGAGACGCAGGCTTCCTCACGAGCTCAGATAGCATAGGCTCTGGCAGGTGCTCTGGCCTCAGATCTAACAGTAGTATCCCTAGTAGCTCTTTGACTACCACTTGCATTTCCCGTATTTATGAAAGGTCTACCTCTAGCTGAGGTATTGTTCGGTCTTGGATTCTGTACATTCTCTTACTCAGCAAGTTCAGAACAATCTCTTACAATATGGTCCAAAGATCCACATCGGAAACAAGCTCGATCATTCAATCTAAAATTTCCTGGATGTCTTTTACCACAGTGTTTACATTCAGGTTTCTTAGATCAGACGTTCCCGGCAATTGCAACAGAAGTATCAGAAGCTCTGAAATTCAAATGCAATTATCAGAAGCTCTGAAATTCAAATGCAATCTAACTCGATCTCGATTCGAATGTCTTACATCAGCCTTTGAACGGCTATAATCATCTTAGAATTTCTTTGACGCAGACTGAAATGATCTACTCGAAGATCTCTTTCTAACATCTCTAGCTTCAAAATCAGCTTTTCTTTTCTCTTTACTTAACTCTTCAGCTTTACAAGCTTGCTCAACGAGCACTACCATTTCTTTAATCTCCAAAATCCCAACTAACAGACGGATATCTTCATTTAGTCCATCTTTAAACCTTTTGCACATTATTGCTTCATTCGATACACATTCCCAAGCATACTGGTTCAATCTTACAAATTCACGTCCGTATTCAATAACAGACATACGACCTTGTTTAAGCTCGAGAAACTCTTTACGTTTCTCATCGATAAATCTCTGAGTAATGTTTTTCTTCCGAAATTTAGCTTGGAAGAAATCCCAAGTAACCCATTCACTCGGAACCATAGATATTAAAGTTCTCCACCAATGGTACGCCGTATCTCTTAGAAGTGAAACGACACATTTTATACATTTATCAGGATTCAGAGACATTTCATCAAACACTTGTATTGTATTTTCTAACCAAAATTTGACTCTTTCAGCATCACCATTCGTTGTAGCTCGAAACTCTTCAGCCCAATTCTTTCGAATCTTATCAACTAGTGGTCTACTTAACTGAACCAGATTCGTTGAAGGCATAATAGGAATTTGAGAAGGATTAACTAGGGGTAGAGGTTGTTGTACAGCCGGATTGGTTCTAATGTATTGGGTGACCCAATCATTCATCATCTGATAGAAGGCTTGTTTAGCCTCACCATCACGGCTACTTGTAGCCAGTCTAGAATTAGCTTGCACTGTCCCTTGCGTGGGAGCAGGTGCATTGCTTTCTACATCGTCAGCTACGGCTCTATCGGGATCCATTTACTATATCAAAGCACATTTCAATGTCAAGATTCATCACACTATCATAGTTTCAGATATATGGCATGTATAGATAGACTCACATACACTATGGTAGTCCTAGAACTGACTAAATCATAGCTCTGATACCAACTAAATGTAACATCCCTATCCCATAATCGTTACTCAAAATAGGTAAGGGGCATTACCAGACAGATAGAACATTTCAGACTGATTCAGAATCACATATATCATATAACATTAATACATAAGCAATCCTCAACAATTCGTCCCTTATGATGGTCTATGAGACCTAAAACATAGTTTTAGAAAAGGTCGGGACTAAACCGAATACATTTATGAATTTCAGAACTCAGAAAATATTTCAACTCTGTTGAGGTCACACGCCTGTGTGACTAGGCCGTGTGCCTCACATGGGCACCAGACACGCCCATGTGACCAACCGTGCCAAATCAGAGTATATATACTGACTTTCACCCACAGCCAATAGACACGCCCGTGTGCTATGGCCGTGTGATATTAGCTAGCTACTGACTTGAGCCCATAGCCTTACGACATGCCCATGTGTCATAACCATGTGACCTTAAGAGGTTACTGCTTTACCTACATGGCCACAAGGCATGCCCGTCGTCCCTGACCATGTGGCACAATGCAGGCTTGGTTTAAGCCAACTTGCCACTCCTTTTTAGGTCATTCCTACAAGCAATATAAAACAACATTCATACCAACATTTTCAGCCAATTCCAAGCTTAAAATGATAAAATCATATTAGATCATAAAACATTTCAAACATACACCTTTTAGCATCACCAACCAAATACCAAAACTATGCACAAACATATCATTTGCTAGCCAACTCTCATGGCATAACATATATACATGTCAAATCTTACTTACATAGACATTATTGTAATGCCTCCACGCCCAAAACCGTCATCGGAGTTAAGCTTGAGGTGTTACTAATTTTATTTGACCTTTTTAAACAATTCTAACTACTTATATTAATTTTCAGAATAAACTGTTTTTCTGCGTCATGGTTGCTTAAAAATTCATATCTCGAGTTACAAAACTCTAAATCCAATTCCGTAAATTTTCCATAAAAATAGACTAATATATATATTTACTAATTTTTTTCTAGAATTTTTGGCCGGGTCAATTAGTACAGTTTATTAGTTAAAGTCTCCCCTGTTTCAGGGTTGGACTGCTCTGACCTCTGTGTATTACGAATCATATATCTCTCTATACAGAATTTCAATGACTATGAGGTTTGTTTATCTTAAAACTAAACTCAATAAGGATTCTAACCATATAAAGCACACCACCTAATTATATTTATGAAATTTATGGTGAATTTCTAAATTTGAAACAGGGGATCCAGAAATCGCTCTGGCCCTATTTCACTAAAACTCAGATATCTTATAAAATACAAAACATTTACTTGCTTTGCTTATTCCATATGAAAATAGACACAATGAGCTTTAATTTCATATATTATTCACTATCAAACCATGTCTCTACAAATTTTTTGTGATTTTTCAAAATCACGTTATTTCTGATACTTGAATCTATTTTTAAGTTACTTTCACATTTTTCATAATTTTCATATGATAGTTACTACTTAATCATACATACTATTAAACATGTATATCATCAGCCATTCTATTAGTTAATCACTAGCAAATACTTACACATAATTCATTGATCATATCATATCAAAAGAAACCAAGTTCCTATACATGCCATACACAAAACGAAACGTCTAACTATACCAATGTAATTTCTTCGATAGTGTGATCGGGTCTCCGACGTTTCCTTCGATCCCTGAGTGGCTTGATAAAAAATATAAGAAAAAGAAAATAAGAGAGTAAGCACTAGGCTTAGTAAGCTTACAAGCAAATAAATTACAACATTCAACATAATGAATAAATATACATCAAGTCACCTAGCCTCATAAACTTTCTTTACTTCTCATTTTCTACCTTTTTCTTTACTCACTTACCTTCTTTCTTACCTGACCTTTCACTATTCATAAATATAATCTACCTTCCCTTTTTGCTGATAATTCACTATGATTTAGCATATACAATGACCCGATGAACCACTCAGAATACTAAGGATACTAGGGTCGTTCCTGTCTATCAATATCCTGCCAATGCCATGTCTTCGACATGGACTTACATGAATTATTCCTATCTCCAATGCCATATTTATATATATAATATGGGCTTACATGGCTCATTCCTGTCTCCAAAGCCATATATCTGATATGGACTTACATGGATCATTTCTATCCTGTCTTGTCAACCCCAATATCCTAATATTCCTAAGGTTCAAATGGGGCTTCCTAATGCTTTTTCCTTGCTATTTCGCCTTTAATTCGACTTTAAATATTCTAAAAAAAAAATAAGTATATAAATGCTGGAAATTAACAATAATAATGTAAAATATAAGAATATTGCATTTATTTACTGTAAACTTACCTCGATACAAAATGTGGCTAAACTTTACAATTTAGTCCTTTACTTTTTCTTTTCCCCGATCTACTCCTGAATTTCGTTCTTCTTGATTATAGAGCTTGAAAATTGAAGAAACCCTAGCTATGGAGAGAGCAAAAATTCGGCAATAACATATGAGGAAGATGACCATTTTGTGTTATTTTTCCCATTTTATTTCATTTAATATACAAATGACCAAAATGCCCCTCCTTAGTAAACTTTCAAAAATTCCTTCCATGTCCTAATTTTTGTCCATGAACTTAAAATTGGTTAAATTGCTATTTAAGACCTCCTCATTAATATTCCAAAACAATTTCATACTAGAAACTTCTAGAATGCAAGTTTTACAACTTATTCGATTTAGTCCCTAACTTCAAATTAAGCATTTTATGCATAGAATTTCATCACGAAATTTTCGCACAATCATGTAATCATATCATGAACCTCAAAATAATAATAAAATAAATTTTTCTACCTCGGATTTGTGGTTTCGTAACCACTGTTCCTTTTAGGCCCTATTTCGGGATGTTACAATTATAGCCTATACATGCCATACTTCATAAAAAATACACTTTCAAAAGTACCAAAATGGGTTCAATAGTGTGGTGACAATCCTCGACTATCCCCGACCCTTCAGTAGCTACAATACTATAAAACAGACAGAAATCACACAGAGTAAGCTAAAAAAAGCTTAGTAAGCCAAATACAATTAGTCTAACCATTAAAGCATAGAAAATAAAAGTCAATAGCAAGAATTCATAATCATTTCACAAAGTATTTCATGAGCCTAACCATGCTCATTTGCTTGTATACATGTCATGTTTCATTTCCATGATTTCATACATACTTTGTATTCATTATTTCACAGAAATAGAGTCTTTCATCTTCAGAAGTTTAGTACGATACAAACGTACCTGTATCGATTATACAGTTGATCTATTCATTACCATATCTCGTACTTTATCATCTGACGATTCAGAAAAGATACAGATACTCATAAATGGGTACAATTGCAACATCCCAGACATGGTCTTACATGTAATTCAGTGTCGATGCCTCTGTCCCTAACAGGGTCTTACACGAAATCAGATACGATGCTGATGTCCCAGACATGGTCTTACACGTAAATCTCAAATCGAGGCCTGTGTCCCAAACACGGTCTTACACGATATCCTAGATCAATGTCAATGTTTTTTCAAAAACGTACAGAGCTTTTCAGATACTAGCATATTATTGGAGTTTACTCTAAATTTATTCATCAAGCTCTCAAGGCCGTCCAATACAGGTTACAATATATATATGAGCAAAATTTAGTAAATTTAACACGTAATTGTAATTTGACTTACCTTGTATGGATTTCAGACAGAAACGAGTCGACTATTAAACTATTTTGGACTTCCCTCGATCTAAGTCTGATTTTCTTTGTTCTTGATCTAATACATTTTAAATTCAACCATTCAATCATTTATTTTATTCAAAATAGTCCATGAACACATATTTAAGGCACTTTGCATTTTAGCCCTTACATTTTCACACTTTGACAATTTAGTCCTTAAATCACAAAATCACAAAATACACATAATTTGCTTGGACACGAGCTTAAATGAAATTTCATTGCTCTCATACAAGTCCATACATTTCATTTATTTCACATTTTAGTCTCTCAAAACCTCATTTTCACAATTAGCCCAAATAGCTCTATTCCATCAAAAATTCAGGAACAATGCATGATAATCTCACATATATCTTTCATAATCCATATAAAAACATTACAAAGCTCATATAATCATCAATGGCACATTTCATATTCTTCAACAGAAATAGAAATTCAGACATGGGTTTTGAAGAACACGAAGCAACGATCACAGAAACGTAGAAATTATAAAAAACGGAGCAAAACACATACCCGAATTAAGCTTCCAAAGTGCCAAAAATTCAAACTCTCAAAACCCCTATTTCTTTCTTAAATTTCGGTTGAACAAGGTGATAATAAGGCCACTTTTTGTTTTTTTTTTATTTATTTAAGCTTTAATCACCAATTACCAAAAATAACCTGTAACGCCCCAATTTTCGGGATTTTCAAAATTTCTGTGATTTTTGATGAATTTTAGAATTTTCGTGTTTTGACTGTACAATGTAGGTCTGAGTATGTTAGTGAGCCTTTGGAAGGCCCAAGAGTAAATTTATCCTGAGGCAATTTCAGAATTTTCAATTTTAGAGAGAGAGGGTTCTGGCGTCATGGGCTTTTAAAATAAAGGTGGTAAAATAAGTCACAAGAAGATCTGTGGTAAAGTGGCATGTGACGCCACATAGGTGTTTGGGGTGTGGCGTGTGGATTTTTAGGGGGAGCCGATGTTCAAGTCGCAAGGTAAGTTAATTAGGGGTTTTTTTTTGTGAATAGGAAAGGTAGGTATTGGAACATAGGTGGAACTCTATTAGGAGGAGTTTGAGCTGTTCAGGGGATTGAGTAAGGGAGAGATAAGGGAGGAAATTTAGGAGCTGATCAAGAAGCTTGGGGTTGGCCGAATGTTGGACTCTTGAGGAGCAAGAGTTGGCCGGCCAAGGGTCTCTAGTATAGGCAAATTCGGCTAGGTCTCTGAAGTAGAAATTTCAGCATTAGGGAAGTTTTGTGCCATTTCTTTGTAGTTTTTCCTTTAGGGTTTCGGTTTAGTCTTCTTTTGGCTTGCCGAAATAAGGTATTGTGCTTAGGGTTTTTCTCTTTTCCCTTCCATTTTGCTAGTATCCGAAACTTGGAACACCTCATAACTCTCTGTGCCGTTTTCCCTTGCCATAACCGAATACTACTTTCCCTTCTCACCTTTCTTTCTTCCATCTTTTCCTTTTCCCCATAGCCGAACCTATACTCCCCTCTCTTTTGTCACTTTCAACAATTTCTTTTCTCCACTGTTCCTCAATTAGCCGAATCTACCATCCCTTTCTTTCTCTTTTTCTCTTTATTTATTCCTCTCACATTTAGGAGGCCGAATCTTGCTATAGTCGAACCTCTTTCCCTTTTTCTTTAAGAAGCCGAAACCTTTATACCTATGGTATAGGAAGTCGAATCTTTGGCTACTTGAGCCTGTTTCTTCTCATAACCATGGTAGATCAGGATTAATATCATAGATAGGAACACTCTTTTGGGCAGAACAATGATTGGTAAGTATCTGAACAACTTTCGTTAGTTACTTATGCTTTAAGGTAAATCCGAAACCCCATAAGGGTGGCTAACGTTTGGACTAAGGGCATATTGGCCTCTTTCTTTTGGTTTTTTTTGCGCTAGAATGGACAAGGGGGACATTCAAGAAAGGGCTTTGAAGGCTAACACTGTTGGACATCTAGATCTAGTCCATATTTCGGCAGAAAGGTAAGAACTTTAGGAACTAAGGCAATGTTGGCCGAGTATGGTAAGGAGATTAGTACGTATTTTGTTTTTAATATATAGTTTGACGTATTAGTAACTCGATTGTAGGCAGCTCGTGTGTGGATCTCGCCAATGTATCATTACAGATCAGGTGTGTAAACGACACCCGCTTATAGACTAGATCGGTAAAAGCCAAAAAACCGAAACGCAGAAGAGCCGATATTTTGTGGACTTATGAGCGTGCGAGCGCTCGTGAGGTAGTTGTTTGTTAATCCTGGTAATCTCAAACAGTAAGCTTGCAGAGTGCGCAATTTCATGCACTTCGGTATATTTGGGCTTAATGGGACAAAATCGGGTTAATGGGCCAACGGGCCCAATTCGGTAAAAACGCTCGTAAAGTGTTACATTATAATGATAATGGCTGTGTATATGCATGAAAACCCTAAAATAGTAAATTTACTAAAATACCCCTAAAGTATGAAAATTACCATTATACCCCTAGGTGCAAAGTGACCGTTAACCCCTAGGGTTAATTTTGACTAGAATACATGATATTCTGATTCTGTATGTTGTAGGTCATGACATGTATATCTGTTTCATGAGATATGGGTTATATTGATGGAGGAAGCGTTCAGGTGGCTATGCCACAAATATCTGTTTTGGTGGCTCTGCCACAAATCTGTATCTGGTGACTCTGTCACAATATCTGTTTTGGCAGCCATGCTGCAAATTCTGTGGTGTGTAGCGGATGGGTGGGTCGAGTTGTCTCCCCACATGGTGTAAGGTTGGTACGGGGGTGTATACGGATGGATATGGGTTGGGTTTTCTGCATACATGATATTTCTGTTCTGTACCTATTATGGGCCTATGGGCTTCATTCTGAATTTTGTTAAGGGCTAAGGCCCAACTTAATCTGTTTCTATGGTTTGAACTGATTTAGACTATGGTTGGGTTATTTTACACACTGAGTTTTCTATACTCACCCCCCTTAATTTCATCCATGCAGGAAATCCCCAACCATAGTGGACTTGGAGCTTTGAGGGATTCGGAGTGGCCACATGTTCTGCAAATTCGGTTCTCTTCAGGTGTTTTGACTAGCCCTTACTTAATTTAATTGTTTAAGGTTTTTAAGTTGTAATAAGGCCGCTCGTAAATTTTATGGTTTTCTTAATTGCTTTACTTATACTCGATTTAAACTGTTAGATTCAGGCTGTGTGGGTTTTATTCAAAATTAATAAACGATTTCAAAACACAACGAGCGTAACAAATGGATAACCTAAGGACTTAATTAATCGGTGTTCTTTTCTTAGTCAACAATTAACCATTGTTTTACAAAAACACCCTGATTACCATAAACAAAGAACACAATCAACCGTAAGTCAATGTGACACGTCAGACTTGGCCGTAACTACTAGGCCGGGTTTGAGGCGTTACATAACCTTTATTATAAAACATTAAATTCACCTAACACATGTCCAATATTGTCCACTTACTTTATCAATGGTATAATTACCATGCTAGGACCCTTATTTTAAAAGCCAAGGCCAATTAACCCCATTAACATATAGCATGTAACTTTTTCATTTTACGCGATTTAGTCCTTTATCATAATTAAGCACAGAAACATACAAATTTAAATCACAAAAACTTCACAGTTATAAATTCACATATCACAGACACAGAAAATAATATTAAAATATTTTTTAGACTCAGATTTGTGGTCTCGAACCCACTATTCTGACTAAGGTCAAAACCGAACTTTTACACGTGTCCACTACCCGTGTTAAGTTTATGAAAATTATTTTTCATTTCGAACCTACAAGGGTTTTCACACGGCCGAGCACACGCCCGTGTCCCTCGCCCGTTTCCTTCACACGGCCTAGACACGCCCGTGTGGCTGCTAGTGTCTAAAAACTCGAGCATTCTGTTTATGACGTCAACATGCATTTAGGGGCACACGAATAAGACACACGCTCGTGTGATATGGGACACGCCCGTGTCCTTCACCCGTGTTTTTACTACCATGCATTCTGACTAAAAATTTAGGTACAGAAGACACACGACCATACCACACGCCCATAGGGGCGATTCGTGTGTCACACACGGCCTAGACATACGCCCGTGTGTCTACCCGTGTGGACCTTATTTGGCTATTTTCCAAGCCTTTGGTCACCCTCTACATCATTTATACTTAAAGATTACCAAAATACAAAGCAAGACATGATTGTACACTTACAAATAAGCTTAATAAACCTCATTGAATGTAAACCTCGTATCATCGGTTTAACACATGCTAGGTTATTTCCTTAGTTTTAAAGATTTCCATGTCTCGTTAACACTTTTAAAATTAGCTCATTATTATAACTCATTCCCAATTATGGTCAAGGCATCCCATGCAAACATAAGCATGCATAAATTTGTAGGTCTTAGCCTACTTCAAAATGAGCCAATTCCCATGCCCATATACAAAAAGATAGGTATATCTTTACATGCCTTCATTTTGGCGAATCAAATGACACATATAACAAAATAAACCAAAAGCCCTATACATGCCATTGAACCAAATAAAAGTGTCTTTATACCAAAGCTAGACTAGTTGATAGTGTGTCGACGCTCCAACCGTCTTCCAATCTTTACGAGTCCTCGAGCTTTGTAAGATAGGGAAAAGAGAGGGGTAAGCATTTACATGCTTAGTAAGCCCAAATAAATGGAAAGTAAACTTATCGAGTAATTAGCATACAACTATATTAAGCAATTAAACCAAGAAGAATGAAATGGTTTCCCTATCACATGCACTCAATCAAAAAGTTAGCCACAATAATAATGCACCATGTAATTTGTCTTAGATAAGCTCATCATTCATCGTTTCATTTATATACATCATATTAATCCCGTTGAGTTTCTAGGAAATCCCGATGGATTATCAATTTACCGTCAATTCATAAGAATGATCATTTCAGGTATGCACTCTCGCGAACCTCACATTTTACAGCGGGATTACCAGTCAAGGCTAAATCCCCCGTATCGTAAACTCATAAGGTGATGTCGGGATTACTAGTCCAGGCTAAATCCCTTATAGCGATAAACACCCTTAATGAGCTCAGATCTGAACTACCAGTCCAGACTAAATTCAGACCCTAATCGGATTACCCGTCCAGGCTAAATCCACAATGCACACATATTCTTTGAGAGGCTCGATCACTCAAGGAATACTTGTCCAGGCTAGATCCTTTTTATATTTGAGATTAATGGATTACCTGTCTGGGCTAAATCCTTCTGCAACACATGTAGGATCTCAAGTAACATGTAAATCATGGTTTATCCACCGAACTTCCTTTTTAACCTCAACCTGGACATTTATTAACATGTCATTATTAAAGATACATTTCATGTATTTTCATGCTATCGTCAAATGCAATTATCATACATTCATAAATCATGCAATTAGGCATATTATGAGTTTACTTTAAGTTATCTGAACTTACCTGGTACTCGTCTCGGTATCGTATTTCGATTATTCTGAAACCTTTCGTTTTCCTTGATCGATCTCTGGAATTTGTTCCTCAGGGTCTATAACAATAAAAATAAATTATTAACAACTCATATTATACTTTTCAAGTCTAAATTTCACCCCCGGTCCAAATGATCGTTTTGCCCCTAACCTTTCACATTTTTACGATTTAGTCCCTATGCTCGTATAATGAAATGCATGAAATTTCTACATTACCCAAGCCTAGCTGAATGTTCTTTGCTCTTATGGCAACCCACATTTTTTCATTATTTCACATTTCTACCTCACATTTTACACCTTTTGCAAAAAGGTCCTTTTAGGGGTTTTTCATGAAAATCACCTAGGAAAAGATGTTTAACACGCATCCAAATTCCATATTTCTCCATAAACGATCAAAATACAAGTAACTCATGCATGGGTAAATCTCTAAACATGAACCCTAGCATGAAATATGGGTATAAATAGAGAGAGTAAGCTACCGAGATTTTAAAAACATGAAGAACAATAAAAACGGGGCTTGGGAGCACTTACTATTGAGCTTGAAAATGTTGAAAACCCTAGCTATTGAGACTTGAGAGTTTTGGCTGGACAAGGAAGAAGAATGACTGATTTTTGCCTTCTTTTTCCCATTTTATTTCATTAAATTGCCAAATGACCAAAATTCCCTTAAGCCTTTTCTTTAAGATTTCATTCATACAAGCCTATTTTTGTCCAAAAACTTAGAAATTGGGAAAATTTCTCTTCAAAACCTTCTAATTTATAATCTAAAGAAATTTCATAAAAATTGCTTCTAGAATCCAAGTTTTGAAATTTATTCAATTTGGTCATTATTTTCCAATTAGACACCTTACTCATAGAATTCCTTCATGAAACTTTATCACATGCATGTTCTCATATTCTAGATCTCATAATAATCATAAAATAAATATTTTTATGTCAGATTTGTGGTCCCAAAACCACTATTCCGACTAGGCCCTATTTCAGGATGTTACATTTCTTCCCCCTTAGGGACTTTCGTCCTCGAAAGTCTTACCAGTTCGGATATTGGCTTCTCATGGTTTCTTCCGGCTCCCATGTAGCCTCTTCCACACCAAGTCGATGCCATAAAACCTTTACTAAAGCCACATCTTTATTTCTCATCTGTTTAATCTCACGAGCCAAAATCTTGACCAGTGCCTCTCCATATGTCATATCCGATCTAATCTCAATCTCTACTGGTGAAATCACATGAGTGGGGTCTGATCGATATCGCTTTAACATGGATACATGAAACACATCGTGAATCTTTTCCAATTCGGGTGGTAATGTCAAGCGATAGGCTAATGGTCTAACTCTTTCGGTGATCTCGTATGGTCCGATAAATCATGGACTCAATTTTCCTTTTCGGCCAAATCTCAATACCTTTTTCCATGAAGATACTTTCAAGAATACTCTAACTCCAACTTGGAACTCAATCTCTTTTCTTTTCAGATCAGCATATGACTTTTTCCTATCTTATGTCGCTTTTAAACAGTCTCGTATCACTTTAACCTTTTCTTCAGTTTCCTTAATCATATCAATTTCGTGGATCCGATTCTCTTTAAGTTCTATCCAATATAATGGATTTCGGCACTTTCTGCCATACAAGGCCTCATAAGGCGCCATCTTCAAACTCGTTTGAAAACTATTGTTGTAGGCAAATTCTACCAATGGTAAGTACTTTTCCCAGCTACCCTGAAATTCTAGGATGCAACATCACAACATATCCTTAAGAATCTGAATCATCCACTCAGACTGACCATCGGTCTGCGGGTGAAAATCCATACTAAAACTCAATTTTGTACCCAAGGCTTCTTGTAACTTCTTCCAAAATCTCGAAGTGAACCTCTGGTCTCTGTCTAAAATAATTGACAGCGGTACCCCGTGTAATCTCACAATTTCAGATATATACAAGTCGGCCAGTCTACCAAGAGAGTAATCGGTTCTTACCGGAATGAAATGAGCTGACTTTGTCAACTTATCCACCATAACCCATATAGCATCTTTCTTTTTCGGGGTTAATGGCAATCCTGTCATGAAATCCATAGTAACTCTGTCTCACTTCCATTCGGGGACCATCACAAGCTATAACAAACCTGAAGGTACTTGATGTTCAGCTTTGACTTGCTGATATATCAAGCATTTTGATACAAATTTGGAAATGTCTCTTTTCATGCTGTTCCACTAGCACATTTTCTTTAAATCATTGTACATCTTGGTACTTCCTGGATGAATAGACAAACGACTATCATGTGCTTTTTGCAAGATTTTTCAAATAAGCTCATCATCTTTGGGCACGAAAACTCTATCTCTGAACATCAAACATCCATCAGGACCGATCCAAAAATCTGATTCAATGCTCGACTCACATTGAGTTCTTTTAGCTTGCAGGTTACTATCATTAGTTTGATCATTATAAATTTCCTGCAAAAATGTTGGCCTAGCCTCTAGCTCTGCCAAAACTGAACCATCATCAAACAATGCTAATCGAGCATCCCTAGCTCTCAGTGCAAACAAGGATTTTCTGCTTAACGCGCCGGCGACCACATTCGCCTTACCCGGGTGATAGTCAATGATCAGCTCATAATCTTTAATTAATTCTAACCATCTCTGCTATCTCAGATTCAATTCTTTTTGAGACATCAAATACTTCAAACTCTTGTGGTCTGTGAATATACAACAAGTTTCACCATATAAATAATGCCTCCAAATTTTCAAGGCAAAAAAAATTGCGGCAAGCTCTAAGTCGTATGTCTGATAGTTCTTCTCGTGTGGCTTCAACTGCCGTGAAGCATAGGCTATCACCTTGCCATCTTGCATAAGTACACAACCCAGTCCATTCAAGGATGCATCACTATAGACCATAACTCTTTTCCCGGCTCAGGTAATACTAAAACAGGAGCTTTAGACAGCAATGCCTTTAACCTCTCGAAACTCTGCTGACACTTTTTTGTCCATTCAAACTTAATGTCTTTCTGTAGCAACCTCGTCATTGGAGTTGCTATCATGGAGAATCTTTTCACAAATCTTTGGTCGTAACCGGGTAAGCCCAAAAAGCTTCTAACCTCAGTTACATTTTTAGGCGGTTTCCATTCAACAATAGCAGAGATCTTACTTGGATAAACTCGTATACCTTTACCCGAAACAATATGACCCAAAAAGCCAACTTCATGGAGCCAAAACTCACTCTTGCTAAACTTAGCATATAGTTGTTTTTCCTATAAGGTCTACAACACAGTTCTCAGATGCTTCGCATGCTCTGTTTCATCTTTGGAATAAATCAAAATGTCGTCAATAAACACAACAATGAACTTATCCAAGTATGGTCGAAAGGTTCTAATCATTAGGTCCATGAATACGGCCGATGCATTCGCTAACCGAAACGGCATAACAAGAAATTCATAGTGGCCATACCTCGTTCTAAAAACTGTCTTAGGTACATTCGATTCTTTAACTCGTAACTAAGAGTAGCCAGACCTCAGGTCTATCTTAGAGAATACAGTGGCTCCTCTCAACTGGTCGAATAAATCATCGATCCTTGGCAAATGATACTTATTCTTGATAGTCACCTTGTTCAGTTGCCGATAATCTATACATAGCCTCATTGAACCATCTTTTTTCTTTACAAACAATATGAGAGCACCCTAAGGTGAAAAGCTTGGCCTTGCAAAACCTTTATCTGTTAGCTCTTGAAACTGTGCTTTTAACTCTTTCAGCTCGGTTGGCACTATCCGGTACGGAGCAATAGAAGTGGGAGCTGTTCCTGGCATTAGTTCAATACTAAACTCTATCTCTTTTTTAGGAGGTAACCTGGGTAATTCTTCCGGGAACACATCTAGATATTCACATACTATTGGCACAGACTCAATCTTCAACTCCATTTCCTTAGTGTTTAATACAAAAGCAAGGTAGGCTTCATACCCTTTTCTCATATATCTCTGAGCAACCATCGTTGTGATTACAACCGGCGGCGTACCCAATTCTCTTGGATCAACCCGTAAAATCTCACCATCTGGACATTTCAATTCAATATACTTGCTACCACAGTTTACAATTACATCATGCAGTGCTAACCAATCCATAACAAGTATTACATCAAACTCATCAAATGGTAACAACATAAGGTTAGCTGGAAAACATTGACCCTAAATCGTCAAAGGATAATTCTTACAGACTTTATCAACCAGAACTAATTTGTCTAATGGGTTCGACACTCTAATAATAAATTTTGTAGGTTCAATGGGTATGTTCATACTAGACACCAATCTCATACAAATGTATGAATGCGTCGACCCTGGATCAATTAAGGCAACAACACATATATTAAAAAGAGAAAAAGTACCCGTGATGACGTCAAGAGTAGAGGCTTCCTCTCGAGCGCGTATTGCATATGTTCTTGCCGGGGCTCGAGCCTCTAATTTTGTAGCATCTTTAGTCGCAACTCGACTACCACTAGCACTTCCAATATATCTCGGAGGTCTACCTCGTGCAGTGGAAGCACTCGACTTTGGGGCTACTTCCACTTCTTTTTCATTTCGCTCTGGACAGTCCCTGAGGAAGTGGTCAAGAGAACCACATCTGAAACATGCACTGCTCTTCATCCGACACTCTCTGGAGTGAAATTTGTTACAGCTTTTACACTTCAGCTTTTGGTCATCTACACTCCCCACACTAGTCACCATCGGGGAGAAAGACTTTTGATTACGTCGCTTGGAGCCTCTCACTCTACCCGAATACCCTACCGATGAAGTGAAGCATTCATGTTGACTCATTGATTTCTTTGTGGGAAATGAGAGCGTCTTACCACTGTATCTCTTGCTTGAAATTCAAGCCTCTCTTTTTGCTTTCTTTCTTTCATTATTGAGCTCCTTGACCTTCTTGGCCCGATCAGCTAATGCGATGAACTCCCGTATTTCAAAAATCCCAATCAACAACTTGATTTCCTCATTCAGACCTTCCTCGAAGTGTTTACACATTTTTTACTCAGTTTGAACCCATTCAGTTGCATACTGACTTAGCCTTACAAACTCCCTTTCGTATTCTGCTACAGTCTTATTTCCTTGTTTGACTTCCAGGAACTCCTTTCGTTTTAAGTCTAAGAACCTTTGACTGATGTATTTCTTCTTAAACTCTGCTTGGAAAAATTCCCAAGTGTTGTTTTCCTTTGGAACCACTAAAGATACGGTCTTCCACCAGTGGTATGCAGTATCCTTCAGGAGAGACACGACACACTTTAAGCATTCATCAGGTGTGCACAATAATTTGTCTAGTACCCGTGTAGTATTCTCGAGCCAAAACTCGGCTTTCTCAGTATCATCATCGATCTTAGCTCTGAATTCCTCAGCCCCATACTTTTTAAGCTTATCTACAGGGGCTTTACGAATTCTTACCAGTGCCATACCTCGTGGCAATTCCTCATCAGGTTGGTTAAGGGGCGGGGGAGGTTATGGTATGTTGGGGCGATTCCTCAAATAATCCCCAAACCATTCATCCATCATGTCAAAGAAGGCAGTTTTGGCCTCTTCCGGGCCTTCAAACATAAGCCTTCTACTACTACTAGAAACAGCTCGTTGTACGAAAGCTGGAACATGGCTCTCAGCTCCCTCGGACTCATCTTGTGCTTGATTGGAAGACATTTACTATATTCAAAAACATTTTAAACAGTTAGGAGATGTCACACTGTCAATGTTCGAATAATGGCATGTATAGCGAAACTCGATACTCTCTACAATAGTCTTAGAACTGACTAAATCATAGCTCTGATACCATTAAATGTGACACCCCTTACCCGTACCCGAGATCAGGATTGAATACGAGGCGTCACCAGACATGAACTTGAACATTTTCAGGAAATACGGGTTATAAAATTTCATTCCAATATAAAATAGGTCAAATTGCATCATAATGTCCCCATTATGGGCCTATGAGGCCATAAACATACATTGAGAATGATCTGGGACTAAACCGAGAACTTACAAAAGTTCATAAAAATTTTCCTAGGTAAAGCCTCACACGCCCGTGTGGAGGCAATGCACACGCCCGTGTGCTTTGGGACACGCCCGTGTCCCCTACCCGTGTTGAATTTATGAAAATTATATTTTATTTTGAACTTACAAGGGTTTTCACACGGCCGAGCACATGCTCGTGTCCTTCACGCGGCCTAGACACGCCCGTGTGGCCACCCGTGTCCAAAAACTCAAGCATTTTGTTTATGATGTCAGCATGCATTTAGGGGCACATGGCCAAGACACACGCCTGTGTGATATGGGACACGCCCGTGTCCTTCACCCGTGTGTTTACTACCATGCATTCTAACTTAAAATTTAGGTGCAAGGGACACACGGCCATACCACATGCCCATAGGGGTGATCCGTGTGTCACACACGGCCTAGAAACATGCCCGTGTGTCTACCCGTGTGGACCTTATTAGGCTATTTTCCAAGCCTTTGGTCACCCTCTACATCACTTATACTTAAAGGTTACCAAAATACAAAGCAAGACATGATTGTACACTTACAAATAACCTTAATAAACCTCATTGCATGTAAACCTCGTAGCATCAGTTTAACACATGCTAGGTTATTTCCTTAGTTTTAAGGATTTCCATGTCTCGTTAACAGTTTTGAAATTGGCTCATTATTATAATTCATTCCCAATTATGGTCAAGGAACACCCATCCAGGCTAGATCTTTTTTATAATTGAGATTAACGGATTACATGTCCGGGCTAAATCCTTCTGCAACACATGCAGGATCTCAAGTAACATGTAAATCATAGTTTATCCACCGAACTTCCTTTTTAACCTCAAGCGGGACATCTATTAACATGTCATTATTAAAGATACATTTAATGTATTTTCATGCCATCGTCAAATGCAATTATCATACATTCATAAATCGTGCAATTAGGTATATTATGAGTTTACTTTAAGTTATCCGAACTTACCTGGTACTTGTCTCAGTATCGTATTTCGGTTATTCCGAAACCTTTCGTTTTCCTCAATCGACCTCCAAAATTTGTTCCTCGGGGTCTATAACAATAAAAATAAATTATTAACAACTCATATTATACTTTTCAAGTCTAAATTTCACCCCCGATCCAAATGACCGTTTTGCCCCTAACCTTTCACATTTTTACGATTTAGTCCCTATGCTCGTATAATGAAATGCATGAAATTTCTACATTACCCAAGCCTAGCCAAATGTTCTTTCCTCTTATGGAAGCCCAAAATTTTTCATTATTTAACATTTCTACCTCACATTTTACACCTTTTACAAAAAGGTCCTTTTAGGGGTTTTTCATGAAAATCACCTAGGAAAAGATGTTTAACACACATCCAACTTCCATATTTCTCCATAAACCATCAAAATACAAGTAACTCATGCATGGGTAAATCTCTAAACATGAACCCTAGCATGAAATATGGGTATAAATAGAGAGAGTAAGCTATCAAGATTTCAAAAACACAAAGAACATTAAAAACGGGGCTTGAGAGCACTTACTATTGAGCTTGAAAATGTTGAAAACCCTAGCTATGGAGACTTGAGAGTTTCAACTAGACAAGGAAGAAGAATGGCTGATTTTTGCCTTCTTTTTCCCATTTTATTTCATTAAATTGCCAAATGACCAAAATGCCCTTAAGTTCTTTCTTTAAGATTTCATCCATACAAGCCCATTTTTGTCCAAAAAATTAGAAATTGGGCAAATTTCTCTTAAAAACCTTCTAATTTATAATCTTAAGAAATTTCATACAAATTGCTTTTAGAATCCAAGTTTTGAAATTTATTCAATTTGGTCCTTATTTTCCAATTAGACACCTTACTCATAGAATTCCTTCATGAAACTTTATCACATGCATATTATCATATTCTAGATATCATAATAATCATAAAATAAATATTTTGATGTCGAATTTGTGGTCCCAAAACCACTATTCCAACTAGGCCAATTTTAGGATGTTATATATCAAGTCTAATTTGGGAGATGCTTTGTCTTGAACATTGGAGCGGATGACTCCTAGAAGATAGAGACATAGATATGATTGGCTAGATTGATATTGCATCGGGTAGGACCCAAGTAGAATAGAACCTAAATCCATTTTTGGATTTATTCACTTGTGACGTTCATGGTGTGACATACCTTAATCTTGAGTGTATGATGAACTATTTATGCGTAATTCATATACTTTAATGTAAGAAAAATCTTGAGTTGAAATAGAAAAGTGTTGGTCATCAGTACGCCTCATGGTGCAGCAGAAAAATTATTCCTGTGATCATCAACCATGAATACATGTACAAGGAACGGATCGAGTTGAAAATAGGGTCGAAGATATACCTTTTTTATTCAATCTGATCCCCTTGTGTGATGTTAATTCCAAGCCGCAACAAATTCATCTCGGCCTCTACATAGTCCACCTAGTCGAAGAACGAAAAGAAAAATTGTAACACTTTAAGTGAATCCCACATCGACAAAGTATGGGAGAGACTTTGCTATATAAAAGAGTAGTAACACTTAAGTGGTAATATGCCTTTTTGGGGTATATGAGCGCTCCCAAGAACAAATTCGTATGGGCCATGTGGGCCCAAAGTGGACAATAGCTTATCGGGCTGGGTGTTGGCTATGACATTTATTGGTATTAGAGCCACTCGTCGTTCCTCTTGAGCGATGGTGGGGCAAATCTCAGTGAGGACGTTAAGTCCCTAAGGGGGTGAATATAGCATCCTAGGTGAATCCCACATCGGCAAAGCATGGGAAAGACATAGACTATATAAAGGGGTAGCAACACTTAAGTGGTAAGAGGCCTTTTGGGGGTGTATGGGCGCTCCCAAGAACAAAGCCGTGTGGGTAATGTGTGCCCAAAGTGAACAATATCTTATCGAGCTGGGTGTTGGCTGTAAAAAAAATTTCACTTGAACATTTTAGAAAGAATTTTGAAAAACAGCTGCTAGACCCTATCTGTTATTTTCTTGGTAACCCTCAAACAATCAACGATTTTTTTTCCCTTTTTTTATTTTTATTTAATATCACATAATTAGAAAAACAAAATTATCCCTAATTTTAGAGAAACATATGGAAATCATATTAAAAATATTATATTCTTTCCAAAAGAATATCAAATTCCTTGTCTTTTTATCTTTGGTCGAAATTATTATTATAACTATTTATATTAATAATTTCGGTAAACTATATTCAATTAATATTTTATATGAATCAAATTCATATATTAATTTTAACTATGTTCTCTATTTGCGTACAACACGTTTGTACATGTAATGTGTTCAATATTTAAATATCAAATTAAATTAATTAAACAATTAATTTAATTCATGTGATGACTAAACACAATCCAACTATATTTGGATTTTGTACGCTTCAACCATAGGGTGTACCCTTGTAGGCTTTGTAACGTTGGTAGTAATATTAGAACATTTCTAATGTCACAAGCAATGAGTTACATCTAGCAATGCATCAGTACTACCCAAGTTACAAGAAATCGTAATTCGACATAACATTTCTGTTATAAATTTTTCATGTATTATATCTTTTTATCCTTTATATCTAGATTGGACAAGAGTCATGGTATAGTCACACTTGTATAGTCCAATCTCATATTTCTTAATATTCTGAGTAAACTACGATAAACAAATAAGTGTGATATCTCATATAAACTTATTTGAGCATGGCCATGTATTTCTAGTCTCACTCCATCAAGTGGCCTAAGATATTTCTCCCATTATATAGGAGGGGAAAATCCTATCTTGATCAATCATATCCAACTACACAGATTGTGGCATACCCAACATCAGTTTTTATAGTACAACCTATTATGGTAGACATTTGACTATATCAAAATATACGACTCACGATGTTGGGACAATGATTATCTCAACTCTAAGGATCGTATACATAGTTATTACTATGAGTAATGTTGTGACTATTACATAATAATCCAAGAAACATACTCATAACGGGTCTCTAACACATACCCATGTATTGATTTTGACATCCTTATGTCAATGACAACACTTTGTCATCAATCAACTACACATTAGTCTTAACCAAGCCCACAATAATACTTGACTAAAGACTTTTTAAGAAAAACCATATTATTCTCATGATTTAATTATTTATTAATTTATTTACACACACAGAAAAAGAAACTCAAATAACACCGATAATTCATTATATTAACAAATAAGGTAAAATGAGTATGTGATTACAATCATTTCATGAGTGGTCTATGGACATACTCTAACAATAAGAAATCGAAAGTTGGTGCTTTGGGTATACAACTTCTGTAGTATGTGGCATTACTTACAATAAAAGAATTCATAGCTCAACTAATGGGTAAATGATATTCTTTCATCTACATTACATGATAGATGAAAAGTAAACTTGGCCATAAGTCATTCCTCTTTGTGATAAATGACTTGATTACTATTTGATAGTAATTGAATTTTCATGAAAGAAGATGTAATGGTTACCATGAGATAAAATAGGATCATATTTTGAGAATGGATTTATTGCAAAGAGATTGAGGATATCCGATGAGAGTAACACACCTATGACAAAGTCATTGGACGAGCACTGATTGAATAGTTTTCGTAATGGTAGGTAATTAAGGAGAGCTCAATCACAATACTATAATGGAATGACTTCGTGACTAAATAAGTTTATAATTAATAGAAAAAAAGCTTAAACTTAATTATAAAATTATTTGAGCCCTAATTAAATATATCCAATCAGTCCCTCTGTTAGCATATTAAAACTAGAAATAAATTGCGTGTAAAACCAAGTGAACAGAAATGATAAAGTTTGAGAGTGGGTTGCATTCACAAATGAATGCATTTTCTCACTGAGTATAGAAATCACTTGAGAATTATTATTTAGATAATTATAATTAAATAATTGAAGTTCAAAAAATGGAATGAAATTAATGATTCATTGTGAATAAGCTAAATATGAAAATTAAATATATTTCATCATAGATTCTTTTATGGTGAAGTTGTGATGATTTTAACAAAACTAAAATTGGGTTGAGAAAATTATTTAATTGGAAAATATTAACTTAGTTAATTTGATTAATTAATTAATAATATTTATTTTAGGAAATACAAAAAACATGTATTGGGTTGAATTAAATTTTAAAGTGTTGGGTTAAAAGTTCAGGAAGCACATATAATTGGAGCCAATACAGGAGAGGTCTAATTCCTCTCATATAACATTTAAGGGGCAACAACCCTAGTGCATTTAACTATGGTGTGCCATCCCCTCTTCTAGTTCAAGTAGGAGACTAGTTTTTCTATTAAATAAATATTATTTATGTTTTACTAATTCAACCAGGATTCTCCGAACTCTGTTTATAAATAGATGGCACTAATAGGTCTTTAAATATACAAGTTTTACATAAGTTTCACATAACTTTGAGATATTGTTATTTTGCCAAAAAGTAGAGAGAATTTATTTCCTAAGTATAAATTCAATTTTCTAAGAATAACAATTCTATCAGATTCTATTGAGAGAGAATTAATTTCCTACTAAAGTAATAAATTATTTCTGGTTATATGTTTGATTCATAATTATTCTAACCCACACTCGAAGTAATTAGTGGTACAAGAATAGTAGGGAAGCTCGTTCAATGGCCTTGTCTTAAGTGTGTGTTACCCTCATTGGATATCTTTTAATCTTTTTAAGATAAATTTGTTTTCCTTATGTGATTATATTTTATCTCATGGATACCATTATGTCTTCATTCATGAAAAGTCAAATACTATAAAATAGTAATTAAACAATTTATCATTGAAACAAATGACTCGTAACCATATTGTTTTTTATTTATCATGCAATATTGATGAATGGATATTATTTATCCTTTATTGGCTATGAGTTCCACTATTATGGAATGATGCTACATCAAGCAGAAGTTGTATTGTAATAGCCCGTTTTTGGTCAATCGAAGCAGTGGTTTTGAAACCACAAATTCAAGGTTGAAATAATTATTTTATTATTATTTTAATATTTACAGCATGGTATT
Organism: Gossypium longicalyx; assembly: GCA_025698465.1. NCBI lineage: Eukaryota > Viridiplantae > Streptophyta > Magnoliopsida > Malvales > Malvaceae > Gossypium > Gossypium longicalyx. Next base: position 25,734,757 of record CM046999.1, read on the forward strand.
GTGATTGTGTGAAATTTTCATTGAGAAACTTCACCGTTTGAATGCTTAATTTGATAAAAAGGACTAAATTGCGTAAAGTGTAAAATGTATGTTCTAATAGTTAAAGGTATTAAATGGCTATGAAATTAAATAGTGGAGGTCCTTATATGGTAAATATACCATTTTTATTATGAGTGGACAATCTTGGACATCATTTAAGTGTTATTAATAGTTTATAAGTAAGGTTAAATAAGTAATTTGATTAATTAAAGTAAATTAAATAAAACAAAAACCAAAATTTTAGTCCATCTTCCTCATTCTAGCCGAAATTAAGAAAATAAAAACATCCATGTTGCATGGGTAAATTGGTAAGTGATTTTGACTCGGTTTTTATTTATTTCTATGTTTTTGAGATTGTTGCAACTAGGTTTAGCCAGCCCAGGGACTGATTTGCAAAATTGTTAAAGGTTTAGTATGTTGCCATTGATGAATATGTATGAGCTTTAATGATTGATGATAGATTATGAATGTTTGATGATAGTTATACAAGTTTTGTTAAGTGATTTTTAGTGAAAATGCAAATTAGGGATTAAATTATAAAATGTGGAAACTTTGTGGTTAAAATATTAAATAAATGAAAAATATGGGCTGCTAGAGACCTAATTGTAAATTGGCTAGCATGGGTTGTGGTTGAATTGCATGAATTTGTAATTTTATGAAATAAGGACTAAATTGTAAAAATGTGAAATATTAAGGGCAAATGTGTAAAGTGGCTTTAATGTGTATTTTGGATTAAATTGAATGGAGAGATTATTAAATAATCTAAATTTGATATTATATAGATTAAGAAAAGTGAAGTACGAATTTAGATGAAGGAAAGAATAAAGTTTTAGATTAATCGACTCGTTTTGCCGTTTTTGCATCCGAGGTAAGTTCGTATGTAATAAGCTTTGTTTTAATTGTATTTTAAATACCTTAATATTTCCAAAATTTTGAATTGTGACCTTACAGAAACATTCGACAAAGATTTGGCATCGAAAATCCCGGTTAGGGTGCGAGACTCTTGAGTATCCGATTTATATTCCAAATGGTTCAATGGGTATATTGAAGATATGAAATGGTGAGAATAGATACGTAACAGTATAGGTATGTACGAAAACTATGTGAGCATCGAATTTATGGAAATTATAAGTTCATGGTTATAGTTGTGATTGAATACAAGTTAACATTTTGATTTGAATGTTTTGTAGCCTATTATGTTTATATTATTTGATTGTGAATAAATGGTGAGTTTACTTATTAATTCATACGAGCTTACTAAGCTTTATAGCTTACATCGTTTGTTTTTCTGTGTTTTATACTGATTTTAAAGCTAGTTGGATTCGGGGATCGTTGGAGACTTCATCACACTATCCAACTATCACTTGATACTTTTGAAATTAAGTTTTGGTCATATGGCATGTATATAGACTTTGGGTCATTTTGGTATATGTTAGTATGAATTTGGCCATTTGTATTGGCTTGTAAAAGTTAAGTAATTTGTTTGTGTATAGTCATGTGAGTTGGCTTATTTTGGCAAATATGGTGATGTATATATATGTACTAATGCTCTTTGGTGATGAGGTTTATACTTGCTTGTTGAATGGCTTGTTGAGACTTAGCATAAAAGGTAGCAAATTGCTTAGGGCATGCCTTATTGTGGATTGGTACATTGAGTACCATATGAATGCATTAAGAGTTATGATAGATATGTGGTTTTAGGTAAATTAGTGCACAATTGAAAGTGACCAATTAAATGTTTTGAAATTGTGAAACTTGTATGCTTTGAATTTGAAAAACATGATATTGTGAGCATATTAGTTGTTGGTATTGAATTGGCATGTTTTGGTCTTGGTTGTGCTTGAATTGGATGCCTATTCATGCTATGTTTCGGTGCCATTTGGTTAATGTAGGTGTATACAAATTGGGTGGCAAAATGTCTTGGTAAATAGCCAATTTTTGTCCACACGGGCAGAGACACGGGCGTGTGTCTTAGCCGTGTGCGACACACGGTCAGATTACACGGCCATGTCTCCCTTAGTGTTGAATTAGCAACCAAGTCAGTATGCTCCACACGGCCCAGCACACGGGCGTGTGACTTGGCCATGTGGCATAAGTTAATATACTCTACAGGTTTGGCACATCCTAGCACATGGCCAGGCACACGGGCGTGTGTGTTGGCCGTGTGTGTAACAGCCCTGACCCGTATCTATTGCCGGACTAGGGTTAAAGGCATTACGGACAAATCAAAACATTTAACGTTTATTTCACAATCATCATAGCATAAAAGTCATACAACAATATAGAGTCCCTTACATAGGTCAACGAGACCTTAAACATGCTTTAGAAAAGGGTTAGGACTAAACCGAGATCATACAAAATTTTACAAAAATTAAACATTTTTCAAAGTTATATAGGTCACACGCCCGTGTGAACAGGACGTGTGCCTCACACGACTTTAGAAACACTCGTGTGTCAAAACAGGGCATACATACTAACTTGTCCACACGGCCACAAGACACGCCCGTGTGCCAGGCCGTGTGAAAATTAGGGAGGCTACTGACTTGGGTTACATGGCCAGTCACACGCCCGTGTGTCTAGCCCATGGTCGAAACTGACTTGGCCACACGGCCTAGCACACGCCTGTGTGTACGACCATGTGGTTTGCCCAGGCTCATTTCGTAATGGCCCTCGAGCAACACGACTGAGACACAGGTCCGTGTCCCTGCCTGTGTGGGCAAAATAGGCCATTTACAAGGCCAACTTGCCACCCATTTTGGGTCAAACCTACAATCAACAAAACCACAAAATTCTTACCAAATTCACAACCAATTCACAACCAAAACATATACCATTCATGCTATATCATTGCAACCAATTTCATGCTTATGAACCTTACCAATTTTTGCCAAAACATAAGATAAAATCATATCAAAACATATGGTTTATAAACCTTAATACACAATATTCAATCTCATACTATGAACTTACAAAATTCTCAAATAAGCACATAACAAAACTTACCAAATTGACCAACTCTCTTGGCCATCCAAAACACATCATACATACCACAATTGCATCATATATCATATACCAAAACTCATATATATACACCACCAAAATCAAATCATAAATCCAAACACAATCTAGCCATATCACATGGCATGATATAAACATTACAAAACATATCCAAAGTACATCTAGCCTATACATGCCATACTTCAATATATACATTTTCAAAAAGTACTAAAATATAGTTTATAGTGCGGTTATGATCCTCGAGCTCCCTGTAGCTACGATATCTATAAAACAGTTGAAAAACACATAGAGTAAGCTTTCAAAAGCTTAGTAAGCCATATACAAATAAACTTAACATTTAAAACTTGTAAACATCATCAAATTACATATACTTTGTAGCCAAATACTACTACTAACCTCTTTTTCATATGCATATCACATAATCTTAATTCATTTGCTCTTATAGCATAAATTCACATATTTAGATCATATATCACTATTTGCACATATACTTACCTTTAATTCTCAAATATAGTATACAATTCAAATGTACCTGAATCAGATACATATTCACATAGTCATTCATTTACTCAGAATTCCCGTTGAATCATTCGAAATCATAAGGATACGCGGATAGCTCAGAAAGCACATACAATGCCAACATCCCAGACATGGTCTTACATGTAATCAAACATCAATGCCACTATCCTAGACAGGGTCTTACACGAAATCAAATACGATGCTGATGTCCTAGACACGGTCTTACATGTAAATCATAAGTCAATGCCAACATCCCAGATGTGGTCTTACACGATAACACATATCGGATCCTATGTCATGACATATGTATCCTAACTATTCCTAAGGTTCGTACGGGTTTGGACGTCGAAACTTTGTCGATACTTTCTCGAATATCTCATATTCAACTCTCATATTATCATTCACCATTGTTCAATAACATATTAGCATAAATAAACAATTTCAAATACATTTATTTTTATATAGGCTTACCTCATACGGATTCAGACAAACAGAGTAGACTATTCAATGAGTTTTGACTTTTCCCGATCTAATTTCGTTTTCTTTGGTTCTTGATCTAAACATATTCAAATTTAACTATTTTATGCACCAATCATTAAAATGAATCTAAAAACACATATTTAGGGCATTTTACAAATTAGCCCTTTTATTTTCACATTTTGACTGAAATGCCCCAAAAATCCTAAAATCTTGAATTTTCTTTTTTTTCGATTCTGATAAAAAGTGTGCTTACTATTCCTGGTTAAGTGTTAATTATGTGATAGTAAGTCTCGGTTAAGGGTTGAGTTCGAACCAAGGGGTAAAATAAATTATGGGTTAATAATTAAAAGAACCTTGATGGCAAGTAGGTGGGCTTATGAATAAATGAAGAAAGAATTGGATGCAAGAAAGCCCTGTGGTGGAGTGGCAAGTGGCGTCACATGCAAGGCAAGGCAAGGTGGTATAAGGTTCGAATCCCACCTTGTTCAAAAGAATGATTTATTTTTGCTTAAGAGTTGGACAGATGTGGCGTTGGTTATGAACTCTATAAGGAGTGATAAGAGGAGAAATTTGAGGAGGGGATTAAGGAGTTATTAGGGAGAAAAACTAGGAGCTGAGGAGTGAGGAAGAGGTGTAGCCAAATTAGGAATTTGGGGATAGGAAATTCAGCTATAGAGGCTATATATAGGTGCCGAATGTGAGGTTGCCAGGCTAATGCGGAATTCTCCTTCACCTTGTTGCCAGAAACCCTTTTTTTCTCTAAGATCTAAAAGCCAAAAACCCTTGTTCTTCTTTCTTTTTCTTTGTGTCGTTTTTCTATTTTTCCTCTACTCAATTCTCTTTGATTCACTTTCAGTCTAGCCGACTTCCTCTTCTCTTTTCCCTTGGTGCTGAATAACCCCTTTTTGCCACACAAATCGTAAGGCCTGAACACCTCTTTGGTCGAATACCCTTGGTGCCGCCACTACTCTTTCTAATCGTTAAGTCCTAGTGTAAGTGTTTTGTTCACCTAATCAGTTTTGCTAAGTGTCGATTACTTTGTTCCTCACTTCTTCTAATCAGTTTTGGTAGGCTTAGTATCGAATCCCAGTCTTTTGGATCCCAGCCGATTTGCTCCTCAGGTGTGAGACTTTGGTAAGTGTTCTTCACTTCGGTAAGAGTTGGCCGAATAGGCTTTAGTAGAAAAGGGTGACATATATTGGATAAAAGTTACCCATTATGTTTTTAACGATAAAGGTTAATGCAGATCTGGGAAGTACTCGTGATTGGTGATCTAGGAAAAGCTATTAAAGCTTAGCGTTTCAAGTAAGGTTAATGTGAGATTTCGACTTTTGGTAAAGTATTCGATAAGTATGTGAGATTAATCCTTGAGTGATATCAATTGTAGGTTCGTGGCTAAAGGGATCACAGTACGCTTTATTACTAGGTGTGTACATACACTGCACACACAGAGTAGATCGGCAAATCCCGAAATGCCGAAAAGTCGAAATGCCAAAAAGCCAAAATGCCAAAAAGTCGAAAGTTTGGCTACGGTAGTCTTGCGAGTGCGTGAACACTCAAAAGGGGGAAACTGATAGATTATCTGAGGCCCCATGGGCGATTCCATGGACTTGGGCCGTGTTTTGGCCAACCGGGCCAGAATGGGCTAAATGGGCCGATGGGCTGTAGGGCCCATAATTGGCAAAATTGGTAATTGATGTTATGTGATGGAAAGTCATATGAAAGCATGACTGTGGATGCGATTTGGGCCTAATGGGCCATATAAACGTGATTTGGGCCTAATGGGCCATATAAACGTGATTTGAGCCTGATGGGCCATATGAATGAGATTGGGCCTAGTGGGCCATATGCATGTATGTACACTTGTTAGGGCATTGTAAGGGGCTTTGGGCCTAGTATCCGATAACTGCTTAAACAGACATAAAACTTAATTAATTTATTGAGACCATGGACAAGTCATAGGGTTAAGGTGTGGCAACGGGTATATGCATGTCTAGGATTGGATCTATGGAGAGCTTGGTACTTAAACGGTCTTAATGACTCACTTCCTCTTCTCTGGAATCCTACCTGGTGCATAGTATTTGTTCATCTTAGCTCACGGTTTTTGTTAATGGGCCAAGGTAAGTAAAAACCCGTAATAATGAAAAATTACCAAAATGCCCCTAAGGGAGAAAATGACCAAAATACTAGTATGTGTTGAAGGTAAGATTTATGGATGTTACATGTATATCTACTACATACATACGATATTCTGTTAGGTTGCATCTGGGTTGGGAATTGCGGACCGGAGGAAGTATATGAGGATCGCATGGTTGCTTGACAACTGTGGATCCGCCGACGGCTTTTTAAGCCCAATATGTGATTGGCAAGTTGCTGCAATGAAGGTAGTTCCGCAACTGGGCTACCCTTGATGTGTATCAGTTGGGTGGGTTGATATTTATATCCCCACATGATGTGTACCGGGGGATAAAGTTGGTGTATAGCGGATGGATTATTGGAGTGGGTTGCATTGCACTGCATTATATTGCATGTATGACTGATGTTTGCTTAATGTTTGTTAAGGGTTGTACACACTGAGTTTGTGAAAGCTCACCCCCTCTTTTATTTTTCTCAGGTGATGCTCAGTTGAAGGTTCGATGTTCGGAGGGACTCTAAGGTGACCAGCCAGCAAGACGACTTGGACTTTTTTTTTTTTTAGTAATTTCAGACTGGAATGTAATAAGGCCTTCCCTTTTGTTATTATGTGGATTGTTATTTTTATGCGTTGTAATTACAAGAAGTTGAACAGGGGTTCCCTAAATCATAGTTTTATTTTTCTACATTTTCATAACTAAATTTTCTTAAAATGACAGGTTTTCATAAATCATATGTTCTAAATAAGTTTTCGCGAATTGAAAGGAGTTTATATAAGTTAATGAAGGTTTCTCATTTCAAGGAAGGGTTTTCAATGAAAAGAAGGTTTTTGATAAAACACTTCAATGTGACGTGCCAGATTCAGTCATAACATCCGGGCCGGGTTTGAGGTGTTACATATATTGGTATCAGAGCCCAGGTTACAAAACTCAGGCTGTAAAGTGGGCCTTATTACTTGGATTTCATTTTTTTAAGAAAAAATTTGGATCACAATATTTTGGAAAAAGAGAAGTCTAGCTGTGCAGCACACTGGGTTTCCAACGTCGAACCAAGTAAGTTCTTTTATTCTTAAGTCTATTTATTTTGATATATAGTAGATAGTTAATGGGCTACTTTAGATAATTACGTTGAGGTTTTTAGTTAGAATGGAACTGAAGCCCGTAGGATCTTGAAACTGTAGAGGAATTGCGAAAACAATCTTCTTTATAATACTTCCATAAAACACCGGTTTAATTATTGAAACTAACTAAAACTTCATAAAATTCCTAATCCAGAAAATACGCGAATTGACAATGAGTGCTAGAAGAGGTGCAAGAGGTCGTGGTCGAGGTTGCGGAAGTGCTAGGGCTGAGTCGTCGGCATCAGGCAATATGCCCAATGTTGGAGTAGAAGAGGCTCTGGCCTCACCTGTGGCTGAGAATAGGCCATACAATCAGGCCGCGGGGGATGATGCATTATCCCAGGCAATGTTAAGGATTTTGGAAAGGGTCGTTGGGCCCAATAATGGCACGAGAAATCGGGGGTCCATTCCGGAGCAACTACGTTCAAATGGGGCTGAGATCGTTAAGGGCGTGGCTAGTGTAGCTCTTAACATGGTGGAATACTGGTTGGAGGTCACTGAAAGGATAATGGAGGACTTAGACTGTTCACTTGAACAAAAGCTGAAAGGGACAGTGTCACCGCTTAGGGAAGAAGCTTACCAGTGGTGGCTGACAGTGAAAGAGGGCACCCAACCTGAGCAGGTCACTTGGGAGTTCTTCAAAACTTCATTTTAGGGAAAGTATGTAGGTGCGAGTTATGTGTATGCTAGAAGGAAGGAGTTCTTGAACTTGACCCAGGGAAACAAATTTGTGGAGGAGTATGAGGCAGAATTTTTACGCCTTAGTAGGTATGCAAAATTTATGGTGACAATAGACTATGAGCGTTGCGTTAGGTTTGAGGATGGACTTAGATATAGCCTTAGGGTATTGATAACTCCACAAAGGGAGCGAGTTTTCTCAGAGTTGGTGGAGAAAGAAAAGATAGCGGAAGAGGTAAAGCGCACTGAGCGCCTAAATCGGGAAAAAGAATGGGGTAAGAATAAAAGGGAGGCTGAGACTCCGGGTGTTGGATAGAGGCCTAGGGCTAGGGCCAGAGTTAATGGGCCAGTTAGAGCAGGGCCCCCTGTTGTTAATCCAAGAGTGTCACGTTATGCTGATTGTGGGAAAGGTCATGTAGGTGAGTGTTGGAAGAGGACATGAGCTTGTCTAGCTTGCGGATCCATACAGCATAGGATCAAGAATTGCCCTAAAATGCCAGCTCAGGTGCCAGTTACGGGCCCAGGTGGTGTCCAGCCACCAAGGGGTGGTCAGTTGCCGCCAAGGGATCGTGGGTAGGCTAGGGGCGATAACGGTAATGGACGTGGATGTGGAGCACTGGGCGAAAATGCATGCCATGCTGTGGTGAGGCAGCCAACTTTGGTTTATGCTGCTCATCGCCGAGAAGATGGGGATGCCCCAGATGTGATAACGGGTATGCTCTTTATATATGAGTTACTTTACACAGCATTGATTGATATTGGATCGATGCATTCATATGTTGCATGCAATATGACCGAACCTTTGGGTGATATGTTTGAAATTACTGCGAATGAGGTTACTGTGATAAGTCCGTTAGGTCAGTTAGTGGGAGTGAATAAGTTGTTTAGGGATGTACCCTTAGTAGTCCAAGGGGTTACCTTTCTAGCGGATTTGATGGAGCTGCCGTTTAGTGAGTTTGATTTAATCTTAGGTATAGATTGGCTAGTGAAACATCGAGCCACCTTGGATTGTGCTGCAAAGCGCATGGTGTTAAGAACGGTAGAGGATAAGGAGGTAGTGGTGATTGGTGAACGCCAGAATTATCTGTCGAATGTGATTTCGGCATTAAGGGCTGAGAAGTTGGTACGAAAGGGATGCGAAGCCCATTTGGCTTATATTAGCGACACGGAGGCTAAGAGCCCTACTGTTAAGGAATTGAGAACAGTTAGGGAATTTCTTGATGTTTTTCCCGAGGAGCTGCCAAGGTTGCCACCTAGTAGGGAAGTAGAATTTGGAATCGAGTTGTTACTTGGTACGGCTCCGGTGTCCATCACTCTTTATCGGATGGCACCAAAGGAGTTGGTAGAACTTAAGGCATAGATTTATGAATTATTGGATCGAGTATTCATTCGACCAAGAGTGTCTCCGTGGGGAGCACTGGTGTTATTCGTAAAGAAGAAAGATGGGTCATTGCCAATGTGCATCGACTACCGGTAGTTGAACAAGTTAACTATTAAAAATAAGTACCCTCTGTCAAGAATTGATGACCTTTTTGATCAATTTAGGGGAGCTTCCGTGTTCTTGAAGATTGATCTACGTTCAGGGTATCACCAATTGAGGGTTAAGGAGGCGAATGTTCATAAGACAACTTTCAGAACTCGTTATGGCACTACGAGTTCTTGGTGATGCCATTCGGGCTGATGAACGTACCTGCCGCTTTCATGGATCTCATGAATCAAGTCTTCCAACCCTACCTGGATCGATTCGTGGTAGTGTTTATAGATGACATTTTAGTGTACTCAAGAGATGAGGATGAGCATGACGCACACTTAAGGATTGTGTTGCAGATTTTGAGGGAGAAGCAGCTATATGCCAAATTCAGTAAGTGCGAATTTTGGCTAAGGGAGGTTACCTTTCTAGGACATGTGGTGTTAGCTGAGGGGATTAAGGTGGATCCCCAGAAAATTGAAGCAGTGTTAGACTAGAAAACACCCAAGTCGGTATCAGAAATTCGAAGTTTTCTGGGCTTGGCAAGGTATTATAAGCGGTTTGTTGAGGGCATTTCAGTAATTGCCGCACCTTTAACTAAGTTGTTGAGGAAGAGGGTACCATTTATTTAGACGGACAACCAGCAATAGAGTTTTGAAAAACTTAAGAAGGTCTTAACTAAGGCCCCTGTATTGATTCAGCCAGAGCCTGGGAAGGAGTTTACAGTTTATAGTGACACGTCGCATGTGGGCTTAGGATGTGTATTGATGCAAGAAGGAAAGGTGGTTACGTATGCGTCACGTCAACTTAAGACTCACGAGGTGAATTACCCAACCCATGACTTAGAGCTAGCTGCCGTGGTTTTCGTACTAAAAATATGGAGGCATTATTTATACAGGGAGAAGTGCATAATTTATTCAGAGCACAAGAGTTTGAAGTACCTCTTTACCCAAAAGGAGCTAAACCTTAGGCAGTGGAGGTGGGTGGAATTACTGAAGGATTATGATTGTACGATTGAATACCACTCTGGCAAAGCAAATGTGGTGATCGACGCGTTGAGTCGAAGGGTTAAGTCGGACTTGAGGGCTATGCTCGCCCGTTTGAGCTTGTTGGATGATCGTAAGTTGTTAGCTAAGCTTCAAGTGAAGCCGGTGTGGGTCGAGCAGATACGGAGTAAGCAATTAGTGGATGAGACCTTGGGTGCTCGTTTTAGACAAGTAGAGAGTGGGTAGACATCAGACTTTGGGATAAATAGTGATGGAGTGTTCTGTTTTCATGGGAGAATGTGTATACCTAAGGACAATGATCTAAGGCAGTCTATTCTGCGAGAAGCACATAACAGCCTCTATGCTATGCATCCTGGCAGAAACAAGATGTATTAGAATTTGCAGGAGCTTTACTAGTGGCCTGGACTTAAGCCCGAGGTTATGGAGTTCGTAAGCAAATGCCTAATTTGTCAAAAAGTGAAGGCGGAACATCAGTTGCCTTCAGGGTTGCTTCAGCCAGTAAAGATTCCACTGTGGAAGTGGAAAAGGATTACTATGGACTTTGTTAGTGGGCTACCCTTGACGCCTACTAAGAAAGAGTCGATATGGGTTATAGTGGGTCAGTTAACCAAGTTTGCCAATTTTGTGCCGGTTCGCACCGATTACTCGCTACAAAAGCTGGCTAGGTTGTACACAGCGGAGATTGTAAGATTGCATGGAGTGCCAGTGTCCATAATATCTAATAGGGACCCACGTTTCACTTCACGATTTTTGAACAAGCTGCATGAGGCGTTGGGTACGATTTTTGAACAAGCTGCATGAGGCGTTGGGTACTAGGTTGAACTTCAGTGTGGCATTCCACTCTCAAACTGATAGACAGTCGAAAAGGGTGATTCAAGTATTAGAAGATATGTTGAGGGGATGTGTGATTGAGTTTCGAGGTAGCTGGGAAGACTATTTGCTGTTGGCCGAATTCGCATACAATAATAGCTATCAAGGGCGAAGGTGTCGAACTCTGACATGTTGGATGGAGCTGGGCTAACGAAGAGTTTTGGGCCCTAAGTTAGTAGCGGATACTGAGGATAAGATGAAAATGATTCGGGATCGGTTGAAGGAGGCCTTGGATAGGTAAAAGTCATATGTTGACCTTAGTTTTTCTTAAGGTCTTTCCGTGGAAAAAGGTATTAAGGTTTGGACAGAAGGGAAAGCTAAGCCCAAGGTTCATTGGGCCATATCGAGTTGTAAGGCGGATTGCGCTTGTCGCTTATCAGCTGGAATTACCTGCGAAACTAAGCCAAATCTGTGACATGTTTCATGTCTCCATGCTAAGAAGGTATTGTTTGGATCCTTCACATGTCGTGTCGGTTGAGGAGATCGAGGTCAGGCTAGACCTAACTTTCGAGGAAGAGCCTATACAAATAATTGGATGTGATGTTAAGGTACTAAGAAGGAAGTCCATTCCATTAGTCAAAGTGCTTTGGCGTAATCATAAGGCTGAGGAGGCTACTTGGGAAGCTGAGAAAGTGATGCGACAGCAATATCCTCAATTGTTTGAATCAGGTAAAATTTTGAGGATGAAATTTCTTTTAGGGGGTAGAGTTGTAACGCCCCAAAAATCCTGAAATCCTGAATTTCTTTTTCGGTTCTTATAAAAAGTATGCTTAGTATTCCTAGTTAAGTGTTAATTATGTGATAGTAAGTCTCGGTTAAGGGTTGAGTTCGAACCAAGGGGTAAAGGAAATTATGGGTTAATAATTAAAAGAACCTTGATGGCAAGTAGGAGGGCTTATGAATAAATGAAGGAAGAATTGGACATACGAAAGCCCTGTGGTGGAGTGGCAAGTGGCGTCACATGCAAGGCAAGGCATGGTGGTATGGGGTTCGAATCCCACCTTGCTCAAAAGAAGGATTTATTTTTGCTTAAGAGTTGGGCAGCGGTGGCGTTGGTTAGGAACTCTGTAGGGAGTGATAAGAGGAGAAATTTGAGGAGGGGATTAAGGAGTGAGGAAGAGGAAATTCAGCTATAGGAAATTCAGCTATAGAGGTTATATATAGGTGGAGCCGAATTAGGAATTTGGGCATAGGAAATTCAGCTATAGAGGTTATATATAGGTGTCGAATATGAGGTTGCCAAGCTAATGTCGAATTCTCCTTCACCTTGTTGCCAGAAACCCTTTTTTTTTCTCTAAGATCTAAAAGCCGAAAACCCTTGTTCTTCTTTCTTTTTCTTTGTGCCATTTTTCCATTTTTCCTCTACTCAATTCTCTTTGATTCACTTTTAGTTTAGCCGACTTCTTCTTCTCTTTTCCCTTGGTGCCGAACAACACATTTTTTCCATACAAATTGCAAGGGCCGAACACCTTTTTGGCTGAATACCCTTGGTGCCGCCACTACACTTTCTAATCGTTCAGTCCTAGTGTAAGTGTTTTGTTCTCCTAATCAGTTTTGCTAAGTGTCGATTACTCTGTTCCTCAGTTTTTCTAATTGGTTTTGGTAGGATTAATATCGAATCCCAGTATTTTGGATCCCAATCGATTTGCTTCTCAGGTGTGAGACTTTGGTAAGTGTTCTTCACTTCGGTAAGAGTTGGCCGAATAGGCTTTAGTAGAAAAGGGTGACATATGTTGGATACAAGTCACCCATTATGTTTTTAACAATAAAGGTTAATGCAGATTTGGGAAGTACTCGTGATTTGTGATCTAGGAAAAGCTATTAAAGCTTGGTGTTTCAGGTAAGGTTAAGGTGAGACTTCGGCTTTTGGTAAAGTATTCGATAAGTATGTGAGGTTAATCCTTGAGTGATATCGATTGTAGGTTCGTGGCTAAGGGGATCACAGCATGCTTTATTACTAGGTGTGTACATACACTGCACACACAGTAGATCGGCAAATCCCGAAATACCGAAAAGATGAAATGCCGAAGAGCCAAACGTTTGGCTACGATAGTCTTGCGAGTGCGCGAACACTCGAAAGAGGGAAACCGATAGGTTATCTGTGGCCCCATGGGCGATTCCATGGACTTGGGCAGTGTTTTGGCCAACCGGGCCAGAATGGGCTAAATAGGTCGATGGGATGTAGGGCCCATAATTGGCAAAATTGGTAATTCATGTTATGTGATGCAAAATCATATGAAAGCATGAATGTGGATGCGATTTGGGCCTAATGGGCCATATAAACATGATTTGGGTCTAATAGGCCAAATGAATGTGATTTGGGCCTAATGGGCCATATGAATGAGATTGGGCCTAGTGGGCCATATGCATGATTGTACACTTTTTAGGGCATTGTAAGGGGCTTTGGGTCTAGTATCTGATAACTGCTTAAATAGACATAAAACTTAATTAATTTATTGAGACCATGGACAAGTCATAGGGTTAAGGTGTGGTAACGGGTATATGCATGTCCAGGATTGGATTTAGGGAGAGCTTGGTACTTAAGCGGTCTTAATGACTCACCTCCTCTTCTCTAAAATCCTACCTGGTGCATAGTATTCGTTTATCTTAACTCACGGGATTTGTTAACGGGCCAAGGTAAGTAAAAACCCGTAATAAAAAAAATTACCAAAATGCCCTTAAGGGAAAAATTGACCAAAATACCCGTATATGTTAAAGGTAAGATTTATGGATGTTACATATATATTTGCTGCATACATACGATATTTTGTTAGGTTGCATCTGGGTTGGGAATTGCGGATCGGAGGAAGTATATGAGGATCGCATGGTTGCTTGACAACTGTGGATCCATCGACGGCTTTTTAAGCCCAATATGTGATTGGCAGCTTGCTGCATTGAAGGTAGTTCCATAACTAGGCTGCCCTTGATGTGTATCGATTAGGTGGGTCGATATTTATATCCCCACATGATGTGTACCGGGGGATGGAGTTGGTGTATAGCGGATGGATTATTGGGGTGGGTTGCAATACCCAACATTGCATTGCATGTATGATTGATGTTTGCTTAATATTTGTTGAGGGGAGTACACACTGAGTTTGCAAAAACTCACCCCCTCTTTTATTTTTCTCAAGTGATGCTCAGTAGAATGTTCAATATTCGGAGGGACTCTGACATGGCCAGCCAGCAATACGACTTGGACTTCTTTTTTTTTTAGTAATTTTAGACTGGAATGTAATAAGGTCTTCCCTTTTGTTATTATGTGGATTGTTATTTTTAGGCGTTGTAATTACGAGAAGTTGAACAAGGGTTCCCTAAATCATAGTTTTGTTTTTCTACGTTTTCATAACTAAATTTTATTAAAATGACAGGTTTTCATATATCATATGTTTTAAAAAAGTTTTCGCGAATTGAAAGGAGTTTATATAAGTTAATGAAAGTTTCTCATTTCAAGGAAGGGTTTTCAATGAAAAGAAGGTTTTCGATAAAACACTTCAATGTGACGCGCCAGATTCGGTCATAACGTCCGGGCCGGGTTCGGGGTGTTACATTGACACTTTAATCCTTATTTCACAAATTCACAAAATACACATATTTTTCATATACCCATGTTTAGCCGAATTTTCATAATTTTCATACAAGTCCACATATTTCGTTTATTTCACATTTTAGTCCCTCAAAATCTCCTTTTTACAAATTAATCCAAATTGCTCAAATTCATCAAAAATTAAAAAAAAAACAAAATTTAGTAATCTAACACATATCTTTCATTTACTAACATTGTAATGACCCAAAAATCTAAAACTTTCTTTTTCCGGTTTTGATAAAAAGTGTGCTTAATATTCCTAGTCAAGTGTTATTTATGTGATAATAGGCCTTGGTTAAGTTTTGAGTTTGAACTTTGAGGTGAAGGAAATTATAGTTTAATAATTAAAAGAACCTTGATGGCAAGAAGATTGGGTTTTAAAAAAATGAAAGGGGTTTTGGACACAAAGAGCCTTGTGTTGGAGTGGCAAGTAGTGTGACATGTGGGGCTTAGAGGTGGTGTCACATGCTTGGCAAGGAGGTTTGGGGTTCGAATCTCTCCTTGCTCAAAAGAAGGATTTATTTTTGCTTAAGGAATGGCCAGTGGCGGTGTTGGATGTGAACTCTAAAGGGAGTAATCAGAGGAGAAATTTAAGGAAGGGATTAAGGAGTTATTAGGGAGAAAAGTTAGGAGATGAGGAGTGTAGAGAAGTGAAGCTGAATTGGGAATTTGGGGATAGGAAATTCAGCTATAGTCTATATATAGGCATCGATTATGGGGATTCTAGGCTAATGCCAAATTCTTCCTCTCTGTGTTATCGAAAACACTTTTCTCTCCAAAGATCTAAAAGTTGAAATCCCTTGTTCTTCCTCATTTATTTTGTGCCGATTTTCCATTCCTTCTCTTTACAAATTCTCTTTTGATTCACCTTTGGTTTTAAATGATTCCTACTTCTCTTCTTCTTTGTGCCGAATAACCCCTTTCACCATACAAATCTCAAAAGCCGAATACCTCTTTGGCTGAGGACCCTCTGTGCCGCCACTACTCCCTCTACTTTGACCGATTCTTGTGTAAGTGCTTGCTCTTTCAGTTGATTTTCCTAGTACCGATTCCTTCTCTCCCTCACTCTTTTCTAAATAGGTTTTGGTAGGGGATTAGTATCGAATCTCGGAGTTCAGATATCTGTCGAATCACTCCTTAGGCGTTTTGGGGTTTTGGGTAAGTATTCCTCTTTTATTGGTTAAGGTTGGCCGAATGGTCATGGGTGATTTAAAGGTGACTTAAGATGATTGCGAGTCATTTGTTGTTTAGGTTTTAATGATTAAGATAGATACAGATTTAAGAAATACTCGTGATTAGTGATCAAGGAAGGGCTGTTAAGGCTTGTCGTTCAAGGTAAGGCAAAGGTGAGATTTTCAATTTTTGGTGATCGTATTTGATAAGTGTGTGTGATTAATCGTTGAGCGACATCGTTTCTAGCTTCATGGGTAAGGAGATCGCAGCACGTTTTAGTACCAGGTGTGTACATACACTGCACATACATAGTAGGCTGGCAAATCCCAAAATGTCGAAAAGCCAAAATGCCAAAAAGTCGAAAAGCCAGAAGTTTGGCTACAATAGTCTTGCGAGTGCACGGACACTTGTAATGGGGAAACCGATAGGTTATCAGAGGCTTCATGAGCGATTCCATGGACTGGGGCCGTGTTTTGGCCAACCGGGCCAGAATAGGCTAAATGGGTCGACGGGCTGTAGGGCCCATAATAGGCAAAGTTGGCAATTTGATACTAAGTAACAGAAAATCACTGTGAATGTGATTGGGCTAGATGGCTATAGGAATATGATTGGGCCTGATGGGCCATATGAATGTGATTGGGGCCCGATGGGCCATATGCATGTATGTAGACTTGTTTGGGCTTTGCAAGGGGTTTTGGGCCTAGTATCTGATAATTGCTTAAACAGACATAAAACTTAAATAATTAATTAATTGCGACCGTGGACGAGTCATAAGGTTAAAGTGTGGCAATGGATATATGCATGTCTAGGATTGGATCTAGGGAGAGCTTGGTATTTAAGTGGTCTTAGTGACTCACTTCCTCTTCTCTGGAATCCTACCTGGTGCATAGTAGCTGTTCACTTTAGCCAACGAGGACTTGTTAACGGGCCAAGGTAAGCAATAAACCCATAACAAAAAGAAATTATCGAAATGCCCATAAGGGTGAAAAATGACTAAAACACCCTTATGTGTTGAATATAAGACTTATGGATGTTACATGTATACTTGCTACATTCATATGATATTCTGTTTAGGTTCCATATGGGTTGGGAATTATGGAACGGAGGAAGTATATGAGGATCGCATGGTTGCTTGATGACCGTGGATCCACCGATGACTATTAAGCCCAATATATGATTACCAGCTTTGCTGTAATGAAGGTAGTATCGCAACCGGGCCACCATTGATGTGTATCGGATGGGTGGGTCGATATTTATATCCCCGCATGATGTGTACCAGGGGACAGAGTCGGTGTATAGCGATTGGATTATTGGGTTGGGTTGCACAGTATTGCATGTATGATATTATGGTGATTGATGATTGCTTAATACTCTTTGAGGGTTGTACACACTGAGTTTTTGAAAACTCACCCTCTCTTTTATTTTTCTCAGGTGATCCTCAATAGGTGGTTCGATGGTTGGAGGGACTCCGAGGTGGCCAACTAGCAAGATGACTTGGACTTGTTTTTTTTAAAGCATATCATTTCTAGTATTTTAAGTTATTTTAGTTCGGATTGTAATAAGGCCTATTCGATGGATATCTTTTTCAAACTAGGATTATTATTATTTTTATGCTTTATACTTGCTAGAAGTAGAACATGGTTTTCCTGAACCATAACTATTTTTAATACTGCATTTTTGCAACTTAATTTAAAAATGACAAGTTTTCATAGATCATCTGTTTTAACTAAAGCTTCCGCAACTTAAAGTTACATAATATTCTCTTTTGAAGGGTATTCAATGAAAACAAGGTTTTCGATAAAACACTTCAATGTGACACGCTGGATCTAGCCATAACATTCGGGCCGGGTTTGGGGCGTTAATTTAGTGGTATCAGAGTCAAGTTGCAAAACTCGGGCTGTGAAGTGGGCCTTATTGTTTGGGTTTGTTTTAAAAAAAATTTGAATCGCAATGTTTTGGAAAAAAATCTTGTTGTGTGGCACACCGAGTCTCCGACGTCGAACCAAGTAAGTTCTTTTATTATTAAGCTTGTTTAATTTGATATACTGTAGATAGTTAGTGGGCTACTATAGATGATTATACTGAGGCTTTTAGTTGGAGTGAAACTGAAGCTGTAGGACTTTGAGACTATAGAGGATTTACGAAAACAACTTTCTTTTTAGTACTTTCGTAAAACATCGGCTTAATTATTGGAACTCACTAAAACTTCATAAAATTTCTAATCCAGATAATATGTGAATCAACGATGAGTGCTAGAAGAGGTGCAAGAGGCTGTGACGAGGCCGCGAAAGTGTTAGGGATGAATCGTCAGCATCTGGCCATATGCCCAATGTTGGAGTAGGAGAGGCTTTGGCCTCACCCGTGGTTGAGAATGGACCGTATGGTCAGGCCACGGGGGATGATGCATTGTCGCAGGCAATGTTGAGGATTTTGGAAAGGGTCACAGGGCCCAATAATGGCACAGGAAATCGAGGGTCAATTCCAGAGCGACTTCGATCAAATGGGGCTGAGATCTTTAAGGGCATGGCTAGTGTGACTCCTAACATGGCTGAATACTAGTTGGAGGCCACTGAAAGGATAATGGAGGACTTGGACTGTTCAACTGAACAAAAGTTGAAAGGGGTAGTGTCACTGCTAAAGGAAGAAGCTTACCAATGGTGGCTGACAGTGAAAGTGGGCACCCAACCTGAGCAAGTTACTTGGGAGTTCTTCAAAACTGTGTTTCAAGGGAAGTATGTGGATGCGAGTTAAGTGGATGCTAGAAGGAAGGAGTTCCTGAACTTGACCCAGGGAAACAAATCTGTGGCGGAGTGTGAGGCAGAATTTCTATGCCTTAGTAGGTATGCAAGAGTTATGGTGGCAACAAACTATGAGCACTGCGTTAGGTTTGAGGATGGTCTTAGAGATAGCTTCAAAGTATTGATCACTCCACAAAGGGAGCGATTTTTCTCGGAGTTGGTAGAGAAAGCAAAGATAGTAGAGGAGGTGAAGCGCACTGAGCGCCTAAATCGGGAAAAAGAAAGGGGTAAGATTAAAAGGGAGGCTGAGACTTCTGGTGTTGGACAGAGGCTTAGGGCTAAGGCCAGAGTTAATAGGCCAGTTAGAGTAAGGCCCCCTGCTATTAATCCAGGGGTACCCCCTTGTGCTGATTGTGGGGAAGGTCATGTAAGCGAGTGCTGGAAGAGGACGAAAGCTTGTCTAGATTGTGGATCTATGGAGCATAGGATCAAGAGTTTCCCTATAATGCCAGGCCAGGTGATAGTTGTGGGCCGAGGTGGTGTTCAACCACCAAGAGGTGGTCAGCTACCGCCAAGGGGCCAGGGGCGATAACAGAAAGGGATGAGGACGTGCAGCACCAGGCGAAAATACAGGCCATGCGGAGGAGAGGCAGCCTGTAACACCCTAATTTTTGGGCCTAAAAATATTGGGCCTTGATTCTGGGTTCGGGTAGAAGACGACTCGGATAAATGGGATGATTTAATTCTTATTATTATTTAGTATGTTTAGTAAGTAATTAAATAAATTACGAAGGGTTTATGGTGTGGGAAAAAGTCTGGGGCTCGGCCCATAGCTTAGCAAAATTCTTAAATTTTGCCTAATAAGGAAATCTGGGCATAAGGCCTTAAAAATAAGTTAGGTAGAAACTGGGCATAAAGGAACGCCTGGCCCAGTGGTTAGGCACGCTGGACAGTAGGAAGGAAGGCTGGGGTTCAATTCCCAGCGTGTGCAAACATGTTTTTAAGTTAAGGGCTGTCGCAGGCAGGCCTTAAGAGTTGTTGGGGCTAACTCATGTCACAATAAGGAACTCAGCCCAGTGGCAAGGGATGTTAGGAGGCTGAAGGGGACCCTAGTTTAAGGCACAGGGCGCGCAAGACGTTTATTTTTTTTAAGTAAATGAGTTGCACTAAAATAAGCTTTAAAAGAATTCGCGAACGGAGTATGCCACAAGGAGCGCCCTTGGCGCAGTGGCAGCAGCGCGCTAAGGAGACCAGTGGTCGTGAGTTCGAATGCAGGGGACAACGAAACTTGTTTTAGTTTTTTAGTAGCCTGTGACTGAAGCGAATAAGGCTTATAAGTGAATGCAGTTGTATTATAACAAAAGAGAGGTTGTGTCGCAGCGGCAAGCAGTGTAGCTGGGTGTTCTGGAGGTCGCAGGTTCGAGTGGCGTGGAAGGCGAAATTCTCCTTTATTTTTAAGCGGATCGGAGCTTCAGCAGGAATAGATTAAGATTAATTGTGACCCTATTATGGTGTAAAGGAAAGCTTGGTGCAGTGGCCAGCAGCAGGATGTGGAGCATAGGGACAGGAGGAGGTCTGGAGTTCGAGCTGCTGTGCGCCCGAAGGACCAATTTTGCTGCTCACGTGGGGGAGAGTTAGAGTTTGACCGAAACTCTCCTAGCAGTGGCTTGAGTCGGTCAAGCGGTGGACTGTTGCCTGTGGTGCAAGGAATTTGGATGGGATTTAAATTGGTGGTGGCTGAAATCAAGGAGCAATTCATGGAATTGGAATTTAGGAAGAATTTTTATGCCGAAATGCACTCATTCGGCCATAGCAAATAAGTGCCGTTTATTTTTGGCCTGTATGATTCGTTTTTTTCTTTTTGGGTTAGTTGGGGTATTTTAATTTGGCCGATCTTGCTTCCCTTTTAATCGGTTCTTGTTTTGTTTTATTTCAAATTTATATTTTTGTTCGTTTTGCTTATTTTCTCTTCTTTCAATCTCTTGCTCTCTTAGTTCTTCAAGCCAAGGCCATTAACCCATTCCTCTCATTTCTTTTATCGTCATCTTCCCATCTGCTTTGCTTCACCAATCATAAAGAAAAAAAACCTCTCCCATTCAATCACCTTAGTCGATCACTCACAAAAGTCGAAACTCATCCTTTGCTCGTGTTAGGGGTAGGAAAGTATTGGAAACATTCTTCATCGAATAGATCTCATGGTAAGTATTCATAACCCTCTTTCCATTCGTATCTTGTGGTTCTGGAAAAAAACCGTGTAATCCCTAATCGCTTAGGGAGGCTATCGTTTTGGACTAAAGGGTTTATTGGGTTTACTTATCGTTCTATTATGAGTAAGGTGGAATAAAGGCTGTCGATCGAGGAGCAGTGGGAAGCAAGGACATCGAAACGACTGGATCTAGACTTAGTAATTATTTGCGACAAAGGTAAGCAATCTAAGGCCATTAAGGGTGTTGGCCGATTTTGGTAAGGAGATTAGTACGTATTTTGTTTTTGATATGTAGTCTGACATATTAGTAACTCGATTGTAGGTAGCTCGTGTGTGGATCTTGCCAACGTATCATTACAGATCAGGTGTGTAAACGACACCCACTAGTAGACTAGATCGACAAAAGCCAAAAAGTCAAAATGCCGAAAAGCCGGTATTTTGAGAACTTGCGAACATGCGAGCGCTTGTGGGATTGTTTGTATTGATAACTTTGGTAACTTCAACGGTAAGATTGCAAAGTGCGTAATTTCGTGCACTTCGGTATATTTGGGCTTAATGGGCTGAAATCAGGTTAATGGGCCAACGGGACCAATTCGGTAAAAACGCTCGGTAAGTGTTTTTGTTAATAAGTTAATGGCTGTAATATGCATGAAAACCCTAAAATAGTAAATTTACTAAAATACCCCTAAAGTATGAAAATTTCCATTATACCTCTAGGTGTAAAATGACCATTATACCCCTTGAGTTAATTCTATTTGAAACGCATGATATTCTGTTTTTGTATGCTATATGCCATGACATGCATACCTGTTGCATGGGATTTGGGTTTTGTTATAGAGGAAGAACCCGTTCTGGTGGCTATGCCACAAATATCTGTTCTGGTGGCTATGCCACAAATATCTGTTTCTGATGGTTAAGCCACAAATATCTATTCTGGTGGCTATGCCACAAATATCTGTATCTGGTGACTCTGTCACAATATCTGTTCTGGCAGCCATGCTGCAAATTTTATGGCGTGTAGCAGATGGGTGGGTCGAGTTGTCTCCTCACATGGTGTAAGGTTGGTACGGGGGTGTATACGGATGGATATGGGTTAGGTTTCTGCATACATGCATAATATATGTTCTGTTACTGTAATGGGCTTAAAGGCCACACTGATTTCTGAATAGGGCTTAGGCCTAGTAAAGCTTGAACTGATTTGGGCTCTGGTTTGGTTTACTTTACACATTGAGTTTTCCAAACTCACCCCTTAATTTCATCCATGCAGGAAATCCCCAACCATAGTGGACTTGGAGCTGTGAGGGATTCGGAGTGGCCACATGTTCTGCAAATTCACTTCATGTGTTTTGATCAGCAGTTACTTACTTTAAATGTTTTGGGTTTTTAAGTTGTAATAAGGTCGCTTTAATTATTTTTAATTGTTTTTAGTAGGTTTTGTTAGCTTAGATAAGATATTGTTTTGATTGTTTGAAATTGAATAGCTCTAGGGCTCGTTTTAAAAAGGTTACTTGATTTAAAAATATCGCGTTAACAAAGCAAAGCTTCCGCAACGAAAACATTTTCAAAATTAATAACCTTTTCAAATGGTTTTAAACGGGTTGGTTTTCCATGAACAATCACTCAGTTAAAGTGTGGCAATGGTTGTGTGCATGTCTAGGATTGTATCCGTGGAGAGCTGGGTACTTAGGCAGTCTAATTGACTCACCTCCTCTTTTCTGGCATCCTAGCTGGTGCACAGCTTCCATTCACTTTAATCTATAACAAAGATATTCTTTAAACACTAAGAAAGACTTTAGATAAAGCATGACTTTTCTAGTAACGCTTCAATGTGACACGCTAGATTCGGTCGTAACGTTTAGGCCGGGTTTGGGGTGTTACACAGCCAGCTTTGGTTTATGCTGCTCGTCACCGAGAAGACGAGGATGCACCAGATGATATAACGTGTATGTTCTTTATACACGAGTTACCTTACACTGCTTTGATTGATATTGGATCGATGCATTCATATGTTGCATACAATATGATTGAACCTTTGGGTGATATGTTTGAAATTACTATGAATAAGATTACTGTGATAAGTCCGTTAGGTCAGTCAATGGGAGTGAATAAGTTATTTAGGGAGGTACCCTTAGTATTCCAAAGGGTTACCTTTTTAGCGGATTTGATGGAATTGCCGTTTAGCGAGTTTGGTTTAATCTTGGGTATGGATTGGCTAGTGAAACATTGAGCAACCTTGGATTGTGCTACAAAGCAAATGGTGTTAAGAATGACGGAGGATAAAGAGGTGGTGGTGATTGGTGAACGCCGAAATTATCTGTCAAATGTGATTTCGACATTAAGGGCTGAGAAGTTGGTACGAAAGGGATGCAAAACCCATTTGGCTTATATTAGCGATACGGAGGCTAAGCTTACTGTTAAGGAGTTGAGAATAGTTAGGGAATTTCGTGATGTTTTTCCTAAGGAGCTACCAGGGTTGCTGCCCAACAGAGAAGTAGAATTTGGAATCGAGTTCTTATCTGGTACGACTCCAGTGTCCATCGCCCCTTATCGGATGGCACCGAAGGAGTTGGTAGAACTTAAGGCACAGATTCAGGAATTGTTGGATCGAGGATTCATCCGACCAGCTGTGTCTCCGTAGGGAGCATCGATGTTATTCATAAAGAAGAAAGATGGGACATTGCGAATGTGCATTGACTACCAGTAGTTGAACAAGTTAACTATTAAAAACAAGTACCCTTTGCCGAGAATCGATGATCTCTTTGATCAGTTTAGGGGAGCTTCCATTTTCTTAAAGATTGATCTACATTTGGGGTATCACCAATTGAGGGTTAAAGAGGCGGATGTTTATAAGACAACCTTCAAAACTCATTATGGGCACTACGAGTTCTTGGTGATGCAATTCGGGTTGACGAACGCACCTGCCGCTTTCATGGATCTCATGAATCGGGTCTTCCAACCCTACCTAAATCGGTTCGTGGTGGTTTTTATAGATGACATCTTAGTGTACTCAAGAAATGAGGATGAGCATGATGCACACTTAAGGATTGTGTTGCAGATTTTGAGGGAGAAACAGCTGTATGCCAAATTTAGTAAGTGCGAATTTTGGCTAAGGGAGGTTACTTTTCTAGGACATGTAGTGTCAATTGAGAGGATTAAGGCAGATCCCCGAAAAATTGAAGCAGTGTTAGACTGGAAAACACCTAAGTCAGCATCAAAAATCTGAAGTTTTCTGGGCTTGGCAGTGTACTATAGGCAGTTTGTTGAGGGCTTTTCATTGATCTCTGCACCTTTAACTAAGTTGTTGAGGAAGGGGGTACTGTTTGATTGGACGGACAAGAAGCAAGAGAGTTTTGAAAAGCTTAAGAAGGTTTTAACTGAGGCCCCGATGTTGATACAGCCAGAGCCTAGAAAGGAGTTTACGGTTTATAGTGACGCGTCGCATGTGGGCTTGGGCTGTGTATTGCTACAGGAAGGAAAGGTGGTTGCGTATGCGTCACGTCAACTTAAGACTCACGAGGTGAATTATACAACCCATGACTTGGAACTAGTTGCGGTAGTTTTCGTGCTAAAAATATGGAGGCATTATTTATACGAAGAGAAGTGCATAATTTATTCGGACCATAAGAGTTTGAAGTACCTCCTTACCCAAAAGGAGCTAAACCTTAGGCAGTGTAGGTGGGTAGAATTATTGAAGGATTATGATTGTACGATTGAATACTACCCTAGCAAAGCAAATGTGGTAGCCAACGCGTTGAGTCATAGGGTTAAGTTGGACTTGGGGGCTATGCTCGCCTGTTTAAGCTTGTTGGATGATGGTAGCTTGTTGGTTGAGCTTCAAGTAAAGCCAGTGTTGGTCGAGCAGATAAAGAGTAAGAAGTTAGTGGATGAGATTCTGGGTGCTCGTTTTAGACAAGTAAAAAATGGGGAGACGTCAGAATTTAGGAAAAATAGTGAAGGAGTGTTGTGTTTCGGTGGAAAAATGTGTATGCCAAAGGACGATGATCTAAGGCAGTCTATTCTGCGGGAAGCGCATAGCAGTCTCTATGCTATGCATCCTGGCCGAAACAAGTTGTACCAGAATTTGCGTGAGCTTTATTGGTGGCCTAGACTTAAGCACGAGGTTACGGAGTTCGTAAGTAAATGCTTGATTTGTCAAAAGGTGAAGGCGGAACATCAGTTGCCTTTAGAATTGCTTCAACCAGTAAAGATTCCACTTTGGAAGTGGGAAAGGATTACGATGGACTTTGTTAGTGGGCTACCCTTGACGCCTACTAAGAAAGACTCGATATGGGTTATAGTGGATTGGTTAACCAAGTCTGCCCATTTTGTACCGATCTACACCGATTACTCATTACAAAAGCTAGCTAGGTTGTATGTGGCGGAGATTGTAAGATTGCATGGACTGCCAGTGTCCATAATATCTGATAGGGACCCACGTTTCACTTCACGATTTTGGAAGAAGTTGAATGAGGTGTTGGGTACTAGGTTGAACTTCAGTACAACATTCTACCCTCAAACTGATGGACAATCGGAAAGGGTATTCCAAGTTTTGGAAGATATGTTGAGGGGATATACAATTGAGTTCCGAGGTAGCTGGGAAGACTTTTTACCGTTAGCCGAATTCGCGTACAATAATAGTTATCAAGCAAGTATTGGGATGGCTTCGTATGAAGCACTATATGGGTGAAGGTGTTGAACTCCAACATGTTGGACAGAATTGGGCGAATGAAGAGTATTGGGCCCTGAGTTAGTAGCAGATACTGAGGGTAAGGTAAAATTGATTCGGGATCGGTTGAAGGAGGCCTCAGATAGGCAGAAGTCATATGCTGACCTTAAGCGTCGAGAGATAGAGTATGCAGTGGGAGATTTAGTTTTTCTTAAGGTCTCTCCGTGGAAGAAGGTATTAAGGTTTGGACGGAAGGGGAAGCTAAGCCCAAGGTTCATTGGACCATATTGGGTTGTGAGGTGGATTGGGCCTGTCACTTATCAGCTGGAATTACCTTCTGAACTAAGCCAGATTCACAACATGTTTCATGTTTCCATGCTGAGACGATATCGCCCGGATCCTTCACATGTCGTATCAGTTGAGGAGATCAAGGTTAGGCCAAATCTAACTTTCGAGGAAGATCCCATACAAATAATTGGATGTGATGTTAAGGTACTGAGAAGGAAGTCTATCCCATTAGTCAAAGTGCTTCGGCGTAATCACAAGGCTGAGGAGGCTACTTGGGAACCTGAGGAAGCGATGCGACATCAATATACTCAACTGTTTGGATCAAGTAAAATTTAGAGGATGAAATTTCTTTTACGGAGGTAGAGTTGTAACTCCCCAAAAATCCTAAACTTTCTTTTTCCGGTTTTGATAAAAAGTGTACTTAATATTCCTAGTCAAGTGTTATTTATGTGATAATAGGCCTTGGTTAAGTTTTGAGTTCGAACTTTAGGGTGAAAGAAAATTATAGTTTAATAATTAAAAAAACCTTGATTGCAAGAAGGTTGGTTTTTAAATAAATGAAGGGGGTTTTGGACACAAGGAGCCTTGTGTTGGAGTGGCAAGTAATGTGACATCTGGGGCTTAGAGGTGGCGTCAAATGCTTTGCAATGAGGTTTGGGGTTTGAATCCCTCCTTGCTCAAAAGAAGGATTTTTTTTTGCTTAAGGAATGGCCAGTGGTGGCGTTGGATGTGAACTCTGAAGGGAGTGATCAGAGGAGAAATTTAAGGAAGGGATTAAGGAGTTATCAGAGAGAAAAGTTAGGGGATGAGGGGTGTAGAGAAGTGGAGATGAATTGGGAATTTGGGGATAGGAAAGTCGACTATGTTCTATATATAGGTGCTGATTGTGGGGATTCTAGGCTAATGCTGAATTCTTCCTCTCTATGTTACCGAAAACACTTTTCTCTCTAAAGATCTAAAAGTAGAGATCCCTTGTTCTTCCTCTTTTATTTTGTGCCAATTTTCCATTCCTTCTCTTCGCAAATTCTCTTTTGATTCACCTTTGATTTTAAATGATTCCTACTTCTCTTCTACTTTGTGTCGAATAACCCATTTCACCATACAAATCTCAAAAGTCGAATACCTCTTTGGCTGAGGACCCTCTGTGCCACCACTACTCCCTCTACTTCGGCTGATTCTTGTGTAAGTGCTTGCTCTTTCAGTTGGTTTTCCTAGTACTGATTTCTTCTCTCCCTCACTCTTTTCTAAATAGGTTTTGGTAGGGGATTAGTATCGAATCTCGGAGTTCAGATATCTGCCGAATCACTCCTTAGGCGTTTTGGGGTTTTGGGTAAGTATTCCTCTTTTATTGGTTAAGGTTGACCGAATGGTTATGGGTGGTTTAAGAGTGACTTAAGATGATTGCGAGTCACTTGTTGTTTAGGTTTTAATGATTAAGATAGATGCAGATTTAAGAAATACTTGTGATTAGTGATCAAGGAAGGGCTGTTAAGGCTTGTCGTTCAAGGTAAGGCAAATGTGATATTTTCGATTTTTGGTGATCGTATTTGATAAGTGTGTGTGATTAATCGTTTTGTGACATTGTTTGTAGGTTCGTGGCTAAGGAGATCATAGCATGTTTTAATACTAGGTGTGTACATACATTGCACACACACAGTAGGCTGGCAAATACCAAGATGTTGAAAAGCTGAAATGCCGAAAAGCCGAAATGCTGAAAAGCCGAAAGTTTAGCTACAATTGTCTTGTGAGTGCGGGAACACTCATAAGGGGGAACTGATAGGTTATCAGAGGCTCCATGAGCGATTCCATGGACTAGGACTGTGTTTTGGCCAACCGGGCCAGAATGGGCTAAATAGGTCGACGGGCTGTAGGGCCCACAATAGGCAAAGTTGGCAATCTGATACTAAGTAATGGAAAATGATATGATTGCATGACTATGAATGTGATTGGGCCTGATGGGCCATAGGAATGTGATTGGGCCTGATGGGCCAAATGAATGTGATTGGGCCTAATGGGCCATATGAATGTGATTGGGCCCGATGGACCATATAAATGTGATTGGGCCTAGTGGGCCATATGCAGGTATGTAAACTTGTTTGGGCTTTGTAAGGGGTTTTGGGCCTAGTATCTAATAATTGCTTAAACAGACATAAAACTTAAATAATTAATTAATCGCGACCATGGACGAGTCAAAAGGTTAAGGTGTGGCAATGGATATATGCATGTCTAGGATTGGATCTAGGGAGAGCTTAGTACTTAAGCGATCTTAGTGACTCACCTCCTCTTCTCTGAAATCCTACCTGGTGCATAGTAGCTCTTCACTTTAGCCAACGAGGACTTGTTAACTGGCCAAGGTAAGCAATAAACCCATAATAAAAAGAAATTATCGAAATACCCCTAAGGGCAAAAAATGACTAAAATACCCCTATGTGTTGAATGTAAGACTTATGGATGTTACATGTATACCTGCTGCATTCATATGATATTCTGTTTAGGTTGCATAAGGGTTGGGAATTATGGAACGGAGGAAGTATATGAGGATTGCATGGTTACTTGACGACCGTGGATCCACCGATGGCTATTAAGCCCAATATATGATTAGCAGTTTGCTACAATGAAGGTAGTACCGCAACCGGGACACCATTGATGTGTATCGGATGGGTGGGTCGATATTTATATCCCCACATGATGTGTACCGGGGGATGGAGTTAGTGTTTAGCGGTTAGATTATTGGGGTGGGTTGCACAGCATTGCATGTATGATATTATGGTGATTGATGATTGCTTAATACTCTTTGAGGGTTGTACACACTAAGTTTCTGAAAACTCACCCCCTCTTTTATTTTTCTCAGGTGATCCTCAGTAGGTGGTTCGATGGTTGGAGGGACTCTGAGGTGGCCAACTAGCAAGACGACTTGGACTTGTTTTTTTTAAATCATATCATTTCTAGTATTTTAAGTTATTTCAGTTCAGATTGTAATAAGGCCTATTCGATGGATATCTTTTTCAAACTAGGATTATTATTATTTTTATGCTTTATACTTGCTAGAAGTAGAACATGGTTTTCCAAAACCATAACTGTTTTTAATACTACATTTCCGCAACTTAATTTAAAAATGACAAGTTTTCATAGATCATCTGTTTTAACTAAAGCTTCCGCAACTGAAAGTTACATAATATTCTCTTTTGAAAGGTATCCAATAAAAACAAGGTTTTCGATAAAACACTTCAATGTGACACGCTGGATCTGGCCATAACGTCCGGGCCGGGTTTGGTGTGTTACAGACATCAAACTTCATAAAACTCATAATTTCATCAATAGCTCAACTCAAAATCATCAGCAAAATCAGAAATTAGGGCATGGGCTTGATAGATTACTAAGCAATGATTACAAAAACGTAGAAATTATTAAAAACCGAACAAAATCTATACCTTAATCACTATTGAAAGGAGCCGAACCCTAAAAGCTTTTATTTCTTTTCTTTTCTTTCTAATTTCGGATGATGAACAAAGAAAAATAATGAATAGGATAGCTTTTGTTTGAATTAATATAAGTTTATTTACACATTTACAAATTTAACCTTTATGAAAACATAAAGTAAACATATATTAAATGGTCATTAATGTCCACTCCATAACTCAATGGTCTAATTGCATCATAAGGACCTCTCTTTTAATAAGACAAATCAAATAGACACTTTTAACCTATAATAGGTCACTTTTACATTTTATGCAATTAGGTCTTTTTTCAAAATTAAGCACACAAATAATCAAATTTTCATACGAAATTTTCACACATGCTTAAACACATACTGTAAATGTAACACCCCTCGCCCATATCTGATACCGGGACAGGGTTCAAGGTGTTATCTTTCCTGACTCAACCAACTATACAAAAATCGGGCCATAAAAGCTATTCAAACAATTTAAAAACTTCTCTTTTCACATGCAATCTATCTCATGTACGGACTTACGAGGCCCAAATCATACATCTGGGGTGGTTCAGAACCCAACCGAAAAATCATGAAAAACTTAGAAAAGTTTCATGCATCAAGACTCCGCACGCCCGTGCGGATATAGAACACATGACCGTGTGCTAGGGACACACCCATATCCCAAACCCGTGTCTAAAAACTAGGGCATTCTACCAAAACCACATGGCCCAAGCACACACCCGTGCCCTATAACCGTGTCCTTCACATGGCCGAGGCACACGGCCGTGTCTTTTGCCCGTGTACTACTACCATGCACATTGGCTTTATGGCACAGCCTGGGCACACGCTCGTGTACTAAAATGACTTTAATGTTTTAAGTGTAGGGGACGCACGACCACAACACAGACCCATGGGCGTGAGCCATGTGTCACACACGGCCTAGACACACGCCCGTGTGTCTTACCTGTGTGGACAAACTAGGCTATCTTCCAAGCCATTATGTCACCCATTTTGCACAACCTATACAAGATCATTTCAATATACAAATTTCATCATAATGGACACCAATTCATCCATAGAAAGAACATTGTATACATTCATCAAAGTGAATAATAGCCATTATTCCAGGCTTGATACAAAATGAAGGGCTTTTGAATTGAGCCAAAATACATAAATAATTCTTTTATTCCAACATCCTAGTCTAGCCCTATACATGCCACCCTAAAAAATATAAATCAAGCTATATCGAGTATTGCGGCTAATAGTGTGATTGATATCTCTGACTTTAAGGGATCCTTAACCTAGCTTGGTGAAACTAAAAGAAAAAGGAAAGGAAAGGGAGTAAGCATAAAGCTTAGTAAGTTGCATATAAATAATTATACAACAATCTCACTATTTACCATCATGCTTATAGCTCAAAGGTAAACATAACTTAACTTACTCATTATCATCTACTCGAGCCTCATTTTCAAAATTAAACTCGTTACTCATGCTTATCATGTAGGTACCTGTAACACTCACAACATGATCATCTTTTCTTTATCAAAATTGAACTATAACTTTCACCATTGAACCGTTGGAATACTACTGGATATTCCATGAACCTTCAACATGGGATATATTGCCAATGCCATGTCCCAGACATGTTCTTACGCTAGCTCTCATATATGCGTGTTGATGCATGTCCCAGACATGTCTTACACTAGCACAACTCCTAACCGATGTGTGTCCCAGACACATCTTATACTGGCTATCTCTGTCGAGGCCGATGCATGTCCTAGACATGTCTTACTCTAGTGCTCGCCTCTGTGCCGATGCCATGTCCCAGACATGGTCTTACATTGGCTCTCATAATGTGGGTGAAGCATGTCCTAGACATGTCTTACACTGGCGCACAAATCACCCAATGTCTTGGCACAAATATCCAGTTCATATCCTAAGGTTTCGACGGGATATTTCTACTATGTCAATATTACAAGGCATTATCAATTTATAACTTAACAACTCGTACAATATCAATTCAATGACAATATGAATACAAGTATTAACAGTGTAGTTGTATTATTTACATACAACTTACCTCGGTTTACAAAAAGTACTTGACTAGTCGGCTTATTCGGATTGCTTGGCTTTTCCCCGGTCTAGGCTCCGTTTTGGCAAATCTTGATCTATAATAATAATATACATCCATTTAGTCACTAAACACAATTAGGCATTCATAAATTCACAACTTTGGTAAAATGACCATTTTGCCCCTAGGCCTTGGCAAAATGACCATTTTACCCTTATACTCGAAAATCAATTTTTTATCGAATTTCCTCATATTTCAAGCCTAGCTAAACTATTTTTACTACTATGGCAATCCCAAATTCTCACTATTTCACACACTAACCACCTATTTTGCAACTTATGCAAAATAGTCCTTTAAGGTGTTTTCATGCTAACACATTTCACAAAAGTTGTTTATAACACAACTAGGACTCATATTCTTCCATAAAAACTCAGAATATAACACAAATACATCCATGGCACAATCCTAAACTCTTGACCTTTTTGTAAAATATCACCCTCATTTAAAAGTTCATGCTTCAAGGGTCTCAAAAATGTGAAAATCTTGAAGAAAACTCATTAAAATCACTTACTTATGAGTGCTTTAAGTTGCTGCAGATTTTTAAGCTTTCAAACCTCTCCTATGGCTGGTAAAAATCGGTAGAGAAGAAGAAAATAAAGATGAAATAGCCTTTGTTTTGTTTAATATAAAACTAGTCAAAATTGATGACCTAATCCTCACCTAATTTTGACCTTCTCTCCAATTTGTCTCCCCATGGCTGGCCAAGCCATTAAAATAGGGTCTATTTGCCCTTTAAATACCCCAAAATTTAATTCTCTAGCTATTTAACACATTTGGGTACTAAAATACAACTTTTACCTTTTATGTGATTTAGTCCTTTTATCTCAATCGGGCTTGAAAACATTAAAATTAACTTACCAAATTTTTCATGCACTAACATAATAGTACCATAACCTCATAAAAAATAATGAAAATAATTTTTTCTATCTTCAGATTTGTGGTCCCGAGACCACTGTTCCGACTAAGCCCTAAATCGAGTTATTACATTTCTCCCCCCTTAGGGATTTTCGTCCTCGAAAATCTTACCGGTGAATAAGTTTGGATACTGCTCTCTCAGAGACTCCTTGGGTTCCCATGTGGCTTCCTCAACCCCATGTCTATGCTACAAAACCTTTACAAGCGGTATACTCTTATTTCTTAACTGTTTGACCTCTCGAGCTAATATCTTGACCGGTTCCTCACCATACGTCATATTTGGGAGAATCTCAACTTCAGTTGGTGCAATTATATGCGAAGGGTCTGATTTGTATCGGTGTAGCATGGATACGTGAAATACGTCGTGAATCTTTTCTAACTCTGGCGGCAACCTCAAACAGTAGGCAACGAGCCCTACACTCTCGGTAACCTTATAAGGTCCTATAAAACGAGGACTCAACTTGCCTTTTCTACCAAATCTGAGGACTTTCCTCCACAAGGAAACTTTCAAAAATACCTTATCCCCGACTTCAAACTCAATCTCCCTTCGTTTCAAATCTGCGTAGGATTTTTGTCTATCCGAGGTGGCTTTCAAACAGTCATGAATCACCTTAACTTTTTCCTCAACCTCTTTAATCAAATCAACCCCGTGAATCTGACTTTCTCTCAACTTAGTCCAAAAATAGGGGCGTTTGACACTTTCGCCCGTACAAAGCCTCATAAGTTGCCATTTTTAGACTTGACTGATAGCTGTTGTTGTAGGCGAATTCAACCAATGGTAAGTGTTTTTCCCAACTTCCTTGGAACTCGAGAACACAGCACCTCAACATGTCCTCTAAGATTTGCATTACTCTTTCAGACTGTCCATTAGTTTGCAGATGAAATGTCATACTGAAACTCAACTTGATTCCTAAAGCTTCTTGTAATTTCTTCCAAAACCTCAAGGTAAACCTCGGGTCTCGATTAGATACAATCGATAATGGCACACCATGAAGCCTCACAATCTTAGAAACATACAAGTTGGCCAACTTTTCAAGGGAGTACTCGGTACGCTCTGGTATGAAGTGTGCTGACTTAGTGAGTCTATCAATAATAGCCCATACTACATCTTTCCTTTTTGGGGTTAGAGGCAAACTAGTCACAAAGTCCATAGTAATACGATCCCATTTCCACTAGAGAATCATAATAGGCTGAAGTAAACCTGAAGGCACTTGATGTTCAACCTTTACTTGTTGACACGCTAGGCACTTGGATACGAACTTAGAAATGTGTCTTTTCATACCCAACCACCAATACATTTTCTTAAGGTCGTTGTACATTTTCACGCTACCCGAGTGAATTGACGAACAACCACTGTGTGCCTCTCTCAAAATCTTCTGAATGACTCACTATCTTTGGGTGCACAAACTCTATCTTTGAACATTATACACCAATCAGTACTAACTCGAAAATCTGACTCAATCTCTGATTCACATTGCATTCTCTTAGCTTATAGTTTCTCGTCATCTTTCTGAGCTTCACAAATTTCATGAAGAAAAGTCGGTTTGGCTCTCAACTCTACTAGGATTGAACCATCCTTAAATATAGTCAACTGAGTGTTCAATGCTCTCAAGGAAAACAATGACTTTCTGCTCAAGGCGTCTGCAACTACGTTCGTCTTTCACGGATGGTAGTCAATAACTAATTCATAATCTTTTATTAGCTCTAACCATCATCGTTGCCTCAAATTCAATTCTTTCTGAGTCATTAAATACTTTAGACTCTTGTGATCGGTAAATACTCTACATTTCTCCCCATACAAATGGAGTCGCCAAATCTTCAGGGCGAACACTACAACTGCTAGCTCTAAGTTATGGGTCGGATAATTTCTCTCGTGAGGTTTTAGCTGTCTCGAGGCATAGGCTATAACTTTGCCTTCTTGCATGAGTACACACCCCAAACCATTTAGGGAGGCGTCACTAAAAATTACAAATTCTTTACCCGACTCTGGTTGCACTAAAATTGGGGCTTCGATCAACAAAGCCTTTAACTTCTTGAAGCTCTGTTGGCACTCTTCTATCCATTCAAACTTGACATCTTTCTGCAGTAGCCTCGTTATCAGTGTAGCTATTATGGAGAATCCATTTACAAATCGTCTATAGTATCCTGTTAGCCCCAGAAAACTACAAACCTCTGTTACATTCCTTGACGGTTTCCATTCCATAATAGTTGAGATCTTACTTGGGTCAACTCTGATCCTGTCACCCGACACAATATGTCCTAGAAACACGACCTCTTTGAGCCAAAACTCGCTCTTACTAAACTTGGCATAAAATTGCTTATCCCTTAAGATCTGCAACATAGTTCTCAAATGCTCCGCGTGCTTATTCTCGTTACGTGAATAAACCAAGATATCATCAATAAAAATGACGATGAACCTATCCAAATACGGTCGGAAGATACAGTTCGTCAAATCCATAAATACCGCTGGGGCATTTGTCAATCCAAAAGGCATAACAAGAAACTCATAATGCCCATATCTTGTCCGAAAAGCAGTCTTCGGTACATCATGTTCCTTGAGTCTTAACTGGTAGTAGCCTGATCTTAAGTCTATCTTAAAGAACACAGTGGCTCCTCTCAATTGATCGAAGAGGTCATCGATCCTCGGCAAGGGATACTTGTTTTTCACTGTCACCTTGTTAAGCTATCTATAGTCGATATATAACCTCATCGACCCGTCCTTATTTTTCACAAAAAGTACTGGAGCACCCCATGGTGAATAACTCGGTCTAGCAAAACCTTTGTCTGTTAACTCTTGCAATCAGATTTCAACTCCTTTAACTCGGTGGGGGCCATCCTATAAGGTGTAATCGAGATTGGTGTCGTACCAGGAGCCAACTCGATACCAAACTCAACCTCCCTCTTTGGGGGTAACCCTGGTAACTCCTCCGAAAAGAAGTCTATAAACTCACAAACCACTAATACTGACTCAATCTTTGACTCAGACACTTGGGTATTCAGCACAAAAGCTAGATAAGCTTTATAACCTTTTTTCAAATATCTTTCGGCTGCTAAAGACGATACTATCACAGATAAGTTATCTGACTTATCTGGCCCAACTCAAAGAAAATTTTCATCCTCACATCTTAACTGAATTACTTTTCTCCCACAGTCTACTACAACGCCATGGGAGGTCAATCAATCCATCCCAAGAATTATATCAAATTCATTAAATGACAACAACATCAAGTTGGCTGGAAAACAATGGCCTCTAATCGCCAAAGGACAATTTCTACATACTCGGTCCACTAATACATGCTTGCCTAACGGGTTAGACACTTTTATTACAAACTTAGTGGACTCTACTAGCATGTTTATACGAGGTATTAATTTCATACATATGTAAAAGTGGGTAGATCCTGGGTCAATTAAAGCGACAACAGTTATATCGTGAATAGAAAAGGTATCTATGATCACGTCTGGAGACTCTACCTCTTCTCAGGCTCGTATAGCATAGGTCCTCACTGGCTTTTTGCCTTCAGATCTTATCGTGACCTCTCTTAGTGCACCTCTACTACTATTCCCACTCCCGGTGTTCCTTTGAGGCCTACCCCTCAATGGAGCACCACTTGCTTTCACCTCTTGTTTTCCCTCTCTCGTCCATCTCAGGGCACTCGCAGATAAAGTGGTCAAGTGACCCACACTTGAAACAGCCCCTCTCGCTTATTCGGCATTCGCTCAAGTGATGTCTTCCACATTGCAAACACTCTGGCCTATTTGGCCGAGCACTACCAACACTTGCCACTGAGGTAGTTTGGGCTTTAGATGCCATGTTCTATCAATTCTTGTTTCTCTTTGAATATCCAACTGAAGTATTCGATTGGGTAGTAAACTCTTTTGACCTCTTGGAGGAGGACTAATGCGTCTTCCCCATCTGTCTTCTCTTTAAATCTCGCGACTCAATGGTCGCCTTCCTTCTCTCCTTCACCAGTTCTTTTGCTTTACATGCTCTCTCAACGAGCATCACAAATTCTCTTAGCTCTAGGATGCCCACAAACACTCGAATGTCTTCATTGAGGCCATCCTCAAACCTCTTACACATAGTAGATTCAGTGGATACGCATTCTCGAGCATACTTGTTGAGTTTTACAAACTCCCTCTCATACTCTGTCACAGTCTTATCACCTTGCTTCAACTCTAGAAATTCCTTTCTTTTTTGGTCCATAAACCTCTGGCTAATATAATTCTTTCAAAACTCTTCTTGGAAGAATTCCCAAGTCACTCTTTCTCTCGGTACTACAGACACGAGAGTGTTCCACCACTGATAAGCTGAGTCTCGTAGAAGTGACACGACACACTTCACGCACTCTTCAGGCGTGCATGACAACTCATCGAATACCCTCATGGTATTTTCTAGCCAAAACTCCACTCTCTCCGGGTCATCATCTACACTAGCCCGAAATTCCTCGGCCCCTTACTTCCGGATCTTGTCTACCAAAGGCTTCTCTTGTCTGAACACATCCCCATCTTGCGGAGCCATCAGGGCGTATTGAGGAATCAGAGGAGGTGGGGGTGATGGGGTGTTCGGGTTCACACGAACGAACTCTGTATACCAAGCATCCATCATTCGGAGGTAGGCTTCCCTAGCCCCTCCGCCTTGGCCCATACTTAGGGGCTCACTCTCTATTGGCACAGTCCCTTCTGCGGGAGCCGGCGCATTACTTTCCATGTCATCCATCATGGTTCTATCAGGATCCATTACTATAATAAACACAATTTATAATCATCAGGAATCATCACACTATCAATATGTATATACGTGGCATGTATAGCTAGACTCGTACTCTTGTGATATCCTGAATTAGGGCCTAAACGGAATAGTGGTTTCGAAATCACAATTCTAAAGTAAAAAAATTATTCCGATTAATTTTTATAATTTATTGACTGATTAGATGGATGTGTTAGAATATCGATAGAAAATTTCATGAATTCCATGTCTAATTTGCCTATTAGGACTTAATTGCAAAAGTTGATAAATATGAGTTTAGATGTTAGAGGATTTAATTGAAGAGCATAATTGAAGTAGAGGTCCTTAAATGGTAATTATACCATTAGGTTTTCATGGACAAAAATGGACATGCATAGGTAGAAATAACCAAAGTTTTTAATGAAGGGTATTTTAGTCATTTGGTAATTAAAAGATTAAAAAAAAGGAAAAAGATGGCAAAATATGTCCATCTTCTTCATTAGGACGAAATTTCAAGGGTTCTCCATAGCTAGGGTTTTTTTCAAGCTTCCAAGCTCCATAGTAAGTGATTCCAAGCCCCGTTTTAATGTTCTTTACGTTTTTGGAGTCCTGGTAACTTGATTTAGCTTATTCTAGCAATAATTTAACCTAGGGTTTATATTTAGAAAAATACTCATAGGTGAAATGTGTTTATTTTGATGTTTTATGATAGAATATGAAGCTTGAAATTGTGTTAAACAACTTTTGCTAAGCGATTTTACGTGAAAACGAGTAAAACAACATAATCAGTAAAAATAGCTAATGTTCATAACTACATGTTAGAGTGAGAATTTGATGTTTCCATAGAAGGGAAAAATGATCAGCATGTCATAAAACATAAGAATTTTGGAAAAATTTTAATTTCTGAGCTTTGGGAAAAAAGTGTAAATATGTAAAAGTTTAGGGGCAAAATCGTAATTTTTTCAAAGTTAGAGTTAAGGACTATTTTGATAAATGTGATTATTAAATCAGATAAATGTGTTATTTTAAATCAAGAAAGACGTGGAATCAACCTTGATCGGGGAAAGGAAAAGATTGTGGACTAAATTACAAAATTTCTTTATTTTGTACCGAGGTAAGTTCATGTGTAAATATGGTAAAATAATTGTCATTTTAAGTAATTTAATGATATTTATATGATATGATGATTATTATCATGAAATATTATGCTTTGTGGTTATTATTAAGTAATATGCAAATTATGTTTACTACTTGATAAATATGAATTGCTACCAGTATCGGTTCCGACATTCCGTGGAAGACGGCAAAGATGTGTAATCGAGGAAAAACCCGTTTGAACCTTGGGAATAGATTAGAATACAAGTGACATGTCACTAGGATATTTGAGCTCCGAACTCGTCGATTTGAGTCTGAGTTCACTTATGAAATATCTGAACTCGTTGAGTTGAGTCCGAGTTCACTTCTGGATGCGAACGCCCTAGCTCGTTGAGTTGAGTCCGAGTTCACTTATGGGCGGATTACATGGTAGCTTGGCTACATAATTTTCGCATGCTATTGAGTTTGTCTAGCTGTGGGTATGGCACTTATGTGCATGCAATTCGTGTATTCGAATCATATTCCGATGTGTTCAACAGGTGAATCTTAAGTGAATAAGGAGAGTACCTAAAATGAATGTGACATGTTGGTAAGTGTGGTGAATGAGAAAATTTGACATGTGTTTAAACCCTCAGGTTGAGAACTTGGTATGATGAAATCGTGGTAAGATATTAAATGCAAATGTAACATGAATGTCTTGGTGTTGTTTATGCAAATGATGTTTTATGTTGGATTGAATG
Organism: Gossypium longicalyx; assembly: GCA_025698465.1. Lineage (NCBI taxonomy): Eukaryota > Viridiplantae > Streptophyta > Magnoliopsida > Malvales > Malvaceae > Gossypium > Gossypium longicalyx. Next base: position 25,773,783 of record CM046999.1, read on the forward strand.
ATTATATTACTTGCTATTTGGATCTGAACTTACTAAGCATTTATTCTTACTCCCTCCTTTCCATTCTTTGTAGTTTTTTCAAGCCTGCTCAGAAATCGGGAACGGTCGGAGGATCATTCACACTATCCGTGGACCATTTTGGTATAGTGGCTTGTATACCTTGAGTATGGCATGTATAGCATGATAATCATTTTGTGTATGTAATCTTATGATATGGCTATTGAGTGATAAAGAAATGTTTGGTTATGATTAGCCATTGGGATGGCTAATAAAAAATCATGTATGGTGTTATGTATGCTTAATGTGCTATCTAAATCATGGAATTTCATAAAAAGGTGAAATTTGCTATAAAATAGTATCATACAGCAGAAATGACTTGAGTTTGAAAAATCACTAAAAATATTAAAAACATAATTAGATGATGAGTAAAATATTAAATTGAAGAATATTAAGTGTATTTTCATATGGAAGAAACACAATAGGTAAATGAGTCGTATTTCATGAGATGTTTGGGTTTTGGTGGAATAGGGTCAGTGCAATTTCTGAATCCCCTATTCTGACTTTATAAATTCACTAAAAATTGTAAAAAAATAATTATGAGTCATAATATATATGTATAGAATTCGTATTGAGTCTAGTTTTAAGATAAATAAACGTCATAGTCATCTGAATTCTTTACAAAGAGAAAAATGATTCGTAATGAAAAGAGGTTAGAGAAATCGAACACTAAAATAGGGGAACTTTAACTAATAAAATGTACTAATTGGCCTAACCAAAAATTCTAGAAAAAAATTAGTAAATAGATATATGAGTCTAGTTTTAGGAAAAATTTACAGATTTATATTTTGAGTTTTGTAACTCGAGATATTAATTTTTTATCAATTGTGACGCAAATGGGAAGTTTATTACGAAAGGTAAAATAAATTGTTTTAAATTGTTTAAGTTATAAGTTAAGCCTGTTAACGCCTCATGCTTGACTCCAGCAATAGTCTCGGGTAAGGGGGTGTTACATTTGGTGGTATCAGAGCTACAGTTTAGTCAGTAATCGGACTAACGTGGCGTATGTACGGGTTTTGCTATACATGCCATATATATTGTGATAGTGTGACAACTCCTGACCTTTAAAATGATTTTTTTTATAGTAAATGGATCCCGATCTAGCTGTGGCTGATGATGTAGAGAGCAATGCGCCAGCTCCTATTGAAGGGGCGGAGTCGACTGAAAGTCGACCTCCTACTGTTGGTCAAGAAGGAGGAGAAGGGGCTCGGGAAGCCTTTCTCCAGATGATGAATGCATGGCACACCAAGTTCGTTCGTACGAACCCGAATGCTCAACCTCCCCCACCTCCCCCGATTCCTCAACCTATACCTCCGATGCCTCAAGGTATGGATCTGATGAAATTTCATAAAACCCTAGTTGACAGAATTCGCAAGCAAGGAGCTGAAGAGTTCAGGGCAAATGTTGATGATGATGCTGAGAAAACAGAATTTTGGCTTGAAAATTCTATTTGGGTATTTGATGAATTGTCTTGTAGACCTGAAGAGTGCTTGAAATGTGTTATATCTTTGTTGAGAGATTCAGCCTATTATTGGTGGAAGACATTGATTTCAATGGTACCAAAAGAGAAAGTGACTTGGGAGTTCTTTCAAGAAGAATTTCGGAAGAAATACATCAGTGAAAGATTTGTTGATCAGAAGCGTAAAAAATTTGTGATATCCCGAATTAGGGCCTAATCAGAATAGTGGCTTTGTGACCACAAATTTGAGAGAGAAATAATTATTTTATGATTATTTTGAGGTCTATGATATGATTGCATGATTGTATGAAAATTCGTGAAGAAATTCTATGCATAAAGTGATTAATTTGAAATTAGGGACTAAATTGAATAAGTTGTAAAACTTGTATTCTAGAAGTTTTTAGTATGAAATTTCTTTGGAATAATAATTAAGATACCTTAAATAGAAATTTGACCAATTTCTAAGTTTTGGACAAAAATTGGACATGGATGAAAATTTTGAAAGTTTAGTAATGAAGGGTATTTTAGTCATTTGATAATTAAAAGATTAAAAAAAGGAAAAAGATGGCAAAATATGTCCATCTTCTTCATTAGGACGAAATTTCAAGGGTTCTCCATAGCTATGGTTTGCTTCAAGCTTCCAAGCTCCATAGTAAGTGATTCCAAGCCCCGTTTTTAATGTTCTTTACGTTTTTGGAGTCCCGATAACTTGATTTAGCTTATTCTAGCAATAATTTAACCTAGGGTTTATATTTGGAAAAATACCCATAGGTGAAATGTGTTTATTTTGATGTTTTACAGTAGAATATGAAACTTGAAATTGTGTTAAACAACTTTTGCTAAGCGATTTTACGTGAAAAAGAGTAAAACGACAAAATCGGTAAAAATACCTAATGTTCATAAATACATGATAGAGTGTGAATTTGATGTTTCTATAGAAGGGAAAAATGATCAGCATGTCATAAAACATAAGAAAATAGGATGAAGTTTAATTTTCGAGCTTTGGGGCTAAAGTGTAATTCTGCCAAAGTTTGAGTCAATGACTGTTTTAATAAACGTGAGTATTAAATAAGCTAAATTTGTTATTATAGATCAAGAGAAACGAGATTCAAGTCGTGATCGAGGGAAAACTAAAGTTTTCGAGGAATAGGCTTGATTTCTAACATATTGTACCGAGGTAAGTTCACGTGTAAATATGGTAACATAATTTTCATTTTAAGTAATTTAATGATATTTATATGATATGATGATTAATATTATGAAATATTATGCTTTGTGGTTATTATTGAGTAATATTCAAATTATGTATGCTACTTGATAAATATGAATTGTTACCGAGTATCGATTTCGACATTCTGTGGAAGACGGCAAAGATGTGTAATCAAGAAAAAGCCCATTTGAACATTAGGAATAGATTAGGATACAAGTGACATGTCACTAGGAAATTGAGATCCAAACTCGTTGAGTCGAGTCCGAGTTCACTTATGGATGCGAATGTCTGAACTCGTTGAGTTGAGTCTGAGTTCGTGAAATGTAACTAGCCATCCGAGCTCGTTGAGTTGAGTCTGAGTTCACATATGGATGTGAATGCCCGAGCTCGTTGAGTTGAGTTCGAGTTCGCTTATGGGCGGGTTACATGGTAGCTTGGCTACATATGTGGCACTTATGTGCAAACTTTCCATGTATCCGAATTATATTCCGATGTGTTCAACGGGTAAAATTCTAGTAAAATGGAAGAATACTCAAGATGCAAGTGACACATTGGTAAGTGTTGTGGAATGGGCACTTTGGATGGGTATGTACTTAACCCTCGGGTTGAGACTTGATACGACAACAATAATATGGTAAGATGATGAATGATGAATAGAAATGTGGTATATGTTTTGGTGATATTATGCTAATGTTGGTTGGTACAATTGCTTTGTTAAGTTATTTGTTATTTGCATATGGACTTACTAAGCATCTATGCTTACTCCTTCCTTTTCATTCCTTGTAGTTTTGACAAGTCAATTTGGAGATCTGGATGGTCGGACGCACGCTCACACTATCACTGGACAATTGCGGTATAATGACTTGTAATTTTTGAAAATATGGCATGTATAGCATTCCAATCATTTTGTGTGTATAATCTTACGATATGGCCCAGGGATGGAATGGAAATGTTTGAGAATGATTATCTATTGGAATGGCTAATCAAGTTTATATATGATAACATGTATGCTTTATGTCTTAACTAAACCATGAAAATCCTTGGAAAGGTAAAATTGGCCACAAAATAGAATTAGTCAGCAGTAGTGACATGAATTTGAAAAATCACTAAAAATAGTAGAAATGCAATTAAATGATGAATAAATTGTGGAATCGAATCTTGATGAGTCTATTTTCATATGGAAGAAACAAAATAGGTAAATGAGTTATATTTTATGATAGATTTGAGTTTTGGTAGAATTGGGTCAGAGCAATCTCTAAATCCCCTGTTATGACTTTAGAAATTCACCATAAATTGTAAAAAAACAATTATAAGTTTTACTTTACATGTATGAAATCCTTATTGAGTCTAGTTTTGTGAGAAATAAAAGGCATAGTCATTGAAACTCTGTACAAAGAGATATCTGATACGTAATACACAGGGGTCAGAGTAGCTGAACCCTGAAACAGGGGAGACTTTAACTAATAAACTGTACTGATTGCCTGGCCAAAAATTCTAAAAAAAAATTAACAAGTAAATATATGAGTCTAGTTTCAGGAAAAATTTACGGAATTTGATTTCGAGTTTTTTAACTCAAGATATGATTCTTTTAGCGACTGTAACGTAGATGGATAGTTTACTATGAGAATTGTTTGAACTTGTTTAAATGCTAAAATAAGTTTAGTAATGTCTCATACTCGACTCCGGTGATGGTCTCGGGTAAGGGGGTGTTACATTTGGTGGTATCAGAGCAGGTTTAGTCGGTTCTCGGACTAACGTGGTGTAAGTACGAATTTTGCTATACATGTCATATTTATATATTGTGATAGTGTGACGACTCCTGATTTTTTTTAAATGATTTTTTTTAGTAAATGGATCCCGATCCAACTTTGATTGATGATGTAGAGAGCAATGCGCCAGCTCCTGATGAAGGGGCGGTGCCGACTGAAATTCGACCTCCTACTATTTGTCAAGGAGGAGGAGAAGGGGCTCGGGAAGCCTTTCTCCAGATGATGAATGCATGGTACACCGAGTTCGTTCGTACGAACCCGAGTGCTCAACCTCCCCCACCTCTCCTGATTCCTCAACCTGTACCCCCGATGCCTCAATGTATGGATCTGATGAAATTTCATAGAACCCCAGTTGACAGAATTAGCGAGCAAGGGGCCGAAGAATTCAGGGCAAATGTTGATGATGATGCTGAGAAAATAGAATTTTGGCTCGAGAATTCTATTTGGGTATTTGATGAGTTGTCTTGTACACCTGAAGAGTCCTTGAAATGTGCCATGTCCTTGTTGAGAGATTCGGCTTATTATTGGTGGAAGACATTGATTTTAGTGGTGCCGAAAGAGAAAGTGACTTGGGAAATTCTTGACTTGTTGGACCAGAGTGCCAAAGATGTGGTAGAAGTCATTTTGGTCGATGTAGAATTATTGATAGATCCTATTACCAGTGCGGTTCTCCAGATCATTTCATTAAAGATTGTCCGAAGATGAATAAGAAAGAAAAATTTCAAAGTGCAAAACCTAATAGTGTAGTTTCGAGAGGAAGATCTTCGAGAAGAGTTGGGAATGAGGCAAGCAGCAAGAATGTAGTCAGAGATTCAACGATTAAATCTGAAGCTAGAGCTTCAGCTAGAGCTTACGCCATAAGGGCGCATGAAGATGCTTCGTCTCCCGACGTGATTACCGGTACTTTCTCTCTTTATGATATTAATGTTATTGCTTTGATCGACCCTGGTTCTACTCATTCGTATGTGTGCATGAAATTGGTGTCTAATATGAACATACCTGTTGAGTCTATGAAATTTATGGTTAAAGTGTCGAACTCGTTAGGCAAATGTGTCATAGTTGATAAAGTATGCAAGAAATGTCTTTTGATGATTAGGGGTCATTATTTTCCGGCCGACTTGATGTTGTTGTTGTTTGATGAATTCGATGTCATTTTGGGCATGGATTAGTTAACATTGCATGATGCTATAGTGAATTGTAGACAGAAAGTTATTGAATTACAGTGAAAATGGTGAAATTTTGCGGGTTGAACTAGACGAATCAGAGGCATTGCCTAGTGTGATTACTTCGATGTCAGCTCAGAGATATCTGAAAAAGGGTTATGAAGCATATTTGGTGTATGTATTGAATACAAAAGAATTTGAGAAGAAAATTGAATCAGTGCCGATTGTATGTGAATTTGCGGATGTATTTCCAAAAGAGTTGTCGGGTTTGCCTCCTGTTAGAGAAGTAGAATTTGGTATTGAGTTGATACCGGGAACAACTCCGATCTCGATTGCTCCATATAGAATGGCACCAACAGAGTTAAAAGAATTGAAGTCACAGTTGCAAGAGTTGACTGACAAAGGTTTTGTGAGACCGAGTTTTTCACCTTGGGGTGCTCCTGTATTATTTGTGAAAAAGAATGATGGTTCAATGAGATTGTGTGTAGACTATTGGTAATTAAATAAGGTGACAGTCAAGAACAAGTATCCGTTACCGAGAATTGATGATTTATTCGATCAGTTGAAAGGAGCGACATGGTTCTCAAAGATTGACTTGAGGTCTGGGTACTACCAGTTGCGAGTAAAAGAATCAGATGCGCCTAAAACTACTTTTAGAATAAGGTACGACCATTATGAATTTTTAGTTATGCCATTTGGTTTGACAAATGCTCCTGCTGTGTTTATGGATTTAATGAACCGCATATTTCGGCCATACTTGGACAAGTCTGTTGTGGTATTTATTGATGATATCTTGATCTATTCGAAGGATGAAACAGAACATGCTGAGCATTTGAGAATAATTTTGCAAACTTTGAGAGATAAACAGTTGTATGCCAAGTTTAGTAAAAGTGAGTTTTGGCTTCGAGAAGTCGGATTCTTGGGTCATATTGTCTCAGGTGATGATATATGGGTTGATCCCAGTAAAATTTCGGCTATTGTTGATTGGAAACCACCGAAGAATGTGACTGAGGTTAGAAGTTTCTTGGGTCTAGCTGGTTATTATTGACGATTTGTGAAAGGCTCATATGACTAGACTGCTCCAAAAGGATGTTAAATTCGAGTGGACTGAAGAATTTCAATAGAGTTTTGAGAAATTGAAAAAGTTACTGACTGAAGCACCAGTGTTGGTACAACCCGAGTCAGGTAAAGAATTTGTGGTGTATAGTGATGCTTCTCTAAATGGATTGGGATGTGTACTTATGCAAGAAGGAAAGGTTGTGGCTTATGCTTCGAGGCAGTTGAAACCTCATGAAAGGAATTATCCGACTCATGATTTGGAACTGGCTGCTGTAGTGTTCGCTTTGAAGATTTGGCGACATTATTTGTATGGTGAAAAGTGCCGAATATATTCCGACCACAAAAGTCTCAAGTACTTGATGTCACAAAAAGACTTGAATTTGAGACAGTGGAGATGGTTAGAATTATTGAAAGATTACGAGCTTGTGATTGACTATCATCCGGGGAAAGCAAATGTGGTTGCCGGTGCCTTGAGTAGAAAGTCGTTATTTGCTTTGAGAGATATGAATACTCAGTTGACAGTATCTGATGATGGTTCAATTCTAGCAGAGTTGAGAGCAAGACCGATGTTTTTACAAGAGATTTGTGAAGCTCAGAAAAATGATCAAGATTTGCAAGCCAAGAGAAAGCAATGTGAAACTGATACGGGATCAGATTTCAGAATCAGTTCTGATGGTTACTTGATGTTTAAAGATCGGATTGTGTACCAAAGAATGATAAGTTGATTCAGAAAATCTTGCACGATGCACATAGTGGTTGTTTGTCAATGCATCCGGGCAGTACAAAAAAGTACAATGATTTGAAGAAAATGTATTGGTGGAACAGAATGAAAAGAGATATTTCTGAGTTTGTATCGAAATGTATGATTTGTCAGCAAGTAAAAGCTGAACATAAGGTGCCTTCAGGTCTACTTCAGCCTATCATGATTCCCGAATGGAAGTGGGATTGAATAACCATGGACTTTGTGTCAGGATTGCCATTAACTCCGAAGAAGAAAGATGCCATCTGGGTAATAGTTGACAAATTGACTAAATCGGCTCATTTTATTCCGATACGTACTGATTATTCTCTTGATAAATTGGCTGAATTGTATGTCAGTGAGATTGTTAGACTTCACGGAGTACCGTTGTCGATTATTTCGGATAGAGATCTGAGGTTTACTTCGCGATTTTGGCAAAAATTGCAAGAGGCATTAGGTACGAAGTTAAATTTCAGTACTGCTTTCCATCCACAGACTGATGGACAATCAGAGAGAGTAATTTAGATTCTTGAAGACATGCTCAGATGTTGTATATTAGAATTTCAAGGTAGTTGGGAAAGGTACTTACCGCTGGTAGAATTTGCTTATAATAACAGTTATCAAAAAAGTTTGAAAATGGAACCTTATGAAGCATTGTACGGTCGTAAGTGTCGGACGCCACTATATTGGACCGAACTTAAAGAAAATCAAATCTACGGAGTTGATCTAATTAAGGAAACTGAAAAAGAAAAGGTGAAAGTGATTCGAGATTGTTTGAAAGCTGCTTCGGACAGACAGAAATCCTACGCGAATTTGAAATGAAAAGAGATTGAGTTCCAAGTTGGTGATAAAGTGTTTTTAAAAGTGTCTCCGTGGAAGAAGATTCTCAGATTCAGTTGGAAAGGTAAACTGAGTCCACGTTTCATTGGACCGTATGAGATAATTGAAAGAATTAGACCGGTAGCATATCGGTTAGCACTATCACCGGAATTAGAGAAGATTCATGATGTGTTCCATGTATCTATGTTACGTCGGTATCGTTCAGATCCTTCACATGTAATTTCATTGAGGAAATTGAGCTACAACCAGATATGACTTACAATGAAGAACCGATTAATATTTTAGCTCGAGAGGTCAAGCAACTAAGAAATAAAAGTATCACTCTCGTGAAAGTATTATGGCAAAAGCACGAAGTAGAAGAGGCTACATGGGAGCCCAAGGAAACTTTGAGGAATCAATACCCACACATATTTACCGGTAAGATTTTCGGGGACGAAAATCCCTAAAGGGGGGAAAGTTGTGATATCCTGAGTTAGGGCCTAATCGGAATAGTGGTTTCGGGACAAAAAATCTGAGAGAGAAATAATTATTTTATGATTATTTTGAGGTCTATGATATGATAGCATGATTGTGTGAAAATTTCGTGAAGAAATTCTATGCATAAAGTGATTAATTTGAAATTAGGGACTAAATTGAATAAGTTGCAAAACTTGCATTCTAGAAGTTTTTTGTATGAAATTGCTTTGGAATAATAATTAAGATACCTTAAATAGAAATTTGACCAATTTCTAAGTTTTGGACAAAAATTGGACATGGATGAAAATTTTGAAAGTTTAGTAATGAAGGGTATTTTAGTCATTCGGTAATTAAAAGATTAAAAAAAGGAAAAAGATGGCAAAATATGTCCATCTTCTTCATTAGGACAAAATTTCAAGGGTTCTGCATAGCTAGGGTTTGTTTCAAGCTTCCAAGCTCCATAGTAAGTGATTCCAAGCCCCGTTTTTAATGTTCTTTACGTTTTTGGAGTCCCGATAACTTGATTTAGCTTATTCTAGAAATAATTTAACCTAGGGTTTATATTTGGAAAAATACCAATAGGTGAACTGTGTTTATTTTAATGTTTTATGGTAGAATATGAAACTTGAAATTGTGTTAAACAACTTTTGCTAAGCTATTTTACGTGAAAACGAGTAAAACGACAAAATCGGTAAAAATACCTAATGTTCATAAATACATGATAGAGTGTGAATTTGATGTTGCTATAGAAGGGAAAATGATCAGCATGTTATAAAACATAAGAAAATAGGATGAAGTTTAATTTTCGAGCTTTGGGGCAAACGTGTAAATATGTAAAAGTTTAGGGGCAAAAATGTAATTTTGCCAAAGTTTGAGTCCATGACTGTTTTAATAAATGTGAGTATTAAATAAGCTAAATTTGTTATTATAGATCAAGAGAAACGAGATTCAAGTCGTGATCGAGGGAAAAATAAAGTTTCCGAGGAATAGGCTTGATTTCTAACATATTGTACCGATGTAAGTTCATGTGTAAATGTGGTAACATGATTTCCATTTTAAGTAATTTAATGATATTTATATGATATGATGATTAATATTATGAAATATTATGCTTTGTGGTTATTATTGAGTAATATTCAAATTATGTATGCTACTTGATAAATATGAATTGTTACCGAGTATCGGTTTCGACATTCTGTGGAAGACGACAAAGCTGTGTAATCAAGAAAACGCCCGTTTGAACATTAGGAATAGATTAGGATACAAGTGACATGTCACTAGGAAATTGAGATCTGAACTCGTTGAGTTGCGTTCCGAGTTCGTGAGAATTATGAGGCATCCGAACTCGTTGAGTCGAGTCCGAGTTCACTTATGGATGCAAATGTCCGAACTCGTTGAGTTGAGTCCGAGTTCGTAAAATGTAACTAGGCATCCGAGCTTGTTGAGTTGAGTCCGAGTTCACTTATGGATGCGAACGCCCGAGCTCGTTGAGTTGAGTCCGAGTTCGCTTATGGGCGGGTTACATGGTAGCTTGGCTACATATGTGGCACTTATGTGCAAACTTTCCATGTATCCGAATTATATTCCGATGTGTTCAACAGGTAAAATTCTAGTAAAATGGAAGAATACTCAAGATGCAAGTGACGTATTGGTAAGTGTTGTGGAATGGGAACTTTGGACAGGTATGTACTTAACCCTCGGGTTGAGACTTGATACGACAACAATGATATGGTAAGATGATGAATGATGAATAGAAATGTGGTATATGTTTTGGTGATATTATGCTAATGTTGGTTGGTACAGTTGCTTTGTTAAGTTATTTGTTATTTGCATATGGAATTACTAAGCATCTATACTTACTCCCTCCTTTTCATTCTTTGTAGTTTTGACAAGTCAATTTGGAGATCGGGATGGTCGGAGGCACGCTCACACTATCACTGGACAATTGCGGTATAATGACTTGTAATTTTTGGAAATATGGCATGTATAGCATTCCAATCATTTTGTGGGTATAATCTTACGATATGGCCCATAGATGGAATGGAAATGTTTGAGAATCATTAGCTATTGAAATGGCTAATCAAGTTTATATATGATAACATGTATGCTTTATGTCTTAACTAAACCATGAAAATCCTTGGAAAGGTAAAATTGGCCACAAAACAGAATCAGTTAGCAGCAGTGATGTGAATTTGAAAAATCACTAAAAATAGTAGAAATGGAATTAAATGATGAATAAATTTTTGAATCGAAGCTTGATTAGTCTATTTTTATATGGAAGAAACAAAATAGGTAAATGAGTTATATTTTATGAGAGATTTAAGTTTTGGTGGAATGGGTTCAGAGCGATCTCTGAATCCCCTGTTATGAATTTAGAAATTCACCATAAATTGTAAAAAAACAATTATAAGTTTTAATTTACATGTATGAAATCCTTATTGAGTCTAGTTTTATGAGAAACAAATGGTATAGTCATTGAAACTCTGTACAAAGAGATATCTGATACGTAATACACAGGGGTCAGAGTAGCTGAACCCTGAAACAGGGGATACTTTAACTAATAAACTGTACTAATTTGCCTAGCAAAAAATTCTAAAAAAAATTAGTAAGTAGATATATGAGTCTAGTTTTAGGGAAAATTTACGGAATTTGATTTCGAGTTTTGTAACTCAAGATATGATTTTTTTAGCGACTGTAACGCAGATGGACAGTTTACTATGAGAATTGTTTGAACTTGTTTAAATGCTAAAATAAGTTTAGTAATGTCTCATACTCGACTCCAGCGATGGTCTTGGGTAAGGGGGAGTTACAGAATTTCTCGAGTTGAAACAAGGCAACATGACAATTGCTGACTATGAAAGGGAGTTCGTTTGATTGAGTAAGTATGCTAGAGAATGTATTCCTTCAGAGGCTAAAATGTGCAGACGATTTGAAGACGGACTCAATGAAGACATCAAAGTATTTGTGGGAATTCTTGAGTTGAAAGAGTTCATAGTACTTGTTGCTCGGGCTTGAAAGGCTAAAGAACTAATGCCATAAGGGCCAGTGAAGATGCTTCATCTCCCGATGTGATCACTGGTATTTTCTCTCTTTATGGTGTTAATGTTATTGCTTGATTGACCTCGGTTCTACTTATTCATATGTGTGCATGAAATTGATGTCTAATATGAGTATACCTGTTGAGTCTATGGAATTTATGATTAAAGTGTCAAACCCGTTAGGCAAATGTGTTATAGTTGATAAATTATGCAAGAAATGTCTTTTGATGATTAGAGGTCATTATTTTCCGGCCGACTTGATGTTGTTGCCGTTTGACGAATTTGATGTTATTTTGGGTATGGATTGGTTGACATTGCATGATGCTATAGTAAATTATAAACAAAAGGTTATTGAATTAAAATGTGAAAATGATAAAATTCTGCGGTTTGAATCAAACGAATCAGAGGTATTGCCTAGTGTGATTCCTTTGATGTCGGCTCAGAGATATTTGAGAAAGGTTTATGAAGCTTATTTGGCGTATGTATTGAATACAAAAGAATTTGAGAAGAAAATTGAATCAGTTCCGATTGTATGTGAATTTGCGGATGTATTTCCAGAAGAGTTGCCAGGTTTACCTCCTGTTAGAGAAGTAGAATTTGGTATTGAGTTGATACCGAGAACAACTCAGATCTCGATTGCTCCATATAGAATGGCACCAACAGAGTTGAAAGAATTAAAGTCGCAGTTGCAAGAGTTGACTGACAAAGGCTTTGTGAGACTGAGTTTTTCGCCTTGGGGTGCTCCTGTATTATTTGTGAAAAAGAAGGATGGTTCTATGAGATTGTGTGTAGACTATCGACAGTTAAATAAGGTGACAGTCAAGAACAAGTATCTGTTGCTGAGAATTGACGATTTGTTTGATCAGTTGAAAGGAGCGACATGGTTTTCAAAGATTGACTTGAGGTCTGGATACTACCAACTGCGACTAAAAGAGTCAGATGTGCCTAAAACTGCTTTTAGAACAAGGTACGGCCATTAAGAATTTTTAGTTGTGCCATTCGGTTTAACAAATGCTCCTGTCTTGTTTACGGACTTAATGAATCGCATATTTCGGCCATACTTGGACAAGTTTGTTGTGGTATTTATTGATGATATCTTAATTTATTCAAAAGATGAGACAGAGCATGTTGAGTACTTGAAGATAGTTTTGCAAACTTTGACAGATAAGCAGTTGTATGCCAAGTTTACTAAGAGTGAGTTTTGGCTTCGAGAAGTAGGATTTTTGGGTCATATTGTCTCAGGTGATGGTATACGGGTTGATCCCAGTAAAATTTTGGCTATTGTTGATTGGAAACTGCCGAAGAATGTAACTGAGGTTAGAAGTTTTTGGGTCTAGTTGGTTATTATCGACAGTTTGTAAATGGATTTTCTATAATTGCTACTCCTATGACCAGACTACTCCAAAAGGATGTTAAATTTGAGTGGACGGAAGAATGTCAATAGAGCTTTGAGAAATTGAAAAAGTTAATAACTGAAGCACCTGTGTTGGTACAACCCGAGTCAGGTAAAGAATTTGTGGTGTATAGTGATGCTTTTCTAAATGGCTTGGGATGTGTACTTATGCAAGAAGGAAAAGTTGTGACTTATGCTTCGAGGCAGTTGAAACCTTATGAAAGGAATTATCTGACTCATGATTTGGAATTGGCTGCTATAGTGTTTGCTTTGAAGATTTGGTGACATTATCTATATGGTGAAAAGTGCCAGGTATGTACCGACCACAAAAGTCTCAAGTACTTGGTGTCACAAAAAGACTTGAATTTGAGACAACGAAGATGGTTAGAATTATTGACAGATTACGAGCTTGTGATTGACTACCATCCGGGGAAAGCGAATGTGGTTGCCGATGCTTTGAGTAGAAAGTCGTTGTTTGCCTTAAGAGCTATGAATACTCAGTTGACGGTGTCTGATGATGGTTCGATTCTAGCAGAGTTGAGAGCAAGACCGATGTTTTTACAAGAGATTTGTGAAGCTCAGAAAAGTGACAAAGATTTTCAAGCTAAGAGGAAGCAATGTGAGGCTGATACAGGATCAGATTTCAGAATCGATTTTGATGGTTGCTTGATGTTTAAAGATCGGATTTGTGTACCAAAAAATGATGAGTTGATTCAAAATATCTTGCACGAAGCACATAATGGTTGTTTGTCAATTCACCTAGGTAGTACAAAAATGTATAATGACTTGAAGAAAATGTATTGGTGGAACGGAATGAAAAGAGATATCTCTGAGTTTGTATCGAAATGCTTAATTTGTCAACAAGTGAAAGCTGAACACCAAGTGCCTTTGGGACTACTTCAGCCTATCATGGTTCCCGAGTGGAAGTGGGATCGAATTACTATGGATTTTCTATCAGGATAGTCGTTAACTCCAAAGAAGAAAGATGCCATCTGGGTAATAGTTGACAGATTGACTAAATCGACTTATTTTATTCCGGTACGTACTGATTATTCTCTTAATAAGTTGGCTGAATTGTATATTAGTGAGATTGTTAGACTTCAAGGAGTACCTTTGTCTATTATTTCGGATAGAGATTCGAGATTTACATCGCGGTTTTGGCAAAAGTTGCAAGAGGCATTAGGTACGAAGTTAAATTTCAGCACTGCTTTCCATCCATGGACTGATGGACAATCAAAGAGAGTAATTCAGATTCTTGGAGACATGCTTAGATGTTGTGTATTGGAATTCCAAGGTAGTTGGGAAAGATACTTACCATTGGTAGAATTTGCCTACAATAATAGTTATCAGACGAGTTTAAGGATGGTACCTTATGAAGCATTGTACGGTCGTAAGTGTCAGATGCCATTGTATTGGACTGAACTCAAAGAAAACCAGATTTACGGAGTTGATCTAATTAAAAAAACCGAAGAAAAGTGAAAATGATTCGAGATTGTTTGAAAGCTGCTTCAGATAGACAGAAATCCTACGCGGATCTGAAACGAAAAGAAATCGAGTTTCAAGTCGGCGATAAGGTATTTTTAAAAGTGTCTCCATGGAAGAAAATTCTTAGATTTGGTCGGAAAGGCAAGTTGAGTCCGCATTTTATCAGACCGTATGAAATAATTGAAAGAGTTGGACCGGTAGCATATCGGTTAGCATTACCACCTGAATTAGAGAAGATTCATGATGTGTTCCATGTATCTATGTTATGTCGGTATCGTTTGGATCCTTCACATGTAATTTCACCGACGGAAATTGAGCTACAACTAGATATGACTTACAATGAAGAACCGATTAATATTTTAGCTCAGGAGGTCAAGCAACTAAGAAATAAAAAGTATCTCTCTCGCGAAAGTATTATGGCAAAAGCATGGAATAGAATAGGCTATATGGGAGCCCGAGGAAACTATGAGGAATCAATACCCACACCTGTTTACCGATAAGATTTTCGGGGACGAAAATCCCTAAAGAGGGGAGAGTTGTGATATCCTGAATTAGGGCCTAAACGGAATAGTGGTTTCAAAACCATAATTTTGAAGTAAAAAATTTTATTCCGATTAATTTTTATAATTTATTGAGTGATTAGATGCATGTGTTAGAATATCGATAGAAAATTTCATGAATTGCATGTCTAATTTGCCTATTAGGACTTAACTGCAAAAGTTGAAAAATATGAGTTTTAGATGTTAAAGGATTTAATTGAAGAGCATAATTGAAGTAGAGGTCCTTAAATGGTAATTATACCATTTGGTTTTCATGGACAAAAATGGACATACATAGGTAGAAATAACCAAAGTTTTTAATGAAGGGTATTTTAGTTATTTGGTAATTAAAAGATTAAAAAAAGGGAAAAAGTTGGCAAAATATGTCCATCTTATTCATTAGAACGAAATTTCAAGGGTTCTCCATAGCTAGGGTTTGTTTCAAGCTTCCAAGCTCCATAGTAAGTGATTTCAAGCCCCGTTTTTAATGTTCTTTACGTTTTTGGAGTCGCGGTAACTTGATTTAGCTTATTCTAGCAATAATTTACCCTAAGGTTTATATTTGGAAAAATACTCATAGGTTAAATGTATTTATTTTGATGTTTTATGGTAGAATGTGAAGCTTGAAATTGTGTTAAACAACTTTTGCTAAGTGATTTTACGTGAAAACGAGTAAAACGACAAAATCGGTAAAAATACCTAATGTTCATAACTACATGTTAGAGTGAGAATTTGATGTTTCCATAGAAGAGAAAAATGATCAGCATGTCATAAAACATAATAATTTTGGAAAAAATTTAATTTTCGAGCTTTGGGGAAAAAGTGTAAATATGTAAAAGTTTAGGGGCAAAATCATAATTTTGCCAAAGTTAGAGTTAAGGAATATTTTGATAAATGTGAGTATTAAATCAGATAAATTTGTTATTTTAGATCAAGAAAGACGTGGAATAGACCTTGATCGGGGAAAGGAAAATATTGTGGACTAAATTACAAAATTTCTTTATTTTGTACCGAGGTAAGTTCATGTGTAAATATGGTAACATAATTGTCATTTTAAGTAATTTAATGATATTTATATGATATGATGATTATTATCATGAAATATTATGCTTTTTGGTTAATATTGAGTAATATGCAAATTATGTTTACTACTTGATAAATATGAATTGCTACCAAGTATCGGTTCCGACATTCCGTGGAAGACGACAAAGATGTGTAATCGAGGAAAAGCCCGTTTGAACATTGGGAATAGATTAGAATACAAGTGACATGTCACTAGGATATTTGAGTTTCGAACTCGTTGAGTTGAGTCTGAGTTCACTTATGGAATATTCGAACTCGTTGAGTTGAGTCTGAGTCCACTTATGGATGCGAATGCACGAGCTCATTGAGTTGAGTCCGAGTTCACTTATGGGCTGATTACATGGTAACTTGGCTACATAATTTTCACAGGCTATTGAGTTTGTCTAGCTGTGGGTATGGCACTTATGTGCATGCAATTCGTGTATTCAAATCATATTCCGATGTGTTCAACGGGTGAATCTTAAGTGAATAAGGAGAGTACCTAAAACGAATGTGACATGTTGGTAAGTGTAGGTACCTGTAACACTCACAACATGATCATCCTTTCTTTATCAAAATTGAACTATAACTTTCACCATTGAACTGTTGGAATACTACTAGATATTCCATGAACCTTCAACATGGGATATATTGCCGATGTCCTGTCCCAGACATGGTCTTACACTGGCTCATATATGCGTGCTGATGCATGTCCCAGACATGTCTTACACTAGCACAACTCCTAGCTGATGCGTGTCCCAGACACGTCTTATACTAGCTATCTCTTTCGAGGCTGATGCATGTCCCAGACATGTCTTACTCTAGCGTTCGTCTCTTTGTCGATGCCATGTCCCAGACATGGTCTTACACTGGCTCTCATAATGTGGCCGAAGCATGTCCCAGACATGTCTTACACTGGCCCACAAATCACCCAATGTCTTGGCACAAATATCCAGTTCATATCCTGAGGTTTCAACGGAATATTTCTACTATCTCAATATTACAAGGCATTCTCAATTTATAACTTAAAAACTCGTACAATATCAATTCAATGACAATATGAATACAAGTATTAACAGTGTAGTTGTATTATTTACATACAACTTACCTCGGTTTACAAAAAGTACTTGACTAGTCGGCTTATTCAGATTGCTTGGCTTTTCCCCGGTCTAGGCTCCGTTTTGGCAAATCTTGATCTATAATAATAATATACATCCATTTAGTCACTAAACACAATTAGGCATTCATAAATTCACAACTTTGGTAAAATGACCATTTTGCCCCTAGGCCTTGGCAAAATGACCATTTTACCCTTATACTCGAAAATCAATTTTTTATCGAATTTCCTCATATTTCAAGCCTAGCTAAACTATTTTTACTACTATGGCAATCCCAAATTCTCACTATTTCACACACTAACCACCTATTTTGCAACTTATGCAAAATAGTCCTTTTAGGTGTTTTCATGCTAACACATTTCACAAAAGTTGTTTATAACACAACTAGGACTCATATTCTTCCATAAAAACTCAGAATATAACACAAATACATCCATGGCACAATCCTAAACTCTTGACCTTTTTGTAAAATATCACCCTCATTTAAAAGTTCATGCTTCAAGGGTCTCAAAAATGTGAAAATCTTGAAGAAAACTCATTAAAATCACTTACTTATGAGTGCTTTAAGTTGCTGCAGATTTTTAAGCTTTCAAACCTCTCCTATGGCTGGTAAAAATCGGTAGAGAAGAAGAAAATAAAGATGAAATAGCCTTTGTTTTGTTTAATATAAAACTAGTCAAAATTGATGACCTAATCCTCACCTAATTTTGACCTTCTCTCCAATTTGTCTCCCCATGGCTGGCCAAAACATTTCAATAGGGTCTATTTTCCCTTTAAATACCCCAAATTTTAATTCTCTAGCTATTTAACACATTTGGGTACTAAAATGCAACTTTTGTCTTTTATGCGATTTAGTCCTTTTATCGCAATCGGGCTTGAAAACATTAAAATTAACTCACCAAATTTTTCATGCACTAATAAAATAGTACCATAACCTCATAAAAAATAATAAAAATAATTTTTTTATCTTCAGATTTGTGGTCCCGAGACCACTGTTCCGACTAGGCACTAAATCGAGTTATTACAGTAAACACGAAAAATAATATTTAAAATATTTTTCTATCTCGGATTTGTGATCCAAAAACCACTATTCTGACTAGGGTCTAAATCAAAATGTTATAGTGTGACCCAAGTCAGAGAGTTACACGTGGTTTTAGCCGTGTGAGACACATGGGCGTGTGTCCCCTGTAGTTTGAAAAATTTTCTAAGTTTCATAAAAATTTCTTGAGTTCTCGGTTTAGTCCCGAACCACCTCGAATGTATGTTCTAGGCCTCGTAGACTTATACTAGGGATGATATGTATGTTGTTTGATACGAGCTCGAATGTGGATGTCTCGAATCGTATTGTTTTCCTGATCGTAAAATTTCGTAAGTCTGGACGATTTGCAATGTTGGGTTGAAAATGATAAATATAGGTTCAATGGGATGGTTTCAAAATGGGTATAGGTGCAAAGTTATGGGTTCAGCTAAGGCTAAAGAGTGAACCACCACAATATGTCGTGTTGACTCGAAACTTAGACAAGCACTTAGTTTTAAAAGGTGATAAAAATAGGAAGGATAAATTGATGAACAATGAATGATAACCTCGACTCGCTGTCTATGGAAGATAGGAACCTTGGTATGGGTGAACGCCACACTTTAACAAGTGATAAGTTCGAGAAAAGACAGGATTGACGCAACAAGGGATACTTGATAAGTCAATTCAGTCTAAGGAGAACGATGAGAGTTTGAACACTCACAAAGTAATATGATAACATAAAAATTCATCAAAAGTTTTTTTTACATTCAGTTTAAACATCTATTTATAGCTAAAACAGGTGGCTAGCCGAGTGGTCCTTGAGTGAGCTGAATGGACGGCACATTAAAGCTAAAAAGCGGATGGAAAATTCCTTGAAGATTCTTGAACATCCCTAGAAGCTTCTTAGCATAGAAAACACAAATGGTCAGCTTTTAGATGGAGATTATTCAACTGAACATTAGTTTGACATGGTAGAGGGCTGAATAGCCTGGTCTGCATTCAGCCAAGTGAATGTATTGAGCTAGGGCCTGCTTCGGTTAGCTGGACAGTCAAGGAAGTCACTGAATTTAGCTTAGGAAACTCCAATGGACAGCACCATTCAGCTAAATTTTTGGTGAAGAGATGTGGCTGATGAATTCCTCTAGGCATCACTTAGGGAAGTTTAATGGCTGCAGCAGCTAAATTAATTCATTCAAGGACTACTAAGCTGCACGAACAACCACCTGAAAAGAGGTGATCTTCAGCTCCTTTGCTAGCCGATTCATGCATATGAGCTGCACATTAAAACAACAAATTAAATAGCTTTAAGACATATTAAATTTGGCAGCTCAAAGACAACTTTAATTAAGCTTATTCAGCTGGACACACTGATTAACAACAGCTAATAAATCTGTCTCAATCTAAACATATTAAAATTAAATATTAATTATATATAAACTTAAGACACATTTAAACTTTAATTATTATGTCCAGAATTGAACACATTTATTTGGTCTTAACTAATTAAACTAACTTAATTAATTTATTTTAAATGAGCTTAGGCGCATGAAAAATAATAATCCAGCTGAATGAGCTAGATGCAATTCAGTGTAAGCTCCATGAGCTAGGTTGAGCTAAATTAGCTTGCAAGATGATGCACACTAAACTTGGTGAGCTGAAACAGTAATGGTCAGTCACTTCTTCTCTCCAAGCTCGATCAAGGTAGCTCGATATAGCTTCTTAGAACCTCTTAGCTCGGGCTCGAGTGATTGGTCCCAAAGGCAGCTCCAGCAGTGGTTCGGCAACTAGCTCCTTGGCTAAGCTCGTATCATTGCCCCCTCTTCGAGGTGATTTGTCCCCAAATCATCACCTACATCAAAAGGGGAAAGATCATCAATATTAAAGCTAGCATTAACTCCATACTCACTAGGTAAGTCCAATTTGTAAGCATTGTCGTTGATTCGCTCCAAAACTTGAAATGGACCATCACCCCTTGGTAGGAGTTTAGACCTTCGTTGTTTGGGAAATCTTTCCTTGCACATATGGATCCAAACCCAATCACTGGGTTCGAATATGAATCGTTTGCACCCCTTGTTTGCTCCACGAATATATTGCTCGGTTCTCTTCTCGATATTTTCTTTGACTTTCTTATGAAGCTGTTTGACAAAATCAGCTTTTCTTTTGCCATCTACATGTACTAATTGATTAGAAGGAAAATGAACAAAATCGAGAGGAGATAAAGGATTGAAACCGTATACCACTTCAAAAGGAGAATGCTTAGTAGCTGAGTGAACCAATCAGTTATACGCGAATTCTATATGTGGCAAGCATTCCTCCCACGACTTCATATTTTTCCTAATTATGGCCCGCATCAATATTGATTGACTTCTTCCATTTGGCCATCCGTTTGGGGGTGGCACATTGTCGAGAAAAATAACTTGGTGCCTAACTTTTCCCACTAGGTCCTCCAAAAATGGATGAGGAACTTGGTATCTCAATCAGAGACAATGGTGTGGGGTAGTCCATGCAGTCAAACGATTTCCTTGAAAAACAAATTAGCAATGTTAATAGCGTCATCTGTTTTGTGACAAGCAAAGAAATGGGCCATTTTAGAAAAACGGTCTACAACAACAAAAATTAAATCTTTTCCGTTCTTAGTTCTAGGAAGCCCTAGAACGAAGTCCATAGATATGTCTACCCATGGTGCATCCGGTATTGGCAAGGGTGTATACAACCTGTGGGGCTTGATGTGCGACTTTGCTTTCTGACAAGCAATACAACGGTCACACTTTTTCATCACGTCGCGTTTCATTTTTGGCCAATAAAAATGTTCTTGTAGTAAGGCCAAGGTTTTGGCTACTCCAAAGTGTCCCATAAGTCCTCCGCTGTGGGCTTCGTTAACAAGTACTTCTCGAGCAAAACTTTGGGGTACGCATAACTTACCTTCATAGAATAGGAAACCATTGTGCTAACAATACTTTTCATGAGCACCTCGCACACAAAGCTTATACATCTCACCAAAATCAACATCAGTTTTATAAAGATCTTTTAAAATTTCAAAACCAAGTAGTTTGGAATCCAATTGATTGATAAGAGCATACCTTCGTGATAATGCGTTGGCAACAATGTTTTCTTTACCTTTCTTATATTTAATCATGTAAGGGAGCGATTCTAAAAACTCCACCCACTTGGCATGTCGCTTGTTCAACTTGGTTTGTCCTTTGAGGTGCTTCAAGGCCTCGTGATCCATATGAATGACAAAATCTTTAGGCCAGAGGTAATGTTGCCAAGTCTCCAAGGCTCGAATCAAAGCATACATCTCTTTATCATGTGTAGGATAATTGAGAGTGGCTCCGTTGAGTTTCTAGAAAAGTAGGCAACAGGTCATCCATCTTGTGTCAAAACCGCTCCGATTCCGATTCCTGAGGCATCACATTCAACTTTGAATGTTTTGTTAAAATCAGGTAATGACAATAGGGGAGCGTTAGTTAAATAATCCTTGAGCTTATTAAACGACATCTCTTGCTCATTAGTCCAATTGAAAACAGAGTTTTTTTTAATGATACCTATCAAAGGGGTGGGTAAGGTACTAAAGTTGGGCACAAACCTTCTATAAAAACTTGCTAACCCATGGAAACTCCGCACATTACTGATGTTCGTAGGACATGGCCAATCTCGAATTGCTTGGATTTTCTCTTGATCGACTTCTAGGCCATAGACACTCACCACAAATCCTAGAAACACAACCTTGTTAGTACAGAAAGAACACATCTTGAAATTAGCATAGAGTACCTCCTTACGCAGAACTTCTAGCACCACAAGCAAATGCTGAATGCAATCTTCCAAAGACTTGCTGTATATCAAAATATCATCAAAATAAACCATGCAAAATCTTCCAATGAAGGCACACAATACATGATTCATTAATCTCATAAATGTACTAGGAGCATTATTAAGATCAATGGCATTACCAACCATTCGTACAAACCGTATTTAGTCTTGAATGCGGTCTTCCATTCATTTCCCTCCCACATGCGAATCTGATGATAGTCGCTCTTTAAATCGATCTTTGAGAATAGTTGAGCTCCACTTAGCTCATCGAGATGGGAAATTGGGTGCCTATACTTGATTGTGATCTTATTGATGGCACGATAATCAACGCACATTAGCCACGATCCATCCTTTTTAGGCGCTAGTAAAATAGGCACCGCACACGGACTCAGGCTTTCTCAGATGTATCCTTTCTCCATCAACTCAGCAACATGTTTTTGCAATTCTTTCGTCTCCTAGGGATTACTCTGGTAAGCTGGTCAGTTAGGTATCGTTGCTCTGGGCACAAAATTAATTTGATGCTCAATGCCTCGGATGGGAGGCAAGCCGCTCGATACTTCATCTGGGAATACATCTTTAAATTCCTGGAGCAAAGAAACAACAAGAAATGGCAATGTATTTTTAATTTCGTTAGTTTTAAAAAGACATTCTTTGTACATAAGTACAAGAATGGGCTGTTTCAACAAGAGTAACTTCCGAACTTCTTTTTTCCTTACGAAGACACTCATTATTTCACTCTTACTATCATTTTGTCTTTCTTTTTTCTCTCGAGATTTCAACTCTTTTTTTTTCCTCTCTTTTTTTCCACTTTCTTTTCTTTTTCACTTTTTTTTGTTTTGTTCTTTTGATTTTGATTTTTCTACAGATTGTTTCATTTTGACTTGATCTTCGTAAACTTTCTTCGGGGTAAGTGGTGCTAAAGTGACATTCTTTTTGAGGTGCATAAACATGTATCAGTTCGTATACCCATCATGGATCACACACCGGTCAAATTGCCATGGACACCTAACAGAAGGTGTCCTGAGTGCATGGGCACTACATCACATACCACCTCGTCTTGTTACTTGTCGATCGAACATGCCACTACAGCTTGCTTGGTCACTTTGAGTTCGTCATTGTCATTTAGCCATTGCAATTTGTAATGGTTCGGATGTTTCGTCATGGCTAAGCCGAGTTTTTCTATGAGCAGGCTACTTGCAACATTGGTACAACTCCTTCCGTCGATTATCATGCTGCACACTTTGCCTTGAACGTGGCAGCGAGTATGAAAGATATTTTCCCGCTGTTGCTCGTCTTCAACACTTTGAATGTTTAAGTTTCTTTTGACAACAAGAATTTTGCCTTCGAAGGGATATTCGAGTTCATCATCTTCATCGGTAGGGATTTCAGGCTCCTCCTCTTTTTCTTTCTCGGACTCGATTTCACCGTTTGGCCTAACCACCATCACTCGGTGGTTGGGACATTGACTAGCAATGTGTCCCCTCCCTTGGCACTTGAAACATTTTATATCTCGAGAACGACTAGGGGCAGGATCATTCTTACTTTTACTTGCCTCGCCACTCGGTTGATTGTCTTTGGTGGTTGCAATAGGCTCATTGGGATGCATAGGGCTTTGCTAGTCCCTTAACTCCACTTGTTGGTAGAAGAGGTAGGATAGGTTTGGTTGACTCCTTTACGTTTTAGTTGCTTTCCAAATTTTATCGCCATGTGAACCATGTCCATCACTTCAACATAGTGTTGTAATTCCACTATGTTGGCGATGTCACGGTTCAACCCTACTAGGAATCTAGCCATCGTCGCCTCGCGATCTTTCTTGACATCGGCCCGGATCATGGCAACCTCCATCTCTTTATAATAATCCTCGACACTTCAGTTTCCTTGAGTGAGGTTTTGTAGCCGCTGATATAAATCTCGGTGGTAGTATGATGGAACAAAGCGTTTCCTCATGACTGCCTTCATTTTAGCCCAAGTCAAAATAGGCCTTTCTCCATTCCACCATCGACTTGTCATGAGTTGATGCCACCATACAATTGCGTAATCGAAGAATTCTATGGCTGCGAGCTTTACCTTTTTTCTCTCTGAGTAGTTATGGCGCGCGAAGACAAGCTCGATTTTCTTCTCCCACTCCAAATATGCTTCGGAGTCGTTCTTCCCTTGGAATGGGCATATAGTCATTTTAATGTTCTTAAGGTTGTCATTGGGACAATCTCGGTCTCTATAGCCCCGATTTCATTGGCCCCGATGCCATACACTTCGAGCAGATGAGTGGTCACTTTCTGGATCGCTTGATTCATAGGGATCTTCTCAATGTTGGTTTGGACGCCCGCACCCATGCCTTGTAACTTCTGGGTTTCCTTCACGTTGTTATCATGTTTCAACTCGAAATAGTTGATCTTCGATGGGCTCAAGTTAAAGTCAAACAGCCGCTCCATTTCTCGCATGAGAGCTTGTATCGTCAAGTTTGGAACTCCTTCACCAGCAACATTGCGAACGGGTCACAATCCATCTCCGGCCATTTGATTCCTTTCTGGACTTCGAGACATAGAATTTTAATCACACAACAATCTTCACACTTCTCTCGCAAAGAAAATTCACACAATTTGGCTTTTGTTCTCTCAGATAGTCTCACCGCACTCTTGCCTTTTTTCGCTCAAGTTCATCTCTCGAAGTTCTCCAAAGACTACTTAGACGAATCAGCTCCTGTTGTGAGTTGGTTTGCAAAAGTGATGTTGGGTTGGGTGAGAGATTGATGTTGGAACTAAAAGGTAGGCTAGAAACAAAAAAAAGGGATGAAAGTGTGGCTGTTTAGGATTATGAAGGAAAGAAGAATTTTTAGGCAAAAAGAACTTTGTATACTAATTTCCCCTCTTTCTTTCTCCTTTTTTTAATTATATTTTCATAATTATTTTTTATTTTTTTATACTTTTGACTTTTGCACATGGACATATATTCTCTTCTTCTTTTTTTTTTTTGTACGAATTTTTTTAACTAGATTGCAACTCAGGAATTCTGAAAACGATTCTTACCTCAATTTAACCAGCTCTAATACCAAATGATACCAGCTCAAATGTGGATGTCTCGAATCATATTTTTTGCTCGATCGTAAAATTGGGTAAGTCTGGACGATTTGCAAAGTTGAGTTGAAAATGATAAAGATAGGTTCAATGGGATGGTTTCGAAGTGGATATGGAAGCAAAGTATACGCTTTTGCCAAAAACAAAAAAAACTTAGACAAGCTTTTCTTTGCCTTTATCTCTACTTGTTGAAGGTCCTATTGACTCTGACGCTTCAACAAGATAAGCCACACAAACACACATTCAACAATCAGTCATCAACTTCATTAAAACAATCACAAACATAAGTCTAAGCTACCTTATCTTTTAACAGAAACTTTCAACATAGAAAACTTTAGATTCGAATATCTCAGTCTACACTTAATCTTTTCACATGAAACAAATTCCATTCATCTACACATTCATCTGCGGCTAATTATCAACTTTTAAACTACACAAAACTACACTTTTTAAAGTATCAAAATATTTTGACAAGTTTTGACCTTTATGATGAAAATTCATTAAAACTCAAGAATTTCTTAAAGAAACTTCAAAGTAACATTATAAAGCTTCTAATAATGTTAAAAAAAATTGAAAAACACTTTAAAAGTAAGTTTTTATCCACAAACCCGAAATTCACCTTTAATGACTCGATTTTTGGCTTTTTTCAAGAACATGCGTTTTAATAGCTAAAAACTTGGTTTTAAATACTAGATAACATTAAAAAAAAAGAAGGAATTGAATTGTGACCTTAGATGAAAAAAATCTATGCTTTTGATCAAAAACCAAAAAGCTTGACAATGGAGGAACTATGATATTTTTGGGTGTTTTCTTGGTCTTTTATAGAGGTTTAAGGTTCAAGGGTGATAGAAATCAAAGAGGATTAGGAATTGGAGTTCAAAATTGATTGAAATAGCAAGAGAGAATCAAGGGATGACAACACTAATTTTGGGGAAGAGTTAACGTGAAAACCTGTAGATGGGATGAAGAAATAGGTTGGTTTTCAAATTTTGGTCTAATTCTTCTTAAAAACTCACAATTTTGATTCATTTGCAAATCAGTCCTTTTTCTAAAATTAAAAGTATTTAAAACTCATTTTTAGAAATTGATTTCATTTTCTAAAAACCATAATTGAAAACATTACCGATATGTCATGTCATAGAATTCCGAACACTCGAAGGCTAAAATTCCTAAAATGCCCTTAAAACTCCTAGGCCCTATTTTGGGGTGTCGCATAATATTAGTTAAACATTAGATGATTAGTGATTCAATATTTTCTTTTATGATTTTTAATCATTTTGGGAAAAATATTAGATTAAACCAAAAGTTGCCACATGTTGCCATCTGATTGGTTTGTAAATTTATTTTAACAGTCAACATGGTCTGTAACGCCCCAAAAATTTATATTTTTGTTTCTGTTAAATTGACACACAACTGTGTATCTGCTTCAATAGTTAAGTGTTTTGGGTGTGTGTGTGAGGTCCCAAGTTCAAGCTTTTACTTGGGCAAATTTTGGTATTTTTATGAATAAAGCCCAATCTGTGGTTGTTGGTTTTTAAATAAAAGGTGGTTAGTAATGGACAGAATGGGCCAGCTGGTTTGGTGGTTAAGAGGTGTATTGGTGCGTTGGGGGTCTGGAGCTCGAATCCCTACACGAGCAGGGGAGTTTATTTTTGCTCAATTTTTTTATAGAGTTGTGCTGGAGATGGTTTCAGGGTAGTTGTTGGTTAGTGGGATTGTGGGAGATTTTTTAGGGTTACGGGTAGGAGTTATCAAATATTATTTTATTTTCTTTTCTTGAAAGTTTTGGTTTTTCTCTTCTTCCAAAATTCTAACGCCATTTTCCCTCTCTCTGCCAAATTTCATCCCTTCTTCGTCTTCATTTTTTTCTTCTTGATCTCTTTTTTGTGTGGTCTCCTCTTGTTCAACGTGTGGCTACGATAGTTTGGTAAGTGGAAGTGTTTTTCTTTTCCACTTGAATAGGTAGTCTTTTGCTTAACTCATTTGAAGCATGTAGAATGCTTTGTTAACGGGGAATTTATGTTTTAACCACAGCGAATCGGGATGAGCGATGTTCTCATCATGCTGACTTGTAATCGAGCCATTCGGAGTTTTGGGGGTGAGTGTTAAAATGCTTGTTTTGAGTGGTAGGTTTTGAATTCTGATTTAATTGACTCTTAAGACTGATCATGGGTTTGGTTTTGTCAATTATTAGGTGCTGGTTATCTCAGGAGTGTTGTTGCACCAAAATGTTACCAGATGTGTACCCGAATGCAGAAAATAAGATTTGGCGAAAGCTAAAAAAGTAAACTGTCGATGCCACACGAGTGTGTGGTTCCCCGTGTGGTAGGCCATGTGAGGGGACACGGCTGTGTGATTAACAAGTTAGGCCGTGCACGTACGACACGGCAGTGTGATGGCCAAATGAGGCCGCATGTGACACACGAGCCCGACCAATTGGGTCGTGTGGGCCATATGGGTGTGTAGGCCCACACGGGTAGTCCACACGGGTGTGTAGCCCCATGTGGATTTCTGGGCCAGGCCGTGTGTTCTAAACAGCCAAAGGCAATTTGGACCATGTGGGCCCACACGGGTAGGCTACATGGACGTGTGAGCCCATTTTTCTGAAATATCCTATAAGGTTGCATAGATCGCCCAAGTTGACTGTGGGCCTACTGTAGGGTTGGTAAGCTTTACTTAGACCCCTTATTATATGATCTGATTGTATGGTGTCTGACGGTGGCCACACTTAAATTTTAGACTATTTTTCGCAAATTTTCAGATTTTATTACTTATTTGGGGGTTTTGATGTAATTTATGCACTTTGGACTGTTTGGCTTTAAATTTTCGATTTCTCAAATTACTTTATGATTTATTACTGCAAGGAGTGATAAAACACAATTTTCCCTATGATCAAACGGGTTTTTTCTAAAATTAGTGTTTTCAAAGCTTCCACTAAAAAGATATGAATTTAGACATTTCCAAAAACATGTGTTTTTACTTAGAAATTAAAATAAAGGCTAATTGACTGGAACGATTTTTAACTCGACAAACTAGTTTTCGAATTCCATTCCATGTGACATCACTGGATTCGGCCATAATGTCTAGGCCAAGTTTGTGGTGTTACATTTAGAGGTATCAGAGCCAGGTTACAAATCTCGGCTGTGGATTTGTGTTTAAAAACTTAGTTTTAAAGAAATGATTTTAAAATGGTTTGAAATATTTTTGACTGAGTATGTGGTACACCGAGTCTCCAGTGTTGATCCTATAAGTTTTCTATACTCTGATAAACTAATTAGAAACTATTGATAGTTTACTCTGAAAACATTGATATAGACTATTCTGAAAACACTTTAGTTAGTGTATACTGAGACTGTGAATTACGAAAATCACTCTGAACTACTGAAACTGCTTACTTAAAACATCTTTTAATAATTATTGAATTGTAACTGATTCATAAAACTCTTAATATAGATAATTCGATTAGATATGAGCATACGAGGTATCCACGGAGGGGGCACTAGATGTAACACCCCTAGCCCGTATCCGACGTCGGGATAAGGTTCGAGGCGTTACTGGTAATTCACCTTTACAAACTTACTAAATCGGGCTACTGAATTTTGCTCGTGATTTAACACTTTTCAAACGTGTGCACTTTGTCTCTTATATAGGCCTCCGAGGCCTAAAAACACTACTAGGGGTAGTACGGAACAAAACCGAAATTATTCGATAGACTTGGGGCACTTTAGGAAATTTTCCCTTAGTTGAAGTGTAACACGCCCGTGGGGCTTAGAACACGCCCGTGCCTTTTTTCCAGTATGCAACACGGCCAAAGCACACGCCCGTGGGCTTAGCCCGTGTGCTACACTGACTTCAACCTCACCATTTTGTTAAATATACACGGCCAAGGCACATGCCCGTGTGCTTAGCCCATGCTCTATGTTGACTTAAAATTTCAGGTGCAGAGGACACACAATCATAGCATACACCCATAGGAATAGCCCGTGTGTCACACACGGCCTAGACACACGCCCGTGTCTCTACCCATGTGGACCTTGTTAGGCTATTTTCCAAGCCTTAAGTCACCCTCTACTAGCCAACTACACTTATAGATTACTATAGTGCATATTTGGGCCAAATTATCCATTTGTAAATATGAAACTTTGATTAACCTCATTGCATGTGAACCTCATGTCATTGGTTTCATACATGTTAAGTTAATTCTTATCTTGTATTTAATGATTTATATGTCTGCTTGACATATTAAGATTGGCTCGTTATTATAACTCATTGCCAATTATAACTAAGTCATCGCATATGAATATAAACATGCATAGATTTGTAGGGCATAACCTACTTCAAAATGAGTCAATTCCCATGGCCATATACAAAAAGATAAAAATAATTTTACATGCCTTCACTAAGAAAATCAAATGACATATATAACAAAATACTCAAAAATCCTATACATGCCATTGGAAAAAATAGAAATGTCTTTATACCAAAGCTTGTCTAGTTGATAGTGTCTTGATTCTCCAATTGTCTTCCAATCCTTATGAGTCCTTGAGCTCTGAAAAGCAGGGAAAAGAGCGAGGTAAGCATTTACATGCTTAGTAAGCCCGAATAATTGGAAAATAAACTTACCGACTATTTAGCATACATCCATAATAGATAATGAAACCAATGAACATGAAAATGGTTTCCCTATCACATGCACTCAATCAATGAGTTAGTCACATAACAAATACCATGAACATTTTTATCTTAGATGAGCTCATCATTTTACATGTCATTTATACATATACCTTGTGATAGTCCCATTGAGTTTCTAGGAAATCTCGATGGATTATCCAGTCACCATCAATTCATACGAATGATCATTTTGAGTATGCACTCCCGCGAACCTCACATCTTACGGCAGGATTACCAGTCCAGGCTTAATCCCCCGTAATATAAACTCATAAGGTGATGTCAGAATTACCAGTCCAGGCTAAATCCCTTATAACAACAAACACCCTTAATGAGCTCGAATCTGAATTACCAGTCCAGGCTAAATTCAAACCCTAATCGGATTACCCGTCTGGGCTAAATCCACAATGCACACATATTCTTCGGGAGGCTCGATCACTCAAGGAACACCAGTCCAGGCTAGATCCTTTTTACACTTGAGATCCTCGAATTACCAGTCCAGGCTAAATCTTTTTCTGCAACACATGCAGGATCTCAAGTCTCATGTAAATCATGGTTTATCCATTGAATTCCCTTTCCAACCTCAACCGAGACATTATTCAACAATTCATTATTAAAGATGCAATTCATGCATTTTCATGCCATCAACAATGCAATTATCATGCATTCACAAAACATACAATTATGCATGTTAGAGGCTTACTTCGAGTTATCCGAACTTACTTGGTATTCATTTCGAAGCTATATTTCGGTTATTCTGAAAACTTGCGTTTACCTCGATCGACCTCCGAAATTTGTTCCTCGGGGTCTATAACAACAAAATTATATCATTAATTCACTACATTACACTTTTCAAGTTTAATTTCTACCCTAGTCCAAATGATCGTTTTGCCCCTAACCTTTGACATTTTTACGATTTAGTCCCTAGGCTCGTATAATGAAACACATGCAATTTCTATCTTACCCAAGCCTATCCGAACACTTTTCCCTCATATGGCGGCCCACATTTTCCATTATTTTCACATTCTACCACATATTTAACAACTTTTGCAAAAAGGTCCTTTTAGGGGTTTTTCATGAAAATCACCTAAGATATTTAACACACCTTCAACTTTCATACCCCTCCATAATCCACCAAAATACAAGCAACTCATGCATGGGTAATTTTTTAAACATGAACCCTAGCATGAAATATGGGTAGAAATGGAAAGATCAAGCTACCGGGATTTCAAAAATATAAAGAACATTAAAAACGAGGATTGGGAGCACTTACTATTGAGTTTGAAAATGTTGAAAACCCTAGTTATGGAGGACTTGAGAATTTCGGCTAGTACAAGGAAGAAGAATGGCTGATTTTGGCTTATTTTTCCCATTTTATTTCATTAAAATGCCAAATGACCAAAATGCCCTTAAGTCCTTCCTTTGAAATTTCATCCATGCAAGCCCATTTTTGTCCAAAAACTTAGAAATTGGGAAAATTGCTCTTTAAGACCTTCTAATTTATAATCTAAAGAAATTCCATACAAATTGCTTCTAGAATCCAAGTTTTGCAATTTATTCAATTTAGTCCCTAATTTCCAATTGGACACCTTACTCAAGGAATTTCTTCATGAAACTTTAACACATGCATAATATCATATTCTAGGTCTCATAATAATCATAAAATAAATATTTTGACGTCGGATTTGTGGTCCCAAAACCACTGTTCTGACTAGGCCCTATTTTCGGGATGTTACATTTCTCCCCCCTTAGGGACTTTCGTCCCCGAAAGTCTTACCAGTAAACAGGTTCAGATATTGGTTTCTCATGGTTTCTTCTAGTTCCCATGTAGCTTCTTCCACACTATTTCGGTGCCATAGAACCTTTACTAAAGTCACACTTTTATTTCTCAACTGTTTAACCTCTCGGGCCAAAATCTTGATTGGTTACTCTCCGTAAGTCATGTCTGGTCTAATCTCAATCTCCTTTGGTGAAATCACATGAGAAGGGTATGATCAATATCATCTTAACATGGATACATGGAGCACGTCATGAATCTTTTCCAATTCGGGTGGCAATGTCAAGCGATAGCCTAATGGTCCAATCCTTTCAATGATCTCGTAAGGTCCAATAAATCGCGAACTCAGTTTACCTTTCCGACCAAATCTCAACACCTTTTTCCATGGAGACACCTTCAAGAATACTCTGTCTCCAACTTGGAATTCGATCTCTTTTCTTTTCAGATCAACATAAGACTTTTGCCTATCCGATGCCATTTTTAAATAGTCTTGTATTACTTTAACTTTTTCTTTAGTTTCCCTAATCAGATCCACTCCATGAATCTGATTTTCCTTAAGTTCTGTCTGGTATAATGGAGTTCGGCACTTCCTGCCATACAAGGCCTCATAATATGCCATTTTCAAACTTGTTTGGAAACTATTGTTGTAGGCAAATTCTACCAATGGCAGGTATTTTTCCTAGCTACCCTGAAATTTGAGGATGCAACATCGCAACATATCTTCAAGAATATGAATCGTCCGCTCAGACTGCCCATCGGTCTAAGGGTGAAAAGCTGTACTAAAACTCAACTTCGTCCCCAAAGCTTCCTATAGCTTTTTCCAGAATCTCAAAGTGAACCTTGGGTCTCTGTCTGAAATAATCGATAATGGTACTCCGTGCAATCTTAGTATCTCAGAAACGTATAAGTCAGCCAGTTTATCAAGGGAATAATCTGTCCTTACCGGAATAAAATAAACCGACTTGGTCAACTTATCCACTACGACCCATATGGCATTTTTCTTTTTTGGAGTCAAAGGCAATCCTGTCACGAAGTCCATGGTAACTCTGTCCCACTTCCATTCGGGAACCATCACAGGTTGTAATAAACCTGAACGTACTTGATGTTCAGCTTTAACTTGATGACATGCCAGGCATCTTGACACAAACTCAAAAATATCTCTTTTTATACCGCTCCACCAATACATTTTCTTCAAATCATTATACATCTTGGTACTTCCCAAATGAATAGACAAACGTCCACTATGTGCTTCTTGTAATATTTTTCGAATAATTTCATCGTCTTGAGGTACGCATACTCTCTCTCTGAACATCAAACACCCATCAGGACTAATCCAAAAATCTGATTCAGTCCCTGGCTCACATTGAGCCCTTTTTGCTTGCAAGTCACCATCATTAAACTGAGCATCATGAATTTCCTGCAGAAATGTTGGCCTAGCCTCTAGCTCTGCCAAGACTGAACCATCATCAAACAATGTCAAACGAGTATCCATGACTTTCAAAGAAAATAAGAATTTTCTACTCAGAGCGTCGGCGACCACATTTGCCTTTCCCGGATGGTAGTCAATGATCAGATCATAATCCTTAATTAATTCTAACCATTTCATTTGTCTCAAATTTAATTCTTTTTTGAGTCATCAAGTACTTCAGATTCTTGTGGTCCGTAAAGATACGACACGTTTCACCATATAAATAATGCCTCCAAATCTTCAAGGAAAAAACAATCGCAGGATGCTCTAGGTCATGGGTCGGATAATTCTTCTCATGAGGCTTCAATTGCCGTGAAGCATAGGCTATCACCTTGTCATCTTACATAAGCACACAACCCAATCCATTTAAGAATGCATCACCGTAGACCACAAATTATTTTCCTGATTCAGGTAGCACTAAAACAGGAGCTTCAGTCAGTAATGTCTTCAATCCATTCAAACGTAACATCCTTCTATAGCAACCTCGTCATCGGAGTCACTATCATAGAAAATCCTTTTACAAACCTTCGATAGTAACCAGTTAAGCCCAAAAAGCTTCTAAGATCAGTTACATTTTTAGGCGATTTCCAAGAAACAATAGTAAAGATTTTACTTGGATCAACTTGGATGCCTTCACCCAAAACAATATGACCCAAAAATCCAACTTCTTGTAGCCAAAATTCACTCTTGCTAAACTTAGCATACAGTTGTTTTTCTCGCAAAGTCTGCAATACAATTCTCAGGTGCTTCACATGTTCTGTCTCATCTTTGGAATAAATTAAGACCACTGTTCCAACTAGTCCATATTTCGAGATGTTACACTAGAAGCCGTGGTAGGGGCCATAAAGGGGCTCGAGCTAGGCCATCATCTTCTGGCAACCTGCCTAATTTGGATACAAGCGAGACGCCGAATTCACCTACTGCAGAGACTGGGTCTCATGATTGCATGGCCGGGGATGACGCATTATCTCAGGCTATGCTCAGGATATTGGAAAAGGTCATTGGGCCCAATACTGGATCTGGGGGTCGGGGGTCAGTTACGGAACGACTCTGGTCTAATGGGTCTGAGCTATTCAGGGGTGTCACTAGAGTCGCCCGTAACATGGTTGAGTATTGGATGGAGGCCATGGAAAGAATCATGGATGATCTGGACTTTACCACTAAGTATAAATTGAAAAGGGTTGTTTCCTTGCTTCGCGATGAAGCATACCAGTGGTCGCTAACCATTAAGGAAGGCACTCAGCTTGAACGACTGACATGGGATTTCTATAAGTCTGGTTTCCAAGGTAAATATATGGGGCCAAGCTACATCAATGCTAGGAGATGTGAGTTTCTGAATCTCATGCAAGGGGATCGTTCAGTGGTCGAATATGAGGCCAAATTTCTGAGGTTGAGTCGCTATGCACAGGGTATGGTGGCGACTAAATATGAGAGGTGTGTCTGGTGTGAAGATGAACTTAGGGATAATCTGAGGGTTTTGATTGCTCTATAAAGGGAGCATAAGTTCTCAGTTTTGATGGAGAAGGCAAAGATCGCCAAGGAGGTGAAGCGCACTGAGTGCCAAAATAGAGATAGAGAGAGGGGTAAGAATAAGAGGGATTCGGAGCCCTCGAGTTCTGTAATGATGCCTAAGAAAAAGACCATATTTGATGGGCTAGTTAGATTTGGGCCTCCTGTTGCACCTACTGGGATCTTGCCTTGTGGGCACTATGGTAGACACCATCCGGGAGAATGTTGGAGGACGACTAGGGCATGTTTGAGATGTGGGTCTACTGAGCATCGTGTTCGAGAGTGTCTACTAAGGGCCGATTAGATGCAAGCTCTGGGTTCTGGTACTGCACAACAGCCGAGGGTAGTTCAACAGCCTCCTAGGGGTCGTGGTCAGGCTAGTGGTGGTAACGGCATGGGCCATGGACAGAGAGCACCGGGTAGAGGTGCTGGACATGCGGAGGCGAGGTAGCCTGCTCTTGTCTATGTTGCTCATCGCTGAGAAGACTGAGATACTCTAGACATCATTACTGGTACGTTTTTAATTTATAATATACCTTATCTTGTACTAATAGACATAGTCTCTACACACTCAAACGTAGCAAATACTATGTCTGAAACTTTAAGGACTCCAATTGAGAGTACTTCTAGTGAGGTGACTGTTGTGAGTCCTTTGGGGCAATCTATCTAAGTCAGCAAATTGTACAGAGACATTCCGTTAGAGGTCCAAGGGACAGTATTTTTGGCTGATCTAATGGAGCTTCCGTTCGGGGAGTTCGATTTAATTCTGGGAATGGACTGGTTGGTCAAGCACCGAGTAAGTCTAGACTGTGCGACTAATAAAGTCATTTTAAGAACCGAAGAGAACGACAAGGTAGTTGTGATTGGGGAACGTCGGGATTTTCTAACTACTGTGATTTCTGCGTTGGTGGTGGAAAAGTTGGTCTGGAAGGGATGTGAGGCATATTTGGCCTATGTAAGTGTTTCTGATTCTAGGGATTCTTCTGTAAAGGATATCAAAATTGTCAGGGATTTTTCGGATGTCTTTTCTGAGGAACTACCGGGTTTTCCTCTGGGCCAAGAATTGGAATTTGGGATTGAACTTTTGTCGTGTACAGCTCCAGTGTCTATCGCCCCTTACCGAATGGCGCCGAAGGAGCTTGCAGAGCTTAAGGCTCAAATTCAGGAGCTGTTAGATTGTGGGTTCATCCGTCCGAGTGTGTCTCCATGGGGAGCACTGGTACTGTTTGTAAATAAAAAAGATGGAGCCATGCGGATGTGTATCGATTATCGGCAGTTGAACAAACTGATGATCAAGAATAAGTATCCACTTCTGAGAATTGATGATCTATTTGACCAGTTCAGAGAGGCTTCTGTGTTTTCCAAGATTGATCTACGTTCAGGTTATCATCAATTGAGGGTTAAGGAGGTTGATGTACATAAGACGACATTTAGGACTCGATATGGACATTACGAGTTCCTAGTTATGCCCTTTGGTTTGACTAATGCACCAGCGGCATTTATGGATTGGATGAACTAAGTATTCTAGCCTTATCTGGATCAGTTCGTGATAGTGTTCATTGATGATATCTTGGTGTATTCTAAGACTGAAGACGAACACAACGAGCATCTTAGAGTGGTACTACAGACTCTTAGAGTTCTGGCTCCGAGAAGTAACCTTTTTGGGACATGTAGTTTCTGCTAAAGGGATACGGGTCAACTCTCGTAAGATTGAGGCGGTGTTGGATTGGAAATGGTTGAAGAATGTGTCTGAGATCCGTAGCTTTCTGGGTTGGCGGGTTACTATCGGCGCTTTGTAAAAGGGTTATCCTTGATCGCAGCTCCGTTGACTAAGCTTCTGCGTAAGGGAGTTCCTTTGTGTGGACTGATGCACAGCAAGAGAGCTTTGAGAAGCTCAAGACTATTCTGAATTAGGCTTCTGTTCTAATATAGCCTGTGTTTGGTAAAAACTTTATAGTATACAGTGATGCATCACATTTCGGTTGGGTTGTATGTTGATACAGGATGGGAAGCCGGTGGCATATGCATCTTGTCAGCTCAAAACTCATGAAGCAAACTATCCAACACATGATTTGGAATTGGTCGTCGTTGTTTTCTCTTTGAAAATTTGGAGGCACTATCTGTACGGTGAGAAGTGTATTATCTACACTGATCATAAGAGCCTGAAGTATCTCCTCACTCAAAAGGAGTTGAATCTTAGGCAGCGAAGATCTGTTGAGCTGCTTAAGGATTATCATTGTACCATTGAGTACCATCCTGGCAAGGCCAATGTGGTGGCTGATGTGTTGAGTTACAAGGCTATGACCGATTTGAGAGCAATGTTCCCTCGACTTAACCTATTCGACGATGGAAGTTTGTTGGCTAAACTTTAGGTGAAATTGACATGGATCGAGTAGATCAGAGTTAAACAGATGAGGGATAAGTCTCTTGAGTTGTGTTTCCGTCAGGTTGAGACTGGTGATACTACTAATTTTGGGATAAACAGTGATAGGGTACTTTGTTTTCGTGGTCGAATTTGTGTACTGAATGATGAGGATTTAAGACAGTTAATTATGAGGGAAGCACATAGTAGTCCCTATATTATTCATCCTGGTGGGAATAAGATGTACCGGGATCTTTGGGAGTTATATTGGTGGCCAGGGTTGAAGCGTGATGTTACTGACTTCGTTGCTCACTGCTTGACTTGCCAGCAGGTTAAGGCTGAGCATCTGCTACCTTCAAGTTTGCTGCAGCCAGTTAAGATTCCGTTTTGGAAATGGGAGCGAGTAATGATGGACTTTGTTAGTGGGTTGCCTCTAACACCCACTAAGAAGGATTCTGTCTGGGTCATCGTGGATCAATTAACCAAGTCTGCTCACTACATCCCTGTTAGGATAGACTTTTCTCTTCAGAAATTGGCTAAGCTCTATGTATCGAAAATAGTGAGATTGTATGGGGTACCCGTCTCGATTATTTTTTATAGGGATCCTCACTTCACGTCTCAGTTCTGGAAAAAGCTACATAAAGCTCTAGGTTCAAGGTTAGATTTCAGTACCACTTTCTATCCTCAGACAGATGGCCAATCTAAGAGGGTGATTCAAATATTGGAAGATATGTTAAGGAGCTATGTGATTGATTTCCGAGGCAGTTGGAAGGAGTACTTGCTGTTGACAGAGTTCGCTTATAATAACAGTTTTCAGTCTAGCATCCAGATGGCACCTTATGAGGCTATGTATGGTTGTAAGTATCGCACTCCTTTATGTTGGACTAAGTTGGGCGAGCGATGTGTTTTGGGTCCTGAGTTGGTTTTCAAGACTGAAGATAAGGTTCGACTAATTAGGGATCGACTGAAGGTAGCTTCTGACAGGCAGAAGTCTTATGCTAATCTAAAGAGACGTGAGATCAAGTACTTTGTGTGGGACTTCATGTTTCTCAAGGTCTCACCATGGAAGAAGGTTCTGAGGTTTGGCTGTAAGGGCAAGTTGAGCCCTAGATTTATTGGGCCTTACCGAATTTTGAGACGTGTGCGACCTGTCGCTTATCAATTGGATCTACCTACGAAATTGGATTGCATTCATGATGTATTCCACGTATCTATGTTGAGACGCTACCGCTCTGATCCTACTCATATTGTTCCTATGGAAGAAACTGAGGTTAGGCCAGACTTGACCTTCGAGGAGGAGCCTATTCAGATTCTGGGTCGCGACGTTAAGGTCCTGAGGAGGAAATCCATTTCTTTAGTGAAGGTGCTATGGCGGAATCATAGTATTGAGGAGGCTATGTAGGAGCCTGAGGATGCGATGCGTCAGCAGTATTCTCATCTACTCTGATCACGTAAATTTTGAGGCCAAAATTTTCTTTTAGGGGGGTAGAGTTGTAACGCCCTAAAAATTTATATTTTTTGTTTCTGTTAAATTGACACACAACTGTGTATCTACTTCAGTGGTTAAGTGTTCTAGGTGTGTGAAGGGTCCCAAGTTCAAGCTTTTACTTTGGAAAATTTTGGTATTTTTATGAATAAAGCCTAATTTATGGTTGTTGGTTTTTAAATAAAAGGTGGTTAGTAATGGACAAAATTGGCCTGTTGG
Source organism: Gossypium longicalyx (assembly GCA_025698465.1). Classification (NCBI taxonomy): domain Eukaryota; kingdom Viridiplantae; phylum Streptophyta; class Magnoliopsida; order Malvales; family Malvaceae; genus Gossypium; species Gossypium longicalyx. Next base: position 25,812,561 of record CM046999.1, read on the forward strand.
TCTGGTGGTTAAGAGGTGTATTGGTGTGTTGGGGGTCTGGAGTTAGAATCCCTATACGAGCAGGAGAGTTTATTTTTGCTCAGTTTTCGTGTAGAGTTATGCTGGAGATGGTTTATGGGTAGTAGTTGGTTAGTGGGATTGTGGGAGATTTTTTAGGGTTATGGGTAGGAGTTATCAAATATTATTTTCTTTTCTTTTTCTCGAAATTTTTGGTTTTTCTCTTCTTCCAAAATTCTGACGCCATTTTCCCTCTCTCTGCCAAATTTCGTCCTTTTTTCATCTTTATTTTTTTCTTCTTGATCTCTTTTCTGTGTGGTCTCCTCATGTTCAACATGTGACTGCGATAGTTTGGTAAGTGGAAATGTTTTTCTTTTTCACTTGAATAGGTAGTCTTTTGCTTAACTCGTTTAAAGCATGTAGAATTTTTTGTTAATGGGGAATTTATGTTTTGACCATAGCGAATCGGGAGGAGCGGAGTTCTCATCGTACTGACTCGTAATCAAGCCATTTGAAGTTTTGGGGGTGAGTGTTAAAACGCTTATTTTGAGTGGTAGGTTTTGAATTCCGATTTAATCGAATCTTAAGACTGATTCTAGGTTTGGTTCTGTCAATTATTAGGTGCTGGTTATCTCAGGAGTGTTGTTGCACCAAAACGTTACCAGGTGTGTACTCGAAAATGCAGAAAATGGGATTCGGTGAAAGCTGAAAAATCAAACTGTCGATGCCACACGGGTGTGTGGTCGCCCGTGTGGTAGGCCGTGTGAGGGGACACGGCCGTGTGATCAACGAGTTAGGTGGTACGCGTACGACACGTCCATGTGTGACACATCGGCTCGACCAATTGGGCCATGTGGGCTACACGGGCGTGTGGGACCGTATGGGTAGTCCACACAGGCGTGTGGATTTTTAGGCCAAGCCGTATGATCCACACGGCCAAGGCCAATTTGGGCCGTGTGGGCCACACAGGTGGCCCACATGAGCGTGTGAGCCCATTATTTTGAAATATCCTATAAAGTTGCACGGGTCGCCCAAGTTGACTGTGGACCTACTATAAGGTCGGTAAGTTTTGCTTAGACCTTTAATTATGTGATCTGATTGTATGGTGTCTGATTGAGCCTGATATCTGTACTGAACTGAATGTATGTTCTGTTATTAGCATATTTGCATGTCATTTATGGTATGTTGCATTGCAATGGGGTGGGTTGGTGATGTTTGAAGGAAGTATCTGAAAGGCTCTTAAGCCTATTATCTGGCAACTCAGCTGCAAACTTTTGATTATGTGCCGCATTTTGGTACAGCATGGTGTGTAGGGATGGGTGGGTTGATTTAATCCTTACATGGTGTATAGGGCTAGATGGAGATGGTGTGTAGAGGCTGGTGGGTAGGATTCTGATTTACTGTATATGCATTATGTGTCTGATATGGGCCAAGGCCCTAATATAATTTTGAGATTGTATCTGAATGGGCTAAAGCCAAATTGATTCTGTAAGGGGCTCGGGCCCGAACTGTAAATGACTGTATTTTGATGTGTTTCTGTATGCATGTTTTCTGTGGGGATTACACGCTGAGTTTGTGAAAACTCACCCTTTTTGTTTAATCTATACAAGTAATCCCCAAACCTGAGGGATTAGCGCAGCAGAGGACTCAACGGTGGCCACACGTAAATTTTAGTCTGTTTTTCACAAATTTTCAGATTTTATTACTTATTTGGGGTTTTGATGTAGTTTATGGACTTTGAACTGTCTGGCTTTAAATTTTTGATTTCTCAAATTGCTTTACGATTTATTACTATAAGGCATGATAAAACACGATTTTCCCTATGATCAAACGGGTTTTTCTAAAATAAGTGTTTTCAAAGCTTCCGCTAAAAAGATATGAATTTAGACATTTCAAAACACATGCATTTTTACTTCGGAATTAAAATAAAGGCTAATTAACTAGAACAATTTTTAACTTGATAAACTAGTTTTCGAATTCCATTCCATGTGACATCACCAGATTCGGCCATAACTTCTAGGCCAGTTTTGGGGTGTTACATGGTCAACAACAGAAACCATTAATGGAGGGGCTTAATGGATTTTTTTATTAATAATAGGGGCTAAATTGGGTACGAATTTAATACAAGGTCTTATGACTACATGCCCGTGTGCACAAAAAATAAACAATTTATAAAACAATTTAAAAGTACAGTTTTAACTGCAAGCGTATTGTGTTGAGTTGTAGTATTTACAGTGTAACAATAGAACACAGAGCATCTCAATGATTGAACCCAAGGAATTATCAAATTAGAAAATGTGTTTCTGGCGTTAATTACAAGCTAAGCAATTACTAAACTAATCAAGTTAGAAATTAAAATATACTGAGACTAATTCTAAATTATCAATTAAACTACTTAAAGTAAGCATTCCTCTTATTACCTTGGGTTATGAAAATGATAAAAATGATGGTCGATTGATTAGTTGATTGCTAACTAAACTAATAACCTATCTCGATTAGATCACTTACAACACCTCACTGGGAATCTTCTCTTGATCTCAACCTAGTATAGAATTACCAACTAAGTTTTCCTGTTGGTCTCACTTAGACAAGTAGTTCTCCTCTCGATCTCACTATTTTGTACAGTTATATCAAACTATCAAGGATAAACTCTCCTCTTGATGTCGTTTATCTAGATTTTTAACTAGAGGTGTCAATTCTAGCGTATTAAGTAATTCGATATAATAGAATAATCAATTAATAAACATCAACTTAATCTAACAAATAACTAATCAATCAACCAATAATCAATTTAGCACATAATCAAACTTTAATCTCAAATAAGCATTTTATCAAACACATATAGTTATAAAATAAAACTAAAGAGTTTTAAAAAATTGTAACCTCCCAACCTGGCCTAGACGTTATGGCCAGATCACGAAGACTACATTAGTCACTGAAATGAATAAGTAACCCTACGAACCTTAAAAACCCTAATTCGGCTCACTTTGGAAAACTGTGGTTGCACTTGAGTTAGTTTAGAAAATATACATTGATTAAGTTGTTTATTCTTAAGTCTCATTTTGTTATTGATAGTGACGTTTCTAGAACCTGTTGTTTCTCGCCTTATTTTGCAATGTTTTGTTATCTTTTAATGCAGCGGAAAACACTGTACATGTCAAGTTTTAATTAGGTTTAGTAACATGCATTTTCTGGTTAGCATAAATTTTCAATGTGTTGAATAATACATGCATAAAACCTAAATCTAAAAACCACAACCACAATCCAAAATAAGGCTTTACAGTCCAAAAATCGCATAAAATCTTATAAAAAATATTTAAAGTCAAAATATTCTGAAGTCCATGATACATTTGCATGCCGGGACTGATCCTAGTCTTGATAATTACCTGAGAAGTTAAGACTAGAGGTGAGCTTAAAATAGCTTAGTGTGAGTCAATAACAATATAAATAATCAAAAATTTCATTATAATATGGTACGTGACATATTTCAATAAAGCGTGAGTATGTCATGAGTATGATGAAATGTAAGAAGGTTCCTACCCATCCATCTGCTACACACCACAAGTTCCTCAGAACTCAACTTCCAACCACCAAACAATGCGAGCCAAAGCTCGATGTGGATAAACCACCAGTACAATAGTGCTGATAAACTGCCAATAAATATGCAGAGAAGCTGCCAATATCGTGGATAAGCCACCAATAATGCGATAAAATCACCAATCTCCTCGGTACTCTCGGTGCAGTGCACTGACAACAGTAATACAAAATTTAACCACTACCGGTACTCCACGGAACTCCTCCGTCAACCATATTAACCCAACCCATGCAAATGCAAAATGGCATACAATCAGTGAGCAATTCATGCTATCAATATCAGTCTCGTACAATAACATGCTTAACATGCTTATCAATAATCAATGTCAATGTACGCTTTGTATACTTTTCATTTATCAATTACATTGACATTCAATCATGCTTTTAGTACATGTTTAATTTTATATTTGCATTCAGTCTGTTAGTCAAGTCAGCAGTTTCACTGGTATGTAACATACGATACAACTTCATACTTAGTATGTAGTTTGAATAGTGGCATTGTACGTCAAACATTACACATGCATCCTATAACCAGTGAACACAATATAACATCATTTCAAATCATGTCACAATCAGCATATATCAATCCATAACATTGGTAATAAATTAGATAATCAAGAATAACAATTACGCATACAGACAATCTTGGTAAAGGCTTAACCATTCAATCAATAATCTTAAAGGCACATACCTTATTCTGCAACTTTTAATTCGCTTATTAGGCCATTCGACCATGCCCAACTAGCAACACCATAAGTGGCGACAGAAAGGGGCTGACTTGGGAGACACAAAGAGGGATCTTTGGACAGCAAAAGGAACAATTTTTAGGGCTAGAACAACCATTTATTTGCTGTAAAGGCAGCAACAAAAACCAACACAAAAGGGAGAGGAAAAAAGAACTAACTGACACCACCACGAATGAGGGAGAGAGGGCGATAATGGACAACAAAGGAAGGTTGAATAGGGTGGCACAGAGGAGAGTTCTAGGGCAACAAAGGGGCTGGTTTTGGGGTTAAAACAATCAGCAAAGTGGCTAGAAAAATAATAGCAATATATTAGGCAAGGGGGTTGCACAACTATGGTGAAATCATTATGTTTTAGGAAGCATAAGGGAAAGAAAAAAGAAAAAATTTAGAAAAAGGAAGAGGGAAATGGGAGGGACGGCAAGAAAAGAAAATGAACAAAGGAAAAGTTGAAAAATAATGAAAGAATAGCATATATACCTAGGGTTTACTAGGCTGGGTGGCACAAAACTAAGGGAGTGGGAGCAAAAATAGCAAAAATTGCCAATTTGCAAGGGAAGGGCATCGAACTCAAGTCTCTAAGTCAATTACACTATCTTCTTATTTTCCTTTAATCATTAAGCCAATAGCTTATTCTTGAAATAATTTTATGAACCTTAAACCAAAGATTTTGGATGTTACAAAAATGCTCATTTAATTGATGGAATTTTTATTAAATGCAAAAACTTGATTGTCTATCCTTTGGAACATATTCAACAAGAGAAAAAAAAACAAAAACAAAACTCTATTCTAAATGAGAATAAAAGAAAATCCTATTCTAAAAATAAGAAGAGAATAAAAGGTAAGAGAAAAAAAATATCTAATGGCTAGTTGTCTAGCCTAAGTTTTTTCCTCTAAAAAGACCTATAAAATTATAATTATAGTGTTTTCTAATTTAACTGTAACACCCCAAACCCGGCCTAGACGTTACGGCCGAATCTAACATTCCACATCAATTACCGATTGTCGAAAAAGCCATTATAATTTCTAAGCCCGTGTATGCCTAGTGTTTCATGCTGTTTAAAATGTGTATAGTTTGCAACACGTTTGTTTTTATCTGAATTACCGTTGCAGGTTAGTTTGTAGAAAATGTTATTATTTTGAAAACCCAATGTTCCTACTCTAGTAGTTGATAAATACCAAATCATAGCCCAATTAATAGGTAAATCCCCAAATGGCCTTATTACAAAAACAAAACCCAAATATAAAATCATTAAATAATAAAGCCAATCATGATCGTGTGGCCACCCTGAGTCCCTCGCAGCTCCAAACCGTCTAAGGCTGAGGATTACCTGTACCATCAAAAGAAAGGGTGAGTTTACGAAAACTCAGTGTGTAATCCCTTATCAGACTATAGTAAACAGTGCAAGCAGTATCAATCTGGGCCTGAGCACTATCCAATATCATCACAGTCTGGGCATTAGCGCTTAAACAATAGCAGTGTGGCCCTAAGGCCAATACAGTTTCAGTACAGTGCAAAATGCAACCCATCCCCAAAACCATCCAACACACCACTCGTACCAGCCAACACACCATGCGGGGATATTAATCGACCCACCCAACCAGCACACCAATATTGCAGCAAAGCTGCCAGTAGCAATATGTGTGGCAAGCCACCAGTAATAGTAAACGTGACTTAGTCACCAGTACAGTACTCCCTTCATGTCATAAACCCAACCTAATGCAGATGTTGTGTCATAATTATTACGTGTGTGCAGTATGTCATACTCAAAACCAATCATATAAATGTCATACATACATCAATTAACCTACCACTAGCGTTATAAAGGTCATTTCGTCAGTTAGGGGTAAAATAGTACTTTTTACCCCTAGGGGTATTTTGGTCATTTTACTGATCTTAGGGTCTTTGTACAGATAATGACCCATCGAAAGGTCTACAGTCATCTCGAACAACTCGGGTAACCCTTATGGCCAAAACAGTGTAAATGGGCTCCAGGCCCATTACTCGGCCTAAGTGGGCCCACACGCCCATGTGGCCCATTTAGCTCAAGTTCAACCGTGCCAATGCGGTTTCCATGACCCATTCCATACTTTGTCACATACCGCATAACTTATCCGTGTGGGGTCCATGAGTCCATTGGGCCCACACGACCCTTCTCGGCCCAACAAGGCCCATACCGGCCTTAGTCCATGAGCCATACGCACCGGTCTTATAGTCTACCGCCCATGATATGTGGGCTCGATTTTGCATGCTCGCAAGGCTCTAAAGGCCGAAGCACCGGCTTTTCGGCTCTTGTCGATCTACAACAGCCTTGGTGTGGTTACACACTTACGTTCATCATTGACCACAGAGTTCCTCAAATATCCCACCTTGACCAAAAGCCTTGGGTGTAAGACTACACACCTGTTTACGAAACCGCCCGAGTTCCTCAGATATCCCACCTTGACCAAAAGATATGCGATCTGTAACACTTAGATCACTGGTTGAAAACGTTCGCACACTTCCTGACGGTATGCTGCATTAATAGCAGATCTTATTAGCAGATAAACATAAAATCAAAGGCTTGAATTGATACCCATAGACCAAAAAAAGGTCCCAAACTAACATTAAAAAAGATTTGATATTCGACCGCAACTGACAAAAACAAGACTTCTTACCCCTAGTGATTTGATCGAATGCCAAAGATGGATTTGAAAGCCTTTGAGCATTGAAGGATCCCCTTTTTCTCTTCGGGAGTTAGAACCTAGCGACCCCATACATACGAAAAGGATAGAGAATTAACACCTACAAACCGAACATTCAACTTAAGAAGAAACCAAAAGAGTAAGAAGCACAATAAAGAACACTTACCCCAAAATCCAACGATAGGCAAGAAAAGATGCTGGAGCAACGGATGATTGCCAGAAACTAGGTGCTCAAAAGAACCGAAAATGTAGAGACAAGAAGCACAATAATCGATCTAGGAGGGGAAAAACAAGAAGACAGAAAGAAGAAAACAAACGGAGGAGAGAGCAAGAGAGGTTCGGCTAAGAAACATGGAAAAGAGGGAATGGCGAGAGACAGAAAGTCAAATCGACAAAAGGTGACGGAGAATGAGAAAAGAGTCGAAGGAAAAGAGAGATTCGGCCATAATAGAAAAGTAAGAGAAGTAGTGTTTCGTTGAAAGAAATAAGGCCAACAGAGAGAATACTTGTTCGACCAGCACAAAAGATAACAACCAAAAAGGAAGAAAAAATACAAGCGAAGTAACCCCGAAACAGCAGAGTACCAGAATCAAAAAATAGGAGAATTTGGCCACTTGTACACAACACAAAAACACCCCAACCTTTCCCCAAGCCAAAACCGAGGGAACAATAGTGTTCCATTCAGCCACAACCTCTTATCATCACCACATCCCTTGATTTTCTCCCCGATTCTCTCCCCTATCTCTCCACCAACCACACCAACCTCCCACTCAAATTCAAACCAAATTCTCTTTTGACCAAGTCTCCAACCACCTCTGTAGAGTTTGAGTCAAACTCCACCTCTTGTGCCACCAAAACATAAAATAAAGTCCCCTTTGTGTTACCCAGAATTCAAACCCATGCCTACTCAAACGCTCCACACGCTATTTGCCACTAAACCACAAGGCTTTTTGTGTCATCAAACACCCACGATTATTTATGAAGCCTAAGTGCCAGTGTTCAGGTTCTTTTAAGAGCAAAACAAAAAATGTTGCAAAAGCCGGAGCTTGAACCCAGAACTTCCCCGACACCCCCAAACACACCTAAATCAACTAACTAATAAAGTAAACATGCAATTTGTGCCAAAACTGGCAAAGTTACAAACCCTAAATTTTTAGGGTGTTACAACTCTACCCCCTTAAAGAAATTTCGGCCTCAAAATTTACCTGGTCAAAATAAATGAGGGTACTGATGCCAAAACGTCTCTTCTGGTTCCCATGTGGCCTCCTCTACGCCATGATTGCGCCAAAGCACTTTGACCAGTGGGACAGACTTCTTTCTCAATACTTTAACATCACGTTCTAGTATCTGTACTAGTTCCTCCTCAATAGTTAAATCAGGCCTAACCTCAATTTCCTCAACTGGCACGACGTGCGAGGGATCAGAACGGTATCGCCTAAGCATTAAAATGTGAAACACGTCATGAATTCTTTCTAGCTCAGGAGGCAACTCAAGTTGATACGCAACCGGTCCCACACGCTTAAGTATCAGATAAGACCCAATAAATCTAGGGCTCAACTTGCCCTTTCGTCTAAACCTTACAATTTTCTTCCACGGTGACATCTTAAGCAAGACATAATCCCCCAAAGAATATTCGATCTCTTTACGCTTTAAATCTGTATAGGACTTTTTCCTGTCAAATGCTTCTTTCAATTGATCTCGAATCAGCTTTACCTTGTCTTTTGTATCAGCAACTAGCTCCGGCACTAGAATTCGCTGCTCACCTAGTTCAGTCCAACAAGTAGGAGTACGACATCTACGACCATATAATGCTTCGTACGGTGCCATTCGAATACTGGACTGGTAGCTGTTGTTATACGCAAATTCTGCCAACGGCAAATAATCCTCCCAGCTGCCCCTAAAATCCAATGCACAACTTCTCAACATGTCTTCCAATATCTGAATTACTCTCTCAAACTGTCCATCCGTCTAAGGATGAAACGAGTACTGAAATCCAGTCGTGTACCCAAAGCCTCATGTAGCTTCTTCTAGAACCGAGATGTGAACCTAGGATCTCTGTCAGATATGATAGAAACTGGTACCCCATGCAATCTTACAATCTCAGCCACATACAACTTGGCCAACTTCTGTAACAAAAAATTAGTACGGACTGGTATAAAATGAGCAGACTTAGTCAGTCGGTCTACAATCACCCAAACAGAATCCTTTTTAGAAGGCGTCAAGGGTAACCCACTCACAAAATCCATGGTTACCTTCTCTCACTTCCAGAGTGGAATCTTAACTTGTTGCAATAGTCCAAAAGGTACTTGATGATCAGCCTTAACCTACTGACACGTCAGGCACTTACTCACATAATCGATAACTTCGCGTTTTAATCCAAGCCACCAATACAACTCACGAAGATCTCGGTATAACTTGTTCCCATCGGGATGCATGGCATAAGGACTACCATGCGCTTCTAGTAGGATAGACTGCCTCAGATCAGAATCCTTCGGTATACACACTCTTCCATGGAAACATAACACCCCTTCCCCATTCAGTCCAAAATTCGAAGTCTCACCATTACCCACTTGTTGAAAGCGAGGAACTAGCGACTCATCCAATAACTGTTTCTCCTTAATTTGATCAGTCCAAGTCGGTCTCACTTGTAGTTCAGCTAACAAGCTACCGTCATCGAATAGGGTAAGACGAGCAAACATTGTTCTTAAATTAGAGACAACTCTACGGCTCAGTGCGTTAGCTACCACATTAGCTTTGCCTGGGTGGTATTCAATTGAACAGTCATAATCTTTAAGCAACTCAATCCACCTTCGTTGCCTAAGGTTCAACTCCTTCTGAGTAAGGAGGTACTTGAGGCTTTTATGGTCCGTATAAATAATCGTTCTTTCCCCATATAAATAATGCCTCCAAATTTTTAGTGCAAACACCAACGCTGCCAACTCCAAATCATGAGTGAGATAATTCGCCTCGTGAGGTTTAAGCTGCCGCGACGCATAAGCAACCACCTTTCCTTCTTGCATTAACACACACCCCAATCCCACGTGTGATGCATCACTGTACACAGTAAATTCCTTCCCAGACTCTGGCCGTATTAAAATAGGGGCCTTAGTTAGTACTTTTTTTAATTTCTCAAAACTCTCTTCCTATTTGTCGGACCAAATAAACGACACCCCTTTGCGCAGCAACTTTTTCAAAGGTGCAGCTAACACTAAAAACCCTTCCACAAAACATCTGTAATATCCGGCTAAACCCAGAAAACTTCGAATCTCAGATACAGTCTTTGGTGGTTTCCAATCCAATACGGCTTCAATTTTTCGAGGATCAACCCTAATCCCCTCAGCAGACACCACGTGACCCAGAAATGTCACCTCTTGCAACCAAAATTCACACTTGCTAAATTTTGCATACAACTGCTTTTGCCTCAGAATTTGAAGAACAATTCGCAAATGTTCATCATGCTCTTCCTTAGTTTTTTAATACACTAAAATATCGTCTATGAACACTACTACGAACAGGTCCAAGTAGGGTTGAAATACTCAGTTCATTATGTCCATGAAAGCAACTGGTGCATTCGTTAATCCAAACGGCATTACTAGGAACTCATAGTCACCGTAACTAGTCCTAAACACTGTCTTATACATATCGGCTTCCTTGACCTTTAGCTGATGGTACCCAGATTGAAGATCTATTTTGGAGAACACCGCAGCTCCTCGCAATTGATCAAACAGATCATCTATCCTCGATAAAGGGTACTTGTTCTTAATGGTCAGCTTATTCAGTTGACGATAGTCAATGCACATGCGCATGGACCTATCATCTTTCTTCACAAACAAAACTGGTGCTCCCCAAGGGGACACATTTGGTCGAATGAATCCTCGGTCTAATAGCTCCTGAATTTGAGCCTTTAACTCCACTAGCTCCTTCGGTGCCACCCTATATGGGGTGATGGACACTGAAGCTATTCCTGGTAGAAGCTCAATTCCGAATTTGACCTCACGGTCTGGAGGCAAGCCAGGAAGCTCCTCCGGAAAAACATCCGAAAACTCTTTAACAATTCTGACATCCTCAACAAAAAGACTTTTAGTCCCAGAATTGCTAACATAAGCTAGGTAAGCCTCACAACCCTTGCAAACCAGCTTCTCGGCTCTTAACATCGATATCACATTAGATAAATAATCTCTTTGCTCCCCTATTACGGCCACCTCCTCATCCTCTGAAGTCCTCAACACCAATAGCTTAGCAGCACAATCCAACTTTGTACGATGCTTCACTAGCTAATCTATACCTAAAATAATATCAAATTCCTCGAATGGCAGTTCCATCAAATTTTCCAGAAAAACCTCCCCTTGAACCTCTAAGGGAATATCCTTGAATAACTTATTCACTCTAACCGATTGTCCTAGCGGACTCAACACCGTCATTTCACTAGCTATGTTCTCAAACTGAATACCCAACGTTTCAGACACAGTGTACGCAACATACGAATGCATAGATCCAACATCAATTAAAGCAACGTTTGGTAAATTGTAAATCAAGAACATACCGGTTATAATGTCAAGGGCGTCACCATCCTCTCAGCGACGAGCAGCATAAACCAAGGCTGGTTGTCTCGCCTCGGTATTACCCGTGCCCCTACTTGGTGCTCCACGACCTCGTCCAAACCCATTCCCACCTCTGGCCTACCCACAACCTCTTGGTGGCTGTTGACCCCTCTCACTGATTACACGTACCCCGGTCCTGTAGCTTCCATCTGAGTAGGCACATGAGTACAGTTCTTAACCTGATGATCCATCGATCTACATCTAAAGCATGCCCCCGATCGCTTCCAACACTCACCTTGGTGAATTCTCCCACAATCAGCGCAGGGCTGTGGTCTCGTAGTAACAACGGGATCTCTAGCCCGGACTGGCCCATCAAACTTAGCCATTTTAATAGGCCTACCTCTAAAACTCAAGGATCCGAAGTCCCTCTTTACTCTGCCCCTATCTTTCTCCCGGTTCTGGTGCTCAGAGCGCTTCACATCCTTAGCAATCTTTGCTTTCTCGACTAGGGCAGCAAAGTCTCGCTCTCTCTATCGAGCTATCAGAATTCTTAATTCATCACGGAGGCCGTCTTCAAAATGCACACAGTATTCGTACTCAGTGGCTACTATCCCACGAGCATAATGACTCAACCGTAGGAACTCTGCCTCATAAGCCGCCACAGTCTTATTCCCCTGGATCAAGTTCAGAAATTCCTTCCTTCGGGCATCCACATAACTTGTGCCTACATATTTCCCCTGAAAGGACGTCTTGAAGAGATCCCATGTTAGACAGTCTGCTTGTATACCTTCCCTCACCGTAAGCCACCACGAGTAAGCCTCATCACGCAGTAACGACACCGTCCTTTTCAATTTTTGTTCCATAGTACAGTCGAGATCATCCATTATCTGCTCCATAGCCTCTAACCAATATTCTGCCACATTCGGGGCTACACCAGAAACAACCCTAAAGATCTCTGCCCCATTATATTGGAGTCGCTTAGAAATTGACCCCCGGGCCACTGATCCCGTACTTGCCCCAGCAACCCTTTCAAGAACTCATAGCATCGCCTGAGACAAGGCATCATTCCCAATTGTTCGATCATGTGACCCAATCTCAGTTACTGGTAAGCCGGTGTCTCCCTAGCAGGCATGTGACCCGACGTTGAAGACCTAGCTCTAGCACCCCCTCGGCCTCTACCACGGCCTCGTGTACCCCTTCTACGAGTACCTCTAGTGCTCATATCGAGATACGCTTTATCTATTTTTAGAAATTTTATGCTATCAGTTTACAATTTTAGTTGTTAAAAGATATTTTATGTTAAACAACATTTAGAGCTTTGTTTCCGTAGATCGAGAGTCCACCACTATCAGTCTTTTATAGTCTCAGTTTGTTCTAACTAGAAATTCCTGTACTGCACTACCACCCATAACTGTTTCTCAGCTTAACATTATAGTTTAAAGCAATAGATAATAGTAGAGAACTTACAAATTTGGTGCCGAAAACTCGATGTGCCACACTTCCAGTAGCATCATTTCAAAAATAGGTCAAGTTCTGTTAATAAATTTCAAAACCAAATTTTAGAAAGAAAAAAAACCCCTTGCAAACCCCAATTTCAAAGAAAAAGTAAAACAATCTTCTGCTACACATGCCATAGTCGAGTTTTGTGAACCTAGCTCTGATACCACTAAATGTAACACCCCAAACCTAGCCTAGACGTTACGACCGAATCTGACGTGCCACATCAATTTCCAGTTGTCGAAAAAGCCATTATAATTTCTAATCCCGTGTATGCCTAGTGTTTCATGCTGTTTAAAATGTGTATAGTTTGCAATACGTTTGTTTTTATCTAAATTACCGTTGTAGGTTTGCTTGTAGAAAATGTTATTATTTTGAAAACCCAATGTTCCTACTCTAGAAGTAGATAAATACCAAATCATAGCCCAATTAATAGGTAAATCCCCAAATGGCCTTATTACAAAAACAAAACTCAAATATAAAATCATTAAATACTAAAGTCAATCATGATCGTGTGGCCACCCCGAATCCCTCGCAGCTCTAAACCGTCTAAGGCTGAGGATTACTTGTACCATCAAAAGAAAGGGCGAGTTTACGAAAACTCAGTGTGTAATTCCCTATCAGACTATAGTAAATAAAGGCAAGCAGATCAAATGCGGGCCCGAGCCCTATCCAAGATCATCACACATGCAGGACTTAGCCCTTAAATAGTAGCAGTGTGGCCCTAATGCCAATACAGTTTCAGTATAGTGAAAAATGTAACCCATCCCCAAAACCATCCAGCACACCACCCGTACCAACAAACACACCATGCAAGGATATTAATCGACCCACCCAACCAGCACACCAATATTTCAGCAAAGCTGCCAGTAGCAATATGTGTGGCAAGCCATCAGTAATGGTAAATGTGACACAGTCACCAATACAGTACTCCTTCCATATCATAAACCCAACCTAGTGCAGATGTTGTGTCATAAATATTACGTGTATGCAGTATTTCATACTCAAAACCAATCATATAAATGTCATACACACATCAATTAACCTACCACTAGCATTATAAAGGTCATTTCATCAGTTCAGGGTAAAATAGTACTTTTTACCCCTCAGGGGTATTTTGGTCATTTTACTGATCTTAGGGTCTCTGTATAGAAAATGACCCATCGGAAGGTCTATAGTCGTCTCGAACAACTCGGGTAACCCTTATGGCCAAAACAGTGTAAATGGGCTCTAGGCCCATTACTCGGCTCAAGTGGGCCCACACGCCCATGTTGCCAATTTAGCTCAAGTTCAGTCGTGCCAATACGGTTTTCGTGACCCATTCCATACTTTTTCACTTACCGCATAATTTATCCGTGTGGGGTCCATGGGTCTATTGGGCCCACACGGCCCTTCTCGGCCCAACGAAGCCCATAACGACCTTAGTCCATGAGCTGTACGCAACGGTCTTATAGTCTACCGCCTATGATATGTGGGCTCAATTTTGCATGCTCGCAAGGCCCCAAAGGCTGAAGCACCGACTTTTCGGCTCTTGCCGATCTACAATAGCCTTGGTGTGGTTACACACCTACGTTCATCATTGACCACAGAGTAAGGTTGGGTGTAAGACTACACACCTGTTTACGAAACCGCCCAAGTTCCTCAGATATCCCACCTTGACCAAAAGATATGCGATCTGTAACACTTAGATCACTGGTTGAAAATGTTCGCACACTTCCTGACGGCATACTGCATTAATAGCAGATCTTATTAGCAGATAAACATAAAATCCAAGGCTTGAATTGATACCCATAGACCAAAAAAAGTCCCAAACTAACGTTAGAAAAGATTTGATATTCGACCGCAACTGACAAAAACAAGACTTCTTACCCTTAGTGATTTGATCGAATGCCAAAGATGGATTTGAAAGCCTTTGAGCACTGAAGGATCCCCTTTTTCTCTTCGGGAGTTAGAACCCAGCGACCCTATACATATGAAAAGGATAGAGAATTAACACCCACAAACCGAACATTCAACTTAAGAAGAAACCAAAAGAGTAAGAAGCACAATAAAGAACACTTACCCCAAAATCCAACGATAGGGAAGAAAAGATGCTGGAGCAACGGATGATTGTCAGAAACTAGGTGCTCAAAAGAACCGAAAATGTAGAGACAAGAAGCACAATAATCGATCTAGGAGGGGAAAAACAAGAAGACAGAAAGAAGAAAACAAACGGAGGAGAGAGCAAGAGAGGTTTGGCTAAAGAAAATGGAAAAAAGGGAATGGCGAGAGAAAGAAAGTCAAATCGACAAAGGGTGACGGAGAATGAGAAAAGAGTCGAGGGAAAAGAGAGATTTGGACACAGCAGAAAAGCAAGAGAAGTAGAGTTTCGTTGAAAGAAATAAGGCCAATAGAGAGAATACTTGTTCGACCAGCACAAAAGATAACAACCAAAAAGGAAGAAAAAATACAAACGAAGTAACCCCGAAACAACAGAGTGCCAGAATCAAAAAATAGGAGAATTCGGCCACTTGCACACTACACAAAAATGCCCTAACCTTTCCCCAAGCCAAAACCGAGGGAACAATAGTGTTCCATTCGGCCTCAACCTCCTACCATCACCCCATCCCTTGATTTTCTCCCTGATTCTCTCCCCCCTATCTCTCCACCAACCACACCAACCTTCCACTCAAATTCAAACCAAATTTTCTTTTGACCAAGTCTCCAACCACCTCTGTAGAGTTTGAGTCAAACTCCACCTCTTGCGCCACCAAAACATAAAATAAAGTCCCCCTTGCGTTACCTAGGATTCGAACCCATGCCCACTCAAACGCTCCACACGCTATTTGCCACTAAACCATAAGGCTTTTTGTGTCATCAAACACCCACGATTATTTATGAAGCCTAAGTGCCAGTGTTCAGGTTCTTTTAAGAGCAAAACAAAAAATGCTGCAAAAGCTGGAGCTTGAACCCAGAACTTCTCTGACACCCCCAGACACACCTAAATCAACTAACTAATAAAGTAAACATGCAATTTGTGCCAAAATTGGAAAAGTTACAAACCCTAAATTTTTAGGGTGTTACATTAACCTTCTAAAGAAAAATATGCCATCACTTAAAATCTGAAAACATTGATGGACTAAAAAATGCCTTTTACAGATTTTCCTTATCAAAGGCTAGTATTGCGACACGCACACCTTGGTGACACCATAGCATCGATAGCCTACTCTATTGTGCTCATTGGGTCCTTTAGTGTTCCAACAATTGTTGTTGGTGTTGTGACATTGTCCTCAAGTAACTCAACTTCTTTATTTCTAAGGATTATGGCCAATGTTGCGACCAGGGAGACTACTGTCAGAACAACAACCCATTGTTTTCGCGACACTGGAGGTAGTCCACTTGATCCTGTAATTTTGTTGAAGTCCAACTCTTTCATTGATGGTAAAAGCGTTAGTGTCGCGACATTAACACCTTGGTATCGTCACCTTGGCTTCAGTTTAGACTCTTCTCCTCATTTTCACATCAACCAAGTGCCTAAAATAAACTTAACTCAAATATTAAGTTCCTAATAGCATAAACTTTCCATTTTTTCCAAAAAGTGTAAAAATGCAATAAAACTAAAATTGAACATGAAATTTAATAATTAAAGAAAAATGATAAAAAGCATTATAAAATACTTAAGAAGAAGCTTTTAAAGTGTCTAAAAGAGCTTAATTTGACGTATATAAATACGACATATCAAACTCCCCTACAGTTAATGTCACACCCAATTTTCACTAAGTATCGAATTTAGAGGAGAATTGTGAGTTAATTGAATAAAATGGTAATTTTGAGGGCTCTACTGAAAAACTTGGGAAATTTTGTGGCTGGTTGGTAATTAGTTAAGTTTTAATTATGGTTCGGTTAGGTTGGAATCAGCTGGTCCTTTAGTGGAAGACAAAATAATTGTCAATGGATGGCATATTTAGGGCTTTGGTGGTCATGCATGAAATGTTATATATGTGGGAAGCCCTAACTACCTGAGGGAAATTCTTTTCAACTCTGATTACAATTTTTCTTCTCATTTGCATCATTTTCTTTGATTGCTCTGAAGAAAAGGATGTTAAGGAGAATGTTAAATCGTGAGATTTGAAGTTTGGAAGTAGATAATCTGAGGAATTTTTAAGCCTTCCTATCAACCTGTATTCCTGAAATTGGGAAAAGAAAAGTAAGATTTTTGAAATCTTTAATAAAGCTCCTGTATGAAACTGGGTTCTAAGTTTCTAAGTTAATTTCTTTGATTTATTTGTTGTATGGGTTGTCATGATTAGCTGCTAGGACAAGAAGGCTCTGGCATTGGATGAGCTAAGCTGGCTAGGATAAAAGATTTAAGGTGAGTTTTTGTACTCCACTTTTGGATGATTGATGGATAAGTGTTACTTGTGTGATTTGTGTCTCCATCTATTTTGAACTCTATTTGAAACCTATGGTAGTACATGATTTCGGTGAATGAGCATGACATGCGTGTTTAAGGTTGTATAATTCATGAAAGCCTACAAGTATGTTCTATATGATAGAACTGTGTATTGATGTATCAAGGTGAGGCATACTCCTTTATGTGATAGTATTTGGAATGTTATGCTTGAAATGCATGTTTTTAGTATGCAGAGTATTGAAGGAGTTACCTTTACGGGGTAGTTAAAGATAGGTAAATTTTGCAGAATGGAGGAATGGGAAGGTTGAGAAGGGGGTACCCACCATTTTGGTGGCATCACGGACGATATTCTACTGGTCATTTGGGGGGACACTATGACGATAGTATTCGACTAGTTCTTTAGGATGACACCATGATGACAGTATATAGGTCTTTTGGGGTGACACCGCGTAAATGATATATAGGTCATTTAGAGTGACACCATGTAAATGGTATATAGGTCCTTCGGGGCGACACCGTGAAAACGATATACAGGTCCTATGAGGTGACACCTCAATAGGGATTTAATGATTCTTCAGAATCAAATATCCATGGGTAACCATGGCATGATCTAGTGGCAAACAGCTACATCTCATGGCAAAAATAGAGTCCACAGAATGATGAATAAGAAGCTTGTTAGGGCATAAAAAGGAAGGTTATTGTATGAACCGTGTGGTGAGTAGTTGACAAGATGATCATGGTGCAACTAAAAATGCGGGTAAGTGTGTTAAATTAAGGAATCTACCAAAATGTGAAAATAAGAGGAACCAATAGAAGCGTTTAAATGTGACTTATGTAGAATGAAGGGGTATTTGCTTCAAGGTATTTGTAATAATTATTTGCCATTTCGAGTTTGCCATAGTTGATGTAGAATTATCACTAGCTAAATGTTTACAGAAGGGTTCATCAGATTTGAAATCTTAAGTGATGGTGATAAGGAGATCGCTAGGAAAAAGGGTAGTCCACTAAGGATTATCTTAGGAGGGAAGTCTGCCAAGAAATAATGGTAGAAATAGGAGTTCATTAGGACTATATAACGTGGGAAAATCCACTTGGGACTATCAAATGTGGAAGCCGCCAAGGGAAACCTAAGAAAGAGGAAATCCTCTTAGAACTATCTATTTCTAAGAGTATCTAAGTAGAATGGACTAAAGTGGAAATATCCTACGAGACCAATTTCTCAAAAACAAGACTGCCATGAATGGGACAATTATGTATCAATCAAACCTCAAATTCAAGACAGTAAATGAGATTATTAGTGAATGGATCTTCCTTAGAATAAGGGTCCAAGCACATGTTAAGTCATAAGAATAAAATTTTTAGGGTATTACAATAAGTCTATATTAAGTTCGATATGAGAAGAAGGGATTTCAATAAGAATCTGCACTTGTGGCGAGATATCAGATAGTCCTCCAAAAGTAGTCATCAAGCCGCACATTTGCGTATATGGTACCTCTATTGAGTCAAGCCAAAAAGGTAATATGGGAGCTTAAGATGGAGCCAGCCAAGTTTAAGACCTAGAGAAGGGTTTCTTGAAAAAGAGCACCAATGACTCAGTCGATCGATTTAGCTACTGACGACTAATATAGAGAAAGTATAGGTACTGACAAAACCAGTCCTACTGAGGATTCTCCTAAAACACACATGGAGTTTTAATTCTATTTATGAAATCTTACTTTCCCAAAATTTAGTATTTTTCTATAAATATCGAGGTACAGGATCTCACTAAGTTAATCTGAACTTATAAACCTACTGTGATGTATACAGGGAAGATGAATGACTCAGGGATCTTTGTGGAGGGACCAAGCCAGAAACTACCTGAGTTGCGTGAAGAGCGTGGTAGTTGTATCACGTATATAGAAGGGCACCCCTAGAGGCCACGCCTTGGGGTTGAATTTAGTGTATATGTACTAAAATCTTTAATTATAAATTGTAATTAACCATTATGCT
Source organism: Gossypium longicalyx (assembly GCA_025698465.1). Taxonomy (NCBI): domain Eukaryota; kingdom Viridiplantae; phylum Streptophyta; class Magnoliopsida; order Malvales; family Malvaceae; genus Gossypium; species Gossypium longicalyx. The sequence goes on from CM046999.1 coordinate 25,832,000, forward strand.
CAATAAAGTAGAAAGATTGTAAAAACTTAGTATTGGTATGATAAGGAATATAATAAGAGTTTAAATTTTTGAATCTAATGTTGATCTTGAAATTGAGTAAGATTGAAAAACAATAATGTTTTTATAAATTGGTATTGTCTAAGTTTGTAAGTAAACCAGGTTAGAGATTTTGTTAAGTTCTTCGAGTTGATTGCGACACTTAGTACTCGGACCCGATGATCGAGTCTGGTATAGGGTGTTATAGTTAAGTCTTTTCTTGTCCTCAAGCAAACACACAAAACACTCAAAGATGTCCCTTGAAATATTTTGAACAATAAGAAGCATGACACCAAATATTGAATTTGTACAAAACCTATCTCACATGCAACGTAAGATTGATGTTTAGCTAATTTAAGTACTCCTAAAGCAAATCTACCTAGTTCAATTTGTTAAAGAACTAGCAAACCTAGAGGCAATTCAAATGAATAAATATTCAATTATTTTATCTATGAACATAAACTATATAGATACATAGTAGACAAAAATGTGAATCAAAAGTATTCATTAAGCCAACTATAAATAAGCCAAGAAAATCATGTAAAGGAAATGTTTAGGTCAAATAGGTTTTTTAGGTTTATAATATTTGAAGGCTTAGGACGATTTAAATTTCAAATGAAAAGATAACTCAAAACGGTTTGAAACACTAGAAATAGTAAGACACATGACATTGTCCCCTGTTTACCCCCCAAAGTAGTCATAAGCTCACCACTTTATTTCTCCTTTCACCTTCCTTATCTCTCCAAAGAAATGGAATATATTATTCAATATTAGTGCATACAAAAAGCTAACGAGTGCTTGTCATTACAAAATGAAAGATTTCTTTTAAGCTCAACAATTATTTTCGTTTGAATGCTTTCTAGAGGTGTCCATGGGCCGGTCTGGCCCAAAAAATGGGCCTAAATTTTGCCCAAGCCCGACTCGAATAAAATGCTAAAACCCAGGCTCGGCTTGGCCCACCTGTATTAATTTTTTATATTATTTTTAAAAAATATATAATACATAAAAAATACTAAAAACATTAAAATAAATATTTCCAACAAATTAAAAATAAATTAAAAAATGTATACTTAAATAACAATGTGTCATTTAAGAATGAAAAAATATGTTTTTTGTACAAATAACACTGTTATTTAAGTTACAAATATGTATTATATTAATCATATCTTAATAACAGTGTTATAATAACATGCTATATTAACATTTTTAAGTAACAAATATAAATAATATTTTTTGTTATTTAACCTTGTGCGACTCTTAATAACATTGTTATTTGTTTCATAACATGCTATAATAACAGTGTCATAATAACAATGTTATAATATATTAATCCTATTTGTATCGGGTTTAATATGTTAGTAACATTAAGAAATAAAAAAAATGTATACTTAAATAATAATGTTATTATAATATTAAGATAGGTGCAACTTAACAAGTAAAGACCTCTAAAATAGTAACAAAATTAACAATAAAATAAGAGTTATACAATATCCAAACAATAACAACAAAATAGTAGCAACATAAGAGTGAAATGGTAGCAAAAAGTGAGAAAACAACAAGAAAATAGCAGCAAAACAGTAAAAAAACAACAAGAAAAAAATAGTTTTCTTTTTGCAATTTCGGGTCGGGCTCAAGAAAAAAAAGCTTTATCCGAGGTTCGACTCGTTTTCTAAACAGGCCTTATTTTTCTGCCCAAGCTTATTTTTCAAGCCTATATTTTTACCCTTACCCTCCCACTTTTCGGGCAGGGTTAGGTAATCCGGCCCATGGATAGGTCTAGTGCTTTATAAAAAAATTCACTCTTTCACTCATAATGCTTTTATCACTAACCATGTTTTTATTCCATATGCTTTGCTTTTAACCCTAACAATATTTTTATTCACTCAATTTTTTTTAGTGCATGTAGCAAGAGACTATACACCATATCAAACAATCTATTCTCTTTTCCCTCAAAACCAATTTGAAACCACCAAAATGTCTCTACCAAACCCTCAACATTCATAGCCAAACTTCCATTTCATAGTGCATTTTAAGATCACAAATAGAGAATGGTTGAGTTTTTAAGTCAATTTAAGCTTAAGGTTTCAACATTCAAGTTCATTAAAAAAGATAGAGGTAAGCTCCAATATGACGAACTAGGAATGTATAGCTTAAAAATAAGTCTTTTTAGACTTTGGGCTAACCAAACAATGCCTTAGATCATCCCTAAGCATTTCACACAACACAATCTCTTTCATGCTCAAAACTTTTCCCAAATGAATAAAATTTGATTCAAGCATTATCTATACAATTTATATATCATTTGTCACAAATCATACATAGTCAAATGAAAAATAATTACTTCTAGTCTATTATGCAATTTAACCTATTGAACTAACTAATTTACTTTTAGAGAACTAAATTATCTAACATCAATCAAAATTTACATGCTCAAATGTCAACCATACACAATCTAATATCAACAACCAATAATCTCAATGCCAACATAATACAAGCACTATGCAATATCAAACAAAAACTTCACATCCCAAAAATTGGGTTAGTAGAAATTGGGTTAGTAAATTGAGAGTGATCACGCCCTATTTCTAATTTAAGGTTGTAAGAGTTATGGCAAGAAATTAATTTGTATTAGTGGTTAAGTGCTCTGTATATATGCCTGAAGTCCTGTGTTCAAATCCCTTTCTTTGAATTTCCAACCCCTGACTTGGATTATTAAGCTTATATACTATTTTCCCTCAATTATTGACAAGAATACACTTTCTGGTTTAGTGGTAAAGTTTTAGCTTACCTAGAGGTCCCATGTTTGAATCTTCTATGTATGTAAAATGGAAATATTTTTATTCCCTTTTACCGTGCCGCCTATGTGGATGTAGTTGGGTAAAATCCAGATTTTGGTAAGCTTTTATTTAGATTTAAATTTTAAAATTTTAAAATATTTTATCAAAATTTCCCTAAAATCTCTCCACTCTCAAATTTTTCCACTCTCCCCCACTCTCCTCACTTTTGTTATCCCATTGTTTTTCCCAAACTTCCTATTTTCAATTTTCTCCATTTTTGCTCCTGTAGGTTTCTACTATTCTCTTTTTGTTAACAACCATTGTTCTATCATTTTGCTACCCTTTTGCTTTGAATCTATCTTGGCGAGGATCGATGTCATCATTTGTTTTTGAACAATTTTGATGGTGGACAGTAAGGATTTTGTTTTATGAATCGTATTTTGTTAAAGAAGTTTCTCACGTTTGTGAGGTGATGATTTTTCTATTTTATGTGGCACAACTTTGATTATGTGAAATCCTTGGTTTAGATGAGTTTGGTAATAAGTAATTCTTCAGTGAATTAAGGTTGTCATTGGCACTCCATCCACGGTAACGGACTATTTACCTTAGGTAGTGACTATTTTGGTATGTTTAGGTCATTTTCCCAATGTTTATGGTCGAATACTCTGATCGAGTAAGGGTTGGGTAATTATTTTGGACTTGGTGTAGTTGTTAATTAGTTGTTTTGGATGTCGTTTTAGGGTTCTGGAATTGTTGTTGTAGTGACGACATCGAAATACGACCAAGTATGTAACACAATCTCATAAAAAGCATGCTGTCAACGCCACATGGTCGTGTGCCAGGCTGTGTAGGCCAGATGGGCTGGGTAATAGTCCATGTGGGCCATACAGGCTGGGTTAAGTAGGCCAGGTGGGCCACATGAATTTGTGGGCTCATTTTTAGTAAAATTTAGTTAAGGTTGTGTTTTGAAGTGTCGTTCACTGTCAATGATTTTGTAGGATTTGTTAAGTGATATGTAGAATGTTTGTTAAATGAAAACTATTGTTCTGATATGGTTGCTTAAATTCTGGAGGTATGTCACCTTATAAATTTGGTTCTGATATGTAAATTGCGAGCATCGTTAGCATGTTTCTGATTAGGTAAGTATATGCATTTTTTATGAGCTATGTTTTGTTCCAATTCTCATGGCATGTGACATTGTGGTTATTCTGATTTAGGTGTTTGGTAATTATTGAAATCTGACATATATGTTTTTCAAAGCATGAAAACTCTTGCCAACTAAATTTTGTTAAATATACGATTGCATGTTCAACATGCTTAGTGTTTCGATTCTATATTTGCATTTAAACTTGATATGGTAAGGAGGAAGTTCTGGCATTTTAATGATATGCACTATTTGGTGGTTTAACCACATATCTGTTCTGGCAGCTTGATTGCAATTATAGTGGCTCTACCACACATATATTTTATGGCAGCTTGATTGTAATATAGTGACTTGACCACATATATCTGATATGGCAGTTTAACTGCAACTCTATTGGCATTGTCCACAATGATCTGTTGGTATGCTTTTGGATGAACGAGCTTTGGGAAACTCTTTTTGGTGAGTAGCAGAGTTGGGTAGGAAATTTTCTGAAAAATCTATATTATGTTTTCTAGAAACACTCATTGACATAAGCATGCACATACAATTTTCATATTAATTTTGGTTCCAGGTTTTTGTTATTTAGTTAAAGGTTTCTGCATGATTTTTATCAATTAAAATAAATGCTTGGTTTTTAAAATTAAACTAGCTAAGGGTTTTCCGCTACAAATTTGAAATGGGTTTTTAACGAAAGTTAATAATGAAAATTTCAAAATATGCTTAATCGGTAAAGTTATATTTCCCACTTATTGAAATCACAGTTTTCAAATTATCAACTCTGAAATTTCCACTGCAACACAAAGTATCCAATTAAGTGTTTTTCCGTAAAATAAATAAGTTATGCGCGTGATTTTCTGATAAATAAAAACATGTAAAAGTATTTCCAGAAATAATATCTTCAAATCACTTGATTTCCAAAACTAGACTATAATTTGGGTTTTCAAACGGGAAGCGTAATACCTCAAGATCTAGCCATAACGTCTAGTCCGGGTGGGGGTGTTACAAAAACCAAATTAATTTTTTTTAATTTTGTTAAAATTGAAAATTTTAGAAAAATAGGAAATAAGCAAATGTAACGAGAAAGACATAAGACTATGTGTTCTCCCCCACCACAGTTAAATTACACATTGTCCCCAATGTGTCCCAACTAAATATGAAGTTTAAGGATACCATTAAAGCTCCAAATGTAGTGTGACTATAGTAAAGGGACCTACACAAGAAACGAACAAAACACACAAACAAAATATGCAATAAAAAGAAAATAAAAACAAAATAAGAACTAACAAAAAAAATTAACTTTTGGGCTATCCATATCATCTCCATAGAAGAATTTCCAATAGGTCCTTAACACATTGACTCAACGTTTGTTCTTCATTCTTGAAATCAAGACCTTCCTTGGAGATTGAGCATATTAGGCTCATCATATCTTCGACCGCCTAGACAACCACATCACAAGCCACTTCTTTCCAAATCTAGCCAACTCTATAGCGCATTCTAAGGTACTATAGTCTTAGGCAATACGAACTTAATATCATAAAAATTAGTATCCCATTGGATTGAACTTCCTGTATCGACATAAAAAATATTGTGAAGTCCTTTGGTTGGCTTCTCCATCACAATCGTCAAAAAGTGAGTTGGCTCTTCCACACTCTCACTTAGCACCAGGTTTAGCTCATCAACAATGCCTACCTCTAGACCTACTTCTACTCCTAAATCAATTGGAGCGAGGACACTTTCTTCAACACTCACAAACTTATGTTGTTCTCCCACTCCAAACTCTTGCTGAATATCTGTTCTCGACTCACCATGTACAACAATGATAGAATAGATCTCCTCGAGTTCAAGAACATCATGCTCAACCTCCTCCATTAGAGTGTTCATTGTGGCTCGGCGTCGAACGACATCCAATAATTTTTTCATCGTATTGGACATGGAGGACATGGTAGCTTGGCACAAAAACAAATTGTTCTCCAATACAACAATTTGCGTAACCAAGGATAGGTCTTCGATATACTTGTCACTCTCTATATTACTTATTAGATAGTAATATGGAGAATCTCTGTTAGCCAAACTCAACCTTTTTTATATCCATATTGGTCTCCATGTCGCCTGTAACCATTATTATACATGATTAAGTTAGATTTTCAACAAGTCAAAAACAAGAACAAAAAAAAAATAACTATACAATGAAATTATAACACTATCTAATTTGTTTATCTTTTAACTAATATTGCTTTTCTAAAAACAACTTAATAACACATTAACACCACTACAATCCTCAGCAAAGATGCCAACGATTTTACAACATGGGTACGCGTGTAGAAAACAAACAATTTAAAAGCGCAGCTTTAACTGCAAGCATATAATGTTGAGTTGTGATATTTATAGTATTACAATGGAAATGGGGTATTCAAAAGATCGAACCCAAAGGATTGTCAAATTGATAAATGCATTTATCAAGCTAATTACAAGCTAAGAAATTACTAATTTAATCAACTTGGAAATTATTAGTGCAAACCAGATATGAAAATATAATGAGACTAATTCTAAATTATCAATTAAACTACCTAAATTAAGATTTCTTCCTATTGTATTCGACTATGCAAATGATAAAAATGATGGTTGATTGATTAGTCAATTACTAATTAAGCCAATAACCTATCTCGATTAGATCGCTTGCCACTCCTCACTAGAATCTTGTCTTAGTCTTATTCTAATTCGGAATTGCCAACTAAGTTCTTCTCTTAGCCTCACTTAGACAAGCAGTTCTTCTCTCAATCTCACTACCCAGTACAATTATATCGAACTATTAAGGATAAACTTTCCTCTTTGTCTTGTTTATCTAGATTTTCCACTAGAGGCTTCAATTCTAGCGTATGAAAATATAATGAGACTAATTCTAAATTATCAATTAAACTACCTAAACTAAGATTTCTTCCTATTGTAAAAACAATGGTTGATTGATTAGTCGATTACTAACTAAGCCAATAACCTATCCCGATTAGATCACTTGTCACTCCTCACTAGAATCTCCTTTCAGTCTCATCCTAATTTGAAATTACAACCTAAATTCTTCTTTCAATCTTACTTTGACAAGTAGTTCTTCTCTCAATCTCACTACTCAGTACAATTATATTGAACTATTAAGGATAAAATCTCATCTCTGTCTTGTTTATCTAGATTTGCTACTAGAGGCATCAATTCTAGCGTATTAAGCAATTCAATATAATAAAACAACCAATTAATCAAGAATAAACATCAACTTAATCTAACAAATAACTAATCAATCAACCAACAACCAATTTAGCACATAATCAAACTTTAATTTCAAACAAGCATTTTATTAAACACATGATAGGCATATAATATAAGTAAAGAGGTTAAGAAAAAAAACTCATTTAATTGATGAAATCCCAATGAAGTGCAACAATTTGGTCGTCTATCCTTTGCAACATCTTCAACAAACGAGAAAAAATAAAGCAAAAACAAAAAATCTATTCTAAAAGAGTAAAAGAATAAAAGGAAAGAGAAAAAAAATGTCTAAGGGCTAATTCTCTAACCTAATTTTCTTTTCCTCTAAAAAGACCTATAAATTTATATTTAGTCTTTTCTAATTTAACCTACAAAAGACAAATATGCTCTCACTTAAATTTTGAATTAAGCTTTGATGGACTGACTGCAAAATGCCCTTTAGAAATTTTTCTCATCAAAGGCCAGTGTGGCGATATCGTCGACAACCTACTCTGTCGGGCTCATTGGGTCCTTCAATGTCACGAAAATGGCTTTTGGTGTCGTGACATTGTCCTCAAGCAACTCAACTCCTTTATTTCTAGGGACTATGGTTGGTATTGTGACATCACCAAACTCATTTTACAACTATGGAGACTGGTGTTGTGGCATCAACCCTTAGTGTCGCGACACTGGAGGCAACCTATTTGATCGTACAATTTTTTTGAAGTCCAACTCCTTAGTTTAGGCTCTTTTCCTGATTAACCAAGTGCCTAAAACAAACTTAACTCAAAAATTAAGTTCTTAATAGCATAAACTTGTCATTTTATTCTAAAAATTTTAAAAATGAAATGAAAACTAAAACTGAACATGAAATTTATTAACTAAAAAAAAGATAAAATAATTATAAAATAAAAAAAACATAATTTTACGTATCTAAATATGGCATATCAATTTAATTGCTTTTTCACATTTTCTTAAGGATTTTTTTTTTTACATATAAGCAAAAATAAATAACTAGAGACTAGCTGAGAAATTAAGTTGTTATGGACAACACCATATCTAGGAATAATATATTCTAAGTCTATTATTAGTTTGTGCGTTTGTTGAGAATTTAGTCCTTTTAATCTAATTTAATCATTTTTAGTCCTTTTATTTTTCATGTTTTGAAATTTCAATCCGGACTAAACAATAATCTTTAAATTATTAGACTTTAGTTGCACTAGACATCCTAAAGTATAATTCTCATTCTAATTTGGTCCCAAATTTAAAAAATGTTCTAATTACATTTCTAAACTATCGTAATTATATCAATAAAGTCCCTCAATTACTAAAATTATTAACTGAGTTGTTAAATAAGATGTGAGATCATTTACGACATAATTTAAAATGTAAAATTTTAAAGAGAAGTAAAACATTACTACGTAACCTTTAAAAATTAAAATTAAAAATAAAAGAAAATAAAAAAAGAAAGTGTGGACAATAAAACTTCTATAAAAGTTTCAAAAACCTCAGCCAAGATTTTTACAATATTTCATTTTTTAAAAAAATTTATATTTTATACTAGTCCATATAAGATTTGACATCTTATTTAATTGCTAAATTAACAATTTTAGTAATAAAATGACCTTATCAATATAACCTAACTGCTTAGAGACATGATTATAATGTTTTAAAGTTGGAAGACTGATTTAGAATGAACATTATAATTTGAAAATGTATAGTGAAATTAACTCAATTTATTAAATTATTATGTTACTTTCAAAATTTTATATGACAAATATATTATAACATATAATGTCATGTCAATTTACTATTTCCGTATAATCCTCATAAAAAACATCATTTTAGTTAATGGGTTTAACTATTATAAGATTAAAATTTCAAAATTCAAAAAGTATAAAAACTAAAAACAATAAAATTCAAAAATAGGGATTAAATCCACAATTTATTACACATACTACAGTACTAATAGCAAAACTAGACCTAACAAATTTATCTACTACCATTTAATTCAATAATATCAAAATCCAAAAGGTACAACAGCTAAAATTGACCAATTAAAAAAGTAAAAGCTTAAGAGTACAAAAACTAAATCCACAATTTACATATGGTATAGGGACTAATAACATAATTTGACCTATATTTTAACTAGGTAAAAGTGCAAGAGGAAAAGTAGATAAGATAACCTCCATTGACAAAAGTTCCCAAGGGACAGATCTTTGAGAATCTTGAATAAATTTACTTCATTGAAGCTATAAAGATACAAATTCCATCTGACCACTAAGGGAGGCTTTGAAATGCTTATGCAGGGATAATAACAATAATAATAATCTAAATAAAATTTTAACCAACATAAAACGACTGAGAGAGAAGATGAAGATCCATATGCTAGTATATTGTAGGTCCAACTTAACGCTATGCTTCTTCATATAAACTACAAAATAAAGGAAAGGAGACAAGCAACGGAACAACAAATATGACACACCTACAAAACTCAAATCGACCACACCAGGCCTAATACTAGCAACATATATATATTCCACACTCCTCAAAGCTCTGCTAACACAAGAATAAATCCAATGAATGTATTGAGTTTACAGGAAAACTGACCTCACAGAACCTAAACTTGAGAGCCATCTATATATTTCTTTTTCTTTGTTCATTTTTGTTCCTCTTTAGTCCGAAGAGCAAAACAAATTAATAATGAAAAGCCCATCAGAAAAAGCTCACCAGCAAAAACTGTTAACCTAATATTTTCAAGCTGTGCTGAATTGATCTGTATCAGAATTCAGAAGGTATACTTTGGCTAAGAAATTCTGGAGCACGTTGGATCATTTTCAGATGATTTATGGTTAAACTCTCAGTATCCTGTTTTGGGGCGCTTCATTCCACTGGAATTAAAAGGAGAAACACTACCACTTGGACCAGGACTCTCCTCTCTGAAATTCGAATTTAGCATTGCCAGTTCACGTAGTTGCTGCCTCTTAATAAAATCTTGCGACTCATCCTACAAACGAGAATATAAAGTTTTGAAATTCGTGAGATTAAAATCTCTATTAATAAGCAAGTTGATAAAAGGAAAGGAGAATGCAAGGAAAATTATTCCGCACAACAATCATGAGGACGCCAACAATTTTTGACAGAAGAAACAGCTCACACAAGCAGAAACAGGAAATTATACTGAATAAATAATGGAGTTTCAAAATGGAAGCCTATATCAAAGTAACCTTCGGCTAATATACTTTCCAGAAGAAAATATCAAGATTGCGGTACATACCACAGGTTTGAGTAATTCTTCTATGATTTCCTGCGCCTGTCTAAGCCTTATATCAACAACATTAGCAGGTAAATCAGCCTCAATCAAGATGTGGAGAGGATCATTCAGGTGCTCATATCCAGGCCGACCTCTCAGCTTCTCTTCCTTTAGATGGAAAAAGCATGAGAAACTATTCAATTTTAATGTCAAAGGAACATGATGAGGAACAAGGTCATCGCATCTTTGTCAGTTCAGCTAAATCACAATTGAGACAAGTAGCTGAAACTAATGGCATTAGACCACTACAATAACAGCAATAGTAAAAACTTTGGTAGCTTTACCTTGTCTGGATCCTTTATTGATCCTTTGCCTCTAATGTATACACGACAGCCAGTAGTAGCTTCTACCCGCTTTAATGAATTGCCTCTAGGGCCTAGAAGTCGACCAACAAAATTGAACTAAAAACAAAGGAAAAACAGAGTCTTGTAATCAATAAGCATAAAAAGGTTTGTGCATCCAATTGAAACCTTAGAAAATAATAAATTTTTTAATCCAAAGCACAAGCATTTTTCATATAAGGCTTACTGTTGGATATGTATCAACAGGAATTTCAAGACGCAAAATCCTCTTCACAGTGTATGAACTTGGGCTTGCTGGAGCACCTTGCCAGTCCATTGTCACTCCAGGAGGTCCACTTAGTCTCTGTCGAAATACAAAAATCAACAGTAACACAAAATATCTGAGGCTCAATTCACTTGACTTTCCAAGAACACATTCTCAATGCTTCATTAAATAAAAGGTACTAAAATTTTACAAAATATATTTAGAATGCTACGTAGTTGAAATAAGAAATGAGCCGAAAAAAAGGGAACAAAAGTTGAAAACATCCTAGCAACTAAAAATGAACTGATAGATAGCCACTATATTTAGTGGAAATCTTTGCACTTCAAGCAAATGCAGGGGCATCAAATTTAGTTTAATTATTTAAAGTTTGTGTTTATGTTACTTTATTTGTCTATGTTTTGTATTTTTTATTAAATATTTAATGTGTCGTGTGTTTTACGTTATTAAATACTCTACTAGAGGGTTAATAGGATCAGTTTTTAATTATAATTATGAGAATTTTAATAGAGAAGGTTGCTGGAAATACCAGAACCTTACCCTTTCATCCCACTTAAGTTGTGTTTACCATTTTCTTTCAATTTCTTAGCTGTTCGGATTTCCCTCTCCAACACAAGCACTTTAAAATGAAAATACTGTTTGACAACCATTTTGGAAAGGAAATAAACTTGATTCTCATGTGTTTACTCAAGAGGATCATCGTTAACTAAAATATTGGAGATTAAACTATCATTTTTCTAGTCATCAACCAGATGTAAAGAGGGTTAGATGAAACTCAAATATTCACCATTTGGCAGGAATGCTTTCATTTAGTGACAATTAGGCCATTTTCCATGTTCTTATTTCATGAATTTAACTTTGCAACCAAAAACAGAAAAACCATAATTTTAGAAGTCAGATAGTTTTCATATTAGCGAATAGGTTCATTCAGTTATTCCTATGTTGCACATCGCAACAGATTGAAAATGTGGGCAGCATTTTTCATGTATTTCTTGAATGGAAAAATGATACATATAATGAGCCACCTAAGGTATGGAACTAAACTCATAACCCTTCGAGATGGTCTGCAATTTGAAGCTCTCGTAAAATTCTATGAACTGATTTTAGACTTTATTGGTCATACTAATAAATCAAGAGAAAATGCTTCGATAATTGATTATTTGTTGTCTTTATGATGCCAAATTACAACAAGGCTTAGATGTCATGATTCTCCTGGGCAATGTTCTAGACCTTCATATTATAATGGCGGTTACCATATATAATCTTAAAGCAAATATCAGAGAATAAAAAGCATAAAGAACTTGTCACTTTAGTTTATTGTCAACTTATAGGCATGACAGATATATTGTGTGTTTAAAAGAAAGAACTCAATCAACTAAAGCAAGAGAAAATGTAGATTACACACACAGAAAAATTGAAGATGCTCAATGAAAATCTTAAAAATAGTTACCTCTTGAGGAAGACTATTCCAGCTGCCTAATCCTGTCCCATAGACATTTGACATAAGTTTTGAAGAAGCCATAGGACTGGGGCTTCTATGCCTCAACCGGTCAAAGTCGCCAAATCCTTGGTTAGACATCATCCCCGAGACCCGAAATATCTCTGCATATGAAGACAGTTACATATGAGAATGGATGAAGTTATGAAAATGTATCCTGAAAGGAGTATAGCATCCAAAACAAAATCACAAAGACACAAAAGGACTACAGTGGCTTATGAAGATTGTAAAGTACAGATAAAACATTGGCCACAGGTAAAATAAAACCAATCAAGGGAAGAATTATAAAAGACTTGGAACCTAAATTCTGAAATAAATAAGTAAACAAACCAAAAAAGAAAAAATCAGCTAGCTGGAAAATATATAAAAGCATCTCCAATGCAAAATACAGGGATGCATGCCATACACATTCAGAAAGCATTTATTGTCCAATCAAATCAAGATAATTAGCTAAACTCCTTGCACTCAGGTTCAATATCAGAAAGATTTTCTGAAATTCAAATTTAGCAGAAGAGTTGGTCTTACAAGTGCTACTCCTTTTCCATCCTAGCTTTCCAATGTTCAGACTTTCTTCTGAACACATAAGTAAAACTCCCAACCCTAATAAGCTTTTAAAATAAAAGACTTAAGAATCTCTTCAAATGCATTTTTGAGAAATACATAGCACTTCAACCAAATGGGGATCCCAGGTAGACCTGAGGCTTGGAATTCTTGATACTCAAGAATGCGTGCCAGTTGAAGGTGATGGTATTTTAAGCCCACTTGATTAAAACAACAACGAAGATCACGACCGGCTTTGTGATGAACAACTAATCAAGCATTGAGGCACTATCCAGAACACAATGGTGCGGTTAGAGTTATCATGTTTCTGAATTGGAAGGCATGGCGAACTAATAAACTTTTGAGTCAAACATATTATCAAGCCAAGACCATAACAATCAAAGAGGATAAATATTAACAAAGGGAACAAACTTGAACATCTCACCACTAGACCCTATCAGACTGATCTAACATGAGTAATTCAGAAAGCAGAACAAACCCAGAAAAAAAGAAAAAGAAAAAGAAAAAGAAAAAGAAAACCTAGATCCAAGAGAGTGAGAGTAAAGTAGTGACCTTGATTTAGCAGGCGGCTACATATCGGAAGAACTTGCAAAAAAGGTCCAAGCTTTTGATGCTCTGCCAACAGCTCTGATAAGTACTGACTGAGAAAAAGAAACCCAAAAACCCACATAGATCAAAGAATTGTTAAACCCAAAAGGAAAATAAAAATAAAAATTGAGAAACATCAGCAAAAGTAAGCCTGTTTTCTTTCCTTTGTTATTAATATGGTTGAGAAGATGGATATGAAGTTATTTTTGTTTACCTCTCAACCTCTGGAGTGCTTCTAATTTGAGGAGAAGCAGCTCTTGCAGGTGAGAAGTTGGAATTGTACAGACCTGACATATTTTTGCTTTCTAGGATTCAATCCTTCGAATACATAAAAGAACGGGATTTTGATTAAAAAAACATTATAGTAGTTGTTGGAAAACCATAATAACATCAAAAATGAAGAAAGAAATATAATTAAAAAAAAAACAAAAAAAAAACAATAGAAGTGTCAACAGCTGTACTAGAAATTTGAAGAAAGCAAATCTTTAATAATTTGATATTTTTCTCATATTTCAATTAATTTTCTTTTCACGATTTATCTACTTCATCCTACTATAGATAAACTCGGATATTGGTATGCGACTAGCCTATTTGATTAACTTTAATTGTCTTTTTTTGAAATTACAATTATTATCCAAGAATTGATTATCAAACTAATAAATAAAGCTACCAATTTAGTTTAGTTGAAATTGTTGACATTGTAACAATTATGAGAATTTGTGTTTGAATATGCTTAAACTTATATTATGCTTTGATTTAAGATTTAAAGGACATCAAACCCACTTGAAAACTTAATCTAATTTAAAAGGTAAACAAGGATATATACATATAATTTTATAAAAATAAATGTTAATCGTAACAACTTTATTAACCAATGAAGTTAATAAAGGGATGAAAGGGTGGTTTGGATGGTAGTTCACTTTGGAACAAGGTGAAAAGCCACTAAAGATGATCTGAATGTTCTATGGGTTTGAATTTTAGAAGGAAAGAATGAGATCTGGAATGTGACTTAGCCTTCTTTAGCTATTGTTGTGGGTTTTTTTATATTAGGAGATAGGGTTGCCTACATGTTTAGAGACTACTAACAGTGAGATCATATATTGTTCCCTTGCGTGGGAAAGTGGATCTATCAATCGATGCTCACTTGCATTAATGGCAAGAAGGTTGGGATATTCTTCCCACACTTAGTGGCTGCACTATGCAAGAAGTTAAAGGTTCCAATGTCAACTACAAAACAATTCGTAAAGCCAATGAAGAGCCTTATCAGTAATTCGATCTATACCTAATACGTTAAGCTTCAACAAAAACAAATCATCGAAAGGAACCACCGACGGGAGAAAAAGATGAATGTCCCGCAATTACTGAAATGAAAGCGTAAAGAAAAGAGTCAACCAAGCTAAGGGTTGAGTGAGTTGCCCGACATGGAGTGGATGATTAGGTGGATGCAAGAGATGTCTCCGATGGGCACCGATTATGCATGGAGGCACAACTTGCAAGTGCCCAATCCACCACCTAACAAATACCCACCCATGCCATTCTACAAGAAAACCAAGTACAAGGAAGGGGAGGAGGAGTATGAAGACGAGGATATCGATCACAAGGAAGAAAAAGGAGAAGAGCCAGCCCACGACTACGACCTCAATGACATGTTCCAATTGGAACAACCCACAGTGCGAGGGGTCAAACTTCACAACCCGAGCCGAACCAGCCTAAACTAGTCTGCTAGTAGGAGGGCTACTAAGATTGCTGTGGGTCGTGATAAAGGCAAGGCCATACAGGGCGATTAATCGGCATCCGATTCCGATTAATTTTGAACTTTAATTTTATTTTATTTTTGAGATTGTAATATTTTTAAACTTGGATGATATTATTTTTATTTTGCTTGTTTAAGTTATATTTTATAAATTGCAAAAAAAATAAATGGGTGTTAATTCTATGTAGAAACCTCACACATTAGATGACACTATAATTTGGAGCTAAATTGACACGAGGAAGATCACCCTACTATCTTTGAAGCACTTTCGCGAAAATCGGGCAGTCTCTTCTCTTATCTTTTAGGGTGCACATTAGGGATAATGTGCCAAATAAAGTATGGGGGTAACATAGAAAATATTCAAAATTTTTAAATTTTTGTTACTTGTTTTGTTTGTTTTAGTAGTTTAATTTTAATTTTTGTGTGCTTGTTTGTGCTCGAGCTTGTAGAAATACAATTGATTGGTTAGGAGCATGTAAATAAGATTTTGTGTATAAACTGTAAATTTAGCTTGATAGTAAATGATTTTAGGTTGTTTAGTATTAAACTAATTTTTCCATTTTGTTAAACTGTAAATAGGTAAAAGTGTGTTAAGTATACCAAATAAAAAATAAGTACACAAAGAAACATATATGTTTGTTTGAATTATAGGTTGTTAGAATGACAAAATGCAGTTAATTGATTTCATGCGCATTACTTAGGGATGACCTAAGGCATTATTTGGTAACCACTAGAGCTAAAAAGTCGATCCTATGCATAAATTCCCTAATACCTTATTTTGGGCCTAATTCCATTTTCTTGATAAACCTCGAATGAAACTATAAGCCTAATGTATAATCTATTGATCCTTTTTCTTGGTCTCAAAAATTATATGCACGAACTTAGATGTGAGGCCATTAATATTGAGGGTTAGGTAGATACATAAAAGAGGTTTCAAAATAAGAAAGAAAATTTTGAACGAAAAATAAGGAACGATATAATATAATGAGTGTATGATTCTTGCAAGCTTGTGCCGTAATGAAATGATTGAGTGAACAAAAGCATTGTGAGGGTTAAAAGCCCACGAGAACTCTCGTGGCGGCCTCTACAATCTATTACCCATGATTTGGGGCTCAGTTTACCACACGAGCGTTTGCACGCTCGTGAGACCTCAAATGCCAAAGTTTCGGCTTTTCGGCTTTTGTTGATTCACAGTGACATAGTGGTGTGAATACATGTAACACCCAAAATCCAGCCCGGACGCTATGGCCTAGTCTAACGTGTCACATTGAAGTGTTTTAGCGAAAACCTTGTTTTCATTGAAAACCCTTCCTTAAGATATGAAACCTTAGTTAACTTATGAAAACACTGTTTTCAGTTGCAAAAGCCTTATTTAAAACATTTGACTTAAGAAAACTTATCATTTAAAAATTTAGTTGCGGAAACGTAGAAAAACATACTATGACTTAGGAAACCCATGTTCAACTTCTCGTAATTACAATGCATAAAAATGACAATAATCCAGATAAAAACAAAATGGAAGCCTTATTACAATCAGGTCTGAAACATACTTAATAAAATAGAAACTTATATGCTTTTAAAAGGAAAAAAAAAAAACACATCCAAGTTGTCTTGCTAGCTGGCCACCCAGAGTCTCTCCAAATATCGGACCTTCTACTGAGCATCACCTGAAAATAAAATAAAAGAGGGGGTGAGTTTTCGCAAACTCAGTGTGTACAACCCTCGACGAGTAACAAGCATTCAATAATCACCATACATCAAACATGTAATGCAATGCAGTGTAATCCCATCCTAATAATCCATCCGCTACACACCAGCTCTGTCCCCCGATACATATCATGTGGGGATATAAATATCGACCCACCCAACCGATACACATCCAGGGTAGCCCGGTTGCAGAACTACCTTCATTTACATATTGGGCTTAAAAGCCGCCGATGGATCCACGATTGTCAAGCAACCATGCGATCCTCATATACTTCTCCGTTCCATAATTCCCAACCCATATGCAACCTAAGTAGAATATCATATGTATGCAGCAGATATGCGTGTAACATCCATAAAACATACATTCAACACATTGGGGTATTTTGGTTATTTTTTCCCTTAGGGGCATTTCGATAATTTTTCCTTTATCGGTTTTCACTTACCTTGGCCCGTTAACAAATCTTGTGAGCTAAGATGAACAAATACTATGCACCAGGTAGGATTCCAGAGAAGAGGAGGTGAGTCATTAAGACCGCTTAAGTACCAAGCTCTCCCTAGATCCAATCCTAGACATGTATATACCTGTTGCCACACCTTAACCCTATAACTTGTCCACGGTCACAATTAATTAATTAAGTTTTATGTAGTCATCATATACTAGACTCAAAACCCCTACAAAGCCCAAACTCATATACTTGTATATGGTCCACTAGGCCCAATCACATTTATATGGCCTATCAGGCCCAATTCACATTTATATGGCCTATCAGGCCCAATTCACATTTATAGTCATGCTCACATACAATTTTTCATCACATAGCATCAATTATCAATTTTGCCTATTATGGGCCCAACAGCCTATCGGGCCTATTAAGCCTATTATGGCCTAGTTGACCAATTCACAGCCCAAACCCATGAAATCACCCATGGGGCCTCAGACAACCTATCGGTTTCCCCCTTACGAGCGTTCGTGCACTCGCAAGACTACTATAGCCAAACTTTCGGCTTTTCAGTATTTTAGCATTTTGGCATTTTGGCATTTTGGCATTTCGGCATTTCGGGTTTTGCTGATCTACTTATGTGTACAGTGTATGTACACACCTGGTAAGCAAGCATGCTGTGATTCCCTTAGTCACCAACCTACAAATTATATCACCCTTCAATTAATCGCATGTTTAATACATATCTTTACTAAAATCGAAACGTCACCTTAACCTTACCTTGTGCGACAAGTATAACAGCCCCTTCTTTAATCACTAACCACGATCAACTCCTAGATCTGCACCAATCTTAACTATTAAAACCAGAATAATAGGTGACTCGTATCCAACACAAGTCCCCTTACCTTAACTATGACCATTCGGGCAACCTTAACCAATAAGAGAGGAATACTTACTAAAACCGCAAACACCTAAGGAGCAATTCGACAGAGAGCTAAAACCCAAGATCCGATACTAATTCCCTACCAAAGTTGATTAGAAAGAGTGAGGGAGAGGAGTAATCGGTATTAACAATACTAGCCAAAAAAGAGATAAGGTACTTGCACCAAATGAGTAATTGGCCCAAGGGAGATTCAACTTTTCGACTTTCAAACTAGTATGGTGAATAAGGTTTATTTGGCACAAATTAAAGAAGAAGAGTAGAAGAAGGAATCGGCTAACCCAAAAGTGAAACAAAGAAAATTGTGTAGAGGAAGGATGGAAATCGACACAAAGAAAAGAAAGTAAAATAGATGGTTTTCGACTTTTAGGGAAAAGGGTTTTTGGCAACAAGGTGAAAGAAATTTCGGCATTAGCCTGACAACCTTGCATTCGGCACCTATTTATAGCCCTTATAGTTGAATTTCTCATGCCTAGGTTCCCAATTCAGCTCTACCTCCTCCTCACTTCTCATCTCCTCGTTTTTCTCCCTGATAACCCTTTGATCCTTTCCTCAAATCTCTCTTCTGAACACTCCCCTTGGAGTCCATCTTCACGCCACTTCCAACCTTCTAAAAGGCCAAAATTGAACTACTAAAAATACTAAGCTAGGATTCGAACCTTGGATCTCCTTGCTATCCACTAACGTCACCTCCCTACACCCTAAGTGGCGTCACTTAGCCACTCCTCCATAAGGCTTTTTTTGTGCCATTTTCCCCTATCCTTATTTAAAAGCCCAACTACTTGCCATCAAGGTTCCTTTAATAATTAAACTATAATTTTTTCTACCCCTAGGTTCGAACTCAAACCTTGACCAAGACCTGCCGTCACGTAATTAACACTTAACCGGAAATGCTAAGCACAAAAAGAAAAATTCAAGATTTCAGGATTTTTAGGTTTCGGGATTTTTGGGGCGTTACACTCTACCCCTTAAAAGAAATTTCGTCCTTGAAATTTTATCTGATTCAAACAGTTGAGGATGTTGGTGTCGCATCGCCTCCTCAGGTTCCCAAGTAGCCTCCTCAGCCTTGTGATTACGCCAAAGCACTTTGACTAATGGAACAGACTTCCTTCTCAGTACCTTAACATCACGACCAATTATTTGTATGGGCTCTTCCTCGAAAGTTAGGTCTGGCCTAACCTCAATTTCCTTAACCGCCACGACATGTGAAGGATCTGAGCGATACCGTCTCAGCATGGAAACATGAAACACGTCATTGATCTGGCTTAGTTCAGAAGGTAATTCCTGCTGATAAGCGGCTGGCCTAATCTGCCTTACAACCCGATATGGCCCAATGAACCTTGGGCTTAGCTTCCCCTTTCGTCCAAACCTTAATACCTTCTTCCAAGGAGAGACCCTAAGAAAAACTAAGTCCCCCACTGCTTACTCTATCTCTCGTCGTTTAAGGTCAGCATACGATTTCTGCCTATCCGAGGCCTCCTTCAACCGATCTCGAATCAATTTCACCTTATCCTCAATATTGACTACTAACTCAGGGCCCAAAACTCTTCGTTCGCCTAACTCCGCCCAACATGTTGGAGTTTGACACCTTCGCCCATACAGTGCTTCATACGGAGCCATCCCAATGCTTGCTTGATAGCTATTATTGTACGCAAATTCGGCTAACGGTAAATAGTCCTCCCAGCTACCTCGAAACTCAATCACGCATCCCCTCAACATATCTTCCAATACTTGGATCATCCTTTCCGACTGTCCATCAGTTTGAGGGTGGAATGTCATACTAAAGTTTAACCTAGTACCCAACGCCTCATGCAGCTTCTTCCAAAATCGCGAAGTGAAACGTGGATCCCTGTTAGATATTATGGAGACGGGCACTCTATACAATCTTACAATCTCTGCTACATACAACCTAGCTAGCTTTTGTAACGAGTAATTAGTGCGAACCGGTACAACCGATCCACTATAACCCATATTGAGTCTTTCTTAGTAGGCATCAAGGGTAACCCACTAACAAAGTCCATAGTGATCCTTTCCCACTTCCAGAGTGGAATCTTTACTGGCTGAAGCAATCCTGAAGGCAATTGATGTTCCGTCTTCAACTTTTGACAAACTAAACATTTTCTTACGAACTCCATAACATTACGCTTAAGTCCAGGCCACCAATAAAACTCCCGCAAGTTTTGATACATCTTGTTTTCACTAGGATGCATAGCATAGAGGCTGCTATGTGCTTCCTGCAGAATAGACTGTCTTAGATCATCGTCCTTTGGTATACACGTTCTTCCACAAAAACACAACACTCCTTCACTATTTATCCCAATGTCCGATGTCTCTCTATTCTCTACTTGTTTAAAACGAGCACCCAAAGTCTCATCCACTAACTGCTTAATCCTTATCTGCTCGACCCACACCGGTTTTACTTGAAGCTTAGCTAACAAGCTACCATCATCCAACAAACTTAAACGGGCGAGCATAGCCCTCAAGTCCAACTTAACCCTACGACTCAACGCGTCAGCTACCACATTCACTTTGCCAATGTGGTATTCAATCGTACAATCATAATCCTTCAACAATTCCACCCACCTATGTTGCCTAAGGTTAAGCTCCTTTTGGGTAAAGAGGTATTTCTAACTCTTATGGTCCGAATAAATTATGCACTTCTCCCTGTATAAATAATGCCTCCATATTTTTAGAGCTAAAACCACCGCAGCTAGCTCCAAATCATGGGTTGGATAATTCACCTCGTGAGTCTTAAGTTGACGTGATGCATATGCAACCACCTTTCCGTCTTGCATCAATACACATCTTAAGCCCACATGCAACGCGTCACTATAAACCGTAAACTCCTTCCCAGGCATTGGCTGAATCAATACAGGGGCCTTAGTTAAAACTTTCTTAAGTTTTCCAAAACTCTCTTGCTACTTGTCCGTCCAAACAAACGATACCCCCTTCCTCAACAACTTAGTTAAGGTGCAGCAATTACTGAAAAGCCCTCAACAAACCACCTATGATACCCTGCCAAGCCCAGAAAACTTTGGATTTTTGACAGTGACTTAGGTGTTTTCCAGTTTAACAACGCTCCAATTTTTCAGGGATCCACCTTAATCCCCCCAACTGACACCACATGTCCTAGAAAAGTTACCTCCCTTAGCCAAAATTCGCACTTACTAAATTTGGCATACAACTGCTTCTCCCTCAAAGTCTGCAACACAATCCTTAAGTGTGCATCATGCTCATCCTCATCTCTTGAGTACACCAAAATGTCATCTATAAAAACTACCATGAACCGATCCAAGTAGGGTTGGAAAACCCGATTCATGAGATCCATAAAAGCGACTGGTGCGTTCGTCAAGCTGAATGGCATCACCAGGAACTCGTAGTGCCCATAACGAGTTTGGAAAGCTGTCTTATGAACATCTGCCTCCTTAACCCTCAATTGGTGATACCCTAAATACAGGTCAATCTTCGAAAAAATAGAAGCTCCCCTAAACTGATCAAAGAGATCATCAATTCTCGGTAGAGAGTACTTGCTTTTAACTGTTAACTTGTTTAACTGTCGATAGTCGATGCACATTCGTAATGTCCCATCCTTCTTCTTCACGAATAGCACCGGTGCTCCCCATGTAGACACACTTGGTCGAATGAAACCTCGATCCAGTAATTCCTGAATCTGTGCCTTAAGTTCTACCAACTTCTTCGATGCCATCCGGTAAGGAGCGATGGACACCGGAGCCGTACCAGGTAACAACTTGATTCTAAATTCTACTTCTCTACTGGGTGACAACCCAGGCAGCTCCCCGGGAAAGACATCAGGAAATTTCCTAACTGTTCTCAACTCCTTAACAGTAGGACTCTTAGCCTCTGTATCGCTAATATAAGCCAAATGGGCTTTGCATCCCTTTCGTACCAACTTCTCAGCCCTTAATGCCAAAATCACATTCGACAGATAATTCAGTGTTCACCAATCATTACCACCTTCTTATCTTCCGACGTTCTTAACACCATTCGCTTTACAGCGCAATCTAAGGTGGCTCAGTGTTTCACCAACCAATCCATACCTAAGATTAAATTAAAGTCACTAAACGACAGCTGCATCAAATCCGCTAAAAAGGTAACCCCTTGGACTATTAAGGGTACCTCCCTAAACAACTTATTCACTACCACTGACTGACCTAACGAACTTATCACAGTCATCTCATTAGCAGTAATTTCAAACATATCACCCAAAGGTTCAGTCATATTGCATGCAACATATGAATGTGTCGATCCAATATCAATCAATGTTGTGTAAGGTAACTCATATATAAAGAACATACCCGTTATCACATCTGGGATATCCCCATCTTCCCGACGACGAGCAGCATAAACCAAAGCTGGCTGCCTCACTTCAGCATGACCTGCATTTCTGTCTGGTGCTCTACGTCCACGTCCATTGCCATTACCGTGCCTGGCCTGCCTACGACCCCTTGGCGGCAGCTAACCGTCCCTTGGTGGTTGAGCACCATCTTGGCCCATGGCTGGCACTCGACCTAGCATTTTAGGGCAATTCCTGATCCTATGCTCCATAGACCCACAAGCTAAACAAGCTCCCATCCTCTTCCAACACTTGCCTCCATGGCTTCTCTCACAATCAGCACAAGGTGGCACCCTTGGATTAACAGCAGGGGGCCCTCCTCTAACTGGCCAGAGTTACTAGCCCTAGGCCTCTGTCCAACACTAGGAGTCTCAGCCTTCCTTTTATTCTTACCCCTTTCTTTCATCCGATTTAGGCACTCAGTGTGCTTTACCTTCTCCGCTATCTTTGCTTTCTCCACCAATTCTGAGAAAACTCACTCCCTTTGTGGAGCTATCAATACCTTGAGGCTATCTCTAAGTCCATCCTCAAACCTAACACGATGCTCATAGTCCATTGCCACCATAACTCTTGCATACCTATTGAAGCGTAGAAATTTCGCTTCATACTCCACCACAGATTTGTTTCCCTTGGTCAAGTTTATGAACTCCTTCCTTCTAGCATCCACATAACTAGCACCTACATACTTCCCTTGGAATGCAGCTTTGAAAAACTCCCAAGTGACTCGCTTCGGTTGGGTGCCCTCTTTCACTGTTAACCACCACTAGTAGGCTTCTTCCCTAAGTAGTGACACTGCTCCTTTTAACTTTTGTTCTGGTGAGCAGTCCAGGTCCTCCATTATCCTTTCAGTGACCTCCAACCAACATTCAGCCACGTTAGGAGTCACACCAGCCACACCCTTAAAAATCTCAGCCCCATTTGCATGAAGTCGCTCCAAAATGGACCCCCGATTTCTCGTGCCATTATTGGGCCCAGCGACCTTTTCCAAAATTCTCAGCATTGCTTGCGACAATGCATCTTCTCCTGCGGCCAGATCATACGGTCCATTCCCAGCCACAGGTGAGGCCGGAGCCTCTTCTACTCCAACATCGGGCATATGGCCCAATGCCGACGATTCAGCCCTAACACTTTCATGGCCTCGGCCACGGCCCCTTGCACCTCTTCTAGCACTCATCGTCGATTTGCGTATTATCTGGATTGGAAATTTTTATGAAGTTTTAGTTAGTTTAATAATTAAACCGAAGTTTTATGAAAATATTTAAAGAGAAGATTGTTTTCGAAAATCCTCTACAATTTCAAGATCCTACGGGCTTCAGTTCCATGCTAACAAAATCATCTAAAGTAGCCATCTAACTATCTACTGTATAACAATTTAAACAAACTTAAGAATAAAAATACTTACTTGGTTCGACGTCGGAGACTCGGTGTGCCGCTCAGCAAGATTTCCCTTTTTCCAAAACAGAATGAATTTTTTTTTAAGTTAGAAAAAAGAAACCAAATAATAATAAGGCCCACTTCACAGCCCAAGTTTTGCAACCGGGCTCTGATACCACTAAATGTAACACTCCAAACCTAGCCCGGACGCTGTGGCCTAGTCTGGCGCGTCACATTAATGTGTTTTAGCGAAAACTTTATTTTCATTGAAAACTATTCCTTAAGATATGAAACCTTAGTTAACTTATGAAAACACTCTTCTCAGTTGCGAAAGCCTTGTTTAAAACATTTGACTTAAGAAAACTTATCATTTAAAAATTTAGTTGCGAAAACGTAGAAAAACATACTATGACTTAGGAAACCCATGTTCAACTTCTCGTAATTACAATGCATAAAAATGATAATAATCCAGAAAAAAAAAACAAAATGAAAGCCTTATTACAATCAGGTGTAACACCCCAAACCCGGCCTAGACGTTATGGCTGAATCCGGCATTGAAGTTTTTTAGCAAAAATTGTGTTTTCATTGAAAATCCTTCTTAAAATAAAAGAAACCTTAATTAACTTAAAAAAACTCCTTTCAATCACTTGTTTAAAACATATGATTTTATGAAAACATGTCATTTTAAAATTTAGTTGCGGAAACGTAGAAAACATACTATAATTTAGGAAACCTATGTTCAACTTTTCGTATTTACAACAAAAATAATAATAATTTAAGTAATAATAACATAATGAAACCTTGTTACAATCTGGTCTGAAACATACTTAATAAAATAAAAACTTATATGCTTAAAAAAAAAACCAAGTCCAAATTATCTTGCTAGCTGGCCACTCAGAGTCCCTCCAAACACCGAACCTTCTACTGAGCATCACCTGCAAATAAAATAAAAGAGGGGGTGAATTTTCGCAAACTCAGTGTGTACAACCCTCAACAAAAAAATAAGCATTCCAAAAACCATCATACATCAAACATGTAATACAATCCTATCCAGATTATCCATCCGCTATACACCAGCTCCGTCCCCCGTCACACCATGTGGGAATATAAATATCGACCCACCCAACTGACACACCAAGGGTAGCCCGGTTGCAGAACTACCTTCATTTACATATTGGGCTTTAAAAGCCACCGTTGGGTCCACGATTGTCAAGCAACCATACGATCCTCATATACTTCCTCCGTTCCATAATTCCCACCCGATATGCAACCTAAGCAGAATATCATATGTATGCATGTCACTTACATTCAACACCTAGGGGTATTTTGGTCATTTTTACCCTTAGGGGCATTTCGATAATTTTCCATTAATTACGATTTTCACTTACCTTGGCCCGTTAGCAAGTCCCGTGAGCTAAGGTGAACGAATACTATGCACCAGGTAGGGTTCCAGAGAAGAGGAGGTAGGTCATTAAGACCACTTCCCTAGATCCAATCCTAGACATGCATATACCCGTTGCCACACCTTAACCCTATGACTTGTCCACGGTCGCAAATAATTATTAAGTTTTATGTAGTCATCATAATCTTGGCCCAAAATCTCTTACAATCCCAATCAAATTCACATACCTATATTTGGCCCATTAGGCCCAAATCACCTGTATATGGCCTATTAGGCCCAAATCACATTTATATGGCCCGTTAGGCCCAGTCACTTTCATATTTATGCTCACATACAAATTCCTATCACATAGTATCAACATTCAGTTCTTGCCTATTATTGGCCCTATAGCCCATCGGGCCCATTTAGCCCATTCCGGCCTATATGGCCAAATCACAACTCAAGTCCACGAAATTGTCCGTGGGCCTCAGGCAACCTACCGGTTTCCTCCTCACGAGTGTTCGCGCACTCACAAGACTACCACAGCCAAACTTTCTGGTTTTTGGTATTTCGGCATTTCAGCGTTTCAGCTTTTCGGCTTTTGCCGATCTACTTGTGTGTGCAGTGTATGTACACACCTGGTAAGCAAGCGTGTTGTGATTCCCTTAATCACCAACCTACAAATGATATCATCCTTCAATTAATCGCATGCTTAATACATATCTTTACTAAAATCGAAACCTCATCTTAACCTTACCTTGTGCGATCAGCCCCTTCTTAAATCACTAACCACGATCAACTCCTAGATTTGCACCAATATTAACTATTAAAACTAGAATAATAGATGACTCGTATCCAACACAAGTCCCCTTACCTTAACTATGAACATTCGGCCACCTTAGCCAATGGGAGAGGAATACTTACCAAAACCGCAAGCAACTAAAGGCAATTTCGGCAGAGAGCTAAGATCTGAGATCCGATACTAATTCCCTACCATTGTTGATTAGAAAGAATGAGGGACAATAATCGATACTTAGCAAGGAAAATCTATTGGAAGAGCAACACTTACACTAGATCTGGTCAAAAAGTATTCGACCCTTTGGGGATTTGGCTTTTCTGGCTTTCAACTTAGTATGGTGAATAAGGTTTATTTGGCACGAACAAAAGAAGAAGAGTAGTAGAAGAAATCGGCAAAGAAGATTGTGTAGAGGAGAATAGAAATCAGCAGAAAGAAAAGAAAGAAAAGAGTTTTCGATTTTTATTGAAGAGTGTTTCTAGCAACAAGGTGAGAAAAAGATTTCGGCATTAGCCTCATACCCTTGCATTTAGCACCTATTTATAACCCCTATGGCCGAATTCCTCAAGCCCAAGTTCCCATTTCATCTCCATTTGCTCCTCACTTCTCATCTTCTTATTTTTCTCCCTGATAACCCCTTGATCCTTTCCTTAATTTTCTCTCCTGAACACTTCCCTTGGAGTCCATTTTCACGCCACTTCCATTTTTCTAGAAGGCCAAAATTAAACTCTAAAAATTACTAAGCTAGGATTCGAACCTTGGATCTCCTTGCTAGCCACTAACGCCACCTCCCTACTCCTTAAGTGGCGTCACTTAGCCACTCCTCCATAAGGCTTTTTGATGCTATTTTCCCCTATCTTTATTTAAAAGCCCAACTGCTTGCCAACCCTGATTCTTTCAATAACTAAATGATAATTTCTTCTACCCTTAGATTCGAACTCAAACCATAATTAAGACCTACTATAATTATCACTTGGCTAGGAATATAAAACACAATTTTTTATCAAAATCGAAAACAAAGAAAGTTTGAGATTTTGGGATTTTTGGGTTTCGGGATTTTTAGGGCGTTACATCAAGTCTGAAACATACTTAATAAAATAGAAACTTATATGCTTTTAAAAGAAAAAAAATACATCCAAGTTGTCTTGCTAGCTGGCCACCCAAAGTCCCTCCAAACATCGAACCTTCTACTGAGCATCACCTGAAAATAAAATAAAAGAGGTAATGAGTTTTCGCAAACTCAGTGTGTACAACCCTCGACGAGTAACAAGCATTCAATAATCACCATACATCAAACATGCAATGCAATGCAGTGTAATCCCATCCTAATAATCCATCCGCTACACACCAGCTTCATCCCCCGATACACATCATGTGGGGATATAAATATTGACCCACCCAACCGATACACATCCAAGGTAGCCCAGTTACAGAACTACCTTCATTTACATATTGGGCTTAAAAGCCGTCGGTGGATCCACGATTGTCAAGCACACATATGATCCTCATATACTTCCTCCGTTCCAAAATTCTCAACCCATATGCAACCTAAGCAGAATATCATATGTATGCAGCAGATATGCGTGTAACATCCATAAAACTTACATTCAACACGTAGGGGTATCTTGGTCATTTTCGCCCTTAAGGGCATTTCAGTAATTTTTCCTTTATTACGGTTTTCCCGTACCTTGGCCCGTTAACAAATCCCGTGAGCTAAGATGAACGAATACTATGCACCAGGTAGGATTCCAGAGAAGAGGAGGTGAGTCATTAAGACCGCTTAAGTCACCAGGTAAGATGAACGAATACTATGCATATACCCATTGCCACACCTTAACCCTATGACTTGTCCATGGTCGCAATTAATTAATTAAGTTTTATGTAGTCATCATATACTAGGCCCAAAACCCCTACAAAGCCCAAACTCACATACATGTATATGGCCCACTAGGCCCAATCACATTTATATGGCTCATCAGGCCCAATTCAGATTCATATGGCCCATTAGGCCCAATTCACATTTATAGTCATGCTCACATACAATTTTTCATCACATAGCATCAATTATCAATTTTGCCTATTATGGGCCCAACAGCCCATCGGGCCCATTAAGCCTATTATGGCCCGATTGACCAATTCATAGCCCAAACCCATGGAATCACCCATGGGGCCTCAGAAAACCTATCGGTTTCCCCCTTGCGAGCGTTCGTGCACTTGCAAGACTACCTTAGCCAAACTTTTAACTTTTCGGCATTTCGACATTTCGGCATTTCGGCTTTTGCCAATCTACTTATGTGTATAGTGTATGTACACATGTAGTAAGCAAGCGTGCTGCGATTCTCTTAGTCACCAACCTACAAACGGTATCACCCTTCAATTAATCGCATACTTAATACATATCTTTAATAAAACCAAAACATCACATTAACCTTACCTTGCGCGACAAGTATAACAACCCTTTCTTTAATCACTAACCATGATCAACTCCTAGATCTTCACCAATCTTAATTATTAAAACTAGAATAATAGGTGACTCGTATCCAACACAAGTCCCCTTACCTTAACTATGACCATTCGACCAACCTTAGCCAATAAGAGAGGAATACTTACCAAAACCGCAAACACTTAAGGAGCAATTCAGCAGAGAGCTAAAACCCAAGATCCGATACTAATTCCCTACCAAAGTTGATTAGAAAGAGTGAGGGCGATGAGTAATTGGTATTAACAATACTAGCCAAAAAAGAGATAAGGTACTTAAACCAAAATAGTAATCGGCCCAAGGGAGACTCGACTTTTTGGCTTTCAAACTAGTATGGTGAAGAAGGTTTGTTTGACACAAATTAAAGAAGAAGAGTAAAAGAAGGAATCGGCTAACCCAAAAGTGAAACAAAGAAAATTGTGTAGAGGAAAGATGGAAATCGGCACAAAGAAAAGAAAGTAAAACAGAGGGTTTTCGGCTTTTAGGGAAAAGGGTTTCTGGCAACAAGGTGAAAGAGATTCCGGCATTAGCCTGGCAACCTTGCATTCGACACCTATTTATAGCCTTTATAGCTGAATTTCTCATGCCCAGGTTCCTAATTCGGCTCTACCTCCTCCTTACTTCTCATCTCCTCGTTTTTCTCCCTGATAACCCCTTGTTCCTTTCCTCAAATCTCTCTTCTGAACACTCCCATTGGAGTCTATCTTCACACTACTTCCAACCTTCTAGAAGGCCAAAATTGAACTCCTAAAAATACTAAGCTAGGATTCGAACGTCGAATCTCCTTGCTATCCACTAACGCCACCTCCCTACACCCTAAGTGGCATCACTTAGCCACTCCTCCACAAGGCTTTTTTTTATGCCATTTTCCCCTATCCTTGTTCAAAAGCCCAACTACTTGCTATCAGGGTTCCTTTAATAATTAATCTATAATTTCTTCTACCCCTAGGTTCGAACTCAAACCTTTACCAAGACCTACCATTACGTAATTAACATTTAACCAGAAATGCTAAGCACAAAAAGAAAAATTTAAGATTTCAGGATTTTTAGGTTTCAGGATTTTTGGGGTGTTACAATACACACCTTTATCCAACGTTTTGACAGTACCAAAATAGGGTGGTACAATTACACACCTTCTAGCGACCCCTTGGAAAATTCCAATAGCACCAACCTAGATTCAGCCAAATATTCAATCAGCTCTTAAATCAATACTAATAAGATTCACAAACCCCGGATCTCTATACTGTCCATACCACAAACCTTAATAAATAGGAGTGTAGCCTTAAACCCTTAAATCGCTTGGCTAGACTCCCACAATTGTTGATTGGCCACTAACTACATAACAACAGATCTCGTTAGAGGGTTGATTAAGGATGTAGTTTACATCCATCAACAATAACTTGGGGAAGATAGAGGACAACTTATCGTATCCCTCGGAACTAAATACTGACTTGAAGGGGCAGTACACATGAGTGGAGTATTGTGTTCGACCTAAGAGAGTAAACCGAAGGAAGATCATTAGGTAGTAGTAACAATAACCTTAGAAAATAAAACCACAAAGTAACAAAAATGCAACCTACTTACCTACCACCAATGTTTGGCTTGATGACAAAGAGAAAGGGTAAGGATAGATTTGTAACAGAAATGGAGCGACAAAGTAAATGTATGCGAAGGTCTATGTTGAGAACGACTTGTCAGAGTTTTAGAAAGTGTAAGGAGAAAACAAGATATTCGACTATCACTTAGGAAGAGAGGGAGAGACAGAAGCAGAGATGATCCAGAGTAAGTATATTCGGTCAAGCACCAAGAGCAGGATTGAAGGTCTAAGGTATTCAGTTTAGAAAAGAGGAGAAGAAGAATGTCAATTCGACAGAGAGAAAATGTGAAGAAAAAAGGGAAAGGTTTCAAAAGAGAGTTCGACACTTGTTGCCTTGTATTCAGCAAAGCAATCGAGAAATAATGTTGAAAGAATAAAGACCCGAATGGTCAGAAATGTACCAAATTCAAAATGAGGAACAAAGGCTCAAGAGTAAAGATACCGAAAACAAAATAAACAAAAAAGAAAACCTATTGTTCCTATACTAATTCGGCACAACCCAAAGAGGAGAAGTTCCCCAAAGTGCCGAATACACACCCTTCAAAGAGTCTCAAATTCAGCCAACACTTTCTCACCCAACTGCACGATTTTCTCCCCCTTATCTCTCCACCTTTTCCTCTTCCAAACCCCTACCAACCTTCACTTAAATCTCTTTTAACCAAGTCTCTAACCACCTCTGCAGAGTTTGAATCAAACTCCACCTCTCACGCCACAGAGACATAAAATAAAATCCCCCTTTGCATTACCTGGAATTCGAACCCATGCCCTCTCAGATGCTCCACACGCCACTTGCCACTAAGCCACAAGTCTCTTTTGTGACATAAAACAAACACAATCATTTATAAAGCCCATGTACCAGTATCCAGATTCTTTTAAGAGCAAAATAAAAAATTTTGCAAAAGCCGGAGCTTGAACCCAGGACTTCCCAAACACACCAAATCGCGTATCCATTAAAGCAAACATGGAATTTATGCCAAATCATTCAAAATTACAGATGCTATATTTTTGGGGCGTTACAGACACATTTCTGAATTTTACAACTTCGCTAAATAAACATTAATTTAGTTTCTAACTCGGTTAACATCTGTTCAACATCTGATAAAATCAATCACATACACATCACTCATAAAGCACACAAAAGTTTCCCATTAAGAACATTCAAAACTATAATCATTTTCCTCGGATAAATATCACTTACAAACTCAAAACTTTTCGATGATTCAAGCTATCTTTGCTGTGTCAAGTTCAGATCTCGCTCTGAAATATCAAACATTTTAAACTCTTGTAATAATCAAATATGTCACGTAACTCTTTCATTAGAACACACATTCAAACTAGCCATTAACACAAGACTGAGAATTGTAAACTTTTGTTTGACTCAAACCGAATCAAAACTGATGTTCTGGTTGGCAATATCTTTGCACAAATAAGAATTCCTTAATCAAAACAACCTTAATTTATCTCAGCATTCCTCAGATAGAACAGTTCTGATAGATATAATTCTGTATTAAATTTTTAAGAACTTGAATTCTTCTTCTAGATTATCCCTCAATTCACACATGTACGTTTAAAGTTTATTTCCATTCCGATGGATAGATTCAAACACATATATTCCAATTACGTTTCCATTCATATAATTCAAATCAGACTAAACCATTGAATCGGTCTTTTTCGAAGAAGTCTTTTCTCCTCATTAAAAGAATATCCCCAAACATATCATTTTACAAATTTGATCTTGATCTTCTATCATTTTCACTTTGGCCAACGTCGAACCTTTCATGAAAACTAAGAAAGAGTTTATAATGAAGTTGTCTCATACATTAATCATCGAAGTTCTGAATTATACTAAAGTCACCTTTATCAGATAGAAACCAT
The DNA here is from genome assembly GCA_025698465.1 of Gossypium longicalyx. Lineage (NCBI taxonomy): Eukaryota > Viridiplantae > Streptophyta > Magnoliopsida > Malvales > Malvaceae > Gossypium > Gossypium longicalyx. The sequence goes on from CM046999.1 coordinate 25,864,408, forward strand.
AATGTCATAATAAGACCGATGTCTTACCCGTAATAGTAGAAAATATCCCGACTGTTAATAATGTAACACCCCAAACCTGACCCAGACGTTATGGCCGAATCCGGCATGTTACATTGAAGTGTTTTAGCGAAAACTGTGTTTTCATTGAAAATCCTTCTTAAAATAAAAGAAACCTTAATTAACTTTAAAAAAAAAAATCCTTTCAATCACTTGTTTAAAACATATAATTTTATGAAAACATGTCATTTTAAAATTTAGTTGCGAAACGTAGAAAACATACTATAATTTAGAAAACCCATGTTCAACTTTTCATATTTACAACAAAAAAATAATATTAATTCAAGTAATAATAACATAATGAAACCTTGTTACAATCTGGTCTGAAACATACTTAATAAAATAAAAACTTATATGCTTAAAAAAAAACCAAGTCCAAATTATCTTGCTAGCTGACCACCCAGAGTCCCTCAAAACATCGAACCTTCTACTAAGAATCACTTGAAAATAAAATAAAAGAGGGGGTGAGTTTTCGCAAACTCAGTGTGTACAACCCTTAATAAAAAAAAATTCCAAAAACCATCATACATCAAACATGCAATGCAATCCCATCCAAATTATCCATCTACTACACAACAGCTCCATCCCCTGTCACAACATGTACAGATATAAATATCGACCCACCCAATCGATACACCAAGGGTAGCCCGGTTGTGGAACCACCTTCATTTACATATTGGGTTTTAAAAGCCGCCGTTGGATCCACGATTGTCAAGCAACCATACGATCCTTATATACTTCCTCCGTTCCATAATTCCCAACCCATATGTAACCTAAGTAGAATATCATATGTATGCATGTCACTTACATTCAACACCTAGGGGTATTTTGGTTATTTTCGCCCTTAGGTGCATTTCGATAATTTTTCTTGAATTACGGTTTTCACTTACCTAGGCCCGTTAACAACTCTTGTGAGCTAAGATGAACGAATACTATGCACCAGGTAGGATTCTAGAGAAGAGGAGGTGGGTCATTAAGATTGCTTAAGTACCAAGCTCTCCCTAGATCCAATCCTAGACATGCATATACCCGTTGCCATACCTTAACCCTTTGACTTGTCCACGGTTGCAATATATTAGTTAAGTTTTATGTAGTTATCATATACTAGGCCCAAAGCCCCTTACAGAGCCCAATCAAATTCACATACCTGTATCTGGCCCATTAAGCCCAATCATATTCATATGGCCCATTAGGCCCAAATCGCCTATATATGGCCCATTAGGCCCAAATTACATTTATATGGCCCGTTAGGCCCAGCCACATTCATATTCATGCTCACATACAAATTCCTATCACATAGCATCAATATTCAGTTTTTACCTATTATGGGCCCAACAGCCCATCGGGCCCATTTAGCCCATTCCGGCCTATATGGCCAAATCACAATCCAAGTCTATGAAATCGCCCATGGGCCTCAGGAAACCTATCAGTTTCCTCCTCACGAGTGTTCGCGCACTCGCAAGACTACTGCAGCCAACCTTTTGGCTTTTCGGCATTTTGGCATTTCGACTTTTGCCGATCTACTTATGTGAGCAGTGTATGTACACACCTGGTAAGCAAGTGTGATGTGATCTCCTTAGCCCAAACCTACAATCAATATCACTCAAAGATTAATCACACGTACTTATCGATTACTTTACCAAAAGCCGAAATCTTACCTTAACCTTACCTGAACGCCAAGCCTTTACTAGCTTTTACTTTGATAATTAAACACGCGTATTTCTCAGATCTAAAGAGCAAATCGGTAGGAATCCAAAACCAAGATCTGACACTAATTCCCTACCAAAGTCAATTAGAAAGACCTGAGGGACCGAATACTTGATACTTATCAAAAACCGATGGGGAGAGTGAACACTTACACTAGAATCGACTTGGTGGAAAGAGTAGTGGCAGCACCAAGGGTATTCAGCTCTTAGAGATTTGAATGGCAACAATTGATTATTCGGTACCAAGGGAGAGAGGAAGAAGAATCGGCTAAACCAAAAATGAAACCAAGAAATCGGCACAAGGAAAATAAAAAGGAGAACAAGTGTTTTTGGCTTTTGGAGAAAGGGGTTTCTGGCACAAAGTGAAGGGAAATTCGTCATTAGCTTTTCAACCCTCCCATTTGGCACCTATTTATAGCCCTATAGCCAAATTATTCAAGCCCAAGTTCCCAATTCGGCTCCACTTACTCCTCACTTCTCATACCCCTTGACCTTTTCCTTAATTTTCTCTTCTGAACACTCCCCTTGGAGTCCATCTTCACGCCACTTCCATCCTTCTAGAAGACCAAAATTAAAATATAAAAATACTAAGCTAGGATTCTAACCTTGGACCCCCTTGCTAGCTACTAACGCCACCTCACTACACCTTATGTGGCATCACTTAGCCACTCCACCACAGGCTCTTTTTGTGTCCAATTGTTTCTTCATTTATTCAAAAGCCCACTTACTTGTCAGCCCTGATTCTTTTAATAATTAAATTATAATTTCTTATACCCCTTAATTCAAACTCAACCTTAGCTACGACCTACTAAAATTATCGCTTGGATAAGAATATTAAACACAATTTTTATCAAAATCAAAAATAAGAAAATTCAGGATTTCGGGATTTTTAGATTTTAAGATTTTTGGGGAGTTACAGATGAAGCATTTGAACCCAGAAGAAAATCAAATATGCTTTAAACAACAACCAATACAGAAGCACAACTTTTATAACTCTAATAATGGTACTGCAGTATTCCCAAATTTCAGAACAGAAATCATGATTATAATAGATATAACCATTTCCGTCAAATAGATACCTCTTACAGGTAATCACATAGAATTATAAGAAAACCATGATAGTGAAATTTCAATATCTAATGCTACATAGAATATCTAAGGATTACAACCCATATAGAGTGATATCAATTCCGATGATATCCCAGAAAAGGTCCAGAAAGAATAATGTCACTCATAAATACTGAAATCAACAGTAACAGAAGCAATATAATCTTCACGTATATTCAACAGAACAATAACCAGTAGAAACAAAATATTAGTAGCATACAGATTTTACTGTCAAATTTTTTTATATTCACACAAGAAAATAAATACCAGAGAAAGACATAGCAATGTCAAACATAACCCAAACAGACCAACGATACTTTCATCTATTAATATGTTTAGCTAATGTCCTCACACGACAAGAATTCCATTTTAACACATACAACTGCATATACTTCAGAAAGTAATTGAACACATTGCATGCTCAGAAGAGATTGTAGTTATTAATTTAACTATAATTATTGTACTCAGCTATCAATACAGTTCAAACATTATTCAACTATCTGATTCTGTCATCAGGAATTTTCACATCATCCCTTCACTAACAGAAATCAATTCAGAAAAGATTCCAGTTGATACTTTCTTTAGATAACATACTTGAATGGGTCATTTGATCGGAGTTAACTTCTTCTTTAACAATGACGTTGCATAATCTAAATAGTTTTTAGAACTATCCAATATCTCTTTTAGTACAATATTCATTTGCTGATTCATTCAGTTTTCTGACCACAATATTAATTTTTTGAGCATAGACTTCTAAAATTCCACACTCGTAAGCTTATTCAATCAAAATATTACAGATTTAATTGTAACATTTTACCGATAAGGGGGTGAGGTAGTAAAGCCTCCAATTTAACTCACACACAAATACACATATCACATGCTATCACAAATAGCCAGTTTTTTACTAATTCATATTCCCACATCATTTAATAAACATTTGCTTTTACTCACTTTTGTACTTGTTACCTATTTCATATGCCAACTCAATTCACTAATTTACAATTAAAGGATTTCATATAGTAATCATAGGCAACATATCATAACTCATATACTCATGTCATTACTACATTTATCAATAACAACATGTTCACTCAAACATTTGAGTATTTACTGCTTTACTATCAGAATTAGCCCGGTTGGAAAGTACATCGCAGGTTAAATTTGATCCATACCTTTATGAGTTTCAATTCATAGTTAACACATTTTCACTCAAACATTTGAGTATTTACTGCTGTACTATCAGAATTAGCTCGGTTAGAAAGTATATCTGTCTCATCAAAACAATTTTCGTCAAAGTCAAAAGATATCACACTATCGCAGGTTAAATGTGGCATGTATAGCTAGACTCACATACGCTAAGGTAGTCCTAGAATCGACTAAACTATAGCTCTGATACCAACCAAATGTAACACTCTAACCCGTATCCATTACCGAATTAGGGTTACGAAGTATTACCGATCAAAACACAATTCAGAACAGATAGTCATTACAAATTATGTACCTTGTAATATAATTTCCTTTATAAAAGTTATTTTTAGAAAATGACATAATAACTAACCTCTTATTCATACATGTAACTCCCCAAATCCTAAAAATCAAGTTAAAATTATTTTTGTGTGTTGTGGCATGGATGTATGTCTGGCTTAGTGGTTTAGTGCTCTGGGAGTGTCTGGGAAGTCATGGGTTCAAGCCTTGGCTTGAGCAAAATTTTGGGCTCTACTTGAATAAACCCTTGTTTCAAGCTAGTAGACTTTTAAATTAATGTGAGTGTTGCACGACAAGAAAAGCCTATTAGACTAATGGCAAATGGCGTGTTACTAATGCTAAGGGACTTGAGTTTGAGTCCTACTGCACACAAGGGATGTCTTTTTGCTGCTGTGCCGTGTAGGTGGTTGTGTATCACCAGAACTATCTTGCTTGGGTGGTTGGATTGTTGAGTGAAGTAAGGGATCATGTTAGCTGAAATTGAGGAGAAGAAATGGGGGATTGAATGGTGATCAGTTTGAGGATATGGTGGAGAGATTTTAAGAGAGAGTTATGGGTAGTTCAGGTGTGTGGAAGTGGTTTCCGATTGTGGGAACTCCCTTATGCCAATTCAGTCTTTGACTATGGGTGCCGAATATTATTGAGTTTTTACTCCCTTTTTTGGTAGCTATCTTTCCTTGTGCTCTTTTCACTCGTGAGGTTTTGTTGCTTGTTTTGACAGTTGACTTTTGCTTCTGGCCATTCGAGTATGTTCCATGATTACTTACTTGGGTTTTTTCCTCTAAAAACTATACTTTGATTGATCAACCTTTCTCTCTCAAGAACTCTTTTCCTTTTCTTTTTCTTTTGGTCGAACATCTTCTAGGTTTCCCTTCTTCTCTCTTATTTTTCACTCAATCGTTTCTCTTACATTCTATTCTATTTGGAACCCAAGCCGAATACTGCATTCTCTCCCTCACAATCGGTCATCAACTTTTACCCTCTCCTTGGGCCATTAGCCGAATATTCTCTTCTTCTTCTTCTACCCCTTTAACCCTGTCTGAATCTCTGCTAACTTCCTTTCTTTTGGTTCTAAGTTGACACCCTTCCCTTCATTGCTTGCCAAATCTCCAAGCATCTCTCTCTACCCCTATTGTGTTTCGACTTCTAAAGAGGTTCCTTGAGAAATCGATTAGGGGTCAAGTGCAAGGTTCTTTTTCCCTTTCCATTACTTTATTCCTCTCCTTCCCTCTTTTGTTTTGGCTGAAATAACCTTGTTTATTAATTCTTCCTTCTGACGTTTTCGGCTAGGGAGCGAGATTGTTGCATCTCGTGCCTCAGAATTAAGGTGTGCTTTGGGGTATTGGCCGAATACTGCTGTCCCTCACTCTTACTCTTTGCTTTTGGTAAGTGACTATACACTTGGTACAATGGATTATGTATAATAATAATTTACAATGGGTGTATGGGTTACAGGTAGTCACTAAGGATTGGAAGCGATTGCTTGCAACGGTTCTTAGATCGGTCAAAGCGAGTGATAGGTAATGATAGGAAAAAGTGTTTCGATTAAAGTTTGCTTTAATTCAATTTTAGGCTATTAACCAAGACTTCTGCTTGAAATAGATTGGTGTATCTCGTGGGTTCTTCACACAATTTTGTGAACAGGTGTGTGTATTTAGAATGCAGTAACGACTATTCGGCAAAAGCCGAAAAATGGGTCTATGGATGCCACATGAATGTGCACTTGCTCGTGTGGTGGTCCAAACGCATAAGCGTGAGCAAGTGATCGTAGAAGCCACCACAAGCGATTTCGTGGGTTTATTCCACTTTGGCCACGTTAGGCCGAAATGGGCCGTGTGAGGCCCACGAGACCACACGAAGGTGTAGAGAATATTGGGCCAGGCTGTGTAGTTTACATCACTGTAAACGAGGATTTCAAGATTACCTCTCCTCTATAGAAATGAAAGAGGTCATAATTATTAGATTAGTATCGAAGGAGTGAAAATGAAAAATGAAACAAAGGAGTCCATAGGCAAGGAACTATTACAAATTATAGTGCATGTCCTTTGGACGATATTTCCTGGCACGATATTTGACTTTTCACAACTTCGAGAATTGAAGGTTTTTTCCCTTAAAAGGCAATGTGAATTTAAATTGTATAAAGACTTTCAAGGAATCGTGATTGTTTCAATTTCACAACACACTAGAACATTCCAATTCCACATTATTGAAATGAACTTATAATAATAATATTTGTCTTAATTTAAACAATGTGAAACAATATCTAGTGCTCGATTTGAGATGGTTACCGAGTTCTAATGCTATAAAATAAAAAATGATGGCATGTATAAAATCATAGTGTATTAAGTAATGGCTTCTCTAGAACCATTTAATTTTCGTACAACTAAATATAATTTAACTAGGCTTCAATTTAAGGACACATTTTAATGAAGCATTCGGAACAAAATAAAAAATAAAGACAAAAGAACAATTTTGGGCCCGTTATGTCTGGTAGTCGTTTGTTAGCTTAAGCAATCCTATACCCTTAAGTAGACGGAGATGGTGAATCAATCAATGCAAGGCAATTATTCCATGTTTGAATGCTCTTCGCTATAATTTTCGCTAGGTTTAGGTCTTTGAATAGAGGATTTTCAAGAGTCCTCTTTACTAATGCTTAGTAACAAACTTTTCCTATCACAACAAATTTGCCGCAACACTTGTTAGAAATACTCCCTGTCTTGAAAATACTCATGAAAGCTTCTAGAACACAGGGAACACCCATTTTAGGTTCACAATTATTTTCTTTAATAATCTGGTCGTTCTCCTTCATAGCCATTACTGCCCGGCAAGTTAAGAATAAAACCACTAGTACGGAGTAAACATTAAGGCTTGCCATACTGCACGAATATGATGTTACTAGTTAAATTTGGTTCATAAAATTAATTTCGAATGAGATTTGCAGAGGAAAAAACTGACATTTATAGTAAGTGTTATAACCACATTGGACTAGAATATGTTACAATAAAAGAAAACATTCAATATTTTAGTTTAATTAGAACATTCAATATTTCAGTTTAATTAGCATTAATTTTAATTACTACAAATCTAAATATTAATTCAAAGACATAGATTTCTACTTCCCTTTATAATTCTTAAATGGCATTAAACAGATCACGAAAATATGGTTCAATAAAGATGATTATGTCGTACATGTGTTTCAACGTTGAAACTAGGATCGAACTATTATGTCCACGCCAAACCAAACACCTGGACGATAATATGGAGGAAATAACATATGGACAAAACAATATGGGATATAGTGCACTTGTATTACAGGCACACATATTCGTTATGTATGCACTTGTTATGTTGATGGATAAAAATTCACATGTATCTCAAAACTGAATGAGTTATACGATATTCCCCTACCGGGGATATGTATGTGCCACAATATAAAAATAATTATACGAAGCATAAAATCTTATAACCTTGTTGTTGTTAAAAAGTTTTTATCACACATCATATCTGTAAAATGGAAAATGGCAACTAAGTGATTGAAATTAAAAATTAATTCATCAAAAATATTTCCCGTTCTGAAATTTAGTTGATGTATGTCTTTATCGTGGGACTCTAATTCGTTTATTCTCTTCTTCGTTCTATGTTAACTTTTTAGGTGTAAGCATTCCGGCCTAAATTTACTAAAATATGAACGGAAGTTTTTAGTGGAATAGGTAATGGAACTTGGAAAATGAAAAATTCTCTTAGAGAGTTAAATTGGAAACAACAAATGACGTGACATTTCTATAACTATAGTAGTTATTGCCCAAATAATGAATAGGATTTAGTTTTTATATAAATTAAACCTATTTTAATTGGGAGAATGTGGGACGTCCACCATGACATGTTTTGATTTTCATTCTCGATCTTGATACAAACATGTAATCTAAAGAAAGAAGAATAAGGAAATCAAGTTAAGACTTTGAATCGTTACATCACTTTCGATGAGGATTTCAAGATTGCCTCTCCTCTATGGAAACGAAAGTGGTCATAACTATTAGATTAGTGCCGAAGGAGTGGAAATGGAAAATGAAACAAAGGAGTCCATAGGCAAGGAACTATTACAAATTATAGTGCATGTCCTTTGGAGGATATTTCGTGGCACGATATGTGTTTGTTCAAAACTTCAAGAAGACAAGGTATTTTTCCATTAAGGGCAATGTGAATTTAAATTGTATAAACACTTTCAAGGAATCGAGATTGTTTCAATTTCATACCACACTTGAACATTCCAATTCCACATTATTGAAATGAACTTAATGTTTATAATAATGATATTTGTGTCAATTTAAACAATGTGAAACAATATCTAGTGCTTGATTTGAGATGGTTATGGAGTTCCAGTGCTATAAAATTAAAAATAATGGCATGTATAAAATCACATTATATTAAGTAATGGCTTCTATAGAACCATTTAATTTCCATACAACTAAATATAATTTAACTAGGCTTAACTTTAATGACACATTTGAATGAAGCTTTCAGAACAATATCAAAAATAAAGACAAAAGAACTATTTTGGGCCCCTTACGTCTGGTAACCGTTTGTTAGCTTAAGCAATCCTATATCCTTAAGCAGATGGGGATGGTGAATCAATCAATGCAAGGAAATTATTCCATGTTTGAATGCTCTTCCCTATAATTGTAGCTGGGTTTAGGTCTTTGAATAGAGGATTTTCAAGAGTCCTTTTTACTAATGCTGAGTGGCAAAATTTTCCCAACACAACAAGTTTGCCGCAACACTTGTTAGAAATACTCCCTATTTTGAAAATACTTGTGAAAGCTTCTAAAACACAGGGAAAACCTATTTTAGTTTCACAATTATTTTCCTTAATAATCTGGTCGTTCTCCTACATAGTTGTTGCTACCCCGCAAGTTAAGAATAAAACCACAGTACAGAATAAACATTAAGGCTTGGCATACTACGCGAGTATGATGTTACTAGTTAAATTTGGTTCGTAAAATTAATTTCGAAAGAGATTTGCAGGGGAAAAAATGGCATTTATAGGAAGTGTTATAACCACATTAGACTAGAATACGTTACAATAAAAGAAAACATTCAATATTTCAGTTTAATTAGCATTAATTTTAATTGCTATAAATCTAAATATTAATTCAAAGACACACATTTATACTTCCCTTTATAATTCTTAAATGGCATTAAACGGATTACTAAAATAAGGTTCAATAAAGATGATTATAGTGTACATGTGTTTCTGCATTGAAACTAGGATTAAACTATTGCATCCACTCCATTCCAAACCAAATACCTGAACGATAATATGGAGGAAATAACATATGAAAAAACCAATCTGGGATATAGTACACTTGCATTACAGACACACATATTAGTTATGTGTGCCATCCTATTTTTCTAAATTTTTGAAGTTGTGTATGCACTTCTTATGTTGATGGTTAAAAATTAACGTATATCTCAATATTGAATGAGCTATACCATATTTCCCTACCAGGGATATGTACGTGCCACAATGTAGAAATAGTTATGCGAAGCGTAAAATCTTATAACCTTGTTGTTCTTAAAAAGTTTTTATCACACTTATCATATTTGTAAAATGGAAAATGGCAACTGAATGATTGAAATTCAAAATTAATTCATCAAAAATATTTCTCGTTCTGAAATTTAGTCGATGTATGTCTTTATTGTGGGACTCTAATTCGTTTATTCTCTTCTTCGTTCTACGTTAACTTTTTAGGTGTAAGTGTTCCGGCCCAATTTTACTGCAATATGAATGGAAGCTTTTAGTGGAATAGGTAATGGAACTTGGAAAATGAAAAATTCTCTTAGAGAGTTAAATTGGAAACAACAAATGACGTTACATTTCTATAACTGTCGTAGCTATTGCCCAAATAATGAAGAAGATTTAGTTTTTATGTAAATTAAACCTATTTTAATAGGGAGAATGTGGGACGTCTGCCACCGGCATATTTGGATTTTCATTCTCGATCTTGATAAAAATATGTAATCTAAAGAAAGAGGAATAAGGAAATCAAGTTAAGACTTTGAATTGTTACATCACTTTCGACAAGGATTTCAAGATTGCCTCTCCTCTATGGAAACGAAAGTGGCCATAACTATTAGATTAGTGCCAAAGGAGTGAAAATGGAAAATGAAGCAAAGGAGTCCATAGGCAAGGAACTATTACAAATTATAATGCATGTCCTTTGTAGAATATTTCGTGCCAGGATATGTATCTTTTCAAAACTTCGAGTAGTCAAGTTGTTTTTCCAATAAAGGCAATGTGAATTTAAATTGTATAAAGACTTTCAAGGTATCGAGATTGTTTCAATTTCACACCACGCTTGAACATTCCAATTCCACATTATTGAAATGAACTTAATGTTTATAATAATGATATTTGTGTCAATTTAAACAATACGAAGCAATACCTAGTGCTCTATTTGAGATGGTTACCGAGTTCCAATGCTATAAAATTAAAATAATGGCATGTATAAAATCATAGTTTATTAAGTAATGGCTTAGATAAAACCATTTAATTTTCATATAACTAAATATAATTTAACTAGGCATAAATTGAATGACACATTTGAATGAAGCTTTCAGAACAATATAAAAAATAAAGACAAAAGAACTATTTTGGTCCCCTTACGTCTGGTAACTGTTTGTTAGCTTAAGCAATTCTATATCCTTAAGTAGATAGGGATGGTGAATCGATCAATACAAGGCAATTATTCTATGTCTGAATGCTCTTCTTTATAATTGTAACTCGGTTTAGGTCTTTGAATAGAGGATTTTCAAGAGTCCTCTTTACTAATGTTGAGTGGAAAACGTTTCCCAACATAACAAGTTCACCACAACACTTGTTAAAAACACTCCCTGTCTTGAAAATACTCGTGAAAGCTTCTAGAACACAAGGCAAACCCATTTTAGTTTCACAATTATTTTCCTTAAAATCTGGTCGTTCTCCTTCGTAGCCATTACTACCTCGCAAGTTAAGAATAAAACCACTAGTACGGAATAAACATTAAGGCTTGCCATACTGCGCGAATATGATGTTACTTGTAACATCCTGAAATAGGACCTAGTTGGAACAGTGGTTTCAGACCACAAATTTGATGTTAAATAATTATTTTATGATCATTGTAAGGCCTAAGACATGAAAACATGCATGTGTTAAAGTTTCATGAAGAGATTCTAGGTGTAAGGTGTCCAATTGGAAATTAGGGACCAAATCGAATAAATTACAAAACTTGGGTTTTAGAAGAAATTTATATGAAATTGCTTTGGATTATTAATTAGAGGTCCTTAAATAGAAATTTTCCCAATTTTTAAGTTTTTGGACAAAAATGGGCATGTATGGATGAAATTTGGAAGAAAGGGTTTAAGGGCATTTTGGTTATTTGGCTAATTAATGAAATAAAAAGGGAAAATCAAGCAAAAATTCATTAATTTTTCTTCTCCATGCTACCAAAAATATAGGGTTCTCCATATCTAGGGTTTTCAACATTTTCAAGCTCAATAGTACGTGCTCCCTATCTCCGTTTTTAATGTTATTCGTATTTTTGAAATCCTCGTAACTTTTTCTCTTCATTTCTACCCATATTTCATGCTAGGGTTCATGTTTAGAAACTTACCCATGCATGAGGTACTGGTTTATGAAGGAATATGAAAGTTTAAAGAGTGGTAAACAACTTTTACTAGGTGATTTTTCATGGAAATGACTTTAGGGACCATTTTGTAAAAGTTGTAAAAATGGGTAGAAAGATGAGAAATAATGGAAAATATGGGGTGCCCTAAGAGGTAAAAACATTTGGCTAGGCTTGGGTAATGTAGAAGTTGCATGCATTTCACCATACGAGCCTAGGGACTAAATCGTAAATATTGTGAAAATTAGGGGTAAAATGATCATTTTGCCTAGAGGTGAAATTTAGGCCCGTAATGAATAATGTGAGTTGCTAATGACTTATTTTTACTACTGTAGACCCCGAGGAACAAATTTGGGAGGTCGACCGAGGTAAACAAAAGGTTTCGAAATAGCCAAAATACGAATCTGAAAGGACTACCAGGTAAGTTCATATAACTCGAAGGTAGACTATTAAATTACATAAAAAAATGTACATTCTTGTATGATTTAAAATGGTGAATTACAACGTATGATATTTCATGAAAATTGATGACATGGAAAAATGTCTTGGTTGAATAAAATGGACATCTGATGGATACGCTGATCTTACTTGATACGAGATCTTGCATGTGTTGCTGAAAAGGATTTAGCCCGAATGGGTAATCCATTGATCTTAATATAGAAAGGATCTACCCTAGACAGGTGTTCCTAAAGTGATCTAACACCCCAAAGAATATGTGTGCATTACGGATTTAGCCCGGACAGGTAAACTGATTAGGGTCTAAATTTAGCCTGGACTGGTAATTCAGATCTGAGCTCATTAAGAGTTTTTGTCGTTACAAGGGATTTAGGCTGGACTGGTAATCCTGACATCACTCTATGAGGCTATACTACGGGGGATTTAGCCTGGACTGGTAATCTTGCCGTAAGATGTAAGTTTCGCGGGAGTGCAAGCTTGAAAATGATCACTTGTATGATTTGACAGAAAAAGAGGCTATCCATCAAGATTCCAAAGAAATTCATCGGGATTAAAATGAGAAATGAGAATAGAAATTTCTGGACTAATGAGCTCATCTAAGACTAATGTTTAAATGCATTGACATGAGACTAACTTGATGATTGAGTGTATGTGATAGGGAATTTATATTATACTTATTGGAATGGATGTCTAATATGGTTGTATGCTAAACAACAGGCAAGTTTACTTTCCTGTTATCCGAGCTTACTAAGCATGTAAATGCTTACCCCTTTTCCTTTCCCTATCGTACAGAGCTCGTGGACTCAAGAGGATTGGAAGACGATCGGAGAAAGGCATCATACTATCATCTTGTCCAGCTTTGGTATATAGAAACTTTTATTTTGTTTAATGGCAAGTATAGGGTCTTGGTTATTTTGTTATATGTGTCATTTGGCAAACCATTGTAAGGGATTGAAAGATATGCTTATTCATTTTGTGTATGGCCATAAGATATGGCTTATTTTGATATAGGTTGTAACCTACTAATTATGTATGTTGATGTTTAAATGTTCATGAGATGGTTAAATGTAGTATGTCATGAATGGACATGTGGAATGTTACCAATCACTTGGGAATGGCTAGGTCATAATTAGCAAAGAGTTATAAAACTAGCCAAGTTCAGATGTACTATTTGGTATGAAAGTCCTTAATACGAAGAGGATAATTTAACATGTACACAACTGATGAGATGAGGTTAATATGCAATAGACTGTTGAAGGTAGTCATTGGGCATAATTAAGCCATGTTGAATACCATTGAAATTCAGAAGTGTGTGTGTGGATGTTGAGGGTGACCATCGGCTTGGATAGTAGTCTCCAAAAAGGTTCACACGGGTAGACACATGAGCGTGTGTCTGGGCCGTGTGAAACACACAGTCAGTCCCAAGGGTGTGTGGTACAGCCGTGTGTCCCCTGCACTGAAAAAAATTGAAGTCAGTATCCATGATAGTAAATACATGGGTAGAGACACAGCAGTGTGTCTCGACTGTATGGAGGACACAGCCTAGTACGCGGGTGTGTGCCTTGGTCGTGTACCTTAAAATGAATGATGACGTTATAAATAAAATGTCCAGGTTTTTGGACACGGGCGTGTCGAGGCTGTGTAAAGCCGTGTGAAGGACACGAGACAGAGACACGGGTGTGTGCTCAGCCGTGTGAAAACTCCTGTAGGTTCGATATGAAAAATAAATTTCCAATAAATCAACACGAGTGGGGAACATGGGCGTATCCCCAATGCACACGGGTGTGTCCCCAATGCACACGGGCGTGTGAAGCATAACCCTAGAAATTTTACTAAAGTTTTTTATAGTTCTCATTTTAGTCTCAGACCTCTTTTAATGTATGTTTTAGATCTTGTAGGTTCATAATTAGGATATCATGATGTTGTTTGATCGATTTTAAATTAGAATGAAATTTTATACCCCGTATTTTTGAAAGTATCCGTATATGTATCTGGTAACGCCTCGTACCTCGTCCCAATCTGGGGGGGTAAGGAGTGTTACATTTAGTGGTATCAGAGCTACAGTTTAGTCGGTTCTAGGACTAACGTAGCATGTAGTGAGTAAAGCTATACATGCCATTATACAAGTTATGATAGTGTGACATCTCCTAACCATTATTAATTGTATTTGAATATAGTAAATTTCTTTCAATCAAGCCCAAGATGAGTCCGAGGGAGCTGAGAGCTAAGTTCCAGCTTCCGTACAAGGAGCTATTTCTAGTGGTAGTAGAAGGCCTATGTCTGAAGGCCGGGAAGAGGCAAGTGCTGCCTTCTTCGAGATGATGGATGAATGGTTTGGGGATTACTTGAGAAATCGCCCTAATATACCACAACCTCCTCCGTCCCCTGCTCGGCCTAAGGGAGAAGTGCCACTAGGTATGGCACCCATGAGAATCAGTAAAGCCCTATTTGACAAACTTAAAAAATACGAGGTTGGAGAGTTTAGAGCTAAGGTTGATGATGATGCAGAACGAGTCGAGTTCTGGCTCGAGAATACTATGCGAGTTTTGGACGAATTGTTATGTACACCTGAGAATGTCTAAAGTGTGCAGTGTCACTTCTAAAAGATACTGCATATCACTGGTGGAAGACTATATCCTCAGTGGCACCAAGAGAGAGCATTACATGGGAATTTTTCCAAGAAGAGTTTAAGAAGAAGTATATCAGTCAAAGGTTCTTAGACTTGAAGCGAAAGGAGTTCTTGGAACTCAAACAAGGAAATAAGACTGTGTTAGAATATGAAAGAGAGTTCGTAAAGTTAAGTTAGTATACGACAAAATAGGTCCAATCAAAGATAGAAATGTGTAAGCATTTCGAGGAGGGCCTGAATGAGGAAATCAAGCTGCTAATCGGGATCCTTGAAATATGAGAATTTGCTGCACTAGCCGATAGGGCTAAGAAGGCCGAAGAACTCAATAATGAAAGAAAACAAGTAAAGAGAGAAGCTCATGTTTCGAGTAAGAGATCCAGTGACAGGACACACTCATTTTCCATTAAGAAATCGAGAAGTCAACAAGAACGCTCAATGTCGTCGGTGGGGGTATTCGGGTAGAGCAAAGAGCTCTAAGCGTCATAACTCAAAGTCTTCTTCCCCCAAAGTGACTAGTGTGGGAAGTGTGGATGATCAAAAGCTGAGAGGTAAAAGTTGTAACAAATTCCACTTCGAAGAGTGCTAAATGAAGAGTGGTACGTGCTATAGATGTGGGTCTCTCGACCACTTACTTAGAGACTGTCCGGAGCAAGCTGATAAAGAGGTGGAATTAACCCCGAAGCCGAATGCTCATATTTTCGAGATACCCCGGAAGTGCAAGTGGCAGTCAAAGTGTTGCTAAGAACGCTACTGCAAAATCAGAGGCTTGAGTTCCGGCAAGAACTTATGTAATACGCGCCAGATAGGAAGCTTCAACTCCTAATGTCATTACGGGTACATTTTCTCTTCATAATATCCATGTTATTGTCTTGATTGACCTGGGATTAACCAGTCATACATTTGTATGAAATTGGTGTCTAGCATGAATATGTCTTTAGAACCTACAGAATTTGTGATTAAGGTGTCGAACCCTCTAGGCAAGTCTGTTTTAGTCGATAAAGTTTGTAAGAATTGTCCCTTGATGATTCAAGGTCATTGTTTTCGAGCTAACTTTATGCTTTTGCCATTCGATGAGTTTGATGTAATACTTGGCATGGATTGGTTGGCCGTTCATGATGTGATTGTAAATTATGGTAGCAAGTATATTGAATTGAAATGTTTAGATGGTGAAATTCTTTGAATTGATTCAAGTGAGTTGGATACTCTGCCGGTCGTAATTACCTTGATGATGACTCAAAGGTATCTGAGAAAAATATATGAAGTTTATCTTGCTTTTGTACTGAATTCTAAAGAATCTGAGTTGAAGATGGAGTCAGTACCAATAGTATACTAATACCCAAATATGTTTCCAGAAGAGTTGCCCAGATTACCTCCTGTTAGAGAGGTAGAGTTTGGTATTGAGCTAACGCCTGGAACAACACCTATTTCTATTGTCCCGTATAAGATGGCACTGACTGAGCTGAAAGAACTAAAGGTACAATTGCAAGAACTGACGGATAAAGGCTTTGCAAGACTGAGCTTTTCACATTGGGGTGCTTCTATATTATTTGTAAAGAAGAAAGATGGTTCGATGAGGCTATGTATAGATTACTGACAACTTAACAAGGCAACTATCAAGAACAAGTATCCGTTTCCAAGAATCGATGACATGTTTGATCAATTGAGAAGAGCCACTATGTTTTCTAGGATAGATCTGAGATCCGGCTACTACCAGTTGCGAGTAAAAGAGTCAGATGTACCTAAGACTTCTTTCAGAACAAGGTATGGCCTTTATGAATTTCTTGTAATGCCCTTTGGATTGACGAATGTTCTGGTTGTATTTATTGATGATATCCTGATTTATTCTAAGGATATATTGAACATGTGGAACATCTAAGCACTGTCTTATAGACTCTACGAGACAGACAGTTGTATGCTAAATTTAGTAAGAGTGAGTTTTGGCTTCAAGAGGTAGGATTCTTGGGACACATTATTTCGGGTGAAGGCATCCGAGTTGATCCAAGTAAGATATTTGCTATTGTCGAGTGGAAGCCACCGAAGAACATAATCGAGGTTAGAAGCTTTTTAGGCTTAGCTGGTTACTATCGACGCTTCGTGAAAGGATTTTCAATGATTGCAATTCCTTTGACAAGGTTGCTATAAAAAGATGTTAAGTTTGAATGGTCGGAAAAGTGTCAGCAGAGCTTTGATAAGTTAAAGACGTTGCTAACGGAAGCTCTAGTTTTAGTACAGCCCGAATCGGGAAAAAAATTCATGGTCTTTAGTGATGCGACCTTGAATGGGCTGGGCTGCGTGCTTATGCAAGAGGGCAATGTGATATAGCCTATGCTTCGAGGCAATTGAAACCACACGAGAAAAATTATCCAACACATGACTTGGAGCTTGCTGCCATCGTCTTTGCTTTGAAAATTTGGAGACATCATTTGTATGGTGAAACATGCTGTGTATTCACCGATCAGAAGAGTTTGAAGTACTTGATGACCCAAAAAGAATTGAATCTGAGACAACGGAGATGGTTAGAGTTAATTAAAGATTATGAATTGATCATTGATTATCACCCGAGAAAGGCGAATGTGGTCGCCGATGCACTAAGCATAAAATCCTTATTTGCCTTGAGAGCTTTGAACACGCAGTTGGTGTTGTCTGAAGATGGTTCGGTCTTGGTAGAGTTAAGGACTAGGCCGACATTTCTTCTGAAAATTTGTGATACCCAGATCAAAGATAGTGACCTGCAAGCTAAGAGAACTCAATGCAAGTCAGGCATTGAATCAGACTTTTGGATCAGTTCTAATGGTTATTTAATGTTCAGAGATAGGGTATGTGTACCGAGAGTTGATGAGCTTATTCAAAAAATTCTACAAGAGGTATACAATAGTCGTTTGTCTATTTATCCAGGAAGTACCAAGATGTATAATGATTTGAAGAAAATGTACTGGTGGAATGGCATGAAAAGAGACATCTTCAAATTTGTATCGAAATGCTTGATATGTCAGCAAGTCAAGGCTGAACACCAAGTACCTTCAGGTTTGTTACAACCTGTGATGGTCCTCGAATGGAAGTGTGATAGGATTACTATGGATTTTGTGACGGGATTGCCGTTAACCCCGAAAAAGAAAGATACTGTTTGGGTTGTAGTTGATAGGCTAACGAAGTCGGCTCACTTTATTCCAGTACGAACTGACTATTCACTTGACAAGTTGGCCGACTTGTATGTATCAGAGATTGTGAGATTACATGGAGTACTGTTATCGACTATTTTAGATAGGGACCTGAGATTCACTTCGAGATTTTGGAAGGAGCTGCAAGAAGCCTTGGGTACAAAGTTGAGTTTTAGCAGACTTTTCACCCGCAGACTGACGGTCAGTCTGAGTGGACGATTCAGGTCCTTGAGGACATGTTACGGTGTTGCGTCCTTAAATTTTAGGGTAGTTGGGAAAAATACCTACCATTGGTGGAATTCGCCTACAAAAATAGTTTCCAGACGAGTTTAAAGATGGCACCTTATGAGGCATTGTATGGCCGAAAATGCTGGACTCCACTGTATTAGATAGAGCTCAAGGAAAGCCAGATTAACGAAGTTAATTTAGTCAAGGAAACTGAAGAAAATGTTAAGGTTGATACGTGACTACTTGAAAGCAGTATCGGATAGGCAAAAGTCATATGCTGATCTAAAGAGAAAGGAAATTGAATTTCAAGTTAGAGATAAAGTGCTCTTGAAAGTGTCTCCATGGAAGAAAGTATTAAGATTTGGTCGGAAAGGCAAACTGAGTCTAAGATTTATCGGGCCATATGAGGTTACTGAGAAAATTGGACCTTTGCTTACATTTTAGCATTGCCATTCGAATTGGAAAGGATTCATGAAATTTTCCCTATATCCATGTTACGGAGATATAGATCAGACCCCTCTCACGTGATTTCACCGATAGAGGTTGAGATTAGACCAGATATGACCTATGGTGAACAACTAATCAATATTTTAGCTGGAGAAGTTAAACAATTGCGGAACAAGAATATAGCCTGGGTGAAAGTCTTATGGCATAGACATGGAGTAGAAGAGGCCACTTGGGAACTCGAAGAAAACATGAGAAGTCAATATCCGAACCTATTTACTGGTAAGACTTTCGAGGACGAAAGTTCTTAAGGAGGGAGAAATGTAACATCCTAAAATAGGGCCTAGTCGGAACAGTGGTTTTGGACCACAAATATGACATTAAATAATTATTTTATGATCATTATAAGGCCTAAGACATGAAAACGTGCATGTGTTAAAGTTTCATGAAGAAATTCTAGGTGTAAGGTGTCCAATTAGAAATTAGGGACCAAATTAAGTAAATTGCAAAACTTGGGTTCTAGAAAAAATTTGTATGAAATTGCTTTGGATTATTAATTAGATGTCCTTAAAGAGCAATTTTCCCAATTTTTAAGTTTTCGGACAAAAATGGGCATGTATGGATGAAATTTGAAAGAAAGGGTTTAAGGGCATTTTGGTCATTTGGCTAATTAATGAAATAAAAAGGAAAAATCAAGCAAAAATTCATTCATTTTTCTTCTCCATGCTGTTGAAAATCTAGGGTTCTCCATAGCTAGGGTTTTTAACATTTTCAAGCTCAATAGTAAGTGCTCCCTAGCCCCGTTTTTAATGTTCTTCGTATTTTTAAAATCCTCGTAACTTGCTCTCTTCATTTCTACCCATATTTCATGCTAGGGGTCATGTTTAGAAACTGAACCATGCATGAGGTACTTGTATTTTAATGGTTTATGGAGGAATATGAAAGTTTAAAGGGTGGTAAACAACTTTTACTAGGTGATTTTTCATGGAAATGGCTTTAGGGACCATTTTGTAAAAGTTGTAAAAATTGGTAGAAAGATGAGAAATAATGGAAACTATGGGCTGCCCTAAGAGGGAAAAACATTTGGTTAGGCTTGGGTAATATAGAAGTTGCATGCATTTCATCATACGAGCCTAGGGACTAAATCGTAAATATTGTGAAAGGTTAGGGGTAAAATGGTCATTTTACCCGGAGGTGAAATTTAGGTTTGTAATGAATAATGTGAGTTGCTAATGACTAATTTTTACTATTATAGACCCCGAGGAACAAATTCCAGAGGTTGACCAAGGTAAACGAAAGGTTTTGGAATAATCGAAATACGAATCGAAAACAACTACCAGGTAAGTTCGTATAACTCGAAGGTTTTGGGACAAAGACACAGGCGTGTGCTCGGCCGTGTGAAAACTCCTGTAGGTTCGATATGAAAAATCAATTTCCAATAAATCAACACGGGTGGGGAACACGGGCGTATCCCCAATGCACACGAGCGTGTCCCCAATGCACACGGGCGTGTGAGGCATAACCCTAGAAATTTTACTAAATTTTTCTATAATTTTCGTTTTAGTCCTGGACCTCTTTTAATGTATGCTTTAGATCTTGTAGGATCATAATTGGGATATCATGATGTTGTTTGATCGATTTTAAATTAGAATGAAATTTTATACCCCGTATTTTTTGAAAGTATCCGTATATGTTTCTGGTAACACCTCTTACCTCGTCCCAATCTGGGGTATGGGTAAGGGGTGTTACATTAATAGTTAAATTTGGCTCGTAAAATTAATTTCGAATGAGATTTGCAGGGGAAAAATTAGCAATTTATAGGAAGTGTTATAACCACATTAGACTAGAATATGTTGCAATAAAAGAAAACATTGAATATTTCAGTTTAATTAGCATTAATTTTAATTACTACAAATCTAAATATTAATTCAAAGACACATATTTATACTTCCCTTTATAAATCTTAAATGGCGTTAAACGGATCACGAAAATAGGTTCAATAAAGATGATTATGTCGTACATGTGTTTCTGTATTGAAACTAGGATTGAACTGTTACCTCCATGCCAAACCAAACACCTGAGCGATAATATGGAAGAAATAACATATGAAAAAAGCAATATGGGATATAGTACACTCGCATTACAGGCACACATATTCCTTATGGTTGCTATCCTATTTTTCTAATTTTTTGAAGTTGTTTATACACTTGTTATGTTAATGGTTAAAAATTCACATGTATCTCAAAATTGAATGAGCTATTGCAGATTCCCCTACCAGTGATATGTATGTGCCACAAAGTAGAAATAGTTATGCGACGCGTAAAATCTTATAACCTTGTTGTTAAAAAGTTTTTATCACACTTATCATATTTGTAAAATGGAAAATGACAAGTAAATGATTGAAATACAAAATTAATTCAGGAAAAATATTTCCCGTTTTGTAATTAAGTCGATGTATGTCTTTAACGTAGGACTCCAAATCGGTTATTATCTTTGGTCATTCTATGTTAACATTTTAAGTGTAAGCATTTTGGACCAATTTTACTGAAATATGAATGGAAGCTTTTAGTGGAATAAGTAATGGAACTTGAAAAATGAAAAATTCTCTTAGAGAGTTAAATTGGAAACAAAAAATGACGTTTTATTTTTATAATTGTTGTAGGTATTGCCCAAATAATGAATAGAATTTAGTTTTTATATAGATTGAACCTTTTTTAAAAGGTAGAATGTGGGGCATACATTACCGACATATTTTGAGTTTCATTCTCGATCTTGATAAAAACAAGTAATCTAAAGAAAGAAGAGTAAGGAAATCAAGCTACGTTAACGAAATTGGTCATAACTATTAGATTAGTTTTGAAGGAGTGAAAATGAAAAATGAAACAAAGGAGTCCATAGGCAAGGAACTATTAAAAATCATAGTGCATGTCCTTTGAAGGATATTTCGTGGCACGATATGTGTCTTTTCAAAACTTTGAGAAGTCAAGGTATTTTTCAATTAAAGGCAATGTGAATTTAAATTGTATAAAGACTTTCAAGGAATCGAGACTGTTTCAATTTCACACCACACTTGAACATTCCAATTCCATATTATTCAAAATGAACTTAATGTTTATAATAATGATATTTGTGTCAATTTAAACAATGTGAAACAATATTTAATGCTCGATTTGAGATGGTTATCGAGTTCCAGTGCTATAAAATTAAAAATAATGGCATGTATAAAATCATAGTGTAATGGCTTCTATAGAACCATTTAATTATCGTACAACTAAATATAATTTAACTAGGCTAAAATTTAATGACACATTTTAATGAAGCTTTCGGAACAATATCAAAAATAAAGACAAAAGAACAATTTTGGGCCCCTGACTTCTTGTAACTGTTTGTTAGCTTAAGCAATCCTATATCCTTAAGTAGACGGAGATGGTGAATCGATCAATGCAAGGCAATTATTCCATGTCTGAATGCTCTTCACTATATTTATTACTGGGTTTAGGTCTTTGAATAAAGGAATTTCAAGAGTCCTCTTTACTAATGCTGAGTGGCAAACTTTTCCCAACACAACAAGTTCGCCGCAACACTTGTTAGAAATACTCCCTGTCTTGAAAATACTCATGAAAGCTTCTAGAACATAGGGCAAACCTATTTTAGTTTCACAATTATTTTCCTTAATAATCTGGTCGTTCTCCTTCGTAGCCATTGCTGCCCCTCAAGTTAAGAATAAAACCACTAGTACAGAATAAACATTAAGACTTGCCATACTGCGCGAATCTGATGTTACTAGTTAAATTTGGTTCGTAATTTTAATTTCAAACGAGATTTTTAGGGGAAAAAACTTGCATTTATAGGAAGTGTTATAACCACATTGGACTAGAATACGTTACAATAAAAGAAAACATTCAATATTTCAGTTTAATTAGCATTAATTTTAATTACTACAAATCTAAATATTAATTCAAAGACACACATTTATACTTCCCTTTATAATTCTTAAATGTCATTAATTAGATCACAAAAATAAGGTTCAATAAAGATTATTATGTCGTACATGTGTTTCCGCGTTGAAACTAGGATTGAACTTATGGAAAATAACTGGATGATAATATGCGGAAAATAACTTATGGAAAAAGCAATATGGGATATAGTACACTTGCATTATAGGCACACATATTCGTTATGGGTGCCATCCTATTTTTCTATTTTTTTAAAGTTGTATATGCACTTGTTATGTTGATGGTTAAAAATTCACGTATATCTCAAAATTGAATGAGCTATACTAGATTCCCCTACCAGTGATATGTATGTGCCACAAACGTAGAAATAGTTATGCGAAGCATAAAATCTTATAACCTTGTTGTTGTTAAAAAGTTTTTATCACACTTATCATATTTGTAAAATGGAAAATGGCAACTCAATGTTTGAAATTCAAAATTAATTCATCAAAAATATTTCCCGTTCTAAAATTAAGTCAATCTATGTCTTTATCGTGGGGCTCAAATTTGGTTATTGTCTTCTTCGTTCTATCGTAACTTTTTAGGTGTAAGCGTTCCGTCCTAATTTTACTGAATTATGAATGGAAGCTTTTAGTGGAATAGGTAATGGAACTTGGAAAATGAAAAATTCTCTTAGAGAGTTAAATTGGAAACAACAAATGACGTTACATTTCTATAACTGCCGTAGGTATTGCCCAAATAATGAATAGGATTTAGTTTTTATATAAATTGAACCTTTTTTTAATAGGCAGAATGTGGGACGTACGTTGCCGACATATTTGGAATTTCATTCTCGATCTTTATAAAAACATGTAATCTAAAGAAAGAAGAGTAAGGAAATCAATTTAAGACTTTGAATCATTACATCACTTTCGACGAGGATTTCAAGATTGCCTCTCCTCTATGGAAACGAAAGTGGTCATAACTATTAGATTAGTGCCAAAGGAGTGAAAATGGAAAATGAAACAAAGGATTCCATAGGCAAGGAACTATTACAAATTATAGTGCATGTCCTTTGGAGGATATTTCGTGGCACGATATGTGTTTGTTCAAAACTTCAAGAAGTCAAGGTATTTTTCCATTAAGGGCAATGGGAATTTAAATTGTATAAAGACTTTCAAGGAATCAAGATTGTTTCATTTTCACACCACGCTTGAACATTCCAATTCCACATTATTGAAATGAACTTAATGTTTATAATAATGATATTTGTGTCAATTTAAACAATGTGAAACAATATCTAGTGCTCTATTTGATATGGTTACCGAGTTCTAGTGCTATAAAATTAAAATAATGGCATGTATAAAATCATAGTGTATTAAGTAATGGCTTAGATAGAACCATTTAATTTCCGTATAACTAAATATAATTTAACTAGGCTTAAATTGAATGACACATTTGAATGAAGCTTTCAAAACAATATAAAAAATAAAGACAAAAGAACTATTTTGGGCCCCTCACTTCTGGTAACCGTTTGTTAGCTTAAGCAATCCTATATCCTTAAGTAGACGGGGATGGTGAATCGATCAATGCAAGGCAATTATTCCATGTCTGAATGCTCTTTGCTATAATTATCGTTGGGTTTAGGTCTTTGAATAAAGGAATTTCAAGAGTCCTCTTTACTAATGCTGAGTGGCAAACTTTTCCCAACACAACAAGCTCGCCGCAACACTTGTTAGAAATACTCCCTGTCTTGAAATTTCTCGTGAAAGCTTCTAGAACAAACGGTAATCCCATTTTAGTTTCACAATTATATTCATTAATAATCTGGTCATTCTTATTCGTAGCCATTACTGCCCCACAAGTGAAGATTAAAACCACTAGTACGGAATAAACATTAAGGCTTGCCAT